>WQNJ02000041.1:15730000-17056272 GCA_016584745.2 Phylloscopus trochilus trochilus | reverse complement strand
CAATACCTACATTCAAACTAGGGAAAAATAATTTAGGAAAAACATCGTTTTAGCAGGTGTGGCTGAGATTAGAGCAGAGCTTGTTAAATTCAAAGTTATTTCTGCATTTTGCTGCTTCTGATTCTGCACTACAGGAGGAGTTCAGGTTGTACAAATGTGCTTTTTGTTCAGCTGCAGGAAAATTCATTACAGACAAAGTCAATAAAAATGGGTCATTTTAATCAAGTTGATGTATTTCTCCTCAGTTACACTCTTACAAATCAATGGGAGCAAATCCATAGTTAACAGTGTAACTTGCATGAGGTTTCAGTGACTTCTCCAGTGGCTGGAGAAAAATGCAGAGAAGGAATAATCAAAGTTTAATGTCTGAATCCTTCCAGTGAGAAGATAATTTCTGTTTCTTGTCAAAAGCTTTGATTAATACAGAAATTATCTATAGAATTTTTTACTTTAAAGCCTCAGTGTAATGAATTTGTGTGCTCCTCCCTGATGGAATTCTCTGCTCCTGTTTTGAGCAGCTTTTCCACAGATGATTTCCTTCTGCAGTGGCAGAATTTGGGGAACTGGGGTGGAAGATGAAGTGGTTGGGGATGGGGGTTGATGTCCTTTAATTCCTCTGCTTTGGGAAGCTTTTCCTTTAGGAAACTCAGGAAAACAATGGGTGTCCCAGCCAGGCAGAGAAGGATTTGAAGGCTCCTCTCAAGATAAATGTAAGTATGCAAAATGGAATCATTTGTTTTATCTACACGAGATGATTTCTGAGAGAACAACTTGAGAGCATTTGTTTGGCTGATGGCAAGGATGAAACCTGAGGTGAACTTGACTAAAATACATCTCTTACAGAGAATTTCCCTAATTAAATTGAAAAGTTGGCACCTTTGTCAGTCTTGAGCCTTGAAAAGAGAATAATTTATGACTCGTGGAAATCCCTGTTTAAAGGTACAAGGCTCAGCTAAAGCATTCCCTGCACATTTTGGGATCAGATCTTCAGGGCTGAGACCTGGAATTGATAAAAACCAGGAGCACAAAGTTATTTTAAGGTTGGCAGCCTTCAATGAGGGAGGTCAGGACAATTCCATTCCACTGGTGGGGCTGTCCAGGAGGCACTCAGTGAGTTGGGTTTGTTGGTCATTGCTCAGCTATTCCTGTGGGAGTTTATAAAGCAATGACCACATCCCCATTTGTCCTGAAAATCCAGGAGAGGGAGATTTGGTATGTTTTAGATACCAGTCTTTAAAGTCAATTGTGTAAAATTGAACAATCCCTAGTTTAATCCATGGACTGACTTCATTTAGGATGCAGAGTGCATGTAGATTTGGGAGACAAGAGGTTACTCAGGATTTTTTTTTTCCTGAATTCCTTCATACTGAATGCCATGAGAATCAGTTCCCATTTTGATTTTGGAGTAAAGTCCAGATAATTCCTGTGCATTGGTAGGAATTTGCTGTTTCCTAATGAATGAATTCATTCAAGAGTCAGAAATTACTGCAGATAATTAAAAAAAATAGACAAGCATTATGGGGAGGAAAAAAAGGCACAAAAAATTTAGAATGGAATCAGTAAGAAAATCACATTTGTAATAATGTATCCAATTGCATAATGTATCCATTATATTTTTTATTGTTGCTCAAAAGAAAACCTTGTTCAAGTGTCTTTTGGTGTAGGGAGTTGTTACATTTCCCATGCTTTTGTGTGAGGAGAACGATTTCTCATCTCTGGTCTGCTCCTGAAAAATTCCTGGTGTGAATTGAACAGAAAAGCATTTAATAATTTACATAATATCTATTTTAATTCACGTGTCTAAAGAGGAGCTGATGAGTTGCTCACGTAGTGCTCAGTGAAAATGCACAGACCCAGCTGGAATTTCACACACATCCTCCACCCTCCTAAAACCAGAATAATTCTGATTTTAATAAGATTAGGTGGGCAGGACCAAAGCTGTCACGTCAGCCTTGATTTCTGAGGGATCAATAACCACTCTCTGTGGCTTTTGTCTCTACCCCTGTGTGAGCTCCCTGCCTTCACCAGTCTGATCTCTTTATCAAGGTGGTTTCAAAGAGAGATGGAGGGATCATTATTGCTAAAAGTGAAAACCCAGAGAGAGGAGAGAAATCTTAAAATCCCAGAAAGGTTTGGGTTGGATTGGACCTTAAAATCCTCAAGTGCCACCCTCTTCCATGGGCAGGGACACCTTCCACTGTCCCAGGCTGCTCCAAGCTTCATCCAGCCTGGCCTTGGACACTTCCAGGGATCCAGGGGCAGCCACAGCTTCTCTGGGAAGCAGATCCTTTTATAAATCCCACTGTGTTGTGTTCACCCTCTGTTGTTCCTCAGATAATCCAGGTGGGAATCGTCCTCAGACAAATACTTGGAAATCAGTTTCTGTTGTTGCTGCTGTTCATGCATCTCCTGGCTTTAGGATTCCCCTAACAACTTGGTTTGTTAAAAAAGAGTAATGTGGGAAAACAAATAACGAGCAAAAAAATCTTCTGTACTCAAATTATCTTTATGATCCTTTATCCTTACAATTTGACACATATTCTGTTCTATTTTGGCTCTTTCTCCTCAGCTTTGGCAATGATTCAGTTTTCCCTAGACCCTACAGCCTTCCAGGAGGCTGTTCTTGGTGTTAATTCCCTCTGAGTTTGGCTAGGGAATTCTGAAGGTTAGAAACCCATTTCCAGTCTCCTGGAAATCTTTCCATTTCCACTGCTGTTGCAAAGCTTTTCCTACATCCCCATGACATAAGTTAAATTAAGAACATAGGTCTAGTCGTAGTCATAATCAATTTTCTGATTATGTAGAGAAGGAAGAAGTGCTGGAGCATTAACAATTTTTAAAAGTACATTTAAATCATTATTCATTTATAGGGTTGCATTAATTTCTGAATAATGCAGCACTGGAGATGGATGATTCAGAGCCGTGTAAAGTCTTTTGTAGTCGTTTAGAGCCTCATTATTTGAATCTATCACTCACTGTTCCCACCCACAGACGCTTCTTGAAGCGATGAGGCAAAATCGTTATGGGTGCAGATAAAAGGGAGAGCCTGGCAAAACAAATACAACAACAATTTTAATTAGGCTGATCTTCCTGAATTCCCACAAGGTTAGCAAAGTACGTTCCAAACAGCTGGAGCAGGAACTCAGCTCTTCCCAAAATAAAAGAGGGGCTGTGCTTCTCCAGCTGCAGGAAAAGTGGAATTTCCAGGTTGATGGAAGAATTTGCTGACTTGCCACGTCTGACAGCAAAATGAATCCAAACCAAAGCAGTAAAGACAGGAAGAATAAAAACCAAGGGACACCTGTGGAGGCAGAAGCCAGAAAGGGAGGAGGGAGGTTGGCTCCAGACTGCTGACTCAGGCATTGCTTCACTTTATTTCTTCTTGATTTGCAAAATTGGTTTTTCGGTTATTTTTTTTTTCTTTTTTTTCTATTTATTTCCTCAGATAATGACACCTCTGCATCGATTTTTTTTTCTTCTGCTTTGTTTTCTCTTTTGAAAATGTGATCTTTTGTTAGAGGTAGGGCTGAGTTAATGGAAATGTGAGCCTGGTGCATGAGGGAGGCTGAGGTGCTTCATCAACCCCAAACAATGAGTTGGGTTTCATTTCGCTCCCCATGGAGAAGATGAGAGAGAGAGGAGCAAATTCAGGTGAAGTACAACAAAGGGCTTTGATGAAAAAGAAAGAAAGAAAGTAAGAAATCAGTTGAATTTAATGTGAAGGGTTTTTTTAGATCTTTAGGAGTTATTTTAGGAGACATCTTTTAACTTGTTAACTCACATGCCGTTACCGATTTTCATGGAGAAACTAAAGGAAGCAGGAATTCCTATGTAAATAGCCATGGGCAGATCTTGCTTGGAGAAAATGTTATTTTTCAGACAGGGTTTTGTTTTTGCACCTGTATTCATTATTTTAAAAGGTGAAGGATTTTTTTCTTTCATTTCTGACTTAACAACTCACCTGCCATGGGCAGGGACACCTCCCACTGTCCCAGGCTGCTCCAAGCCCTGTCCAGCCTGACTTTGGAAACTTCCAGGGATCCTGGGGCAGCCACAGCTTCTCTGGGAATCCCATCCCATGCTCTCACCACCCTCCCAGCAGAGAATTTTTCAGTGAGAGGATTTTCAGTGGTGTTTAGAGAGGCAAAACTCCTGGAGCTTCTTCTCTTGGAGCTCTTGAAACTCTCAGAGCTGCTTCTTGCTGAGCTTTGAAAAAGAGGAGCTCGAGGCACCTGTGTGACTGTAGGATGTGCAAAAAAGCACAGTTCAGACTCCCTGGAAACAGTGATTGAGACATTTGTTCTTGCACAAAGGGTTCAGGTTGTTTATTTATTTATTTGCTTTCGGTATTTGGGCAGAAATGGGAAAGAAATGCAAAGTACAGCTCAGTTTCAGTGTCTGACGCTCTGGAGGGTGTGCTGAGATCAGCACCCCGTGTATTAATCCAGAGGTTCTCACAAATAAATTTTCTCCCTGATTATCATTTTCCCAGGAAGTTGAATTCTTTTAGAAAGACACGTTCTTGGCAGCTGGGCTGAAACGAATCCGGCCTGGTTTGTGCATTCAGGAGGAGCATTGAAGGGTCTGTGGGATGCTGGGCAGAGCCTCTTCTTCCTTCCCACAGCAAGAACCCAAGGGGGACTTTTTGGATCACAAAAAAAGGGAAACAAAATAGGAAAAAAAGTAGGATTTTGGAGTCTAAAGCTGGCAGCCTGCCCTGCTGTCCAGAGGATGTGGGATATTTGCTACAGTAGGATTTTCCCTACTCAAGGGACCAGCAGGTGCTTTGCTGAGCAATGAAGATGACAGAAACCCTCTCTGCTGCTAATTCCTGTTCATAATTATCCATATCTGCCACCTTTCCACTCCTGAGCAGGAGGGGACAAGCCAAGTGACCTCCTGCATGCCTGTGAGCAGGCCAGTTCCTCGTGGTTTAGCCCAAAATGGTCACTGAGTGCTTCAGCCCGTGGAGAAGAGGGAATTTGGAGCAATTTGCCATTAAATGTTCCTCCCTCCCAGCTGCCACGAGCTCCTCAAGAGGTTTCCTGAGTGGTTCCTGAACTGAACTGGGTTTGCACCAGTCACCTCCTGTTATTCCTGGCCATTGGAATCGAGGTAGTTCCTGCTCCTCTGGAATAAAGAGTGCACAAGAAGCGAGCCATGAATATGTAAATGATGCAGGAACTGTTAATATCAGATAAATTCTGCAGCTGACTGCTCGCTGTGCCTCTCCAAACAGAGCCAAGCAGATTGGTTTCCCCAAGGAAAGGCAGGCTATGGAGAAGTTATATTTCTATTACCCAGCATTTGCATAGAAATGATTGCTTCCTGTGGGGCTGGAGGCGGTGAGAGAGAGGGGAGAAAACAGGGAATGCAATGGTAAAACCACCATGATATCCTGATTATTTTTTAAGGATGGAAAGGAGGACTTGTTATTACATCCGCTTGTGGTGGTGATGATGGGGTCATTAAAGGTGTCATCACCTTGGAGCAAGGCATGTTATTTATTTGCCTCTTGCCAAAAGCTGGCAATGGTTTGGGATAGATTTAAAAAAATACAAAAGTACCCAAACCAAAAAATTAAAAACAAAACAAAACACAAACAAAAAAAAAAGCCCCCAAGAACTGCAAACAAAACCATAAAAAAATCCAAACCGAAACCTCCCCCCAAAAACATCTATTTTCTTGTTCTTAGAAAAAGCCAGTTTTCTTTCTTTCAAAGGTCACTTACTGTGAAATCCTTGTTGAAAGGCAAAGCAGAGGAGGCAGGAGCAGAGTCAGACACTTCCACACTCGGGAGCTGCTGCTCTCCTGAGCGTGTTTGAGGCACGTCAGCGCTGGGAAGGTTAAAGATGCTGCTCTTCACACGGAGTGAAAACCATCAGGCACCCTCCTAACAAGGGTGGTTAAGCCCTGAAGTGCCAGCTGGGACTCTGGGTGTCCTTGCTGGAGCTGAGGGAGGGGAGCTGCAGGAGTTGCTGGGGTGATTTTGGGTGGGCAGCGAGCGGCCGTTCCGTCACGGCTGGAGCAGGACAGAGCCACCAGAGCCGTGCTCCCTGCACGGCCCATCTCTGCTGCCTGGGAAAAAAATGATGGGGATGAGCTCTGGGATCTCCTTCCAAGGGGTTTTGGAGTGTTCCAAAAGGAGAAATAGCACTGTGTCCATCTTCTGGTCTGGCTCGTGAGCCTGATTCAACAGGGAGAGTTAAAGTCTCGTCATTGAGCCGGGCTTGTTTAGCTCTCACTTGTAATTTTTCCTGCATCTTTCCTGATTGCTCCTTGCCCACTGGAGAGCTGGGATGCTCTACAAACCCAGGGGAGTCAGGAGCCATGGCTGAGGGCATTTGGAAGCCAGGCCAGAGCTCTCAGCACTTTTTTTTGGAATGGGGAGAGGACGAATCCATGGGCCACGCGAGCTCCCTGGACTGTGTAATGTGCAAACAGGAGCTGAGTCCTTCATGGTGCTGGCACAGGAACATCCTTTCCCTCGCTGGAGAGACTTAGAGGAGAACATTCTCATTACAGTTTTTGTCGTGAGGACAGATTGCAGTCTCTTTTTGCATTCTCATTAAAGCCTCTGTCAAAAAGCAGCCATTTGGAATTTTAATGCTTTATGTTCCTCGCAGTGTTTGGGGCTGGACCAACCTGACCTTTCCACTGCTCTGTGCTTTGACTGACTGATTACTTCTCCCTCAAGTTGCCACCCATTTTTTTATTGCCCTCCCTTTTTTTTTTTTTTTTTTAACAAAGAGAGGTAATTAAGGGAGATTTGCATGTCTGCTCATCCTTCCTTTCAGTGGTGCAGGTCAGACGTGTCCCATTGTTGCGGTGAAGTTGAGGTATTCACCACCTCAAAGCATCCCAGTCCTTGTCTTGGTGTTCATTGTTCTCAGGTGTGCTAAATGAGGAGAAAATATGCAAGACTACTATTCAGGCATGAAAATTAATGCTTAAGGCAGAAATTTTCTGTGGCAGAGGCTTTGCACGGAGCCTGAGTGTTGGCTGGGATTTCAAAATAGCTTGTTTTTTTGAACAGCAACAGATTCCCTCAGTCTGCTGAGTAACTCACAGAGAAGTTTAGTGCCTTTTATGAACACCTTCTAACAGAGTTTTCAATTGATTAAAGCTGCTTTCGGTGATTCTCAGCTGTGGGTGGTTCCATAGGCATTGTGGTGGCATTAAGGAAATATCTCCACTGACATATTGTCCTAACCTTTGAATATTGCTCAGGTGAAATCCTCTCCCTCCCTGACATTTAAATTAAGCCATTTGCAGCATGCATTCCTGAGGAAAAGAGCTGCATAAAATCCATTCCTGTTTGGCTACACAGCCTTGGGAACCACAGCCTGCTAACAGAATAAAAACAGAACTCCAGAAAGGAGATTAAAGTTTACAGGCACCTATTTTTGAGCTTGCCACGTTTGTTAGATCTGAGTGCTCTGAGTTAATGTGAAACGCTGCAAACATTCTGTGTGGACAGAGATTTTATTTATGCAGGGAAAAAATCTGTTGTGAAGTTTGGTTCATCTTGCATTTGTCTGATGCATCCTCTGTTCAGTGTTTTTTGTTGGGTAGGAAAACACTCTCATATAAAAGGGGTTCTGCCTTGTTTGAACAACCTGATTTCCTCTTTCTCTGGCCAAAGGCATTTCAGCTGTTTCTTTAGAAAATAATGATTCTGCTAACGTTTAGGTGCTAAGACATCTGTATGAGAATAATAGAAATTACTTTGATCAAAACAGCAGCATCTCTGGCTTTGAAGGGGGGAGAGCCCCAAGGCTGAGTGTGAGACCAACCTGTCCTGGTGGTTTTGTGGGAAATTTCGGGATGTTGGGCTGGTAAAATTAAATGTTTGAAGCCATCTCTGGGTGGCTGAATCTGAATCTGGATCTGAAGCACCACCAAACTCTGCTTCACTGGGGTTTTTGGTGGAAATGGAGCTCATTGAGCTTCAACCTCCCCCAGGCTCACATAGCCCTCATCTGCCAGGATCCCATCACAGAGCTGCTTTTGCTTCTCTGACCAGTTTAGAGCCTTGGTAGAGAGGTAGATGAAGTTTTGGTTTTTTTTCTTTTTTTAGGCTGATTGTATCTTGTCTTGCTCTGCCTGCAGTATTTGAAAACTGCATTTATTCACATTTAGAGAACCAGTGTTCTCCATCATTGCTGCTCCATCTTTTCCCACATTTCCCTGAGGGATCCCTGGAGGTGTTGCTGTCCAGGTTTCTGCCTGTGGGTGAACAGCCTGTTCACTGCCCTGTGCCTTCACCCGAAGCAGAGATCACCTGTGGATGGGGACCACTGCTGGTCCCAACATTTTATTGTCTATAAAACTCCAGAAAAGCAACTTCTTCATATGCAGAGATAGGAAAACCTTTGGTGTTTCCATGCTGGAGGTTTGCAAAACTCTGTTAGTGACAAGGCTCCATTTCAGAGCACTTTGGAAAGCTGCAGTGGTGATGGGACCTTTCTTTTTCCAGAACAAAGATTTACTGCAGCTGGTGCCAGGCATGCACTTGACCAGAAAAATTAACTGGATTAAAGCTAATTTTAAAAAGTTAAAAAATTAACTGGTTAAAGTTCATGGAGTGAATTCCTAAATGTGTCTGTGCTCAGGGGGATCCAGACAGAAGCAGCTCCTAACTCCTGCCATGTCACCTCCCCTCTCCAGAGAGGTGGAGACTCATCCTCACCAACACAGAGCCACATTTCCAGTCACCTGTTTGCCCTCTGAGGCCAAAAAAACCCCCCTCAGTTTAACTCTTCTTGGAGATAAAAGGAAGGAGCAGAGTTGCCCAGGCATTTAATGCGGGTGTGAAATGCTTTGGGAATTCAAATAGGTTCTTTTTAATGTCATCTGAGCCTTGCTGTGCTCTACAAAATACAAGTCCTGGCACTTCAGCTCCTATGTAATGGTTTAAAGTTACAGAAACAGCTGAAGTTTTGTAATTTGGTCTTAAATCTGAACATTTCTAATTTAAACCACTTCATCTTTTGCATTTATTTGCCCTATAACTTCTCTTCAAAATTCAGTGATGAAGCTCTGAGACAGATAACAAAAATAATCAATCAGCTTGTCAGGCTGGGAATGAAAATGCTGATTAGGAAGTGAAATTTTGAGGAGAACAAATAAATTATTCAACAAACCCGTGGACTTTTGTTACTGAAATTAAACAGTTCTGAGGGACCTTCTTTTGACACATTTGGTTGTGAAAGTTTCTTGGAACTCCTCCCTGGCCTGAAAAGATAGGAGAAAAAAAACAGAATTAAAAGACCCTTTTGGATCAGACATTCACTCAGGTCAGAGATCTGTGTTGCCATCTGAGCCACCTCCTAAAGGTGCAAATCTGGAAATACCTCAGGAAGTGCTTCCAATCCAAGGTTTGTTTGTTTAATTCACCTTCTTCTCTCTGGTTGTTGCAGTGGTGATGGAAACTCCTCTTCCAACAGGATTGAAATTCTTCTGGGAGAAGCTGCCTGGATCACTGTGTGGTCTAAAAATTCACCAAGAAATCAGACAAGTGAGATCCCTTCTGCTTTTGCTCAGGAAGTTCCCACTGAAATCTGGCTGGGGCAGCTTTGTCACCTGCACTTGCACTGAATCAATCCTGGTGGCTTGAGCAGCAGCAAGAGAGGCTTGGCTCAAAGTCAGGAGTTCTCATTTCCATTGAACTCTGCTGAGCACCAGAGGAGCCTCAGATTAAACTGCTGGAGGGAAAACCCTGCTGCAGGCAGGGGGGAGAGCAGGAAATCACACCTGGGCACGGTGAATCTCTGGGCAGATGGAGTTCCAGACACTCACAGAGTGGCACTGAGATTAAACTTGTTGGTGAAATCGAGCACAATGTGTGTTATTTAATCCCTGCTGGGGTGCAGCAGCAGCTTCCTGAAAAACAACAAAAAAAATAGGGTGAAATTTAGTGTTTCATTGGTTCACTTACAAATTTAAAGCAATTTATTGTTTAAATGGCTGTAGCAAACATCTCTTGTCCCCTGGCTGATATAATTTCCTCAAATTGCTGGCTGTTTATGGGAGCCTCTGTCTTTACATTTTGCTTTCCAGTTGATATTTCAAGCAGCAGATAACCCATTTTTTTTTTCCCCTGCAACTTGCAAATTTGCTGTGTCTGGATTCCTGTGAGCCCAGCAAAGGCCGTTTCCCATTTTAAATGAATGACAAAAGTCACTGTGGGAGATTCATTTCTGCTGCTCCATTTTTATTTTTTTATTTATTTTTTCCTAACGTTCTGCCCATTTGCCACGAGCTTCTTCTCATTTTGGGAGCAGCCAGTCCCCTGTGAGAACAAATTGTGTTATTTCCTCCTGTCCTCAGAGGAGAGGGATGGTTTAGTGGGTGAAATGTCCAGGACAAGGAGGAGAACTGGTGCTGAGTATTCCCAGCTGGAGAAATCCATCTCAGGGAAATGGCTCCCAGCTGAAATCAGGGGATGTCATGGAAGTAGGGACTGATTTTTATTCTGTTCTTTGTGTTTCTGTAGCATCAGAGCCTGTGGGGAGGAGAAACACGGCCTGGGCATTGCTATGCAAATGGTTTGCTGCTTTTTTTTGGGAGGGTGGGGGGAAGTGACAAAATACATTTTTATTACATTTTTCAAATGTGATATTTATGCATATTTTCCCTTTTTCTTTAAGAGGTGACGTCTTTGATTGGAACCAAGAGGGAAACAACAGATTTAAAAGGGAAAAAAAACCACAATAGAGTTGTTTGAATTTGCAAATAAATCTGTGCTGTCAAAAGCTTCACTCTCTGGTTTGGTCCCAGGCCCCAGTCCCCACACTTCTCTGATGATATTTGTGATGTTGCAAGGCTTGGTTTGTTCTGAAGTAAATAAAATCCAGGATTTTTTTTCCCTGTTACTTTCTTGGCTGGCTTTGCACAGCACTCCAAGGCTGTACTGACATTCCAGGAGGATGCTCAGTCTGTTTGGAATGTAGGGATGGGCGTGTCAAAATCCTGACTCTGTCAATAATGAGGTTATTGCACTGCTCTTGCTTTAAATGGGAAAGAACCATGGAGTTGTTAAGGTTGCTTTTTATCTTCTTGTTTGTCAGAGTTGGGATTAAATGCATCAGACAGTATTTCTTGTTTGGGCTCAGATGTTTATTAATTCTTATCTATGTTACAGTTTTTCACAAAGCTGTGAGTTCTACAGCACTTCCAGCTAACAGAGTAAAAATGGACTCTCCCCCCCCCCATCTCTCTCTCTACAAGGCCTTTTAAGGATAAACTGTCCAATTATGAAATGACACCTAAATTATTTTCACTTTTAACCCAATAACCAACCACCCCTGGCCCGCAATGTGCACTTTTCTACCCAATTACAAAACACCACCCAGACCATGGAGAAGAAGGTGAAAAAGAAGGACTCAGCCTCTGCCCTAAATCCTCCACCTTGCTCTCTATACATTACTGTATTTTAAACCCTTAAACTCTGAGTTTTGCACCCTGTGCTGTCACACACTTCCATTCAAACCCCACACCCACAATCCCAGTGCTGTCACTCAATTTTGGGAGCCTCCTCCACGGCCTCAGGTGGAATGCAGGGTTTGCCTGGGGGTCAGTGCCTGGCAGCACAGAAAGCCTGGAATCCTCAGTGCCCAGGGCTCCCACAGGAAAAGACCTCCAAGATTATCCAATCCAACTTTTAACTGAAAATGTTAAAACCCTGCCCACTAAACATGTCCCCAAGTGCCACCTTGACTGGTTCTTGGGCACCCCCAGGGTGGTGATTCCACCCCTGCCCTGGGCAGCCTTTCCCAGTGCTTGGTCACTCTTTTGGGGAAGAAATCTTCCCTAACATCCAACCTGAACCTCTCCTGGCACAGCCATTTCCCACTGGGCAATAAAGGAATGTTGTGGCAGGAATCCTGGAGGTTTGGGGCTGACCTGAGCCCAGGGAATGGGTGTGCTGGGAACTGGGACAAAGTGGGGCCAGGGTGGAATTTTAGAAATTCCAGTTCTTTAAAAATTTCCTCAGGGGACCTCCAGGCCTTTGAAACTCAGCTTTAAGTGTATTTAACATTACTGGCTGTGTCTCCCAGATGTTCTTTCCCTACATTTCTTTGCACGTGGCACAATTCCATGGGGCACTGGTGACAGTTCCTGGCATGAGATGAATCCTGATGAGAAACTTCCCAATTCCCTTTTTTTTTTTTAATTATGGGAATATGTTGTGGGTGACTGTGGCTGTAAAGACATTTCCTTCAGACAATTTCTCTCTGTTTCTCTCTGCTTTTGCTTTGCCAGAGGAATAACCTGTGTGATAAATACAATTCTGTGCTTTCCCCCTGAGCAGATACCCCTGTAAGCCTAATGTGGATGGCCTGAGTTTGAGGGCAGCCCAAGAAAATTCATTTCCTAAATCCAAATAGGCTTCTGGACGAGCTGTGGTATCATACTGCATCTCTGAGAGAAGTTTCAAAGCTGAGGAGCTGAGTTTTTGAACTCAGCTTTTGTGGAGAGTATTGAAAAAGGAAGAATTCCTTGTATTTCTGCAGGAGTGAGATTGACTGCCAGGCCAGTGGAGCAGGAGCCTCCAGGAAAATGGTTTCTGTGCAATCCATGGTCCAGATTTTCATTACCAGCCTTGAAGAAAGCTACAGAAAGCATAAAAAGCACAAATTCGAGTTAATTCTTGAGATTTCCAGAACTGCCTAAGTGGGAAGAGTTCACTACATCAGATGCTGCATTTTCCATCAACATTTAAAAAAGAAAAGGGTTGAAAAGTAGCAAACCCAGAGTCTTTTAATTAAAGTTGTGAAGTGTAATTATTTTGGTTCTCACAGCATTTGGGAGAGAGCTGAAGTGTGATATTTTTATGTACACACATGTATGTGCCTGCAGACTGCACTCTGTACAATCCAGCCTCACTTATTCTTTATTTTTTTGGCTTTCAGCTCTGTCATCTGCATAAAATGGTCCCACAGACATTTGCAAAACGATCTTTGTGAGATCCTCAAGGAAATCTGTCCCAGTGAGTTGAGCTATTGAGTCAGAACAGCATCAAAATGCAAAGATTCTGGTAAGGAATGGGATTGGGAGCTCTTGCAGGGTTGGTGGTGCTGCCTTGGTGGCTCTCTGGAAACTCATCCTGAAGGAGAAGTCTCCTGCTGGCCTGTTTTTCCTTCTCAGTGTAAAAAACAATTGAGAAATCCAGTTTTATTTCCTTTCTGTTAGGTTTGGAGTGCTGCTTTTCCCAGTGAGCTTTAAGGAACTCTGCATGGCTGAATCTTTGTCCTGCTGTAAAAACCCAGGTCCTTATTTAGGCTCCAATTCCCATTTTAAACTGGCTCTCACAGCCTTTGAGCCTGTTCCTTCATTTCTCTTTTGGAGGGCAGCCTTGTAAACTTGATTTTTATTTCATTTTGTCTTTTCAAAGCAATCCTACCACCCTGGAATTGGCTCCATCCCTCTGATCATCTCGGTGCCTCCTCTGGATTTGCTCCAGGTCCTTCCAATGCTGGTCCCCAGGGAGCAGAATTTCCAAATATTCTTGGCTTTGTGGTGTGTGGTTAAAAGCAGGGGTTGCTGGGGTTTGTACCTCCAAGGAAGGTGTTGAGGAATGATGGTTTCTGTGAGATTTTGGTGAGTTTTTTGTGAGTTTTTTTGTGATCAAGCTGCCTTTGTCCCAACAAACAGCAAATTCCTGAGCAAATAGGTCATGGTTTCCTAAAAGAAAAAAAAAAAAAAAAAAAAAGATCTTGAAAGGAAAGGGAAAAGAAAGAAAAGAACATTTCAGCTCCCAAACTGTGCCATGTCCATCTCTGTGGCCAAGGCACAGAAGTGAGTAGCAACTTCAAAAATGCAGATTTATTCTCCACATTTCACTGTTGTTCTGTAAAGGTGTTGGTGTCTGTAATTAAATAAATATGCAGAGCAAATGTGTATTACAGTGTTTAACTTGAGTATAGAAAATAAAATGTGCACAATAAATATTTAAATATAATATATTTAAATATAATATATTTAAATATATATTAAATATATTATATATTACATTTAAGTATATGTATATTTAAATTTATTATAAATTAAATATATTTAAATGTATTTAAATATACATCTATAAATACAGTATAAATATAGAAATACATTTAAAGATATCATCTATATTTTATATATAAATAAATAAAATTTTAATATATAAATATATATAAAATATATTTAAATGTGAATATTTAAATATAAATTGAAACATAAAAATTATTTTAATCGATGTAATTTTAATGTGATGCCTAATACCACAACCTGAAGTGTCAGCATTGACCAGCAGGTGTTTGCATGGATTTCTATTATTCGATATTAACTCCATAAAAACCAAGAAAATTAAAACAAAACTTTATTAAAATATAATTTGAGGACAGGGGTCACACACATTATAATAATTTATGACCATTTGAGTGTGTTTTGCTTATTTTAAATACTTACTTTAAATATTTTAATACTTTACAAGTATTTTATTTATTTTAAATTACTAGCAAGTGATGTGCTCTATTTTCTCATATTTTATAATTTCAGTTGACTGAAATAGTTCTGAAATAAATCACTAAATACTGCTTGCTTTGCCAGGGGAGCCCAAAATGCCTGAGACAGCTCCTGGCTTGTTTTCTGTCAGTCTAAACTATTTTCATTAGCTCCTGTAACAAAACAAAAATCTTCAAAATGTCTTCGTGTTTTACTCTTTAAGAAAGGAGTACTTTGAAATGAAACATGGGAAGTAAAAAATAGCAACAATTTTGCTTTGAAATGTTGAAACAATAAAAAAAAATGCTCTTTGATGTCTGCTCAAAACTTTTTTTTTTTTTCCCCTCAGATGAGACAATCTTGTGAATTAGATATAAATAGTTCTGGTGACCTGAATCAGTATTTTCCCACAAATATATTTTTACATCTGCCTTTTGTTCAGCGGGGTTAAAAATCCCATCCCACCCAGAGGGAGGGACAGAAGTTCATGAGATTACAAATATTGCTGTTGATGGAGCAGATCTTTAAAAATCTGTTTGTACCATCTAAACAGATCTAAACCACTGAATGTCTGTGCTCACTGCTGATGAATTGGGTTTCCTACTGGGTTTAAATTTGGTTAAGCTTTAAATTTGAAGTTTTTTCCGTTGAGGTCTCTGAAAATTGTGGAAGGTCCAAAAAATACTCTTCATTCCCATTATCAGTGTGGGAGGTGGTTGTGTTTTCACAATACTTTTTAATAATGCCAAAAACCTGCTGGATTTCCAAAACAGTTCCAAACATTTTCCAGGATATTTTGCGCCCAAATTTTTCCTTTGCTGGGCATTTCCTTCCTGAAAGGTTGGAGTTCTGAGATCAATTCCTGTAGCAATTCCTGTCTGTCTGTCTGTCTGTCTGTCCTTCCTTTTTCTGCCACTCCCCTGGAGATCAGTCCAGGATGTTCAGTTTGTGCCTGAGTTTTCCCAGGACAAAAGAACCAACCAGCTCCATGGATGAGGAGGATAGGAATGTACCAGGGGGTATAAATCTACCAGGCTGGTAAAAATTATTCCACTTTGATGATGCATTAAGTCCAACAGACTTCCAAATTAATTTTAGCAGAGTAAATAAATTTATAGGAAAAAAAATCACCATATAAAGATACTTAATTTAAATGATGTCTCCATCAAATACACAGTGCAGGGTTGGTTGATTTTTTTTAATTTTATTTTTTGATTTGTTTTTAAGAGCAAAAGTGTAAATAAGGAACAGATACTTGTTCTGCAGCAGGAATTGCTGCACCTGGGGGTTTTGTGCACCCCTTCAAGATGTACTTTGTGATCTGTATTGACACCTCCTCTGTAGTGTCTGGAAATTCCTGTACATCCAGCTCTAATTAAGGCCACACATGCCAGGATAAAAGACTCATTTGTATTTATGTATATGAAAGCAAATCTCTCCTTTCAAAGCAAGAGATTTGCTGGCTTTCTCTTTTTTTTTTGGTTTATTTATTTTTCTTCTATTTTTATGACTCTTTTTTGGCTTTATGTAATGTATGTATCTGACAAGAATCCCTGGCTGAGGCTAATTTAGTGGGAAAGGCAGACATCTTTATTTTTAGAGGCTTGATCTGAGTAAAAATGTTGAAAAAAAACGTCTGGTGAGCCAAAGTTTTCTTTTCCTCTTGCAGCATTTCTATTCTTGTGCTCCTCCAGAAGGTTTTGCCTCCCCTTGCTCGTTGTGAAGCCGACACACCTTGACACGCTGACAACTGGCAGGGGTTTGTTGTTAAGGGGGACACCAAATGACAAGAAATGCACACTTGGATGTACCCCCCAGTCACTCCTGGTGAGCCTCACAAAGAATGTTTTTAATCTCTCCTTGATTGCGTTGAGAGATTTGGATCTGTTGGGATGGAAATTTCACATATTCTTTGCCATTTATGCAAAATTCTGTCAGAAACAGGTTCATCAGAGCAGCCCCAACCATGCAGGACCAGACGTGAAAATGCTGATGGGAAGTGACAAAAAAAAAACAAACCAAGAGATGCCAGCCCAGGCAGCTCCAGATTTGCACATTTTGTGGCACATCTGTTTCTGCAGCATCACACATTCCTGGCCACACACCACCTGTCCTAAACTGGAGGAGGGTAAGGTGGAGCCACAGTGCCAAGGAGCAGAATTTTAGAATTTGAGATCACATCTGGCAACAGTTTGGAGGGATCACCTTTTCTGGAATTGAACTGTATTCCCAATGGTAGTTATTTTAAAATAATACTTCAAAAATAGAGTTACAAAAAAATATTTCCCTTAGAATATTGTCCTTTGCAGCTTTTTTTTTGTGTTTTCAGGGTCCTCAGCAAAGCCCATCCCATTTTTTCTGTATGTAGAAGTGGATTGGGAGCACATGGTTTGTATTATTTATTCTTTGTGAAGTGCAAAAAAAATATTTCAAAATGAACTATAAGGAGTGGACAAACATTTTGCTGCCTTACCCACTTGGGTGATTTTAGCAGTCATAGCCACTGCCTTCTATTATTTCATTCTTTTTCACAATTAATAATAGAGAAGGATTTTTAAATCCATTTGGGCAATGTCAGTGATTGTGAGCTGCTCACAGTTTACTGCAAACATAAAAGGAAAGAGAAAATATAGGATTCTTTGTCCTATTCCTTTCCCATGTGGGGTTTTTTATATAGTTTTGTTCAGAATATTATGAAAAGTTTAGAAAATTGCACTTGGGTTGGATCCACTCCATACTGGAGCTGCTGGAATGGGATGGATCTGAGGGATGGGGAGAAGAGAAGCCACCAACAAGGAGAGGGGGAGGGTTCTGTGTTGGGTTTAGCCACTGATGAGTTCTAGATTTTAAAATTCCCATCCTACATGCACACCCACACATCTCTCTGAGATGATCCTCTCCCCTCTTACTTACTTTTATTTGTACAGTTTTAGGTTACATGAATTAAATAACATTTTCACGTATTTAAATGACCTGTCAAATCCCAGCATTCAGGAATTCAGACCTGCTGCCTTAGGTTTTTAATTTCCTTGAAATGTCCTTTTTTTTTTTTTTTTCTTCTCCTCCTTCTTTTCTTTGCCTCCCAACAGCAAGAATGTGCTAAAATGTTTATCAAGCCTTGCTCTTTTCCCTGAGAAACTCCAAGGATAATTACATTTCATAATTATCTGCCGCTGCCTGGAAGAGCCGTGTTCACCCTCTGGACCTGTTGTTCTGTTGCTGCTCTATCTCGTGCAGCAAAATTCTCCTCAGCTGCCTTAAACAACATTAATCCCATCAAAAGTGGCTGAGATAATGTCATCAGCCCTGACACAGCGTTCTCAGAATTCCCTGCCTCTGCTGAGGTGTAATGTCCTCTTAGGTGTAATTAAATTATGTCAAGAGGATTTTCTTGGTGGGAATAGAAAAGGGAACATTTAGGTACAAGATTGTTTCATTTCAGCCTGAGCCTCAGCTGCTGTTGGGTGATTGTTTATCTCCACCTTGTTGTTGTGAAGGCTCGTGCCTCTCCAGACTGAATCCCAAAATGGTTGGGGTTGGAAGGGATCCCCAGGATCCTCCAGTTCCATGGGCAGGGACACCGTCCAGGAGCCCAGGGTGCTCCAAGCCCCATCCAGCCTGGCCTGGGACGCTTGGAATAATGAATCTGCAACTTCTGGGCCACTTCTGCTTCCCTTCTCCTCCTCCTGAGACACATTCCTGAATCAGGAGGAACGATTTTTGCTCTGATGCTCTACAATGCTCTCATTCTGGCTGATTTCCTGCAGCTGGAGCAGCTGGGGAGCTTTACCCAGCTGGAAGCTGTGTGAGCAGCTAAAAGGAGGTGAGGGGAGCCCCAGGATGGGTTACCTCAGCAGCAACACAGAATAGAGACCCTGGATCATTGAGGCTGATGTGGATCAGGATGGGGAGAAGTGTCTGGAGCCTTCTCCTGTGGCTTGGAGCTGTGGAGGGAGAAGCAGCTCCCAAGGGACCCGCTCTGGGAACACTGGACTCGCAATTCCTGAAGGTGACCTCTCCCTATCCCCAAAACACAATTTGAACTCGTGTTTGGCTCCACTGTTCCAAACTTTGCTGCTGTCTTCCTCCTGGGAGTGATCCCCCCCAGTTCACGGGGAGAGCATCCCCGGCGGGGCGAGCGAGAGCGCCGGAGCTCGGTCATCTGTTAACTTTATTAGCACAGTAAATCCTGCTGCTCTGGGCTGTTATTTATGGAGCAGTAACTGCTGGATCTATTGCCTCTGGTTGCTTCATTATCTATTTAAGATGCAAAGCAAACCATTATGTTTGTTGCATTATCTTCGTCAGACTTTATTGCTCTCGTCGCTGGCGAGAGCTGTAACTCTCGTTCCGCCACGTCTGTGTGAGCAATAATTCCCCACAGGTTTTTTTTTTTTCCAGCCATCTACTTCTTTTTTGGAAGTGCTGTGGAAGTCTGATAGCAGCAATACTTGTACTCTCTAAATCATTAATTTGATCTAAAATGTTATGGAAGGAACGGCTTCGTTTTTAACTGAGCCGTTGTTTTTTTTTTTTTTTCCCCCTGCATTCAGCTCTTGTTTAAAAAAGCCTTTCAGGAGGGAAATGCACATTTCTGAGGAATTCAAGCTGTTTGAACTTTGTTCTGGTTGCTTTCAGATGCATCCAAAGGAAGGAAAGAGGTGATGAGACCTAGAGGTGACACGAAGTTATCCCCAGAATTCCAGGTGGATCTGGAGGCTGAGTTCCTTCCTACCCATATTATGCACGAAAAATGAGTCTGGACCTGACGTGTTCAGCTTCTCAAAGTCAATAATTCTTGCTAAAAGAGCAAAATCTTGAATTTGCAGCGAAGGCAAACAAGTTCCTGCTGAGTGACAGGCTTTGCCCATCTCCTTTTTGAAAGACAGGATTTTATTCACCTCATTTATTCGAGATCTACGTGAACTTCTGTGGGTGGCGTTTCAAAACAATGTCCTCAAACCTCAAGGTAGCTTTCATTGCTGTTAATTGCCTCCCACAGAACTTCTGAAAGGGGTGAAAGGGTAAAAAAGTGTCTGAAGTGCTCTGGTATTCAGGGAAATACAAAGATTTACCAGGTGCGTTTGCAGCTGGAGAGCCCCAACATTCCTCCATCAGTCCTCTGGACTTGCTCTCTGTTGTGATTTTCAGAATTGGGAATCATTTTTTTTTGACTGCCAGCGCAATGTTTTCACCACCTCAGACACTCCATAATTCTTTCTTTTCAGAACAGTTTATCAGAATGATGGAAAACAGTCAAACACTTCCCATCTCCTGACTCTGCATAGGGGAAAAAAAAAAAAACTATTAATATTTGATGCTAATCTTTCTGCAGGAGACCAAACACAATTCTCTGCAAAGTGGAATAAAATACAGCACGGCTGAGCCTGCAGAGGAAATGCCCAGAATTTGTCATTATTTTTAATAATTTGCTAAATTGCCTGATTTAGCAAATAACAAACATCCAACAAATAATTTAGCAAATAACAAGCATCCAAATAACAAACCTGAATGCTTCATACATTATTTTTTGATGCAAAATATAACCTCTGCTGGCCTTTTCCAATAAAATTTCTCATCATTCTCATGGCAAAATCATCCCAACTCCTCAGCCCAGCCTTTGGAAATTCGGAGATAAAAAGAAAGTGTCAGCTTTCCCCTAAACAAGGCAGATTTTATTGCCCCTCTAACCCAGCCATGAGGGTTGTAGCATGAAACTCGGCACTAAAATCTCCATCAGTGCATTTTGTTTTCTATTATTGGCCTCGCTGGTGGTAAGTTCATGGAGGATTGGTTTTTATGTCAGAGAGAAATAAAAATGTGTGGGGGAAAAAAGCCACCCGAGCAGTGTCCTTGCATGTAAAGGTAGAATTTTAAGAGCTTTCTTGGTACAGATAGACACAGGATTATTGCTAAGTTAAAGGGAAAAAAAAAAAAAAAAAGCAGCAGAGCATCTAATCTGGATGCTGCAGGATCTCTGATTATAATAAAAATATCTGGTGAGAGACTGTTAAATCCTAAATGTCTTTTCATCATCTGATTTGTAATCATTTCAGCTGAAATTTCCAGTGTCAAACCTAAGGCTGGTCCATGATTGCATGGAGAAGGAATTTTAAAAGGCTTAATAAAATGCTCATTTTTTATATATATATATATATTTTTTTTTTCAGATCTTTTGCACAGGACAAAAGCTATTGGCAGCTCTAATAGCAGGATTTAAATATATAAATCTTTATAAGATCTAGAGAGCCCCGTAGCAAGCATATGAAATAATTAGTCATCTCAGATTAGTGAGGAAAAAGAAAATCCCCATTTTTTGGACTAAGTTTGGTATTTATTACTAAAAACCATTTAGGATTTCTTCAAAACCAGTGAGTCAGCAGAGTGACAGGATCATGGAATGGCTTGGGGTGGAAGGAACCTTGGAGCTCCTCTCCTTCCATCCCTGCCATGGGCAGTGAGACTTTACATAGCCCAGGTTGCTCAGAGCTCCATCCAACCTGCTCTTAAACCCTTTTTCAGCCAAAATATCTGGGTTTTTCTCCAAACACAACTCCTGGATGTGGTTCACTGTCCTGAACCTGCCTCCAACACCTCACCCTCCCAACTTCCCACCTTGAGGTTTCCCCCCGTGGCGGTAACAGCCTCAACCCCGCCAAGCTGCTCCGTAAGAAACCACAGAGCCCTGAAAACTCTGAAAATTCCGCCTTTTCAGCCTCCCTGGCTGCTCCTCGTGGGCCTTCAAACACACCTTGGTTGCCTTTGTGCCTTTGAGGCCTTTGGCAGGCAGATCCCTTCTGCTCCCCGCCTGGGCTCCGGAGATCAAACCGGAGCCGCTTCCAGCTCCTGACAGGCTCCAGGCACCAGAACTCGTCTCTTTTTTGTGGCTTTGTTTCCCCAAGTTGTCAATTAGCAGGAGGGAAAGTGTCACTCTCGCCAGCAGCTTGGATTCTTTCGGGTTTTTTTTTTTTTTTTAGGGGGGTTTTGTTGTCTTTTTTTTTGTTTTATTTTACTTCGGGAGCGTCGTTTGTCAAAAGTGTCGCCAGTGGAAGCTTGCTGGGGGTTTTTATGTCTCTGGAAATAATTCTTAAAGGATGTTCTTTCATTATCTCTGGTGTTCGTTTAGACCAAGCGCTTTTGAAGTGATGTTGTTAGGCTTTGGAAATTTCTGAAGTTGACAACAATAAAAGAAGGCTGGGAAGTTGAAATCCTTTGGTTTCAACAACAATGTTCTTCCCCCTCCCCTTGTTGTTAAAAATCTGTGACTTAGCATTTAAAAAAGAACTAAAAAAAAAAAAAGAGATGGGAGAAGTTTTCCCAGTTTTTCTTCTATTTTTTACATGCTACAAGCAAACTTCTCTCCTTTGTTTGCAGCTCTTGGTGCTGCTCCCCTGCTCGTGGCCTCAGGGATTGCACTCCCAGCATCATCCCTCCCATCCTGCTGAGGAGCTGCAAGGGCATTTAGGGATGTAGGGTGCCCTTAGGATTCAGGGATGTAGAGTTTGGGATTTGGGGAGGTTGCACCTGGTCTGTCCCTCCTTATCTCTCTTCTCATGCTAGAGCATATCCAGGGAAGGGAATGGGGTTGGGGAAGGGGCTGGAGAGGCTGAGGGAGCTGGGGAAGGGGCTCAGCCTGGAGAAAAGGAGGCTCAGGGGGGCCCTTGTGGCTCTGCACAACTCCCTGCCAGGAGGGGACAGCTGAGAGGGGATTTGGGATCTTATCCCAGGGAACAGGGACAGGAGGAGAGGGTGTGGACTTATACGCTACTTATATTTTATTATTTTATTTAATTTAATTTCATTTCAATTTATTTTATTTTATTTTATTTTATTTTAATTTTTTTGGATGTGGACTTACACGCTGCTTTATTTAAGGGATTTCCATTATTATTTAAAGTTATTTCAAACAAAATCAAGGAAGCAGACTGCTTATATCCACCTCACCCAGGTGAACGTATGGGAATACAGGACATGTAGATGAAGCATAAATATAAATAAAAGAAACATAAATAAAACCAAGTCTGAATAAAAACAACCACTGAATGTGGTGACTTTTTGCAGAGTCTCCATAGTATGAAGATTATCTCCTTCAAAGATGGAGGAATTAATATTAAAGTATATTATATTTTATATAATATGGTTTTGGGTTTTTTTTCATTTACAAAGAAAAGAAATGAGAGAAAAGAAAGAGGAAAGAAAAATGAAAAGTGGTGAGTTTTGTTTTGTTTTTTTTGGGGGGGTTGGGGGTTTTTTGTTTTGTTTTTTGTGGTTTTTTGGGGGGCAGGTTTTTGGTGGTTTTTGTTTGTTTGTTTGTTTGTTTGTTTGTGTTTTTGGTTTGGTTTGGTTTTGGATTTTTTTTGGTTTTTTTGTGAAGTCTCCAAATATTTTCCTTGGACATAATCAGTTCTGCAGGATATGGAAATTTATGTCTGCACATGTAAATATTTATCATAACAAACACATCCTCTATAGGTTGATGCTATGGATGGGTGTGAAAGCCACATTTCCAGCAGCTGAAAATATTTCCTCTCTCAGGTGCTCTTTCTACACCAGACCAACAAAAACAAAAGTTCTGATTCATTCCCCAGTATGGAAATACATAACCTGAAATTGGACATTTTCACTGTGTTGTCATTACTTTAAAAGCTTCTTTTAGTTTTTCTCCCCCTTTATTTAAGGAAAAAAAAATTCCTTTTTATCCACAGATGCATTTGTATTCTCCTAAATCTGCTTTTTGGCATGGTGGGAAGTGAATTCCCTGTCTGACACCTAGAAGCAATAAATACAGAAATCTCACAGGAGTTACCTCACGGGATGTGGAGAATTCCAGCTTTTGTAATTCCCTTGCAAAGAAAAACTGAATAAAAAGGAAAATCTGAATCACCTCTGCAGAGCTCTATTGGAGGGCTCAAGGAGAAGTGCATTAAAATGCATTATGAGAGGCAGAAAGCCTGACCCCAAATCATTCTCGTTAGATATTAATGAGTGGTTCTATTTTCTAGGTGCTGAGTATTTAAATCTTGGAGTATCTGAAGTTGGAAGTGGCTGAGAAAGGCTCTGGTGCATGGGAAGCATAAAAAAAGGATGAAGGAATAGCCAACATTTCAGTTTGTGGAAAGTCAGCACAAGAAGGGATGTCCAGGAATGGGAATGTTGGGCTGAACAAAGGTTTGGGGGTACAGAGGAGAAAAACAAACTCTGAGAAATAGGATAATCCCTAGCTGGAAAAGAAATGGAAATTCTCTTCTGGGGGGGTTTATCTGTGCAATTCCACAGATTCTCAGTGCTGACTTGCCTGGCATAAATTCTGGGAAAAGCCAGCTCCAAGGAATGCTGAGGAAATGCAGAGGTGCTGCCACTGCTCAGTGTAAGGATTTGCTTTTTGCTGGTCTTACTAAAACCAGTTTTATTTCTCTGTGTCCTCAGATAAGAAAACTAACTTTCCATCTGGGATATGACAGTGAAAGGAGTGGGGTGGGATATGAGATGAAAGGATATTTCCAAAGAAAAAGGGGAAAAAAAAGAAAAAAAAAACCACCTTTGGATGTGCCCCAAGCCTGCAAGTGGCACAGGATTTATAAATCACTCACATTTGGGTAGCTTGAAATGATTTTGGGACAAGGGGATTGATGAGAATTTGTTTATCTGTGCACTCTGACTGCAGAATTCACTTCTCTCTTTGGAATTCATTTAGAAACAAATACCAATAAGGAAGATTTTTTTACCTGCATCACTCTGAAGCAACAAATCACTTAATGCAAGCACTTGAAACGAGGTAATTACATAATTTAGAACATTCTGAGTCTTACCAAAAAAAAAAAAAGAAAAGGAAAATTCAGACTATGACAGGATTTCAAACGTTATTTTTTAAATGTATGCTGTTTTGAGTTTTTCTTAAATTTTTATTGTTTGTGCAACCACACATTCCCCCAGTGCTGAATTTGATTTCAAACTGTACAAACATTTTCATTATTGTATTCCAGATCTCTGTGGTGCTTACATGAAAAAAAAAAAGGAACAAAGTAAAGCCATCCCTGTGAAGAAAAAAAAAAAAAAGTTATTTCAGCAAAGAGAATTTTATTTTGATTTCTGAGGTTATGCAAGAGCTGCAGGAGAAGTGGGACAAGGATAACAAGGAGGGGATCGATATCCAGAGTTCAAAGGTAGGCAGCTGATCAAAGGTTAAATACAAGAAAAGAAATTATTCCATTCAAGTTAAATATAGGACGTCGTAACCCAAATAGGTGCTTGGCTTCAATTAAAACCCTTGGAAAAAGCTTTTGTGCTGAGGGGAAGTTCTCAAAGTCAGACAAACTTTGGTTTTTTTATTGCTTGGAAAGATCTGTGGGCAGGGATTAGGCTCTCCAAAGAATGGGATATCTCCGTTTTCACTCCAAAATGTTTCTGGTTATAAAGGGCAGAGGGCAGAAGCAGGCATGGAAATACTCCCTGTCCTGAGGCAGAGATGGAATAGCAGAGCCTGGAAAAGCATTTTCTCCAGCTTGGTCCCAGCTCAGAGCACTGAACAGAGCCAAAGGTGACAGGAAAATGGGAAAGGGAGAGCTGAGGGGCACAGGAGTGCAGTGGGAGAGGGGTTTCAGGAAAGAGTTGGAATTCTGGGGAGGAAGCAGGAGCTGCCTAGATGGAAAACAACAAAATGCTCTTCCCAGCATCCCTGCACTGGAACATGGGTGGGAATATTCGACAGCACAGAGTAAAGGGAGAGGTTGTACATGCACAGCAGGAAATTGTGTTTTCTTTCATTATTGAATAGGAGAGAAACGTGGATCAAAACAAGAGAGGAGAGGAGATTTTGTGGCTGTTGTCTTCAGGGGATGTCCAGAGTTGTGCTGTTCTGAGGAGAAAAATTGTCACTACAGGGATCAGTTGTTAAATATTTGTCTGACAGTGTAACCACTGATAAAAACCACTTTCGATTTCTCATTAATCTGCTAAAAATAATAACCAATAGAATCAAATCCATTAGTGAAAGCAATAACAAGAAGTTAGACTTGAAGCAGAGCCCAACCCCTTGCAGGTTTCCCTTTGCTGACTTCATTCATACACATCCCAGTTTGTTACTCTCCAGTACAAGTTCAGGAGAAAACAGCACAGACCTGCTGAGTTCTGTCATTTTGAGGCAGCAGCTCTTTTGGATTCCACCCAAATCCAAAACTCCTCAGTCCTGGATGGCTGGAGCCCTGGGCACTGAGGATTCCAGGCTTTCTGTGCTGCCAGGCACTGACCCCCAAGCAAACCCTGCATTCCACCTGAGGCTGTGGAGGAGGCTCCCAAAATTGAGTGACAGCGCTGGGATTGTGGGTGTGGGGTTTGAATGGAAGTGTGTGATAGCACAGGGTGCAAAACTCAGAGTTTAAGGGTTTAGAATACAGTAATGTATAGAGAGCAAGGTGGAGGATTTAGGGCAGAGGCTGAGTCCTTCTTTTTCACCTTCTTCTCCATGGTCTGGGTGGTGTTTTGTAATTGGGCAGGAAAGTGCACATTGTGGGCCAGGGGTGGTTGGTTATTGGGTTAAAAGTGAAAATAATTTAGGTGTCATTCCTTAATTGGCCAGTTTATCCTTAAAAGGCCTAGTAAAGAGATAGAGACAGCTCCATTTTTAGTTTGTTGGGTAGAAGAGCTGTAGAACTCACAGCTTGTGAGAAACTGTAACATAGATAAGAATTAATAAACATCTGAGTCCAAACAAGAAATATGGGTCTGGAGCATTTAATCCCAACTCTGACAAAAAGAAAAAAAAAAAAAAAGATAAAACGTGACACTTTTAGACTTTTATCCAGTTATCAAAATCAAGATCCCAAGGCCAGGTTGGACAGGGCTTGGAGCACCCTGGGAGAGTGGAAATGAAACAGAATGAGCTCCAAATTCCCTCCCAACCCAAAGCATTCCATGACTGTATGAAAACCAGCTATGAGGATATTGTTATCTGTGGATAGATATCCCAGGGCATTGGGAGCTGCTACATCAACTCCTGGGCACACCTGATTTAATTCCATCTCCTGTGGTTGTGTCCTGATGAGGTGCTTTGGAGTTTTGAATGTTTTCTCTTGAACACAGAAGATTCTTTTAGTTTTTGCTATACTGGCAAGGAAAACCATGGGTCTGCAGGGCTCCTCTTGATCAGATTCTTTGCTCTCCTCCAACCCTGTGGAATTTTCAAGACTCAGTTAATGGCAAATAATGTTTTTAGCAGATACTTTTTGGACATTCTGCTTAATTGTCATTTTTATTTGCCTTTCCTGCACTGGGTACTCGATGCAAATTTTATCCATTTTTGAAAAGAGCTGGAATATTTTGGTATCAGCTGCTTTCTGGCCTGACCCTGAGTGTGGGGTTTGTGCCAAGGGGAGGAAATGGGGCTCTCCATCCACCTGAAAGGTCTCCTGAGATTATTAAAAGAGACCCACTGGTCAGGGAGCATTTCTGAATCTCCTATTCCATAATTATTATAATGTGCATGAATGCCTCATGTGCATTAAACATTCAACTGAAACGACTCTGAATGTGAGAGCAACCATATAATAAAGGGAAAAAAAACCAAACACCCTTATTTTACGTAATAGAATTTAAAATATTAATAATGTAAGTAATATGCATAGTGTATGTTTAAGTGTGCACACCTAGCCATGCAGTTATGAATTATATATGTAAATATAGCACCCACCAAATGTGTATTTAAACACTCCAGCTTTCCACATGGGCTAATTTGAAGTGCATTGCATTGGCTTAACTTTTCAAGTTTTACTTCCAAATAATCATGATTCAAAAATTCACCTTGCAATCTATTCGTAATAATAATTGAAAACACCACCAAGCTTGACTGAATCCTTGGGATCACAGGAGATTGGCATTTCCAGAAAATGTAAAGAGGAACTTCCAGCTCTGCATCATTTATCAGAGATTTCCTGGTTCAGCTGGAAAAAACAAAAAACAAACAAAAAAAAACCACCAACAAACCACAGAAGTTCCTGAGCTGAGAGGACAAATATCACAAAAGTGATTTTTTTCTGGGAAGGGAAAAAGGGGAGGGGAAAGGGGAAAGGGGAGGGAAGGGAAGGAAAGAGGAAAGGAAAGAGGAAAGGAAAGAGGAGAGGAGAGGAGAGGAGAGGAGAGGAGAGGAGAGGAGAGGAGAGGAGAGGAGAGGAGAGGAGAGGAGAAAGGAAAGATCCCCAAAGGTCCCAAACCCTCTCTTTTGCCCAGCCCACCACGCTCCAGCTGTGCTGCCAGATGTTGCCATCCAGCTGTTCCTTCCAGCTCCAAGGAAAAATCCAATTATCTGTGCCTGTGTGGCAGCTTCATTAGAACAAGCACAGCCAAGTGTGACACGGTTTTCTCTTTTCCATGAGTGGAATCATAATTCCATGCCCCTCCATGTCCCTTTAATGCAACAATATCTGCTCCTGTTCCACCCTGTCCAGCCACTCCCAAAACTTGGATCCAGGAGGAGCCTTTTTAGGGCAGGGAGCCTTTGGGAACCCTTTGGAATGACACTGATGGAATGGGAGCTGATTTTCCATCATTTCCTCCCCACAGCAATTAGTTGGTGGTGGTGTCCCTCTAAGCTGCTGTCAAACCACGAGAGTTCCAGCAAAATTCCAAAAATTCCAAAAAACTAAGCTCAGCAAAAAAGATTTGGATTGCAGAACTTCATGGCTCTCAGGGAAGACTTTTTGCCTTCAGTGAGGACTTTCTGGTGGGATGTACAGCAGGATTGTGTCAAACCTCTGGGTGTTGTTATTTTACAAGTGCTGGAAAGTCAGATTGTGAGGAGAGTGAGAGTTAAAAAAATCCCATCCCAGCAGAAGCAGGATGTTTAATTCTGTTGGAAACTGCTCAGGATGATGGATTTTCATGGGATTTCCTGCAGTGGGAGACGTTGGGGCTGGATCCAGGGTGTCTGAGGGAATGTGGGGTGGGACAGACTCCAAGGGAGCAACCCCAGGGGTGGACAAGTGAGATTTGTCAGCCTGGGTGAGTTCCTCAGGAATTCACCTTCCCCTGGGGCTAAAACACAGGATTCAGTCCATGTGCTGGGACTGTCAACACTGAAAGACAGGAATGAGGTTCCCCAAATAAAAAAGGAAAAATCATTTCTTTGGAAGGGTCTCAAAGCTGAAAAAAGCCAATAACAAGGTGCCCTGTTGCCCTGTTCTTCTCTGTTTTTCTAAAGTTTTTCTAAAGTTAATTTCAGCCTTCAGTATTTGCATTTTTGCCGTGGAGTTTCTCACACACTTTTCATGTAAACAATGATTGTTTTGCATTCCTTTCTGCAGTAGGAGACTGTTGATGGACTGTTGGGTTGACCAGTGTGGTTGGAGAGGAAGATTTCATCCTCCAATCCATGGTCACTGTTGGAATTCTATAAATGTCCAGGTCTGTAAATAAACTGCCCCTTTTTTGCCTTGGACATCTCAGTGTGTGAGTGTCATTCTTTTTGTGTTGTATTGTGACAGCTCCCCAAATAAGAAAGGAAAAAAATGGTTTTTTGGAAGCCTTTGTCTATCCCTAATTTTTCCCATGTCAGATGAGAGGGTGCAGAATGGTGGGACAAAGTGAGAAGGGTGTGGGTTGAAGGTTCTGCACACCCCCTCACCTTTCTGTGCAGCAGAGGGACACAGCTTCAGCAGCTGGGCATTGCCAGCTCTGGAGAGACAGGGAAGTTTTATTTGTCAAAATACAAAGTATAAAATTACTCCTAAATGATCCTTTTCTTTGCCAACTTCATTCTCATTTCACAGCGAAACTTCAATAAATTCATCATTACCTTCACCCACCTATGAGATGTTGGCTACTGAGCTTTGTACCCCAAGATTTCAAAGCAAAGAACAATCCTTTAAATGAATGTAAAGCACAGTCACTGCAGGTTGCCACTACCTCCTGCAGCAGTTTATATGTAAAAAACCCCATATTTACATATTGTAAATATTCTTTACAATATGTACATTGTTTTCCCAGTCTCTTTAATTCACATGCTGCACTCTTGGGATAAAAAGAGGCTTTCACATGAATTGTTGTTATTATGGTAAAGACACAACAACAACATTTCCTTCAGTGAAATAAACAGAGACCAATATTCATTCATTAATCTTAAAATTTCAGGTTTATTTTTACAACTTCAGGTTAAAACAAATTTGGCTGAAGTCATACACCACCCCCCCCCACCCCCCCAACTTCAAATTATTTTTTCAAGTATCTGAATATTTTATAGACCAACAGCTTGAAACATTATTTCATGCTAAATCAGTCACCTGAAAACATTTGCTTCTACTTTATCTGGCCTTAAATTCTTCCTAATCATCACTTGCATGGGTGCAATTAAAATTAGGATGGAAGTTAAATACGGGCAAAATTACAGCTTCAAAACCACTTCAACTGCATCTTTTTTTTTTTTTTTTTTTTTACAAAATGTATCAGATACGAAGCCAGACAGGGATTTTACTCTGAAAAAAACCAGAGTTTTTTCCCCTTCAGTTTACACTTTGAAAGATGAGCTCACCCTAAAGTGCCACAGCTGGCACGTGACTGCTTTGTACACAAAATACTGGCTGTGAACCGACTCTACCCCTGTGCTGGTAAGGCAAAAAAAAAAAAAAAAAGAAAAAAAAAAGCATTCCAAGATGACAGAAAGGCACTTTGACAATTGAAAAATGGTTTCAAAAGTAGGAGAAAATGCAGTGGTGTGGCTGATGTTGTTTCCCCTTTCAGCTCCATTGCAGGCTGTAGCTCTGGCCCAGCTTCAGCTGGAGGCCGGTGATGGTCAGGAGCTGTGAATAAAACACACAAAATGCACTTTTAGTTACTGAGCCCTCAAGATTTCTGTGTTTTCTGTGTTCCAGGGGGAAATTGGCTCCTCTTTTTAAACTGCAGAGGTTTATTCCTGTATTTTTTTTTTCCACATTTGTGTTTTTATATCACTACTAACACAGTTTAACCAGCACAGATTTGGGAGTCTGACCATGACTCTCTGATCCCTTCCTTCATCCACAGCCTCCCTTAGAGCTGAGGTTCCTTTTCTTTTAAAAAGAAAGGAAATTTTAAAAGTGGAATACAACAGCTTATATGACTTTTTTCCATCCAAAAAGCACAAAGAATGCCCAGAGATGCTTTTCTTCCTGTCACATCTCTCCCAGCTTGCAAGGAAGCTGTGAGGGAGCAAATTCCACTGCCAGGAGTGGCATTAAAAGATATTAAAGAATCATTACCTCTTTCTGAAATGTGGTATATTTTAAATATAGTAAATATGTGTCTATCTTAAATATGGTAAATATATCAATATTTAAAGATGGTAAGTATTTGAAATGTGGTAAATATACAGGTATTTCAAATAGGCTGATCTAAAAAAATTTAAATGTGCTAAATAGAGATATTATAGATATGGTAAATACACAAATATTTCAAATGTGCTAAGTCAAAATATTTTAAATGTGGTAAATACAGAAATACATTAAGTATGCTAAACATATAATTACTTTAAATATGGTAAAGGTACAAATATTTAAAATATGCCAAGTCAAAATATTTTAAATGTGGTAATACAGAAATATTTTAAATATGCTAAATATACAATTACTTTAATATGGTAAAGATACAAGTTAAAATACACAAAGTAAAAATATTTAAAAGATGCTAAGTAAAATATTTTAAATGTGGCAAATGTATAAATATTTCAAATATGCTAAATATATAGTTATTTTAAATACTGTAAAGACACAAATATTTAAAATATGCCAAGTAAAATATTTTAAATGTGGTAATACAGAAATATTTTAAAAATGCTGAATATATAATTACGTTAATATGATAAAGATACAAATTAAAATACGCTAAGTAAAATTATTTAAAATCCACTAAGTAAAATATTCTAAATGTGGCAAATATAGAAATATTTTAAATATGCTAAATGAATAGTTATTTTGAATATGGTAAAGATACATATATTTAAAATAAGGCAAGTAAAAATATTTCAAATGTGGCAAATAGAGAAATATTTTAAATATGCTAAATATATAATTACTTTAAATATGGTAAAGATACATATATTTAAAATATGGCAAGTAAAAATATTTCAAATTTGGCAAATATATAAATATGTTAAATATGTTAAATATGTAATTATTTTAAATATGGCATCACAGTTGAATCTCCACAGGTTAAAGAGCTCAAATGCAGGTGGGAAACCTTTTTTCCTCCACCCTTCAAGCAGCTTCTCACCTTCTTGTTGGTGTCATAGTTGAAGGCGTGGCTTGATGGGATTGTCACCCCGTCCTGTGACACTGTCACCTTGGTGACATTGCTGGGCACCCCCAGCACTTTGATTTTAGTAAACATCAGGTTGTTGGGGTCAATGTAATTGTGGTGTGTGACTGTGATGTCCAAAACATTCTGAAAGGAACAGGGGAAGACAAATATCAGAGGTTGGGCTCCGACTGGTACAAACCCAGAGCAGCTGGGGCTGCCCCTGGACCCCTGGAAGTGTCCAAGGCTGGACAGGGTTTAGAGCAGCCCATGGAATGAGATGATTTTTAATTTCCCTCCCAACCCAAACCATTCTGTAATTCTATGAAATCCACTTTAGCTGCCCTCACTCCAAGTTTTTTTTCCCTTTTTTTTTTTTTTTTTTTCCTGTGGGCAGTTACTTGTTTTTTTTTCAAACACTGAAAGCTTTTCTCCACTTTTCTCCACTCCCAAACCCTGGGCTCTGCTGTTGCTTTTATTGCCACTCAGCTGATTGATGTGGGGAGTGAAGCAACAAGAAATTCTCAAGCCCTGGATGGGCAGCAGGAGCTGCAGTTCCAACCCCTCCTTCCCTGCCCCCAGTCCCCCCTCCCAGGTGCTGTGAGAGCTGCTCCAGGCTCTTCCCCTCCTGCTTTTTGCCCTCCCAGAGCAGCTCCTGCCTCCCCATCCCCTCCCTCAGCACTCTCAGCCCTCCCCTCATTCGGTTACTGGGATTTTAAGCAGGTTTTGGATTTCTTTAGGATGTACTCAGATCCCCCACCAATGTGCTGTGACATAATTCCACCTATTTAGTGCTCAGAGGGGGAGTGTTTCTCGTTGCTGGTTGATTCAAGATCTCTTTAATTAGGCTTTTCCTCACCCAGTTTTTGTAAGAGCAGGGAAAGGTGCTTTTATTTTATAATCTCCTTACAACTGCAAATATTGAGTGTTAGCAAAACAAACTCCCTTCCTTAGCAATTAACACCCTTTTATTTGACAAAGACAGAATTTAATGAGAAGAAAGAGCAGTGTGGATAAAATTAGAAGACATTGTGCCACACTGGAAAATAATGAAATAAGAAAGTGTGTTTTCTCCTACAACAGAAAGAGCTTTTCTTTTAAGCCAAAAGTCCCTATAATTAGAGCCTAATTTATTTCCAGACATTCCACTGGTTGTGGTGGGAAGTGAAATCTGACAATTGTACTTAACAATACTCTTCAGGTTCCCTCCTAAATTCATTCTTAACACAGTTTAATCACATTTCTTGTAGCCTAATCATCTGTGAGCACAATTTAATGTAAGGCTGGGATACATGGGCATTAGGAAGACCCAAATTAAAATACCCATCATGAAAAAGACAAAAAAAAAATTCTCCTGAAGTGACTATTAAATAAAGATGAGCTAATGTGATTACCTGCTTAGCAGTAAATGATGTCAGCAGGTAAACGCCATCCTCGTATGCATCTGTTAAGAAAGAAAGAATGAAAAAAAAATGGAATAAAATGTATTTTCTATCCACCTTATTTAACACCTTATCAAAATTTCTGCTCAAGGGTTGTGTCCATAGACAACTTACAAATATGAGGGGTGTTAACATTTACATATTTATATGGAAATAAAGAGATGTTGTGCATTCCCAGAAGATGAATGCTATTAGATACAAAATACTTCCTGTGACTATAAAGCTGAAATGAGGATGAAAAGAGAACATTTTAGGGGTAGAGAGATTAAAACAGGCAAAGAAACAGCACTAAGAAGATCAGGGGTGCTTGGATGAGAAAAGTGTTTGTTTCTCACTGAAGAGTCATTTCCCACATCCCCCTCCATTCCTGTGCAACGTCAGGGGACACCTGACAGTGGTGGAGGCTGCTGCCTCACTGTTGGTGTTTCCCCAGCTGAAATTCAGCTGTAACTGCCCTCAGAGCAGTGCTGATCTCTGGGCATTGAGGCTCCTGCCTTTCCACACTCCTGTGAGGGTCACCCCGTGAGATGCTCCTCGTGATCCATGCAAATTCCATTTATCATCAGATCTCCCTAAATGTGGCCACCATTTCTGGGTTCCAGTGCTGCCAGTGGGTGTGAAGCACCTCCAGATCCACCTCCAGCCTCCTGCAAACTCCCCCCAGGTCACCATGCAGAGCACATTTCCTGCATTCCCGATGGGAATCTCATCATTATTACAAGGGTGGTGCACTCCGGGTGGGCAGGGGAAATGACAGCTCAGTGTCTCTTATCTGCAGACAATTTAAATTTAGCCATGTTGAGGAAATTAGTGAGAGCTCTCACAAGATCTATGGCTATGGTTCCCATAGGTTTGAGGAGGAATCTGTGTTATCTGCCTTGCCTCAGGCCCAGGGCAGGGTTTCATTTATACAAGATATTAATTCTATAAATCACAGCGTCGTGTGGCTTCAATCAGGGAGAACCCTGCTTCTGTAATGTTGGTCTGCAGGTTTCATTTCAGTTTTGCCTCTGAGGGCGAGTTCAGATCTGTCCCCCAGAAAGGGGGTGGCTTTGGCACAACTCCATCCCTTCCCTCTGCTCCTCCTCGGACAGCCCAGAGCTCCTTCCACCCCTTCCCAATCCACATCCTTGGGTTTGGCTCTGTCTGCTTGAATTTGGGGTTGGAGCATCCCCAAGGGACGGAGCCTCACTTGGCAGCATCCAGCTGCTCTCACAGCAAAAGGGAAAAGGGTTTTAGGGTTTCAGGGAGGGAGGAAGCCCCGTGGTGGTGAACGTACGGATGCGAACGCCGTCATCCCAGTAGAGGTGTCCTTCAGCAAACTGGGCATCATCCAGGGCCACCGTGAGGCCCATCGGGTTTTTCCGGCTGTGGGACACAGAGTTTTCTCTCAATTACCTCAGCTAACCCCATTCCATGTTCCCCAAATGCTAATTTCTTTACAGAGAAGGTGTGTGCCACCCAACCGACCTCCCACAGCCATCTTCCCGTCCCATGCTACTAAAGAACATTAGGAAAAAAAAAAAAAATCCAAACCAAACCAAACCAAAAAAACCAACAACAACAACAAAAACCCAACAACAACAACAAAAAAAAAAAAACCACCAAAAAAACCCACAAAAAAACCCAAAACCCAAACCAACAACAACAAAAAAACCACCCACAAAAAAAACCAACAACAACAAAAAAAAAACCACACACCAAAAAACCACCGAAAAAAACCCCAAACCAAACCACAAAAAACACACACACGAAAAAGCCAAATTGAATTTTAAAATTTCACTTCTTCCCACCTGAAAGCTGTTGTGTTAGCAGGTTCTTGCCAAGGCAGGATGTATCCACCTCGGATGTGCAGGTTGATGTGGTCCAAAGGAGCAGATAAATTTTGGAATTGTCCCCTAAAGCCAGTATCTGTGTCCTATAGACAAAAAAAAAAAAAAAAAAAAAAAAAAAAAAAAAAAAAAAATATATATATATATATATATATATATATTTCAGAATGAAATGATATTTCTCAGGACAGGCTAATTAGAAGTTGTTACTGCAGGAGTAACTATTAATAAGAGAAACCCTGAAATTTTGGCTCCATAAAAGCCTGGCCTGACCATGGGTGATGGCAGCTGAACCGAAGGAGCCAAGTGGGTGAAACACAAACCTGTGATTAATGAAGGGAGTTTTGATCCTGCTCTTCCTATTTCCAAACCTTTTATTATTTTCCAGGAAAAATTATGCAACTAAACCTGTGGGGTTTTTTTATTTATTTATTAGTGCATTCCATTACAAAAACCTCCTGTGTATCATTTGAGGGTTACAAAAAGTGAAAAGAACTCTAAATTAAAGGTATCACTTCACCTTTTCATTTATCTGGTCAGGCTATTATACATTATTATAAAGGAATTGAGGATTTTTATTATTTCTTTAATCAGCTGAGCAGAATTTATGTTTCTAAGAACTTGTATTAAATGCAAATTAGGCAGGTGAATGCTCCCACCTCCCTGCCATGCTCAGCACTGCGAAAAGACAAAATAGAAGTTTTAAAATACAAATTTTTTTTAGGGTGACTTACCGTGTGGTAATCGTACCAGCGGGCGTTGGGGAAATAAGCGTTCACACTCCGCTCATTCTGCAATTAAAAACACACAAATTTTTTAGGCACCTCAAATCCAAAAAGTGACGCTTATTAATTAAACTGATCTTAGTAATAAATGCTTAAAAGCTCACGGGTTTCATCACAGGGCTGATGAGCAGGGCAGGGCCCCAGAGGAACTGCTCGTCGATGTCCCACGTGTTCCTGTCCTGCACAAACCTGTCAGGATGAGACAGCCAGAGCTGAACTTCCCCAAAGAGCTCCTCCTCAAAGACCCTTCTGTCAGTAATTCCACCTACTCTTCCTTAGCATCTATTTCCTCGTTACTGCTGTTGATAATTCAGAGATCACTTAATGGTTGCACAAAGGTCCTGATGTGACTGACACTCATTAGAAAAACTCAAGTTAGTGCTTAGCTTTAGGGGGTTTTTATCCATCTCTTTGCTTTTGCTTTTCACTACATTGGGACAAAAAAACCTCAGGTCTTATGCTTATTATTTACAACTATAAATCTTGGTCAGACTGGGACAGACTCTTTAATTCGAGCCACTGTTTTCTGAGTTTCTTTGAAAAAGGTGAATCACCCCATGCAAAAAACTCAGTTTTCCCCACCCAAGACTTGGCGTATTTTTATTGAAGGGGAAAATGCTGTAACAAAGAGTGAACTCTGTTGTTAGGGGGTCACAGCTAGAGGAGGTTTGATGGGAATTCGTGGCGAGGGGAGCAGGGGAATTGGACTCACTCGTGGAGAACGGGGCGGATCACAGTGCTGCCCTCGGCGTGGGCATCATGCAGTAAGGTGTAGAGATAAGGTAACAGGGTGTATCTTATGTTCAGCACATTCCTGGCCGCGTCCTGAAACGTGGAATTCCAGGCAGCAGGATCTTGCCTCTGAAAGAGAAGAGAATGTTGTTAGAGAAGCTGGGTTGGACTGCCTGAGAAAGCCAAAAAAAACCCAAATCAACACAGCAAAATGAACCGAGGAAATGTCTCCTCTGAAGCAGAGCATCTACATTTATTTATTTATTCTTCAACTCAGGAGCAAGTGAAAACCATGGCTGTCACTGTCAGCCCGAGGAGGGGAACTAGAAGAAGGAAAGCTGATAAAAACCCAGGGGAACAGAGTAAAAATATTTAATGCCAAGTGTCCCCAGGGTGTGACACGTCCCAGGGTACATCACCCTCTGCTCCCACGCTCGCAGCAAGTCCAAGGCACCAAGGGCTGCTGTCAGGAGAGCCTCCAATCTTCATTAAATGCATGGAACAATACCTTGGCAAATTGGCCAAGACTGGAAGCACCACGATAACCCTGCATCTGCATTTGGGAGGCTTTCACAGGCCTCTGGAAGGTGTGTGCTGCGAGATAAAGCAGCCGGCTTTGAAAAGGAGACTTTAATCCATTAGATATTTGCCATCTAAATAGCTCCACTCTGCTAGACCTGAAGCCTTCCCTGCAACAGAAGTGCTGTTTCCCCTTTTTTTGTTATTCTCCCAGTTATCTTGTTTTACAGCTTTCTCCACTCCAGTCCTTAGCCTGCATTTAGGCAATTATTTCCCTTTCCTTTTAGCAGAAATACAATATCTGATGGTGGCAAACGTGCAAAGCAGAGAAATTCCTGAGCCTCACTCCAGCATCCTATTACACTGCCCCATTTTCTCATTTGTTGTATAATTATGGGCAATTAGGGCTGAGAGCACCGAGGTCAGCTCTGTTTCTTGAAGTGTGTTTGCCATCAAATCTCCATTGGAGCCCTGCTGCAGCTCCTTGAAATCCAAACAGCACCGAGGGGAAAATGTGCAGAGTTTGACTCAGTGGCAGCAAAGTTAGAACGTGCTTCCTTCAAGTGTCCAAACCCCACAGCAGCCCCTCTGTGGGCAGAAAACCTCCCAGGTGATGGGGAGGCTCACAGCAGAGCCATCATAGAAATAATGACATCGTTAATTTGATAAACAGCCAAAAGTGTTCTTTTCTTCTCCATTTTACACGGAATGTACTTCAATTTGAGCCAGGGCAACTCTGCGTTGCTCTGGCTCCTTGTGCCTGTGTGTTGCAAAGGCCCAAGCTGCTAAGAACTATTAAAAAATTGCGACTCACCTTTGTTCCTTTCTCGTTGTGGTTCCTGGAGAACGGGTAGAAGGCTCCCAGCTGCGTCCAGCGGGTGCACATCTCGTACTCGGCATCTTTGAAGAAGCCACAGATATCAGCTCCCGTCTGAAACGTTCAGAACAACCCAAATGGAAAACTGCTCTATCGTGTACAGCATCACCGTAATTAAATGTAAGTTCATAACTCATTAGCTTACGTAAGATATTCCGAAGAGGCTGAACTCCATCATGCCTGAAAAGAGAAATAAACTGGAGTTACTGGCTGTGGTTTTTTTACGTTATGGTTACATAGACAGTGTTTATTACAGGACTGAATCAGAAGAGAAAAAAACCAAATACAAGCCCCACAATTTCTCTAATGTGTCGTGTCTTCCTGCTGCAGAAGGAGATGGGATGTAGGTGGGCAGGAGCAAAGAGAAAAGATGAGTGGCAGGACACAGGGCATGGAGATTAAAGGAATTAAAAGGAATTTAAGGACTTCCCAGCACCTGGTACAGAAGAAGAAAAAGTAAAATAGGAATGGACCACAAACTCTGGTTGCTGAAACAGTTTTTTTTTCAGCTAAAAATGACAGGAATACAAAAAGCAAGGAGGTGAGGGAGACACAAAGCCAGGCTGGATAACGCTCAGAGGAACCTGGTCTGGTGAAGGTGTCCCTGCCACAGCAGGGGTGGAACTGGCTGGGCTTGGAGGTCCCTCCCAACCCATGACCCGGTGATCCCAGGAGGGTGAACCCTTCTCCTGCCACGTACCAATGACAGATTTGTGCAGCTGGTCCCAGGCAGCCGTGTTGTCCCCCAGCCAGTGCCCGACCCATTTCCCGCTGCTGGGGTAGGTGGAGCGGGTGATGACGATCCCGCGCTCCTTGGTGGCTTCGTACACGGCCCTGTGGGGGAACAGACACACAGAGGGGTTACTGGAGACACTCTGCACGAGAATTTATCTCAGATGAGCCTCTGGTGATGCCTTGGGGAGGCTGACCTGGAACAGAGGCTGGACAGAGCTTAGAGAATAAAGTAGATATTTATTAAAAGGCCTTTAGGGTGCACCTTGGGCAGGACAAGAGCCTGGCCAGGGCTGCACCCAAGGTGGACCCAAAATGGACACAAAATGGGAAACTGGTCATGAGATCTCAACTTATAAAAGTTTTGGTCCATTTCCATTTTGGGGTTGAATTGTCCAATTCCAGCTTCAGATTATCAAGTCCCATCCTTCTTGTTCCTCCCTCCAGCCACCCTTGTTTGTGCTTTTGGGCTGAAAATTGTCCTTGGTGTGCAGCAGGACCAGGATTTGTTTTGTGTCCCTGCTCTGTGCAGAGCTGAGTGACCCTGAATGTGAGGCTGAGAGCTGCACCCCTGGGCAGCACAGAATCTGAAATACAGGAAAGCTCAAACTTAAGGCATCACTGAAAAGAAATTTATGGGTTTATATTATCATAGTGAAGGGCTACATCGTACGCATCCAATCCATTTGTGCTTTTTATGGCAATTCAATATGATCCAGACACAATCCCTTTGCTGGACAACCTGCAGCTGCAAAGAGAACTGGCAAACAAGGAGGGATGAAAAAGGAGTTTTCCAGCTCAGGCTAACTCCTCTGTGGAAAAACAGGAATGTAGCAAAACTTTTCTCAGCCCATTTCCTAAGGGCTCCACAATGTGTGCAAAGGCACACTTCCTTCTTTAAAGTACCAGAAAACTTGAAGCAACAATTGGAAATAATTTAGCAAAAATCAAAACAAAAGGCTCAGAAGAGAGAAAACAGCGGTAGCAGGAATATTGGACCTCTCAGGATAAGTTTAGCTGACTGAAAGGTGCTGAATAAAAAGAAAAGTCAGGGATTTGTAGTCCCTTCCAAAAGACCAAGGTGACAGGATATCAATATGAATATTAGTCAGAAAATCACCCTGATTAAATCCCACTGCTCTCCAATGTGAGCACCACCATAATTGCCTAAACTGCTGCTTCAATAAGGCAGTATTTGCTTATTTTTCTATAGGTTTTGCAGCTCCAGTGACACCATAATTACAGCAAAGACACACAAGTCACTTAAATTGCCGCCGCAATTAAAGCAGACTAATGTGCCACAATTATTTCCTCCAAGACAAACAGCAACTTTTCTAGGATCTTTTATTTCTTTGTAACATATTGTCCAATGCTGTAATTCTCTGCTTGCTTTCCCTCGTGTCAATAATGCCTGGGAAGTGGCAGCTAAAATTTCAAAAGGGAAGACAGCAAATGTCACGTGTAGAGCTGCTCAGGGATGAGCAGGACCTGAGTGTTCTGTGGCAGCTCCATAGCCCTGTCCATGAAAAACAATTATGCAGGTCACAAAGGCTGAATTTACCTCCCAACAGCTCCTGTTCTCACTAATAAGGGCTCTGGCTATGCAAAAAAAACTCATTACAGAAGAACAGCATCAAAGCAATACCCCGAAGTTTCTGTGTCTAATGGATGGAGAACTGAAATGACACCAGGTTACATAAAATACTGGCGTTCACTTCTCAGTTACAGCCTTTTGTGAGTTTTGTGTGCAAATAATCTTTCTGTTCGGATGGTTTAGTATCAAAATAAATTACAGCATTTCTTCAGTTTCACAAGTGCCCCTTCGGTTACTGCCAAAAAAAAAAAATAAATTTGGGAGCGAAATATATGTATATCTATATTTTGTAGATAACATTTGCTATAAATTTCCCGTGTGAGAATATCTGTGTGAGCCGTGAGATTTATTGTGGTGATTTCTGCTGCAGTGCCTCGCAAAAGAGAGGAGAATATTTCAGTTCATACTTAAAGCACAGAAACGACGGCAATATTCCTTTTCCTATCAAATCCTTGTCTACGGCACGGGGTTTGCACAGCAAGGTTTTGGCAGGGGTGGCTCCAAGTGAGGAACTTCTGAAGCCTCCTCCTTTCTGACAGAGCCGAGAGGGATCTGGCCCTGGCTGAGCCCACCAGGAGCACTGAGTGAATTTGGGATTAGAGGAATAAGAAAGGGAAAACGTAGCTCCCAACAGCAACTGGAGAGAACAGTGAGGATGTGTGGGAGCAGCAGCCCTGCAGAGCCCCGGGTCAGTGCAAAGGGTCAGGAGATGCTCCAGGCTCTGCAGAAGGACAGAGATCCCCCTGCAGCCCCTGGAGGAGCTCACACCTGAGCAGGGGAAAGCCCAAAGGAAGCTGTGATCCCTTGGGATGCCTGTGCTGGAGCTGGATCCCGGCAGGAAGCTGAGGAGCCCTGGAGAGAGGAGGAGGGGAGGAGAAAGGGGAGGAAAAAGCAGCAGAGAAAGAGCAGCAGTGTGATGGACTGACTGCAACCCCTGCCCCACATCCTCTCTGCCTCTGCTGGGGAGCAAGTAGAAAATAGGGAATGAATTAGTAAAAAAGGAAATTCTTGGGGGAATTAAGATTTGGTTTTGTCATTATCCTCTCTGATTTGATTGTAAATTAAACTGATTTCCACAACTGAGCTGTTTTGCTTGTGACATTCATTGGTGAGTGGTCTCTCCCTGTCCTCATCTCAATCCAGAATCTTTCTTTGTACTTTCTCCCCTCTTCCCAGAGGAGGAGGGGAGAGCTGGAGGAGCTTTGATGGGCACCTGGAGCTCGGCCAGGGCCCAACCCACCACATTTTGTGATGCCCAAATCCCATCAGACAGGGCTGACAGCACAGGGATCAGACATTCCCTCCTGTCCTGTCAGCAATTTCACCCCTGCCTTGACTGGCAGGGCTGCACTGGCACACTGCCAACAGAGCATCCTCTCCCACATCCAAACAGCCCTGATATTCTCTCCCTTTATGGTAATATCAAAGTTACCAAGGGCTTTAAGGTTAAGACGTGGACAGAAAATCTGTGCCTTGCTCACTGGCTGAATTGTAAATGAAAGAGCCCAGCTCTGTTATCATCAGATCAGGCCTTATCTAAAGCAGGCTGGGGACAACTCAGAGGGACAGATAATGGCCTTGGAACTGGGAAAAGAAATGCTTCAAAGTAAAGCTTTGCACTCACACTTTGCATGTTAAAAGTCAACATTCCCTCCTTCTCACTTCATTTTAAACAGAGAACATAATTGAGCCTTTCTGAAATTCCTAAGATTGAACACACGTCTTCATTTTCCCTCACTGGGTGTGAGGGAAACCAGAGCAAACCAGGCAAGCCCAGCAACACCCAGAAACAATAAGAAGGTGACGTTTTAATTACAGTAATTATGTGCAGAAGGGATTTATTGCAGTGGAGCCATGGAAGCACAGCCTCAGCTCAGCCCTGCACAGACCCCTCCTCACCTTCCCCTGCAGCTCTGCTCCACCACCCTCCCTGCACCACAGAGGAGAATCCCTGGCTGGAATGACTCCAGCCCTTGGAGCATCCAACTCCTCTTGGAGCTGGTTTGAAAAAACCAGATTGGTCAGAGTGAAGAGAAAGATGGCTCAGCCATCTTCCATTAACCAGTGGGAGTTCTGGCCATAGGAATGCAGGCACGGAGCATCCATTTGGGCCGTGCTTTGGAGGCAGCATGGAATGTGAAATCAGCACTTACTCCAGGTTGGCTCTGCTTTGGGACCATCCATAGAGGCTGTGGACATCGTAGTGTCTGGCTGGGGTCCCGTCTGGCAGGTAGTGCAGACCTTCCATGCACGGAGTTTTGTGGATTAATCCTACTGACCTATATCCCAATTCTTGTGGAAAGGGAAGAAACATATTTATTATTAATGAAAAGCGTGTGTTAGTCACTTGAGCTGCTTCTTTCTTAATTTTCATAATCTGTTAGGCATGCAGTCTCTTTGTAGTGTTGCTTATTTACTTGTAATTACAAAAATAGCATTCCCAAAATGGAATGTTTCCAGTATTCCTATGCAGGTATCTGGGCCTGGGAATGTTTTAATAGCTCAGTTACAGATCCTCTTACTACAGAGGCTCAAAGAATAAACAGAGTATATCAGAAAATACCTCAAATCTTTTGAAACACTGTCACACTAACCACACAAGCAGAAAAATGGGTGTGGTGGGGGTATGAGCTGTGTCTGAATATTAATTTCCTGGAAATTCTTGAGAAACCTCTCATGAAACCTGACTACAACAGTAAGCAGTGAGAGTATGCTAATAAACCATTAATAAATAATTCCTAATTAGTACCACTTTACAGCAGTACTTCAGGAAAGCCGAGCTAAGAAAGCGAAGCGTTTCAAGCATTTGACTGCTCACATAAATGGTAATGAGAGGAGACACATGGATATTTTCTAAATATTTAATTAATTGCATTATTCATCTGAGAAAACCGCAAAACAGCTCAGTTCTCTGCCATGCCTCAAGCAAAGCACTCAGAAACAAAATAGGGATCCATATGCAGCAAGGAGCTGGAAAGAACTTTATTTTTGCAAAGTGCTGCACAGCTCCTGCTGAAATACCTGGGTTTGCAGTGTGCCCATAATCTCAGGAATAAAGGGCCAGTGAGGAGCTGTGGGTTTAGAAACCCCTCTTTATTTTGGCTTTTATGCCCCATATACCAGACAAGAATTTATGTAGGAACCAGGAAAACCTGAAACTGTTTAAAGGATGGATCAGACTTACGAGGCATGTAGGGGGGATTGTTTAGGATGTCGTTCCTACAGCCACCCATGGCGCCATTCATAAAAGCTGCTGGTTCATTCATGTCCTAAAAACACAGAGCAAAACCCCTTAGCTGGCTACAGAACACCATAAATTCTGATTGACACTCCTCAGGAGCCCCCTGCAGCTTCAGTCGCAGTTGGACATCCCATGTTCCATAAAGGGGCTGACAAAAGGGCAGGAAAAGGACTTTCCGTGAGGGCATGGAGTGACAGAAAAAGGGAGATGGCCTTGAGCTGAAGGAGGGGAAGATTAGATGGGATACTAGGATGGAATTGTTCCCTGTGAGGGTGGGGAGGCCCTGGCACAGGGTGCCCAGAGAAGCTGTGGCTGCCCCTGTATCCTTGGCAATGCCCAAGGCCGGGTTGGACAGGGATTGGAGAACCCTGGGATAGTGGAGGTGTCCCTGCCATGGCAGGAGGTAGGAATAGAAGATTTTTAAGATCTCTTCCAACCCAGACTATTCTGTGACTCAGCAGTTCTTTGTTTCAAGGGAACAACCTCCAAGATCTTCAAGACCAGCATTTTCTGAACGGGATTAACACGGGATATTTCTGCCAGAGCAGTGCAGATCCTGGGAATCAGGAATTGGGGCCCTCTCCACCAGTGTCAGGCAGAGAGAAACAATCCAGAAATCAGATGCACTTCCACACTTACAGTCCACAGGCCATCAAACTTGAGGCTTTTTGAGGGGTCGGGATTGTTATGGACCTCCACGATTTCATTCTTCCACCACTCCACCGTGGAATTGCGTAAGAAGTCTGGGAAAGCACTGTGTGCACAGAATTTCTGTAAAAACAGAAGGAAAACAAGACAGATAAGGAGACTGAAGGTATTCCATACTTAAATGCTGGAATTAAAAAAAAAAAAAGAAAGAAGAATTAAAACAACCCCTAATTGGTTGTTCACTAAATTTTTTGGCTTTTAGGAAAGCTTAACCAGTTTCTGCAACTTGCTCCTGCCATCAGATTAATTAATGAGTTTGCTGCTGTTTTAATTGATTCGTGCCTATATTTGAGTCCAGAACCAAACCATGTCAGTACTTACCTCTACCAGTTCTTCATGAGGCAGTGACTGATTGATTGTGACACCAGGAAGAAACGACCAGACCTAACAGGACAAAAAATGTTGAAGATAATCAAGCCACATTAAATACATCAATAACACACAGGTTTAAATTCTCTTCCCCGGACAGTACCTTGGAATATAGGATTTCCTTGGTATCAGGCCACTGAACAAAGACGTTTTGTTTCACACCTCTGTCGAAGGCAGGATAACCGGTGTCATTCCCAGAAATGGCTGGATCCTACAATTAGAAGCACTTTTACCCTTATGCTCAAAACTCATGTTGAATATACTCTCCATTTTGTGATGCTACGTTGGCATTTAAAAGCAATATTCCAAACTGACCAGGATAATGATAAATCTCATTCCATCTGCTTTGATTTGGTTGATCAGATTTGGTAATCCAGCAAAACTTGGGGAAAGGGTGAAGTCCAGGTTCCTTTCCATGTAGTCAATGTCTACATATTGGACATCCTGCAGTTCAAAAAGAAAAAAATACAAACAAATCAACAATCAATTTTAAATTATTTTCTCCCCTTTTTTGCCAAATATTGAAAATTGGCCAAAACAAGTAAAATATGGAACTTCTGATGTGTAAAATTAGAAGCAGTGGTAACTTCAGGCTGAAGTTGTTAAATGAATATTACACAATCTATGAGCAGGTCCAAACAAAAAAAACCCTTTCACTGCTGCATCTAAACTGCGGGGAGAAAATTGATACAGAACAGAGAAAAAAATGGATTTTTCCATAGGTATGTACACAGAAACTGTATTTCCATAGCTGTAAGGCAACAATGGAAATAGTTGTTCTCTATTGAAACACTGATATTATTATATTTAAAATGAAGCCAAATTCAATTTATAACATCATTTTGTCAGACCTAGGTGCTATTCCTACTATCCCAGCAACAACCTGGGGCCAAATCACAGCTGACTCGACACAGAGCGTTACGGCAATGAAATTATGCTGCTTCACGTCTTTCCCCCCTGCTGGTTTTCCTCAACCACTGCCCCTTCCTGTCGTTCTTCGGCGTGCATAACAAAGAAAAATTAAACAGCTTTTAACACAGCCCAGACTCCGTGGCACAACACCTGCTCTTCTCCACCGCAGTGGGGTTTTTGTGGTTGGTTACTGCTTCGGTGTCTAAGCGGATTTAGTCAATGCTAAGCTCAAATGTGGTTTGCTCCCAACGTACGTAGGGAATCCGAGTCGCCTTCATTTCCCTCACGAGCTGGGCCACCTCGGAGTCGTTGGCGTATCCGTAGCGGCACAGCTGGAACCCCAAGGACCAGTAGGCTGGCATGACCGGGCGCCCAATCAGCTGAAAACAGGGAAGGGATGCTCGTGGTGAGGAGGGGAAGAGCAGCCAAACCCACCCACCCAAGCCCAGCGCTAGTCAGGCTCCTACTTCAGTGTATTGCTGAGTCACGAGCTCGGGAGTGGGGCCCAGAACCATGTAGAAGTCCAGGATCCCTCCGATGGTGCGGTAGGTCAGGGCAGGGGTGGGCTGGAAGGTCACATCTGGAAGGGGAGGGGAAGGAAGAGAGAAAGGGTTTGCCACCAGTGCAAAACACGGGCTGCAGAAAGGGAACACACGGAGGAGGACGGAGAGAGGCAATGCGCAAAGGTCTGGAGGGACCGGACAAGGGGGAACGGCTTCCAACTGACAGAGAAGGGGCTTAGATGGGATATTGGGAAGAAATTATTCCTCGTGAGGGGGGTGAGGCCCTGAGGTTGCCCAGAGGATCAGCTGTAGCTGCCCCTGGATCCCTAGAAGTGTCCAAGGCCGGGTTGGAGCAGCCTGGGATGGTGGAAGTTGCCCTTGCAGGGAGGTGGAACACGATGAACTTTAAGGTCCCTTCCAAGCCAGACCACTTCATGGTTTTATGAAATAAAGGAAAAATTTTCTTACCCATCGCATTGCTGTTAAGCAAGAGAACTCCGTGGGCATTGCCATCTTCTTCAAGAGCCATGTAATATGGGTGAAAACCATAGGAATTCAGCTTGTACTGCAAATAAAACGAAACACGTTTTACTGGGGAAGCACGGCAAGCATTTGCTTTTTCACGTTTAGTAACAAATTCAACGTAAGATGAGACAAGTGCCAAACATAGCAAATAAACTCTAAATTTATACATCTAAACCCTACCTAACCACAAAACAGACCTGCAGAAGTTCACTTGGAACTTCACAATTTGTCCAGACTGCCCGGGCAGGAAGGAAAGCAAAGCTGTTGCTGCACTTCCCTTTCACTAATGAAAAGGTGCTTTCTCAGGACAAAAAAACCCCTTTCCCTTCTTTCCAAACAGAGCCAGGTGTCTACGTGCTCAGGAGGTGGTGGTGACATTATATTTAGTTTTCTCAAAATGTGTTCCAGCCTGAACTGGAAGTTAGAGCTGTAATTAGCTGCTGCTATTTTGTTGGCCATTCCCTAATAATTGGAAATTTGCTATCTCGTAGGAAATAAGGCAAATAAACAGAGATAAGATTTCTGCCGTACCTGTGTAAGTACTAAATTAATCCCCAAGCAACAGGAATTGTTCTGACTCATGTCTAATTTTGCGAAACAATGAGATGAGAAGAATAAAAAAAGGAGGAACGTGCTGTTACTCCTAAGAAATCTGTCACCTTCCAACATCTGACTGAGGGCCTGAGCTCCTCACATTGTTCTTGCTGGTCACAAATAATGCATTTACAGAAGACCTTTTGCCATGGAGACACCAGCTAAATTATAAACTGTGATAAATACGGTCAGAGCTAATGCCCAGTACCAGCAGACATCCACTGAATTTTAAAGCTGAACATTTCTGCACTCATTTGTTAAAAAAAAAAAAAATCACATCTTCTTTGCCTACTTACACCTGGAGGCTGGTCCCTGGTGAACATTCCCCAGGTGTGCCAGTTCATGTTGTGTCGGAAGGTGGGGTGCTCAGTTTCCCCAAACCCATAGATGTACTGGGATGGCAGGCGGGTGGAAATCTGAATGAACATGTCACTGAAGGTGAAGGTGGGCAGGGCTGAGTTCCAGCTGAAGTGGGAAGAGGAAAAGGAAAATAAGAATAGAGCATCCTCAGGGCTGTGTTTCTGGCAGATGCTTTCTTTTGGGCCACTCTTTTTCTCTTCAGTAAAAGTGGACTAAAACTGTAACTAGTGGTCATCAAGAAAACTTGAAGCACATGAAAGGAGGATGTCTGAGAATTGCTGAAGAGTTTAGGGACACAGTGTCTTCTGTGTCTCTCAGAGAGGAATTGTACACAGGCATCATGCACTGCAAGTTGTGTCGTGTTTTGGCAATTTAGTGAGAAAATGCATTTCAGGACGCTGCAATCCTATTTTCCTCCCAGACCAAGCACACATGGAATATAGTAAATAAAGTGCTGTTCACAGTTCACTGAACTTTCTGTGCAGATTACACTGAAATTGCATTCACAGGTCACATTTATTATAAATCAGCATCTTTCCAGTTAGAAATCAAACTGCAGCCTGGTGGGCTCTGCCAGAGAATTTCGTTGTTCCAGGAGCTTCGATTGCAGGTCAAATTGTTATTCTGGCTGGCAAAAGGGAACTCAACTCGCAATTAAGTTTTGAGTACTTCAAAAAATTAAATAAAATTGGTTTTTTGACTAAAAACATCACACACTCAACTGTTCTCTGTTCCCTAACTCTGACTTAATCAGGGAAAAATGGAACTCCTGCCAGACTCATCTGTTGTGTTACCAAAGCCCATCTCAAGTTAGTTGAGACACTACTTCCTTCTATTTGTTTTCCCTTAAAACTGACCCAAACAGCCAATCCTTAATGAGCTGTGGTCACCTAAGGAATATTTTAGGAACTGCAGAAAATCATTTTGTCTCCCAGAGGCTCGGAAAGCGCACAAGGCAGAGCCTTCAGAGCTGCCAGCATTCTTCACCCCGACACGTACTCGGAGAGAAGGTTTGGCGTGAAAAAAGCTACTAAAGAGGTGCAAAATAAAGGAAGTAATAAATAAAATAAAGCTACAAAAGGTGTGAAAAAAAGTGGCAGTGGCTCACATGACTGTCCCCGTGCTCCTGCGGCGGACTTGGATCCCAAAGGGTTTGTGCTGGAGCGTGACCTCGTAGAGCCGGTCCTGGCTGGAGTTGCTGGGGGAGCTGGGGAGGTTCAGGGGCACTGGGACCTCGTATCGTTCGTTCTCATAATCATAGATCTGGGAAGCAGAAATCAGTTTAGTTAGACAAAGTCAGCTGTTGGAAACCTGAATCCGATACAAATTTTAAAAGGCTTGCGGTGGAGTTTTCTTTCAAATGCGTATTCTTGGACCAGTTCCTTTACAGGGTTTTGCTGAGGGGAAAAGAATCCCAACCAACGAGCCTTAAAGGTTTATTTTGGATCAGGAATGTCTCATCTAATTACCCACATGAATTTAAATATTCTCACATATTTTAAAAAAAATAAATTATATATAAAAATATATATAAATGTATGCTTGTATTTAAAATATAGGTGTGTATACTTTGCAAGCATGACAAATAACTTTCTAGTTCATCTTTTACCCAGCTTTTAGGATTCTTTTCCAGGTTTTCTGTATTTTGAAAGCTGATAGAAATTAGTTTTTGACGTCTGACCACATAGCTCAATATTATTAAAAACGTGGCAATAAATTACAGTTAACAGTGCGTGGAAAATTTTGGAATAGAAGTGCAATGATGAATGCAAAAAACTGCAGAATCATGAGAGCACTTACAGATGATTTTACCTGCATATTAACAAAATGCTTCCAGTTTTAAAGTTCTTGGTTGACATTACACACATACACTGACATTATACCTTTGATTCATGTAATTTCTGTGTAAAATTGAGTGCTAGGATTCTAGGACAGAAAAAAAAAAGATGCAAACTAAGAGAAATAATAATTGGTCAGAAGGAGAAACAGGTTTACACAAGGCTGCCTCTGCCTGTGTACAGAAACATAAATTTGGCTATAAAAAGCCCTTTGGTTGTCCATGAATAAAACATCTGGGGATTTCTGGGATGGAGTTACCTTAAACTGCAGCATGTTGTTGAGATGATATTTCACCTCCAGGCGCAGGGTCCTGATGGGGGTGGTGAAAGGGTTGGTAGCTCTGACCCTGGAGCTGTCCAGTTTGAGGTCGGCCACGATGCCAGTGGAGGAGTAAGTGACACTCTCTATGGAGTAAGGATTGCTGGAGTTGTAGTAGCAGGCAGGAACACCTGAATTTCCCATATCCTGGTGCAAACAGAAAGGGGTTTCAGGTTAGCAAGTCAGCTGGAGATTTTTTTTTTTTTTTTTTTTTTTTTTTTTTTTTTTTTTTTTTTTGTGTAGTGGCATGGAATCCTGTTTTTATCAGATCTGTGTCAAATGTAGAATTATTTGGGGAGGGGGAAATTAATGGAATCCTGAACAAAGAAACAATACAGAATAATCTCTGCACTGACTCAGGTGTAATGAAGGCATCCAGCAAAGGCTGTACAAATAGTTCAGTCAGGAAACTGAATCCTCGTGCAATGAAGATGGATTTAATTTCCCCATCTCTGTGATCTTCAGATCAATCCCTCAACGTGGTTTCATCTTGGCCTGTGGAAATTCCTAAAGCTTCGTCCCTTTTAATCCCATTGCTCTCTGGCTGCCTTCAAGGAGATGTTCCCAAAACCCATTTCATACTCAGGCAACATCAGAGCAGATCTTTCCACTGGCTTTATTCACACCAATTATCCTTAATATATCCAGTGAAAATAACATCTTACTCATCTGAGATCTCCTGACATTTCCAAATGTCCAAAATGACAGAAAACTCTTTTAGCAGTGCAACAAAGCCAGAGCAGTTCATCAACTGCTTCAGCTGGTGCAGGAGCAGCCAGCACAGAATTCAGGATTTCATTCCTGTAGGAAAGGCCCCAAATGGGCATTTTAGATTTAGAAGAACAGGGAATAATTTAGTTGGAGGCACCTTCTGAAGTTCAACCCTGCCAGGCCACATTGCTCCCACAGGTTTATTAATAATTAATAATATTTAAAATATAAAACCGTGTGATAAAGAACTTCATGTCAGTGATTAAGGTTTGGAAATGGCTCCTTGATGTAGATACAAGCAAGATTACAAATGAATCAAGATTTTTGTGGGATGTAAGGATTTCCTCTCAAACTGAGATCCAGGGGAGTTAATTTGACAGAAAACGTCCCTGAGTGACCATGAAGGTGACACAAAGGGGCTGAGCCTTGAAGACCATGGTGCCACTGAGGCAGAAGGGGCAGCTGAAGATGATCTTCTATTTTTTTTATAACTCTAATACAATTTCTGTTCTTCTTTCAAGAAATTCCTCATTTTTCTTCAACTCCTGATATAATTTGGTAGAATTTAAATGGTTGTCTGCTACCAAGGTAAATAAAATCCATCAGTACAGGCCAGCTGAGGCCTGTGTGCCCATTTTATTTAAACCTGACAAAGCCCTCAGACCACTTTTATTCTGTAACAGCCACAAAGGAAAAATCTTTTATTCTGGATTTTTTTTTGTCTAATTCGTTTAAAGAAATAGTGACTTACATCCCAGGTACAGCCAAGTTGTTCACATTTTTCTTTTGTTGCATCAGGGCTGGGATGACAATCAAATCTTTCATTGACATTGGCTTTTAGGGTCCATGTGATTGTGTGAGATTTTCCCAGTTCAAGATTAAGTCCGCTTATAACAGCAACCTTCCAAAAATGAAACAATAAAGAGTTATTAAATGTCACATCCCATCCAGCTTTCCTTCAGTCAGAAGAGGTCCTGGTCCTTAAGAATAATACACGCAAAAATTGAAAATTCACAAAATCCCATCTTGTAAGATTTGGTACAGTCTCACTTCTACAAACACACACAACTGATATTTTTACAGATGAAATCTGAAGAATTAAGACTCTAAAATATGGAGTTAATCCCACAGCTTCCTTGGAAGCAAACAGGAATAAATACATGAAATAAGCTCTCTGCTGCACTGTGAGCATAACTTAGATGCACTTTTATGCAGCGGACTTGAATATAATTGTACTTTTATTCTGTAATACAATTCACGTTGTATTTCATTGAAACAACACTGGTACTGGGTTCTGCCCTTTGCAATACATAAAATAAAGTTGATGCAATTTTAAATATGTTTACTTTCCATTTTCCTGTTATTGCTTTACCTTTGTTGCAGGACCATCTCTGGTATTAAGGACATAACCTTGAGCAGCATTGTTCTGAGACACAGTAATTGATGCTATTTCCTGTGACAATCCCAATATCTTGATTTCCTCAAATATCAGCTTTGGACCATCGTAATTGCTGTGTACAGCAATCATTTTTAGAGAATTCTGAAAAATAATATAGTCGTCATATTCTTATTGTAAAAATCTGCCCAAAATCCAACAATTTTTTTCAATGAAGACTTTCACATTGTACCATAAATAAACCAGTATCTTTTCCCACACATATTAATTATTGCTCTGCTTAGACAAATCCTATTGTTATCACCATAAAACTTTTCTACCACGTATAAAATAATCTTCAGAGTTGCATTTCAGCTTTTATTTTTTCCTTGCTTGGGACATAAAGAAAGGCTGGGGCAGGTCTGTGACAGGGCAGATAAACTCCACCTGTCTGGGATCCCGCTGGGTTCCAACAACCAAAGGTTCTCACTTCTCCTGGTATAAAAACACTCCTCCTCCTTCCAGGACATTAATTATTTTTAGATTAAGAGTCCAAGCAGAGGAACTGCACCATGGCTGTCACACGTGGGTAGAACTTCCTTATTGCCCTCCATGGGAGCATTGAGGTTAATTTTTAATTCAAATGTCATCACAGCCAAGTCATGATCAAACTCCAACAGCAACCTGAGTGCCTTATCTACAAGTGATCCTATGATTAATTATCATTTAAAAAATTACTAATTCATGTGCTTCACTGGTGTTCCTCTGCATTCTCTCACTTGGTTTATGCTCTTGCATCATGGCAAAGGAATGAATACCTTTACCCAATATTATTATCATCATTTTTATTATTGTGGAAATAATATGTTATCATGCCACGTGCAATCCTTGTTATGTAATAGTTGCTGGCAATATTGGATGGAAACCAGGGACTCCACCCTGATGTCAATTAACCCTGCAAAAGCACTTTCAGCTTGAAATAACACAATAAAACTTAACTCTGATGTAGTTTCTGAGGGCTCAGGCAAGGTGTGGCTCTCCCTCAGTCTTTAGAGATTTTCAGTGGTATTTTCACAGTATAAAAATACATATTTCTTACAGTGCCACTATTCTGAGAACCACTCCATGCTTCTCCTTTTTGACTCTGAGTTTATTATGAGGAACGTTGCTGAGTTTATTATGTGGAAGGAAATAGGAGTTATTTAGATATTTGTATTAACTAGGAGAAAAACACCCAACAGATTTCATCCCAGTTAAATGAGAATATTTTGAACATGATTTCTCTTGGCTTTGGCAAATGTTTTGTTTTCCAGCAAATCTTACAGGAGAATAAAGAGAGAAAAGAATGCTCTTGAAAGATATTGGATACAAATCAGAAATGAAAATGAGATAATTTAAAATCAAATACTTACATTGGAAACTTTAAACTCATAGTAAATGTATTTTTTATCCTCAATTGTACCTAAAAGGTAAAGAAAGAAGTTACACCTGGAGTGCAGAAAATTATAAAGTTAAAGTGGGGCTGTGCCACTGCTAGAGACTAATAAACTGTTAATTATCAGGACTGCATTCAAAGCTGCACTAAGCAACTCAAATATTTACTAATGTTTCTTTGAGGAACTGAAATGTCCCTTTTTCTTTTTCCTTTGGCCAGTCTCCCAAGAGATCTAATTTTTTTTCCACAAAAATTCATTGAAATCAGCTCTTCTAAAATGCAGCGATTTTTTCATTCTACTGTTACTTCTCAGTTTATCTTAAATATAAAAGTTTTGATCAAAGCTAATCCTTTAACATAACCTAAGTAGGGATTCTTCATACAAAAATAATGGTGATGATGAGAATAATAATGATAAATGCCATGGAACCATAAGAGAGGAAACAACACACGACAAGGAAAAAGAAATACAAAGTGTGGAAGTGTGGTCAATCTGCCTTTTTCTTTTTTTTCCCCCCACGTACAAAAAGACAAATCCTGTCACCACAGGCAAATTGCAAATGGCTCCCCTGTAAAACTGCAACCTGTAAGTTTTGGGCAGGCCATAAAAGGCTGAAGTGTTTTATTGCTTTGTTTGGCAGCAGCAGTGAGGGCAGTAATGGCTTTGTTATTTCAGGCCAGAGGAGCGCATGGAGCTGTCATCCCCATGCACAGCAGCCACCCAAGGCCTGCTGGATTTATGGCAGCAATAATCAGCTGAATCACAGCTCTATTTCTTAAAAGCATCCCCAACTTTCACTAAATTCCAAAGAGCAGAGGCTTGGGATTTTTCCTGGGAGGTACAATTGGTAGAGCCCACAAGAAAAAGGCGTTGTACAGCTGGGACATGTAAAATTTTCCATTATTGATGTTCAGACACCTCCCTGGATGGGCAGGGGTTTGCCCAAATCCCATGGGAAAACCCTAGAAATTTAAAGATTTCTCCTGAAAATGCGAGGTTTGACCCTTAAGTAGAGCTTTGTGTCTTTTTTCTTTACTTGTGTCGAATCAAGTTGTGACTTCCATCTTGCATTTATAACAGCCACAGTTTTCTACTTAAAAGTGCTGAAAACCCTTTGATTTACGAGCAAGTAGCAGCAGTGTGCTACAGTGTCTTCCCTTCAGCTGGAACACTGAAATGTGAGCGTGGTAAATTCTTTGTTAACCGTACTTATTTCACTGCTGATGACTGCTCACCTGTAGATTCTCCATCATCCCAGAACAGCTCCCCGGAAGCTTCATTGTTGGCATCCAGGGCAACGATGAGTCCCATTGGATTCTTGCGGCTGTGGAAAGAGAGATTGATGTCTGTAACAAACATCTAAACACTCTTGATGCATCCTCCACATTCATGTAAGAGTCAAACACCCAACAGGGTCAGAGCCCTTGGAGAATTGCTTTAATTCAGCTTAATCCTTGGTTTCCTTTCATCTTCATGCAAATGGATTGAAATACCCAGTCAGCTTACAAATTTTTATGCAAATAATTCATCACTAAAGGTGTGGAAGTGAGGTTTGGCTCACAGCTATTCCCACATTTCAATATGAAAATCCTAAATACAATAGGCTGCTGTTAATTGTAACCTTGAAGTCCTCAACCTTGTTATGGGGGGAAAAAAAGTTAGAAGTACTCTCTTTGGTATCCTACCTTGCATCTGTGGTGTTGCTAGGTTTCTGAGTAGGGAAAATGTATCCTCCTCTCAGGTGCAGCCCCATTTTATCTGCTGGGGTGTGTAAATCGTGCCATGTTTTCTTAATCCCGACTGGTGCACCCTTATGGACAAGGATTGAAAAGAGAACAGGAATTTTGTATTGTCCACTGCTGAGAGTGTTTTCTTAAGCCCTTGAGTTTCATCAAATTGTTCCTTATAAAAAAGCTCAAGTTATGTAAATATCTATGGGTTAGTGGGCACATAAAATAAAAGAATTGAATATCACTATGATTTAATGTCATCATCTGAGCCCTTTCTTGAGGCTCCAGTTCTTGTGCTTATCCCACCATCCTTCATCCCTCATCACCCAAGTAACCCCAAAGTCTTTCCTTTATGTCTCTGTCCCCAAAGCAAGGCTGACAATCCTATTTCATGGCTTTCCCATTTAGAAAACGATGCAATATCCCATAATATCCCCTGCATTTCCTTACCGTGTCATAGTCATACCACTCTGCATCAGGTAAGTACACACGAGTGGACTCCACACCCTAAAAGAGGATAAAGAAAAATTTCATATTTCAACTTAATCAGATAAACTCGATTTTCCAATAAAGCTGAAGTCCACCGTGAGAAAATCATTGATGTTTCTATGCTTTGCTGTTCCCTGGTGTTTAGGATGGTGTCCAGACAGGGGGATGGGGCAATCCAAGCACCATTTCTGGAAAGCTGCTGGGGTGTAACTGAACTGCTGCTCTGCAAAGTGGCAGCTCATTGAGAGCCACAATGCTTCAAACCCAGTGAAGCAGATCCTATCCACGAGTATCTCTCTGTCTTCTTTATTTCTATGTATTTTGGGGCTGACACCTTTCAGATTCTCGCTTTCCCTTCCTGTATTTAACAAATGCTTTATGATTCTCTGTGGCAAACGTGTTGCTGGCAGGAGAAATCATTATTTACAGGATTCTGCCACAGAATAAGCCACAATCTTGTTGTTTGCTTGTTGTACCACAGAGAAGGTGAAATGCAGCAAGAGAAGCTGGCTCCAAAGGAAATTCAGAGATGATGTGAAGAGGAGGTAGAGCAGAATATCAGGCGAGATATCCTTGATTCCATAGAAGACTGGAAAAGAGAAGTAGGATTTAACTGCAAGGTTTTCCATTTCAGCAGGGGCAAAAATGTGCTGTGGGCTCTCTCACTGGAAGCAATAAAAGAAGGAGAGGGAACTGGGACTCAATAAGCAATAAAAGAAGGAGAGGACTCAACATGGCCCAAGGTTACCAGATAGATACCAAACCTGCCAAACCTACCGGCTCATTAACAGGGGAAATCAGCAGCCCAGGGCCCCACAGGAACTGCCTGTCAATGCCCCATGTCGTTTCATCAGAGTAGAACCTAAACAAATGTGAAGGATAGAGCATAAATTGGGTTTTTTTTTTTCTTGAGATTTATAACACCAGCAAACCCAAAGTTTCAGGGTACTGATTCTCCACAATCATGACTAAAGGATGCCATATAAAAATCACCTGATTACACCAAAACGGGGTTTCACAGATTGGGAAGTCGCCTACAGATATCCCAATGGGCATTTTCACAGGATAGAGGTTTAGAAGGTCCCCATACCAAATGAAAAGTGTCAGGCTTTTGTTATAGGTCATAAAGCTCCCAGACTCACTCGTGCAGCAGTGGCCTCACCACGGTGGTGCCTTGGGTGTGAGCCTTGTAGAACAGCGTGTACAGGTAGGGCAGCAGAGTGTAACGGATGGTCATGTAATGCCTGGAGCTGTTCACCAGCAAGGAGTTTTGTCCAAACACAGCTGGATCTTGATGCTGGAAACGAACACCCACTGTTGTTATTTCCAGGTTTCTCAAACACACACTTTACCAAACGTGTGAAAAGCTGCTTCAGAGAGGCTGGGGTTCCGTGGGGCAGCTCAGTTCTCCTTGCTGGTGCTGTGACCTGGTGTCCTGTCCCTCTGTGCTGTTTGCACTGCCCATCCCTCCTTGTCCATCAGGGTTATTCCAGGATCCATCCTGGCAGTCAGGTTCCTGCCAAGGAGCTCCCAGAGGTCAGCCTGGTGGTTCACACAGACCTCGGTGTTCCTTGGTGGTAGGAGCACCCAATATTCATAAAACTGCTGCCAAATAACTCTATTCTCAATAACTCTTATGAAACCCAGCCTCTCCCATCTATAATTTCATAAAGACAGCTAAAAGGGTTCTGTTTTCAAACTGGTCAGTGACAGTGAGGATTAGAAGTGACGTTAAAGGAAACGTGGCCGTGTAACACAAAGCAGTTTTGAGCAGAAAGCACAACTTACAGCAGAGTCCTCATAGTTGTGGTTCCTGGAAAATGGGTAAAATGCTCCCACTTGCATCCATCGTCTGCAAAGTTCTTCTGTGGTGTTGTCGCTGAAACCACAAATATCTGCTCCAATCTAAAAAAAAAAATAAAATTAAAAAATCAGAATGTGTTGGATGTACAGTGTTCTGCACTTTGAAAGGTACAACACATTTGTAACTTCCCTCTCCCAAATCCAGCTATGCTGTCCAAAAAATTAAACTGACCCCTCACTAACATTGCCCATCGTTCTGCTTCTTCTAAATTTCACCTTCCTCTTTGGTGATCATATGCACAGGATAAGAAAAAAGCTTCAAAGCCATTCAAATTTAAGTCATAAAAAAGATTTTCACTATTTCCCTTCTAAGTGGGTGTCTCTAATTTGAAATTATAAGAAAATCAGGAGTTGTTTCACATCTCTCACTAGTGTTTAAAAATTACTAAAGTAAGAGGTAGATTGGAATATAGAAGATAATAAGTTTGTTATGGACTTTTATGTCACCACAGCCACAAAAATCAAAATAAACAGCCCAAGTCAAAAAAAATCGAAAATTGAAAAGAAATATCCAAAGGAGACTCCTAAAAGGGGTTAATTTTGAGGTGTCAGTGATTATTTAGAGATTGCTTGGTTACATAATCTATTCTCTGTTTTGTGAAAGGATGGCACGAACTGATGTCCTACATAAGGCATTCCAAAGAGGTTGAACTCCAGCATTCCAGGGATTGCCCATCTCATTTGCTCCCACGAAGAGAGATTGTCCCCCAGCCAGTGTCCTGTGTACTTTCCTGATCCTGCAAAAGTAGACCTGGAGATGAGGAAGCTTCTCTTTCCTGGAAACACCTTCTCGATGGCTCTGGAAAGGAATGAGACTGGAATCACACAGAGGAAAAGACAACTCGGACACTGATAATCCTGGGCAAAGCTGATTTATACTCTTTTGTGCTGATAATTCATCCCAAGGACGGGGTCCTCCCTTTGGAGGTGTGTTCTAGCAGAGCTCAAGATATTAATTTGGAATAATCTCTTTACACAGCTCTGACAACCAATTTGTAGCTTTTCCTACCCATTCCAGGCTGTGGGTTTTGCCTTGGCAAAATTGGCTGAAATATTTCTGCAGGATTTTAGGATGCATTCCTTACTTCCTACTGGATATGGCCATGGAATATCCATAGAGGTTGTGGACATCATATTGCCTCCCCCAGGTCTGCACTGCATCCAGGCAAAGTGTCTTGGAATAGAGGAGGTTGTCGAGAACCCCTGGAAGAAAGGAATACAAATAGCACTGGTAAGGTACATTTTTATTATGAATATTTCCAATCTTTAATGCACATTTATGGCACCCAAACCCCTTCTTTCTCTTTATTCTCTCACTCAGGCAGTTTAATTACCCCAAAACCAAAATGCTGCTCTTGGCTGTTGGTTTGGTTTGTTTTTGCTCTGTGATATTTCCACTCCTGAGCTTTGCACCCATCCAAGGAACTGGGAACTCTGCTCTAAACTCCTGAATCACCATCTGACAACACGCTGGCAAAGGTTACTTAAATTAATTAATACAAACTATGAACTCCATTTTAGTTCTGAAAACATCTGAAGAGCTACTGACAGTGCAAGAGGATCATTACATTATCAGCCATAATTAAGGCATTGACAATATCCAGTAATTATTTGACAAAAGAAGCAGTTCTATAAGCCACACCTGAAGTATACAAATACAAGCCCATAAATATCATTTTCTGTCAATAGGAAAGTCCAAACTCCACCCGTAAGAACTACACCAAAATCACCTTGAATCCTTGAAGGCAATTAACATTTTATTTGATTTTTTTTTACTCAGATTAAAGTAGCTAGACTTACTGGGAGTGTAAGGAGGGTAGTTTAATTCATTCTCTGCACAACCTCTTTTTGAGCCTTGTACAAAGTTGGACACTTCATTCATATCCTGGAAAGGAAAGATGCAGGATATAATAAAGTTGCCTTAAGTACATTTCCCTAAAAAAGTCCTCTACTCTATTATGTCATCTTTTAAAGAATCATTAGATATTCTTCAACACCTCCTTTCTGATGGCATAAAACACCTTTCAATCCAATAAAAATCCAGTGTAACAAACATCTGCTATCACCTATATTTTGAAAATAAACACAAAAATAAGAGTCCTGAATTACTCACAATCCATAGTCCATCATAGGGCACCGTGTCATAGAACAATTTGCACTCATCTGCCCACCAGCTGGTGCACTCGGGGTTGGTGTAGTCTGGGAACACAGTTTCCCCTGGCCACACCTGGAATAGTCAAAGGAAAATAAGGAATGAAACTCTGAATGAGATTAAAAAGGGCTCATAGGAGCACGGACCCGCTCAGGTTGGATGGGAGCTTGAAGAACACAAAGAGCATCAATCTCTTGACTTTGAGTTTTTCAATTGCTTGTGAGTCCCACAAGGAACAACACACAGCTGAGAAAACTCTCAATAGAAGTTAAGATTATAAATTAAAAGGATAATTAATTTATCTGGTTCTGAGACCTGGCTCTTCAGTTGCTACTGGAAATAAATAGGAGCTGGCTGATGAAATGTCCCCTGAGCCTTCAAACTACACTTTAATGTAAAAAAAAAATTAGGTTCATGTGAACGTGTGTGATCTTAATTGCTATTTTAGTTCTATTTTTCTTAAAAAAAAAAATTAAAAAAATTCATGTAGAATTAAAGAAAAATACCTTTTTAATGTAAACAACTGAAGTTGAGAAAGGTTGAGAATTATCATAGCCTACAAGAGACCTTACAAACTTTGCTCTCAGAGGTGGATAAGCCCCCTGAGCTAAACAAAACCATAACAGTGACAACAGATCCAATTCAAATGTACAAAACCATGATTACCTCTCCAACCAATGTTGTTGTTCCGTCTGACTCATTCACCCAGACTTTTCTCTCCGTTCCCCTGATGAAGCTTCCATAGGGAGTTCCATCAGACAGATTTTGGGTGCTAATAGCAGGATCCTAAAGAAGTTAGAAAACAACAGAGAAAAGAAGAAATCAGGACATTCTATCCCTTATTACAGGCTGTAAATGCAATAGTTACATAGAATAAGTAAAGAATAATAAATAGTTGTAAAGAAAGTGTTCACAAGGGAAAAAAGGAATGATTAAATGCTTACCAATATGATGATATATTTTTGTCCAGAGGCATGCAAATAAGATGCAAACGAAGGGAGGTCTTTAAATTTCACCTTGTCATAAGTAAAATCTTTCCTCTTGTCCATATAATCAATATCAATGACTTGAGCATCCTGAAAGAGAAGGGAGTTCAGCTTTTCCATGAGAAGTGATTGGTAAAGGTTTTTATTAGTCCATTTTCTTCCCCAATGTTAGCTTAATATTAGGGTATTTTTATTCTATTGAAGACATCAGGTTCATGCCCCCATAAATCTAATTTTAAAAGTTAATTGTACTTTGTCTTTGACTGTTAATTAAGATCAATATATGGTCCCATAACAGTCTATAGGACAATTAAAAAAAAATGTTTCAAGAGAAGAAAAGTGGGTAGAGTTGGAAAGAATAAAAGAAAAGTTATTAAAATAAAGTGTTTGACTAACTGCAGTTAACTCACCGCCCCATCCAATCTGATAGTGGGTCTAACATCAAAATGCACAAAAACCTTTGGCACCACACGTTTCCTAATCCAAACCCATGGAAAACGAGGTGGTTGTAGGATCCTGGTGTCCTCCCCAGCCCCATACTCACGTAGGGAATTCCAGTGGCCCTGTTCCTCTCCACAATTTCCTTCACCTCATCCAGGGAGGCGTAACCGTAGCGGCTGAGCTGGAATCCCAGGCTCCAGTAGGAGGGCAGTGTTGGCAGTCCCACGAGCTGGGAGGGGAAAACAAAAACCCCACGTGGTGTTGGACATCCTGTGTCACCTCATCCCCTTTTCCCTGCATCCACCGATGCCTTAGGATCTGAGCTTTTACATTTTCCATACATTTGCACTCCTGCAGTTCTTTAGTGTGTGACTCCAAACCCCACACACAGCCTCAGCTGCTGCTTCCCCACCTTGCTCAGACACAACAATTCCTCCCCAGGCCTGGGAATCAAGGACACCTGACTGCCTCAGGCCCCCAGAGATGGGAACAAAAGGGAGTTGGGGGCAGCAAACTTGGGGTGAATGACTTCATCACCTGGAGCTGTAATTGGGAGCTGAACCCCCAATGTGCAAATGGCCCAAAGTGACCCAAGTGTGGAACCCCTGACCCGGGGCCCATTTTGGGTGCAGGCCCTGGGGGGCTTTGTCTGCCGTGAATGTACCTGGAGGCCTTTCCACAAATAGAACTGCTTTTTATTCCCTTAACTCTGTCTGCCCTCTGGTTTTAGGCAGCCCCAACAAGGCATCACCTCATTTCTCAAATCCATCCCAACAGCACACACTAAATGAGCAGCCCACTCCTAAATACAGTATTTTTTCCCCCAATATTTATTTATTTTAATAAATGCTGCTATTTTGGGAAAATGCCCATTCCTTAAGGTGTCACTGGAACTGAGGCAGATCTCAAGAAGTGCAAAAGACACTCAGCAATATCTTGTAAACACACATGGGATATGTGGGATATCCTGTAAACACACTCTCTATCCCATAATATTGCCATATGAACAGGAATTTGTGGAATTCATGAGGGATTTGAATTCATGAGGAATTTGCTCATGACAGGAGCAAATATAAGGAAATCTAAGTTATTCTAGAGACCATCTCCAGCCCTAATGACCACGGTGTAAATTACAGATTAATGGATTTTGGAGCTCTTGGGCCACAAACATGGTCTCCTCTCCAGCAACCAGAGGAAAGGAATATTATAAAATAAATCCCAAGCACTTTGGAAAGACCTGTTCAAGGCATAATCCCTGTAGGGAAAGGTACCTGCAGGTACTCCTGGACAACTTGCTCTGGAGTGTCCCCCAGGAAGATGTAGAAATCCAGGATGCCTCCAATGGTTCTGTAGGTCACTGCTGGAGCAGGCTGCACTGCAAACTCTGCCAGGCAAGAGCACACAAAAGCAGTTCTGAAGGACAGGAAACTCTAAAACAACTTTGCCATTTTCTGATTGATGATTAGAGAATTTACTGGAGTAAAAAACAACAAAATGCCTAAAGAACCCTAAATCATTAAATGAACTTGCAAAGAAGGGGAAATCACACAACTCTTTACGTGCCCATATTTCCATTCCTTTACATCCTACAGAGAAGAGAATCAGAGGAAGTCCAATGGTTCAACCTTTTATCTCTGAATTTTTAGTACAACCTTCCAGCCCAAAAAGCTGGAGCTCAGTGAGCATAAATATAAACATCTTTATCTGAAGGGACTAAAGGACATTTACTTCCAAGTGTGGTTCACTACAGATTTAATCTCTTGTGCCAGTGCAGACCTGTTCAACCTTTGCATAAATTCCTGACCATCAGATTTTCACCAAGATCCTCCAATTAACTGGAAGCCACTCACTGCTTGTCTTTGAAATATTATTAGACACAGGGTAATGACTGCCCTCAGATATTGGGGGTGTTTTTGAGAAGGAACACTCTCACCAGTTCAGGTTTTATTGCAGTCCAAAAGATCATTTCAAAAGGAATTCAGCTGCACTGCTCAGAGCCACAGAGAAAGGTTTCTTACCCATGGCATTGCTGTTCATCAGGAAAACACCAAAGGAGGCTCCAGTGTTGTTTTCCAAACACAGGAAGAAAGTTTGGGCTCCATATAAATTATGAATTGCCTAAAAAAATAAAGGGAAGAGGCAAGCTGATTAAAATCTAGTAACAGGATCTGTTCTGGAATATTTCAAAATATGTCACGGGTAGAACTCAAAGCGTCTCAGAATGGAGCAAACAGCAGAAATTTAAATCCTGACACTTTCCTGTTTTATGTGTTCTGTTTTTCCTGATGTTTTTCTCCTTTATTTTCCATTAAAACAAGAATTTACCCAAAAAATAGATAACAGATCTGATTGATCTCCAGGAAAGCTGGCAGATATTGCAGCTCTATTTCTGGGGAATAAATGTGCTCATCACGGAGAACTTGAGAGGTGCTTCCATCCCCTTTCACCATAGATTAGGTTTTACATCTAATCTATATTTCCATTCATCCTACAAGGCAATAATTTTGATGTCTAATCTATAGAAATAGGAAAGTGCCTTGCTGCTTTTTCATTTCCTTTCTAGTTATTTTTATTTCTGTTGTTATTAGCAGCATAACCCCTCAGAAATGCTAACAATAGTTGCAATAGTTGTGCTTTTTCTCCCAAAAAAGCAAGCTCAGTTCAAATGAACAAGAAACAGAACCTGAGGAATTTTAAATCAGCCTAACTTGATGCTGTTCAGTGTTATTTTATCTTAATGAGTCTACACTCAGTGGAGCCGTTCAGTTAAGAACTATCTTCAAACCAGAGAAAAGAGTGAAAAGGAATCTCAAGGCAATGGGTACAAATTCCAGATTATTAATTAACTACATACAGCCATCCCACCCTCAGATTTCAGTCTGTGTATCTCTTGTTGCAGTGGAGCAAAAGTTCTCTCTCAAAGCAGGGAGTTACTTCATGAAGCTGAGGTAATGGGGAAAATAATCTTACAATTATTAAAAAAAATGAGTGTCACGGAAATCGTTTCATACAGGGACAGCCAGAAAACTCTAGAAACAAATACCAGCCGACAGACATATTTTATCTTGGACAGAGTCAGCTTTTAAGGGGAATTTTTTCCATAATTTGAGCTCCAAGGATGTTGCTGAAGCAGCCTGGGCTATCTGAACTTAACCCTGCACGCAGCAAAGCATTAGGGCATGTTGTGATTAATGAGTTTGTTGTTTATTCTGATCATCAGTAGAAGCTGAAGACTGATCTGTTAAGGTTTATCCACTGCTGTTCCACTGCACACCAACACAAAAAAAATCAGGGAACATCCATCAGTACCACGGAGCTTTTTACCAACAACAACAACAACATACAACGCCTGCAAAACCTTTAGGGAAAACTCAGTGGATTCATGAATGTGCTCACTGCCTGAGAGGTTTTGGGCCACAGAAAGGCAAAGAAAGAGGAGAAATAACCCCAAACTCACAGCAGAGGTGCCCATGTCCCTGGTGAAAATAGGCCAGGTTTTCCAGTTGAGATCGTGCCTGTACTGCTTGTGCACGTGCTCGCCCACGCCGTAGATGTTGCCGCTGGGCAGCCTGATGGAGAGCTGCAGGAACTGGTCAGCATACACCAGGGGCCCTATGCTCGTGTCAAACCTGGTGAGAAAGTGCAAAAAAAAAGAGAGAAAGAGGGAAGAATTTTACCAAGAGTTGTCTCAAGGACTGCTGTTCCCGCTCCTTTCGGCTGGAGCTGGATGGCAGAGTCAGGTCTCCACCCAGAGCTTTCAGGTTTTCTTCCAACTGTTGTTGGAGTCAGAACTCTCTTTTGGGGCCTCAAGTGGGATAAATGATGGTGGAAGGTCACAGACTTTATCAGAATAATCAGGATTTTGGTAATGAACTGTCATAACACATTGTCCTTTTGTAAGGAGGTCTCTGTTTTGTGTAAGAGTTGGGGAAAATCAGTGATCTTGTGCAAAGAAATCTATCAAGGATTTATCTCTGAGGGGCTGCCCTTATCCCATAGTAGCAACAGCTTCCTCTGAGATCCTCAAACTCATAGCCCAACATCACTGTCATTTTTTCTTTAGAGACCCAAACGCAAACACTTTTATGAAATTAAACAAAGGCCTAAGGAAATTTAGCCAGTATTCCAGAGAATTATTTCAATGTGGCCCTGCAGGGGTCTCATCCCCCTCCCTGTACCTGTTTAATCAGTCAGGCACTGCTGACTGCCAAGTCCATCTTCTGTGCCCTCCATAATTGCAAATCAATCATTACACAGGATCCCAAGCAAGAAAACAATACTAATAAGAGCAAAAAGCAACCCCTAATTAATTAAACTTGAAGCCTTGCTAATCCAAGTGGCCCAGCCCCGTGACAGGTAATCATTCCTGGCTGATTTAATGAGCACCTTCATCCTGGCCCTTCCCCTCTCTGAGGGCACCTGTGGGTTGGTGGGGTTGGTTTTATTTGTTTATTTTTAGAACAAAAATGGGGTGAGAGAATTCAGTGTTCAAGTTCATTGAATATCTTACACACGGCCTTACATGACCAGCTGCCCTTGGATATCACAGGTCTAAAGGGCAGCCTGACTTTGGTGGTTCTAAAGGGCCTCAGCACAAGTGTAGTAAAGAAGATAAAAGGTGCAATCAGGAGTTTTCCCTCGTGGTTTGAAGCACTGGCAGAGTCCATCAGATAATAAAATCTCCCCACGTTGAGATTTCCCCAGCACTGGGGGAGCGTGATCAGAGAGCCACACCTGAAACCTTTCAGACAGAGCTCCCCATTTCAGACTTTTTGCTCCCAAAGTAATCTCAAGAGTCCGTGAGGGACATGCACCAGTCAGGAAGAGGGAAGAAGTAGAACCCATGCCCAGGAGGACACCTGACAGGTGGCTCAGACTTCATTCCCAAAGTTATCCCAAGAATCCTTGAGGGTCACCCACCACTCAGGACAAGGGAAGAAGTAGAGCCCATGCCCAAGAGGACACCTCACAGGTGGCTCAGACTTTGTCCCTGAAGTCATCCCATGAGTCCTTGAGGGTCACCCACCAGTCAGGACAAGGGAAGAAGTAGAGTCCATGCCCAAGAGGACACCTCAGAGGTGGCATCACCGGCTTTCAGGGAGCCCCAAGGACACCTGGGGAAGCCCCAGCAGGACTTACAGCACTTTGCCATTGCTGGCTCTGGTCACCACGATGCTGAAGGGGTTCTGCTTCACCTCCACCTTGTAGTTGAGGCCGGTGGCCGCGGGCCCCTTGAACGGCTGCACGTGCTGGTGAGGGACCTCAAACCTTGGGGAGCTGGGGTCAGTGATCTGCACACATGCACACAACACAAATGTTGGGCCTTTACAAGTCCATCCCTAATGCAGACATTTTCCAGCACTATCCACAGTGCTGACTCGGATTCCCACCCTTTTCCCAGCCTCCTCTTCTGCTTTTATTGTTCTTCACTTCTAAGTTTAATTACTCATCCTCGGCTGTTTTCTTCAGAGTATTTGACTCTGTTTCCCAGGCTCACCAGGAACACACCACAGGACAAAGTCTCCCACAGAGGTTTCTCAATCCCACAAGCTGCTGATAGATACCCCACACCCAAGGCACAGACTCGAGCTCTCCATGGAAAACAGAAACCACTGGAAAAGCTAATACTGTCTGTCAAAATAACTGAGAGATGTGACCAGGCCATAAGCAAAACGTAAGTAAATACATTTATCCCCCAAATCTTCCCATGATGAGGATAGATGGTAGATAAAAGAAAAGCTGAGCTTTTCAAAGGCCTCAATGATTTCTCATGCAGGATTGCCAAGCACCTGTTAACCTGAGGCATTTCAACAGCAGGGAGGACAATGACAGAACTTTAGTGGGAATCGTGAGAGGGCTCCAGAGGCATCAACCCTACACTGCCTGCAAAGGTAACCCCACATCTCACAGAGAAAAGGGTCCTTGAAGAGGATAAAGACTGACCTTGAATCGGAAGCGGTTCTTTGTCTGATACTCTCCCGTGAGCAGCACGGTCTGGATGTCATTCCCAAAGAGGGAAGGGGCTGGAAGCCTCTTCAATGTGGCATCAAACCCTTGGGAGACAAACACCAGGTGTTGTGTGGGATGGGACATCAGGGGAGTGCCTCAGGGCACTGAGGATTTCGGGCTTTCTGTGCTGCCAGGCACTGACCCCCAAGCAAACCCTGCATTCCACCTGAGGCCGTGGAGGAGGCTCCCAAAATTGAGTGACAGCACTGGGATTGTGGGTGTGGGGTTTGAATAGAAGTGTGTGATAGCACAGGGTGAAAAACTTTGATTTTAAGGTTTTAGAATATAGTAATGTATAGAGAGCAATGTGGAGGTTTTAGGGCAGAGGCTGAGCCCTTCTTTTTCACCTTCTTCTCCATGGTCTGGGTGGTGTTTTGTAATTGGGTAGGAAAGTGCACATTGTGAGCCAGGGGTGGTTGGTTATTGGGTTAAAAGTGAAAATAATTTAGGTGTCATTTCATAATTGGACAGTTTGCTCTTAAAAAGCCTTGTAGAGAGAGAAACAGAGGCCATTTTTTAGTTTGCTAGCTAGAAGTGCTGTAGAGCTCATGGCTTGTGAGACTGTAACATAGGTAAGAATTAATAAACATCTGAGTCCAAACACAGAACTGTGCCTCTCAAGCATTTAATCCCAGCTCTGACAGACAAAAAGAAGATAAAAACCCCACAGGGGTGGGAACTGGGGGGGCCCAGCCTAGAGCTTACCTGTATGGGTGGGTCTCTGGGAGCCCAGCACTTGGTAGCCGTGGTTGGGGGAGAAGTAGCACCAGGGCACGCTGGTGTCGCTCTGGGGGCTCCAGCAGCAGCCACGGAGGGAGCAGGTGCTCTGAGCAAGGACAGGAGGGACACAAATCAGCTGGGCTTACACTGATAAATCCGTGCTGAACCAGTTAAAGAGCACATTTCACCCCAAACACCAGAGACCTTCATAATTTCTGCACTCAGGTCAAGCCCTCCTTTGCAAAACTCTGTGCAGTGGACTCAGTGGCACAGAAAGCACTAAAGAGGATTTTTTTTTTTTCCTGGATTTAGAGTAAGCTTGCTTGTTGGATGTGCATTCTTTCTCAAGACCACAGGATCCACAGGTAAAATAAACATTTTAGAAGAATTATTGAAACATTTGAGCTGTGAGAGATACAGCAGAGTCTGACCAAAAGTCACACACTGGAGAGGGTGTGAAATTTATTATGGTATTAATATCTAGTAAACATCTATAGAAGTTCACAATAGAACATTGTGTGTAATAGCTACATTTTAATGTAATTTTCCAGTATCAGAAATACTCATACTGCTTCTGCATAACCTCAAATTGAGATAATTTTTATTTTTAAAAAACAAACCCTATTGTTCCAAGCTTCTGCCTCAGTGTAGTGGCACCAACCTTTACACTCCCATTCACTAAAAAGCTGAGATTGCTTTGCTGTTAGAAACTCGCTTGTTCACGTGCTCTGTGTGTGTGAAGTTTGTGTGTGGAGATAAGATTGGGACAATTAATCACTGAGTTTCCACCCATTTTTGCTCCTTAAACTCCCATTCATTACTTAGGGCAAAGGACAGTGGCAAAACAACTCTCACTGAGGGCGAAGGGCACCCCTCAGTGATCTGAGGTATCCAGTTCCAAAAGGGACACCTCCAACACCTCACTTTCACCTCTCCACTACCAGAAGCTCCTTCTGCCTTCATCTGATTGTGCTCAAAAGCTTCTGGTGTTTATAACAAAGATTTAAAATGTTCCGCAGCTTGAAATAAGTGGGCATGACCCAAACCCTTCATTGCTGCTGTCCTGGGGTTGGAGAGCCCAGACTGGTCAGTACAGGATAAATTATATCCAGAGGCTCTGGACAGATAAAAGATAAGGCAGCTCCAGCCCAGCAATCAGGCAGGTGCTGAAGGAAGCACTGAGGGAGCCCACAAAGCTTGGGAAGTCTCAGGGCATTTGTTTGACAGTGATTTTACAGAGCACAGAAATCACCCAAAAACCCACCCAAAAGAAACCCCAGATTCAACACACAGAGAAATGTTTTTTTTTTCCCTCTGCCATGGATCCATGTCATCAGCAAACATTTGCTGTCATTTCCATCAGGTTCTAAGCCAAAAATAAGGGTTGGAGGAGAGATGTAGGGGCTCTTTTTCCCCTCTGATACACAGCCCTTTGTAAGGCTGTGAAAAACCCAAGCTCACTTCCACCTCCCCAAATCCCATCAGGAGAACTCCCCATTTCCCATTTATAAACTTTTGCAGGGTAAAGGAGAGGAAGCACCAAGCCCTCCAAGACTGCAGAGATGACAGCTTTGTTCCCTTACCTCATTTCCTTCCTATACAGAGGAACATCCTAAATATAAAAACAGATTTGCTACTTCCATCCTCTTGTCCCTTCCCAGACCAGTGACCATCCCACAAAAAGCAGAATAAACTGATTTTCCTAAAACCTGGCAGTTTAGGCACCCACACTGCCAGCTCCCTAAGCATCATTTTCTTTTCCCCAGTGTTATGGGTTAACACAGTTTGGATTTTGTTGGAAAGGATAAACTTATCAGGAGCTAGTTCTTGGTTATTAGCATGTGGTTTAACTACTGAAAAAAACAGAATGTGACTTTTGGTAATACTCATATAAATCAAAAAATAAATAATAATAATAAAATTAATAAGCAGCCTCTCCACCAGCATAGCCTAGTTTTGTCTTTTTATATTAAGTGTAAAAAAGTAAACACTTATTAAAAAAAAAGTTTCAAAAGCTTCATTTTTTCTTTTTTTTTCTTATTTTCATTCTTTTAGTGTATGTAAATAAACTATCTTTGCAATTTTAAAATAAACCTCTTTTACTCTTCATATTCTCCTAATCACATTAAATATAACCAATAATAAAACCATCACACCCAGCTATTCCTCCTGAATACTTCTCGACTACTTTCAGCAGTTCCTCCACAGCCCAGTGATATTTTTCCAGCTGGACTGGAAAGGTTTGTGTTGCATATTGAGCTTTCTGCACAAGGGAGGAAATACAGGGGCTGAGGTTTGGTTACTCCTGGCACAGGCAAAGGAGCAGAGTTCACCAGAGACACTGGGGAGCCCGCTGTAAAAGCAATTACCTGCCATAAATAAAGATGTGCTCCCAGCCTGGGAGCTGTAAAAGCAGCACAGGAGATACCAGCACCCAGCAAAGCCAAAGCTTATTTAGGAATAACCCTGGATACGAGGAAGCTGTTGACACTGGGGTACAGCATGAACTGAGCACCACGGGCTCAAAGAAGAGCGTGGCCACGTGCTGAACTAAAATGTGCTGCTCTGTGCATCCACACAGGCCTCTACCAGCAGGGTATTTTGGGTAGGAAAGCACAGAAGCCAAGCACAAACCAACAATTTCCCCTCCCCTGAGCTTTCAGCCTGGCCTACACGAGCTCTGCTCAGTGGAATTCTTGTTTTACTGGTGTGTTCTGCTTGTCTGATCAGACCTCCTGGCAATTCTCCACAGCACTGAAGAGTTCCTAAATATCTTCCCTCTTCCAGCATCCCTGTCTTCACCAACCACATGATCAGATAAAAAAGTCTACTTCTTTTTTCTTCTTTTTTTTTTCTCTTTTCTTAATTCCTTTCTTCCTTACTTTTTTCTTAATTCCTTTCTTCCTTCCTTTTCTCTTTTCTTTCATTCATTTCTTCCTCTTCCATTTTCTTCCTTCCTCTTCTCTTTTTTCATTTCATTTCTTCATCTTCTCTTATCTTTCATTAATTTCTTCCATCCTCCTCCTTTTTCTTCCTTCCTCTTCTCTTTTCTTCATTTCTTTTCTTCCTCTTCTCTTTTCTTCATTTCTTTTCTTCCTATCCTCTTCTCTTTTCCTTCATTCATTTCTTCCACCCTCTTCCTTTTTTTCCCCTTCTCATTCCTTACTTTCTCCCTTCCTCTTCTCATCTTCATTTCTCCTTTTTTCTTAATTTCTTCCTTCTTTTCCCTTTTTCTTTCCTTCTTCCTTTCTTTTCCTATCTTTCATTTTCTTCCTTCTCTTCCCTTCTCATTACCACTCATGTTCTGGCTCCATCCTAGACACCCTCCTTGACTGAGGACATCAAGGCAGACACTAAACCTCCCAGATCAGCTTAGCCAAATCACTTTTCCCAGCTGCTGTTTATTCTGAAATCCATTAGGACACAAAGCACTGCAGAAGAGTGATGCAGGTACCTGCAGCTTTGCAGGTTGCTGCATTAGTGTAGCCTGACACAACCAAATCACTTCCAGGGGAAAAAAAAGTGTGCAGGAGTGAATGGAATCACTGGGATGGGATTTTTTTCCTCATGGAATAAAGGTGACTTATCTCTAACCCTGTCAAATCTGCTTCCTGCTCTCCCTTAATATCCAGGAATCATTTCTTTTCCCTCTGATTCCAGAGCAGGCACCCTCAGTGTTGCAATCTGCATCTGCTTTTCTGCTGGGAGCTGTGATCTGATTGTTTCCAATTCTCTCTCCTCCCAGCAGCCTTGCAGCTGCAGCCAGAGCACCACTGCTTCCCTCCCTGCCTGAGGAGTGCAGCCCTTCACCTGGGGTGACTGCTTCAGAGGCAGTAATTACAGATTTAAATGATCTGCACGGCTTCTCCTGCCGTGCTCTGCCTGTTCCTGGGGCGGGGAAGGAACCTGAAGAGTGGAGGAACAGGCTGTGATTTGAACCTTTCCTAACCCAGCCCCTGCAGGACTTTATTGAACTACAAATCATAACAAAACCCATGGCAGGAGAGGCTTTAACAACAGCCAGCTCTGGAATTAGCTGGGAATTTCCTCTGAGGTTCAGGCAGCTGGTTAACAATTTTCCTACCTCTCTGAATGACAGAAGCAACCCACATCACACTGTTGTTTTATTTTTTTTTTTCTCCTAAGCTGCCCTCTCCCAGATTAAAGGAAGATACCAGACATCCACCAGAAAACAAGAAAATCCCTAATAAAGATGAAAAATAAGAATTATAATAATAATAATAATAATAGTCTTTCAAGAGGAACTCTTACAGGAAGGTTCTCAAGGTGAAAGCACTGAAAAGTAAAGGGCATCACAAAATCCTGGAAGGGTTTGGGTTGGAAGGAACCTCAAAGCTCCTCTCATTCCAATTCCTTCCATGGGCAGGGAACCTGCCACCATCCCAGCCTGAGATGATGCTTTTCACTGGGAATTTTAACTCCCAGATTCTTAAGCCAAAAGGTCTTTTCCATGCTCTGCTATCTCAGACACCCCAGCCAGGAGGGGAAGGCACTGGGATCCAAAGTGGGTCTGAAAGGAAAATTGTGACCACATCCTGGACCTTGCAAAATGGCACATCCCAGTAAAGCCCATCATCTCTGAATTATCATAAATGCCAGCTTTTGACCATCACCAAATGAAACCCTTCAGAAAAAGTTGTTAAAAACCAAGAGTCACTCTTTTAACTGCTTGATGCCTGCCCAATATTTTTGCCACCTCTCCCCAAAGCAGAGAAATCAGATTTTCTGTCAGTGGGCTGAGATGCCTGTGCAGGAGTTAAACTCCCCTGCAAACACTGGGCCAGTCACAGATTGAAACAGGTTAAGGAAACACCTGATCCAGTAGAGACAAAGCACATTTTCATAAAGGAGCAGGAGGTTTTATGGGATGACATCTATTTTCTAATCTTTTCCAGCAGGTTATCAGACCTTTGTTGCCAGTCCATCTGGGATGCAGTCAATTCTCTCTTCTACTGGTATCTTCTTACATTGTGGGTAAAAGTCTGTCAGGGAAATAAAGGAGTGGGTTAGCACCAGGATCTCCAAACTGCAGGAAGAACTTGATTCCCTCTGAACTCAGCATCTGCCTCCCTAACAACAGCAGAGATTCAAATCACCAGCAACCATTGCTTCCCTGATTTATTTTCACCTTTGGAAAATGGCACACGCTTATTGCAGATCTGAAAATGTCACTGTGAGTTTTTGGGCATGTAGAGAGTTCTGATAATTTTATTTCATTGGTTTGTTTTTCAGTGACTCCCAGGGGTCAGTGTGCTCCACTCCATTGAAAATATGGGCAAAACTAAAATAATTGGATGAACTTTTCTCTTCTTAAACTGCCATGGTGCTCCTGCCCCTGAGCCAGAGTTTCCCACAGGAGCTGGAACTGGAGCACGAGGGAAAGGCACCTCAAAGCTGCATTAAAATGCTCCTTTAGATTTCAGGTTTGTGGGTCTGAATTAAAGGTGGGCAGCTTTTGCTGATTCAAGGGAACACTGAAGTTACTTCATGTCTTTGGGAACTTTGTTTATGTCTGGAACAAGGATTGTGAAGTGCAGAGATGTGCCCTGGGCTGAGAGGGACACACCCAGATTTGTCTCTTTGCATCATCAGCACTTGTGCTTTTTGCTCAAGAAAACTCCTGCTCTTGACAGAAACAGGAAAACAAAAAAAAACAAAAACCAGATATCAGTCTGGATGAGCAGATTTACTAAAACACTGAGGTGTTTGCTTTGTACGAGCAATATTTTTTTTATTTTTTCTGCCATTTTCACCTCCAAGCTTTTTGCTTCAGTCCCTGTGTGTGAATGGAATTACAGGAAACAGGACTGGAAGGAGAGCAGGTGCTCTGCATCACATCCCTGGAACACAAGGCTTTCCTGATTCATCAGTGCATTAGCAAGAAACACCGTGGGGTTTTAGGATTATTAAAATGCTCCACACAATTTGGCCTCTCCCACACAGGTGATCAGGGAGATATTTTTTTTCAATTTGAAATTATCTGAGCTCTGTGTTCTTAAAGAAAAGTCCAACCAGCAGAGATAAAAGATTCCTCAGGACAATAAACCCTGACTCAGGCCATTTATTGCACTCACAGCTGGCATCTTTGATTGATCCATAGGGAGGAGTGGCCACAATTCACCTTTGGATAATTGATAAGAACAGGAGCCCTGAGTCAGAGCTGAGCAGATCCCACTCGGGGCTTTGGCTCCTCCAGCACTCACCTGGAGTTTTCACTCCGGGTTCTCCCGTGGCCAGCAGCCCGATCAGGACACAGGCGATGACAGTCACCACAGAGAAGAGGACAATCAGGGAAATCTCCAGGCCACTGAACTTCCTCCCCATCTAGAAACCCAGAGGAACTCCATCAGTCAAAGTACAACACAAAGCACAGCTGTAAATTACATTTCCAACTCATTAAATCAGCAGCGTTTTATGAATTATTCCGGTTTTAAGCCACATCACCTAATCCTGAGGCTTAAATAAAACTCTCCTTAAAGACTATGTGCAATAAGTCTCCAGGATCATTCACCTCGTGCAGATTATAAAATTATTACGCTGAGGGAATGTATTTTTCTCCCTGCAAATCACTTCACACAGAAAAATTTACTCCTCAGATTAACCACGGAGTTTCCTACAGGTTACTAAAATTCCTGAAACAGAAAACAAAGAAAATCTTCTTCCCCTTTTTTCCTGTGCTAAACTTTCTTTTCTCCTTTAGTGCAAACACAAATCTATTAATTTAAAAAGAAGGAGCTTGATTTGTTAAAAATATACCTGAGAAAAGCTGGAATAAACTCTGAGGGCCTGCCCAGGACACGTGGGGAAGGCAAGACAGAGATAAATCACTAATTTGTACAGTGGCAGAACAGATTGTGCACAAGCTCATGGCACAGTGGTTGCTGCTGGAATCACAACTGAAATGTGGGAAATAACTCAGTGGAGCTCAGTGCCTCAAAAAAGCTGTGGAAAACATGAGGTTTTCCCAAATTCCTTTTTTTTATGTTTTTAGGGAGAAAGGCCAGAAGTGCTGTGGTGGCTCAAAGAACAACCCAGAACCATCAACACTGAACTGTGCAGCAGCAGTCAAACTGATTAAAACTAATTAAAACTAATTAAAAAACTAACCTCAGCGGCCAGATCAATACACACTGGCAGCTACCACTGCATTTAGCTTGTGGTTAAGAGCATTTAACCTCATCAAACCACCTCAAATGCAGAGAAATCGGTTCTTTTAAGTCAAGGAAGGGTGGGAGCACATGTGCCTTGCCTTGGCACATCAGAACACTTGTACATGTTTTAGTGATGACCCACAGGAGTGAAAAATACTTTAGAATGAACCACTTTGCATGTGAAATAACAGTCTGAAGCACACAGAATAGCAGTCTGTGCTCCTGCTGCCATTTTTAACCCATCACAACCTAAAATCCCCTTGTGCTGTGTTGCCCCAGATGATACCATCCTAAAACTTAAAAAAACCCCTAATGCTCATTTTTCTGAAAAGCAAGATTTTATTCAAGTTCCTGTCATTAAAGCCTCCTTTATCTCATTGAATTTCAGTTCTTTCTTCTCCTGGTCTCCCTCCAAACCCTAAGACATTGGACACAAATCCTTACAATTTCCAAATCTAAGTTCCGTTGCGTGATGAGCACTCACCAGCAAGGCAAAGCTCTCCAGAACCTTGGCAGCAATAAAATGAAAGCCTTACCTTAAAGCTTCTGTGGTTGCCTCATCTGCTGCTCCTCCTCCCTGTGAAGTTCAACATCAAACCTGGGCCTTTATGAGCTGCTGTTATCAGTGCTCAGCTGTGTTTGCAAAGCCCTGGGCCAATGGCAGGCACAGCCAGAATTACAGGCAGATTACAGACACTCTTTGGACTAAACACTGGGATTATTGAAGTCCAGGAGTTGCTGGTTAATCAATAATATTTCGGTTCCATAGGAAGCATTGGGTTCTGCAAAGGAGAGAAAAGCAGCTATGAGATGCCAATCAGCTCATCCAGCTGCGTGACTGTTTTTTTTTTTTTTTTTTAATCTCTTCATTTTCCATATCTTTGTTACTTTAACCTTTATGGAACCCCTCACATTCCTCGTGTGTTATTTCTGCTTAATCACCACAAGAAGTCGTTAAACACTCCCAAATGAGGGGAAGAGCTGTTGAACACATTGCAGGGGAGAATCAAATTTATGACCGTTAAATTTTTTTATTGGAATTAACTATAAAATGTTAATCTTCAATCAATATAAACAGATTTCAGGGGATAAAGCTAATAAATGTCAAAGGCAGATGAAAGCGATGAAAGATGAACACAGAAATGTTAAAATTTTATAGCAAAGAGGCTTCAATCATAACCTTAATATGAATCCTTCACACCTAACTGGTTTTTGTCTTTTTCTCTCAAGTGATAGGTGGGATTCTAATATTAAATCTGTATTTTCCAAAGGAAAGCTTTCAATTCATAATATTAAAGCATTTACATTTTTCAATAATAAAAAAAGGCTGAGAAGTGCCACTTGTATTTTTGTTCTGCTCACAAATTTACTCCAATTCCTCCATCCCTCAGCTCTGCCTGTGGAGCCCCAGGAGTGAGAAATTCGGAATATTTCCTGATGAATCACAGAGGGGATGGGCCCCTTTTCCTCAGTCAGCACTTAAAGGAAAGAAAATCAATGGCACACGCAGAGCACTGGGACTTCCTTCCTTCCTTCCTTCCTTCCTTCCTTCCTTCCTTCCTTCCTTCCTTCCTTCCTTCCTTCCTTCCTTCCTTCCTTCCTTCCTTCCTTCCTTCCTTCCTTCCTTCCTTCCTTTTTCCATCCATCCATCCATCCATCCATCCATCCATCCATCCCTGTCCATCCATCCATCCCTGTCCATCCCTGTCCATCCATCCATCCATCCATCCATCCCCATCCATCCATCCATCCCTGTCCATCCCTGTCCATCCATCCATCTCCCCTCAGATGCCACCACTCCCAGGGACTCAGGTGAACAACAGGCAGAGTTTTCAAACAAACCTCACCCTTCCTTTCCATGGGAACAACGCCCATGTCCAAGAAACCTCTGGAAGCACTGCTAAAAATTGCTAAATATGCTGCTTTATGAGTGTCTATTAAAAAACCAAAAATGGTGTAGTGTGGGTTACGAGGATGATGATGGCTGGGGGAAGCCTGAGGGGTTTGTTTGATGGATGTTTGTTTTCCAGAGTTTATTTATTTCATTTGCCTGTTCCAGGTAAAGCACTGGGCCCAGCGCAGCGTATTCCATGGGTTCCATTTAACAACCTCCCTGCCATCAATAAAACCATTTGCTTAAGTGCTTCCCTGAACTGGCAGTGCCACCAACCCCTGCTATCCATCACCCAGGGAACGCTTTCCCTGCCGCTCCAGAGCACAAACATGGGGAGCACACTCAGCTCTCCAGGGAGCTTCCCCAGCAGGTCTCCCAGCTGAGTGTGCTCTCTTTACTCCACAGAGCAGACCAGAGCTTCCAGGGCAAGGTGTGAGATCAAACTCCAGGGAGGAGGAACAGGGAAGGCTCCTCAGCCAGGGACACTGAGAGGCCATAAAACCAACGAGAGCTCCATTAAGTGAAGGAGCAGCGTTGTCTCCGCTGGCTCCAGCTTTGGTTTCCAGGAACTCAGAGTTGATTATTTTGTGATATAAAGCTGGGAAGAAGGATTGTTAGAAACCCAGGGGTACAGGCTAGGCTGGAGAGAATGGCACAGGAAAGCAATCTAGGAAATGAGGCACTGTCAAAAATGCAGTAATTTAAAAAGAGACATTTATCGCTTTGCTTTGAACAGGTCCATTTTTAATTAAATCACACACAACCTGCAAAGCTCATTAGCTGGGCAGAGCAAGCTCCCTGGCATTCCTTCAGTCAGCTGGGCTAAAAATTGGGGTTTCAGCTACAGGACCATGCTAGGAAATAGAAATGGCTTATGCTTTGTCTACAGTTTAACAAAATTTGTTTTTTCATTGTTTTGGTGTTAAATAGTTAATATAAGTTAGAGCTACAGGCCTTAATTTCTGTAAGGATCTGTTGGCACCTTACCAGTCCAGCCAGGAACATAATTGCTATTATGAAAGGATGTCTGGCACAGGCCCAGTGGGAACACACTCCTGTAATCCCCACATTCCTCCTCTGCCTGGCTGAACCCACCCTGCAATCCCAGCTCTCCAGACTGGGAGCTCTCCAGGGTAGCTCTGGCCACAGGCCAGCAAGGAAACAGGCTGAGCTCTTTTCAGAGGCCGGGAGCCTCCTCCAGACGTTCAGCTGAGCAAGGTGAGGAGCTGTGAAGCCTCACCAGCTCATTGAAAAGAGACTTTCCCCCAAAGAGACTCTGGAGAGAATGAATTTGGATTCATCCCGAGTTGTGTCATTTTTCCCAGCGCACATCGCAATTCAAGATCAGATGCTGTGAGCTCCGTCTGAGACAAAAGCACTTTTCATTTTATAGTAATTGACAACCAAAATATTTTGATTTTGTTTACCAAACAGAAGGAGAAACAACATCAACTGAGTCGCTTCCTTGCAGTGGAAGACCAGGACATATTTGAAGTTCATTTTCAGTGTGCAGTTCTTCTCAAAGAAATGCAAATAGACATTGTATGGAAACTATTTTTCTAGATAAATATGTTTCTTTAAGCCTAAACAAGGGACCTTTACCTTCATTCCAATAGCACTTTTGAGCCAACAAAGTATGGCAGAGGTGATGAACATTAAAATGCAATGGCAGTGCTTTTTGTGAATTTTTATTAGGTCAAATTAGAGACCAGTGATAATTAGAGATCAGTGATCATGATAATGATGGCAAAGACAAGAATTCCAGTGGATCTACTGTGTATAGAAAGAGGAATAAATTTTGCAGTCCTCAGTGCAAATGAGGAAATGACTTGCTGGGCGTCTCTAAAACACAAAAATAATTACTGGAAGTCAGTGCAGAACACACTGCTCAGGTGATGACTCAGTGGGTGAGACCTGAAATCAGAGGAGAAATGTTATAACAATACTCCTCAAAAACCCCAAACCCTCTTATTCTTATTTTAATCACTGCTGAACACAAAAAGCACGAAGCGAGAAGGCGTCTGATGTAGAAGGAACAAGTGTCAGGATGGTTTGAACCATAATCATGAATATAAATCACTTGATTATGTCTGGAAATTAATAACTGCTGCTGCTCAAGATAGCAAAGGGTAGCTCTTAGTAGAGCCAAGTCTTATGTATTGCCAATATTTATTATCTACCTTTGCAACTGACAAAGAAATTACAAGATTGCAGGAGAAAAGAGAATATTTTTCCTTTGGCCATTCATGCATAAATATGTGGAAATATCAAAAATGTGCCTGGCATTATTACTTGATCAAAATCTATCATCTGCTTTTTGATTTTTTATTTTTTTTTTTGAAGCTGTTATAAGAGAATATCAGGGATATTCCAAAATGGAAATATCTTACAAGCACGAGGTTTGAAGCTGGCATTTGTAGCTGACAATGTTCACTCCAGGATAGAGTTCACTGCCTGTAAATGAAGGGGCAAAGGACAATTAGTATTTGCTTCCAGCTAATTGCTGGCTCCAAATACTGCACCAAGTTGAAAGTGACTCTCAGCTGCATCCCCCCAGCTCTGCTTTGGGCAAAATGGAGAGAAAGGAATTCTTCACGTGGAGTTGGATGAAAACACCAACCACAGAAAAGCTGAAAAAAATCCCAAACAAGCAGAAAGAAGTTTAATTCTTTAGTAATTATCCTTCCTCCTCACATACCTGAATTCACAATTTGTGGATTTTTCAGACCAAGCCAGCTGTGGGTGCTGGTTTTGGGGTCCTTTTGCTGGGAACAACTGTCAGGTTTTACTCTCAAATCTTTCTTTTCTCAACTTCTTCAGCTTTATGGGATTTTTTTTCCCCCACGCTCCTTCCTACCTGGAATGGACCAGCAGAAAGGAATTTTCACTCCTGCTGGCAGACCTAGAAACATCAGAGATGTTTTCTGCATGAGGACATATCAAGGTTAATATTCAAGTTAAATTTGAATAAAGTTTTGAATAAAAACCTGGGTATTGCTTCCTACCAAACCTAGTTGGTGAAAAGATGAAGAAGTTAAAAAAGGATGCATCATGTTTTAAATTCCTTTAAAAACTGTCCTCCCTTCTCCTTTGATTCCTTAAAAACAGGGGAAATTCTTAAACCACCCAAGGCACCTCATTAATTTTCTAGAAATGGATAAATTCAAATGGCATGTGCTTAAGTAAAGCAGGTACTCTTCAATAATTCAAACATGGACAAACGAGAATCTTGGATTTAAGAGCCCAAATCACCCCTCTGTATTTAGGCTGGCCAAAGGCTCACCAACATAAAATAAATATTGACACAACCACCTCCTCATGCCAGTTTGGAGACACATATGGCACAGACCACCAGGACACCCAGGAATCTGCCAGCTCCAAAGATCCTTGAGTCATACATCAGGGCAAGTCCAAAATAGCCTTGGATGGGTTTTGTAATCCTAGTTAAGAAAAAAAAAACAAAACAAAAAAACCCACCCAATAAATTGGGGACTCTTTACTTTCTTTGGCTTGTAAGTATGCATATTTTTACAAGCCAAGAAGACCAGAAACTTTACTTCTTCTTTTTAAACGAAGGTTAATTGCTAGGTTTTAATAACTACAATAATAATAATATTCATTAAAAGAAAGCATTTTAAGGTGAAAGGACGGATCTGCAATAACGACAACAACCTGAAAGGAATAAAAAACCTCCAGTTATTAAAACCAGTCAAAATGCACCTTATTACCTCCAATATCCACCAGTCCTAACCTACTCCATCGAAATTTTTTCACATTTTTTACTGAACAAAGGCTGAAATGACAGATTATGCCCCAGCTTTTGGAGACAGGAAAAGATAATTCTGAAAGGAGCTGTTTAATGAAATCAGGGCTTTGACTCTTTGCAGATTTTTTTTTTTTTTTTTTTTTTTTGTCAGAGCTTTTCTGCTGCTCCCATGACTTTCCCTGTCCTTGCTGCAGATGGTCCAACAGCCAATTCCTGTGCTCCTTGCTGCTCCTGAGCAGGAAACAAAGCAAAGCCACCGTTATTATCTCTTGATTCCTCGCCAGCTTTTTGCTTATTTAGACATGATACTGCTGGATATTATTCAGCTTTGCATTTCTTACCAGTAAAAAAAAAAAAATAATAGATGGCTATTGTAGGAGAACAAAAGGATTAAAGGCTTAGGAGCTTCGGGTGCATGTTTAATATTCAGATATTTGTAACAACAACTGAGAGATGCAAACAACATCAGTGCCAAGAAAGTGATTTGCTCCCACCTGTTTTTGTGTGGTAATTCAGGGAGCACTGCCCAGGAGGGTTGGTCTGGGCACGGGACACTCCTGAGGCAGAACCCAGCAGCTCATCCCAGCACCATCCAAGATGTGGGAAAACTCAAAGCCCACAGCTTTGACCTTCATCGCCATTGTCACCTCCATGGAATTTCAACTTCTAGTGACCTCTCAACTTGCACCCAGCGGTGATTTTTGTCTCCCTGGGATAAAGGATTCCAATCCTTCATGAAAAACAAAACAAAAAAAAATGTTAAACCATGTCATAGATGCCTCTGCTTTACACAAACCCTCACAGACTCGGATCGTTCTGGTTCCAAGCTTTTCTCTCCAAGCACAACAGCTGGAAGATGGATTTGTTTGGGGTTTTTTAATGATATTTTTACAGTCCCTTGCAGTTCCAGTGGGAGTGGGAATGAAAGAATCAAACATGTGAACAAAGCCTTGGGGGCCAGCAAGGCTGTGGGTGCTCAGCACACCTCGGCAGTTCTGCTCTTAACTGGAAGGTTCTCCACAGGAGAGCCACCTCCTCAATATTTGCACACATTTATCTATAGGAACACACTTCTGTACATTTATTTCAGCTGCCTTTAGGAGTCTTTGATCATGGACGTGCCCTGGGCAGGCTCAAACCACGGAGGATGGAATTCCATGCAGGGATTCAGAACTGCGGCTACCAAAATTCGCTTCAATGAGTTATTTAAACACCTCCCGTTATTTATTCTTCCATCATGGAGGGAGCAACACTAAAAACAGTAAGAAGGCAACTAGAAGAAGGAAAGCTGATAAAAACCCAGGGGAACAGAGTAAAAATGTTTAATGCAAGGTGTCCCCAGGGTGTGACACGTCCCAGGGTACATCACCCTCTGCTCCCACGCTCGCAGCAAGTCCAAGGCACCAAGGGCTGCTGTCAGGAGAGCCTCCAATCTTCATTAAATGCATGGAACAATACCTTGGCAAACTGGCCAAGACTGGAAGCACCACGATAACCCTGCATCTGCATTTGGGAGGCTTTCACAGGCCTCTGGAAGGTGTGTGCTGCGAGATAAAGCAGCCGGCTTTGAAAAGGAGACTTTAATCCATTAGATATTTGCCATCTAAATAGCTCCACTCTGCTAGACCTGAAGCCTTCCCTGCAACAGAAGTGCTGTTTCCCCTTTTTTTTTTTTATTCTCCCAGTTATCTTGTTTTACAGCTTTCTCCACTCCAGTTCTTAGCCTGCATTTAGGCAATTATTTCCCTTTCCTTTTAGCAGAAATACAATATCTGATGGTGGCAAACGTGCAAAGCAGAGAAATTCCTGAGCCTCACTCCAGCATCCTATTACACTGCCCCATTTTCTCATTTGTTGTATAATTATGGGCAATTAGGGCTGAGAGCACCGAGGTCAGCTCTGTTTCTTGAAGTGTGTTTGCCATCAAATCTCCATTGGAGCCCTGCTGCAGCTCCTTGAAATCCAAACAGCACCGAGGGGAAAATGTGCAGAGTTTGACTCAGTGGCAGCAAAGTTAGAACGTGCTTCCTTCAAGTGTCCAAACCCCACAGCAGCCCCTCTGTGGGCAGAAAACCATAATTGGGACTCACCCTTGTTCCTTTCTGGTTGTAGTTCCTGGAATGTGGGTAAAACACAGCCAGGGAAGACACAGCTCATACTTGGAGCCTTTGAAGGAGCCACAGGTACCAATTCCTGCCTGAAAGTTTAAACATGATGTGGTTGGAATAAAATCATGTACAGAATCAAGGGAAATCAGTGGAAGGTAATAACTCATCTGTTTATAAGGTATTCCAGACAGACTGAAATCCCTCACACCTAGAAGGAAAAAGAATTCCTCACACTTTCCCGGCCTTTGGTGTGCTGATGGTCGCATAGAAGATGCACATTCAACAATTAACTCCACTCCTCAAATTATGAAATATATCTATCACTCAATCCTTGGGAGTTTATGCTTCCTAGCAGCTCCACCAGGGATCCAAACACCTTTCTCTGACTGGTGTGGATGCACTTCTGCTCCACTTCCTTGGAACAATCCCTTTGCACCCTGAATCACCACAGCAAAAACCAAACACGGGACATGTCAGAAACCTGCCCTGATCAAATCCCACTGCTCTACAATGAGAGCTCCACATTTGCCTAAACTGCTGCTTCAATAAGGCACTATTTGCTTATTTTTCTATAGGATTTGCAGCTCCAGTGACACCATAATTACAGCAAAGACACACAAGTCACTTAAATTGCCGCCGCAATTAAAGCAGACTAATGTGCCACAATTATTTCCTCCAAGATGAACAGCAACTTTTCTAGGATCCTTTATTTCTTTGTAACATATTGTCCAATGTTGTAATTCTCTGCTTGCTTTCCCTTGTGTCAATAATGCCTGGGAAGTGGCAGCTAAAATTTCAAAAGTGAAAACTTTTCAGGGATGAGCACGGCTCAAGTGTTTTCCTGTGGAGGTGGCAACTCTCTGCTCTAGCACTGAACCAAAATATTCCCTGGAAAGCAATTATTCACTATTAAAAAGTTTGAATTTACCTCCAAATGCTTCCTGTATTCAGAGTTCTGTCTCTGCAAAACCCTCATTACAAAAGAGCAGCAGCAAGGCAACGTCCCAAAGTTTCTGTGGCTCATCCATGGAGGAGTGAAGTGACACCAGGTTACAGAAAATATTGATGCTCACTTTTCAGCTACAGAGTTTTTATGTGTTTTGCATGCAAAAGGTCTTCCTGCTCGGAAGGTTTACTACCAGAATAAATTATTATTACAACCTGTCTTCGTTTGCACAAGTGCTTCTCCAGCTGGCAGCAAAGAATAACATGGGAGCTGATGAACAGACTTTTTTTTTTTGTAAAACTCATATTTTTCTAGAGAATTTAAGTGCCAGGATATCTGTGCAAGCTGTGTGGTTTATCACAGCGATTTCTGTTGGGGCAGCTCAGCAAACAGGAGGAGGTTTTTCCCTGCATTTCGGGTCACACCTAGCACACAGCAAAGATGGTAATATTCCTCTTAGGGGGACATTATTTCCCATTTGGTGATGCCCAAATCCCATCAGACGAGGCTGACAGCACAGGGATCAGAATTTCCCTCCTGTCCTGTCAGCAATTTCACCCCTGCCTTGACTGGCAGGGCTGTCAACAGAGCATCCTCTCCCACATCCAAACAGCCCTGCTATTCTCTCCCTTTATGGTAATATCAAAGTTACCAAGGGCTTTAAGGTTAAGACGTGGAGAGAAAATCTCTGCCTTGCTCACTGGCTGAATTGTAAATGAAAGAGCCCAGCTCTGTTATCATCAGATCAGGCCTTATCTAAAGCAGGCTGGGGACAACTCAGAGGGACAGAAAATTGTTGTCAGAAATAAGCAGACAGGGCTCAGTTTTCTCATGCAGAAAAGCCAATTCTTTATTCACACAGCTCATCTTTGTAGGAAATAGCAGGAGGCACTGTGCACCCGGCCAGCAATCCAGTGAAACTCAGTTCATTGGTAGGTAAGGGATAATGTAAATGTCTATCAGATTTTCTCTCTCTAGATATGTTCACAAATTTTCTTCACTGACTCTCATGGGACAGATCCATTGTTTACTCAGGTGCAAACTTATTTTTCTCTCTAAGAACAGGTTGTTGTGCTTATTCTAATGTTTTTTTTTTTCTTTTTGAGGACTTACAAGCTACTTCTAGCTTAACTTCTAGCTTAACTTCTAGCTTCTAGCGGGGCTTAAACCATATTGTGTAAGGCCTTTCTTTGGTAATATCTCTGTAACAGACAATGATGTTGGTCTTGGAAATGGGAAAAGAAATGCTTCAAGGTAAAGCTTTGCACTCATACTTTGCATTTTAAAAGTCTTCAAACCTCAGTGTACTAATTGTAAAGATGAGGCAGTTTATAGGAGGAATAGCCTCCTATAATTAGTAAAGCCAGGAAATAAATGTGATTATTTCTATACCAGACCTTGTTTATGGTGAGAAAAATGTGAGTTAATTCAGATTTTAGTCCTGAAGAACCAAATTAACTTCATGATGTTTCGCTGGGCCAAATCATGCTCTGCATTGCCTTCTTTAGTAATTATATCCTGACAGTGCATAATTAGTGCCTCCAGTTGAATTCCCCCACAGCCATCAAATTTGCAAAGAAAATAAAAAAATAAAACAAGGAGCAGGTAGAGGGAGACAGGAGGAGCATGAGTGGGGTGTGTGGGATGTGTGTGTTCAGTGCAGTCACACACAGGGCTAATTTAGAACCACAATTTTCCTGACTCCAGCTGGATCCAGACAAGAACCAGGAGGCTCAGACCCTGTGGATATTCAACCAGCAGAGCCAGGAATATCCATTTTCCAGAGGAGGAGGCTGAGCAAAGCAATTTTTATCCTGTTCCTGCTCTTCCAGCATGGACCTTCCTCTGTGAGCCCTCCTTGCCAGCTCTGGGGGGACAAAGAGGTGACAAAACACAGGGGGGACACCTTAAAGAGCCATAAGTCCCCATGGCTCAGCAGCAGAAGTGTCTACCCACATGTTTCATGCTTAATTAATTAACAATTTAGCTCCTGATGATGTTCACTCCATATACAACCACAGTTCTCCATCAGACAGACACCTCAACCTAAAATCAACCTGATGGTAAAAAAACCTCCCTGCAAGGAAAAAAAAAAATAATCCCAGAAAATGTGTCAGGGGGTAAGAGGCACAAATTCCAAATTATTGGTGACACCCAGAGCTCTGAGCAGCCTGAGACAATCCAGAAATGATCTGTTCCATCAGATTGTGCAAATCAGGGGCAGCTTGTGCCTGCTGGGGAAAAGGAACAAGACCTGATTGGAGCCCTTTGCTGGCATCACCTCAGGAGGAGAGAAACTGTGGCAGAGTGCCAGCTCTGGAGTAAGCCAAGGTGAGCTCAGATTTAAGCACTAATGTGATCCTTAACATGGGGCAGGTTTCATTTGAGGGCTGCCACATCTCCAGGGGCAAATTCTGCATAAAGCAGAGTTTTAAGGAGTTAAGCATTTTTAGGGAATGGGAGGTTGGAGTTGATAACAGATCCAGAGATGGGTGTATTTCTCTGTACAAGCAGAACAGATCAATATTCCTCTTTCCAGGTGTTAGCAGAACCCACAGCAAAAGTCAATTCCATTCAGAACATTCCTTCTGTTAATTTAATTTTGCACCTTTTACCTTTCCTGTTCATTAGAAACAAACAAACAGAAAAAAAAAATCCTTCTTCCAAATAAAGGTTATGGGGGGTTTAAATATTTAATTCAAGCTTAATTTAATTTTATTTTTTTTTTTTTATGGGAAGCACAGGGGAAAGCTGTGACAGAGAAGCAGGCTCTGGGCTGGCTTGGCCAGCAAGGTTTCAGGTGTGACTCCTCTTCTGGTGCCAAAAATGCTTCACTGGGCTTCTCCTCCTGATGGATGGTGGGAAACACCCACAGGGATGGAGATGTAGTGATTAAGATTTCTATAATGAACAAATAATCATATATTATATAATTATATTTTAATAACTATCAGCAGTTACAGCACCTGGAGTGATGGAGACCCTGCAAATGAATGTCTGTTTGTGCAAAGTGCAGAAAAAACTTGTGCTGCTCTCCCTGTGTGAGCATCATGTCTGTTCAATGCCACAAATGTCACACAGAAAGAGAGACAGGCAATTCCTGCTCCAAATAAAGGTTATGGGGGGTTTGAATATTTAATCCAAGCTTAATTTCACTGCTTTTTTCTTTGGGAAAGGCTGAGGAAAGCTGTGACAGAGAAGCAGGCTCTGGGCTGGCTTGGCCAGCAAGGTTTCAGGTGTGACTCCTCCTGTGGTGCCAAAAAGGCTTCTCTGGGCATCTCCTCCTGAGGGATGGTGGGAAACACCCACAGGGATCTTTCCCACACCACACCACCAGCAAAACGTGGGGTTTTCTCTCCTGTGTCCAAAACAAAGGGATTTTCACCTTTTGTTTAGCAGTAAAAATAAATAACCCCCAAGGAAACCAACTGCACCAGAATGGCTGAACTTTGTATTTCCTAAAATCAAATATCCTGGGAAAGGGTCTCCCCCAAGCCATGGAACCAATCAGAACATGACATTTCCTTCCTTTTGTGGTTAATAATGTTGGTTTTCCTCTTAGATTTTGAATATTTTTGCTTGGCAAATGCATCAGCCTTGGAAGTGGCTGGAGTTCAGATCAGCCATCGCTCTGCAAATGAAACAATCCTAAATAGGATGCAATTGTGAGTTAAAGCAGATTTAAAGCAGGGAGCAACTGCAATGAGGCTGATCCTCAGATTTGAAGGTTATTTTCAGCTTCATTAAACCCAGAGCTTACAGGGATCTGCAGGAAGGCAGCCTTGCCCTGAAAGCAGAGAGAACTGCTTACTTGAAGATGCCAGAATACTTCGGTGCTGATAAGCATCACACAGAGTTTCAAAGGAATATCATTCCATCCACTCACTCCATGGAGTTTTAAGCAGAAACTCTTTTTTTTTTTTTTTCCCATTTTTTTTGCCATATTTTTGTGTGACATTTGTGGCATTGAACAGACGTGATGCTCACACAGGAAGAGCAGCACAAGATTTTTCTGCACTTTACACAAACAGACATTCATTTGCAGGGTCTCCATCACTCCAGGTGCTGTAACTGCAGATAGTTATTAACACACAGTTAAATAATGTGTGATTATTTGTTCATTACAAAAATATTAATCACTATATCTCCATCCCTGTGGGTCTTTCCCACCATCCATCAGGAGGAGATGCCCAGTGAAGCATTTTTGGCACCAGAAGAGGAGTCACACCTGAAACTTTGCTGGCCAAGCCAGCCCAGAGCCTGCTTCTCTGTCACAGCTTTCCCCAGTGCTTCCCATAGAAAAAAAAAAAAAAAAAAGAATAAAATTAAGCTTGAATTAAATATTTAAACCCCCCATAACCTTTATTTGGAAGAGGAATTGTCTGTCTCTCTTTTTGTGTGACATTTGTGGCATTGAACAGACATGATGCTCACACTAGGAGAGCAGCACAAGTTTTTTCTGCACTTTGCACAAACAGACATTCATTTTCAGGGTCTCCATCACTTCAGGTGCTGTAACTGCAGATAGTTATTAATATATAATTATATAATATATGATTATTTGTTCATTGTAGAAATATTAATTGCTACATCATCTCATCACCACTAATTTTTTTTTTTTATGCCTGAAGAGCTCCTTAAACAAATAAACACACAGAGAATTACACTGACTCTCTTTTGGGGGCTCAAGTGTGACAAATAATGATGGAAGCTTTTCTAATTACCTGGATAATTAAGAGGTTTGGTGCACCATTGTAATTTTTTTTTCTCCTCTAGAGAGCACAATGCACTTTTATGAAATTAAACAAAGGCCTAAGGAAATTTAGCCAATATTCCAGAGAATTATTTCAATGTGGCCCTGCAGGGGTCTCATCCCCCTCCCTGTACATGTTTAATCAGTCAGGCACTGCTGACTGCCAAGTCCATCTTCTGTGCCCTCCATAATTGCAAATCAATCATTACACAGGATCCCAAGCAAGAAAACAATACTAATAAGAGCAAAAAGCAACCCCTAATTAATTAAACTTGAAGCCTTGCTAATCCAAGTGGCCCAGCCCCGTGACAGGTAATCATTCCTGGCTGATTTAATGAGCACCTTCATCCTGGCACTTCCCCTCTCTGAGGGCACCTGTGGGTTGGTGGGGTTGGTTTTTATTTGTTTATTTTTTTAGGCCCTAAATGTGCTGGGAAAATTCAATGGATAAGTCCATTTAATATTTTACAGTGGAAATTGTTTTGTTTGTTTGGGAACAGGTTTTTGTCTGGACCTGTGAATTGCAGAGATGTGCCCTGGGCTGAGAGGGACACACACCCCCAGATGTGCCTGTACAGATAGCTGTAGAATTTTTTTTTTCCCACACAGTTTTTCTGCTCCCACAGTCTCCTGATCCTTGATCAGGGGTGTCCCAATGCTAAAATCTGATGAGGACACATCCTGTGGCTGTCAGCAGGCAGAAGAGGATGATCAGGGTGAACTCCAGCCCTCTGAATCCCTCTGGCCCATCCAGACTCAGGGGAACCCCACTGGCAAAAGGAAAACACACAAGGGGCAGCTTTGAAAGCTCTGTCAATGACATCACTAATTTACAAAATCATCAACACTTCTAAATAATTCAGGTTTTAAATCGTGCCCCCCCAGTCTCAGGGTTTAAATCCAGCACTCTTTAAGGACTCTGTGCAATAAATCTCCAGTTCAGGACAATGCACCCAGCAGAGATTACAGCATTATTACACCCCTGGGCAGGCACTGAGAAATGGGCTTTATTCCTTGCAAAGCATTTTACACACAGAGAACAATTTTCTCCTGAGATGGACTGGAGAGTTTCTTACAAGTTACTGAAATTCCTGAAAAGAAACAAAAAGATGTTTTGGGCTTTTTTTTTTTTTTTCAGTTTTTCCCCTCTTTTAGAAGTAATGCCCAGCTGAGGTTGTTGTTTTGTGTAAAAATGAATTTACCACAACCTGTAAGGAGCTCTCTGACGTCCTCAGGAGATGTGAAAAGACAAGACAGAGGTCACAGGGTAAATTTCTTATTTGTCCAGTGGCAGAACAGATCCTGTGCACAAGCCCAGAGGTGCAGCCCAGTGAGAGCAGCAGGAACTGTCACAAGAGCTCCACTGGTGGCTGCTGAAATCCCAGCTGAAATATGAGATCTTACTTAGATGGATTCCAGCCTCAAACTGCTGTAAAACCTCACGGTTTTCCCAAATTCCTTTTTTTTATTTTAAAGTGAGACAGAGCAGAGCAAGGAGCGCTGTGCCAAGGGGGCTGTGCTGGCTCAGAGAACAACCCAGAACCATCAACACTGAACTGTGCACCAGCAATCAAACTGATTAAAACTAATTAAAACTAATTAAAACTAATCTCAGCAGCCAGATCAATACGCACTGGCAGCTACCACTGCATTTAGCTTTTGGTTAAGGGCATTTAACCTCCTAGAACAGAGTTAAATACAGAGAAATTGGTTCCTTTAAGTTAAGGGAGTGTGGGAATATCTGTGCCCAGAGAAGCTGTGGCTGCTCCTGCATCCCTGGAAGTGTCCAAGGCCAGGTTGGATGGGGCTTGGAGCAACCTGGGAAAGTGTTGGGGGGCAGAAAAAAAATTGAGTTTTAAGGTCCCTTCCAACCCTAACTGTTCCATGATCCTCTTGAACAAGAAACAGGAGAAAGGAGAAGGAAATATTTAATATTTCGTTTGGCTGCTTACTGAGCTGTTGTTGGAACAAAACTCTTGGGAGTTAAAAACACTCCACTGAAGGCAGCAAGCAGGAGCTGCAGCCCCCCTGGGCTGGAAATCTCATCACAAATGAGAATATTGCTCGGGCTCCTGTGCTTGTACCTCCCCTCTTCCTGGGCAGATGAAAGCCAAGAGGTTCCTGTCACCTGTGCTGCCACTCGCCCACGGTGCCCTTGCTCCACGGATTCTTGATTTCCTGATTTCCAGGGCTGCTGTCACAGCTTTCTGTGGCCTTTCTGCTGCTGCTGAGTCTCTGCAGACACAACCCAGTGTCAGAAACCTCCTGCTGTGCCTCAGGCTAAATGAGAGATGTCACCAACCTCCTGCCTGGCCCCGTCCCTGCCTCGCACACACGGGGCTCAGCCTTGTCCTCACATTCCCTATTTGCTCCAGGTAAGGATGCAGATATTTCTCACTTTCATCTCTGGCTGCTGGAGCTCCCAGCTGTCTGACAGCTTTCACAAAGCTGCTCTTCACTCCCCAGGGAGCAGCCCCAGTTTGTAGTGTCACCCTCTGGAGTGCAGTGACCTGGCCCTGCCACAGTGGCATTGATGGATCTCTTCTTTGGCTGGAGTTGCTGCTTTCTCTTCCCTTCCTTCCCTCCACTGTGAAGGGAACAAGAGAAAATTTGGCTTCCTCAGGGTGAGGGGAAATCAGCACATGGAATTTCCTGGTGGTTTACTCAGCTCAAACCTCACACTCTCTGTAGCCCTGAGACTAAAAGGACTTGTAGCCTGTCCTGACATCCTCCCTGAACCCTCTGGCTGCTGGGGGGACTGCTCGACCTCAGCAGCTCCAAGGGGAATTACAAACATTTCAAAACAGCAGAATATTCAGTCACTTGTCCCAGAGCTACTTTAAAGGGACAAATGAATCTACATGTGGCAGAAAGCACAGCAGAGGCACCACCTGCCTGACCCCTGCCTTGGGAAGGATGGTTTGGAAATGTAGGGGAAGTTCAGGTGTTGTTTCCACCTCCAGCCTGGGCAATCCCTCCCCCAAGGCATCAGTTACCTCCAAGTGATAACATTCCAGGTACAGGAATAGAAGCAATTTGATCCAGGCCATCTCTTCAAATCGCACAAAGAACCAGAACAAATTTTGACCAATGCTAAATTAATTTAAATAAAAATAAAAGCCTGCTAACAAGCCTAATTAAGGTGACTCTTGCTCTGAAAGAGGAAAGCATAATGTAATTGCAAATCATTTTTAGGCAATAAACTGTTGGTTCTCAATATGTAATTTTTCTTGTCTGAAGAGTAACAGAGACACTTTTTTTTCTAGTTTTCTAAAATAAATCCTACCCCAAGAGTGAAAGTCGAAGCTGGTTAGATGCACTGTCAGAGAGGAGAGGGAGCGTGCCTGATTCATTTAAATTAATTTCATTTACCCTCCATGTGCCAAGACCTGAGGTGGAGGATCATTGGGAAGATGGGAAAAAAAAACAAACAAAACCCTCCTGTTTTTCCTCATGTGACATCCAGGAGACAGCAAGAAAACTTTTCCTCAGCAACGCCCATTTCAGCTGCTTCTCTTTGGTTGATGTTTCCCTTGGGCCAGCTCACAGCTCTGGGAAGAAATCCTTCCCTGGGAGGGTGGGCAGGGCTGGCACAGGGTGCCCAGAAAAGCTGTGGCTGCCCCTGGATCCCTGGAAGTGTCCAAGGCCAGGTTGGATGGGGCTTGGAGCAGCCTGGGACAGTAGAAGGTGTCCCTACTTATGGCCGGGGTGACACTGGATGGGCTTTAAGGTCCCTCCAACTCCAAACCATCCTGGGATTCTCTGACAGTTTCAGTTTGTGCAAGGGCAGTCTCTTGGTGGGGTTTTGTCTTTTGTTCACACTTAAGGAGGGCTGTGGGGCCAGGGATGCTTTGTTTAAAGCTCAAGTAACACTGAGGAAAAGTCTTGGAGATATCTGAAGACATTCCTTCACCTTGCTCTGGAAGATTCCATCACCTGACTTCAGCAGCTGCTGTCACCCACGTAGGTGGGATGGGATTCTCACCTTTGAGGTCTGCCAATACATATCTTTAAATTGTGTCTTCATTCCTTAATCAGGAGCACTCCAGGACGTCCCCAAGGGTGGTGGCTGTCACCACACGCAGCACTGCTGTCCTGCCAGCTGTCACCCAGCTCTGGTGGCTCAGCAGCAGTTCCTGCAGGAGGAGCAAAGGTTTCCTCCTGTTTGGGGTGGGATCCTGGCTCCTCCTCCACGGGAATCGCTGCTGGGAGACCGAGCAGGAACCGAGCCTTGCGTGGAGAGCTGGAGCAGGATCAAGTCTGCTGCTCAGCTGGCATTTGAGGCGTTAGGAAAGAAGGGAAAACAGCAGATGCAAACAGAGTGTTGTACTATGTTAGCTGAGACTCCATTTTCTCCACGCAGGAAAAGCCAGTTCTGTATAATTCTGTATTTTCACAACTCATTTTATGCAGATTTACAGACCTCGTGTGCAGCTTTAATTGGTTCATGGCTTTCTTGCCAATTACTCTGTTGGTTAGTAACAGGTATTCCACTTGTCCATCAAATCTCTGTATTCTTGGGTTGGTCCCCTATTTTCTTTACTGATTCTCATGGGACAAATCCATTGTTATTGCAGGTACATTTGTTTTTAACTCAGGAATAGGTTGTTGTGCTAACGAGTTTTCATACCAAGATTGTTTTTGTATGGGAACTTGCAAATTCCTTAGAAGAAGTGACAGGTTAACTTTGGCAATTTAGCAGAGCAGCCCTGATTTTATGAGGCCTTTCTTTAATAATTCTTTCCCCTGTCACGCCACAGAGGAGCAAGGTCTGTAGCCCAGGATGGGAGAGTTACTTTTGTTGATTTAATAAGTGGCTGCTTGGTCAGCTCCTGCTCTAAATGTTCCAGTTTCATTTTTCAGGTGGGCACTGTTAACATTCAGAAAATCATCTGCAGTTTAGCTGGGAACATTGCTGGGGATTACTCTGTAAACTGCCATAACTCCTGGGTATCTATTAGGGAGGTCTGCCCCTGCCAGAATGAATAAAATAATTGAGAAAGATGCAAATAGTTGGGTCTTATGTTAGTAAAAAAATATATTATCATTTCAGAAAGGATTAAGTTCCTGTTGTCTCTTCAAAAAACTTATTTATTTCATCTTCTGGTTAAAAGGGAAGAAGCAGGAATGTCTGCAATATGGAAGTATCATTCAGTTTTTTGTTCCATGTCAGGAGCACTCGCTGTGTCCTCCCTGCACAGCCAACCCTGACTGAGATTGAACTTTGGGAGAATTTCACTCTCTGCCCTGACATTTTGCAGTTCCCTGTCCAGATCCACACCTTCAGTTTGAAGCTGTAGAAATCTTTTAGGCTTAGCTTCTGTGTGTTTTTGGGGTTCCCCAAAACCATCAGTGCAGATGGAAAAGCCCCCAGTCTCAATCCATCTGTACTTGCACCAATTCTGCACCCCTGGAGAGGTTTATTGACTGGAATGTCTGATCCTTGTGCTTTAGAACCTCATTTACATTCACTTTTGTGCTTGTGTGGCACTTACACAAAATTCAGAGAGTTCTCCAGCAAATGACTGTTGGTACTTAAATACAGAATATGCTTTTTAAACATATAATTAAACCCAAGATATCTCCACCAAGTGCACTGAAATCCATGTGCCCAAATTCAGGGCTAAATCCCTGCCACGTTTTAAGTCTGTGTTAAAACCAGTTTTTAATTAAAAATCTGGGTTTGTTGTTTTTTTTTTTTCTTTTTGTTTTCTGGTATGTTCTAGGCATGCTTATTTTGCATAAAAGGTGGAGTTTTGGAAGGGTTTCCTCAGTTTAATTTTCAGGTGGGGGATCAGATTTCCTCCTATCTCCCTTCTATTTCTGGCTAACCACAGCTGAACATCTGTTTATGTCCCAGGAAAAATGTTAAACAACATTACAAGGTTGTAAATGGAGTGAAAGTCTGATGGAAAAAATTCTGGTTCATAACCCAGACCTGTACATTGGGAATTTTCTCCTGACAGTTCAGAGCTCTGCATCAAAGTCACATCTCCTGAAAATGAACATCAAAGTAACTCAAGCTCGTTAGGGTGGTGTTTCAGCAAAGTCTGCAACATCTCTATAAATTAAAATGGAATTACTCTTATCAACTTTTTATTGACTGTATCACCACTCTAGTATAGGATGCAATTCAACGGAGAGAAGTGTTGAAAGAATTAAAAATAAATCTCTTTTAAAAAGAAATTACGTTGGTTTGACTTTCCTATTGTGATATTTAAGAAAGAGTAAAACCACCATACGTATTTTCCTTTAGAGAAAATACAGAGTGCACAGTGTTGTTCTGAAGGCAATAAAACAGGACATGACCAGCCCTAGACAGGATTTTATTTAGGGAGACAAAATCCTCAGTCAGGGAGTTCACGAAACAATGACAAATCTCATCAGAGGCCAACGAGCAGAATTTGTGTCTCTGTGGTTACGATGAGGCAAGATGATATTTTTAACAGATTTCGATCATTCTGGAGAAGAGTTCAAGACCCACAGATCTCTGGAAGTCCTGAGGACATCTCACAAATGTTTCCAATGTGTGTGTTTTACATCTAATAATAGTCATGTGTATATAAATGAAATTACTGGGCTTTTTGTACGTGTAAAAAATGAGTGACTTTGAAGAGGTGACTTTTTATTTGTTTAAAAACTGCTGCTGATATGGTCTGGAGTTTATGTGGTTTCTTTTCCTGAAATAGGTGGCCCTTCCATTTTATTTTTTTTTTATTGAGTTTCATTAATAACCAAGAGTTATCCATCAATCCTGGAGGAGATTCTCACCCCTAGGTCAGCAAGAGCCTCCCAACTCAGACTTTTGACCTCCCAGTCACAGTCTTGATTTGGCCATTTTTGGAACCTTGCACTTATTTTATGATTTGAAAACCAATTTCAAACTGTAAACAGAAGCATGAGTCATTTTATAGGCACTTTCTCCAAAAGATGCTTACCCAGGGTTTTTAAATGCTCGCTGGTTTATGCTTCTGTTTCCTGGAGATATTTAGAGAAGTAATTATAACTGGGAAGATGCAAAGCTCCAACTTTTATTAATAATGCACAAACTCGTGACATCCAACAACTTGTACACAGTTAGGGCATCCAAATGCTCCAAAGGACTCCACAGATTTTACATTTGATATTATTTTCTTGGAAGCTTTAATATTGTGGATTTTCAAGTGAAGGTCAAGTCAATCAAGTTGGCTCAATTTATTGTTTAAACTCACATTAAAATATTAACAAATGTGGGGATTTCGCATGAACTAAAATTTTATTTTTCTTCTTTATTTTGTATATGTTTATACTTCTTTTTTTTCTGTTGAATGCATGCCTTGAATCACAGCATATATTCTATTCTAGCTGCTAAAATAAAACCTGCATGATGGATGCAGCATCAGCCCTTCCTCTGGCTGTAGTTATCCTCATTGGAATTTCTGATCACACCCAAATCCACCTCCTCTACTGAGATTTTCCAGCCCAGCAGATGGGAAAGTCTATTGAATAATACTAAATACTCGTACAAAAGAGACAAACCCAACTGAAACCTGACTTTTTGGACTTTCAGCCTTTAAAAGACAGCGAGGAATTTGCAGAAAATTTTGCCTACATAACTTTTGGGAGCTTTTTTTTTTTTTTGCTTTTCATCAGCAACATGCACAGTCTGACACAACATGATAAAATGGTGAGGGAGTCCACCAGGAAATCATTTCAGTGCTTTTTCTGAGTGTTGCAAACTGCTTTAGTGGCTGGAAAGAAACTTCTTTCATTGAAAGGATCTTTCTGTTTCCATGAATTTTTATGCAGCAGCCAGCTCGCTTTGCTGGGCTCTGTGCGTCCACAGGGATGTGCCCACACAAAGTCATGGGAGGAACCAGGCCCTGGAAAAGCAATCAGAAGAATTCTTTCCCAACCTTAGGTGGTTATTTTTCCCCAAATGAACACAACAAGAGGCAATGCATTATGGTTTTGTTCCTCTTGTTATAGGCTATTCTCGTGATTTTTCAGTTCAGATTTGCCTGGATAAAATATTCAAAATAAAACACATTATCCATAATCCCTTCTGGCCTAATTCCATTCCGAGTTTACTGATGATGCAAGCTGACATTGCCAGTAACTGAGGACTAAGTTTAGCCTCCAAACATGCATGTTAGACTCAGCTTGAGCAGCGTTCCCTGCAGACACGGATCTGCCCTGACTCACAGCGATGGAATCTGCTCGCTCCCACAGGAGCAGCAGCTTCCACCGTGCTGGAGCAAAGCAGATCCTCCATGGCAGCACCCCCAGGTAAAGGGGCACATCCCCTGGTCCCCAAACCCTGGGGCACATCCCTGTGTCCACCCTTGGAGCACATCCCTGTGTCCATCCTTGTCCCCAAACCCTGGGGTACATTCCCATGTCCAGCCTTGTCCCCAGGTCATGGGGCACATCCCTGTGTTCATCCTTGTCCCCAAACCCTGAGGCACATCCCTGTGTTCATCCTTGTCCCCAAACCCTGGGGCACATGCCTGTGTCCATCCTTGTCCCCAAACCCTGAAGCACATGCCTGTGTTCATCCTTGTCCCCAAACCCTGGAGCATATCTCCATGTCCAGCCTTGTCCCCAAACCCTGAGGCACATGCCTGTGTCCATCCTTGTCCCCAAACCCTGGAGCATATCTCCATGTCCAGCCTTGTCCCCAAACCCTGAGGCACATGCCTGTGTCCATCCTTGTCCCCAAACCCTGAAGCACATGCCTGTGTTCATCCTTGTCCCCAAACCCTGGAGCATATCTCCATGTCCAGCCTTGTCCCCAAACCCTGGGGCACATCCCTGTGTCCATCCTTGTCCCAAACCCTGGGGCACATCCCTGTGTCCATCCTTGTCCCCAAACCCTGAGGCCCATCCCTGTGTCCATCCTTGTCCCCAAACCCTGAGGCACATCCCTGTGTCCGTCCTTGTCCCCAAACCCTGAGGCACATCCCTGTGTCCAGCCTTGTCCCAAACCCTGAGGCACATCCCTGTGTTCATCCTTGTCCCCAAACCCTGAGGCATATCTCCATGTCCATCCTTGTCCCCAAACCCTGGGGCACATCCCTGTGTCCACCCTTGGAGCACATCCCTGTGTCCATCCTTGTCCCCAAACCCTGAGGCACATGCCTGTGTCCATCCTTGTCCCTGTGCCCTTGGCTCTGCAGGTGCCCATGCTGGCCCAGCCCTTCTCTTTTTAACAGCTGAAACCCCCCCCAGCTGCTGCACAGATCAATCCCATAGGATGTGAAAAGGTGGGGAAGCTGATGCAGAAATATTGGCCCAAATAAAACCTGCACTGAGGTGGGAGGAAGTATTTTCACCTTGATTTAATTTTAGGCTGGAAAACCGGGATTTTTCATGTCTGACCATTGCAGCCCAACACAACGCCAATCCCTAAAGACAGGTAAAAAACTAGATCTGAAACATTGTTCCCTGTTTGTTTCCCAGTCCAGCTGGTATGAATGGAAAGGCCCCATCCTCTTTCTCACCACCTTTACTGGGGGACATTTCCCAGCATTTCTGCAGAGGCACCCTGGCCCTGGTGTCACCGCTCCCTGCTCAGGTTTCTCCCTCTCTGCTCCCCACTGCTGTTCCTGCTCTTTGGCAGCACCCAGGACCACAGGCTCCCACGGGCTCTTGGGGACCAGTGTGTCCCCTTCAGGGAAAATGGGATTAATTCCCAGCTTTTACATTATGCTTTCCATACATTATTGGTGCTTTTTTCATGCTAATAGATAAGGAGAGGGAGACGTGCAAGAACTACAGAGTTTTCCCAACTGGCTGGCACAGAGTGAGACCTGGAGCTCCAAAAGTCCAGCAACTCACCCCAGAGGCCACGCAGCTCTGCTGCCTTTTGTTTTCCTTCTTGCAAAACATCTTTATTCCTATTTGCAGACTAAAAGTGACGAGCTATTGACTGCAAAAAAGCCAGTGGCTGGAATAGTAAATAAATCTTGCCTGCCACAGTGCTGCCTCCGCAGTGAGAAACTCGAGCTGACACGTCTCTCATTACTCTGTGTTGTTTCCTGTATAATTTATGACTCTCCCTTGCATGTGTTTGGAGTTGTAAATGTGATCTGCAGCTGCAGCTGACATCAGGCATGCAAAGGACAGCTCCCAATAATGCTGTTAGTCCTTTATGGGCAGAGTTACAGTAAATAACACTTAATGTGAAATATGTAGAGCCATAATAAACATGACAGTGGCTAAGGTTGCTTCTGCTGAGGATGCTGAGATTGCTGGCAAGGAAGGGAGGGAGCTGCATCAAGGACAGGGCCCACAGGCTCTTTGCAGGCTCCTCCCTTCTTGTTGCTGAGGTAAAACACTGCAAGAAATGTGTTTTCATACTTCTGTTACAACAAACTCAAAGAGCTCTGTCTGGATAAATGAATATCCGGTCTTCAGTCCATTAAGGCAGCTCCAGGTGATCCAAGGAAATCGATCCAATGGAACGTGGATGTTTCTCATGCACTGCTAAATGTGAACTCAATGTCCCCCATCCATGGCAACTTTTCACCAGATTCTGAGACTGGTCTCAGCATCCTCCCTGTCCACTTAAAGCCAAACAGGAGCACTAAAAACCAGCCTGATTTTTCTGTTAGGGTGCTCTTGTGGATGGAATTCTGTGGGCTACCAGCCACCAAAGGTTTCTGACCTGGAGAAACCACTGTAGAAACAGCTTTTCTTATTCCCCTTCTTGTATTGCTGACTGTGATCAACTTTCATTCTTAAAGCAGAACCAAACTGCCGCTTTTTAATTTCAGGAAACCATTGTAGGTAAATTCTGCTTTAAATGACACTCACTTGAACCTAGAGAAACTCAAGGGCTGATCTTGCACTTTCTGATATTAGGAAGAAATTCTTTGTTCAGAGGGTGGTGAGGCCCTGGCACCGTTTCCTAGGAAATGTTCTGCCTATCAGCTGCATGGCTCCACAGTTTGGGACTTCCTGAATATTGGAGTTTCCTTTCCTCCTTACAAGGTGCTGCAAAGTTAAGAACTGGAAACCAGCCGGAAACACGAGCAAGTGGAAAGTTTCAGGATCAAACATCAATTCATCCCCAGAAGTTCATCTCCCTGTTTGGTCTCTCTCCAACTGGCTCACCGAGGCACCGGGAAGCTTGGAAAACACAGAGAATCTTAATTTTAAGTTTTTCCTCCTGCTCTGATGAAGCGGTGAAAAGAAACAGGCGAATGTAAAGAGATCCACCCACTCCAGGCACATTAATTACAGGGAGCGAAAGTCAGCCGATAATGAAGGGAAGACAGAAATTCCGAGCGCTAACAACCGAACAATGGCCATTGTTCTCTCGTTTACCCACAGCTGCAGGTGTGTACAGCACAGCCTTTGTCTTCCCGGGGGCTAATTGAGCATTCTGACATTGCCAGAGAGAATTCCTTTATCCATGAACATCGTGCTGCCAGCCCTGTCCTAGGCACGCTCTGAGTTTCAGCCTCTCTGCACATTTTTTGTTTCATGCACAAATAAACAGATGAAAACCTGTTCGTTTGCCCTCCTTCAAGGACCATTGGGTTGTTCAGGACAAGAGATGTGGCACAAAAGCCAAAACAAATATAAATTAGGTCATTGAGACCATTCTCCTCATACTGCAGTGACATTTTTCTGTGGGAAAAAAAAAAGGAATAGGATGTGTAAAAGGGTCAAACTTCAGAAAAAAAAATTATTTCTGGTGTTAAGCAGTCAAGGACCTCCCCACACACAGCTGAATGCTACAGTGCCAACTAAAGACACACATCTGGCCTCTTTCCCATTCTCTCCATCATTAATAATTCAATTTTACAGTTACTTCATTAATTTGATTACACACAGAATAGCTTTTGGGTGTGGTGTTTGTTGCCTGTCACTGAAAATAAGAAGTAATTGTGATTTTTCTCTGCTTTCTCCTATTCTCAGTTATTCATCTGCTACAAATATTACTCCTAGTAATGACAAGGTGGCAGCAACAAAGATCATGAACTCAGTCATAGTTTGCATTTGGATTAATGTAATACCAGAAGTGAGAAAATTATTGGATATTAATTCCAAAGGATTAGACATTCCCAAGCCCCTGTTGATTACACCCACATTTCTGGCAGTGGAAAGCCAGGGTTGTGGGGTTTTTTTGTTTTGTTTTTTTTTTTAATTTTAAGCCCTTTGCCACCAATACTTTAATTATTCTTCTCTTCAATACTTCATTCCTTTGTTTATCCTTAATATCAGAGAATCCCAGAATGGTTTGGGTTGGAAGGGAATTTAAAGTTCATCCAGTTCCAGCCCCTGCCAGGGGCAGGGACACCTTCCACTATCCCAGGCTGCTCCAACCTGGCCTTGGACACTTCCAGGGATACAACATTTATTTATCCCTTAAAGCAATCAACTGCTGAAGTTTAAGATGTGTAATATCTTTTAGAAAAACATTTCTGAGTCGAAAAAACCAAAACTTTCATGTGCCTGAGAGGGTTTTTTCCCCACGGTACCATTGTTTCCCTATGGACAAAACTGATACAAAACGAAGCACATTGAAGTTTGGTAATAAAAATAAAAATAAAAATAAAAAAGGAATCGCTCTTTCTATGAGTGGAAAGGTTTCTTAAAAACATACTTTCTTCTAAGCTAGTATTATTTTCAGAAAGCTTCTCTATGATTCAAAAGAGAGTTTCCTTCAGATGAAAAATGATGGGGTTTTCTTAAGATGAAAGCAACTTTGCAAAGGTTTTTGTTAGAAGCCACATTCAAGGAGTCACAACTTTTTCAGCTACCAAATAATCACAAAAAAAATCAGCCTGAAGATTTTGTTTTCCAATTAAAAGCAGACATCTTTCAATGGAGAATTTTTGAAGACAAAAAATCTTCAGCAACTTAATCATGGCCCTGAGTGTTCAGAACTTAATCCCAACACATCTCTATCCAGATCTGTCAGTGATTTATTACCATAGAGCAGTATTTTGATATATTAATAATTATTTTGATACTAATAAAGTAATTTCTTGTGGTTTTTTTTTTTTAATTTTTACTTCATTCTGAAATCCCTTCCTATGGAAAGAAATACCAGTAACAAACTAACAAACTTTCCCCCTTTTTTTTTTTTTTTTTTTTTTTTGTTTTGTTTTGTTTTGTTTTGTTTTGTAAATATGCAGAGTTCCATTAAATAGAGGATCTGAACATTTAATAACACACATTATACTCATAATATTTTTATGAGAATAGAAATTTTCACTGTCTTCCCCATAGAGACAGGAAATTGGGAACAGAAGTTTAATTCCAATCAAACTCTAATTTTAAATATCTCAGTGTTTACGTACAACACAATCCCCCAAAGCTCCAGGTAGGATTAGTGGGTGGGAGAGGCCTCTCCTTGGGAATGTTTTGCTCTCCTGGAGACACAAACCTCCTGGGATCCCTTTCCTTTCCCATTTGCTACTTTGGGAACAAATTGTATCTCATCAAAGTTGGATGAGTCTGCACCAAAAAGATTCACAGAGAGAGGAGGAGGAAAATATTTTGTCAGAGGAAAAATTGGGAGTTGTATCTTACACTCCAGACAAGACCTTGGTGGTCAATACCTGCTTATTTATTAATAAAGGTGTTATATAGAGCTTTATCGTTATTATTACCGTGAAATAGCTTTCTTTGGTTTAAGCTGGGTTTGGTAAATGGGGATTTCTTTAAAGATTTTTCTTTTTTCCCAGCACACAAGGATGGGAGCAGCTTTCAGGTGGGTGCAGAAGCTCGTGCAGAGGTTGAACAGGAGCTTGAAAACCCCTTGTGAATTTACAGCCTGTCCAGGGGCCTGGGGACACTTCTGCCACCAAAGACCACCCACAGCAGTGACTTCTTTACACTCCCATGGGTGAAAGGCAGAAAAATGTCTCCGACAGAGTGAAGCAGCCCAAGCACTTTGCTGGCTCAAGCCAGCTCACACCAGCTGAGAAGCTGAGCAGATTCATCTGAACTCTTTCAAGAAATTCTAAGGGCTGCTGAGAAAGCTGCAGCAGCAGGTACCAAACACCTCGTGTCACCTCAGCAGCACGGGGCCAGCAGCACTGCTGTGCTGGGAGCAGTGCAGCTCTGAGGATTTACACCTACAGGCTTTGGGGCATGGCATTTCTTTGGTTGGCACTTGGTTTGTAACTCCAATGCTAAAATCCTTTCCCAAATCTCAAGTGGCACGGAAAATCCAGCGTTCCAGAGGCAGGGTGGGTTTGTTGTGTCTTTGGAGCAGCAGTGCTGGGAGCTCAGGTTCATTGCAGATGAAATTCATCCCGAGAGGAGGAGATTGCTGCAGAGTGCAAGGAGATTTGCAAAGCTCATCAGTCCCCTGCTGGCTCCAGCCTGTGGGTTCCTGTGTGAACTGCTGCACCCCTGAGGACGTGGACACCCAGGCATCTTCTTGAACAGGGACATCAGAAAAACTTCTTTCCCCACTTCTCCAGACTGAGCAAAGCAGCAGCTCTCTGAGCTTTGTGGTTCCCTCTGCTCAAAAGAAAAATTAGCCATGGGAGGAGGATATTCTGTGCGTGCCCCAGAGACACTGCCCTCGAGTGCTCAGTCTGGCATGAGGCCTTCATGAGTTAATTCAAAAATAATCTTTTTTTTTTTCTTCTCCTCTTCTGGTTGTCTCCAGTCAGGCAAATATGCTGAAATCACAAAACCAGCAAAGAGATTGCTTTAACTAGGAGATAGGGCATGAATTCAGCATATTTTCTGCATAGAAATATGACATTTGTATGGAAATGACCCATTTTCTCGAACAGGCAGCTATACATCACAGAAGTTTCACTGTAACGTTTATGCAAAAGAGATTGGGAAGCACTTTCCCAAAAGTGCTGATTTCCCCCAGATGAAATAATAAGGCAAAGCCCAATCCAGAAGCTCAGGAGAAGCATTTCACTCAGTGTCCTGTGTTCTGGGTGTTTGTTTTGATCTCCATGACGATTTCGTGTTTGTCAGTCTGTGTTCTCCCCCGAAGGGAGTGAAGGGCTTAGGAAGGAATAATCCATTCTCCCTTTTTTCTTTCCTAATCGCATCCCAGCTTCCAAACGATGGCAGAAGGGCAGCAGGACATTTCCATCCTGCTCCAAGGACCAGGACAGCCTGGGAATGGTCAGGGAGGTTTTTCTGCAGGACCTGGACAAGGGCTCTGCCACAAGGAGCCAAAATCCCCGTGACAAATCCACGCTGCCATGACCCACATTTCTTGGAATATTGGCACAATGCAAATATCGCCACAAATGTGGCAATTCAGCAACCAGCAATTCAGCAATCAGCCAGCACTCGGGGCACACAGCTCACTCAAGGAATGCTGAGGGATCAGTACTTTGCAGCTTTTCCTTTCAAATGCACGGAGTGTGTGTCATGGTCTGGTATTCCCGGGGCTGAGCCGCTTCTGGCTCCGCTCGGGGCCAAACTCAGAGGAAGGATCAGCAACACAAAATTAAAACCAACACCAACTCCAGCACATCTTATCCATGGAAAGGTGCTCTAACCATAGAATACATAACTAGCAAATCGTTTTTAGGCTGCTTTTATTACAAAATTACAATTTGAATTAATAGTTGCACAACTACAAGATTGTTTTTTATGCCAGTGCTGAATGAAACGCTCTGACCTCGTTCAACCCCACCGATGTCAAGTGCAAAATTCACCCTGATATGTATGAGAAATTCTTTGAGCTTATCATGAATTAAGGTATAGCTTGTTCTGATGATGAATTGAAATTATTTAAAATCAATTAGAACATAAAAGACACATCCCAAACTAGATGTTCACTGAGCTCAGATCCTTGATTTACAGCCCAACACCCTGACCCTAAATGGAAATCCATACATCACTGAGGCAACATAATCAGACTTCAGATAACTTGCTTTCGAGCAGGAAATTCATTTTTTTTTCCCCCTGTTCAAGCTGATAGCTGGGAAATTAACAGCAACCAGAGTAATTATCAGTGCAGACATTTCACCATCAAAACTCTGAGAGCTTAGCAGAGGTTTCCAATGCACAGTCAACAACCCCTCTCCTTTGCCTGTAAAACAGCCCTGAGTCATTTTGGCCACCACTTTATTTCACAAATGTGGAACAGCTCTGGAACAACTCATGATTTACTGGAAGTCCTCTGGAAGAGTAAAAACCTTCCAGGCTTGTGCTCAGCCACTAAGCACCACTCCTTTCTAAACAGAAAAGAAAATTTAAGACATTGGTGCCAATATGACATTAATGGAAGCAGCTTCTTTTTGGGAAGGGGGGGTTGTTACAGAAAAGGACACGCCGTGGAAATGTGATTTCCCCTCGGTTGCATGACTATTTATATAGAGAAATAGAAATTCATATAAATGTATACATTTCTATAGATACACACTTTGTACACTGTAGGCATATACATACATACATATATACACAGGGTGTTATATACACATCTCCAGATTTGTATATACATATATATAAATATACACACACACACACAAATGCACACACAGCTTGCTTTGGAGCCAGCTAGAGTTATAAATTCTCCCTCCCCCACAGAGCCAAGTTGATCCGAGCTGCCTCTGCTCAACACCCCACGGTTGCCTTTTCAGCCCAAATTAAATATAATCCTCATTATTCTGCCTCTCTGGTGCCTGAGAAACTTGGCAACCTCTCTGGGTGACTCGAGATGCAGCAATTCCTCCTGCCTTGCCTCTCCTAACCTATTCTAGGAGATGCAATATGCTGCTAAGATTAAGTGTCCAAAATGCTAATACGTCTGAGAAGTGCCTCCACTGACCTACATCAGGAATGTAGGTCAGAAAGGAGCTATTTTTAACCAAAATGCCCAGATTTTAATTACAGTCCAAAGCAAGCCACATTCCTGAATCTCCCAGAAGTTTCCAAAGGTTGAATTTTACACTTCAGTAGTGTAATCACAGGTACATACTTAGATACACAGGCAGTTTATGCAGCACATGCTCGGCGTTTCCGTGACACACGAGGCACCCGCTCCTGCTCGGAGCTGACAGCAACTAATTTTAGGAACATCTTCCTCCTTCTCCCTGTTGCATACCTGTTAGAGATCCTTCTTATCAGGGCTTTGTGCTCTGAAGGCTTGGACAGACTCTGGTTGGCTCGGAGGGGCTGGCAAAGGCCTGTGGCAGGGCCAGGGCCAACCTGGCGAGGCTGCCAGGCAGCTGAGGGCACTCCCGGCGGGGCAGAGGGAAGTCTCGAGGTGCAATACACCACTCTACAGAAAAACCCAACAGAGAGAACTGTGTTTGCAGCTGGTCTCCACTCCAGGCACAAGCAGAGGGGTCGGGGTGTGTGTCCTCAGCCCAAGGAGGATCTGTGCATGCAGACAGGTAAAAGCAATTCTGGCAATGCCAGTGACCTGCAGGTTGGTGAGAGCTTAGGTCAAAGGCAGGAGAAATAGGGTTTGGGAGCTGTTTGTTAGCTGCTCTAGAACAAGGGTTTGCAAGAAGAATTTTGTGTAGTTGTTGGCTGTCTCTAAGCCAGGGAGAGGCACTGTTCTCACTGTCAGCCTTGGCACATTCCCACCTGTCACAGTTTAACCATTGCCATTCCTTCCATCAGCCTCCGTGGCTGCAGCGTCACAGCCCCCCACGGCTAACAGGAGGAATAAATATGCATATTTAGCTACATAAATTAGATCCATCCACAATCCTTTATTGGTTTAAAACTGGAGGGGAGAATTAAGCATGGACTGAACGATTACTCTCTGCCTTAATCGGTGCCTTAACTCCTCCTCAGGACCCCTCAGTGACTTGCCCTTTTTTTTTTGAAGGAAACACTTCATCAAGTGGGTCTAAAAAAGACTTTTACTTGCCATAATTCTTTGCTTGCCAATACTATCCACTTTCCAAAGCAGCCAGGTTTTTGGGTCACTGCAAGAAAACATAACAGAAGTGATGCCACAGGAAAGGTCTCTCTGATTAAGAAGAATGCATTTAGCTACAGATTTATTCCAGCAGTGCTTTGGGGACAACTGATCAGTCCTGCCCTTGCATGGCAGTTTAACAGCACCAGAGAAATTTGGATGTGCTCCCTAAAAAAGACAAATTTAACTGACCAGCATCCATTACCAATTTTTGTGAGGCTCATTTTTCACCAAAGCACCACAACATGAGTTTTCTCAGTGCTCCCAGTGCAGCAGGGTTGGTACCCCAAGGACTGGATTTCTCAGCTAAGCTGGTCCCATCCAACCCTGAAATGTCACTAATGGGAATTTCTAGCATCTCCCTTTGAGTCAGACCACGCTGGGCACTCTCAGGACACAGCAGAGTGAAGACATTTCAGCTCTGAGTGGCAATTCCTACACTCCTTGGAGCAGAGCTCCTTCAGTGCCCAAAGAAAAGAAGCACAAGAATTAAAGTCCTATTATGAGAATTTTCACACTGCAATGTTTCCCTCTCTGCGGTCATACCACTGATAAAATCAAACTGAACAATCACAGGACAAAAAAAACCCAGAAACAACAAAACAAAAAACAAACAACACAACAACAACCCAAACCATTAATTAACTTTGATTTGCTAAGCCAAAGCCTCCAAAGTTCAAAGACAGACTTTGGTTCAAGGGTTATTTAGATAATGGACAGTTTATATATATATTTAAACACATAAAATAATTTAGAGACCAAGTACAAAACCAAAGGTTTATGTATCTCTCTATAAAACTCAGTTTAGGACAGTTATGCTGGGACTGACTTAGTTTTAAACAAGTACAGCCTGAAAAAATGATCAACAAATACATTCCTACAATTCTTTAAGGTGTAAACCAGCTACTGTCTCTGGGAAAGGAAAGCAAGAAAAAAATGCATAAACCCCCCATAAGCAGTATATTAATGCCACTGTAACATTTGGGGAATGTCATTAAGTTCAGATAAGGTCCCTGTAGAATAAAAAGTCCCAAACTTCTCTTCAGCTTTTTTTTTTTTTTTGGTTGTTCAATTGGTTTTTAGTGGAACTGTTACAGGAGTCCCTCCTCAGGAACGGTGCCAAGTGCCACCACCACCAGCAGCAGGGATGGCAGTGCCACCAGAAGCAGCAGCACAAATGAAGTCTTTCCCATTCCAGAAGTGATTTCTCACAATTCAGGAATTCCTGCTTGGAATCATTTGAGCCCTACTGCAAAATCTGATGGCTGCAGAGAACCTCCTTTCCTGGCACCATGCTCCAAGGACAAGCCAAATTGCTGTGCCACGTGCCATGGGCAGGATATTCCTCCACAGGCAGTGGCACTTGTTGCAAGTTCCCCAGTGCAGAGAGAGTCAGTTCTTGGCTAACCTGAAATATCTCTTCAGGATTCAGAGAATATATATACTATATTCTTGAGAGATTTAGAAAATTCTAGTGGGAAATTAAAGACGTTAGGAAAAGTAAATGAACATTAAAGATTCAGGATAGGACATAGGACTTGGTCGTGAATATTTTATATTTGCTCTGCCCTCTGTTAGTATCTGTTCTTTTTAAGGCACCCAACAGCTGAGTGTTGCACGTCCACACCTCTAAATAATGCCTAAAAATAACCCCATACTTCAGATCAACATCCTTAACATTCGAAAATATCAGGATTGATGCACCGTCCACCCTACAGAGACCACCCAGCATGAATGTGAGACAGAGCATTCCTACAGCTCTGCTCTTTGAGCCTTCTCCTCTCGTTCCCCCACAAAAATCATCCAGCTGACAGCATCCTGAAAAACACCACAATACTGACCAATTTAGCAGAGAAAATGCCACCACAGTGAAACGTTCCCAAATACTTCCACAGGGATCCAAAATAACCTACAAGTGTCACCCCAGCAGCCTCCTGGGGAGCTCCGTCTGCAGCAAAATCAATGCTTTCATAGAAATCCCCCAAACTGCCCCAACAACCTGAACAAAAATGAGATAAGGACAGAATTTTACAACTGGGAAACCGTAAGGATCAAGGAAAAGACATTTTAAAGAAGTTGTAGGAAACACAGTTGTCAGTGCCTGTCAATCACAGGAACACAGAATGCCCTGGGTTGGAAGGGACCTTCATATTCTTGCTCTCAAAGAAAAAGATTATACTAATAAAGTTTTTTCCAAACAATTTGCAATTGTTACATCAATAATCTTCTTGCCTAGTTGGTGCCCAATGACATTAGAGCTAAACTATTTTGTCTTTAAAATCAAAAGCCTTAAAGACTGTTGGGCTAATTTTGTGAGTGAAGTCAATCAGAGAACTACTGAATTGATGGCAAACCCATTTTCTCTGTACCATTACTCATTTTATTCTGAAACAGTCCCATGGAGCACTTGTCTCAAAATACTTGAATCCACTTAATAGATGTTGTAATTTTCTGAGATCAGATTTTCCTCTTCATTCAAGTCTGTTGACTAAAACTGAGCATAATGTGGTTTTTCAACACTAGCTTCCATGGGAACAGAATTGGGCCTTTCCACTCAAGGGCTTGTTCCAAGCACATTCCAATTCTTCCACTGCCCAATCAAACCAGAAATATTTCAAGAACTGGGAAAAAAAAAAATGTATTTCCACTCACAACAGAATTTAAAAATAGGAATTTTTGTACAAAGAGCTGTTGTGAGCTACATCCTGGGTCAATTCGCGTTTCTTCCACGGATAAAAACTGCGTTGTACTGCGTACAACAGAAATACATCATGGTGAACACATAAACACATAAAATCACTGAGAAACTCAGCTACAGATTGCAAACCAAGCCTTGGAAAAACTCAGAAAAATAGGAATATGCAGCACACAGCAGCCTGACTTCCCAGTGTCCATAAATCCACGCTGTAAAAGCGAGTGCCTTTGGAAGAAGGGCGATCCTGGAACAAGTTCACTCCGGGGTTGCTGGAGCGCTGCCAGGAGTCGCACCCGCGGTTGAGTAATGTCCTGAGCAATGAACTCCCACACTTAAGGCCAAATTCTACACACTGCTCTTCACGTGAACACTCCTGTTAAACCTAAACCCCAACCATCACATCTTTCTTTGCGTGTGGAGTGGGTACTTGAAGCAAGTGGAAGCAGCGCAGAGCTCTCATCAAGTGCTTCAGAAGAACAGCCGCACATTTTGGAGAGACCTTTCCCTCCTGGTGCTCTCAAAGTTCTCGGAGAGGACACAAGTTGGACAGACCCACACATTTCGGGCTTAAAACCAAACCAGCTGTGCTGCCACACTCAAAAGGTGGTTTTGTTTGGAAAGGTCTCTGACAAAATCTGGAGCTGCCACAGCTTAACTCATGAATCTCCTAGGAAATGCGATTCTCACTCTCCAGTAATGCTCCAAGCAGAGCAATAGGCAACAGGCTTTCCAAAATTCAGATTATTACTCATACCATAACATTTGACAGCTTCCTATCGCTGCTGATACACTCAAGAGATCCGTGAAGCCATTTCCAAACAAATTTTTTAACCTAGGTTACAACGTGATGGTGACATCAATGACAACATCCAGAAAAATACAAAAAAGCACCAATAATTGAGCACCAGGATCATCCTTTCCATTTCCCTGTGTGCAGCTGTAGGCTGGGACTGGGGCTTACCTGGCCTTGCTGTTCTTTTCCACCTGTGGGGAGAATTTCAGTGATCAGTGAGGGAATAAACCAAACACTTGCTGAAGGCTTTACTACCACAGGCTGAGCTGCTCAAGCTGATGCCAGGTACTTGTACAGCCATGAAATCAGCTAAAAAACCCATTTATTTCACATAGCATCCCATCAAACAGCTCTAAAGCAATTGAAGATCATTGGACTTTATTTGATTCCTTCCCAGTAGCATTAATATTACCAATGCTACTGCTGATAAAGACAGAATTATCATTAATACTCCCTATTAATTAGGAGGAACCCGGGTTGGAGCATGCAAAGTGTCACCCACTGCAGGTCAGAAATGATGGATCCACTTTTATTTCCTGCAGTGGAAAGGAATGCTGCTACCCACTCAGCCTCAGCTCAACACAATGAGAAAGCAAAATCAAAGTAATCAAAACACCCTCTGGACATCACACCTAGATATTGTCAACACTTCCAGAGCAAATCACTCCCAAATCATCTCAGTGCACAAGGGAAAGGAAGTTCCCTACACACAAGGAAAGAAAAATAACTCAACTTAAGCCAAAAGTTATCTCTTTTAATACAAAATTCCATTCTCATAGAACAAATTTGTTTCCACTGAATAAATAGATCTGCTCACTGTCCACGGGCAAGATCACTGCCTAGAGTAAGGATGAAATTCTCTCGCCTTTCTGCAGTCTAATTAAAATATAAACATTATTTGCAACCGGCTTTACTCTATTTGGATACAAGTATGAACACTTGGGGCTTTGAGGACATTGCCAAATGTATACAGCACCACTCTCACTGGGGGTTGTACTTTAACCCGATTTATACAGCTCCACGCATCACTTGCATGTAGGCTTATCAATGTAATTATTACAATTATGATAAGAAGGATCTGGCCTTTGCACTTGCATGTTTAATACTCTTAGCACGTGCATGCTCTTCCACTATCTATTAAAAAACCCAGCGAAACAAACAAATGAGCAAACCCCAACGGGTCAGAGCTGAAGGCAGCAGTGAGGAAACACAATCTCAACTCAACAGAGGAAATTCCAACGTGTAAATGTTTTTACTGATGGCATGGAGGGTGATGCCAGATTTACAGACGTTCGGAGCTGTCCCTCCCTTCCCAGACACCCAGGCTGGGGAAATGACTCTCCAAGAGCAAAAAAGCTCACCGTGAGCATCCCGGCAGGAGCCGTAAACAGCGACATTGTGGGGAGAACAACTATTTATGGGTCTATCTCTGTCAAAACACATTGTGCGGGGTGAAACCCAGCTGTTCCCCAAGGAAAGAGGGCAGGTGGTGGGGAGGGCGACCTTGGGAATGTGACCCTTTGCCAGGAGGTGACAGACCCCGGTCCCCTCCGGGACAGCGGCAGGAGCGCTCCGAGCAGCACCTTTGGAGCTCCGTTGGGGGAATAACCTCAATCCAGCCGGATAATAAAGCACCCTGACCGCCGTACAGACAAATGATAGCGATGGACACATTGGGTATTCCTGGATGAACCGCACACTCTGCAGGACCTCAGGGCAGCGCCCGCGCCCGGCTGTGAGGGCTGCGCTGTGCAGGCCCCGCCCGCCCCGGGACAAGGCTCCCGCGGGTACATTCGGCGGGGCGGCCGAGGGCAGGGAGCGGTATGGGGAGCGACTTCAGACCAAGATCGAGCCCGGGATCGAGTCCAGGATCAGGTCTGGGATCAATCCCGGGATCGGGTCCGGGATCGAGTCCGGCCGCTCCGGCCCCGCCGCCTCCGCCTCAGCGCTGGGGCTGGGGCGCCACCTGGCGGCCGCGCGGGGCCGCGCTCCGCACCCGGCCCGGGACCCGCGGGGACAGAGGGACACCGAGGGGACAGAGGGACACCGCGGGGACACAGGGACACCGCGGGGACACAGGGACACCGCGGGGACACAGGGACACCGCCGGCGACAAGACACCAACGAGGACAAGATACCAACCGGGACCCGCCCGGGCAGGGAAATCCCATGGTCTTTGGTCTCGCTCCGGTTGCAGCGGGAGCGGGAGAAGGGCGGCGCGGCCGCTGGGATGCTTTGCTTTACCCAGATCGCATCCCCCCCTCCCCATTCCAAACTGGAAATGCGGTTTAAAGCCCCGCTCCGGAGGGGTGGGAGCTCTCGGAGCGCTAACCCAGCTGCCAGCACCGGCAACATCCCTGCGATGCCTCCCGGTGCCTCCAGCAGGCCGGGAGCCAGCGCTCCGGAGGGATGCGCTCCCCATTTTCCCGAGATTTTGAACTGTCAGGACAGTGCGGCAGGGATACAGATCGCAAATCGGATTTGTGACAGTCTCGGGTGGTATCTTGGCAAGAGACGCTGTACAGGGTTTTTTGTTTGTTTTTTTTTTCCTCTGTTAACATCACAGTGCATCGAACTGTTATTAATAAAATAGCGTTCAAGGTTACGGGGGGGAGGGAAGGAAATCTCTGTGGGGGAAGCTGAAGTTTCAGGTTCAAGCTTTGTATTCCTATATATATATATATATTTGGGGGTGTATATATATATATATATATATATCTGCATTTTGTTTCAAAACGTTTTATTAGGAAAGCTATACCAGACGCATCACTGTACAATGATTAAACATTACCTTTACAATTTATATTCACTTGAAATTACAGAATAAATATATGCACATTGTTGTACCTTTGTGTGTGTGTGTGTGTGCGTGTGTGCGTGTATGGGTGCATGAGAGAAAACATTAAAAGTGCTTCCTACAAAGCTGTTAGTGAGAGGTGCCCATTAGCTTTTTTTTTTTTTTTCCTTTTTTTTTTTTTTTTTCCTCCTCTGTATATTTTGCATGTCGCTTTTATTAGGAAAGTGCGGATGTCCTCCAAAAAACCATGGCGTCATGATGAAGTGTCACTGAGCATCCCCTAGGTGTGTGCGCCACGTGGTGACATCCTTTTTTTTTTTTTTGGGCTGCTCGGTTTCGGGTGGCTTCCCCCAGCCCCCGGGGCTGCCCCCGGGATTCCCCCCGCGGCCCCCGAGCCCCCCTGGAGGGGAGCTGGGCTGGGCGGGGAGGGGGTGCGGAGGGTGAGGAGTGTGCGTGCGAGGGAGGGAGAGAGACAAGAGTGAGACATTCGAGCAAGACCCTCCCCTCCCTTCCCTCTTTGCAGTTTCCAGGCATGCAGCAAACTGCGCTCGTTTGCTTCTTTGCATTATTAAATTCTTTTTTTTTTTTTCTCTCTTTTAAATAAATGTACAGAATCTGTGCCATGATGGGCAAGAAGAAAGCAGGCCAGAAAAAAAATGCCATCTTCCCTCCCCCTCCCCTCCAAGGGAAAATATCGAGGAAGTTTACTGCCAACGGAAAAAAAAATTAAAAAAAAAAAGGAAAAAACAAGAAAGAGCCAACGAACAAAACAAACAACAAGAATAAAGAAAATAAAAGGGGAAAGAAAAAAAAAAGAGAAAGAGAGACACACATAGAATTTACTTAATCAGGATCAATACAAAGATCCCCGATAATAATAATAATAATATAATAATAATAATATACCTTTAGACATGGCACAGTCAAAGTCTCAGTTTCAGTATAAAAAATAATGATTGATTAACATCTGCTGGCAAAAGTCTGCGAAGGCACTTCGTCGATTACTGATCTGAGAAGGGCCCTGCCCCGCAGCGCGCACATCTGGCGGGGCAGAGCGCACAGCTGGATCCTCTGCTCGCGGGCGGCGGGGCCGGGCGGGCGGCGGGGCGGCGGTCAGAACCGGTACGTGGTCTTCTCCAGGACTTCGAGGTAATCCGGCTTGGTTTGGAGTTTGGCCCTTAACTCGAGGTATTCGCTTGTGGGGGTTTGGTGGTCCGGGAAGCCCTTGCCGGCCGCGAAGAGCAGGGTCTCCTTCAACCTGGCGTCCTGCTGCAGGTCCGGGTATTGCATGCCGGGGGGATGGACGTGCAGTTCCTTCAGCTTGGGCACGGTGCCGTACAGGCAGTCCACGAAGCCCACGGCGCAGGGCGGCGGGCGGTCGCGGTCCCGCGGGGCTCCCCCCGCCGCCGCCGCCGCCCCGAGCGCGCCCGCCGCCAGCCCTCCGCCCGCGGGGTGCTGGGGGTGCACGGCCACGATGGTGTTGAGCTGCGAGCTGGACACGGCCAAGCTCCACTCCTGCTCCTTCTCCAACAAGGTGCGGTAGCTGCTGCCCGGCTCCGGCGCGGCGGCGGGGGCGGCGGGATGGGCGAAGCCGCGCTCGCCGCCGCCCCGCAGCAGCTCGGCCGCCTCGCCGCCGCCGCCGCCCGCCGCCTCCTCCTCCTCCCGCGGCTTGTAGATGGGGTTGTTGCACATCTGGGTCACCGGGTGCGGGATGTAGTCGTAGACGTGGCCCGCCGGGGGCGCCTTCTCCGGGGACCGCTCCCCGGGGCCCCCCCCGCCGCCGCCGCCTCCGCCGCCGCCGCCGCCGCCCTCGGGGAAGAGGCGCGGGCAGCGCAGCGGCACCGCGCCCAGGTCCGCCGCCTCCGCCCGCGGGCCGCGGAACGGCAGCTTCCGCCGGCGGCGGCGCAGCACGAAGGCGAAGAGCCCGGCGGCCACCAGCACGGCGGAGAAGAAGAGGACGAGGAGGCTGAGGATGAGGACGGAGAGCGGCACGGCCGCGGCCGCGGCGGCCGGGGGCAGCTCGTAGGCGGCCGCGCCGGTGGCGGCGGGCGGCGGCGGGGCGGCGGCGGCGGGGGGCGAGGCGGCGGCGGCGGCGGCGGCAGCGGGGCGCAGGGCGGCGGGGCACAGCGCGGCCAGCTCCAGCGAGCGCAGGTCGCGGCGGGCCAGCGGCTCAGGGCTGGCGCACAGCACCTCGCCCACCACGCTGACGGAGCTGAGCGCCTCCAGCCACTGCTTCAGCGGCACCAGCTCGCAGGTGCAGTCCCAGGGGTTGAGCTTCAGGTCGATCTGCACGATGGCGTGCAGGTGCTCCAGCACCCCGGCCACCGGCAGCGCCAAGAAGTGGTTGTTGCGCAGGTTGAGGCGCGCCAGGGAGGTGCCGGCGAAGGCGTCGGTGGGCAGCGTGCGGAGCAGGTTGTCGTTGAGGAAGAGGAGCTTCAGGTTGGGCATGAGGCTGAAGGCCGCCGGCTGGATTTCCCTGATCAGGTTGTACTCGAAGTACAGGTAATGCAAACTCTGCAGGCCGCGGAACATGCCCGGGGTGAGCCGCTCGATGTCGTTCCCGTTCAGGTACAGGCTCTTGAGGTTCGGCAGGTTGATGAACGCCCCGTCCTGCACGTAGGAGATCCGGTTGTTCCCCAGGTGTAAGAGATCCAAGGAGGAAAAATTCCAGAAATCGGAGCGGTAGATTTTCTGGATCAAATTCCCGCTCAGGTACAGCTTCTTGGCGTTCAAGGGCCTGGGCAGGAGCTCGGAGATGTTGTGGAATCCGCGCTCCTTGCAGTTGACCGTCAGGCCCAGGTCGTTGATGTGCAAACTGCAAGAGCAGCCGGTGGGGCAGATGATGGGGATGGGGGGCCGGGTCTGGTAGGCAGCCACGGGAGGTTGGTTGGGCCCGGGGTACAGGCCACGGGGGGTCGGGGGAGGCCGGGGCGCCCGGGGCTGCTTGGTGGGCTTGGGCTGCTTGTTGGACGTTTTGTACTCAACAGAGGAAGCGGTGAAATGGAAGGAGGACAGCATGGAGGAAGGCTTCGTAGGCCACGCGTTCTCCTTGCTGGAGGACAGCTGAGGGATGCCCAGGCTGGCTTCCACCTCGGAGTCGGACAGCATGGGGCAGAGCTTGCTCCTTTTGATTTCCCGCAGGTCCTTCCCGTGGAAGTGGAAGGGTGTCTCGCAGGTGATGTCCCCCACCAGAGCCGTGTAGGGGATGCGCTCCAGCCAGCTCTTGAGCTGCACGATCTCGCACGTACAGTTCCACGGGTTCTCCTCCAGCTGGATCTCCATCAGGCTCCGGCCAATGTGGTCCAACATCCCGCGGTACGAAAGGACTTTGAGGCGGTTCCCCCGCAAGTCCAAGTGGGTTAAGGACACAGACTTAAATAAATTGGTGGGAAGCATGGGGATGAGATTGTCATTTAGGATAAGGACCCTCAATTTACTTAGGTTTCGAAATGCCCCGCTTTCAATCCGTTTAATGACATTGTAATCTGCCTGCAGATATTCCAGACTTTCCAAACCCAGGAAAGTGTCGTTCCTGAAAATGTCCAATTTGTTTTCGTGCAAATACAACCTCTTCAGAACTCGGAGCCCGTTAAAAGCCCCCGTCTGAATGTCCTGCAGTGCATTGTTCCCAAGGTTAATAGATACAGCATTGTTCAAGTGAAGAAAACTGTTGGTGTACAATTTCCTCATGGAATTCCTCTGCAGATAAAGTTTAAAAGGTCTCGACCACGACTCTGTTATCTGACTAATATTTATAAATCCCTTGTTGTCACAATGTATATGGAAAAGGCTCTCCTTCACTTCACAGTAACATGGATCAAAGCAGGGCTCATCCAGTTCCTCCGAGTCCTCTATCAAGGGAATAGGTGTAGTCCATGCTAGAGCAATTGTGCTTAGAAGAATTATCCACAACATCCTTCCTTTATGAAGCGTCTCTGCCGTGGAAGGTTTCATCATTTGTCGGTGTTTACAAAACTGCAAGGGGAAGAGAAACGCACATTTCAGTATTTCTGCCCTGCCCCTCTCCTTTGCCTTAAGCCCCTACCTGCTGGACTCATGTCGGGCTCCTGGAAAGTTCAGCGATTGTTGGGCAGACGTTCCCAACCAGCTCCAGGGGTGTTGAGCTGCGTGAGCCTTGCCCTGATTTATACTTGGGAGATGTTAGACGGCTCCATCACGCGCCAGCAGCCTGCCTGGCTCCCCTCCCCGTGGTAAATGCCACCTATAAAGAGGACAGCACATGCAGCCCCACACGGCACCACGAGCACACCGAACGTGTTGCGTCTCCCCACGTTCCCCGGGCGTCGGAACTGCCCGGATTTCATCCCCCTCCGGGTGCAGTTTTAACCCGGGAGCCATCACAGCCCGGGAAGGGGGAAAACCACACACCAAGTGTGGGCAGATTCCTCCGCTGTCGCACCACCATCCTTCACCCATGCAAAACTCCCAAAGTTATTGAACCTCCACCCTCGGCTCTCCCTCCTTCCCTCCCTCCCGGCTCCAGATATTCCAGGCGCGGGTTCCAGGGAATGTGCTGGCGTCCCTGGCAGAACGGTTCCCCTCAGAAAATCCCCACAGTGCCTTTGCCGGAGTAAAATGGTTAACGACCCTGACTGGGAAGGGGAACCTTCCCCTCGCAAATGCGCCGGTTGAATTAATGCAACTGGTATATTATCAGATAAATACACGCACGCCACATATATTAGTCATTTTAGCTGATTAAAGCATTTAGAGATGATTAATCTTTCTAAAGCACATGCCCATGCGATCAGCAGATCTAAAGGGAAGTGACAGCTGAAGAGGAACCTAGGATTGAAACGCTCAGCCTGCCTTGGATTAGGGCATTTTGTGCCCCCAGGACCAAGCAGAAGACCCGGTTAAAAAGCTGAAAGTGGAAGGGGGGAAAAAAAAAAAAAAAAAATACCTTGACACTTACCGGCCGATAAATTCTCTATCCTACTATACACGATTCCGAATGAAGACACCATTCTTCTCCAATCAGATGAAAATAATACTGCCCTAATGAGATGCAGCTCCTTCAACATATGGTTTCACCCTTCCTTTCACCAGATATTTTAAATGTGCGGGCACAGGGAAAACGCTAAGGATGGGAATAATAACCAGTGGTGATGCAGCCTTCCTTGAATCCCTGAAATGCCCATTAGAATGATTCGGAGCGATCACTGCTTTTAGTCTCGGTCTCCCAATAAAAAGGTCCTTTTTGCCTTCCTCGTGTTAAGAACTAGAAAAAAATTGCCCACCATCCGCAAACTTAAGAGCAGAAAGATGCATTTAGGGGAGAGAAATGCCAGAGGAAGAGAAATCCTTAGGATCAACTTGCAAATGAAACCCTCCCCTGTGGGAAAGAGGAGATGGTTGAAAGCACGAAAAGAGAAATATCCTCTGCAATTAAAACCAGCATCTAATTGGGGAGAAGGGAGAGAGACGAGAGCTATATTGCAGTATCAATCTCTCTGTCTCCTTTGCAAAATATTAGCCACTTAAGTTCTTTCTCTTCTGCAAGGGCTGTAATAAAAATAAAAAAAAAATAAATAAAGAGGATTATTATATCTTCTTTTTGGAAGAGGGGGGTGTCTTTGACCCTAGGCGGAAACAAAGGGATCCAGAAAGGTTGTACTTACCGGTTTGCAGGAGAGATTTTAGCACATCGTTACCAAAAATAATAAAAAAAAAGGCAAAAGAAATGAAGGGGGGAAAAAAAAGAAAGCTCGAGTTTAAAGATTGCTGGTTTCTCTCTGCCTCTCCCTCTCTGTGGCTCTCTCTCCCTCTCTCTCTACTCCTGCTGAAGCTGAGGCAAAAGGAAAAAAAAAAAAAAAAAAAAAAGGAGAAAAAAAAAAAAAGGAAAAAAAAAAAAAAAAAAAAAGCAAGCCTGAAACGTGCTGGGAATGCAATGAGCCCCTCAATGATCTTCTTTAGGATGCAGAGCTGCTGTTTGGCACACTCAATGGAGGAGGGAGGAGAGGGGCTGCTGCAGGCTCCAGCGCCGCCGCCGCCTTCTCCGGGCAGCAGCGGCAGCGCGGAGCGGGCGCTGGGGCGCGGCGGCGGAGCGCGGGTGCGCGGCGTGCGCGGGGGTGCGCGGGGTGCGGGGCGGTGCGGGGCCGGGTGTGCGTGTGCGTGTGTGCGTGTGTGTGTGTGTGTGTGTGTGTGCGCTGCCGCTCCTGCCCTGGATCAGGCTCCTCCACGTCATGAAAATCAGCTTCAAGAAGGGGAACAAACGGAGGGGGCGCGCTCGGCTCCAGGTCGGGGGCGCGCATTTGGGAAGCCCTGACTACACATTTTTTTTTTTTTTTCCTTCCCCTTGCCTTTTTTTTTCCTCTTTTTTTTTTTTTTTTTTTTTTTTTTTTTTTTTTTTTTTAAAGAGGGAAGGAGGGGGCTGGTTGGCGGAGAGGAAGGGAAGTGGGAAACGAGCAGATGGGGGAGGAAAAAAAAAACCCTGAGAAGAATCAGGAGAGGGAAAAAAAAAAAAGCCGCGCCGGGATGGGGCAAAATTTGCACCCACCCCGCCCCCTCCCCTTCCCAAAAAAAAAAAAAAAAAAAAAAAAAAAAAAAAAAAAAAAAAAAAAAAAGAGAAAAGGGAACAAAAAGCCCAAGTCTGGAGGAAATCAAAGCTGCTCTGACTGCGAGTGCCAGCTGAAGGGCTGCGGCGGGGAGCAGCCCGGGGGTCCCGCTCTGGCCGCCCCGCTGCCCCCGCATCCACCGCCTCCTCCGCTCGGTGCTGCCCGCCCGTCCCGGGGCCGCTCCCGCCCCGAGCCTCGCCGGGATCCCGCAGCTTCCCGCAGAGCCAAACACCTCGCGGAGACACCCGGCACCTCCCGCATCCTCCCGGCGTGTGCGCGGAGGCGGAGGGGCCGCGCCCGCGGTGCCCGCCCGCCCCGGGAGCCGCCGCAGGTAACGGGGCTGCGCGGGGCGCGGCGGATCCGCGGAGAGGGGCGCAGCTGCGCGGCTGAAAGTTGGTGGGTGAGATGCGCCGGGGGTCGGGAGTGGGGAGGCTCAGCCGGCCGGGAGGGAAGGGCAGCAGGTGAGCTCCGCGCTGCTTCGCGCATCCCCGCGCTCCGCACCCGCGCACGCCCCTGCGCATCCCTGCGCGGAGCCCAGCCCAGCCCCGCGCACGCACCTGCGCGGATCTCCGCGTAACTCCCGGGGCATCCCGCACCCACTCCCCCCCGCTCCGCGCAGAACCCGAATTCCCGCTCCGCACCCCGCGGTGGCTCGGCCGGGAGAGACTTAACTGGAACCGCGGCTCGGGAGCAAAAAGTTCAGGGGCAGAGCCGCGGCTGCGGGCGGGAGGTGCCGGGGGCTCCGCGGGGTCCCGGCGCCGCTCTGCGCGGGCAGGGGCGCAGCCTCCGCGCCCGCGGACACGCACCATCTTCCCGCGGCTGCCGAGCTCTCCTCCGCCGGTGCAATATGGACGCACCGCTCCCTCCTAATTAAATTGCTGCATCATTCATTTTTTTTTCTGACGCGGGAGCGACATGGGGTACGGCCGGCTCCGTGCTCTGACAGCCCCCGTGGGCAGTGGGGGGGAGGCGGGGAAGGAGGGCCAGGAGAGGGGGAATCACAACAGTTTGTTCTCGCAGCCAGCTCGCAGGGCGCCTTCGGCAGCAACTCGGCAAAGAGACCCACGGCAGCGAACCCCGCTGGGTTTGGGGGGCGCCCCCCCCCCCCCCTTCCCCATGGGACAGGATCGGGATGAGCCAGGGGGAGCCCTGACCTTGCACCTTTCCTAAAATATCCCTGCCAGGGGTCCTGCCCGTCGGGTTGTGCGGAGGGGCTGACAGAGGGGAGGGAGCGGGGAGCTGGGGAGGGATGGCCCTGGAATGCGGAGCGGGGAGCGCTGCGGGGACGGACGGACATCCCGCCGGGACACACGGGCATCCCTGTGCCCCCCCTGCCCGGCTGTGACCCCGCGGGATGCCCCGGGGGGAGGAGGAGGAGGAAGGAGATGGTCCCGCACCTCCCTTTCCATCCTTTATGCCCCCTCAGTTTCCCGGAGGGCTGAGGAGACTCAAATCGGCCCAGAGAGGCGGCTCTCCCAGGGTTTGTCCAGGCCATGTCCCCTTGTCCCCTCAGCCGGGAGGCAGAAGTCACCGCGGGCCATCCCCTGCATCTCCGTCCAGCCACAGCATCTCCCGGCCCCCTGTGCCTGCTCCGCACGCCCTGCTGGGGACAGCACCCGTGTGAGTGTGGCTGGCAGCAGCTCCAGAGAAGGGTACGGCTGATGTAACCCAGATTAGGACGTCACGGGGTTATTAATGATAATTATTATTATTGGCAAGCCAGCTACCTCCTTGCCAGAGCCCATCGTGGAGCTGTGGAGGTGCTGTCAGCTGGCAGGTGCCCTTCGGCTGCCTCTCGCCAGCCTCAGCTGTCGTCACTGAAATGCACCTTCCCCCCCTCCCCCCGACAGCCCTGTGAGAACGAGGGAGGGAGACCCAGCTCAGAGGTGGATACTTGGGCAATTACTGTACCTTGCAGAAATATCCTCGCAAGGTTCTGTTTCCACCAGAGGGGAGCGTTTCCCCCCCGCTGCAGTCACTGCTCAGCAGGCTCTGAGTGCTCCAGGCAGCCTGCAGTGGGAACCATCCCCTTCCCTTCCCTTCCCTTCCCTTCCCTTCCCTTCCCTTCCCTTCCCTTCCCTTCCCTTCCCTTCCCTTCCCTTCCCTTCCCTTCCCTTCCCTTCCCTTCCCTTCCCTTCCCTTCCCTTCCCTTCCCTTCCCTTCCCTTCCCTTCCCTTCCCTTCCCTTCCCTTCCCTTCCCAGCACAAGGGGCAATGATGGAGAGAAAAGAGGGAGTTTTCTCCCAAAGCTTGTCCAGAAAGAAATATTCCGAGCTTTAACAGTCTCTCTGTCTCCAGCAATCCATGGCAAGGGCAAAAGCAATAAACAGTGCCAGGGCCAGGGAGAGGGGGCTGTGATTGTCACAAGTGGGAGCTGCTCCCCCGCTGGCCGTGCTTTGTTCGGGTCGGGAGCAGTTCGGAGGTGCTGGGTCTGTGCGTTGGCAGGGTTTGGACACAGCTCCAGCTGCCCTTCTGCCCCAAAAAGCCTGGCCAACCCTGCTGAGCAGTGAGGGATGGCCTCCAGCTGCCAGCTCTGGGGGCAGGAGAAGCTGTGGGAAGCCCAGGCAGGGGGAGCAGGGATGCCCCAGAGGGATGTGCTGCTCCTTGGGCCCTGAGGGGATCTCCTGGGTGCCAGAGCTGCCGGCCCAGAGCTCCAGGGAGGGATGCTCCAGGAGCAGGGCAAGGCTCAGGGCTCAGAAGGAATATCCCATGGCTCTCCCTGCCTTGGGGGCCTCTTCATGGAACATGGAAATCTTGGAATTTAGGGAAGGCCGGAGTGCTGGGCTGTGCAGAGCACAGAGCTGAGCTCTCCAGCCCTGGGCAGCAACACTCCCAGCTGCAGAGGCTGCAAGAGGCTGCAGATGTCTGCTTATGCCTTTAGTCTGGGCTCAAAGCTCAGCTTAACCTCCATCTGATGACCCCTCTCCTGGTCCCCATGAGTTTTCTGTATTGCACAGTGTCTTCGTATTCAGTATTGAGGTTCCCCTTCCCCTTTGATTTTTAGGGAGCTGAAAGGCTAAAGTGTTCTTGGGGTTCTATATTAGAAATTATTTAAGAAGAAACATCAGTGTTTTTGAAAAATGTTGATAAAGGAAAATCAGAACTGAGAGTCTTCTCTGTGCAGCAGTGAGTGAAGCAGTCTATGAGGCTTCCCTTTTCTTATTCCCTCTCTGTTCCTTAGTTAATTTATCAAACACGGACAGAGAAACATAATCATCAGCTGGAATTTACCTCTAGCCCTTCTCTGGAGGAGACTGTTTCTGGTTAATCTCTGTCACACTGTCCCAGTGGTGTTTTAGGGGCCACGACCTCTCTTGCTGTTGAATCGACAGCTCAGCCTCACTACAAAGGGTCCCAAACTGGATGCAGGGGCTTGTCCTGTCCCCCTCAAGCCACTGCAGAGGTTTCCCTGACTGCTGGAGGGTCCTGTTTGCACTGGGAGAGCTCAGCCCAAGGGCTCAGGTGCTGCTGAGGAACCTTCATCCCTTTCTGGCTGCTCTGCTGAAGGCTGGATCCTGTTTTCCATACACTGCTGGCATTTGCCACGCCATATGTAAAGTGCAGGCATGGATTATTTGAGCTGCATGAGCACTGGTGAGTGCACATGAAATGGAAGAAGTGCAAGAATTTTAAACTGGGCTTTTCCAGCTGGAATCCTTCAGGCTGGAGAAGCTTATGCCAAGCTCATGCTCCTGACCACAATTCTTTCTTAGCCACCTCATTATCAGTTATTTATTAAGGCATCACTGGTGATTTTTTTTCTCTTTTCAGGACAGTTGTGCTATTTTCTGATGAAGTTAAGAAATAACAATGCACCACATGATATTAACATGGATTTTTTTCTAATATAAAAGTGTCCTCAGCTGCTTGAAACTCAATGGGACACTGGAGCAGCACAGAAAGCCCAGCCATGCCCTCAGTAGCAAGTTGTTTGTAATTGGTTTACACTCATGGGATTTTTCTTTTTTTTTTTTTTCCAGCAGAGAAATGTTGCCCAGCATTTGATGATATGTGTAAATATTAAAAGGAAAGGAGGGAAGTCCTAATAGGCAGCATTAAAAGAGAACAGCAAATACCAGCAAATTGTGAGTGCAGCATTTTTAATGGATAGCTATTAAAAATAAAAGAGTAAAGTAGGCAAAATAAAAGGGAGGTTTTATTGGACAAAATTGACAGTTGTTATCCTCACTGATTCCTGACATTTCAAGATCAGTTTTTTATCTAATGTTTCAACAGCCTTGGTTATTTCCTTCTAGTGAATCATGCTCAGCTGTAGCTTTTTTTTTTTTTCCTCCCTTGAAGCCCAGATTTTTTTTTTTTTTCCTAAATGTGCTGATATTTATTATAGCCAGTGTCAAAAAAACTCCACACTCCACTTATATATGAGCTTCTCCTCGGCCTTTCCTGGGATGATTCACAGCCCTGGGTGGGCACGCACAGCTTCCTCTGGCAGCAGCTGGAACTTCATGCACGGATCCAAGGCAGAAAAAAATGCCCTCAGGGTGATGTGTTCCCACCCAGGCTGAGAGTTATGAGCCACCCTCCAGCCCTGGGAGGGCTCCTCCAGCCCTTCCCATCCTTCACAGAGGCAGCTCTGCAGCCACATCCTGGAATCATGGAACCACTTAGCCCGGAAAAGATCTCCAAGATCGTCAAGTCCAGCCCTAAACCATGTCCCTAAATGGACACCAAGACATTTTGAAATCAGTTCCAGGAATGGTGATGCCACCACTTCCCTGAGCAGCCTCTTGGCAACCCTTTTGGTGAAGAGTTTTTCCATAATACCTGATCTAAACCTCTCCTGGCACAACTAAAAGTTGTTTCTCCCTGTTCTGTCACCTGGTACGTGGAGGAATCCAACCTCCACCTGTCCACAACCTCCTTTCCTCCATCACAACAACGTGCTGCATCCTTTCCCACCCCTTTTATTCAGCAGAGAGACTTCTTGTCATCACCTGGCAGCCCAAGTGGAGCTTTTAATGTCCTAAATGAGGCTGAACATGGACCACACAAAGGAAGAGCATGGACCTGGACCTGTGTTTTCTGAATGTCTCCATGCATTGCCCACAGACCCTGCTGGCAAGACACACCTTCAGGTGGCCACTTCATTGTTCCCATTAGGAAAATCTTAGATAGTGCAAAAAATACTGTTTGAATTCTTGTTGTGGGATAATGGTTGTAGTTCAGTTTGACACCTCCACACTCTGCATCTGGACATTTCCTATTGCAATTTCTCCTTCGGCTTCCTTTCCTTTTCACCTTGTGGGCTAATCTTCCACACATCCCAATTCCTGGATTTTGCCTGGGTACACAAAAATGGAGATTAGCCTGCAGTATGTTCTGTAAGCACCAGCCTGGATTTTCAGGGCATCTGGATTTAGAGTTGCCAGAATTAGAAACACGAGCCAGACGAGATCATGCTAGGGCAATTCCCCAGGACTGGGCCATAAAGCCAATCAATTTAAAATGTAATAGAAGGCACCGAATTCTGGGTGAAGGAAGGCACTTACAGCTCATTTGGAAGGAAAGCTCATACTCTAAATTGCTTTTCAGATCAGACTTGAGCCTACTTTTAGTGATGTCAGTGGTGCCACTTCCGTTGGGTCCAGTGGTGCCAGAATTTTCTGTTTGCTGCTGTTACTTCTCCACTTCCCTCTCTCCTCCTTTTCCTAAGAACCCTGGCAGCATCACTCCTTGCATGGTCCAGAGGAGGCTCCAGGATGAGCAGAGGGATGGAGCTGGGAGGAAAGGCTGGCAGAGCTGGGGATGCTCATCTGGAGAGGAGAAGCTTTGGGATGACCTCAGGGTGGCCTGGAGGAGCTGCAGAGAAAATGGAGAGAGACAATTGACAAGGGATGGAGGGACAGGACACAGGGAGTGGCTTCCCACTGACACAGGGAAGATTTAGATGGGATATTGGGAAGGAATTTCTCCCTGTGAAGGTGGGCAGACCCTGGCACAGGGCACAGAGCAGCTGTGGCTGCCCCTGGATCCCTGGCAGTGCCCAGGGCCAGGTTGGACATTGGGGCTTGGAGCACCTGGGACAGTGGGAGGTGTCCCTGCCCATGGGAGGGGTGGCACTGGAGGAGGTTTAAGGTCCCTTCCAACCCAAACCATCCTGCAATTCCATGATTCCTCTTCAAGGACAGTAAGGACGTGGAGACAGCTGATTGTTCAGATGAAGTCGTTTTAATCTCATAGAAAAAGGAGCCCCTTGGTCGTGGAGGGGATGGTGACAGTGATGTCTGCCCTGCTCTTGCAAGTCTTGCCCCAGTTTTGGTTTTGCTTCCAATGACAGAAGTTTTACAGCAGCCCCAAGCTGGGAATCAGAGGTTTCACCCGAATTTCACCCGAAATGGGCTCAGCCGGGAAGTTCAAGATGAGCTGACTCACTCCCATTTCACTTATCCCTAATGGAAGTTGTGTATTAATACACCTCTGTAAAAATGGCCAAAGAGATTTGGGGCCTGAGCTTGTGGGTCTCTCCTGACACCAAATGCTGCAATACTTGGGTTTCCAGTGCCTGGTCCATTAACTCATTAGCAAGCACTTCAGATATAATTTTTCCTACTCTAAAATTATGAAATGGTGAGAGCCAGAATGAGCTGGGGTACCTGAGTGTCATCCCAGCCTCCAGATCTAAGTGATCTCTGGAAGGGAACTGCTCTCCCTCTTTCCCACCAGCCAGGAATCCTTCTGGAAATTGCCCTCAGAAATCAAACATCATGGCTGTTTTACACGCAGGAGTTCCCTGTTTCCTTCTCTGATATAATTTTGTTGAAGAGGAAAACTTCTGGTTTTCTTTTTCAAATTCTGAGGCTTTTTTTTTTTGGCAATTTTACAAAAGGCCAAGTTCCTTTCACCAGGAACTTTGGGAACTGCCATTTTGGTCACTGCATTCAGGGATTCATTACATGTGGATGTTCAAAGAGAATCAGAGGTCTAGGAAGTCAGACTCATCCAGGAAAGAGCAAATTAGGATAGTTCTGAATGAAAGAGTGGAAGGAACATGACAGTACTTTTGAATTACATAAAAATATGTTGAAAAAAAATAAAAGGGAACACTTTGCTCTCTACAAATAACATCAGAGAGAGAACAAGAAATTGGTCTTAATTTGGAACTAGAAAGATTTATATCAAATATTAGAAAGATATTTGTGATGGAGAGGATGGCTTAGGAGGTCACAGTCCCACAATCCTGTGGCTTTTCATGTTGAGGGGCAAATTGTTTGTGACCATATACTACACTCCTTAAAATAAATATATTGTCAATAAACACAGGAGGAAGATCCAGTGAAAAGAAGATTTGGAACCAGATTCCAATAGAAACAATGACATAAAAAATGTAACATGGAAGAATTGAAGGTTTCTAGATCAACATGGCTAAGTCACCTTCTGGGTGTTTTGTATCCAGGCCCTGAATTTGTGGAATTGGCTAAAATCATCATCCTGGTAGTATATACATGAATATATGGATAGACAAACACCCACATGCCAGCACACCTGCATTCTTGGATAATTTTTGCATGCTTTCAATTTTTCAATGTTCTTTTATTCAGGGTTTTTATTTTCCATTCATTTCCTCTCTCTCTGCACCGTGCATCTCTCTCTGGCTGGCTGGGAAATACCAGCTCCTTGGGAAGTCACCTGCCAGAAACCAGAACTTTGGGAGGAAAAAAAAAAAAATCTCAAATAAGCAGATTCACAACAAGCCCTGAGCATTGGGATTCCTCAGCAGAGATGAAATCTTAGGCGTGTGTGCAATGCTGGAATGTAAAATCTGTTACAATTTCCTCCCCACTTTTCGTGGCATCAAGCGTTTGCGGTTCCGGGGAGTGTGAGCGAGGCTCCCTTTTAGGTGTTGATTTAACTGGGCTTAAAATCCAATGAATAAATTGTCCATAGTTCATCAGCTTGTGAGGTAGCTCGCTGCCTACACACCAAATAATAAGCTCCACGTCCCACTGTGAGCAGTTTATGGCCAGAGGACTGCGGGAGCACCGCGGTGGAGCTGTCAGAATAAAACATGTCATGGGCTCATAAATGAAATGAACGGATATTGCTCGAAAATCAAGCCCATAAATATGTGTCACACCTGTCCTCTGGGTGGTCAGCAGCAATCAGGCTGCTAAGTTCTGAGCGTATTTTTGAGCTGGTGCTGTCTGATTTGCCCTTCCCTCCTTGCTGAGCGGCGCCAAGGGGTGAAGGGAAGGGCTGAAGTGAAATGGTGCTGCTGAGGAAGGTGCAGCCAAGGTGATGTTTAATGTTTCAAGCCAAAGATCCAACAAATCCAGGATAATTCAAGGCTAATTGTGTTTTATTGGGTTAACCCTTTTAGGAAAGAAAAAAAAAATAAAAATCAATGAAAATAGGTTTACAGCAGCTGTTTTCACCTCCCAGCAAGCTTCTGCACTTTCCCACAGAGGTTATTCTGAAGGTGGAAATATTCTAACATAAGGATTAATAATAATAATAATTTACACCGTGGGAGTGCCAAGGATTGCCTCCGTGAAGGGTACTGGAGAAACAAAAACTTTACACAGAAAAGCTTCCAACCAGTGAACAGAATGTGTGAATCTACCTGTGACTGTCCCTCTTCATACCTGCAACTCCATGCCAGGGCCTAACAAACTCAGCTCAGTTCTCAGTGGAGTTCTCCTAAAGGTTGCTAATTTTCACAGGCCATTCTCATTATTTTTCTGAAGAAGCCATAGGAGGCAGATCCAATGTTTGATGCTTGATATTTGCCCCAGATAATCCCCTAACTGATTTTAGTGTTGTACCCCGTCTGCTGAACCAGCTCTGTGCTTCAGCAACTTCTTCAGGACTTTGGGTGGGATTTAGTGCAAAATCTTTTTCTCTTGCTTATTTAATATTTAAAGATAGCTTTGTTAAGTTGTGAAATTGTGCTGTTTAAAATGTAATCTTTATTTTGCCATTTAAGCAGGAGTTTTTTGGGGGAGAATCCATTCCAGATGGAGCCATTTGGGGCCAGCCTTAGGTAAAGGCCATTGAAGGGTCCCTCAAACTTGAATAGTTTTCCAGCTTAGATGCACAAGGGAGATGAGGCCCTCTGGAACTCCCTGCCAGGGCTCCATTCCCACCTCTCCTTGCTCTTCTGCATCCTGTAAACCCTGTAGGTGTGAAAGCTTTCAGGTTTGCCCAGGATTTCCCAGTTAGAGACTGATTCCTTTATTTGAAATATCTGACTGAAACTCCTTGCACTGTTTAGCTGGACCAAGAAAAGCAGCAGAATGGCCAAACTGCTGCAAACCTGTGGGAGCAGAGGCATTGTCTGATTTTTTTTTTTTTGGTGTGGGCAGTGCAGATGCAAAGCTGCACCATTTCTTTCCCTCCTTTGTGCACATCTGTAAATGACTGCAAGGCAGGGTAGAAGGAGGAGGCCAGCTGGATTCGGTTTACAGAGAAAGGTAAAAAAAAAAAAAAATCTTTTGCTTCTGATTTTCATTTTGCTGTTTTGAGCAGGGTGACATTCTGAATTTCTTTCCAGACTTTAGAGGAGTGAGCGAGGTTCTCACCGGCGCCTCCCAAGTGGAGCGGTAATCATCAAAAAAAATTCTATTTTTACGCTGATAATTAATGTTTTGTCTGGTGCAGCCTTTCCCAGCGAGCCACAGCAAGCACATCTGAGGGCATTAGAGCTGCTTAGGGGGATTTTCAGGGGACACTAATCTGCAGGACTTTCGCTGACAACCCAAAGGCAGCGTCACGTGAGAGCCTTATCAGGGCAAAACCCACCCCGAGCCCATCTGCAGCAGCCCTGAGCACAGAGCTCCCCGGCCTGGCATTCCTCAGGATGCTGGATTTGCTGAGGTTGGGGAGGGAGTTTTGGTCTGCCAGAATTATTTCCATTGTTTCAGGAAGGAATCGAGGCTCCAGGTTAGTGACAGAGCTGCCTCCCAGCCCAGGATGAGATGCAAACCTCTTGCTCTGTGTGACTTTCACCTTAATAATAATAATAATAATAATAATAATAGTAATAAGCAAATGATAACAACAACCATCATCACCACCAACCAAGAACAAGTACAACAACAATAATTACAGTAACAACAACGTTGCCTTTCACTAGCTCCTCATAAGCCTTGATCATTGATTTATGCATCTTCTTAAGCATTTTTTTTAATTATTATTATTATTCTTTGCTTCATACTTCGAGTTGCAGCAGCTCCTGGCAGAGCCACAATTTCTGCCAACCATGCACACGCAGCAAGGCAAGGGTGGTCAAACTGGGACACAAAACTAGAGGAGTAGGTGGACAGTAAATAATTATTAAATCTTTCCAGCCATTTGTGCCTTATTGAGGTCTCCAGTTTGTTGTCACTCTGAATTATTGGCCTTTGCTGATGAGCATAATCCTGTGAGTTACTCATGGACAGATCTTTTGTGCTTGGTGCAATGTGAAATTGAGCTAAACCTTCCCTTTGCCTGCATTCCCTTATTTCTCACAAGCCTTTAGCACAGCAGAGGATTTCCCAGGTACCTAGGTGCTGCTCAAATGCCCTAAAGTTGGAGGGGGATAAAGGCAGAGCCCAGTAAGTAGAGCAGAGAATTCTCTGGGTTAGGATGACAGACAGGTTAAGATGACAGACATTGTTCCCCCTCCTACTTAGTCAGCTATATTTATTTTTTTTTCAGTGGATTTTCTCCCTTTCGGAGTCTCTCTGTACCTTGCAGTGTCAGGGAAATGTGTTAACAAAGCTCTGCCACCCAGGGAAGGGCATGGTCTTCAATTTGTGCACAGGGAGGGGAGCAGAGAGGGGTATTTGGAGTTTATAGACAGAGACAGGGAGTTGAGGGAGAGTTGGGAAGTCTGGACTGTCTGGCAGTCGTGCCTGGGATGGAGACTCCTTCCACTCCCAGCCTGTGGCACAGGTGTTCCCAGCAGCAAAAAGCCATAATCCCTGGCATTTTGGAAATAGTGAGGGGTTTGAGCTCCTCATCCAGGCCCAGGGAAGTGTGCTGGTGGTTATTTCAGTCCCATCTGACATTAGCACTTCTGGGGATGATCAGGCCCGGGAAGGGAGGCGGGAGGTGTGTGCATTTCCATCCTGTCTGCAGGAATTCATAGCAGGTTCTGGAGTTACTGTGATTCTCACAGGCCTGGGGAAGGTTCCCACCTCCTCCAGCCTCTCTTGTGTAACCCTGAGGACTGGATTGGAGCCCTGGCTGCTTGGCTTGGAAGGTGGTTTCAGTCTGAGGCTCCTGGAAGTCCATGCCTTCCCACCAAAACACCATTTGTTCCTACTTCCTCCCATGCAGGTAACCTGGCTCTGACACGAAGTGGTCCCTCAAAGAATCCTTGGCTAATTTTAGCAATCCAAGGGTAACTTGCCCCATTTATTGCAGGTGGAAGGAGCAAAAAAGCCTCTCTGCACCAAGGCCTTTTTTTCTCTGTTTGTGCCAGTGCGAGTGAGGCGAGAGCCTGACTTTAACAGAACAGATAAAAATAAACCCAGCCATGGACAAAGCCAATTATGTTCTCCATTGCCTAGGGATGGGCAGCCTAATTTGCAGCTGACAGCGATTTGATGGACTGAACCATCCCTTTTCTGATCCAGCATTTGAAGTAATTTTTATTGTAAACCAATCATTACCATGCAGGACTCTGCGTACCGCCGGTGTCACCGTGACAAATCCCCGCAGCGGGGCTGCTGCTGCTCCTGGGATTTTTTTCCTCCCACCCCTCAATTGGCTGCCCTGACACCTTCTGGGAAGTGCTGGCCGTGGCACACCATGGCCCTGACCCCAGCAGGGGCCCTGGGCACAGCAGCTGCTGGGTCCTGTGAGAGGGACAGTGCCAAACAAACACATCCCCAGCACTGGGGACGGGGGGGGGGACGCCTTTCCAAATCTCCTCGCTGTCATTTTGGCAGGGCTGCTAAATTTAGTCCTCCACTCCCGAATATGCAGACAGCACATCAGGCTGGGAGTTCAGCAGTGCACATTTTCTCCGTCTCCATCCTCGATGGCCTCTGATTTTGCTCTTTTCTGTGGTTTATAGGTCGTAAAATGATTTCCCCCTTCCCCGAGGACGTTGTACTGGTTTGTGTCTGACATCTGTGCAATCCAGTAAGTCCTGAGCTGTCGTGTAGCATCCTTCTGTTCCCTGAGTGGACACACAGGGAATGGCACAGCTCCTGCCCAGCGTTGTTGGACAGAACACCACTTCATTAGAACCAGCTGGAATTTGTTTCCACCAGAGCTTCAGCAATTCCTCTTTGCAGCAGCCAGAGCTGTTGGAATTTACTCTTCTGCACCAGAAAAAACTCCCTGCTGGGCTATGGGAGCTGTGGGGTGCAGAGGTACAGGGGAATTTGGAGGGGATGCATGGAGGGTGAAGATCTGCTGCTTTTGCAGAGGTGGTGTGCCCTACATTCTCTTTCCAGGTCCATGAGAGCTCAGTACAGACCCAGGAGGCTCCATCTACATTTCCCTCTCTTTTTAGCTGTGAAATTTGCAATTTCCTTCTTTCCACTGTAGCATTCAGTAAAGACTGATTAACAAATGATAGACACCCACTGTTGCTAACAGGAGCAATAAAACCCTGTAATTTCCATGAGACAGGTCACCGAGACTTGGCTCTAACCCTGCAGCGTTTCAGCAACACCTCCCCTCCTGCAAAGTCCTGAGGTAGAGGAGGGTTTATTGGGGCTGTGTCATGGAGCACAGAGATGGAGAGGCAGGCCAGGGTCAAGGTGATTTGTGCACCTCAGCTCCTGCTCCTTCCACTCACATCTGCCAAGGTAGCTGTGAGGAGCAAGCTCTGTATTTTCCATCATATGCTTCGTGCCTCGTTATTTACACTGATTATGTGTTTGTATTGGCCAAATAATTGATTTTATTAGCTCAAAAAAAAAAAAAAAAAAAGGGGAGGGAAGATGAAGAGACATATTTAATCATTTCAGAATAATTCGAAGGTGATTATTTCAGAAGCAAATCCAAAGCAGGGTTTGTCCTGGCAGGGAGACTTCTGGAAACATCAAGGATGCTCAGAGCAGGGATGCTCTGCCACAGAGGGGAGCCCGTGCTTGGTGTTCCAAGGTCCTGCAAGCTGGAGTTCTACCCCTGCAGGGACTCAGGTGTGGCTGCTGCCCTTAGTTTTGGGGTGGGGTTTCCACTACTGCAGAAAAGTGAGCCCAAAGGGATCATGTTGACTAAATGCACTGTTTGGAAGAACCCAGACCAAGCTGGGTTTTGTTGGGTGAAAGGTGAGCTAGGCAGAATGGAGAGGAAAAGAATGAAGTCAGCAGGTGTGTGGTTTTTCATGTGTGTTAAAAAACAACTTGGGTTCAGGTAAAGAGCAGAGCAGGACACTGAAGCTGTTGCTAAGACAGATGGCACCAGCCTGAGTGCTCTGTGTGGACTAGAATGTGATGCTTGTGCAATCCAGTGTTTGGAATATCGTTGTTATCCATCCTTGGAGTTGCTGCTGTACCTGAAGGTGCCCACATGTACCGTGGAACCTCTTTGCAGGCCTTGGATTTAAGCTTCAAATACTGCACCTACGTGTTCTTTAGGTGGGCAAGCGTGTGGGGACAGTCATTCAGTCTGGGTTTGAACATCAGACTGTGGCTCACACGGGTGCTGCAGAGGTGTGGGATCTGCACTGAGCATTGAGGGGGGCTCGGGGTGGGGCTCTGCATGATCCCGTGGGAATCAGAGAGGCTGGAACGTGCAGGAGGCTCCTGGGATGGCTCTGCAGCAGCCACCGGAGTTTCTGGGCTCCCTGCACTGGGGATCTGGGGTGAGAACTCTGCCCTCATCCAGAGGAGAGCGCTGAGAGCAGCCCTGTTTGCTGAGCCTGTGGAAGGAAACAGATTGCCTCGGGCGAGACATTTAGAGGGCCTTACACATCTCCTGGTGCTTTTGAAGCGCCTGTTGTCGCAGGATGGAGCCGGGCAGGGACACGCCGTGTGCTGAGCTCACCTGTGGGAGCTGGAGGGGCTGCCCGGGGTCATCCTCGCACGGGGAAATTGGGGGCACCAGGAAGATCCAGAGCATCCAGGTGTCGCTCCCTTGTGGCACACAGTCCCCGAAAGGCTTGGATTGGAAGGCACCTTAAAGCCCATCCAATTCCAGCCCCCCGGAGCGGGCGATAAAAATAATTCCATTGCTGGGGTTAATAGTATAGAAATAATTATGAATATAGATAAATAATTAATGCTATGTAAATTATTGATAATATGCTATATATAATATAGAAATATATAATATAAACTTTTATAATATAAATAGATATAAATATGAATATAAATGTAAATATTTGCAAACCTATTTATAATGATATAATATATAATATATAATAGATAATAGATAACATATAATATATAATACATATTATATATAATACATATAATATATAATACATATTATATATAATACATACCATCTATTATATATTATGTAATATAATACATAATATGTAATATGCCATATATAATATATAATATATAATATGTAGTATATATAATATAAAATATAATATAGGTAATTATTAATATAGAATATAAATAATTATTAACATAGAATCTAAAAATAATTCCATTGCCGGGGTTAATAATATCTAAATAATTCATAATATATAAAAAATAACGATATATAAATAATTAACGCTCTATGAATAAAGAATAATATACAGTATATGAAATATAAATACATAATATAAACTTTTAGTAACATGAATAGATATGAATTAGATATAAATAGATATAAATTATATAAATATAAATATTTATAAATATATTTATAATAGATGTAAATACAATATGTACTATATAACATACATTATATACAATATATATTATATAATATATAATATATATATATTATATAATATATATACTATATATTCTATGTATAGTATATATACTACTCTATAATATAATATAATATGATATAATATAATATAATTTAATATAATATAATAATATAGAATATTGATAATTATTAATATAAAATATAAAAATAATTCCGTTGCTGGGTACTGGCACAGCTCTGTGCAGAGGAGATTCCCAGTCTCAGGCAATATCCCAGGGCCATAGGACAGGATCAGAGAATGGTTTGGATTGGAAGCATCCACCTCCCAGCATCCCAGGCTGATCCCAGCCCCATCCCCCTGGCCTTGGATGCTGCCAGGGCTGGGGCAGCCCCAGTGCCCTCCTACAGCTGTTGGCAGCACTTTAATACATTTCTGTCAAACGTAGATTGTGGTCAAGGGTGTCTAAAATTGAGGTTAAATTGAGGTTTCTCAGCTCCTGTTCAAACCCACAGGGTTTGGAGTTTCTGTGCACGTTTCCCAGTGATTTCCATAGGCCTGCTCCTCCCACCTGTTTAAAATAAGCTTTAAGAGTATTCACCTTGCAGCATTCCATGTTTAGGCACTTATTTTTAAGATTTTTTTTTCTAATGTATTCGCTCTTTCTGGAATTCAAAAGAGAGCTTTCTGGGAAAATAATTTAAATTTCCATTTTCCTCCCCTCCACACTTTTCCATGTTGGTTACTCACAGGTATCTCTTATTCTTCTGCAAGTTCTCTGAGTCATGGATCCTTCCCCAGCAATCACTGCCATGCTCAGCCTTCCCACCCAGCACAAACCCCAGAGCAGAACAAAGGGGTTTTTCAATCAAATTATATTTTCCAATAAGTTTTCAAGCCCTAATTTATCTTTTCATTAGATAAACAGTTGAGACAAGAAGCAGAAGTCTTGTGGCAGTGAATTCCTCCAAATAGTCACTCCTTCTAATTCAGTTCTTTGCTACATGGTAAACCAATGTGTTGATTTTTAAATATCCTCAAGAAGTTTGATCTCATTTTAATTGGTGGGAAAAAATCAATCAATAATTGTTATTACATGATCACTTTGCCTCGAAGTTTGTGTTCTGTATCGATTTTAATTTGTTTATATATGTGAAACCAGTTTTCTGAGAGGGGGAAATAACATTATAACTCATTTTGGGGATTATAAAAGGAGTCATTTGCTTGAAACTGGTCCTTAATACAGCTAATATCTCTTGGCTTCACCTCAAGATGCTTAACAAGCTCATCATTAACCGCAGGTAATGAAAAATTAATTAAATTTTTTATAATCTAATACCAAATGACAAACCATTATAAATCATGGCCTTGGTCATTCATGTCACTAAAGCAAATAAATGAGTTTGAAAGTTCACATATATGTACAAAACTGCAAACAAGTACACAGTGAATTGTGGTTGTCAGGAGTTATTGTTATCAGGAGCTTTTAAAATTTCTTCTTAAGGTTCCCAGAGTTCTCACTAAGGTATGACCCTGGGTGTAATTTTTTGGAAGATTTAATAAGAAACCTTAACGTTGCACATGATCAGAGGCTCCTGGCACCTGCACCAAGATGACCACACTGGTCAACCCAGCAGTCCATCAACAGTCTCCTCCCTATGAGAAGAATGTAAACATGAGTAGACAGTTACAAAAATAAAAATAAAAAAAAATTATTTGTGTAAAATCCTAAGAAATTCCATTGCAAAAAGTAAACACAGAAGGCTAAAATAGAACTTTAAGAAAAACTTCTTAAAAAGACAGAGGAGAACAGGAAAAAACCCCAAACAACAGTAACCCTTCTCAGCAGCCAAATATTCCCCTGTGGAATTGGGGCAGCCCAGGTGAGCTGGGTGAGGAGCAGCGTTGTGGATGCTCCAGGGGCAGGAGGGAGGTGTGGAGGGGGAGTGGGTGACCTTGGGAGGCTTGGGCGTCTTTATTGGAGACCAGGAGCTGGGTAGTTGTAAAAACAAGTCTTTTATTGTATCATTAAATCAGTCTCATGAAGGTAAAGTTATTAGAGTCTGCAGTAGTGTGCAGAAGCTTTCTAACAGAAAGTCTCTTAAGCAGAAGCAAAGGCAACAGCAACAGCAGTACCTGTATTCAGTGTTCCCCCAGCGACAGCATCCAAACATTTTTAGTGCATTTTATTCTATTTTTATGTTATTTTAATTTATTTATTTTATTTTCATTTATTAAAATGTATAAAAATATTTTTTATTTTTTATTTTTCATTTTTATTTTTATTTTTATTTTTATTTTTATTTTTATTTTTTATTTTTATTTTTTATTTTAAATTTTTATTTATTTATTCTTAATCTTATTCTCATTCTTATTCTTTTATTCTTATTTTTATTCTTATTTTTATTCTTATTCCTATTTTTACTTTTTTATTATTTTTTTATTCTTAATCTTATTCTCATTCTTATTCTTTTATTTTTACTTTTATCCTTATTTTTATTCTTACTCCTTATTTTATTTTTATTTTATGTTCATCTAATTAGACTTAGCTCTCCGCAAAAGTGTTGCGCTTATCTGAAGCTAAAATTGATGGGCATTACTATTCCTAAACTCTCACACAAGCTCTGCATCTATAGTTCTGTCTGCTCTATCTAGGACTTTTCAGCAAGGCCACATCATTTTTGCTATGCCTAGAATTTAACTGACTTGGCAAAAGGCAATAATACCGAACTATTAGGTATCAGGTCTTTTTCTGACTTACTGACACAGGGTCTTATTTTTAAAAATCCTCTATTTATTTAAAACGAAACTTGCGGTGCTACCTCCTGCCTGGGTGGGTTTAACTCAGGAGGTTTTAACTCAGTCCTGGTATGTGTATATATATATCTATATATATGTATATATATGTATATATATCTATATCTATATCTATCTATATCTATCTATATCTATCTATATCTATATCTATATCTATATCAATATCAATATATATATGTATCTATATGTATCTATATCTATATCTATCTATATCTATATCTATATCTATATCTATATCAATCTATCTATATCTATATCTATATCTATATCTATATCTATATCTATATCTATATCTATATCTATATATATATATATCTTTCTCTATATATATATCTATATCTTTGGAGACCCCTGGGTCTGTGTGGAGGGGGCCTGGGGGGGATTTGTCCCCCAGCAGCGGGGTGGGGACGGGACAGGTCAGGCTCCAGGCCCCTTCCATCAGCTCCCAGCGCTTCCCTCTGCAGGGCTGCACACTCTGAGCCTTTGGTGGGGATGAGAGGAGAGGCTTTCCTTTGAAGTAACTCCTGCTCTCTGCGTGCTGTGCTCCCTGGCCTTTGTTCAGCTGCTCTTTTCAGCGCTGCCCAAGCCACTCACAGAATCACAGAATCACAGGATTTTTTAGGTTGGAAGAGACCTTCAAGATCATCAAGTCCAACCCATGTTCTTACACCTCAACTAAACCATGGCACCCAGTGCCACATCCAGTCTTTTGTTAAACCCAGGTGACTCCACCACTTCCCTGGGCAGGTCATTCCAATACTTTATCACTCTTTCTGTGAAAAACTTTTTCCTAATATCCAACCTGTATTTCCCCTGACGCAGCTTAAGACTGTGTCCTCTTGTTCTGTCAGTTGTTGCCTGGAAAAAGAGACCAACCCCCAACTGACCACAACCACCCTTCAGGAAGTTGTAGAGAGTGATAACATCACCTCTAAGTCTCCTTTTCTCCAGGCTAAACTCTTGCTCCTGCTCCTCCTCGGGGCCACGGGAGCTGACCTCTGTCTCCGCCGTCGCTTTGTTCTCCTTCCCTTTTCCCCTCCCCAGAGTCAGGAGCTCTGCTGAGTGTCCAGCTCCAGTTCCACTGCTGGCTCACCTTGTCAGCATCCCCTGCAGACCTATATGTGTGTGTATATATATATATATATATATATATATATATATATATATGTGAAAAATGACGTTTCACCTTTTTATATTAATTTATAAGTTGAATAAAAATAAAATAAAAATAGAATAAAAATAGACAATAAAGGAGAAAAAAAACCCAAACCAACAAAGCTCTTTTCGGTCGAGGTGCTGATACCAACAACATCAGCACGCCGTCTCTTCTCAGATCCTTTGTTTTTAAGGACTTCTGTGTTACATATTTAAATGAGCTAATACATGATTCAAATATTCATTTTTTGCTTTCAAGACTTCCCTTAATTATACAGTTTTTCTATGTGGCCTTGCTAAGTCTAGGTAGAGGTAGTAAATCTTTCTTCTTCAACAAGGCTCAGTTGTTCCTTATCTTCAGGAATTCCAGATGGCCCTCCTGTCTTCCATCTCTTTGAGGAATTAAAAAAACAACAATCCCATCTCTACTTTGTTACAATCTAAGAATATTTATCTATCACGAATTTTTAAATTCTATTAATAAAAAAAACAAACCATGCAATATAACTTTCCCATATTATACATAAAGCAATCTGCTTGTTATATGCGAAAAGCCAACTCCAAAATATGCATTTCTAACAAATATATTTATACATGCCCCTGAGCAAGGCAGAGCTCATCCACACCCCATGGAATGCCCTCCTCACGTCCCCTTTGCCCTGCTTTTGGGGTGCAGTCGTGCCTGGGGACAAAAGCCCTTCCCAATGAACTCATCAAAGCCCCCTGATGTACTCCAGCAATTACTGCAGCCCAACACAAACGTGTTTTCTGCCTCTCCCCCTCGCCTGCAGGAGCCCAAATTGATTTATTTTCAAACTCCAGCATCAGTTTGCCAAGTGCAGGAATATGTAATGCAGCAATTATGGGCATTCCCCAAAAGCTGCTTTTATGTATTTATGAAGAAAGCTCCCATGGGTAACACTTCATCTCAAATATTTGACTTGGAAATGCTTTTATTTTTCCAAGTTCTTTTCAGATTTCTCCTCTGAAAGCCGATGTGTTGTTTTTCATCTCATGTAACATTTCTTTGAAAGGCCTCATTCTGTAGCCATGGTTTTGCCATGCAGGGCTTTTAGGCAGCGAACAAACTTTCATGGTGACATGAAAAGTTATTTTACAGAAGAGATCACAGCACCACTTTTTCTTTTTTTTTTTTCCCCTTCAAAAACTCACATTTAAACTGATTTTTTTTTTTTTGGATCGTCTGTAATTCCAAAAATGTAATTAATTCCCGTCACAAAGTTTCAGTTCTGGTGCAGAATATGGTACCAGGGATATAACCCAGAAACTGCTTCCAGCATGTGAAATGTGCAATTATAAAAAGGAAATGTTTAACTCCCTCTATGCTCTTGGGATCACAATGTCACTAAGAGAGCTCAAAGAAATGAATTGTTTCATCAAGCAGAGGCACCTGAGGAGGGTCTGTGGCCAAGGTGGTCTGCCAGGGTGCAGAGCTGGCTTTAGGGGGAAGCTGGGGATGAGATAGGTAAGGATTGAAGGCTGGGATCTGCGTTGGGATCAAAATATTGATCATGAAATCAATAATCATCCTGTTCTGACAACGATAAATGACAGTGACACTCAGCTGATGGGAATGTCAGTGGAAAAGAGGAGTGTCCTGCGTGTGAGAGCTCCACCAAGGGCTGCTCAGGGGCTCTCACCTGCAAGAATTGACCTCAGGGGTAAATCTGCCTCAGGAATTGACCTCAGGGTACAAAAGAAGGGCTGTCCCTGTGCTCGCTGTGCCACAGAAGCTGTCATTGCTGCCTGGCTGTGACTCTGAGAAGGGAAAAAAAAAAAAAAGATTTTTTTGTGACCCCCCCGCTACCTTTAATATTCCTTCAAGTGCTTGGGACGATCCTGAGGACGCCTCTGATAACAAAATGAAAATAAAAATGGAATTTCTCTCCCTTCAGAGCCTTTCCACAGAGCTGGAGCTGCTCGGTGCTGGCTGGGGCTGTAATTCATGAGCATTCCCAGCAGCAGCCAGGTGTAGGAGCTCTCATTTTCCATGGCAGGTTCCTTCTGGAGCCAGCATTACCCAGCCATGATCAGAGTAGATGACACCATGGCAAGTTTCAGATGGAGAAAAAGCCGGAGCAGGGATGCTGCAGAGCTGGAATGTTCTCTCCTCAGTGAAGGGCCTTCATTCCCAGGGATCCTGTGAAAGGCACCAGCTCTCTGATTGAGCTCAATAATTTGGATTATAATGCCTAACAGCAGCCACTGCCTGGATGCTTGATCACAGTGTGATTGTTTCCTGTCAGCCCCTTGCTCTGCAGGATTGCATTCCTCTGAAACAGAGGTATTTGTATTTACTGAAACGAGGCACCTTTGCGTTTATCTCTGCTTTTATCCATTTTATTCTCTTTCCAAGGCAGGATTTCCATTGACTTAACACCATGGGAAATTTAGGATGAGGCAGAGCCAGTGCCAGTTAAAAGCAGAGCTGAGAATTCATCTGCTTCAGCTCCAGTGCTCTTTTATGGAAATCAGGGCTCTAACCAGAAACCTTTGGTTGTCACTTTGTGAGCGTTGGTGTGGCAGGATAAATTGAGTCATTAATTGCAAACCCACCAGTGGGATCTTGGAATATGGATATGATGTGTGGGAATGCATGGGAAGTCGAAGGGATGGGGAGTGCAGAGGCTGCCACAGTGAAAAGAATACAAATTATGAAAGGTGTGAAAGGAGGAACTGGAAAGCAAAAGATGATTTTAAAGAGAAGACAACTATCATCTGCAAAAAAAAAATGGGAAAATGGCCATAAGAATTAAATGCTGGATATTCCATATTATTCCAAACACTAGTTACAGAAATTAAATTAAATTAAATTTCATTGCATTCTATAAAATGTGTGGATTTTATGGGCTTCCCACCCCTAACTCCTGGTATTTAACAGAAGCCCCAACAAGTGGAGTGGCAGGAAAAGGACCAGTGGGGAGGGATGATCCAGAGGGGCTTCAGATGCTGTTAAAGGGGGGAAGCTCAGATCCCCAAACTCTCCTGAATAATTCGGGTTCCTTTAAATGGACTGCGATGAAGTACTGCAAACGGGAGGAACTGATGAAAATTTGTGGCAGAAATACTGAAAATGTTGGCTTTTCCAGCAGAGCAGAGGGGGAGAAATCACTGTTGGATCCTGTGCAGCTCTAGCAGCAACTTTGATAGTTCTGTAACCTTAAAAAAGCACTGACTCGGGCTGTCAAATAACCTGAGCAGCAACGTATATATATATATAAAAATATATCTGAAGTGTTACATAAAAGAGGAATTTTAATACATTACAAAAACTGGTAACATGATGGCAAGAAATCTGTTAATTAGCATGTCTGCCGTACATCTTTTTGAACAGTCACCTTAAGAAGAACTGAGGACAGCGTTAGCAACGATGTGATACAAAATAATTAGCTTGTTTTCAGGGCTTAAATAGTCATTACTTTCCTGTGAAGTCCCTAATTAAGCTAATCCTAGTTTATAATACATTAGCAACAACTATTTATGTAGAAGCTACTTCTTAGGGGCTAAAAATAACGCTGGAGTTTTGAGACGCTCAAAAGGATCTGCAAAATTTGTGGAGCTCGGGACAGGAACAATACAGACTGAAGAAAAAAAAAAAATTATGTAAGAGCTTGATTTATTCCTCGCTGCCCACATGAAATTGGCTCACCTGAAGGCTGCAGATACAACTGTTTAAAGGCTTTCATGAAACAATTTTCTCCTCTCTACTCTCAAAGCCCATGACAGGCTGTTACCACGATTTTCTCAGGAGGTCCTGTTGCAGCACTGCCCAATTATTTCCTAAAAAGTGTAAAGATTTCTTTTCTCCCTGACTCATGGTGCAAGAGATGAAGGAGTGATTTTAAGCCTGATGTTCCACTTCAGTCAAAGCACTGATAACGTGAAGTTGACACAAAACAAAGCACAAAAGTCTGTGCTGTTGGACAAAATGGGCTTTGACCTTCGTCCACACACACACAAAAAAAAAAATGAACTCTAAAAAGGTAGAAAAAAGATACAGAAAGAGGAAGATCCATTTCTTGCAGTTGCCATTTTTTTTCCCATGGCAGAATTATTGCTTTCCTTGACTTTTTGCATTGCTTGATCATCTACCTGTGGTCAGTCAGAGGCAATGTTTAGGTACAAAGCCCTCAAGTCATGCAGCAATGAGCTCTGATGGAATTATCTGAGGTGGGAAAACCCAGACTGATGTGGAGGACAAAGGACTTCCCTCCCAGCCAAAAGGAATAATTTACTGGAAAAAATTACTACAGTCAATGAATCCTACGAAAGGTCAAAATGAAGCAGGAAACCTGGATCTCCTCATGGCTTGGATTTACAAGGAAGGAATTTCAGTTTCCATTTAAAGACAGAGCTGATCTTCTCACTTAAATAATTTGTAGAAGCTTTTTTATCAGCTTAGGCTCAAAACCTGAGTGAGGTATCCACAGTGAGAAGGAAAGTGCCTGAGATCTGCCTGAAGTGCCCCGAGTCACTGACCACAGGGTTCCCTCCCCCTGGCATCCCACTGAAATGTGTGCTGGCTGCATCACATCATGGAATATTCTCTCTGTTCCCCCTGTTCTTCCCTGTTCAGGATCAATAATTCATCCACTTTTCTTACATGGGCTGTTTAATATGTTGTAAGAGGCAAAATGTACACAGTGTGTGTACAGGAGGGACATTTCCTGCAAGAGATATTTGCAGAGCTGTAAAGCCCAGCAACAGGGAAAGGCAGAGTGCAGGGCTGTCTCTCCCTCAGGTGTGACAAGCAGCTCCTTTTCATGCCCACTTTTCATTTTTTTCTGCATGAGAGGTGCAGAAAACCACTCCATAAACAATTTCCTGAGGCAAATATCAGCGAGTCCCTGATTTCAACCCATACAAAACAGAGAACAAATTCACCACAATGCAACAAAGCCCCACAAAAATGTGATCTCGTGTTCAGAGCAGAGGTGACATCTACACAAATTACCTCCTTTTTTTGTGTTCTTTGCCCCTGAATTGAGAGGCAAAACTCCTGATCCTGTCCCCAAGAGAGATTTTGGTAGCACTGCCCAAGCCAGTGTGTGCAAGCCTCCACTCTCACCCTGCTGGAAGGCTGGGACAGGACTTTTAAATTCAGGAATCCTTCATGCACACATGTGCGGGCTCGGGCTGATTTTTTTATGAGCGCATCCCAGTTGGAGAAGATTAAGTGGAATTAAACATGGATGCCTTTTTAACAGAACCCTCTCCCAGAAGAGATGCCTTTTTTCAGCAACTCACTCCAAAGGCTCCTTCAGCAGTGCTGGATTTGACTGCAGATGACAGGCTGTACACAGGAAGCAGACATTTATGTCCCTATCATCACTTATTAGCTGTTGTTATTGTCGCTGACAGCGTCGTGATAATAACAGGGATCCTCTCAACAGCTGGCTGGAAGATGTAGGAGTTTGTGACATTCAGAAGTGTCTCAGCAGAAGTGACAGGTAGAAGGCATGCTCAGAAGCAATTTATCCTGGGAGGAGAATATAAAAGCTGGCTGAGACCTTGGGGGGTCTTTGTTCACCCTCATGATTTGTTGTAGAGGTTGAAAAGCAGCAACGTTTCCTTTCAATAAGGTATCACCTGTAAATCACTCCCCAGAGCCAGCAGTGCTGCAGCTCATCCAGGAAAATCACTCCTAGGGAATGCTGGTGTTGCAGTAAACACAGGGCAGCTGTGGATGGGTGGAAAAAGCAGGAAAAGCAGGTGTTGACCGATTCAGCTGGAGGGGATGTGCTGAGAGGTTGATTTCCTTCAGCTCTTGTGAGGTGTGAGGTTCTTCTCAGGGGGGTTTGCCTGCTGAGAGGCTCAGGCCTGGAGAGTGGATAATGCCCTCAGCTTCCTGGGTTTTTGTCTGAGCCTTTCAGGCACCACCTCTCCTGCAGTGCAAAAATCTGGATCCTCGTCCACGTGCACCTCTCCAAACTCCACCACAGACCTTCCAGCCAAGGCCCGAGGATCCCTCACCACCTGCAGCTCAGGGTGGGATTCTCAAAGGGATTGCTGTGATGACCTGAAAATTATGGATGTAGGCCAAAATCATGCTGGGTCCAGTAAAGGAAGGATGGAAAAGCACAACTTCTCAATATAAGGCCGGCCCCTCATGAGTTTCTCACGGGTGGTTGGAAAGGCAGCACAGCCTGAGCAGCCCTAAGTCGTGCCCGTGCCCTGGTGGGTTGGGAGGGACATCCCAAGGCTTGGAGGCTCCCAAGGCATTCCAAGGCCTGGAATGCCAAGGTGTGCCCAAAGGAATGTTGTCTGGGTGGTTTGCAGCTCAGCCTTCAAGAGGTGTTTGGACAGCTCAGTCACGTGTGGGGATTCGAGGGGTGGTGCTGTGCAGAGCCAGGAGCTGGATTTGGGGATCCCTGTGTGCCCCTTCCAATCCAGGGAATTCTGAGCCCATGGAGTGTTGAGAGCTCCCTTGTGAAGGCCATCAAGTCCATCCTGGGCCACAATGCCCTGATGATCCATCACTGGCCTCCAAGGCTGGTACTACCCCTGCTCCACCAGCTGCAGGAAAACTTCCCTGCTGTCCAAGGAAATAAATCTTTACAGCTTCTCCACCGTAAACTAATGATTCTGGATGATGAAAATGAAATGGCCTAGGCAATGTGTTACCTGAGGTTGGAAGAGGCAGGTTTCAGCTGTGACAAACCAAAGGCAGGGGGAGCATTATTAGCCAGGCTGTGTCTCCCAGGATTAGAGGCAGGAGATCTAATATACGGAAGGACCCAAGGGTGAGATTATCTCGGGATAATACACCCTTTAGGTTTTGAAACTGCAGCCAAAGCAATCAAACCTGTTACCATAGCATTCGTTTTAATGCACAGATAAATTTGTAGCTCTTGTTTATATAGCTCATCCTCTGGAGGCACTAATATGATTCCCTTTAAAACTCAAGTTAATGAGAAAATAATGGAGCATTGTGGATATAAGAAACATTTTTTCCCACTGTCGCTGTCATCATCTTTTATACAGTCAGACTGATCTTTGAAAGTATAAGTTGGATTTATTTTATGTACCACAAAACCTTTAAAAATCTTTCTTTAAACTGAGCTTTCTGATTCCAGCCTAAAGCCAGAAATACTCACTGTCTAAACATATTTATAAATCAGTATATCACCCGTAAATCTTACCTTATCCCTAATAGGAAATTTAAAATTGTAACTCTTGAAACTTCACCCTGGCAACACATGTTCTGATTTTATTGGCTTTCCTGGGCAGAAAGCACTGATGAGATGGAGAATGTGGCCAGGGATTGCCTCTCCCTGGCTGGCTGCAGCGAGCTGTGTAATGAAGCCATGTGTGTTTGCTTTCCTTTGGATGCAGCACTGCAGCAAACCTTTTGCCTTTTTCAAGGCTTTCTTCAAGTTTCTTTTCACTCCATAAGTTGTCCTTCAATCCTTCTGGACCAGCTGAGGAGCTCCCTTCTCATGAAACGTCCTCCAGTGCAAGGACAAGGCCAATGTTGGCATCAGCAGGTCTGATAGGAGCTGGGACCAAGCTGGTAGTAAGCTCAGTAATTCACTTTGTCTGGGAAGGATTGGTGGGCTATACATAATTTACATTACCCAGCATTTATTATTCATGCCTACAAACAAACACCTGTGTGGATTGGGCCTTCAGACGTTTCAAACTTCCTCAGATTTAATAACAACACCAGTAATGTCATTTGTGTCATTTGCTGGGACTGACATTTTATCCTTGGCCTCACTTGAAGACTGTGGGGGTTTTGATTTGAGCAGGAAAACTTCAAGGCTGCTGTGCCTCTGGTGAGGGCATCTCCTTCACAAAGTTCACATTGTTGCTCCATGGCTTTTGTCTCTGCTGCTTCTTGCTTTTCTTAATCTCACCTGAATTTGAGACTGGTCGTGTTCTTCTTTAATTCAGGAGAAGTGTGGCCATGCCAAATCACACCTGCTCTTCCCTGCAGCTCTGTGTTGCTCCTCTCCTGGGGACACTTTGGCCTGTCTGGAGAGGCAGGAGAATGAGAGAGAAGAGAGAAGACAAGGATGTCATAATAAGAACAATCTGGTGGGGTCATGACCAAGTTAAATCTCATCTCCCTGGGCTTCTACAGAGGCTGGTGCCTGGTTCATGAAGAAGAGCTGCATTTTGTTTCTCCCCCTGGACATGCAGGTTGAGGTGGTGAGGTAGCCCAGGATTTTTGGAGCCTCGTTTCCACACAGCCCAATGTCAAGGCTTGCAATCCTGCTGTTACAATGGAAATGTAATTCCCAAAGTGCTGGGAAGTCACTGATGAAGTCAGCCCCAAATGAGGGTTGCATTGTTAGAGCCACTAAGAAATTCCATCTCAGCTGTCAGCAGTGGCAGGAGAAGGGGTGCAAGGCTTTGGCTCGGGGTTTGGGGCTGAGCACAGCCACACAAAGTGCCAGGGCTGGATTTGGATTTCGGGAATCAAGGACGTGGGCTGTGCCTATTAAAAGCCAGGACTGGGGATTTAATGAAGGCCAGACTTAATTCTGCTGTTCCTTAGGCTCTGGACAACTCATCAGAGTGGGAGATTCCTCCTCCAGCTCGCCCACCTCTGAGGCACCAAACCTTTCCTTCTCATCCCTGTTTTCCTTGGTGCTGTGGAGCTGACACAGTTGGAGTCATGCTCAGCCTGGCCCGCTGGGATCTGAGCAGGAAAACCAGTCCAGTTTTCCTCCTGACAGACTTTAAATAAGTTTATATTTCTAATTGCTTTGGGACATGAAACATGTATGGGAAGATCTCAAGGGATTGGATTAAGTAGTTTTAATTATGACTCCGGCCTCTACGGAGAATTATTTCTTGAGGAACATTAACAAATATACTTTGGGGGTTTTTTAACCCCACTTGGTGTGTGGGAATTCTCTGTATCTGAAAAAGAGAAATTAATTTAAATTTAATGGTGGTGTCTCATTAACTCTACACACCTGCTGTGATGTACAAATGGAGGTATCCCAGTGTAGGAATTGGGGATCTGATCCATACTCCTTGCAAATAACCCGGGCAGTTGGAAAGACCAGGGATTCAGTGAGGTTGGTTTGGGGTGCCCTCACACCTCTGGGCAGAGGTAAAATTGTTCTCCACTCTGTGTTTCCAACCTTAGAGACACCAAATGGCCTCGTTTCTGCTCCTTTCCCTGGGGACAATTTCAGTTTAGCTGATCCTGCTGCTGGGGAAAAAAAAAATCTCAATATTCAATCCCATTTCCCCTCTAATCCCATTTATCCTACTTGTAGCCCCCAAAAGGATCCTTCCCCTCCTTGGGGTGTTTGCCCCAGGGAATTCTAGACCATTCTTGATGTTGTCTTACAATTATAGCTCAGCTGATCTCCACGGGTTCCATATGTGCCAGCAAACAGGGAAAGCATCCTGAATGAATCCATTCAACTCTGAATCATTTTCCTGAGCTCTCACAAGCTCTATTTCTCTGCATTTGGTGTTTGATTTGTAAAATAGAAATCCCCAACTGCTGCTGCAGGATGGATATTCCAGTGAGCAGAGAGGAAAGGATTATGTAATAATATCAACAATAATAATGAGAAATGGAAACAATAACAATAATATCATAACCGTCATCTCAATTTCTTTTTTTTTTTTTTTTTTTTTTTTTATCTTGCCAGGGAAATATTCAGTTTTATTTTGAGGTTCACTCGAATGAATTTTAGCTGGAGTTGGGGTTGTCAGAGCCTGAGCCCAAGTCCAGTGAAGACTTCCAGCTTATTTTAATGCACATGATCAGATTGGGATTTGAAACCTCAGGTCTTCAGTTTTCAAGATCCTGACTGACACAGATCAATGGATTTTATTCCAGAAACTCAGCTGGGACAGTTAATGCCTGCTAAGGTGGAGACAGTGGGGTCCAGGCAAGTGCCAAAGTGCTCTTTTGAATTGGATATTATTAAAAAAAAACAATTTGTGGCTTGATCTAAATGTCTGGAAGCACAGTATTTTAACTATTTGATGAGACAAGCCAATGAGATAAGGAGGGGAGATAAATTAATGCATCATTTGCCATTTGTTGAGTGACTACTCCAATATTTTTCACTCTTTCCACTCAAGTGGGCCTTTATTTCCTGTATCATTTGTTTAAGACCCCCTTCCCTTTCCAGTAAAATAAATTCCCCTCCAATCTGTGACCATAATTCCCATTTCTGTGCTGCAGTTGGGTGTGTTTGGGAAGGTTGCAGGTGTGACTTTGGGGGATTGTGGCACAGGTGGAATGGGGGAGCAGGCATTGGACTTTTTATTTTATTTGGGGAGATAATAAGATTTTGAAGTGCCTTGTGTCTTCTAATTGCCTTTGGAGCTGCAGTCAACTGGTTGAGAAAAGCAGCAATAAAAAAATCAAATTGTGACTTCTCAGAATTAAATTCTCAAGGCTTTCCTCAAGGATAGGGCATTTTTGCATGTTTGATTGTGGAAAAAACATTGCTGGAGGGACAAAACAATCACATCAGTGATTTGGTCACTCAGGATAAATCATGGTTGTCCTTCTGTTCATTTTGAGCCAGAACAGTCCTTCCTTACAGTTTTAGAAATGCTAAATTATCTCAGATCACCTTCAGAGCTTTGCAGAATATATGATTTTCTCAAGAATCCAGTGGTGTTAGAATTTATCTCCCAGTAGGAAATTGTCATTTTAAGTGCACAGATACAAATAACAATCCTTTTTTTTTTTTTTTTTTTGCCTTTTAAAGATAACTTATCTAATACTATAATGCCAATATTAAATCTGGGGATGGAACAAGGGGCTACATAAATAATTCCCTTTAGCTCTTAATGAAATACCTGTGCTAATACTCATGGATTTATTGCCATCTACACATCAAATCTACCCAGAATTTTCCTGCTGAAGACAAACAAAGCAAAAGGGTTTTAAAGGAAGAATTGAAGTAATGTGGAAGCACACAGCTGACTTTTATAAATACATGAGCAAATACATGTTGATTGCTACTCCATGCTGATAAATGCAGCCTATTGAAAACTGGGAGAAGGGAAAATGTCTGCTAAATATTCCAGTGTGGCTGAATACTAACCAAGAAAGAGATTTCAACTTTATTGTCGGGAATTCCCCAAAGCTTTTGCTTCTGCTGGTGCTTCAATAGGCAGCTGTGGCACACACAGGACAAACAGAACTCTGTGCAAAAACCTAAACCCTCCCAAAGGAGCTGGAATTGCAGAATGACAGATCCCTGGGACAAAGATATTCCTGGGGTAAATAAATTGATGGGATTGGTGTTGTGCTGCTGATGGAATTGCTCTCGTTACAGCAAGCTGATTTAAATGAGTGAAAATATCTGGAAAGCTTTTCTAGGGGGTTTTCTTTTTTCAATTTAGTCCCTTTGTTTGGTGAGGAGTAAAAACCTCTTTTTAAGTTGTCCTAATGTGTGAAAAGGAGTGAGACAAACCCATCGAGGTTTCCATTCCTTCCTCGAGGAGGAAATCCAGCACTTCAAAAAGGACCTTCCACTGTCCCAGGCTGCTCCAGCCTGGCCTTGGGCACTGTCAGGGATCCAGGGGCAGCCACAGCTGCTCTGGGAATTCCATTCCAGGGCCTCCCCACCCTCGCAGGGAACAATTCCTTCCCAGTGTCCCTTAACCCTCTGTCAATGGGAAACCATTCCCCCTTATCCTGGCCCTCCAGGCCCTTGCCCAAAATCTCTCTTGGGACCCTTTTAGGTACAGTTTTATAAATATATGATGTAGATAGAGTTTCTTTTTGGGGAATACACATCGCAACATCACAGACATGTTGTAATGTCATTTAGCCTCATTTATTTTTTTTTAATTTTATTTGAAGATTAGCAAATACAAACTAAATGAGTGTTTGAATTAAGGGAGAGAGTGTTCCTTTAGTGAAAACCAGACTCTTTCTTTTCAAGTTTCTGGGCTGCTAGATCCAAAAATGGCAATAATACCTACAAACACACCAAAAATGAGGGAGCAGCAGTGTGGAAATTTGTATATTCTCATGGGGAAATTACAAGAAATGCAGCTGTGCTTGCTCTCCCTGCTGATCCCAACCTTCACATTCCTCCAAACTGAATTGTGAAATAATGATCCCCTTTTCTGTTTTCTCCCAAGATACAGAGTAATCCCTGATATAAAAATACATAAAGGATATATATATTTAGAAAGAACTATTATTAAAGTAGAGGAGGCCTCAAACCAAAGCGTTTCCATCATTTCCAGCTCATATTTGAACTCAGATCTAAATTCTCTGCCTGGGTTGGTCTCTGTCTAATCCTTTTGTTTATAACCTGATTTTCAGGGGGAAAATCAGACTATGGTTTTAACAGGAACATTTGGCTGGTGCAGCGAGCACACATACTGAAATAATCTGAAACAGCCTGTCTGCTTTAGCTTTTTAAAGCTCCTGATTATTTTTTTTTTTAACTGATGATTTCAAATGGCAGGGTAGTAAGAAAGTAAGAACAGCAGACAGGCCTGGGAGAGGCCCCATCACTGTTGATGCCTTGGGAAGGCTGATCTGGAACAGAGACTGGGCAGAGCTGGAGAATAAAGTAGATATTTATTGAAAGGCCTTTAGGGTGCACCTTGGGCAGGACAAGAGCCTGGCCAGGGCTGCACCCAAGGTGGGCCCAAAATGGTCACAAAGTGGACAAAGGGTCACCAGGTCTCACACTTTGATCAGTTTTGGTCCATGTCCATTTTGGGGTTGAATTGTCCAATTCCAGCTCCAGGCTGTGAGGTCCCACCCTTCTTGTCCCTCCCTCCAGCCACCCTTGTTTGTGCTGTTGGGCTGAAAGTTGTCCTTGGTGTGCAGCAGGACCAGGATTTGTTTTGTGTCCCTGCTCTGTGCAGAGCTGAGTGACCCTGAATGTGAGGCTGAGAGCTGCACCCCTGGGCAGCACAGAACCTGAAAAACATCAAAGCTCAAACTTCAGGCATCATTGTTACCAACAGTGGATGCCAGGCTGTTAAACAGAGCAGAGCTCCCGAGCTTGTAACCAACAAAAGAGATGTTAATAACTTTAATTGAAGTTCCCCATTTCTCCAGGAGTGCTTTGATAAGGTCCCTGGTGTCAGGGCAGTGCTTCACAGCTCTGGGTGTCTCAGCCTGGGTGAACATTTGATGGGTGGTGTCACTCTGGGTGACACCCTCATCCTCCCCAAGCAGGAGCTGTTTGTTTGGGGAGCAGCAGCTGTGGGACAGTTAATGCCTGCTAAGGTGGAGACAGTGGGGTCCAGGCAAGTGCCAAAGTGCTCTTTTGAATTGGATATTATTAAAAAAAAAAAGAATTTGTGGCTTGATCTAAATGTCTGGAAGCACAGTATTTATGGATGGGCTCTGCACTCCCTGCACTGCAGGGTTGTCTTTTTGTCTCTCCTGTTTACCAGGGACCAGTTGTGACCCGGTTGCAGATGGCAGCTGGTGCCATCCAGTGTCTCTGTCCTCTGGTGCCCTGAAGACATGCAAATGGGGAAGAAATGCAAGGGACAGCTCCTTTGTAGGAAAACCACTATGTTATGCATAATATATAACCACCTTTTCTTCCAAACTGCTGTTGGCTTGGTTTTTTTTCTAACGTGCCCTCTTTCTCTCCTGCACCTCCTGCCACCAGGTCAAAATTAAAACTAATGGCACCAAAAAAAGCCTGCAAAAAAACCCCCAAAAACCCCCCAAAACCAAAAACCAAAAAACAAAACAAAACAAAAAACCAAAAAACAAAAACCCCAAAAAAACCCCAAAAACCAAAAAAAACCAAACAAAAAAACCAAAAACCAAAAAAAACCCCCCACAAAACAAACAAAAACCAAACAAAAACACAAAAAAACCAAAAAAACAACCCCCCAAATAAAACACAAAAAAACCCCAAAAAACCAAAAAAAAACCCAACCCCCCCCCCAAAAAAACCACCAAAAAAAAACCAAAACAAAAAACACAAAAAAACAACCCCCCCCAAAAAAACTCACCAAAAAACTTGACAACAAAGAATTATTCTGGGACTTTCGAGAGAAACCAGGATATTTATGGATTTACTCTACTCCCTGTGAGAACAAGTTTCTCAGATGGAAATACACTGTCAAATATTTTTCAAGGTTAACAGTTTAGGGACACAATTATGTTGCGAGTTGTCGGCAAGATTAATTAAGGGTATTTCAGAGATATGGGAGAAAAATTGTTCCAGCAGCTATTAGAGGGTGAGTAATCCCAACTCGAAGAGTAGCTCCCCTTCAGTTCAGTGCTCCTCAGAGAAAATATTCCCATGTTTAAGGCATACTCAGAAGCAGATAAAATGTGCATGTTTGGGCTGAGAAGAGCAGTGATGGGGAAGCAATTCTAGACACAACCCACACAGTCTCACAGCCAGAGCTGGGATGGCCCCACAAAGGTTATTTTAAAATATTTTTTAAATAAATATTTCCCTGGGCCAGAAAACACCAGAAGATATCCCACAGGGAAAGAAGGTAGAGGTGAGAGCCAGGCTCAGCAGCTCCCCTCAACATCAACAATCACTGGGAGGGCAGTGGGGACCTTTTTATCCATCATTGATAGAAAAAAAAATATTGGGCCAGTTAATAAAACATCAGGGACTGACTGTGAAAACAATTGCAAGGTCCAGAGAACTGTGAATATGAGAGATCTTAAATAAAATAGAAAAAAAAAAAACAATCAGCAACTCAGCACTTTAATCAAAGCACTGCAACCAATACACATACCTACCATCATCTATAATCTGATATTATTTTTAATCCTTTTTTTAAATCCCAGTCACTAATGAGGGATAATGCTGGATTGAGGAGGGCCAAAGAGATTTATTGATACCAACTCAGAGCCGTGGCTGTAAATCAGGACAGTGAAGAAGTATGCCACTGCTGGCTTATGTTCTCTTCCTGCAAGAGGACAGGGATGAATGAGCAAGTGTCTGAATGAATGACTGAATAGATGAATGAATGAAAGAATGAATGCATCATGGAATAAATACATTAAAATACCTTGCCAGCTCGCCGGGCTCGCATGGCGCGGGGGCTCTGTACAAAGAGAGGCAACGGCGGCCTTGATTTATTATAAATTAAAATCTGCTTTGCCCAATCCCTCTTGAACGTTTAATTTTTTTTTTGCTGAAGGTCAAAAGGTGCTTTGCATTTGGAGAAAATGCACCCTGGTGTATATTTCTGTGAGGAGCTGCCTGCTGGGGCTGGCTGTGCCCAGGGAGGGACCCCAGGGCCACCACAGGGTGACACAGCAGCACAGGACACATTTGCTACAATAATCAGCACAATAATCAGCCTTTTTTCTGCCTCCTTGCAGGGCTCAAGGGCCTCTCCTCCCTGCTGGAGCAGAAGCCCAGCCCGCATTTCATGGAATCATGGAATTACGGAATCAGGGAATTTTTTTTTTTTTTTTTTTTTTTTTTTTTTTTTTTTTTTTTGTGTTAGCAAAGACCCATCAAGAAGTTCAGCCAGTCCCCCAGCACTGCCAAGGCCACCACTGAACCCTGTCCCCAAATGCCACTTCTACAACATCTTTTAAATCCTTCCAGGGATGGTCATTCCACCAGTGCCAGGGCTGGAAAACCCTTTTTCTGAAGAAATTTTTCCCAATATCCAACCCCTCTCCTCTGGTGCAGTTTGGGGCCATTTCCATTTGTCCTATCAAAGGGCAGGATTTGTGATCCATCTCTGAAATTTAGTTCTAGGCTTGCCTGCCATGCAGCAAGGTGGCTTCTTGTCCTTGGCCAGGGGTAGGAAGGACGGGTGGAATCCTGACGGGGACCCAGTGACAGTGGTGGCTTTTCCATCTCAAATTCCAGGTACACAAAGAACATTCCAAACCCCTCTGCCAGCTCCAGCCTGCAGAAACCATCTCTGGAGCTTCAGGCACCTGTTTTATTCCCTTTAAGAAGACTGGGGTGATCCAAATTTATTTTTTTTTTTTTTTTCTGAAATCCATCTCAGTTTTGAACTTTGCACTTGTGTTTGATTCCCTTTTCCTCTTCTCTAACGAGGTCCTAGAGGATGAAGCTCTTCTAACTTGAGATGAAGGTCCTCCAAATGAGAAGTACAGAGCCATGGCTGCCAATTTAATTAGCTCTCATGCATTCACATGCAGATGGAAGGATTTTTGGAAGGAGAGAATCTATTCAAGATGAATAAATTACTTCAGTTTTTAAATAACTAAACTAGCAGTTTTATTCCCCACTGCTAATATTTCTGTCAGTCAGGTCAAGGATAATGAAGCAAAATTCTAGAAAGGGTCACCCAAACCTTGGCGCTTTTTTTTTTTTTTTAATTGAAAATGTTCCCATTCATAAAACCTACATCTGCAAGTACAAAATCAACAGTTAAATGTTTGCCTTTTCTGTGTCTGTATTTCTCCAAGGAGAGAAGATTTTTACCCAGATTTCACTTACAACATTCTGCTGAAGATCCTGAAGGAAGAACAAGTCTTCTAAACTTGGTTCCTGTTATTATTTTTACCTGTGGGTAAATATGTTCTTTGCTGTTAATAGAGTCAGTGTTTTCCTTGCATAATAAGAACTTTTTCCATGTGTCTCCATCATGGTTTACTGTAGTTCCTTTTCTCTCAGTTTTTGTAAGTTTATTTTTAACTTCTATGGAAAAGAAAATACCGTGAAAACCCAACCCTGTAAGGGAACATGGCTTATGGAATAAAAGAAAATGACCAAAGAATTATGGAAGACATTAGGGATATACAAAAGAGCAAATGTAGCAGGACCCAGGTTGTTTCAGGAAGCCCCTGCCAGCAGATGAAATAACTGCTAAAAGCAGGTGTTTATTCCAAAAGCTGCAGCAATGTTGCTCTGTCATGTCAGATGAAATCACCCCTGCTGCATCATGCTCTGTTACACCACATCGTGGATGTACGGCGGGGAGCCCGGCGCCGAGTAACAGGATGTGACAGACAACATTTAGCAAAAATATTCACTTATTTGACTCAGACCCTTGCCATCAGCTCGAATCAGGGAGCGTGGTCCCAAATGGGGCTGACAGATGGATGTGAATCCACCCAGGAACAGCATCCAGTGGAAAATCTGAGACTTCCTTGTTCCATCCCTGGTCCTGGTGGTGGTTCTGTGTTGCTGCGCTTCGTGCCTGCCATATTTTGGTTTTAAGAAATTCTGTTCCCAGGCACTCTTGCTGATAAACAAGGTCACGTTCTGTAAGCTATCTTGTTTTGCTCAGTTGTTCCCAGAAGAGAGACTTCACGTGGTAATCTCTAGAACTGACCAATGGTTCCCAAAAGTCCCACCTCTAAGGTGGGCACGTTTGTAAAAAGCATAAAAGAAGCCCGGAAAATAAACTGGTGGCTCCTCCTGATGAGAAGTCCACTGCAGCCTTCTGAGAGAGCTCCATTTATTGTGTCCCACAGCGACAGTTCTGCTGTGCCCAGCTCCTCTTCCTCAGCATTTCCTGAGATGGGTTGGCTGTCGTTTATTTTGACATAACTCGTGACTTTCACATGAGGGATTAATCACATGCTTGGTACAGAAGTGCAGTCAACTGACAGCTGATGGGATTGCTGTAAACAGTTTTTATATGAGCGGAATTATGAACTACATGAGAAGGTGTTTGGACTCTGTATTTATGTTTAGAGAGGGACTATTTTAGTGAGCAAGAGGCTTATCTCTGAAGACACCTCTATTTTGCAGTGACAGTCTTTTTGATGGACTTGAAAATATGGAGACTTTGTTATTGCTCTTGAAGGAACTGTTTTATGGTAATACTTCTAAAAAAAGGTTTAGGAAATAAGTGCATGTTCATGGAGACAAAAAAATCAAATGGAAACCAGGCAGCTGAGGAGCAGAACTTGCCATAGATGGATTTTATAAATATCAGTCCTGACCTAGGTGGCAATTTCCAACCCATAGGGCAGGACTTGCACAGCTACAGAACCGTGGTGTGTTTGGGCACAGTTTGTCCTGGCAGAAATTGTGATGAGAGATCCTCATTCTAGGAATTAAAGAGGGTTTCAGGGGTGCTGGTGAAGGTAGTTGAGGAAACTCTGGCTGCTGAAGTGTGAACAAATTTACACGTGGACTTGAAACTTCTCCTCCTCCGTATGAGGAACAAGACAACCAAGAGTTTGCAGGGTTCTGAAAATATCTATATCTATAGATGCCAGACAAAATAGTTCATATTGTGTCAGCATTTCATAGAATCCACAGTCCTTTGTCCTCCTACCCTTTGCAGGGGCAATTTTCAAGACTCTTCTCACTCAGGCATTCGTGGTTCAGCCTCCCATCAGCAGTTCACAGCCTTTGTCCAGATGCATTTTGTGGGGATGGCAGTAAATGCCAGCAGTAATGCTGCTGATGGAAGGGGTATTCCCTGGGGAATACACGGGCTCATTTCACAGCTGGAACACCCACAGCCTCCTGCGTGGTGGTCTCAGCACTCTGACCTTAGGATCCTGAGGGAAAAAAGCTCTTATGGAATCATGGAATACCCTGAGCTGGAAGGGGCTCACAACGATCATCCAGTCCAGCTCCTGACTCTGATCAGACACCCCAAGAATCCAGGGTGTCCAAAGGCTCCTGGAGCTCTGGCAGCCTCAGGGCTGTGCCCCTTCCCTGGGGAGCCTGGGCAGTGCCCAGCACCCTCTGAGGGAAGAACCTTTCCCTGATATCCAACCTATGGATAATGCAACCTACACAGAGTCAATATGGAAAATTCAACCCATGCAAAGAAGAGGAAGAAGAAAGGAACAGCACTGACCATCTGCTTCCTTTGGTATGTGCCATCCTAGCTGATACTAGAAGCAGGGATATGCCAGTGCATATTTGAGGAATTAATTCCTCATGGCTCTTGGGAAATTTGGGAAGTAGGCCTGCTTTGCACGGCCCCCCAAACGCCCCTGGGTGAGCCCCCTGCCCACCCTGCTGGGTTTGTGCTGTTCACTCTTCCCAGGAAGCCTCAGGAGCCTCCTGGCCTCGGGCAGTCTCCTGGAGGTGTGGGGATGGCTGGGATGGTGCCTCAGCAGTCTCAGCTCCTGCTGCCGTGGGCTGGTGGCCCCGGGAGGGGAAGCCCTGGCTTGGCAAGGTTCCCTGGAATGCAGCGTGGGATGGCAGGGTGGGAGGCTTGCCCAGCAGCCCAGGGGAGCTGGGATGAATAAATCCTTCTCCAGAGGGGAAGTAACAGCTCTGGGTGAAACAAACCCAATGCCCAAAGGGCCCATGCCCGCCCTGGGGAGCTGCTGAGCATCGAGGAGCCCCCACCTGCTGCTGGCTTTGCACATCCCTGCTGCTCAGTCTGCAGGTGAGCCTTTAGCAGACATTCCATGAAGTGCCAGAGCATGTAAAGAAATGCTGCTTCTCGCTCCTGGTCACACCAGGCTCTCCAGCAGTTTTTAAGGAAAGGTTTCTGCTCATCTCTCAAGGCATTGTGCCTTTGGAATCTGCCTGACTTTGGAATTTTGTGTTCCAAGTGTTTTGTGGAAGAAATCCTTTGAGCAAGTGTGGTATTCACTTCTTACCTGATGAAAAATAAGAAGAGATTGATTAAACAATTAATACTGGATGTTGCTCAAACAATACTGGATGTATGAGGTTTACTTAATAATACTTTTCTGATGCTTTCCCCCCCCCTAATTTAGGAATAAAACAGACATAATTGAACATGCCCTTCTGAAGCTCCAAATTACACTGTGAAGAGAATTGAAGGAAGCACATTTCTTTGATTTGAGTATTTTTCTCATTAACAGGACGTTCAGAATAAAGCAGAAATATGTGATGCACAGAGCCTGTGGCGGTATCAAGTTAACACCGGCGTGCTCCCGCATTTTGCCTCATGTTTACTAATCACTCCAAGAAGAAAGGTCACATCTTTCATCACAAAATGGAAACTTTCTGACAGCAAACAATTGGGTTTTCAGCACTCCATTTGAAGTGGATTTCAGTGTGAAGAGTGAGAGCCCAAGGCAGTGGGATGAGGTAACTGAGCAGAGCTGTGCTCTCGAGGTGTTGGGTACCACAAACTCTGAGTAAGTGCTCTCTCAGCTGTATCAAGGTATCATGCTGTTCTAAAACAGGAGTATCTGAGTCGAAATTGTTTGGAGAAGAGAATAAATAAGGTTTGGGTAGGTGTTGGAGTGCAGTTTTGGCTCAGACAACAATGTCAGGGTTGAGACACTGCTGCATGTCTGGGTCAGGATGCTGCAGGACAAGTCAGCCTGAAGGGTAGAAGAGCCACAGTTACCTGCAGAGTGTTAAACCACATTCCTCCTCTGAAGAATCTTCTCTGTTTTATCTCTTCTGTGCCTCCACCATGGCTTTCTAGCTCGATTCTTCTGAGTTTTTGTTGTTTTTTTTTTTTGAATACTGTGTTTTAACAAAGTGAATTTACTTGGCAGCTGGGGGAAAAAAAATACATTTTTTCCTAGGTAGAAAATACAGCTTGGTAGTTTCTCAAGTAGAGTACTCCCCATGTAATTTCTTCTGTTTCTCTCTCCTTCCCATTCCTTCTGCTCCAAGCAGAGAAGCCCTGAAGCCCTTTTTTTGGCTGGGTGAGGGAATTTCTGCCTCCCTGGGAGCAGTTCCCACCCATCCCCGGGTGCAGACGGGAGCTGGAGCAGGGGCTGTGAGTGGATGTGACCAGAGCACAGTGCTCAGAACTCCTCTTCACCCTCCCCTGGGCTCTGCTGCCAGTTACCCTCGAGACAGTGAAGTGAAATCAGAGGAGTGACCAGGAAATATCACTGGCTCTGTTCTTCCTTCCCCTCCACTGGTTGCACAGAGTCAGCCGCCTCCAAGGAGTCTCCCAGGCAGTGACACTGGGAGGACACAGCCTTACCCCTGGCCAGGCTTTACACCTGTCTCCTGGAAAAATCACTGCTATGAAAAGATGCACAGGTTGCCCTGCAGCTCCGGCACACACTGCATGGCATGGCACACACGTAAGTGAGATTAATTTGAGTTCTGGGCATCATTAGCGCAATAAAAACTGAGATTTTTTTTTTTTTTTTTTTTTTTTCAGTTCAGACCTACAGGCCATTGCAGAGAAGAGTAATCATAAGACAGAAACGAGTTCCCTAGTTAAAAATTAATTCCCTAGACTAAAAATATAATCAAACGATGTCTACAGTATTTTATGAAGAGCTGGGAGGATAATAAAATTTAAAGCAGTGCAACATTTGCATTTTGTTCATTTCTATCCGTATTTTCCCGTAGACTGCCTTTCTGTGTGCTTGTTAATCATATGCACTGCTACAGTCCTGGCATTTTAACATCACTGTTCACATCAAGATTGAAAGGAAACTAATTACAATCACATTTCAGGGTGGTTGTTCAAAGCTCGTTCGGCGCCGGCTACAGCACGGGAGCCTTGACCTTTATTTGTAAGCATGAAAATAAGGTAAAGATGAAAGATTGGTTTTCCTGCAGCTCATACTCAGGGATCAGGAGGCCCTCCCGGGAGGCAGAGGTGTGGGAAGCCTCTCTCCTCACCTCTCCTCCTCTCCCATGCTGGCAGCAGAGGCCAGTAGTGCTATGCAGAAGCTCTGCTCCACTGCAGCGAGAGGTGACCGAAAGCTCCACGGTATTTTTCAGCTCTCCCTCCAGCTGGAAGAACATGGAAAGAACCAATAAACCCGAGGAGTCTTTTTGACCCCCGTGCAGAGCTTTGCAGGGATTTGTTTGCAGTGCCTGGTGCTGCACTCTGTGCTCAGTTGGTCGAGGTATTGGCAGGTACCAGCTCCAAGCAGTGCCACAGTCTCTTTGTGCCCCTCATTGCATGGCTTAACAACACTCACAGCACTCAGGTGGATGCACTGGGGCAGGATAAGGTCCCTCAAACCTTAGGGAGTGCAGGTAATCCTAATGCAATCCCTGATTTCACTCAATGGCAATGCATTGAGAGAGTTGCTGCATGGCAGATTTATCCAGTGGGTCTCACCTCCTGTGTCCCTGAATTTTCCAAACTGCTGTTTTAATGAATTTGTGCTGTGCTGAGCACGAGTTGAGGGTTGGTTACACAAAGGGGTTTCACCCAGGAGCTGCAGCTGGGGGGCTGTCCCCAAATGCTCCTGTCAGGGTCACTGCCCTGTGATCAAAGCCGAGCCACGGCGAGTGCTGACCCCCAAAGGATCTCCCGAGCTTCCACCTGTCCTGGATTATCACAGCTCTCCCTGGAAGGAGTTCATTGAGGAAAAGTTCAGCAGCCCTGAAGAGAAACAATCCCATTCTCCTCCCACAGTGTGTTTATCCTGCACAATCACTGCGTGTGCCCAGCCCCGTGTCCAGGCAATCTCTGCTGGGGCCCTGACGTGCAGAGGGATTTTTTGGCAGGATCTGCCAGGTAATTTGTATCTCCTGGTTGGAAAAGCTCTGCTGAGGGCATCAAGCAGTGAGAGAAGGGAAACTCATCTCACACCCAGCTCCCAGCCTCCCTCAGCCTGCTGCAGGCAGAGGACCACCTGGGCCATGCTGAGGACACAGACCTTGCATGCTGCTGAGACCCTGGATGCCACTCAAACCGAGAAGCAAAGATGATTTTGCAACACTTTTTTTGTGGTGGATTCTCCTTCTCTCTACATTCTTCAAAGCACAAATTTACCCAGGCAAATATTTACAGAAACTGAAGGAAAAAATAGACTGGTGCTATAGACGCTGCAGCAGTGAACTTCTAATTACAAACCACAAAGTATTTATGAATAAATTTATCTATTATTTGTCTAGTTTGAGCACCACGTACACTTTGCCTTGTACCATTACATGCTGAAGGAAACAATATGCAGCACGAAAATGAAAACAATTTGACTTAATTATTTACACCATTACCGCCACTTTGAATTAGGCCTTCCATTTCTTTGGGATTTTGTAAAATTTAACCGGTAATTACGCTTGTTTAATTAATTTTATTTATCTACTACTACAATGAGATCAAAACAAAAAAAAAACAAACCTACCAGAATGCAAAGTACAGGCTGTGTCCCCTAATTGTAAATGCTGCTTTTAAGCCTTTATGGTAAAAATGTAGTATTTTGTACCATTTCATTTCAAGCGTATCTGGCCATGCTCCAGTACTATTTAAGCGTAAACAGGAAAAGCCTTGGAGGACGGGTAATCACACTTAAATGACACAAAGATCATTATAATGATGTTCCAAAAACATGGCAAAATTAGATATTGCAGAACTGTTTTCTCCTCTGAAGTGTTCCACCAGATGGTGAAGAGTGCTGAAACCGTAGATCCGAGAGAGGGGAGGAAAAACATCCCCACGCTTCCCTCACGCTCCCGTCCCAGCTCGTCTCAAGTGGCACCTCACACCTTGGCTCTGTCAAACCCCCGGGCTCGAGATGACACCGAGGTGTTTGAGTGCTGAATCACAGCCTGGGAAAGCCCTGCTTTGTTCCAATAAAGTTTTTTTGGAGCCGAGGAGGAAGGGGCGCGTCAGCAGAAGTTGTGGCGGTAATTTGTGAAACTCTTCATGAGATATTTTCAGAGCTCATGGAGAGGAAGAGCAGTGTCATTGAATCACTGCGCAATGAGTGCATTTTGATACAGGAAAAGCGTTGGGTTTTTATCAGAAACGGCACTGCATCAGTGGGGATGTGTCTGGAAGCATTTAAAGGGGTCTAACAAGGGTTATATAAGTGGTGTTTATATAAAGGGGGTGATGTCTCTGTGTGTTGCTGCTCTGCAAAGTGGCCACAAGTGAGGTCAGTCTGCACCCTTATCATTATTTGCCCTGCTTTCCAGAAGACTTGACAAAGTTACCTTCCACAGGACCAGCTACGTCTTCAGATGTCATTAGATTTTTGTTGTTTTTTTTTTTTATTAGAAATACCTGAGAAATATCTAGAAAATTGGAATCACTCGTTAAAGGAACATCTAATATTGGTCGGGGGGTTCTACTTTTAGGAACATTGGTGAACCTCAAGTATCTGCCGTCCATCCATCCCTGCATCCATCCTTCCATCCATCCATCCATCCCTCCCTCCATCCCCTCCTGAACTCTAATCTCTCTTCATATGTATTGTGGGGAATCCATGCATGAACAAGGTGAAGTATTGGGGGGCTGTGGTTTCTGCTGACCCATTCCCAGTCCTTGCTCCCTTTGGAAATCCTGACATGTCCTGGGAGACAGCGAAGTCACAGTGGGGATAAAGGCAGTGGTCTGGAGAAGATTTGGGCTGGGGTGCACTGAACAACGGAGAAGAGGGCGTGAAAGTACTTCTAAACATTCCACCTTCCTGAAATGTTTGGTTTAAATGTATTTCCAAGCCTTCCACCTCCCTGAAATATTCGGTTTCTTAACATTTCCTCAGGAACACACATGACAAACCCAGAGCCACAGGAAAACTCGTCCTTTTTCGCTGAAAGATCCTGAAATGGAAGGTGACTTCATTCCCGACTGGCAGTCATTCTAATTCCATGCTGAGCAAGGGAACAGCCTCTTGTTCACTGTGTTACAAGTATTTTTGAACTGAATGTTCACAGCGTCCGAAAAATGGCCCACACGCTGCATTTGCTGCACTTCCATTATTCAGAGGTAGCAATAAAAATCATGCAAAATTCTCCCCTCTCTCCACCCATCCCCATCCAATGGACATTCGGAAATGGGGCTTGCAGATGGGAGAGGGTGAATACAATATCAGCAATCCAGTTTGCATCCAGCTCATCTGCTTAAGCGAGAAGCCTGTGCATGGCTGGGTTTCAATGGCCTGTGTTAAATGAAGGGCTGGTTTCACCCCCCCTGCCTGGAGGACACAGGACCATTTGCTGAACAGCCACTGTAGGTGACATCAAATGTCATCCCAACCGTCCCTCTCAGGTGGCATGGGATGGAAAGTATCCCATAATCTTAAAAATGAACTCTGAACCAGCGGGAGCTTGCACTGATCCCACGTTGTTCCCAAGCTAAATGTCTTGGGAGAACGGGCTCTCAGGGACACTGTGCCTCAGTTTTCCCTCTGCAAAATAGCAACACAAGGATTTTGGGAAATCATTATTGTATTTTCACTTGACATAGATTATTCTCTCTTTAGAAGGGCTCTTCTAGCAACGCCAAATCTTTCCAAAAACTTGACTTACCAACAAAATTACTTTACAATAATTAGTAACCTCTCTGTCTTGAGGAAGGCAAAGGTTTTATTCTGCTGTCTGAGCTTAATTATGTTTTCAGAGCCGTGTCATGGAGGCTCAGATGAAATTCTTGCTTTATGTGCAAGAAAGTCACACCACATTTGCATTTGTTTGACAGAAGCCCTGATCTCATCCAATATGTAGTGCTCGAATTTGGCAATGCTCCCGTTGGACATCTATTTTATATTCTGCCTAAATTCCAGGCAGAATATCATTCCTTGCACTTAGATGGCAATACCTTTGAGGGAGGGAATAAAGCCTGGTCCATCCAAGTGAAATCCCCAGTGGGGCTGTGCATCAGAGCCCTGTCTCCACCAGCCAGCAGAGGCTGCTCTGATGTTAATGATTCATTATTAAATCATTCATTATTTTCAGTTATAAAGCACACGGAGGAAATCAGACCCAAATATTGAAATGATGAAGTGATCTATGAGCCAGAATGCCATGGAATGTGCTGTGTGGGAGTAGGTTGGGAAGCAGCAGTCCCCAACCCAAGTCTTCTGGACAACCTGCTGCCCATTGGATTTTCCAACGCTGGGGTGTGACCAGGTGGGCTCCAGGAACAGCAGAGCACATCCTGCTTCTGCTGAGATGGTAAAAGCTGGGATTACTCTTGAAGCACTCTGTCACTCTGGCCCTTAAAAACCCAGGGTTTGTTCAACAAGAACTGTGGGTTTTAATTGGATACTTGAAATAAACAGATTGTCTGCCCTTACTTAGCAAACGGGATTTTTTTTTTCTTTCCCAGTTATTAATTTCCTTAAATGTAAAGTGACATCTAAAATGAAAACAGTTTATTGCTTGCCAGGAGCAAAGCCAGCCTAATTTAAGAAATCCAGAATTAAAGCTTTTGAAGCATATCGGGGCATGTTTATAAAACAATTATCATTGCAAACGTTCTCTCTGCTCAATGCAGCCTCTTCAGGCCACCTCCAAAGCCTGGAACTTCGTCACCAGTCATCCCCACCCTGAAGTGTTTTCATCAATTGCATAAAATCAGGTCATCCTTTGGTTGCAGCTTCCCTCTGTCGACCCAGGCGTTGAATCCCAAACCGAACCCACCTGGAACACACTCGATGCCGAAAAAAAAATGAACTCAGTGTTTAAAATTAAGTAGTAGGCTCATTATTAATAACTGACAGCAGACAAAGGAGTGCAGTGACCTCTCCAACAGAGCATTTAAATCTTTGCACAACATGCTCTGCTTGTGCTGGGCTGGTTTCACAAACAACAGCTGTGGAGTTCGTTAACATATGAATCCCCTTGAGGTAATTTGGAGGAGCCAAATGTGCTAAACTAAACACCTCATTAAAACAGGACTTTAAAAAACAAAACAAAACAAAACAAAACAAAACAAAACAAAAAAAAAAAACCAACCCCAAAAAAACCCACAAAAAACCAAATCAACAACAACAACAAATCCAACCCCAACCAAACCCCAAACTAATTTGACATTCCACTTCCTCATGTGGGGATTCTGTTACGTGGAATTCCTTCAGCTGCGTGGCTGGAAATAGTGGGGGTCAAAATCGGTAGTATGGGTTTTTCTCTGCTAAGATGCACTTGAGACTAGAGTGCCTTTGAAGTGTGCCTGTCACAAAGAAGCAATTAGCTGAGGACAATAATGTTTTCTTTTCCTCCCTGTTACTGAACGCAGGATACAAGTTTGTACTCAAATATGAAGGACCCCCCCTGTTTCTCTTGGGTCTGCAGAGAGAATGGACATAACCAAAGAACTCTAATTTGCATGGGGCAAGGCAGAATCACACTGAGGGCTCCTGGGTCACTGTGTCCCCAAGGAAGGCCTTGCAAGAGATTTTCAGAGAAATCCTCCATAAAAACCCTGCTGCAAGTCCAGGTGACCACACACAAGAGGTACAGTCCAGAGAGAGTGGGAGAAACACATCCTGCCCTTGTTCTTGCAGGCTCCAGAGGGCTCAGGTGCCCTGATCAACATGTGCACCAAGAACAGCTTCCTTCAGTACTTTTTTTATTTCTCCAAGGTGCTGCTGGGATAATTCTGCTGGTAAGAAGGTTCACAAGCTCCTTGGAGCTGCTCCTCCTGGAAAAGAGCATCTCCTGCCCAGGTAACTCAAGCACTGGAGCTTGAGTATGTGATGTGGCTGTTCAAAAAACTCACAGAAATCCAGGCCTCTCCTCAGAAAATCTCCTTTCTCCTCTGTCTCCAGCTGAATTTGTTGGTGACTGGAAGGAGGGACAAGCATTTCACGGTCCACAGGGAATTTTACAATATTAAAAACAATAAAAAGATTGATCCCCAAAACTGCCTGCCCCCAAAAATACATAAATTAGTCACCCCTCCTTTTTACCACTGCTTTTATATCAAGATACTTTTTAAGAGGTGTTCCTAGAATTTATTAATTCCTAAATGGGAGTGGAAGTTTTCTTTTAAAAATGTAGATGTATTTTCAGATTTTGATAATGATCTAAAAGGCAAATAACTGGGAATTTTTTTGAGTATTAGAGTCTTATGAAGCAACAGCCCATTTTCCTTCAGGAAATTGTGGTTTAAGGTTCTCCTGAACGACCTCAAATTATAGGATGCTACAGAGCTCTTAGGTTTTTTTGGCTTTTTTCCTCAAAAAAATTTAAATCTTATTTTACTGCTCCATCCACATGTATTTTATGTTTCCTTTATCAGAAAAACATCAACCTAATTAGCAATGGTAATTTGGAACTTCCATAAGAAACCTTTCACATGGATAAAAACAACAGAAGTGGGGTAGCACTGAGGCACTTATGCATGCTCCATAGTTTTTATTTTCCTTTTTAAAGCCTTTATTCCTGAAACTTAGACAAGGAACTTGGTTTTAGGGAACTGGGGGGAAAAAAAATAATCTCATGCCTACAATCTTATTTTTGTTCGCTTTAAAGCATAGCTTTATAACATGCTGGAATTTCCTCAAGGTTTTGTAAATACTCGTCTGAATTCCTCCCAGGTATTAGTATGTCATCCAAAAACCAGAAAATACTATTTATTCTCTGCAGGATTCAATCCATTCGTCTTTGAAATCCTGCAGGTAACTGGCTCCCCCCAGGGTAATCTTTCCTACTTCAACAGGCACGAATGTGTGAGTTCAGTCAGAATTAGTGTGTTTTTAAAATTCTGATTCCTACGGTGCTGCCAGGCTTTGGACAAGCACAGTTTGGAAAAGTCTATTCCCTCTGCCAGTTTCTGAGGTAAATCCTGTGGTTTGGGGATTTTAATGGGCACACAGAGTGCAGCACCTGCCCTGACTTCCACATGTACCATCAGTCCCTGGCTTCCAACGCTTGTTATTGCTTTTCCATAGTGTCCTTGCCTGTGTTCTGCACAATTATACCTCTAACAAGTGGAGAGATTCTTGCCTCTTTTCCTTCAGCACAGGTTTTGGCTTGGTAAATCCAGCTTTCTCTCCTCCCATTGGCATTATCGTGCTGCTTCTCAACCGGGCTCCAAGCTCTGTCTGATTTTTGTCATTTCACAGCTTTAACAGTGAAGGTACCAAGAACCTCCAGTGGCCCTGCCCTTCCCGGGGTTTGTGCATCCCAGTTTCTGAAACAAATGCTGTGTGCTAACCCTTGGGATGGTCCAAGCCATGCCTTTAGCATCCTCATTCCCTCCCAGCCTGGGAACATGGTGTGACCAAGATTTTTATATTGATTTTTATATGCTGCCACATTTGATAGGCTTAAACTGAGCTCAACATCTTCACCAGTGGCGGTTCCTTCATCCACCCAACACCCAGCAGCTTCTTTCTCAGTTTGGGGAATTATACACAAACAACAAATTGATTTCTGAGAGTCTTTTTTTCACAGAATTACCATAACAACGAGGACAGTTGTTTAAAGCAAGCCAAAAATGCAGAATTTCTGGGCTGGTTCCTTATTTGCAACTTAAATTGTTCTAAGGGTGGAATCTGTGGTAGGCACATGATGTTTTGCAGAGGCTTTATCTCAGGACTTCAGAATCCATCTTGCTGCCTTTGGAAAACCCAAGATTGAGCACTGCAACTGCAGCATAAATCTTTAAACTGTATTTTTACTTACCAGTAAAAATTCCTTTGCATAGATGTATTTTTGACAGCAGTTGCATAAAATGCTGTTCATAATAAGAAGGTTTTGAAATCTTCCACTCCTTTCATATATCTGGAAAGTCTCATAAATGGCTTTTTATCTGTGAGCTTATTTTTTAAAGTCCATTTTTTCAGTGCAGTTTTTTTTTTTTGATGAGTTCAAAAATAACCATCAAACCTCACAAAACAGGCCGAGAGGACAGTGGCAACCTAAGCAGGAGCTGCTCCAAAGCTGAAGTTTTTTTTAATGGGAGGCTCTCATTTTGCATCCTAATACAAACCTGAGAATCAGCTGCCACCCAATTGCAAACTTAAATCATCACCCAAGTGAAACCAAGAGATTCAGATTGTGTGTTTTTCTAAGTTAAACCCTTGCCTAAGTTCCTCGTGCCTCTTTCTGCCTGCAGTCAGTGCCTCCAAAGAGCAGCTCCCTCTCCTTTGACAAGAGACAAATTTTGGCTCTCAGAGCTGCCCAGCTTTGCTCTGAAAAATGAAATTTCATTTGAGGCGTTTCCATCAGCTCCTGGTGGTGTTTAACCATCTTTCTCTCACGCTGGAGCAGAGAGCAATAAAAGAGCAGGTCACCACAAAATGGATTAAGAGCAAACTCACATGTGTCACACCAAAGTTCACCATTGACTGAAAGTAAAATAGATTTAAAAGTCTTTTCAGAGCAGCAAGATTCTAGAGGAATAGATCAAATTACTTACTTTTATACTGCCATAAAACTACAGAGACATTTTCTGTCTCTTGTGTGTTTTGAAAGGATAACAGTGTTGTCCAAGGGCCAAATGAGTTACTAATAAAAATAATAATTATAGTGATATTAAACCCAAGCAAGACTATTAGGAAATAATTCAGAATTAATAAGCATATTTTAAAAAGAAACTACTGTGACCTTTTTCCTTACAGAGTTAATTTAGTTATAGAAATACTTTTCCCTCAAGATGATTAAAATTATCAATCTTTTGATTTTTAGTAAAACTTCCTGTATTGCTCATAGAGTTCTATTGGGTATCTCTGTTATTCACAAAATTAAAGAGCTAAAAGAATATTAATTAAGGAAGAAACAAACATCTTCAGCCTACAAAATGAGCAGGGCATGCATGAAAAAGAAATAAGTACAGAGAGGATTAAATTCTTGCAAGTTGTTCAGCGCTGAATTAAGCAATGGACTAAACACAGGCTTTTCTTGCCCTCCCTACTCAAGATTTACTCTACTAATCACCCAATTTTCAAATCCTTAATATACGAAAGCGTTTGCCTTTAAGGCAGCAATAATTTAGGGCTGCCATGGAAATGAATGTGGGGTTTTTTTTTCCATCAGGCGAAATAATGATGTCATAATATCCCAGCAGCGTCTTCAGACTCCCACCTCTGCGTGAAGGAAACCGTCGCTCAGCTGAGACTGCGCTGAAAATCTTCATCAGCATCAAAGGAATCAAATAAAAAGCGACTTTTTCCTTGTTTTGAAGGTGAACACCTGCAGGACAAGGCCCCATGTCGTGGAGAGGCCTGCCGCGTTCTGAGGGTGGTGTTTGGGGTTTTATTTCACGTGGTTGGGAGGCAGCACCTATGCAAGTTTAAAGCCTGCAGCTCTGCTGGGCAGAACTAACTCGTATATTTTACTGGGGCTTTTCATGGGTGTGCTGGTTTGAAAGCAAAACCAGTGAGACTCCCAGTCAGAGATACAATTTAATAGGAGAAGAGAGAGGGAAAAAAGGTAAAATAAAATAAATGGAACAATACAACCTGACACCCTGTTGGTCAGGGTGTTTGAAGCAGTCCAAAGGTAAGTCCTCCTGGAGCGGCAGATGTGGTTCTGTTGGAGTAGAGATGATCCCTGGTGAGAAGGGTCTAGTCTTCCTCCAGGAATCCAGTGGAACCAGATGAGATGTTCTTGTCAAAGCAGTGATTCCATCTGGTAGCTCTTGTCTCTTCTGGGAGTCCAGTGGATAAAAGCTGCTTGTGAGGTCTCAAACCCTGGATTATATCCAGGTGGGAATGCTTGGCTCCTCCCCCTGGGCAGAGCATCTCACAGTGGGATGATTTCATCCCATGAGTCATGCAGTGGGTCCTTGATGGCCCATTAACCAGAGATAACTCCCTCCAAAGGCATTGTTGGGCTCATTAACAGAAGATAAGGAAAACACTGCCCCACCTTGGCTCCAAGGGCTCATGGGGATAGAATACAGACCTTGGGCACAATTTTACATTGGAACCTAGGACAACGGGGCAGTGGGACTGTAGCTGTGAGCACAATAAATCTTTACAGCCCTGGGTTTCCTCGCGTGCCGCTTGCGAGGCCCGCGTGAGGCGTTTCACTGCCCCTCGCTCGCCCGGAACAAACATCGAGAATTTCTGCCTCGGAATTCGCCCCCAGGTAAGAATTTAGGGGAAATTAAAGGGATTAATTCGTTCCCTGGCTGGCGTTCTGGAACACTTGGGAAAAGATCATATTTACCAGGTTTAACTGATGCTTGTACTTGGGTGCTGCCACGTCAGATCACTCCCACCATCCTTATCACTGCACAAAGTTATCCTCAGCAAATCCTTTGGCCTTCCTGTGATCTAGTATCTGTTTATCTCTCTTTGTGGAGGCTGGGGAGGCTTTATCTCTCTGTGGGGAAGCTGCTGTAAGGCCATTCCAGGGGATCCCACAGAATCCCCAAGGTTGGAAAAGATCTCCAAGGTCATCAAGTCCAACCATTGACCAAACATCATCACACCCACTAAAAAACATTAAGTGCCACATCTATTTGGTGTTTGAACCCTTCCAGGGATGGGGGACTGCAGCACTTCCCTGGGGAGCCTGTTCCAATGCTTAATAACTCTTTCACTGAATAATTTTTTCCTAATATCCACCTGCACCTTCCCTGGTGTAACTTGAGGTCATTTCCCCTCGTCCTGTCATTCGTTGTCTGGGAGAAAATCCTGAAAACCCTTAAACCTCCTGTCAGGCTGACAGCAATAAGGTCTTCCCTGAGCCTTCTTTTCACCAGAATAAACTCCAGATGTCCATAGAACCCCAAGGATGGCCTTGGGATCAGCCTGGCTGGCTGCAGCCTCTCCCAGCATCACTTTGAGATGTTTAGGAATTAACATGCATATGAGCATCTCACATGGAGAGTGAGGCTTGATCCTGTTGGTCCAGACATTTGGGCTCATTCTGTCCCATTTAGGAACCACCTCATGGGATTATTATTTTTTGTAATCATAAGAGGTGAGGGACCTGCTGTCACTTCTCATCAGGAGAGGTCACCTCCAGGAGATCCTTTGGCACAGCCCTGGGGACCAGGTGTGTTTCTGGAATGAGGGTTTGATGGCACAAGAGAATCCCAGGTGTGTGGGAATGCTGAGATAGGGGCTCAGGAAAGAGACAGAGCCCCTGGTGTTTGCACAAGTCTCAGTGTGTGTGATGCCACTTAGCAAAGAAATGCTTGTCCTGCCTTCCCGTGGGATATGGAGAATGGAAAATGGAAAATGGAATCACCCCAAAGCACTCAGTTGAGCCTCTGACAGCTGGACTCTTCTCAAATGTTGAGGTAATAAAAAATAATTTTATATCAAAACTTGTGTCGAGGGGTGGGTTCCAGTTTGCTGCTCTGCCTGGTGTGACAATAAAGAATCTTAGCACAAAGCAATTTATAAAAAAAAAGTTTTGATTTTCTTTTTCAATTTATCAGAAGTTTTCTCAGAAAAACAAACCCCATTTTTTTACAGACTCTTTGTCCTGTTGGTGGGGGAGGGCTCAAATACAGATCCCAAGCTCCAGGTCCTGTCAGGGATCCCAGTTTGAGGATAAAGTGAGGGAAAACACCACTAGAGGTCACTCAACATTAATTGTTACCTAATTAGCACATTTTGACCCTACATTTTAGGTCATTCTACCACTTTCGTACTTAAAGCATTGTCAGCTTTGACTCCTCAGCTAATTCTGCCAAAACTCAGAAAAGCTGGAGACAGAAAATTTTCCTTCAGCTCTTCCCTCACATGATTCTTCCCAAGGCTCCCAAATCAGCTTTGCCATAGACTCTGCGGGCAGCAAATCATTCTTTCCTCAGCTTGGAGCTTAATAAAGCTGGCAGTGATGGACCTCTGCAAGTGCTGGGTTTAGAGGCACTCAGCCCTGGCTGTGTTATCTCAAATAGCTGCTCACCCATTTCGAAAATTAAACCAAAATGAATTTTACAAGTGAGGGGAATATATGGGAAAATAGTGTCTTCGATGTTTTCAGGTCCTTCCCCAACCACATTGTAGCCCTGTACCTCTTCAACCACTGATAAATAGAGAGGGAGAAAAAAAAAGCAAAAAACAAAACAAAAAACAAAACAAAACAACAAAAAAAAACCAACAAAAAACCCCACAAAACAAAACAAAACAAACAAACAAACAAAAAACAAAGAAAACAAACCCCCCCAAAAAACAAAGACAAAAAACAAACAAACAAACAAAACCACAAAAAAAAACCACCCACAAAAAACCCAACAAAAAAATCCACCAAGGTAGATCTTTGTGACCACTAACTAAAAAAAAAAGAAGGTAAAACTAAGTTTAAATTTGATTAATGGGTATCTGCTGAAATATCTCTGCATGTGTTTAATCAAAAGCAGATGTTCTATTTGCAGGGGTTTTTCCATGATCTCAGAAAACAATGGTAGCAATTTGTTTGCCCAAGACAACATTGAAAGGGAGAGCTAATTAGTGTGCTCTACAAGGTTAAGATCACCCACTGCTGGTGCCATGCCCGTATCCCCTGGTGGATGTTATCAAACACACTCAGGGCAATGAATCCTCCCATCTCTCAGCTGATAACTGTGTTCAACCAAAGTCAGACTTCCACTTCAAACCCAGCTCTGTGCAGGCAAACCCTTGGGCAGCCAAGCTCTCCAAAAGGATGCTCTATCCAAAATGACCAATTCTTATTTAATTTCCCTTTTTTTGGGTCGCTGCTGATCCTCTCCTCCTCTTCCCCCTTCCACTCAGCTGAGCTGGCAAAGGCTGGATTAGCCACTTTATCCTTATGTATGAGCATGACAACTGTAAAGGGTATTGCAGTTTCCTGAAAAATCATTCAGTGTTTCCTGAAAAATCATTTCGTAACCTCTCAAGACTGGCACATGTGCAGCTGGAGGAGAAAACATTAACCACCATTAGCCATCACCAATCTAAGTGAGAAATTGATGAGTCTCTGGTTTTCCAGTTCCTACCTCAAGGTGATAAATAAACAGATTATCAGCATCCAAAAAGTCACACGGCTTTTCTCTCCACTCTGTAGAGAGATTATTCTTGCAGAAGTATAAAGCAGAATTAGCCAAAAAACAGCAAGCTTGTAGTCTGGACTAGAAGAATTTAGATTTCATTATAATTTTTTTTTAATAGTGAACCATCCTCTAAGCTCCTACCCAAGAGGCTTGTAGGGCCTGTTGTGACAGACAAGAGGTGATGATTTTAAACAAGAGGAGGGTAGATTCAGGTTAGATTTAAGAAGGATGAGGGTGGTAAAACTCAGGCACAGGCTGCCCAAAGAGGTGGTAGATACCTCATCCCTGGAAATATTCAAGCTCAGGCTGGATGGGGCTTGGAACAACCTGGTCTAGTTGAAGATGTCCCACAGCAGGGGGTGGCACTGGATGACCTTGAAAAGTCCCTTCCAGCCCAAACCATCCTATGATTATTTGACTTCAAGTTCTTCCATCATCTGAGGCATCCTCCATCTCCTCATACTTTGTGTGCCCTACAGGCATCACCTTTCTAATATTGGTGGAATTCTTGCCTGGCATCATTCAATCACATCTGCCTGTTTATTGCTTAGACCTTTGGTGACCCTTTGTTCCCTCTGAGGAATTTCTTAGTTGGACACATCCCCTCTCCTCAGCTCCTGCTGCATCCACAAAGATTCCAACTGTGTTTGAGTTTAAGGTCTCCATGTCAGCCCTGTAATTCCTGTGTTCTAAAAAGGGCTGGATAAAGAAGATTAAGGGCTGTTGAACAGAAACCCAGCTAAAAAGACAAGATTATCCAAGCCTCTTCTTTGGAAGATCTCTGCTATTGGAGATCTTACTCCAGAATGGTCAGAGAGTTACTTAATGGATTCACCTTCTCAGAAATATTTGCTGAACTGTCATCATGCAATAAAACTTGACTTTTAAAGCCAAAACTCTAATCCTGACATGAAGAAATGGAGGAATGGGTTTGCTTTTTTATCAAAATATTGGGTGTAATTAAGGAAAAAGCCTTCACTGTTGAAAAGTTTATACAAAAGGCCAATGGCTGCAGAGTCTTAGTAGAGAAAATCAAAATCAAGTGGGTTTAGTCGGAGAAACTGTCACTCCTTTTTGAGGGAAATTACAGCTTTTGACATACAAATTGCTGCACAACTCCAGAAGTCTTGAATTCCAGCTCTCTGAGGGGATCAGTTGCCCCAGCTGGGTCACCACAGGGTGATTTTTGCCAATTATCCTCTTGGTCCCTGATCAATCTGTTTTTCTGCCCATTCTTATACCAGCACCTATTCTAAAATATTCTCATTTGGGGCAAATCACCTCCAGTTCCTTTCCTTTTCAGCTCCCCAAAAAGATCATTAGCAGCACAGCAAAGTTCCTTGCAAGATTTCTACTCAGCTGACAAAACAATTTGCACAGACTTCTCCTTTCCCCCCCTACAAACCTGCTTTTTATTCTTATCCCTCATCATAGAAAAAGCTCATTTCAAAATTACAACACCTAAATCCCAGTCACATGAGGCTCCTCTCAATCCCCTGCACAGTTTTAAGGGAAATATTAGAAAATAAGGAAGAAACAAACTTTTTTTTTTTTTCTGGTTGAAAACATGCACAGATGTTCTTTACCCAATACATGGATTAGATAATGCAGTTGTCAGTGACACACTTTTTTTTTTTATCAGACTTTTAAAAGCATTTAATGCTGAAGAATAAATGTAGTTTTTCCAATCAATGTTAAAACCTTCATCGAGGATAAAATCATATACATAGTGGGGTTTGGGTGTTTTGATTTTTGTAATAATCCAATAAATGCTCAAAATTAGCACTAAAAACGAAGGGAAATCAACCAATTCTGATGTATTAGTGAAATTATAAAGCACAACTCACTGTGGGCATTATAATTGAGTGCATGGAGCTGATGAGCAGCTGAACTCATCTGCCATAAGTTTTTTATTTCAAACTAATCCATAAACTGCTCTTTCAATTCTCTAAAAGCACATAAAATACCAACAATTCTTTTAGAGTGTCCCCATCAATCCAATCAAAAAAATCATAGGTTGCAAATGATCACCCGTGGCTGTGATACTAAAAATATCCTGGTTATCAATCTAAAACTGGTTTTGCAATGATGTTGGCCAGGATATTTTGCCTCATTACTTCATGGTTCTCATTCTGTTGTTTATTGTCCTGTCATCTTATATTTATATCATTTGGCCTCCCTCTTCCATTGCAATTAAAAATGGCATTTCTTTAACCCTGGTTTTGCTGGTTTTTCTGGTGCTTTCCACACATTTCCAGCCCTGGGTTGGAATTTATTGTCACCACCAGTCTCTGTGCAGTGACCTCTCAAAAGTCACTGCACAGAGAAAAAAAAAAAAATCTTTAAATACTTGATTTACTCCATTCTTTAGTTATTTTGCCACGATGGGATGTGTGGCTCCACAGACAAACTTTGGCACACAGAGTCACCACCTCAGCAGAGACACCCTGGAAATGATTTCTGCATGTGGATTCCTTCTGTCACTGGCCATGGTAAATCCTGGGATGGCTGCAGCTTGGAAACTGTCCCAGACAGGGCACACAGGGGACACTGGGAATCACACATTGGACTCAAACTCCCTACATTTAGGGACAAAATCTTGGATGTGGGAAGAAAAGAGGGACTCAGCCAATATTATCTGGTAATGTGAAGATAACCACAGCTAAAAAGGGCTTCATGTGTCCAGAAAAGGAGCTGTTAGACTGGATTATATTGGATTGGGACAGGCAGGATTAGTGGAGAGGAGGCCTGACAGTGAATTCATTATAATCTGCAGTAGACACTATGAAATGTTGCATTCACCCAAAGACTTTCCCCCAAGAACTATGTGTATTAGATGTAGTTTGCAGCTCAGTTTTTAAGATTGGCTTTGGAGGTTTTTGGGGGCCCAAAGCTGGAGTCCTGAAGCCCAAGGACAAGGTATCAGGAATTCAGCACATGCTGTGTCAGGGTCACCAGTGGCTTTACCTCTCTCAGAGGAGTAACCTCTAAAAGTTATTTCACTGGCAAAGCATTTCCATCCACCAACATTCCCACCAGGAGGTACTCTTTCCTTTCACCAGGAAAAGGTTCTTCTTTCCCCAGAAGGTGTTGGATACTGCCCAGGCTCCCCAGGGAATAGGCAGTCAGGGATGCACAGGCTGGGATTTTTGGGGTGTCTGTGCAGGGACAGGAGCTGGACTGGGTGATCCTGGTGGGGCCTTTCCATCTCAGGATATTCCATAATTCCATGATCTTTGAATGGAAGTGCTGGGAGGCACAGGGAGGTTAATCTGCACGACCTGCTCTTTCCCTTTCTCATATCCTTTGCCAGGTGTCTTGCTTAAACAAGGCACATAAAGCCTAAGTGCTTGCTCTGCAGCACCCGACCCTTCTCTGCTGCAAGAGGCAGGAAAATTACTGGCCCAGCTCTGTCCCCCAACCTGGAGGTCTGACATGAAATGACAATCTGCTCCTCTCCTGGCTAATTGGAACTCGAGCAGAGATGTTTCACAAGAGGACAATGATGGGCTGCTCTCCTTGCATCCCTCCTTGTCTACATTTTTATTTCTATAGTGTCTCATCTGCTCTGCTGAGCTGCCAGTCACCTCCTGGGGACACTGTCCCTCACTGACAGCTCCTGGGGCTGGCTGTCTGTCCCTCAGCTGTTTTCAGCTCCCAAGGCCAGGATATCCCACCTGGAAGCTGGACCTGTGGGCACTGGGACTGCTCAGAAAGTGCCCTCCAGGTCTGGATCCCCTCATTTCCCCCCCTGGCAGCTGGATCTGAGCTCGGAGGGAGCTCCATTCTCTGATCCTCCCCTTGCTTGGCTCTGGTGGCTGAATTGCCTCTGGCTCACCTCAATCAGCTCCATTTATTCCAGGGTTTTGAGTAGCTGCATATGAAAGCCTCGCTGATGGAGATATCACATGGCTCTGCTTTGCCTACAGACAATGATTTCATCTTAATAAAGTCAGATTTTGGCTCTGCCTGCTGCACTGTCGAGTGAGCTCTCCTACAAGCCCCACAATGCAGCAGCTTTGTGAGGAGAAAAAAAAAAAATACTGGACAGAATCATTTCTTTTTTCTCTCAATAATCCTGAAAATGAGCCATGACTGACAAGTGGGAGCAAGGAGGATTTGAAGCACTTGAATTTCTTTCTCCAGTGTATTTCATATTGCAACTGTGGATGCCAGTGTCACTGCAGGAAGAGTTATGAGAGCATTTAAAGGGTTAAGACCTTCATATGCCTGAGGACACTTTTAAGCCCTGGTTTTCTGTACTGCTCTGTCCTATCAGGTTTCTTTCTCCCTCTGGTCAAAATAGTAACTTATATAATTGCCTCATTCACATGAATTTGCAAGGCAACAGATGAAATGAAAAAGCTCCTCGGAAAAAACACCAGCATTACACAAAAATACACATAAATCAAATAAGCACCTCCAACACCTGAAGTGACACGTAGCCACATCGAATTCCTGAGCTGCAAACTGCTCAGCCCACGAAACAGAGCAAAAAAAAAAAAAAAATGCAGAGCACAAGGCAAAAATGTGCCAGTCAGCCTCTTCAGGAGGCTGTGCATGCCACTGGCAGGGGCTGCTTTGCATTGGTGCCCCTCAATTCTTTGACTGGTTTGCTGCTTGGGTGTAACAGCTGCCCACAGGTTGTACCTGCAGGGGTGAATCGAGTGTGACACAGAGCCAGAACATAGTGGTGAGTTGCTTCTTGTACTGATAAATATTTCAGCATAAAGCCTAAGTGCTTGCTCTGCAGCACCCGACCCTTCTCTGCTGCAAGAGGCAGGAAAAGCAACTGGCAAATTGCTGCCCATAATGGAAAATTGAAAAAAAAATAAATAAAATAAAAATGTTGGTAAGCTTGTGGTAATGGATGACATATTTTAAATTGATTTTTGTTTCTTAGGAGGAATTGGATTTCTTTATTCAGGGTATTTTGTACTGAAACTGGATGCCACTGTCTCTGCTTGAAGGGTGTCCTTCAACCCTTTGTCCTGGTTTAGGGTTCTGAGAGCATTAAAGGGTTAAGACCTTCACATGCCTGAGGACACTTAAAAGCCCTAAAATTCCACCTAAACCCTAAAACCCTAAAACCCTAAAATTCCACCCCTGTGTTTTCCTTTTTGTTTTATTTCTAACAGCCAGCCCTGCCCCTCTACATAGGTCAGCCCTGAATGGGCCACACTTCAAGACTCTTTCCTTCATGGGATTTTATCTAGGAAAAAGAAGAAAATCATCTCAGCCACTCAAAGTTGGAGCATCCTTCTCCTCTCTTCCCCCTTTTGGTGCCAAGTGAGAGATTTACCTACCTCCCACCCCAGTGATGCCAGATAGCAAAAGATCCTGGCTCCAAGCAGCATTCCCCAAGCTCACAGCCAGCTCCAGGATTCTGGGATAAGCAATCCCAGCTTTACCAGGAACCCTGCAAATAATATTTGTACAGCTCCCAGGACAAACAAACACGGGCAGGAAGCATTTACAAACCCAGGCTGTGTTAATTGCTTCTGGGAGTGCCTGCAGATGACTCTACCTGAAAATATTTGAGGCTTTTGATGAAAACTCATAGATTGTGGCACACAGACAGCAAGGCAAACATTTCCTTCATTTCTGAAATTAAAAAGGAAAAGAGCCACATCTGTGCTCAGGAGCCCATTCCCAAGCTCCCCATCCAGCTGTGTTGGCTTCCATGGCTGGACAGTATGGATTGAGTAGGTCCTAAATGTGGGATTTCCTCCTAGAACCTCAAGTGTTGAACCTCATGGGGTATTTATTGCTTGGAAATCAGGAATTTGTGAGGAAGAAAAGCTGAGGGAGGAGAATTAAGTCAATATTTCCTTCTAGGATCACCCTCCATCCTCAGCTCTCCAACGAGATTTGGCTTGTGGGGACATTTTCCTCTGAGTTTTGGTAAAGCCTGTGGTGTAAAAGTTGTTTGACTTGCTGGGAATATTATTTTTATCATAAGAGCCTCTCTAGTCAGAGAATAAAACTCCAAAATAGGGTTTTATGTGGCAATATCTTTACTGATTAAAAATAAAGGCATAAAATAAAGCAAAGCAATGACTTTGCACTGGTTTTACTCATATTTATCTTATGTGCCAGGAAATTTTAACTGTTTGAGTGGGAACTGGAGTTATCTTCAGCCTCACTATAAGGTTTATTTCTATTATTGTGAAATACTCAGTTATTTTTCTCAATTGGTGAAAGCAAAGCAACAAATGTAAATACATTTTCTTATTTCTGGGTGTTGGTGTAGAGTTAAGTTTGGGGAAAGCTGGAAAATGCCGCTATCAAGGTTCTGTGGAGGAAAAAAAATTTAAAATCCTATTTTTGTGTTTTATGATTCATGAACCCATTCTGTTTCATTGTAAACTAGAAGGGAATTTGCACTGGAACCCTAGAAATAAACTGGAAACATAATGGAAAGGAGTCAAAGTGACTCTTTGGGCACTGTGGTCTTTATTTTGGGTAATAAATGTGCAGACCAGATGAAGGCAATGGTGAATGGCTTGGAAGCCTATTCCCCAGAAATGTATATTCTAAAGAAATGTTAATTCCTTTTAACAGAATCCACAGCTGACTTTCTCAATATCTTTGTCACTGCTCCCATTAGGCTTTATTTTGTTAATTTAAGTTCACCCTGAGAATTTTCCCTCCATTTTTTGGTGGGAATTACCTAAAATCTTGCCAGTGCTGTGTTTCTTATACACTGGGTTTCATCCTGGGATGTTTAGGGCTGTGATTTGTGGGACAAATCAGAAAAAGATTCTGATCCAGCCTCAATCAATGTGGAAATCTCTCCTCTCTTGCATCCTGGCCCAGGACTTTGAATGTGAAATTTCATGAGTAAAAGTTGGATTGAATTTGTCAAATCCATGAAGTGGGTTTGTGCCACTGAAGGATTTCATTGTGGAAGGTGATTTAAGGGCTTTGAATGTTGTTCTCACCCTCGGTGTTATGAAATTCATCTGTCCACGCTCCCCAAATCCCTTCCAGCTGTTTCAAAAAGAGCATTTATTAACATCTGCAGCAAGATTGGTTTTGCTCCACAGGAGCTATCAGAAGAAACCCCATGGAATCAGTCAGAACATGTGTGGATCTCAGCACTGCAGCTGATTTTTTTTTAGGAGAAACTGTAAAAAAATGCTGGTAGCACAAATTTTCTTCCTCGTTCCTCACGTTTCTCCACCTGAAGAAATCAAAATAAATATAAGAGGGCTCCGCAGTGAGCCCGTGCCTGACACAGTTTGAATGTGGGTTAAGAAGACCAAAAAAAAAAAAAAAAAAAGACAAAAAAAGGCAAAATAATTGTTATGCCTCACAACACACCCTCAGAGTCAACAGTCCGTGAGGAAGGAATTTATGTCAACATATCAACATTGCAAATCGTCAACGTCCTCTTTAAAAAAAAAAACCCAAAAAACCCCAATATTTCTTCTAAATTTCCTTCAGATGGGAATGACTGATGCCCAAGAAAATGCAAAAGGACCTTGAAAGGCAAGGCTGCTGCAGTGGCTTGCAGGGACACGCTCCTCCCGAGCTTCCAGCACAATTATATGCTTATTACTTCGGAAGAGTTCGAAAACAAGCAAGCTGCAGCTTTTAATGAAGCTTTCATAGCAGTGAGAACTATGAAAAAGCATTTAAAGCAGCTCATCTCCTCCTCTATTCAGGCTCTCTTTCATTTCCAGAGGCAGTTGCGAGGAGAAATTGGATGCCATCCAGTTTGGGTTTATAAGGAAGCAGAAAAGGAGATAATGGCGGAAGTTTGTGCTTTCTTCCCCCATGTAAATTTGATCATCTTCAACGTTTGATCAGATTTTGAGGAACACAAGACAAAAAAAAAAAAAAAATCCCAGCAGATATTTCCAATCATGCATTTTAAAAACCTCAAAAGAGCTTTGCAGAGCCTCCCTGTATATCCAAGAGCTGCTTCAGACTTTTTTATCATTTTGGGGGAAGATGTAGAACATAACCAGTTACTTAGCCCTGGCATCTGATTATAAAATCCTGACTCAGGGCATCTCCAGGTTCTGCTTACAATGCACAGACATACATCCAGCCCTTTGTACTGTCAGGCTGCCTCCCTAACAAGCCAGAAATATGTATGTGAGTGGAGAAGACATTCCAGGATCAGAGGAACAGTCACTTAACAATATGTCATGGAGACTGATCCCTTTGTCAGCCCACGAAAGCGAAATGTGACCCCAAAGGAGACATCTTTTTATTATGGGGGATGCAATTTTCTTGCCCTTTGATGGTGTTTTTTTATTACCAGCATGACTCACAATTCCCTAATTAGAGAGGATAGCATTGGTGCACCGGTTTTTACTCTTCAGTTTGGGTGCACACAGGTGTATTTGTGCAAGAAGTTGGAATAATATTGCTTTTCCTCTCTGTTCTTCTGCACAGAGTTCAGTGGGCCACAGCATTTTTTCTCTGAGTCTGCTCTAATGCTGTAATCTCACATATGAGAAGAGATGAGCAGAGATGTTCATTTGTTTTTCAGTTTAAAAGAGCTCATTCAAAACTTTGCAACCAAAGCTTATTTCAGATTTTACTTCTAAAAGCTCACTTGACCCTTTCAGTCAAAAAAGTAACACGTGTTGACATTGCAAAATTGTCCAAATTCAAGCAATTTGGACAATTTTTGTCCTGAATTCAGGATCTTGCCTTCCCTTTGGTGCTCCTGGCTATGTGTGCCAACACGGAACACAAATCCTTAATGTAAGGAAAATAAAGCCATTGCTTTGGGGGGGGCTGAAACTTGTCCAGGGGAATTTACAAAGGATTTTGGTTTTGCCTTGTCTGTTTGCTTTCATATGAATTGCTGTTCACAGCAGAGTGTAAAGCCTGAACTTGAAAAGAACAAAGTGTGGGATATTTCCCAACAAATTTCTGGACAACTGTGAAGAAACCTCATCACACAGCAAGGTATTGACACTAGAGAGTACAAACTGCCCTAAATCATCTTTTTCTAGACCTTGGAAAGTTACAACTCTCTGGCATTTTGAGGGAAGTTGTGCATCGATTCCCTGCTCAGGATTTCATTTGACAGACCCAGCACAGCCCCAAATGTCAGCTGTGGGGAAGTGATTCCTGTATTTATTTGTTTGGTTGGTTTTTCTGTCCACATTTCACTGCCCAGAAGCCAATGAGGGGATTTTGCAGCAGGGCTGGTGAAGTTCTCCAGCTACAACCCAGCTGTAACACTCACAGTTGAGTTTTCTCCTTTTTACTCCCTGGCAGTGAGTTTTTGGTCCTGTCAGTTAAACCCACCTCAGAGAAGGAGAAAGAAAGAGAGAAATGACTGCACAGTGAATCTCAGAAGAATTATGGAGTTGTAGAGCCCCAGAAGGATTTTAGGCAGTTTTATATTGCCCAGCTCAGCTCACATTTATTTTGTCTGTCTCAGTGCCTGAGCTATGTGCTGGGTAGAGAAAACTTCCTCTGCTGACTGATGGATCTGAGCAATCTGGTGTGGATCTGGCTGGATGAAACAGAAAAGAGAGTTCTTAGCTGCACAGAAGGCTGAATTCTGTATTGTATTATATGTTTATTTTATTATGCTATAATACATATAATATGATGCTAAATTTAATGCAAGCAAGTACTAGAGAGTGTTAAAAATTAGTTTTTACACGGAGAAAAACAAAGAGTCATTAAAGAATTAGGAATTTTTTAACGGTTAAATGCTTCCATATAAACTTAGTTGTGTCCAGCTGCTTGAACTCAGAGGAGGACTAACTGCAGCAAGCTGGAAATTTGTGCTGCAAATGTAGCTCTCTACTAAATAAAAACATAAACATATCCTAAATCAGAGTAATTATCCAATTGTGCTGGTTTCTGACTATGAGAGAGACTCAAAAAGCCTCCCAAGAACCTGGAGATACTCTGAGGAACGTGTTCTGCCAATGAAGATTTATGCACAGTTTCACCTGATAAGATTTTTCATCTTGGTTTGAGCAGTGCAATTTGCCCTCCTCAGCACGCTGCCTTGCATTCATATATGTAGAGAAGAACTGGATTGATTATCTTCAGGCTTCCTGCCACTAAACTCAGCAAATTAGCTGCTCATGATTCCAGCAAATGACTGCTCTTTTTTTTTTTTTTTATTTTTTTTTTCCTGGTGCTTTGGGAGAAATGGAACTGCAAAGCTTTGGCTGGGAAGCCGAGAACTTATTCAGAAACTCCCCAAAGAGGAAAAAGCTGGAGAGCTGCTGTTAGAATTGATCAAGAGGTACGTGAAAATATGGGATGGTTCTGGATGTCCCAGAGAATCCAAGGAAAAGGGGCTCTGTTTCTCTTGGTGCCTTTTCTGCAGAGTGAGATCGGGTGCTGTGTGTCCCATTCAGACAATCACAGAATCACAGAATCACAGAATCACAGAATTTCCAAGTTGGAAGAGATCTTCAAGATCATCAAGTCCAACCCATGCTCTAACACCTCAACTAGACCATGGCACTTGAGAGATGGTCTACAGAAAAAGGCAAAGAGGAAAAATAATGTTTCATTTGAGCTGTACTCCATAGCTAGCTAGCACTGCGGGGCAGCTAAGCCCAGCCCAGCTGTGATTTGGAAAAAGCTGCAGGTGCTGCAGCAGCTTTCACCCAACAAGGCCAAGCCTCAGGAGTGGATTGCTTGTATCAAGGAAACAGAGTTATTTTCATCAGATTTTCTTGGATGGTTTGTTTGCCATCTACAAGGAATCCCTGTAAAGAGAAAGGTTGCAAGGCAGGAACAGTGTGTCAGGTCGTGTTCTGTCTCTGTCAGTGTTTTTTTTTCTTCTTTTGTTTGTCTTTTTTTAATACTACTACATTTTTAATTTTCCTAGTAAAGAACTGTTATTCCTATTTCCATATCTTTGCCTGAAAGCCCCTTAATTTCAAAATTATCATAATTCAGAGAGAAGGGCTTTACATTCTCCATTCCAAGGGAAGCTCTGGCTCTGGCAGACACCTGTCTCTCCAAACTAAGACAGGAGTGAAGCATCTCACAAAGCCACAAAGCATCTCCAGCCTCAGCTCACCTCTCCAGCTGTGGGATCTGGGACAATTCACTTTAATTTTGTCTCCTGGTTTTCCTTTCACCTTAACAATGCACTTTCTGCCACTCGGGAGAAACTGCTTATTTCCTTTGGCCGTTGGACACGGACTTTGAGTCCAAATGAGAAATGATAATCCAGCATTTCTCAACTCTGCTCTCTGCCAAAAAAAAAAAAAAAAAAGAAAAAAAAAAAAAAAAAAAAAAAAAAAAAAAAAAAAAAAAAGGTGAAAAAAGCTAATTCCAAGCTGGGAGGAGCTGTGATTCTTCAAGAAGTAAAGACATCTTTCAGTTTTGAGACTTTTCTGCTGCAGTGTCACCAGCTGAGCTCAAACTGCTACGGCTGGAAGGTGCTGAGAGCAGGAGAGACACGGCCTTGCTGACACAGGGTCCTTGATGGGAGGGCATTTGAGGGAAAACTCCACTTCTCAGGGAAAATATGGTTTGAAATGCTGCAGGGAGAGGGGAAATCCTGGAGGGGAAACTCCAGGACTCTGGGTTGCAGCTCTGGGCATTTTCTGGATGTTTATCTTGAGAAAAAGTTTAACCAAGTTCAGATTCACTTTTTTTTTTTTTTTTCTCCCCTCTCTGACCCTTCATTTGACCTAAACAATCCCCTTGTCTGAATAGAAATTTGTCAGCTGAGTTTCTTGGACACTGAAGAAGGAGAAGCAGCTCTGTGAGTGCTGTGTGAGCCCCACCCAGTGCAATGTGACCATTTCCCTCTCATTTCTCCTCAACCTCAGTAATTCCAACTCCCCTCTTCTTCCTTCGTCTTTTCAATGCTATTTGTATCATTTTATCCTCCCTGCTCAATTATTTTTTCCCCCTTCCATAAAACCCAATAAAATATTAATGTGGCATAACAAATCTGTCTGTGCTGGGAGTCTCTTGGAACTATTGATGAAGCCATGGATAAATTATGAATCTTGATTTTGCTTGTGGTATATCAGATTTCACGTGTTTATTACATTTTTTTGTGAAGTAAGCTCATCCAACAGAGCTTTTGGTTTTGTTTGCCTGCTTTTATTTTAGGTAGCCCTTGATTTATTAACCTTTAGGGAAAGGTAATGTCTGATGCAGCGTAACTTAAAATACGAAAATTCCATTTGGATCAATTTTTGTAGCTTTTGTTATCTGGAAAGGGGAAAAAAAAAAGGAAAAATCCAAACCTCTGCTTGTCCCAGAAAAAAAAAATTAAAAGACAAATATATATATTTTTTCCTTATGATGTTGAGCTGCATCTTCCAATATCACCTTGGCCTAAGGAAAAATCTTCCAAATGTGATGAGTAGTGCTCAGTATGAAAAAAAAAGAAAAATCCCCAAACCTTGAGTATTGTAGCAGTAATTCTACTGTCTTTGGGAAATATGTCTCTCTTTAGTGATCTTAATCAAGATTTTTATTCCAATTAGAGACCAATTTGAAAGTTTAAGTGTGGGTTGCTCTTTCTGAAATTATAATTATACGTTAGCATGGTTTTTGATCTTTTTTGTTTTGTTTTTTTTGGGGGTTTTTTTGTTTGTTTTGTTTTGTTTTTCTGTTTTTTTGGTTTTTTTTTTTTGTGGGAGATTGATGGCAAAATAAATCTGAAGTAGTTTTTCTGGAGATGTCTGCACTGCTGAGAATTTTCCTGGTTTACTGACAAAGGATCTGCTCATTTGGGCACCTTACTCCTGAAATAATCTGACCAGAGATGGGTTTTTTTTTTTTATAAAATGGATTTTCCAACAATCCATTGAAGGGAGGCAAAAGAGAGTTTGGAGTTAAATCTCTGAAACGAAGAATTCCTGATGTACAGCTGTCACTTCCAGGCTGAAAACAAACAGAGCTGCTGGCAGAAATTAAGAAATCCCTGCCTATTGAGGCTCTTCCACTCATCCCTGTGGGCCACAAAATGTTCAGAGCATAAAATTCCCTGCTCCAGAAATGCAGGTGAAAATGCTGATAAGCTGAACCTCAGGAATTGAGTTGGGAGAAAAAAAATATCCCAATCTTTTAATAAAAAAGTGTGTTATGTATTTAGAACAATTTGCATATAGGAAAGAATAAGGAAGATGTCTGGGAGTCCTTCAAAAAATTAACATAGAAGTTACATGATGATGCAATTTTAATATCTGAAAATTTTAAAATACATTCTGAAAGATCTTTTCAAATTTGAAACTGCAGATAGTATCATGATAAATTCCTAACTGTTGTTTCGGCCTATTTCTTCTTAAATATTTCACAGGTAAACTCTGCCTTATGCTTAAAATGTCATGAAATCCAAAAGTCCTGCAAAAAGTCCTGCAAAGGCCACCCAAAGAAGAGACAAAGAAGAGGAACTGAAATCCATAAGGAGAAAGGTGAGGAAATCTGACTCTCAGGTAATGTCACCTGATAAAAGTGCCCTAAACTCACAAGGTTAAGCAGAGTTTGAAGGGCAAATTCAGTGTTTGGCTCACAGTCCTTCAGGTACATTAATGATTATTATTAATTATCAGCAAGAATGGACAAACACCACGGTGAGAGGCCAAAGCAGGACAGAAGATTTTGGTGTTTTCTTCTCTGTTTTAAGCACAGCTCACCTGCTGTGACACATCCAAGGAAGTGTTTTTCCTTCGTGCATTCCAGCAATTCAGTTCCTTAAAATGCAAATCAGAGGATTAATAATTAGGGGCGAAGAGCCAGTTCTAATTCTCCAAGAGTGTTTCCTGGTTTAGGAAACTCCTGTGGGTCTGGCTTAGCTCTCCCAGATCTCTGCATTCAAGAGTTCTCATAGAAATAAAGGGATTTTCCCCCACCTTCCCTAGGGAAGAATGGATAATTGCTGGGTAATTTCAATTGAATTCCCAAACCCTTGGGAGAGGGTGCAGCATCATCTCCCACCACCCCTCCACTTGGTGATTCTGCTGCCCATCTCTTTCCAGAGCTGGCTGAATCCATAAACCCCTGACAATAGGATGGAAAATGTCCAGTTGGATGAGAAAAGACAGCTCAGAGGAGTGCACCTGGAATGCAGATGAGCTTCTCCAGCAGCCCGAGTGTGGCACTGAGGGATTCTCGTGGGATGAATGTGACAAATGGCCAGTGCAGGTACAACCCCAGCTGCAGCCACCCCTCAAGCAAACACAGGAGGGGCTGCTCTGAAGTCACTCCTTCAACCACTCTGCTCACGACAGAAAATAAAAGATGGTGATAGGACTTGTGCTACCTAAAAAAAAAAAATGAGTCACATTTGCTGGGCAGTGAGAAAACGCATTGCATCCTCTTTGAGAGGAGAAATCACAGGTTTCCACCTATTTCCCCCCCCACTTTCTTTTTGTAGTGAAATGCTCCCTAGAGGAATGATGGTCGTTGTCTCCTGTGGATCTCAGACAAAAGAGGCTGCTTTATCGATCTCCACTCCTTGCTGCAAAGTTACAATTAAAAAATAAGTATTAAAGCTGATTCCAGCCTAACCTGGCACTCCAGAGCTGGCTGTGTACAATAAAAATCACCTCATGTTCTCCTCATCAGGAGAGCCCTCACTGATCCAATTTCAGAGTTCTGCAGTGGTAATTGAAGGCTGCAGGAGGTTGTTCTGCACAAGCTCAGATTAGGACTTAGCTGAGAACGTGTCAGATGCAGCCACAGCTCAGCCCCATCTCCTGCAGATTTTGGGGAGGATCAGGACAAGGCTGAAGGTGAGAAGTCCAGCACTCTGCACACTCAAGAATTAAGAGTGTTTAAATACACCAGGCGGTGGATATGTGTTGTTTATAATTAGCAATTACTTCTAAAAATGGCATTAATTTTTTATAATGTTAACTTCTGTGCTCCGACAGCTTGGTTGGGTTTTTCTGGCTGGGAGGAAGGATGAAAACACTGCCAGATGATCTGTCTCTGAGACAGGAAGATCATTCTCTGAGTACATAAACAGCATGAATATATATGCCATGAATATATTTATAAATATGGTCAGGATAGGATCTGTTGAAACAGGAAAGGTCAGGATTGAGCCCTCAGGAATCTCATTTCAGACAAACCGAAGCCTGCACTTCTATCACTGTTTACATGCGCTCGCTCACATTTCACAGTGGAAATTGCCTCCATTAGAGTTCATTTTATACTTTGCTTGCAACTGGAACTGAGTAAGTTTTTAATATATTGAGTTCTCAGAGCTTGGGACATTGCTGTGCCAGGGGGTTGTACCTTTGGAAAGCACCTCAGTCCTTGTGCAGTCTGTCCTGGAATCCAGCACCACCCCAGAACCCCAAATTTCCCAATTTTCCTGCATTTCTCTTTAAAAACGAGTAAATAGGCTGTGATCTTATCTAGCTACTGATTTGTGGAGCTGCTGATCTTATATGCTTGGGTGGCAGATGGATGGTGCAAGCTGTAAAATACTAAGGCAAAGAAAAGGGTAGCCTGTGAGATTACTAATCAATTTTCCAAAGAACTGTCTTACAGAAGGGCCAGCTGTAAATTGTTTCATATTTCTTTTTAATTTACACAAAACCATCTAAGGTGACCTGCTGGCATCTGTCTGTGTTGACTTTCATGTATTTTATTGGTCTTTTAGCACTGCTTCTATTGCTCATCAGCTACTCTGAATGTGTCTGTAAAGTTTCCCAAGGAAAATAAAGATGCTTACGGTGGAAATGATTTCCCTCATTTTGGGACACATTACATTTATTAATCTAATGCTGAATCTCTTCATATTCCTGCTTTGGAAAGTGTGAATGGCAATTTAGGCTCTCTTGTGCTGGGTGCTCTGCTTCTTAATGGGACATATCCTGACAGCCAATCTCATGCACTGGATCAAAGAGATAAAGCATGGGGAAGAAAAATTATCAGCAGCCTCTTTCACAGATACAGAGCTGAGTAAGGGAAGGCTTGTTTAATTCACATAAAATAATCTCTGGTATGGTCAGGGGCTGAACTTTGATGTTGGGCTCTTCTTCTCAAGGCCAGGCACACACACATCCATCCTCAGTTTCAAAGGAATAAAGATGAATCTCTAGGGAAAAGCCAGAATTAATTGAGAAGAAACAGAAGTCTGCTAAACTGGAAATTTGAAAGTTACTGTTGTTGGAGAAACATTAAAAAAAGGTCTGTATATCACTTTCATTTTCTAAATATTTTAAATGATAGCAGCTTTGATTTTGGAGTGTGGGGAAGATGATCTGTCAGCTTCTCTAAAATTTGCTTTGTTTCTCGGAGAGGAAAGAAGGAAGTCTTGAGGTTTTTAAACAATAATTGAAGTTTGTTAATTTGCAGCTCTCTGCTTTTGCTCTCAAATAATTGCACTGTAACAGCTCAAGAAGGGTGTGTGATAGTTGCTGCAATAACACTTCTAATGAAGTGATTTGCTTTTGCTATTCATACATCTGAAGAGATCTCAGCAAAGCTTTCATAAAAGCTCATTGGACTTTTCTATCCATGTCTGCAACCCAACATCTGATTATCCCCTTTGTTATTTCCATCAGGCACTAATGGTGTTTCACGTGGCTTAAAAATTGAGGACAATATCCTCAGCTGCTCTGAGTGGGAAAACTGCCTGGGCTCCCTCAATTACACCCACAAGAATCTCCCTCCTACCTCAGACAATAAAACCCATTTATGTCAGCAACAGCAAGATGCTGCTTCAACAGAAGGAAAATACCCCTTAAATGAATTTATCTTCTCTTTAACTTCCAACGTGACTAATTTTTTATAATAAGAGGAATATCCTGGGTAGGACAAATGGTTTAAATATTTAAATACGGAGATTGCGAGTTTACTGAACGTGGAGAAGGCAAGCAGTGAGATGATAAAGAGAATTAGGGAAGACACAGCAAGCAGGAGCAGGAATTAGGGATGCCAAGTAGCAAAGCTTGGTGACACACTCCTGAATCTACACTGGCTGGGAAGTTTGGATCTGTGATCAGTGACACCAAAACCTCAGGTGATTTATTTATAAAGGCTTTGCTTGGCTTTGAAGTCAGAGAGAATTTTCCCTTACTAAGGCCTTCAAGATGGGACCCCAGATGACAAAAGGCACCGGATCAAGGAGGGTGTAATAAGTTAGAGAAATGCAGGATGTCACTTCCTTCAAAGTCATTTCCCAGTCCTTGGCCTAGGCCGGGTGCCAAGTGAAGCAAGGCCTTCATTAGGAATGAATCACAAATTTCACAAACCAAAGACAATCTTTAGCCCACTAAATTTATGGGGAAAAACCCCCCAACCCTCCCCCATGACCAGACTTGAGCTGAATATTACAATATTTACAGTAAAGGATGTAAACCTTGACAGGGGGAATGATAAAACCAACACCACCTCTTTCTTTGCCTTTCATACCCCAACCACACCAGGGAATCTTAATTTTTCTTGGACTTCAAGTCTCACTCCTAGCCCTGAAGAAGAGGAAGGATTAAAGGTCCCTCACATCAGGATGATAATGAAGGGTGTGTGCTTTCTTCTGCAAAGACCTTGTTAACTTGTTCAGGAGCACTTTTATTTCTTGCATGTGTCTGCTGCAATATCTACAGGAGCTGGAAAATGAAACCCCACTTCACAGTAAAGTAGTTCTTTTCCCTCTTTCTTTTCAGAGCTGCTCTCAAGGACAAGGGGTTATTAGTGGCCTTTCACTCTCCAGGGCAGGAACTTTTCAGGCTTCAGAAATTTTTACCCTGTTGAGTGAATGCAATCCATTGAATTTCTTTATTGCTTTCATGTTGCTAAGGTCTACTTCGATTTTTGAGAAAATAATTAACTGCTACTCAAGCCGGGAGAATGAAACTGGAAGCGCAAGGGTAACACAAAGAAATCCTCAAATAACCTTGGAATAGTATGAGCTGATTTTTTATTTAGCTACCAGTTCTGAAAAATCGAGGGAAATTATTTTGGATTGGCTTTAACAAAAGCATTTGAAAGCCTTTTGAGCCAAAAGTAAAACTGGAGGTTTGCTTGTGAAATGGAATCCTCCACTTGTTCCAGGCTTCTAAAAACGTTGAGATTGTCTAATATTCAATTTTTTTTAAAGTGAATACTTTTCATTTAATAAAACTTTAAAATTATTAGCTTGAACCTTTTTTGTTTTTTTCTCCACGAATTGTATCACCCTTTTTCTGATTAAATAACTAAATGAAGCTGGCAAAGTACTATATTAGCAATACAAGTGGATTTATCTCTGTGTTTTTGGAAAAACAATAGGCAAAATAGGCAATTTTTTTTTCTAAGAACAAGTCTGATCAACAAATCAGAAAATAAATGACTATGTGTGCAAGGTAAAAAAAATGTTTTTTGCTAGCATGTTCCATATCCAGAGATAAAAAATAATAAATATATGTTTAATTTTGTTGTCCCCGAAAAATTTCTGTTTGTGGGCTGTGAAACAAAAGAGGAACAATTTTTCCAGCTGGAAGGAATGGTGAAGGACTGGCCACGTCCTTTTATTTTTGTAGGGATTCACTGAGGAGCAGAGAACTCAGAGGAAGCAGAACATGATTTCATAGAGGGAAAATAGGTTTTTTTTATCTGGAAGTGAGGAAAAGAGCATTGGACAAGTGCTGAAGATGCAGTTCCCAGCACATCCTGGCTCTTTGGAACATCTCTGGGTTCGTGCCATCCCCACTTACACCCAGGTACTGCAGTTCTGTGCTGCAGCAACCTGATAGTGACAGGGATCTTTCTGCTGAAAACTGGGGAAAGGACAAGCCTTTCACTTCACTTTGGCAGTGAAAAAAATATTCTTAATGTTGTTTCCATCATTATCTAAAGGCTCAGTAGCTGAAACGTGCAGGTGGAAAAGCAGCAAGTTCAAATTATTCAGAGTTCCTCTGAGTTTGTGCATCTTTATTTCCATATAATTTGAAATGCAAAAGGCACACACTGGAATATCTCAGCCCAAGGAAACAAGACACTAATGCAATCCATGGAGCCATCAGCTGTGAGTTACTGGGAAAGGACATTTGGCAAACTGGTAACATTTAAAAAAAATTATTTCAAAGTTCTTTATACAACAACGTTGGTGAAAGTTCCCTAAGAATCCACAGAGGTGTCAAAAGCATTTCAACAGGCAATGATGGGGGCCAGCAGTGGCAAGAATTTGGCCCCTAAATGTCCATACACGGATCATGGAAATGTCCAAAAATGAGTAGATGTGGCACCTCATGCTATGGTTTTGTGGGCACGGCGGTGTCAGGTCTTGGTTGGCCTTGATGGCTTTGAAGATCTTTTCCAGCCTTAATGATTCCATGATTCTGTAGGATGGGTCACTCAGGAAAAGGCAAATTTTAAATTTTATTGACATTTGCAGCTGTCATAGCAAATACCTCTGTACTTCAGAAATGTATTTTAACCAAACTACTCCTTAAACCATTAGCTACATTTTTCTTATATTTTTTTAGGTGCATAAGCAAGTTCCTAATTCTTCCTGTTGAAAACCTAATAATCCTGGCTATATTTGTTATCTTGCATTTTAAAAGTCTTAAAAATGTAGAAAATTTCACATATTTGTATTGTAAAAGTACCCTTGAGCTAATAGCCTGCAAGTCAGCTTCAAGAAACTAATGGTACAGCCAGGGAAAATCAGGTGTATTTGACTTTTCATCTTATTGAAAAGGTTCAAAACACAACCTACAGGAATTGATTTCAGTGTCAAAGTTGGTATTATAAAAAATGAAAATTACCTGTCAAAGAGTAAATAAAAGGAAGAAAAGATGTGACACATCTATTCAGTCCTCGCTAACACAAGCCAGGGTCACCTGTCCTGAAAGCAATATTGGTAGGTGTTTATTTAATCATATTTGAAAGCCTTTTCTTTGCAAAAAAAAAAAAAAATCATATTTTCCATAAGCTACTCCAGCTTTTTAGCCATCCTTACTGTTAAAAAACCTGAAAGCTTGTCCTAATAAGCTCCCTTTGGGATTATTTTATCCAAGCAGCACAAAACCCTTTACTCAGGAAATGAACCTGAAATTATTTTATTCCTAATGCAAGTTTTCCAGCCCCACCCTACAAAGGACATGGTCTCCATGAATGTCATTTCAATTTTTACTGCATCATGAAAGAAAATACCACATTTTTGGGCGGGGGAAAGCACATGGGCAGGGTGGTGGAGCAGGAGTGGTGTCTGTGGTGGCGCTGAGGACGTCAGAGTCAGCTCTCAAACCACTCCAAACCTCTCCTGGGTGTTTGTGCCTTTCTCCCTCTTCCAGGATGGCTGCAAACCTCGTGCAGGTAGGGCCTCTGAGCCCTTCTTCCAACAGCTCTGCCAAGTCCTGGCATCTCCTGTGGATGGGGATCCCCCATCCCGTGAGCTCAGGCTGGGTTTGGCAGATGATCCCGAATCTCTCACACCAAACTTCATTTGACTTTGGAGATGCTGGTGTTTGTGCAACCAAAAGGGCAGCTTTTACTGAGAAGCTTCCTTCAGGGGAATAAATTAAATCCAGACATGTAGAATGTGTTTAAGCTTTGGGGCAGCAAAGAGAGCGTTTGTAAATAGAGGCACTGAAAGCAGACAGTGCTTGGGCTATGGTGGAGACATCAAGGGACAGCTTGGAAGATAATGTATTGGAATTATAAAGCAATCTTGTCATCAGTGACCCAAGAGTGTTTACAGGACTCCGCTGAAGCTTTCTGAACCAAAGTGATGTCCAAAATAACCTTGGCATGAACAAAACCAGGAGCAATTGACTGTCATTAATTATGGATTCGTGCAGAGAGGATATAGCTTTGTGCAAAAGCAAATCATTCCAAAACTCCACAGAAAGCAGGCTGCTCCATCAGCAAATGAGGTCCTTGCTTTACCTTCCTCTCTGGGTGATTGAAGAGAGGCATAATGAGGTTGTTGTGGATAGAAGGAAATGGTCAAGGGCTGAAATGCCAGCAGGTCACTAAACTTTAATATCAGAACCACTGCAAATGACTGTGTGGGGTCATCGGCTGTAAATGTGACATGAAAAATGTTAAAACTTCAGTGTAGAGAATGACACAACACACCAGGTTATGACATAACCCAGGAGCTGAGCAGGAGCAACTGTTTTCAATATCAAGGAAAAAATTATTTCATAGCAATGCAGCTGGTCTAGCACACTGAAATATGGGGTTTTTTTTAACTCAGAGTGTCACAGTGCTAAACTCTTCCATTGTCACAGACAGACAACAATTTGATATAGAAAATGATGTTTAAAAATGCTAAACTGTGCATTTTAATGAACTTCATCTCAGAATAAAGGTTATCATGTTTTGTGAGAGATAACAGGATGGCAGGCCCATGGCAGTGGGCAGTGCGTTGTGTCACCTGGCACAAATGTCATGAGAGAATAAAAGGTGAAGTATGTTGCTATAAGAGATAGATCTTGAATTTTTATACTTTAATACTATAGTCTGGTTTTATTGACATTATCAATGTTTTGCTTGCATTCGAAATGAAAATAGCCATTAATTGTCTTCCAAGGAGAAATTCCAAATTTTGTTGAAATGTTGAAACATTTATAAAATGTTTTACCATTTTATCTTGACAGAAGAGAAGGGCCAGACTTAATTTCTTAAACCACACTGGAATTACTGGAGGTTTTGAGCAGGGTCTGTTGGGGAACCCATCAATCAACCCCAGTCATTCTGGCCCAAATGTTTATCATTAAATTGTCCTCAGAAGTATTTTCATTGTCTGCCACCTGACAATTGAAACCTGATTTTAGTTCCCCCTCAGCTTCCTGCACCACGGCATCAGCTTTCATCCTCCTAATTATTGCAGACTGACACGTGCTGTGTTATTTGCACTTGTCTAGAAACTCCTAAAGAATGGCATTTAACTCCCAGCCACCATGGGAGGTTCAACTTGCATTTTCTGCCATTGTTGCAGCTTCACAGTCTGATTTTAAATGTCCCATTACATTTTGGGAGTCAATAATGTTATGTATCTATATCTATATCTATATTTGTCTTTTAAATTTCTCACAAAGCAGCTCTTTACCACGTCCCACTGGCCCAGCAGCTGACCTAGGAAAACCTACACAGATTCCCAGCCTTGGCTTGAGCTGAAATGAGTAAATCTTTTCTCTTTTCCCCTCTTTCAGAGCTAATGAGCCTTTTCCTTGCCTGGGGTATATTTGCATAGGTCCACTGCCACCACCAAGGCTGGTTTCCACCTTGCTCAGGTTTTCTTCATCTTCTTTGTTCTTCCAGCACTTTGCTTTAGATCAAACTCGTGGCAAACCTTTGTGAAAGAACATTTTTTTTGTGAGAAAATATTTCCATCCCCACTCCTTATAACAGGAAAATTCTTACCCAGGTTCTCTTCTTCCTAGATTAAAAAAAAAAAAAAAAAAAAAAGTGTTCAGATACAGCTGGTGGTGTTACATTAATTAGCACTGTTACAATAATTACTAATGAATTATCATCTCTTCAACATTCCTAGCAATGTGAATAATGAAATTTAATGGGGTATTGTGTTGAAGTGGTATAATTGTGTTGAAAACTCAGAGCTAAACCAGATTATCAATAAAGAAAAAGAAAATGAAGCTGTGGTGAGTTACACAAGCTGCAAATTAGCCCAAAAATGGTGTTTTAATGAGATCCATGTGATCAGGACAGTTCTAGGCAGGAGAAATTTCCATCTAAGGGAGATTTTTCTCACAAAAATTGACTCTGAGTAAACCACTGGGTTGGAATTCCCCCCAGAGTGCTGGTCTGGCACACAGGACATGGTCTGAGCTCTGTATGTTTTGATTCCTTCCTTCACAGCTGCTTTATTTTCTCTGCAAAGCGGTGACTTTCACACATTCTCTAATTTAATTTTTTTTTTTTTTTTTGGCATCTGGCTTCAGAGCAGTTACTGTAGAGCTCTACAATTCTGTGTAAGAGCACACCCAGCATAATCAGGGCTCTGATTTTCCTGCCCCCCTGGTGCACTAATAGGAGGTGTTATGACTACTACAGAGAGCAGTGCTGAAATCAGCACCAAGGCCACCCCGACTGCAGCAAAGCTCATAAACCCAGATAAAATACAGCTCCACGAGAGCTGGCTTTAACATGCTGGCTATTAGTGCCTGGCAGTAGATAAATATCAAATATTAATATTTTTATTAACTGAGAATTCAGAAAGTAATCTAATTAGCAGCCTAATAAAGAAAAATATTTGCCGAGGAATTAATCACACCTTGTGATGGCTCACTCCATTAGTTTTGACATCTTCATCTGAAGGAGCTGCCTCTGCACCCCAGTCTGGGCACCATTAAATGCAATTAATTGGGAGGAAACAGCTGTTGTTGTATCATTTGCTATGACCAAGACAGAGATGTGATTACAAAGCTTTTTGTTAGAAACATTTTCCAGACAAATTCTGATTATTCTGGGAGTCAGCGGGCTCCGGCAGGAGAGTGGTGGGAGATATGTTCTCCCCAGGATGGAGACAGGGAGGGATTTCTCCACTCTCTGCTGGCTTTAGACCACCCCTTGAGCTTGCTCATGGCTTGGGGTCTTCAGAGCAGCTTGATGGGAGTGGAAATGATGATTGTGAAAAGGACAGATATTTTTCCATCTTTCAAAAAGACGGAACTTGCATGGTCATGTCTCAGGGAGCAACACAGCAAACAACAGGAAAACAAAGGGATGAGGTTTTTCCAGCCCACTCTGTGCAAACTCTCAGGGTTCTTTCCTAGAATAGACATTAAAGTCAATTTTCCAGACTATTTCTAAGACACCCAAGTGATGAGATACCCTGAGGGATTTTTTTATACTTCTTTACCTCCTGTCCTGATGTTCAACCTTCATTTTTCTTTTTCTTACTCTTCATGAAATTACCCCAGGTTATGAAATTAAGCACATTATATCATTTAATTGCTCTCTCTTCTGACTCTGCATCTTAAAAAGCAGGAAAAAAAAATACCAGCAAAATAGAGCTAACAGATGTTGTAGTTGAAATAAAGCAATGCCAATTATTTATACTTTATGAAAAAAAACAATCCCATTTGTAAGTTTAATGCTACACCACATCTAAATATTGGCAATAATGCAATATAGAACCTTTCTAGTCTGTAGGCATAATTGGTTTGATTTTTTTTTCCCACAAAGAAAAAATCAGTTGCAGATTTTAAAGGAATTGTATGAGATCTTGCAGAGGGAGGAGACAGAAAGTCCCTGTTCCTGTTCATCCCTTTGCCCTAAATCTCATTTTTCTCCTTGTAATGCTCCAAACTAATTCGTGGATGTGTGAATCCGTGTCAAACACAGCCTGCCATGATCTAAGATGTGTTTGTGCTTTTGATTACAACGGGAGAACAATAAAAACTAAACACCTCTAAAGCCCTGAGGCAAAACCTGGGGAAGTGGTGTTAGATGAGGATGAGTTTAAACAAAACCAAAATGTTTGTAGGAGATGACAGGGAAGATCCAAGGAATTATCTTCCTTGCCAGGCTATAAAATTAAGTGGAAAGAAGCAGCCATAAAACACCGAGGAGGGAAGGTGGTTTCATTTCTGCACCGGTTTGTAGAGCTTTTAAGCTGCACACCTTTGCTCCAGCCCTACCCAGCACGTCTGCTGCCAAAGATAGAACGTGATTTAAATTTCCTCCAGGCTCCCCAGCCTTTCAGCATCACTGATAGCAGAGCAACAGTAATCCTCACCTCCTGCCTCCTGCGTTTGCTCCGAGTCTCTTTAGTGGCTCATATTCGTGTTTTTTCCAATAATGAAGGCTTTCTGCTGATAAAACTCTTACATATTTAAATGGCATTTTCAAGCAAATGTACTCTCCTCTTCTAAACTTCCAGGCAAGACAAGCCAAAAAAGAGCCCAATTTAAGGGAAGGTGACTCAACCAGATGGGTAAAATACGTTCTCTGTGTGCCTGCACTAAAATGAGGGGAGATGTAAAGCAGCATGAATTGGTCTTCTGAAAATATCTTAATGCAGTCTCTTCACTGTCCTTTTGCTTTTATAATCCTTGAAAAGTGTTGTGGGTTTTTTTCGTTTTGGGTTTGTTTTGGGGTTTTTTTTCCCCCCTCTGGCTGGAAGTCAAGCCTCCCTCCAATCTCAGCTGGTGTGTCCTGGGAAATTTCAAGACTGTAAAAGCTCTCCTTGAGAAATTTTGCCTTCAGGTTGCCAGAGTCACCTCATTCCCAGGACTGCTGGAACCTGGGCTTTGGAAAAGTGGCAGAACTTTGTGTCTACCTTCAAACACCCAAACAAAAGGCCCAATTCAGTGTCGTGCTGATGTGCTCTTTAAGGCCTTAATGAGAGCACTCAACCAGAGCTGCCGCAGGGCTTCTGAGGAGTGGAAATTGAGGCAATCATTCCCCAAAAAGTTGCCTCAAAAAGCTTTGATTGCTTGGTGGAACCAGACCTCTCTGTAAAGCTCCCTCACTCGCAGGGCTGTTGGGGATGTAAAAGCACATTACCCAGACAAAGCCGACGAGGAGTTTTTGACGGAGAGCCCAAAGCACAATTCCTTTCCAGCAGGAGCTCATCCTGAATGGTTCACCTCGGGAAAAAGCGAGGTTTGAGCGCTTGTTTGGTGTTTCACACTTGTTGGGAGTGCTGTGAAAAAGGAACAACCCGGGTTGCTTCACTCAGGCCTTCAAGGTTCTCGCTGAGGCCTGGGGCCAGCAGGGAAGCAGCAGAGATTATTCTGTGAGGCACCGAGAGAAAAATGGAATGATCGGAATCTCCTCCAAACCATTTTCCACACAAACAACTGTTATCGATAAACGATAACAAAGGAGTATGGAAGATTTTTTTTCCCCCCTCCCTAAAACCACAGGAGTACCCTTGGTGCAAGAGACCGCTATCTGTTCTACGGCAGAAGAACGTGGGCTGACATAAATAATATCCCTAAATCTCATCAAGCCCCGAGTTCTGGCGCAGAGATTTCCCCATTTCCTTGGATCTGAAGCAAATCTGCTGGAATCAGAGGGCAGCCGCCTTGCACTGGTGGAAGCCAAGATAAATGGCAGGAGATTCAGGCCAAGCGAGAGAGAACAGAGAGGGCAAAATACAAGCTGGCCCCAGGGAGCGGGGAAGGGAAAAGAAGCTCAAAAATAACATTGAAAAATGTTTGGTTATTTTTTTTTTTCCTTTCCTATCCCTACCGCTGAACACACCAACGAGAAAAAGGTTCCCAAGGGATGGTCGGAGGAAGATTATTGTGGAAACTTCACAATGCTTTAAAATGCGTTTTATTTCACTGACATTCATCTTAGAGACTGGGAGAAAGAGATAAGGAGAGGAGATGAAATGGTTCGGGGAATAAAATATTAACATATACACAACATGTCAGAAGCACAAATAATGGAATATCTGATATTTGACTGTTTTGAGCTTTGTGATTTCCCCAAAAGCATTTTATCTGCATTAATTAAATGTACATTAATAGCTTTCACTGACGTCAGATTTTGATGAATTTTAACAGCCTGGGAGAGAGGAATCACCAATATTCACATGGAGGCATGAAAAGGAAATTCCCCATCTTTCACCCTGTTTCTGTCATTTCACTATTTCTCATTAGAAATTTTAGGAAACATTCAACATGATTCCTGGAATTACCACCTCAGGTATTATTTTTTTCAACGTATTAAAAAAATGTCAATAAATAATAGTGGTTACTGAGGAAGTCTGTCTCTACCTGCCTGGTGACACAGAAAACTCTCCAGAGGACACATATTAATGTAATTTGGAATTATAATTTTGTATGTGCTGTTCATTTGTACATGCATTTTCATGTATCAAGCTATGAAGCAATAAAATTCACTTTCATTTTCCACTTCTCTTGGATGCAATGACAAAGTTAGGCTGATTCAGCACACCAGGAATAATTTTGACACTTGCAGTTACCAGATGAGGTTTAATATAGGAATTCAAGCTGTCAGGGGAAATCTGCAAGTGTTTGCAGATTCATGGGTTTATCCATAAATGTTTAAGAATTTGCAAGTATTAGAGGCTCATTTTCAAATAAAATTTTAAAAAAAAAAGAAGTAGAAGAAGAAGGAAAAAAAGCATTTTAATCATTAGGGGAACGTAACATAACACATACAGATAACAAAAAATTCTCCTCACTGATACTAAAGCTGAGGCACAGAAAGAACTTTGTTAGGAATATTCCTGTTTTTCTGTTTAGTGGTTACATCCCTTTGTGAAGCTGTATCTGTGTGCACATCTGCATCTCCCCCTCCCAACACAAAAGCAGCCTGGTTTGAAGGCTGAGCCATTAAATTCTCTCCCTACAACATTTCCCAGGTGGATCCACTCTGTTAAAGCCCTTGAGAAAACACCGGATTGGGGTTCAAGAGAAAAAATGGGCAAAATGGGGAAATGAGGATAAAAATCAGTGTGGTTCTGAGCCCTGCCCCCAGAGTCACAGCATCTTACTGGGAACAAGAAGCAGCCAGAAATACATGGGAAGCTGCTGCTGCTTTTATCTTCTCCAAGATTTTTCTCCAGGATCTGTCATCCATGTGGGATCCGTGCTCCTCAGCGGGACCAGGTGGCTGTTCCTCACAAACCCGCGATAAATGATATTATCAAAAGCTGCATAAATAAAAAATCAACACCAGAACGTATTTCAGGGCATCTTAAAATGTAAAGAGGGATTTGTGCTGGGTGGTTGTACATTAGCAGGGAGTAACTGAAAGGATTAATGCCTGGGGGGTTGTGGCTGGGGCTAACAGTGTTTGCTGCAGGAGGAAATGAGTTCAGGATCTCTCTGTATTCCTGAGTACAACGATAAAACACCTGCACTGTGTCTCTGGAGATGTTTCCCACCAGAACATGCCTTCATCAAACCTGCCTGGTGTTCCTTTGTGGGGAGTGCTGTTTGGGGAGTAGTTTGGTGGAAAAGGCTGACACATTGCTGAGTGTGCAGGACATTTGCATGGAATCCTGGAATCATGGAATGGTTTGGGCTGGAAGCCCATCCAGTGCCACCCCTGCCACGGCAGGGACACCTTTCACTATCCCAGGTTGCTCCAACCTGGCCTTGGACACTTCCAGGGATCCAAGGGCAGCAGCAGCTTCACTGGGAATTCTATTCCTGGGCCTCCCCACCTTCACAAGGAGGAATTCCTTCCCAACATCCCATCTAAACCTGCCTCTTTCGGTTTCAAACCATTTAAACCTCTCCATTCCCAATCCAAATCCTGGCATAGAAATATCAGGTCAAGGTTAAAGTTTTGCTTAACCTTGAGGATGAACTTTAGAATCAAAAAAATAAGTAGCTTAAAGCTCCTCCAAGTTGTAACATTCCCCTCATGAAATGACCCACAGGATTTAAGTCATAAGGTCATTTTTTTTCCGAAATTAATTAATCTGTAATACCAGTTTTAAAGGTGGTCGTAGTGCACAGAAAACCTGTTTGCAAATGCTTCACGAGTAGCAAAAAATATGGGGGATGTTTGACAGAGGTTAAAGCAACAACACTGCCTCAGTGTTTTTCATTTCATCTCTCTCTTTTTTTTTTTTTATGTTTATACAGTGCTACGACTCACACATTTCAAGCACTAAGTGCAAATCATTTCTGTTCTACCACTGAGTGTTCCCATTCATCATCTGCATTACCCTTTCCTAAAGCAGGCAAAAAATAATAATAAAAAAAAAAACGTTTAAAAAAACAACCATGCTGAATCACTATTTTTTAATGCTCTCAAAAAGAAGGAAAAAAAAAAAAAACCAAAACCTTGTTTGTTGTGTCAGGACAAGAGGTATCGAGATTAAATCATGGTGAAGATGATTCTGTTCAGGCATTACAGAATTTTTGGGAAGTAGAAGTTCCATAAACAAGGAAGGATATTTAGCTGATCAGATCTTAGGGAGGAGAGATGGACTTGATGACTCTTGATTGCGTGACATTTTCCTAAATGATGCCCTTGAACCCACTTTTTTTTTCTTTTTTTTCCCAAAATGTGATGCCAAATTACCTCGAGGAAGCTGAAGGCAGAAACGTCCAGTTCATCATTCAAAAAGGGCACTAAAAATGGAAACCAAAGAAAACCTGATTTTATGATCTAGGTATAAAATACCATTTTCCTTATCATTTTGCTAAGGAATTCCTCTGCACCATGGAAACTGTTGGACTGATAAAGTCTGCTAATTTTGAGATGTCCCATGAAAAGGAGACAAAATAGGTCAGAAATGAAAAAAAAAAAAAAAACCAACACAAAAACCCAACAAATTAAATCTTAGGTGTTCAATAAATTGTTGCCTATAACCAACAAAGGTTTATAAAGGGACAAGGTCCTGTATTCTTTACGATGTGGTTTGTATGATTTTTTTAAAAATATATTATTATATTTAGATTGGTTTAGAGCAGCAGAATTATTGCCAATGAAGGCAGCTTTGCCCTGGGTAGAGCAAACAAGGTGGAAAAGTGCCCAAAACCCTCAGAAGATGTTGAGTTCTCCCCTACTTTTCTCTTTGAGTGGCTTCCCTTTGCTGACCACTGCTCCTGCTCCTGGGATTTGTGGCTTGAGCCATTTTTGGAAGGGGTTGGAAAGGAGCAGGATGAGGACCAGACACAAAGTCCCTGCAATCAATAATTTTCCTTTCGACCTCAGGTAGTTCGTGTTTCATTTACAGGCACAAGAGGAGCCATTTGAGAAGGCAAGAGGTTAAAAAGAAGTTAAAATAGCTCCAGTCTTACAGGAAATCCTCTCCTTGGGTATTGTTCACCATTCCTGCAGCTATTGCTCCTCCAAGGCTTTGGCAGAGGCCACCTTCAACACCCTTTGCATATCCCAAGCAGTCATGGACCTGCATTCCAGGGCTCCTGATGAAAATTAGAAGACAATTGCATTTTTTGTTGCAAATTAGACAATCTTGCATTTTCAAAGTGAGACCAGCATTCTGAATAACTCATTTTTGGGATATTTGTATCTATAAGGAAACACGTTACCTAAAGGAGGTTATTTTTCCACATCCAGTTCCCATTTTCATTGCTCCTAAAGCATGAAAAATGAAAGAGGGAAAAGATGAACCAACTAATATCTTGTGGAGAAATGGATCTGTTAGAAACAGATTGGGCAAAACCAAAAACTTCCCAGAAAGGTCAGAGAAGATGTGAGCAAAGTGCTCCAAGTTTCATCCAGCAAAATGTAAACTACAGGAGATATGTCAGTGGCTTACACTCCCTGTAGGAGCATCCAGCTTTATGTGAATTAGGAATGCTGAACACGGACAATTAGGAGGTTCATTCTGCTAAATTGTTTTAATTATTCTTGGCAGAGACAGAACAATTCAATAAGAGTTATTTATGATTTTTTTTAATTAATTGAGGAATTTAAATGAGGCACTAGAAACAATAGTGCACTTGATTAAATATGCAGAGTGAAATTGGCAACTGAACCCTGGAGCTGAAGGCTGTGGTTGTCCAGCCTGGATGGCTTCCATGCTTTTCCTGCACAGGAATTTTAAACATGTCATGCATTTGTGCTCATAAATTTCACAGAACCACAGAAGAGTTGGGTTTGAAAACACCTCAAAGATCATCTCATTCCAAACCTCTACCATGGGCAGGGAACCTTCCACTCGAAGGATTTCACTTGATGATGCTTTGCTTGAAGGTTTCAAACCAAATCAAGTCTCTGATCTGCTGATAAATTCTTGGAAACCCCCACCCATGTTGGGGGTTTTCGGGAGCACCAAGGTTTTCCTTGGTCTGTTTCCAATCCAAGTGAAAAACCAATTGATTTTGGGTGGGAGCAGAATAAGGGCAGTGCAGTGACTTCTGATAATGTCACCCTCTTAACGAACAACAGTGCTGGGGAGAGTTTTATGACAAAAACATTCACATCTTAGAATGTGAAGCTCTAATTTTGAAGGTCCCTTGACCTCATTCAGCATAATTTCTCGTCCAGTGAATTGCTGAGACTTTTAATTCTCAAACATGCAATTTTCAGTGTACAGAAAAAAATAATCAAGATTTGAATCCCATTCTGCCAGGTTGCCTCATACAACCTCACAACCCTCTTCTTTCTAAACCAAAGTAATCCCTTTATTAGTGGGGAAACAAAATTAGAGAAGAGAAATTCTGTAGCTAAAGAGCTTAAAAGATAAATAAAAATATTCCTGTGATCCCTATCCCCCTCCAAATAGTCTTTGTACCATTTAAAAATAATGTCATTCAAAAGCTGCAGAAATACTTTGGAGTAGAAAATTGCCTTGCAAGATGCTGCAGGGTAGTGCAAGGTGTGAAGCTGGCAAGGAGAGAGGACTTTGAGGTCATGGAAAAGAAATGTTGGTAGAAAATTTTGATGTTTGGATGTTTAAGGTTAAATAGAGCAGGAAAAAAAATAGAAGGGTGGAAAATACAATTTTCAAATAGAAAATACAATTTTCAAATAGAAAACAGAATATGGAGGAAAAGAGGAAAGAGGAAAGAGGAAAGAGGAAAGAGGAAAGAGGAAAGAGGAAAGAGGAGAGGAGAGGAGAGGAGAGGAGAGGAGAGGAGAGGAGAGGAGAGGAGAGGAGAGAAGAGAAGAGAAGAGAAGAGAAGAGAAGAGAAGAGAAGAGAAGAGAAGAGAAGAGAAGAGAAGAGAAGAGAAGAGAAGAGAAGAGAAGAGAAGAGAAGAGAAGAGAAGAGAAGAGATACAGGAAGTGTAAGATAGTTAAAGATTGGACAGACTATTTTACTTTTTGAAATTGTTGTAGAAACTTTTATGGAATATTTTGGCTTTGTTTTCCTGGTCATAAAACTTTTAAACCAAACCAACATCCAGCACTGGAGGAGGATGCACCTTTCCATTTCACCAGTTTTATTTTTCTCTAATCATCAGGTTTAGTAGCATCCTTCCACTGCCCCCAAAATCTAAAAATCATAAAATCACTGAGGTCTAAAAAAGAACTTTTTGGCTTCTCTGGAGCTGTGCTGGCTGTTCCAGGCTGTTTAATCTGGGATGCAAACCTCCATCCCAGTGAGCAGTCCATGAACAAGAGCACATCATCCTGCCTATGGATCCATCCCCAAATCCCTGCAGCTGGCATCCCACGGCGGCTCAGGGCTGCCCTCTTCTCTGCCACCATCCAAAAGTCCCCAAAGCCACCACACATTTCAGGGTAGGGTTGTGGGGTTGCTGGGTTTGGGTTTTTTTGGATTTATTTTTAATAGAGGAGAACGGTTCATTAGCTGGTTGTGCATAAGAAACTTTGTAACAACAACAATTGTTTAAACAAGTCAGTTTTCTCAAAATTCAATAATCTCCAGCTAGGAAGCAAGAAAGACACATAAAACTTGGGGGAAGCATAAAAACTCTCTGCAATAATCTAGTCCACCATTGGATTTTTGCTCCTTTTCTAACCTTAGGGCATGCAGTATTAGCTAATGGATATTAAACTAGATACAGCCCAGTGGAGAAGGCTTTTCAATTTTGTATGCAGCAGAAAAAGTGAGTTTTCACACAGAATTTATATTCCTTGCTGAATTGGAGTCCATTTGCCTTTGATCATCATAAAGAAATATAAATCAGCTGTAGCCTTCCTTTTGATTATTTACCATCTCCCACAGACCCCTTAGGCAGAAGAGACTTGTGTTTGCTCTTGATTAATTTGCTGTTGTATTTTTTAAAGGCGTGTGCTCGTTGTGGATGTTGTAGCAGGAACACGAGGGGATTTTTTTTAATGCTGGAAGCAGTGGACAAGTCACATCGTTTCCTCTTATTAGTCCCATTCCAGGAGAGGTGCAGACAAGCCATAAAACCACCAGGCTTTAAACAAATGAGGTGGGAAGTGGTGGAGATGAGGGGGTTTTATAGAGCAGCTATTATTTCACATTTCTACTGGAAAAAAACCCAAAAAACCAGTGTTTCTCAGCATTGCTCATGGGCACTGTTAAACCTGGAATTACTTGAAGTTAACCCACTGCACATTAATTAGAGATTGCTTGGGCTATGCTAGACTTTTCTGGAATCCTTTTAACATGGGGGGGGGAATCTTTAAAAATTTCAGCTTCAGAGAAAATGTACAGAAACTGTTGCCTCCTTCCTGCTAATTTAATCCTGTAAATCCTGGGTTTCAGGGGAAACTTTGCAAAATGAGAAAGGCATTGTAGAGATGAGAAAGTCTCTTTTTTGTCTGATGAAAGAAGGTGGGTGAATGAGGATAGAGACAAGGAGTGGGAATAAGTGACAGGGAACATCCATGTGGATTTCAAACCCTGAGGCTGAAGGGCTCAAGGCCACCCAACACAGGAAATATTGTCCCAAAACTGCCAGCCCTGCTTGCCTCAAATCACAAAGTCTGAGAAGCAGAGTGAAAGAAGGAATTCTGCATTTATTCCACTCCAAAATCCTGGAGCTGGAGTTGGTGTCCCAGATTGCTGCAGGCAGAGCTCTTGCTCTTGGTGCCATTGGTTGGGAAAATCCATCACTTTCCCTCGTTCCATCCATTGTAGGTGACTGAATATTGAGTGGGTTTTGGTTGGTTGAGTTTGTTACTCAGCGTGGGCAGAAACACCCTGGGTTTGAATTCAAATTTCAAAATTTTGAATTTTGAAATTCAACCAGGCTGAATTTCACTGCTAATTCCAGCCCCAGGCCCCTGGCAGGAGATTGACCAGAAGCCAACATTTGCTTTCATTACAATTTTTCTGTGTTCATTGTTTTATCCCTCGCAGGCCCACATGAATCACCCAACCTGAGCTTTCAGGATCAGCCCTCAGAGTAAACTATAAAATGTCCCAACCCAAGGTTCACATCAGAGCTTTGTTCCCAATTCAAGGCTTTTACTTTAAGCCTCATTGAAACAAAACAAATATATATAATAGATATAAACTTCCTTTATTTTTCCTAAATTCAAGCACTAAATACATTCCAAATTGCCTCCTCTGCTATCTTTTTAACATGAAAAAAAGTCTCCAGATGGTAAATGTGTTGACCACCCTTTCTGAATTGCTTGGCAATGCCTAGGAAATTTTTTTTTTCCTCTTAGCCACTGGTAACTGATGCAGAATAGAGAAGAAAATAAGTTAACAAGGGATGGAGGGATGGGTGGATGGAGAGATGGATTGAGGGATGGGTGGATGGAGGGATGGATGGATGGATGGAGGGATGGATGGATGGATGAACGGACGACTAAAAATTATTTGAAGATGATTATCACTCTTCAGTTTTATATGAATCTCTTATGGTAAATATCCATGTTGTTGAAAGAAAGAATATTTTAGGGTGTGCAGTTAATTTTGCAGGTGTTGCCTTGAAATCAGAAAAGCCTTTTCTGCCTTCTCCAGGTCTGTAAATTAGGATTTTGCAAGCTTGGCTTTGAAAAAAAAGATCAGAAAAAAGAGTGGTGTTATATATACACTCCCAAGCTGCATGCAAGGAATAAAAATGTTATTCTTGGCCACGTTGTTATCACTAAAGACAATATTAATGCATCCAATGTTATTAAAATGTAACTATTAGTCGATATATTGATGTTGCTGACTGTCCAGATTTACTCCTGCGGAGTTTAAATACTTGAGGCTGCATTACTGTTGGCAATAAAGATATTTAAAGTGCAGGAAAGTCACACATATTCAGAAGCATTTTATGAGGTTAATCCGGAATATTTAGGTTAAATTAAGTTAAATTTGGGTGTGAAGGTGAATGGGTAATAGATAAAGGAAGGTCCTAAAACAAGAATCAGGCCTTCAGCTGGTTCCTGAGCCATTAAAATGAGCTTATTTCACTTTACAGTCGTACCTATCAGTGTCCTTTATTCTTAGGTGAAGCTCTCAGACATAGTTTTAAGGAGGGTTTTTGAAGTTCTTCTTAGACACCAATAACCACCAGAAATGTGGGAAAGGCAGGTCGGATTTTGGGAGTCAACAGAAACACATGGAAGAGCCAGGCTGCTTTTGCTCTCCTCTGGAAAACTCCTCCTTGGTGTTGATCAAAACTTTATTTGAGCTATCAAGAAACTCAAATCTGCAAAAACAGCCTGGAAATCTCCTGAGGAAAAAAGGACTTCTTGTTGACAAAAACAGTGGTTGTGCTCCTTGCTTTTGATTATGACAGGAAAAGCTCCAAACCATCAATTCAAACAGTGTTGGGTTTTCCTTTGGCATTGCTGTCCCTTGGGACACGCCGTGCTGCCACATTGGGAGTTTCTCTAGGAGTTAAAGCACTGCATTTATACCTGAAGTGCAGTGCCTCACCCCAAATATTTGCAAATCAAGCAGAGCAGACTAAAGAACCTGTTGTTATCTCATTTCTTCTACCTTTTTTCTTTTTTATTTTTTAATTGAGAAATTAATTCAGAGTTTTCTGTTGTGCAGGCCAATGACTGCCCAACCTGCTGCTCGTTCATTCTCTACGAATACATTAAACTGTTTAATAAAGCTAAACATAAAAATTGGGAACTGTCACGGGGATTTTGAGGAAGGATTTCTGAGCTGGAGGCTGCTGTTTGCCAGCTGATGTGTGTTCTGTGTGTCAGACATCTGCCTCCACCAGCAGCAGGAACAAAATCCTGCAGGGTCAGCTCTAACGGTGGCTGCTGCTGCTGCTGCTTTGCAGTTCCTTGGTGACAGTGATGGATTTTCAAACAAATTGGTGCTTAGATTCCAGGGGGAAACTCCTCAGCAGAGATCCAGCACTGTCAGGAGGGGTCAGAGCCAGAGCCTAATCTGTGACACCGTCCTGCCCCTGGCACTGTCACTCTGCACAGGGAGGGCCTTCCTCCTCCCCCTGCATCAGTGGCACGGACTAAATGCTGAAATATCAGCCCAGCCCACCCTTAGAAACACTTTAGTACATATTTAGTGCTTTTCCTGTTCGTGTGGGAGACAGAAAAAGGGGGAAAAAAGAGGAATCCCATCACACAGGACCTGTTTGTCCTGTCCTCACCAGCCCTTTGTTGTGCCACAGGCCAAGACCAGCAAAAAGGGAAATAGATAAATTAAATTGTCTAAGCAAGACCCACATTTTCAGAGAGACCATCCCAAAGAAAGACAGGATCAGGACATCCAGTCTTGCAACAGATCAGAAAATCCTGAACTGGCCAAGGGCCCGTGCAGGCCCCAAGAGATAATTTGTGATGGCCTGAGGGATACAAGGAATCATTGGGAAGCCTGATTTTGTGGCACACACATCTGGGGCACTGAAATCTGCTTCCCCCCTGCCCCAGGTGTTTTTTTGAAATAGTGCCAGACTGCACACAACTTTCTGACAACAATGTAAGCAATGAATTGGCCATCACCAAAAATCTTCCAGCCTTTAATCCAAAAAAAGCATCAGAGATCCAAGAGGGAAATTCATGGACTAATTGAAGCTGTTGGCTGTACCTAGGACAGAGATACTTTGTCTCTGCTGGAAAGATAAATCTGCCATCAATGAAAACACCAAATGTGCTATTGCCAAAATGAGGCTGCATTTCCTTGTGCTCCTCTGGAGCAGGACTCTGATGCTCGCTATGCTCAGGTGTTGTAATCCATGAAATTCAGCATCACTGCAGCAAACAGACACAGAAAGCCCTCAAATTGAATGCTGTAGGAACTGAGCTGATTGTGGGATCAAGGCTTCTCTGACTCTGTCCCATCACTCAACACAGAGACCCTCTGCTTTGGGGTAACCTGTGCTCCCAGGGTCTCTAAGAAAAGGGTGCTGTGGGAAAAACTGCTCCCAAAGCAGTTTTCCTTCCCAAAGGCAGGAAAACGCATCATTTCTTGCAGGTTTTTGAGTTTATCATTAAAGGACACAACCCCAGTTTGTCATTTTCAAGCAGTTTGTGCTGATTCCCATCCACTTGGGGCGAGACTGCTGTGGGTGTGTGGCAGAAATTCCCCGCTGGCTGCGGAGGGAGCTGGCACCGCCAGCCATTCCGTGGCTGTGAAGTTGTTCCAGGCTGATGCAGCCTCCCCCAGCTCCAGCTGCCAGGCTGTTTAGTCAGATCCACTGTCGTTTGCTGCCTTCTCCACCAGCTCTGAATTAGAGCCTGGATCCCCTCACCTTGTCACCAAGGAGCTCTGGGGCCGGGGGAAACGGTGATTATTTTGACAAGGGGATCACAGCAAACCTCTGTGCTCTCCCAGAGCAAATCATACTTGATCGTGGTAATTGAGAGGTGCATTCCTTCCCACTGATGACTTCTGTCGTTGGAGAACTGCTTTTCAGCCTGGAATATTACTCCTTTCCTTCCCTCACCGACACCAAATGAGCAGGTGTAGAGTTTCATCCTTTGCCAAGCCTATAATCTGCTGTTATTTCCGCAAGGTAGCCCTTTGAGTCAGGTATTTCAACGCCAGCGATTCGATTCCTTCAGCAGTGTTTACATAAATAAAATATGCCAGAGCAATCCAATTTGGGGCTTACGTGATTGCCTTCCCTCCCTTTGATCCCCAAACACTTGAAATGTGATTCCTCTCCTCAGCACAGATCTCGTCAAACAGAAACATCTCTGAGCTGCAGTCAGTCCAGACCCATCAGTTTTAACAACCTTCGCTCACAAAAATCAAATCAAATCAAATAAAAAAAGAAATTAATAACCTTAATCTTAGAAAAGTGATGAGTGGAACAATTTTATTTTTTTTTTTGCGGCTTTAAATTATTGATTGCCCTTAAGCATCTCATTTCCAGCCTTTTGAAAGGGGAAGCAAACAAGAATGTAATTTACAAATAAAAATCAGTTTAATGAAGAAAAGCCCATAAGACAAATTGATTATGATTCTGGTATGGTTTTGACGAAGAACATTTGAAAATTATTTTGGAAAACTAATTTTCGGGTTGCATTCCTGAACTCGTTATTGACTGAACTTCCCAATGTACATATGGATGAAAACTAAGAAGAGAAAGCTGATTAGAGAATGACAGAGATTTTTCTGAAAGGGAGATTTACTGCAACGGATCCTTACTTGCTAAGGCTGCAGAATGTATTTATATAAGCGATTCACCATACGGATGTGGGAAAATGTTCAAATATTTGTGTATCAAGTTTCAGACTCCCATAAATGTTTGCTACAGAAAGTAACACCGACTATAAAATCTCTCTTTGCTATAGAAAGCAACGCCGCCTAGAAAAGATGTCTTTGCTTCAAATTGTGCATTTAATTCGGGAAACCCGAAATGACAGCATGAACCCAATGCAGAAGCATATTTTGTTGGGTTTTTTTGGGTTTTTTTTTGCTACCTGGGTAGTAAATACCCATCATGAGTCTGAAATCCTGCCAGGCTCGTGCTTCCCTACCAATTCCTGCATCCGGGGTTTTTCAGATGTTGGAATTATAGATCCCGTTAGGCCTTGGCCCAAAAGTCAATACCAGCAACAGCAGCTTGTGAGGGGCTGAGTCTGCCACAAGAAATCCCCGTGGTCTTGCTGAAAATTCCCCATCCCAGCCTTCCTGGGCAGGGAAGAGGAGTCCTTCTGTGGTTGTGGTGCAGGACCAGCTGCTGGTTAGTACAGCTCAGGTTAGGAAAGGTGGGGGAGCTCTGAATTAAAAGATGGATTTTAAAAATGTTTATTTGAACAATATCTACTGAGAAGTGTCTGTGGGGCCGTGTCCTGCAGCCAAAACCTCTCTGGATAATTGGAATAACGTAGAGCTACCACTCTTCTCCCCCAGGAAAAAGAAAAGAGCTGCCTGCCCAGAGCCCAGGTGAAACAGAGCTTGAATGGAGCCTGACAGAGCATCCCCAAAATTGTACTGACATCCCTGAAATCATGGAATGGTTTGGGTTGGAAAGGAACCTTAAAGATCACCTTGTTCCAACCCCTTTCCATGGGCAGGGAATCTTCCACTGTCCCAGGTTGCTCCAAGCCCCACCCAGCCAGGCACTGATGAACAAATCTTATTAACAGCAGAACACTGTATATTTAAATAAAATTATTGTTACATTTACTCTTATGTTCTGTTTTCTGCAATATAACAGACTGTTTTTCTCAGCATAATGAAGACAAATAAAAAAGATGAATTTTAACATCTCTGGATTTTTTTTTTGTGGTTTGGAAAACAGGAACTTGAGCAGAAAATGCAGTGTGACATAGCCACTGCTGCAAACGCTGTGTGATAATTTTGATAATTGAAAACTGCAAGGCAGCATAATTATCTGACATAGCTCATTTAAAAAAAAAACAAACAAAAAACAAAAAAACCACCGTTATTGCGGTGTAAACTTAAAAAGTGCTTACATTTGGGAATTCCTTTTCTGCTGAGAGGTCAGGGCAGGGTATTACCAGCTGAAAATCGTGTCATTATTCCCAGGGCTGCAGTTCAGCCGGGGTAAAATACGACACACTGTCATTTACCAGCCACCAAAAAAAAAAAAATCATAAAAATCCCCCTGAATCATGTAATCACGGGTACCTCTGGGACAGCCTCTTTGTCCTAAAGAAAAAGTGAGGATATTTTGGAAAACACATCCACTTTATGTCTTCATCCAAGGAAACAACCACAAATCAATTGGATTAGAGCCGTGCCTGGGCGATCCAGGAGTTAAGGTTGTGCATGTCAGCATTTCTATTAGGCTGATAAGTAACCTGCTGTGAAAAACCTCACCAGCAGCCTGCATGGGCTCTGCAAATAAGTTGTCTTATTATTTCCTCCAAATTTTAAATCATTGGTCATTTGGAGCTCATGTCAGCTTCATTTTGCCGCTGTGAGCCTGCCAACTTCAAGAACATCCTTGGGCAGATATTTATACCTGAAATAGCAGGTGTGGATTGAATTTATCTGCACAGGCTGGGGAAATGAATGCTCAGCTGGTCCCTGTTGGTGGTGATGGAGGAGTTAAGGCTCCCAGTAATTTTGTGGAGTATAAGCTCTAAAAATTTATTAATAAAAAAAAAATCCAGCAAGTTTAGTCATCCTGGGTTTCTTTAATGAAAAGATCTTTAAATGTATAAACACATAGAGTAAATATTCAGCTAAAAATGATTCACAGATGCATTTTTAAAGCTTTTGTGACAGGTTTTAATATAAAGTTTAAACAAAATTACCAGAACAAAGCTTGTGGATATTGAATTCCTGACTTTGCTATTCTTTTAAGAATATATGATCTGTTCAGCAACAGAGATAAAAAAAGTATTGCAAAACAGACAAGATCTTAAATAGGCCAAATTAACCTTGAAGGGAGAAAAAGGCAAAGCTACACAAACTACAAGGGGAAGCAGAAGACTCAATAAGTCACAGGCTGTTGTTTCATTGCAAATACTGAGTGCAAAGCCATCAGACATATGGGGGGAAAAAAAGGGGGAACATTTCACACAAACTATTTTTCCAGTCACTGTTGGGGAAGTGAGGTCACTCTGGGGTTTTTCTTTGAAGCATCAGAGTCCCAGAATGGCTGAGGTTGGAGGCACCTCTCGAGATCCTCCAGACCAATCCCTGCTGGAGCAAGGGCTGGGCTTTGAAAATCTCCGAGGATGGAAACTCCCCCACCTTGCTGGGCAAGCTGATGCTGGCCTTGTCCCTCCTCTCTTGGGCTGAGACGCAGCTTCATATTTCACCTTGTGCTTGGGGGCTCTTGGCCATCACTGAGGAGAACCTTTGGACCATCCCAGCTCGCTCAGCCTCTTGCTCCAATCCCTGGATCACCTTCATGGCCCTTTGCTGGAATTACTCCAGTGTGTCCTTGCCTTTCTCACACTGGGCAGATCAGACCTTTGATGGACTTTGTGAGGTTCCAGTTGGTTTCTCCAGCATTTCCATGCCCTGCTGGATGGCAGCCACTCCTGCCAGTCCTTTGTCACCTGCAGACCTGCTGAACTTGCATTTTGCCCCCTCCAAAGTGGCTAACGAGGAGGTTAAACAATGCCTGTACCAAGGGAAGAACCTGCTGTACCCTCAGATATAATAAATTAGATTTCTACATGAGATAAGTGCTCATTAAATGAAAGTGACGCTCAGCCTTTCTCCATTTTCCCCCTCACTGGCACTACAGAATAGGACACAAGTGCACCTTCAGAAACAACATTAATATATTCAAATAAGGGGTTTGCATCTTGACAACAAGCTCTAAATATCCTTTAAAATGCATCCAATTTCTTTTTAAGCTCTCAGGAAGGAACATTCAATATGTTGGCCAACTAACCGAGCAAAAAAAAGAATTTACATACAAATTTTTAACAACGCCTTTGGAAATTAAATCTGGGTTGTGTTGACCTCTGTGCCTGTGCTAGGCCCGGGGACCAGCTCTACTTTTCACCCAGAACAAAACCAAAGGTGCTTTTGGCAAAGCGTCTCTGGAAATGCTTTTCAAAACTGTGCGTGCAAGTTGAAAAATAAAATTTTAATTGTTTGGCTTGCGGTTCGCCCCGCAGAATATTGATAATAATGTTTTATCTAAGATAGTTATAATTGGTTTCTTTCAGGAAGCCACATTATAATCACATTAAGACACTTCAGGGCGTCTGCCCTAACAATGGCAGGTCCTGCTGGGTCTTATTACTTAAATGTGTTCGCAGTGGCTCTGCCTGCTGCTGCCTCATTTATCTTTTCTGGGCAGAGATTGATCCCAACTTTCCCCAAGTTGTATTTATTTTGCTAAGCAGAGCATTGATCGATGCCATACGAGCTGAGACAACCAAACTCATTTTTCTAATGAGAGATTTTCCAGAAAGCCTCGTGAAATTTGTTTATTTGGACGATACCTCAGAGTTAATTACTCCACGCAGAGAGCGAGATAATAAGCAAAGGATCAAGGAAGGGTAATTGTTTCTCCCATTTGGCAAGACTCTGCAGGAAAATTTGGGTATTCCTGGGAGGTTAATGGGAGTCCAGGCTCATGGATTACTCATCCCACAAAGCCAGCCATGTCCAGTTGGGCTGCTCTCACTGTTGTAAGACACATGGATCAACTGGGAAAAAAAAAATAATTTGTGAATAAAGCACTAAATAACATGGATAGGGACCAGCCTCTTCTTTCTGTGGTGAGTAACTGTGAATGTGCTGATGTGAAAAGGGGCAAGAAACACTTCTCACTGAAATGTAGACACACTCCACTGTAAAAGTGCATGGGAAAGCAACTAACAGCCTCCAAAGTGCTCCAACCAGATTTTTTTACAACACTTTAGTACTGAAATTATATTAATTTAACCACTTTACTTAGGTTTATTTCAAGGCAGAAAACAGCCAAACACAACGAAGTGTGGAGAATTTTAAAGTTGCTTCAATACTTGAATTTAAAGAAATTCCTCAGTCAACCAAGGCCATTCTGGGCCACATTCTCCATCCCACCATTCCTGAGGGGGAATTCTCCTGGAGCACAGCCCAAGGCCTGCAGCAGCACCCCAGGGGTACCCACCTGAATTCTCAGGTGTACAATAAATAATATACAATAATAAAGGGTGGACTCAGTGCCAGCACTAAAATCCTCCCCCTTCTCCAGCTTCTGGCTTTTACAGAAATGGCAGGAATTTAATCTCTCTGTGATCTCCATTCCTTTGTTAATTTTTATTATAAATACTTCATGGCCTAAAAACCCATTAGTACAGATACTTGGGGAGGTGAACAAACACAAGTGTGCAATGTTTTATATATAGAGAGATAGAGTTTGTATCTGTAGCTTATGCATCTCTAAAAATACATTTCACCTTGGCCACATTACCAATCTTTTCCTACTTCTCCAGGAACATTAGAAAGTAAAATCCCCACTAGCAGCAAGTGCAATTAAAGCTAATTTTGTCTCAGACTCTTTCTCCAAATGACAAAGCACAGAGCCTGCATTTTGCACAGGTGAAGCACCAGCAGTTTGGAAACGACGTGTTCAGGTAATGAGTGAATTCCCTCCTGGTTTGTTCACCCAGCACAGCCTAAATTAATTCTGTACCTCCCTTGTACCCCAAGCCAGGAGCATATGCATCAAACACGTAGCAGCCTGTAGAAACCTTCAGAAAATTATGCAGCAAAGGGTAGAAATTAATTCCTGATGTTCCATCAGGGTGGTACCACTCTTCTGAGGTTGTAATCCAATCCAAACTGCAGGGCTTCCAAAGCTGAAAAGGGGGAAAAAAACATCCTAATGTGGGATAAACAATACCACAAAACATCGTGATGTGGGATAAACAGAATGGCTCTGAGGATCTTCTACTGAGAAATTAAAATGGGAACCATACATTAATGCTGTTAATGGCAGTTTATCCGAGAGCTTTCTTCATATTGCAGGATCCAAGGGCTCGAGTTCCACATTAATATCTGTTTTATGGTTCCCTCTGCCCCAGAACGAGCCATAATTTCATTATCAGTTCCAGACATCCCTGTCTGAGATGTATTTTCGGTGTTTACAATGCTTTTCAAAACAGAGCTAATGAACTGTGTGTTTTAAAGGATTCTGGGGGGTTTGAGGGCAGGCCTGGTGTTGGAGATAGAAAGGAAATGGCAGCAATAAAGTTCAAACGATGCCTGGTGTACAAATAAAAGTTGCAAGCAGCAAGGGCTGTATCTTTGCATAATCGTGACTCATCTGAGCTCTCTGTGAGCAGGGAGGGGAAACCATGAAATGCTGCTTGGTGGGGGAAAGGAAGGAGTTCTCTCTGAGAAAGGAGGAAGTTCTCCATGCTGGGATCATGTCTGCCACCAACTCCTCAGATATCTAAACTCATCCAGAAGTCACACCCTCAGATTCAACATGCACATTAAAAAACAAAGAAAAAAATCAAAGATATTCACTTTATTTTTTTTAATTTTTTTTGTCTTAGAAATTCTACTTTAGTCTGATTTCTTGCGTCTCTGATTATTTTTTGTGTTTATCCTTCCCCCTTTTCTTGGCTGAGCTGGCTCCTGCAGCCTCAGCTCTTTGCCTGCTGCTCCTTTGCCCAGACACCTTGCCCAGATTTGGTCACAGCTAAGAACACAGATCCCACTTGCATTTCTGCTTCTGATCACTCTCAGGTCTCTCTCTACTCCAGCTTTTCACATCTCCACACTCTGTATATCTGTGGAGATATTTGTGATAACTCCACTTGTCTCTCTGCTCTTTCATGCTTGGAATTATTTTGTTTCCTCATAAAGCAAGAACCTATTCTTCCTTCCTCATCTTCTCTAGAACATCCAAATATCTTCTTTTACATGAATAATTCTAGTTCTTACACCCCTTGCATCCTTTTGGAGGTCTGATTATTTTTTAACTGCAGAAATATTCTGCACATCTTCCTCAAAACCTTTTTTTTTTTTTAATTTAACATAGAAAACAATATTTGAGCAGGTTAGGCTTTTAGGGGAGCAAAATGATCTGTAGTACCCAGATGCAGGCTGCAAATGCACATCAGCAAGGAACACCTAGGTTAAAACCAAGCAAATTAGAGAAATTTATGGATATTCTGGGAAAATCCTGACCTTGAACTGTCTGTGGCTGGTGAGTGTTGTAACAAGGCTGTAAAGCTCCAGCATGTGCTGTATCACAGCATGTTCTGTTATCAGCACCTTTGGAGATGACAGGAAGAAACTTTTTTTATTTTTTTTTTTTTTTTCAGGATCAGTTCAGTCAGCCTAAACCAGACACTTAAAATAGGTCAAGGAATTGTAAGCTGCAGCACTTAGTAGTCATTAATTTCAGTGATCAGCTCAAATGCAGATGTCTGCACTGTCACTGGGGGAAGCTTGGTGAGACAGAGCCTTAGTGGGATTTCCCTCCTAGGAGCTCTTCCCTCTTTTCAGCTCATCCACTAATAAACATTTGTCCTTGGCTTTATGGTAGAAATCCTTTACCAAGACATGAAAAATTTTCTATTTCTGCACCAAATCAGATGAGAGATGGCAAAGACAGGGGGATCCCTCAACAAATTTGCAGGAAAACCCTCAGTGCAGAAGCCCTTTTTGATCTTCCAGGGTTTATCCCAGGTCCTACACCTGGACAGAAGGTTATGTAAAACCTTGTCCAACCACCCTGTGCTTCATCTTCAAAGCAGCTTCAGTTCTGCCTGCACAATCACATCCTTTTCCTGGTGGAGATCTGTGTCACACTTTGTTTTAACGTGTGGCTGGCTGACTTTTAGCTTCCCTAGCAGCTGTGAACACGCTCAGAATTCCGTTCTGGAGCATGGTGGGTCTGTTTTGCCCCTAATGGATGAGCTGTTTCCAGAGGAAATCATTCTCCAGCTTCACGTGTTCTCCCTGCTCGCTTAGCTCCAGACCTTCTGCCTGGTGGGCAAAGCCTTCAAAGGTCACTGTGTGTGTGTAGATGATCTAAAATTGCCCCAAGATCTCCCTGCTGCTTGTCTGCCATCTCTGCAGTGGGGCATTGTCCTCCAGGTGAGGCCAGGCCTCATTATCCCTGTCGTTAATCTAAGAAAGGCAATTTAGCGATGCTTTCCCATCTGGAGCTCTCTTTCCCGGCTAAAGTGCAAACTCCAGTCTGAGACAGGATCATTTTATCAGATTTGGGAGAGTTCTAGGAGTGCTTGTGGGATTTTTTTTTTCTCCTGAGGAATGGCTCCTCTTGTGTTGCTGGGTTGGTCTCTCTCAGGTGGAGAACCTGCAGTTTATTAAATTAATTTTATTTTGTTTGCGCAGGGATCCAGATTGGAAGTATAGAAGAAGAGATGGAAGCTCCAAAGGGACAACCAGGAATAACTGCGGGGAAAGGGCCAATTATCAACATCCAGGCCAGGAATGCTGTGAGAGAGAGCAAGCTCTGAGTTCACGCTGGGATCACACCACACCAACAGACCCACTACAGAGCGCTGATCTGCAGAATTTTAAAGCTGGCATCTCTGTATATTCCTTAATCCTCTGCTCCAAAGGAGATTATGGTTAAATGTATCTCAGTGCTCCACATCCAACCAGGTTCCAGCCCCCAAACCAGAGGAAGACCCTGGAGCAAGACTCTCTGAGCCTCTAACAGGCACACAGAGGTGAGAGGAGAAACAACAGGAGAGAAATCAGGATCTGACTCTGTCCAGGTCCTGAATAAATTGGGATCCAGGCACAGTCCAGGGTAATTAATTGTACTCCACAGCTCCATTAACTTCTGTTGGCTTTAAGCACTTACCTCTTAAAATTCTTGCCCAAAGCCTGTTTTGGTATGTTTTCTTAATGTCTTCTTTTTCCTTTGGAAAATCCTGGTGTTCAGTTTGTGTAGGGAACCCTGCATTGAGTAAAACCCCCAGGAGACAAGAAGAAGGAGTTGGTGGCAAACCCCCTTTTGTTTTAAGAGAACTTGCCCTGAATTTGGCAGGGTTTCTGCTCCCACTTTTCAGAGGTCATAGGGACTGGCCTCAGTTTCATGGGGAAGCCTGGGGAAAGCATTTTCCTTGCAGTGACTTTAGCTCAGAAAACCCTCCTTGGATATCACCCTGAGCTGAAAAACCAAAATCCTCATAACCACTGATTTGTAAGCTAAAATAAACAAATTGAAGCAAATAGCTGAAAGAAAGGCTTTCAACTCATATGGGTGTATGTCTCCACACAGTGTTACAATTTCTATCATCATCTTTAAACAGCTTGAGTGGCTTCAGCAGGAATCTCTGGACCCAGGATATTTTAAGTCTCTCCTCTTTGCATGATGCTTGGGTTATTTCTTCTGCCAGACTTTCAGGAATATGATTTTTATGGAGATATTTCATGTATTAAAATTCTCAAAAGGTCGAGTAAATAACTTGCTGCAGAAAAAAACCAAAACCAAACCTGGGGAAAAAATTAAACATGTACAGCTGGATTCATGGAGATACCTGAAGGAAGGGAGAGATACCACAAAAATGAAGATGTCCAATGTGATAAATATCATTCAGTGTTAGCCACTAAATACCATCAGTGCTGTTCTCCATGCACACATCACTCTGAGTGCATTTTGACCCTGATGTTTTATTACAGATGTTTGCCTGTGATCCTTGCCAGTCTCCCGGTACATTGCAGTGCCTGCACACTTGGTTTCCCTGTGATGATGCTGCACGAGGTCATTTACTGTCCCCAGCCCAGAAACCAGACCCTGACAGGCTGAAGGGAAATGCACAGCCCTGAGACAGAAATCTGGCACAACTCAGAGACAGCTTGTTAGGGCTTTGTCCAAAATAGCCTTGTCTGACTTATTGCAGATTAAAGGAGCCTTAATGGGGGCTGGTTGCTGTGTTTACTTGAGGAGTGCATTTGACAATGCTGTGATTATAGGAACAGACACTTCAGCTTAGTTGACCTGTCCTGATTTAATTATTTTACCGTGCAGAGCCTTTGCTGGGCAGCCAGGTGTCCTCAGCAATCAGCGTCAGGTACCAGGTTCCTGATGGCCTCCCCTGGCACCAAATGTGCCTCCAGGCCTGAGTGACCTCCCTGCCTCCACCCATGGATGTGCAGAGCCTGGGATGCTCTGCCTGCCCTTCCCAAAGCCACCCCCAGCACACAGGATGAACCAGGGTTGCCTCAGCTTCTGAAAACTGCCTGGAAGTCTGTACAGGATGAACTGGAGCTTCATTTCTTTACTGGAGGAATGGTTAAGCTTTGGAGGAGTCTCCTCAGAGGTGGGCAGTGATAAAAGAAGTGTAAGTCACAGACCACAGAAGGTTTTGAGTGGAAAAGGACCCACCAAGATCATCAAATCCATCTCTTTAGTGAAGCTGAGTATTTTGGTGATATGGTTTAGTGGCCAGGGGGGGATTAAGGCAAAGGTTGGACTTAATGAATCTTGGAGGTCTTTTTCAGCCTTAATGGTTTGATGATTTTGTGGTTGATGCATTTGCTCCATGCTTGGGGCATGCCTGGGCTGGAGCAGGTGTGGAGGAGAGCTGGAAATGATGGGAGGGATGGACAGGGCTGGGTTTGCTGGGTGATGCCCTCATGGAGCTCTGCATCCTGCCGGCTGCATGAGAGAGAACCAGAGCCAGCAGGTCCTGGCTGAACGTACCCAAAATCCCCCCAAACCTGGGGCAAAGCATCAGCTGAATCCTGTCCTGCCCCAGGACTCACACACAGCTTCAGGAATCGGAGAACAATGGAATCATGGAATGGTTTGGGTTGGAAGGGACCTTAAAAGTCATCTCCCACCCTCCTGCCATGGGCAGGGACACCTTCCACAGACCAGGAACTCAGCTTCTCTCTCACCACCTTCCAATGCTTGTTAATTAGGGAATGTTGTTGGTGGTGGCAAGAGTTTTTTGGCACAACTTTCCTATTTGCAGAGTACAGGTGGCCTTTAAGGGAATGAGACCCAGGAGATTCGAAGACTCCTTTATTCCTGCTCAGTTTGAAGTTTATGTTGTTTTGCATGAGGTCCTGGTGGTACCTCAGCACTCTTAATCTACCAACTGCAGATCCTTTAAAACAGAGGGACTTAAGTCTCGTCATTTAATTTAGTCCAGGTTTGAAAGTTTTATCCTTTTAATTCATTTTTAATTCCTTTATACATTTTTAATTACATTATTAGAGCGCTTGTGCTGAAATTCACCTGGAGTGCTGCACAGAGGTAATTAGTTAGAGTAGAAGGAGAAAGCCTATTGTGTTTGGGGCTGTCGAGGATTACTGGAAATCAAAATATTCTGGCTCTTTAACTTCAAGATTGCACACTAATATGGTCCAAATGCAAATCTGCAAACACAATATTAACCTGGCAAGTGTGAATGGGAAAGAACAAAAAGCCAAGCAAACACCCACCTTCCCTGAGAATCACAGAATGCTCATTATTAGACCTGAAGCAGCAATGACACTCTGTGTGAATCTTGATTAAAAAATTAATTGCTGGCTCACTATAAAAAATTTAAAAAAAAAAGTAGAAGAAAAGGATAAAGCAAACAAGAAAAGAGGTTTTTACAAACCTGGAATTAATTGAAACCCAATGAATTCCCAAATCCTGCAGTGTAGAACTTATTCTAGCAGCCTGAACAGTCATTTCCCACTCCAGCTCCAGAGCACAGGTCAATAAACCCTGGCAACGGCAACAATTCCAGACACATTCCTATTTCAAACAGTCAGAGCTAATTTGTTCTTTATTTACATTTGAGATTGAAAACAATAATGTTACATTTGTACTGTGGACCTGTAAATGTTAATTTCACTGGTTTGTGTCTCTGAATTTTAGGGGGTGGGAATATTACTGCGCAGTGGAAGACAAGTTTGGTTTCTTCTGGTTCACCCAAGAAAAAAATTTGCTGCTTGGGAAAGCTCAATTTGTTTTTAATTCTTTGCTCCCCTGATGACCATGCCTCTTAATTGGTATCAGCTCAGAGTTCAGAACCTCACTGCTCACCAGAGAGGAGCACAAACAGAGCTCAGGAGTGGACTTCAGAGAAAGGTTTGGAGATTATCTCGCTCACAGCTGATGTTGGGCCCAGTTAGGAACTTTAATACCATTTTGCTTCCCTGGGAAAAACAACGGATTTCACTGCAGCCTGGAGCACGTGCTGCTCCAAACCCGACAGGCAGAAATGCTGCTCAGCTCCTGGTGAGTTGTATACATGATAAATTTAAGCAGATGTTTGTTAGGAACTCCCTGACTCGCTGATCTCTTAAAAAAAATAAAAATGAAAAGGAGCAGAACCGTGTTGGCTGTGTTTTACACAAGTCCTCAAATGCTGCAGGGGAGGAAATGGGGGCAAAACAATACCTGGAATGAAAGATATGAAAATTTTAAAATCCCAAGTGCCTTGTTATTTATTTATACCCTAAGGCACTTCCGAAAAAAAAAAAAAAAATAAAACCAGGTGAAATTAGGTGAAATAGTAGATGAAATCTAAAGAGCAGCGGAAAATACTTTTTTTTTTTTGCTAGAGCATTTTGAAATTTGGAATTTTCACAGCAATTTAGAAAATTGAATTTTTCTAATCAGACATAAACACTGAGATTCAAGGATTAAGCAGTGATATTTCTTCAGACTTTTAGTTCAGAGCTTTTTTGGCCCCTCCATCCTCAGTGAAGCTTCAGAACAGACCCCAGTTTTGATGAGGTTTGCATGAGATAACTCAGCAACAGAGGGTCTCAGAATCAAAGACAAATTTGTAATTTTCCACTGGAAAAGCACTTTGCTATTACATTTGAGATTAACCACTGCCTTTCTCTATATATTCCCTTGAACCTTCTGTATATATTCCCATTTCTTCTCTATGGTTTTACCATCCACCCTGATAAAACAGTTCTGGAGGAGAATTTAAGTGAAAGACAATCCCCCTCTGGTACCATGCCCTGTCCAAGGACAAAGATCAAACCTGGCAGAAAGGGAAATTCCCTTCTCTCCAGAGGGTGTGAGTACCTGTGTCCTACAAAAGGATCTGGAAACCGAATCTTCCTTTGGACACCGAGGCATCAAGGAATCCTTGGAGACTGCCCATATTCCTAATTCAGTATTTGTCTTATCTAATAGTCAAAAAAGAAAAAGGCCCAAGGTCCACTTAGAGATGATCAGCACCCCATGATTAAAGCCCATCAGTTCCTAAGTTGTTCTAAACAATCAAATTGTTCTGAACTAAAATGTTCTGTGGGTGGCATAACATTTTTGTCTTCTGACCACATCATCCACAGGAACTCTTAATCCCACGTAGTTTAAATCAAGTGAAGAATTTGTCCAGCCCACAGCTGCAACCTGGAGCTCACAGAAGGACAATTAAAAGGTACCTTCAGAGTTCCTCCTGTGTGGGGGAACCTGATGCATCCTCATTTCCCAGGCTTTCTGCTGGACCAGCTGTGTCTGACTGCTCTGAGGGAATTGCACCAGGAAAAGAAAATCAAATCCTGTTCTCTCTCTTGGTTTTTCCTTGAGGTGGCTTTCTTTCAGCTGTGCAGCAGAATGTCATTTACAAGGACATTACGAATTTGCAGAGCAGAGAAAAACCCCTTTGGGGGGGATGAAGGAACGCATCGGGGCTGGGGGGAATCTCCAGTTCCTGAAGGCCCCATTAGTTTCTAATGGCCTTGTGTTTCTGAAGGGAAGGGATAGATGCTGCTCCCGTGGCAGCTGAGGAATTTCAGGGGCATTTTTCAGTCTGGGCATGACAAATGTGCAAGCCAGTGAAAGCCAGGCTGTGTTTGTCGCTGCTGCAGTAACAACTCCCAGTAAATTTGAATTGCTGGCATGGGCCCGATTCAGAGCCTTTTAATGCCTTTACAAGACATGCCCGTGCAGACAGCTGGAAGAGGGGGTTGTTTTTCCTTGACCTATGTTCTCTTTGAGCGTTCTGGGTTTAGCTTTTGTGTTTGTGGCAAGCTGAAATGTCAGAATTTCAGGTCTCCATCAGACAGGTCATCAATAAATCATAACGATCTCAGGCGCTGGCGGCTGTGCTTGTACAAACTTCTAACCCCAACAACTCACACTTGTTGCCTGTCTAAAGTATTTCAATCCTTTGGGAGAAAGGGAAAATGATCTCTGCAAAAGTGTGATTATTGCTGGAGTCTCTCACCATCCTGCCCCAGAAGATCTGTGTAAATAAAGTTTCTCATGGCGTTTCTGCAGGATCAGCCCACTCCTTTTATTTTGCACACACCATTATTTAATTTTCAGAATCACTCCCATCACTTTGGGGGACTGGATTTTGCTTGGCTGGGTCGTTGTTCACCTTTTTCTGGCCCTGACCTGCCTGGAGCACTGTTCTGACCTCATGGAGAGCCACATACATGTGGATCAGCTTTGGAGCATTCCTGAGCCTCCGCTCCCAACTTCAAACAAAAGCTCAAACTTACAGCTCAGAAGTTTGTAGCTTTGGGTGCTGGCCAAGAACGATGCTGTCAAGCTGATATAAACCATCTGCTATTGTATTTACCATTTTTTTTTTTGGCTCTCTATAACTCTGGTTGGGAGGCAAGTCCTTCAGCACAGCCCTTGAATGCTAAGTCTTGGATGGAAGGGACAATATGGTCACAAACCATCAAATTGACTGAGCTCAGGGAAAGTAAAGTAGCAAAACACCTCCACAACCACCTGTGAGATCCTGGGCCTGTTACACACAGGGGTGGCTGCACAGCCTTGGTTCCCCCAGACATTGAAGGAAAATAGTTTTTGTGATGACAGCAAAGACACAAGCACAGATTCAGAGCTTCATCTTTTTCCTTATGGAAATTTATATCAATGCTTCAGCAGATGAAAACATTACCAATGTTTATCCATTTGGGTGAAAGCTGGATCTCAGCTGGAGGGTTTCTTCAGAATGTGAACATTTCCGTCAAAGGGAACACAGGAAATACTTTTATCACAGTATTTTGGCATGTTTTTTCCTCTTTTCAGGTGGGGTCAGAAGGAGAAAACCCAGACAAAAGGTAATGATGATGCTACTGAGAACTTGCTGTAGTTGAAGGTGTTCATTGCAGGGGGTTGGACTTGAGGGATATAAGGGTCCCTTCCAACCCAAACTATTCTACTAAAAAAGCACAATGAGCTCTTGTACATTTTCCCTCTTCACTGCAAATTCTTGAAAAAGTCCAGAACAGCTTCCATGGCCCAAAAACATGGCCCAAACTCCTCAGCTTTTCATAAGCATGAGGCTGGAGTGAAATGATACCCTAGGAAGTAAAAAACTTATTTTATTCAGACAAATCACCTGGCTATCAGTTTTTGCCAGAGCTGACAGAAGGGTGAGAACAGCAGACTCAAGATGATGACTCTGGAAAATCCAAATAATAATCAAAAACCCATGAGCAGTAATAGTGTATTAAGTAATCTACTCCACCAGGCTTTGGAGCATGCCACTCTCCAATCTCCACGAAAATAAACCATCAGTATTTATCTGTCAACACTGCTTAATCCATAGTCAGCACCCTCAGAAATGGGCCCACATGAAATAAAGTCTGGCACAAGCACAGAGGCTGCTTTCCATCCCACACTGCTCAAAATGTCAGGGGGTGACATATGATTGTATTTTGCAGCAGAAACCACTGCTGTCCAAGCACTGAGATTTAAACAGACATATTTATGTGGTATTCCTCATCTGGCCCATCAGCTAATTAATTTTCTTTTCTTTTCTTTTCTTTTTTTTTTTTATTTTTTTTATTTTCTATTTTAGAAGAGTGTTATAAAACTTTGGAGAACATTGATGGGTTTGTCATGGTGTTTTTATCCACTGACTCCACTGTGCTTTAAGGAATCTTTTGGCTAAACAATGCAAGAGGATGGAGGCTTTTCAGCTTCCAATCCTCTCCGTGTCAGGAGATTATGCACGAAGCACAGAAATTATTTTGAACCCAAACCTTGTCTGTGAGTGTAATAGATGCAAAGCCAGAGCCCTTTGGCATCTCTGGCACTCACCAACATTGGCCTGGAGACTGCAGATCCCCACCACACCATTCTGACAAACCTGATTACTAAAAAATGATCAAATCTTTCCACGTCATGTGCAGCACAGCAATCAAATGTGACTCTCCCACAGCTTATCTGGTAAATCCTATTTCTCACCCACATCAGGAAAGGATAGACTGCTAAAACAAACCCCACCCACTTTTTTTTTTTATTATTTTTTTGCCTGCTCTGGGTTTTTAGGGTATGCAGGTTTTTTATATTATCTTTATTATACAGTCATTTAGAGAGATAATTTATGAGAACGTGGAGTGACAGGATGAGGGGGAATGGCTTCAAACTGAGAGAGGGGAGGTTTAGATGGGATCTTGGGCAGGAATTGTTCCCTGTGAGGGTGGGCAGGCCCTGGCACAGAGTGCCCAGAGCAGCTGTGGCTGCCCCTGGATCCCTGGCAGTGTCCAAGGCCAGGTTGGATGGGACTTGGAGCAGCCTGGGACAGTGGGAGGTGTCCCTGCCCATGGCAGGGGTGGCACTGGATGATTTTTGATGTCCTTCCAACCCAAACCATTCCACGATTATCTGAAATAAGCATGACTGGGGAGAAGAAGGGAAAGGAGCAGTTTTAAATACGAGACTTAAAGAAACTACCTGGCAAAACTTAGAGCTACCTCAATTAAAGTTCAGCGCCTGCTGTTTCCTCCTTGGGGCCCTCCCTCCTCCCACCTCTCCAGCCCCATCTGTGCCTCCTGTTGAACCTGTGCATTTGATGAAGGGCTCGTGTTCAAAGCAAGGCTTCACCACCATTAGCTCTCATTAAACCCCACAGGTGGTAACCATGAGTCAGGGCAGTGCCCTGGAACCACAGCCCCTGGAGATGCTGCTGAATGGGTGGCAAATGTTCTCTGAAGTGCTGGAGTCACACAGGCTCACTTCGCCTCAGCACTCGTTTTTTTTTTAGGAGAGGGGCTGGAGGTGCTTCAGCAATGTTTTTTTAAGACAAATGTGCACAGAAGCGATTTTTACATCACCGGTGTTCAGGAAACCGGAGGTTTTTTGGAGGTAGAAAGAGGGATTGTCCGGGGATGAGATGCATTTGTGTACTCAGGCTAATCAGGAAAAAGGATACAACTGCTAGAAAAAGGCAGAGATAATGGCAAACAAAGCCAAATAGTCATTGTGTTCAGGATCTTCCTCATAAACAGTCCTAGGTACATTTTTAAAGTTATTATGAGAAACACTGCATGACTGGACAGCAAAGACACAACACAGCTGCACTTTTTCTTGTTGCTAACCATCCTTTAGTACCTAAAAAGTTGAATCTTTGTCTGTTCCTTGTCTCCTGAAAGCAGGTAAAGGAAATGCTGGAAATTTCGCCTCAGGAAAGCATTTTCCATTCTCTAGCCAGGCAAGCTTTATCCCCAAACAGTTTTCTGTACACAGGGATTGGTAAATCACATCCACTGCCTGTGCGAGGCACAATATATCCCCCACATGGCACTCAGCAGATCAACACTGCAGTGATTGTTTCATAAACATCGAAATCAAGTTATTAATGAACAATATCAGCAGCTTCTTTACGTTAATAATGATTAATTGCACTTCTATTTTGGAAAACAGCCGACCTCCAGCAATGGATGAGAATAACATTTGGTGCTGGCGTCTCTCCTGCAAAGCTTACAAATAATTTGGTAGAGCAGCTAATTATCTGACAAACCCAATCAGTCATTAATCTCTTAGGAGATTCCAGGAGACCATTCTTTTATAGAAGTCAATCATTATTATTTTTTAAATTTTTTTTTTGCTGTTTTTCACTGGACAGACTCTCTGATGTCACCACTCAAAATCTGGAGCTCTCCTCAGTCTGCCTTACTAAATCCATTGGAGCTGCACCATTTTTATTAAAACCAAACATTTCTTGAATTCTGGAGTTCTTAAAGGGATGTGTGTGCAGAAATTTGTTCCAAAATTAATATATGTTATATGGATTTTTTTTTTTTAATAGGAATTTAATGTTTAGTGCATCACCAAGTGGGTTTCAGCCCAAATACCAGAAATGTAGTTTGGATTCGAGATACACAAAGAGATTCAAAATAAGAATTATTAAACACTCATCACAGAATTGGTCCATAAAATAGTGGAGAAAACTTCACAAAAACTGCTCCTATTCTCAGAAGAACGTTTCCATATTAATTTTCCTTCCAAAATAGGTCACTCTTTGTTATTAAATAACTATTGCTTGCTTGATTTCTTTTTTTAGAGGAAAACTACAAGGCTGACATGAAACTTGGGAGGTATTTTTGACTGGAATGTGCTTTTTAAATGAGACCTACTTCTACTCCTTCTATTTCTTTTCTATTTCTTGCACCAGTTCCTCTTGTTGAACTTCCAAATTCAGGAGGAGATTATGCCCTCATTTATTCCCTCTTGCTCTGGGTTGCTTGCAGAACCTTATTTTCCCCACTCCTCATTCCCATCACTTTTTCAAAAGGAGGTGGGATGAAAGGGGTGTATTTATGGAATCCTTTGTGATTTATTATATGTTTTTTTAAAACGTGTGGAATACTGGATCAGATCCATAGGTGCACACCTGCAGGCAAATTGAGGAGCAGGAGAAGGAAAAGGAGGTTGGCAAGTGGACAACTGCAAGATTTTACAGCTTCTCGAGGGCAGGGGTTGTTTTTTACCCAATAAAGATGCAAGAAATGACCAAAACACTGAGTTGAATGCAATGAAACATAAAAAAAAAACCTCACTGATTTTATATGTGAATGCATCAAAAGAGGCTTGGATGGAGGTTTTCCAGGCTGGGGGTGCACTCCAAGGGACCTGCAGGAGATGCTCAGCCTCCAGGCCACCTGCAGATCCCAAATTTCAGCTCCTCCAATGCCCGTGGGCACCGTGACCCACTGGCAACATCCCTTTGTCCCTCTGCCCACCTCCTGCATCCCACAGGTGATATCCCTGCTCCATCACAGGTGTTTGGAGATGGTTCCCACAGGCAGCTGCTCCCTCTCCTGCAGCCCAGGGCCCAAGAACGTCCCTGCAAAGATGGTGCCCATGGAAACCATGGAGCTGCAGAGTTTTACAGCCCACATTTCTGACAAAGTGGTGCCAAAGTGTTTCCCATATCTCTTTTAAAAGTAGCAATTATGGTATCTCCTGCACTTCAGCCTGCAATAAAACACCTGGTTGTGGAAGTTTTTGGGAAATGTCTACACACAGCCATTGCCACTCGGTGTTTTTGGCCTCATAAACCCTGTTACTGTTCACTTTGCTTTGCCTAACTGCAGGCCAATTAATTTTCCTTTACATTAACTTGCCTGAGCAGGAACACACAATCCCCAAAGGAATAATGCATTGCTTGCCCTCCTCGTTTGCTTCCCCAAATGAGCCACAGGCGCTTCAGGTTCCCAATGCAGCTGTAAATCTCCCAAGCTGCTTAGGGGAGAGGTGGGCTGCAGGTAGGATGCAATCCAAGAATTCCTCCTAAACGCACTGGGATTGAGCCATGAGGGAGAATCCTTGCAAAGAACTTGTGTTTGGGAAAGGGAAGCTGGAGCACATCCCCTGCCTGTGTCAGGAGGCTGGAATGAGGTGGTTTTGAAAGTCCCTTCCAACCCAAACCACTCCATGATTTTCTGATGTTCTCTTTACCAGAATCCTCCAGGATCTGTACTAATTCCAAGTGTTGTCAGGTCACCTTTATAAATAGGGGACATATCAAGATATGAACAAGGAGCTGTTTTCTTGTACCTCAGCCACGTAGAGGATGATTGCAGAGCATCCATATGGTTCCTCTTCTGCTTGGTACAACTACACCTGGCCCAAAACATTTATTGGATGTAGTATCCCAGGAATTATATGGCCCCTGAGACAGCAGAGCTGGTGCTTCTGCCAGGGTAAGTTATGTTACAGCTAAATAATGTTACAACCCAAAGTTCATTGTGCTACAGGAAGTGTGGGAAAAGGTTTAAAGGGATCTTTGCTTTCCCAAAGGATCTATGTTTCTTCACCTTCCATCCCTGCAGTCTAAAAATGTTATCTCTATTACCTCAACAATCTTTTTTTTTTTTTTTTTTTTTAAGGCTTTGCTGGTTATTTCTGTGTGCTTGTAGGTTTTGGTGGCTCTTTTCCTCTTTGCCGTCTTTTATGTGTGCATGAAAAATGAATAAAAGCTGTGCAATAAAAGATATTTCATTAATAAAAGCTTTTCAGATCTTTACTAACCACTAGTGCCATTAGTCAGGGAGATGAGAAAATTCCTCACAGTCAGAATTCCCCAGCTGATTCTCTGAGACAGCAAAAAAGGGTAAAAATCTGTTGCAATAAAAAAAAAAAAAGGTGGAAAATTCCAAGCTGCTGCCTTTACTGCTTCATGATTGTGTTACTTACATTTACCTGATGACAACAAACACTGGCTGCAAATGTAAAGCAACAGGATCTGAAGCAGGAGTGCTGGTGCCTGGCCCACAGTGGAACCATTTCCACCACAGAGATTGCAGTTATTGCCAACACACCCCGCTTTCCCCTCAGATTTTGTGGTTTTGTGACTAACCACGCACTAAAGAGCCTCACACAAATGCTTCATTAAGGAACTTTTGATTAGTCATGAATGCTCTACAGCCACCAGGAGATTCGCTGAATATTAAAAACTTTTCCTGTTCCACCTTACCATGAAAAAGATTGACATATTTAATAGGAACAAACAGTCCCGTCTGTCCTACAGTCATCATTTTGGAATCTGAAATCCAATATCACACTATTGTCTTAATTTCCTAATTAATTTCCTTAATTTCCTCTTTTTCATCCTCATTAAACATGATATTTATTTCTTAAACACAGGAAGAGACAAAGCCACCCCTTCACTTGTGAGCCCTACACCAAATTCTCTTTTTGGGCAATTCCTGAAGCCCTGCTGAGGCTGTGCAGCAAAACATTCTCATAAACACTTTGCAACTGCCCTGCAAAGTAATTTTTCTCTTCACAGGAGCTCCTTTAGGGTGCAGAGGAATTCCTAAAAATATTGTGTTCTTTAAAGGAAGGGAGATCCCAAACATTGGATGCTCCATGAGCTAAAGAAAATGTTTTTGTGAGCTGGTTAAGATGGCAAAGTTAACTACAGCTAAACAAACACAGGCATGAATGGCCATGGCATTTTGGGGATAATAATTCCGAAGAAAATGAGCACCAAGTTGTCAAAGATTTGGACTTGGACTTCAACCTCTGACACAGGTTTTGGTTTTAGATGGGCTGAGAGTCTTATGATGATTCTTGTGATGGATGAATTCTTCAGTGAAGAGCCATAGGAAAAACACTGTGAGGAAAATATTCTGGTGCTCCAGAAGTGAGGATTATATTGAGGTTCCATGTTGCAATCTGACACAAATGAACGACCCTCACACACTGAGATGTCCAAGGCAGAAAAAAAGGGGCAGTTTATTTACAGATCTGGACATTTATAGAATTCCATCAGTGACCATGGATTGGGGGATGAAAATTGTCCTCTCCAACCACACTGGTCAAACCAACATTCCATCAATTCTCTCCTTCTCCAGAAAGGAATGCAAAACAATCATTATTTACATGAAAAGTAGGTGAGAAACTCCATTACAAATGTGTAAACATCAGAAGGCTTTAGAAGAACTTTAGAAGAACAGGGCCACCCTTCAGCAGGATGAAGAGAAGCGTTTTCTAACAAATGATTCTAAATGCTTCAAACAACCCTTCAAACAACCCTGCTTTGAAGACACTGATTAAATTACAGTAGAGAAAGAGACCAAACACTTGATTTCTCTCGGTAGTTTCCCTTACTGGAGGACTTCAGACACCTCTGGTGGTGCTCTCTGACCCTTTGTACCCAACGGGGAGGACAAAACCGATGTCGTGTTGTTGAGTTGCTGAACACCCACACACTGGAGACACCTCACCCCTGCACAAACTGGAGCTGATTTCCCACTAACTGGGATAATTTCCTCAGGTTCAGTGGAGACACTCCCTATTCATGAACTTGAGGCAAAGGCAGGCCCACGGTGTTTGCAATAAACTTTGGGTTTTTTTGCCTGCAGATGAAGCAGCCAGTATTACATCTGCAGCAGGACCAGCCACGGCCTCTATCCTATTGATTTTCCGTGCTGCTGCAGATCAGGAATATTGTCTGCTCCTGCCCAGCTGGAGGTGCTCGGTGAATTTCCAAGATTTAAATATTTATTGCTCTTTCAGTAATTTCTCAAAGTTTCCCTGAGTTTTCTTCAACTTGTCTGATCTCCGCCTATGGGGAGGAAAACTTTTAAAGCTGCCAAAAGCCAAAGTATTTTTAGAGAGGGCATCTTGTATTGATTATTGCCAAATCTCCGTGGACTAAGACACTATGTTATTGTCAGCATTTTTATTGCTGCCACTGCTTTTTCTTTCTCTCCCTTTAATGGTTACAAGTGAGTCTAATATATTTTAGGCCAAACTCTTCTACCAGCTAGAAGCCACCGAGAACTTTTCATAAAAACCATATCCAGCTTCAAGAGGCAGAAAAATGAATATATTTGCTGTGTTTCTGTTTCTATCAGCCATTGCAGAGAAGAAGAAATGCTGTTTCTGTTTGTTTTGACAAGCACAGAGAATAATCTCGTCCTTCTCTTGATCTCGCCATCCCTTCACAGATTACAGTTATCTCATATGTAATGTAGAAATCTTATAGAAATTGAAATGCGTGAAGGGGAGACAGGAACAGATCTCTCAGGGTGCATGGAAACAGGAATTTGTCAGGGGAGCTGGGCCCAGAAAACACAGGGATAATTTGTGAAAGACAAAGAATCTGCCCATCTGGAAAACGTAATGGGGAGTTCGATGTGATGCACATCTGAAAGGCAAAGCCCTCCTTGTTCTGCTCCCCTCTCTCTGCAGCTTGGTCAGTGCTGACCCTCTCAAAACCAACCCTGCACAGAGCACAAGGCCAAGAGAGACATCAGGTCCTGGGCTCAGACCATTCATGGTCCTGTAGGGAGGGGCTGAGGGAGCTGGGGAAGGGGCTGGAGCCCCAGGAGGGGCTGGGGGAGCTGGGAAGGGTCTGGAGCACCAGGAGAGGCTGAGGGAGCTGGGGAAGGGGCTGGAGCCCCAGGAGAGGCTGAGGGAGCTGGGAAGGGGCTCAGCCTGGAGCAAAGGAGGCTCAGGGGGGACTTTGTGGCTCTGCACAACTCCCTGCCAGGAGGGGACAGCCAGGGGGGTCGGGCTCTGCTCCCAGGGAACAGGGACAGGAGGAGAGGGAACGGCCCCAGGCTGGGCCAAGGGAGGCTCAGGGTGGACAGCAGCAGGAATTTCCCCATGGAAAAGGTGAATAAACATTGTCAGGAGCTGCACTGGGAGGTTTGGAGTGCCCATCCCTGGATGTGTCCAAGGAAGGGTTGGATGTGTCTCGCAGTACCAGGGCTGGGTACAAGGTGGGTTTTGGGCACAGCTTGGAGGCAGTCCACTCTTGGAGGGCTTTTCCACCCTTATTGAGTCTGTTATTCTGTGATCTCCGTGGCCAGCAACATTTTATTCCTGCGTTTATCTTCATGAAACAGCTTTTTATCTCTCCTGCCTTAGTTTATTCAAAAAAAGGAAATCCATATCAGAAATGTTCTCCTTTTTTTTTTCATGCCATAATTTGGCATACGCCCTGACATTAAGCAAACCTTTTTTTTTTTAGATCCTGATAGCACATTTCTGTTCCCAAACAGACCCAGATAACCAAGGCCACTGCTGATGAGAGGCTTATCTGTGGTGTTGCTGTCAGAGAAAGTGCAGTGCAACACAGGTCAACTAAGCCAGGGTTTGTGTGAGAGAAAGGGAAAATTAATTGCAAAGCCCAGCTTACAACATCTCCAATAATGAACTCGTTCAGCTCACTGTTCTCTCTGATGCTGAAATTCAGGAGGCTGGGGCTGAACCTGCTGCCTTCCAGCTGTGTGCACAGCATTCCTCCCCGCAGGAATAAATGGGATTTTTTTATTCTGGGTCAGAGCAGGGAGGTGTCACTGGGGGTGGTGTGAGAGATCAAACAGGAGCCCCGGCAGATTTCCTGCTGCAGTTTGGACGTGCCATTCCTGTCTCTCAGTGTCTCCTGCGGAACGCCCTGGGACAGAGGGAGGGCACGGAGGGAGTCCCTGGGAGGGGAGCAGGAATGCTGCAGCTGCTTCCCAGGGGCACATGCAGGGAGCAGGAACCACTCCAGAAATGAGGTGTGAGGAGAAACCACCTCCACTTGAAAGGACTCAGAGGAAACTCACAAGTGCTCGAGTTACTGGATGGGTGGTGGCGGAGAGGAGAGCGGCTCCCCTGCTCCATGCCAAGGCAAATCCTTGGAAAATGGGAATGACCCAGGTACACACATTGCCAGCACTGGAAAATATTTCTTCTCCTCTCCTCTGGTGTTTCCTACTGCTTAAGTAAGGGGAAGCATGGAATGAGAGCTGGAGCTGTACAAACTCCAAGGATTTTAAAGCCCATTTGCTGCTGTGGGGAGCACCTTTCCAACACCTCTGCCGTGTCCAAACCTGACACTGTCATCCTGCTCATCCCTGCAAATAACCCAGATTGATTTAACAGATTATACCCATCAGATTATTTTAACCAACTTCTGGGCAAAATCAGATTATTATGTTTAACAAATTATTATGATAACAGATTATTATGATAACAGATTATTTTAACCAACTTCTGGGCAAAATCTAAACCCTTCCCCGAATTTTGCATCCCCAGAGAGCAGTTACAGAGCCAATACCACGGACCACATTGTGAGAGTCCTCACAAAGCTCTGCCTAATGCACAGCACAGGCCAGCAGGACAATTCTGAATTTACTCAGCAGTTTTCTCCTTCCTGAGTTTGTTGCACACAAACTTTGCACAAATAACATTATTTTCATGTTTGTTTGGTTTTTGTTTGGTTTTTTTTTTTTTGCCTTTTGCTCGTTATTCCCAGTGGCTTTTTTTAGTGCTGTTTTGCCATTTCTCACAAGTTTCTCTGTGCTGTAATTATGCCAGTCTGCTTTCCAAATATACTCCTTTTTTTTTTTTTTTTTGGTACTGAAATAGAAAGGTTGGGACTGCAGGAAGAAAGGGGGAATAATTTTCACAGAATTATTTCGGCGGCTTCGGGGACTGCACGCAATGTTTTTACAGCTTCCCATAGATTTCCCTTCTCCCTCCACTTGCACATGTTTGGAAATCACTCAGGCAACACGACATCCTGAATATCCCAGCCTAGGAAAAGCCACTGCTGTGCCTGCAGGAGTGGATATTTTACATGAGACAAGTGGTTATTGTCAACGAGACCGGGAATAACTTGCCTGAACATTTCCAAGCTGGCTCCAGCTCTGTGTATGCAACACGAGCAGTGATGGAGTAGTTACAATATTTCTCCAGCAGCACAGCTCCCTGCAGACCTCAGCAGGTTTTATCAGGCTCACAGGGATTTTTTTCCCACTGTTTACTGCACTGGGGAAGTTCTGCCTCCAACAGCTCAGGCCAGATCAGGCTTTTCAAAAGCCCCGATTCTTGAATTTTATATTTTAATGCTTTTTGACTGGTGGGTGTGAAGGGTTGGTTTTTTTTGGCAGATTTTTATCAGAAGCAAACAAAGAGGAAAAATATTTCCCAGAGACTTCTGGAACATCCATGATTTTATATCATTTTGGGGCTGAAATGTGCAAACAGCGTGATTAGGCAACACAAGAAACACCACATAAGATAAAGCCCCCAGGAATTAAGTTCCCAATATTCTGAGCAGACTTTGGGGCTGGCGATATTTAAAGCTATGAACTCCAGCTCTCTTAAGATAACCAAGAGAAATCCACTGCAGCTGTCTGCACCAAGGTGGAGACTCGGGGATATCTCCCTTAAAATCTCTGTTCATCAGTATGGGAGACCAGCTCTCCTGCCTCAGCTCAGAACTCTCCCTCCAGCAAGGTTAGAGAGTGGCATTATAATTTCATTACAAGGCATGGGATGAGCCCAGCATTCCTGATGTGTGCAGGGCTGTTTGGAGCTGAAGGCACGAGGAGGTGCCTCCAATTAAACGATGGCAAACTGCACAGCCCAGTTAAAACATTGACTCAGAACTTTGTGCAGAAAAGGGCTCCAGCTCCAGCCCAGCCTTTCCCAGCAAAGCACTTATTTCTGTGGGTAGCTCTCAGCTGATTTTAAGAGGGCTTTGCTGCTTAGATGTTTGTTGAAACTAAAACCAGGAGGAGAGTTTAGCAAAGGCCATCCAGCTCTCCTGGCAGAGGCACCAGCTCTCACATTCGCTGCTGTCTCTCCACACCCTGGGGCAGAGATGAGATTCTGCACCTCTGCCCGCCTGTCTCTGAGCCCTCAGCTCGTTTGCTGGCCAGGGGACAGGTCTGTCACTGTGCCAGCCTTGGGGGGGAGATGTTTCTGCCAGAGAAATCCTGTGCTACGTGACCCTGGCGTGGCATTTCTGCCATTCCCTTCCATTTCCCGCTCACCCCCGTCCCAGGATAACTCTGCCATCACTCCTCGGAGCACAGTGGGGGCAGAAATCAGATCTCTGACTCCTTTTCCTTCCAGGCACCTGCTGGAAGTGGGATTAGAAGGATAACAAGCTAAACCTTCCCCTGCCAGGTCAGCAAGAGGAACTTGCAGGCCAAATCTTCTGTCCCACAGACGATCCAGGATCGCAGTGACCCTGCAGACGGCATGAGATTAAAAAAAATTAATAAATGGGGTTAAACAAAACCCTGTATTTTGAAGTCATAGCCCAGCAGGTGATCTCCACAGGCTCCCCAGCTGGCACACCAGGCTTGGCAGTGTCACATGTCCCTCCCTGTTTGTGAGATGGGGAGAAGTTTGGGTTGTCCCACCATGGGGTTTGTTGCCATCCACCACTCCTGACATGAATTCTCAGGAGGAGGATGGAGCTGCTGAGGTGTCTCTGGTCCTTAGACCTTCTGCAGCATCTTATAACATATTATTGATATCATAGAATGATTTGGGTTGGAAGGGGCTTTAAAGTTCATCTTATTTCCACCCCTGCCATGGGCACCTTCCACTAGACCAGGTTGTTCTAAGCCCTTTCCAGCCTGGCCTTGGACACTTCCAGGGTTGGGACATGAAGAATTTGGGGTGTTCTTAAAAGCAGAAGACTTACCCTTTCTAATAAGAAACTGCTCCAAAATAAATGAAACCAATTAGTAAAAAAAGGCAGATCTCAAGGGTGTTAAATCCAGATTATCCACCCCAGATGAGGACTGGAGGCAGCTGATGGCACAAGATTTTGGTCTCTAAGTTCTCAGCTGGAATACCCTGGCTGAGTTGGTGGCTGTATTATAACACCATTTGCAGACATGGTGTGGAATCACAGGCAGAATAAATCCAGAGAAAGAGCTCCTGAAATCGAGAGGGAAATTTGCACTTCATTGAATTCAATGTCAGCTTCCATTAAATTCAAAGGGACAGGAGAGTCTTCACGGGGTTACTGAGCATCTGTAAACACTTCCAAGCATGCCCCAAGTTACAGGTTTATTTTTCAGTTCAAAAAAAATTGGCCAGGCGAAGAAACATTTATTTCTTATTACAGAAATAGGAGAGCAAAGCAGAACGAGCCAAGAGGCTTCATAAGTGAGCAAAGACATCCAAAAAACTGATGAAAATATTACAATATTTGGGGTGTTATGCAGCTTAGGAACCTCACTGGATGTGGGGAACCTAATTTAATGTGACTTACTTTATTTTTTTTTACTGCTCTTGGCAGCGCATTTTCATTCCAGGGTGGCCTCAGAGGCACTTGGCATCCTCACATTTCATGTCTGATGTGCTTCATGTCGTGGCTCTGGATTTATGGGCACATTCACAGAAGCTCAAGATGGTTCAGGTTGGAAGGAACCTCCAGAGATCCCTTGGTCCAACCCTTCTGCTCAAGCAGGACCACCCAGAGCCCATTGCCAAAGCCAGCTTGGATGGGACTTTAGGAAACTGGGTCTCGTGAGTGACACCCCAGCCCAGGGCAGTGGGGTTGGAATGAGATCATCTTTAAGGCGCCTTCCAACCCAAAACATTCCATAGTTCTATGACTGTGTCCAGACTTTTGATTAATTTCAAGAATGGAAACTCCAGAACCTCCCTGGACAGCTGGTTTGGCCATGCTCATGGTAAATGTGTGTTTGGCCATGCTCACAGTAAATGTGTGTTTGGTCACCCCCACAGTAAATTTATGTTTGGTCACCCTCACAGTAAATGTGTGTTTGGTCACCCTCACAGTAAATTTGTGATTGGTCACCCCCACAGTAAATTTGTGTTTGGTCACCCCCACAGTAAAATTGTGTTTGGTCACCCCCACAGTAAATTTGTGTTTCCTGATGTTCCAGGTTTTGCCCACAGACTCCTGTCCTGGAGCAGCACTAGAACAGAGCCTGGCTCTGTCACCTTTGCACCCTCCCTCCAGTGATTTACAGGCTGATCACACCTCAGCCTTCCCTCCTCCAGGCTGAGCAGCCCCAGCTCTGTTTGGAGCCTGCTTCCTCCTCATCAAAAGGCAAACTGTCAGCTCCTCTGCAGGCAGGGCCAGCAGGATCACTGGGGTTTGTATTAATTAATCACAACTTTGAAATGAGGGAAAAACACCAAACCCTCCCTGTGATGAGGTTAAGGAGCTCTTGTTCAAATAAAGCCTCTTGCTTAAATATCACAGGGAGAAAAGAGGAGAGGAAAGCTAGGTAAATATTTCCGTGGTAAAGCAGGTTTAAAGGCTGAGCCTCTCCCAGCAGAAATAGGAGAGGCAACTCCTGCAAAAGTGAACTTGGCACCTCACCCCTCTCTAAATCTTCCTGGGGAATGTGATGGTCAACGAAGCATTGCAGTTCCTGGGTATGTGTGACTTACTCATACGTTCAACTTCAGCTATAAATAAATGCTTAATTGTTCTGGAGTTTGTGTGTGCCTGAGTCCAAGCCCAGCCCATGGATCTGCTGCTGAAAGGGCTGGGGCTGGCTCAGCTGGTAAATGAGGGTTCATTTAAAGCCCACAAACCCCACAACTGCAAGGCTTGCAGGCTTCAGTCACCTTTAGATGAGGTTTTTAATGCAAAATATTGAAGCAGTTGGCAGCAAAAAAAAACCCCTTAGAGAATGAAATCAGAGGATGACTGAAAGTAAAACCATAAAGTTTTCTTTAAACTTGGGGTTTCACTGCTACTGAGAGCTCAAAGGACAGACACAAGAGCTGGGGAGAGGGAAAGCTCTTCTAGGCTGAAGCTTTAAGAGTTGTAAACTACTTGGAGTGGTGGGAAAGGTAGAATGAAGAAAGAATGAAGAAATTATTGCAGCTGATTTCTGTGTTACAGAAATACCCTGGTTGGCAACCTCTGTGGAAAATCACCTTGTCTTTTTTTTTTTTTTTTTAACATAAAGCAAAAGGATAGAGAAGAATTGATTTTTCAAAATTCCATAACACAGAATAACAGTCCAGGCAACATAGAGAGGAAAAGCAAGCAACAGAAAGGAAAGGGTAAAAAAATACAGGAGTAACTGAAGCCTACCTGGTGCAATTTGCTACAGAGGTTCAAAAGAAAAATAGAGAGATTACATAGTGGTTAGTGAGAGAGACTAAGGAATTGCACAAGAAAATTACCTAAATGCTTTTCTTATGTGAATTTGGATCGAAATTGGATGTTAAAAAGTGCCACAATCAGCTGAATTCTGGATTCCAATGTAGAAAAAATTGTATGTATTCATACGGTGTGGCTTGCTGGGTTCTAATAATCTAAATATTGACCAGGATATCTGTTATACACACACAGAGAGAAAGGCTGGTTGAAGGAAATGGCTCCTCTCTCCGAAGATTTTCTTGATAAGCAGGTTTTTTTTCTTTTTCCTGTGGCACATTTCATCTTAGTCACCAATGCAGGTCTGCAGTTCAGGGTGGGTGTTGATGGGGCATCTCAGGCTGGGATATTTGACGGGACCAGCCAAGGAAGCAGCAGAAAGTTTTTCCTGCCTCAGGGAGGTGGAAGAGAAGGAGAACTGCGGCGTCAGCAGCTCTGCACCTCTGTGGTGGTGCCTGAGAGCTGCCATCAGTCAGGACTGAGCTCCTCCTGGGCCTTTGAGCCACTCCAGGCCTCAGAAGCAGCCCAGATACCTGGCTGGGGGACCATAAAGTGAAGCCAAGCAGACCAGCCCCTGATCCCCAAACAGCACCTGGGAAGTCCCATAACTCAAACAGAAACACCCTTGGAGCAGCGCAGGTATTTATTGCCAAGCACAGCTCTCACTCCTTTGTGTTTTATTTTACAAACTCTCCATTACTTGCTTGGCTTGCGCTGAAATGGCCTCCTGTATTTCAGGAGTGTTTCAGGCTGATCCCCGGGCTTGGCTTTTGTGTGTCAGACAATTGAACAATCAGATTACTGAGAAGCTGTTAAGTGCCTCGTGATGCAAGGAAGTGTGAGCTATTTAAGAACTAATGTGAAAAATGGCAAATTATGTGCCACCAGCTAGGCCTGAAAGGGAAAAAAAGGAGGAATAAGTCAATATGATTAGACAGGACTATATTCAATAAGCACAATTTTGGTTTGAAATTGTGCAAGAAGAATTTTATTCCTTTGCAGATTTTTCCTTTGGATTATAGGAGATAGCTCTCTTCTGCAAGACACGTTTTGCTTTTCCATTTATTAGAATAATCTGATTGAAAAGAACTGGATGGGCAGAAATGAGAATTTCTTGGTTTTTTTTACGATGTAGATATTAAAATGGATTCTCTATATTAAAAACTGCAAAGAATATTTATACAAGAAGAGCCCAATCAATCATTTTCCAAGCAGAAAAGCTGTCAGAAAGAAAAATCTCGCATTAATGATGGTTCTTTGGCAACTCTGCACAGGTTTCTCTGGAATGAGAAGTTGTTGAGCTCATTTGAGTGGACACAGCACAAAGCCATTACTTTAGGCAGCTGGTAACTCTGGCCAATGGAGTAAGTGAGCATTTGCACATTAAAAAAAAAAAAAAAAAGAACAAAACTAACTGCAATGCCTGTGTTTGGCTGCATTTTATTGATAGGGATTTACCAAGTCCTCAGTTCTGAACTAAATCTGTGGTTAAAAGTGTAAATATGAACAGAAGAATTCCCACATCATCAGCTGAGGCACTGGAGGTTTGAATGAGAGTGTCCTTTTGCACAAACTCTGGAGAAACCCAACAGTGTCAGAGAGTTCCTGGTAGAATAAGAGACTGGAATTCTTATGGGATATCCTGGTCACAATAAATTCATTAAATCCAGCTTTTAAAAACCAAGGTTCTGTTCCAGCTGCCAAACTTTCGCTTCCCAGTCCCAAAAATTCCACCCCCCCTTCCATGGCACCAACGTTTCTGGACTGTACAAGTAAAAAAGTTTGAGTTTATTTCCCTAAAATTCTTCCACTCTGGGACTCATTTAGGTTGCACTGAAAGTCTGAATCTGGCTGAGGAGGGAGTGGAAAATTGGCAATGCAGAATATTCAGTAACTTGTGGGCCTTGTGCTCATGAAGTGAGAAAAGCTTTATACCAGAAAATATCTTTCTTTATAATATTCACACAAAATACAGCAGAAACTGTGTTTTTAATTGAACCTCCAGCATGGAAATAAAATCAGTGTTTAATATTGGGAAAAAAAAAAAAATCCAAGTGTTTATGGTATTGAAGATGGAGTCAAAAAGAATTTACCAGACTGCCCATTTCCATCGAAATTTAACTCAATGACAAATTATTAAGATGTTCTCATGAAGCCCAGAGGATTGCAAGGAAAATGCAAAAATACTTTTAATTACAGCATTTTGTACCGTTATCTATATATTTACAGAAGTAGCTGCACCCTAGAGAAAGATGGCAAGTGTTTGTATGAAGGAAGGTGAAGAAGGTCACAAAAATTGCACATTCTGTGGAAAATGGGGAACGTGGGCACTGTAATTAATGGATCAAATTGCCAGGGAATTGTAGAGAGGATCAGAGGGTAAAAAGATAATTAGCAGATCAAAGGGTAAGAAGGCAAGTGCTGAAATAAAGTGGTGGTAATAGAAACAGCTAAAGAGGAATTATTGACCAATAATTGTATTGCTTTGGGCAACGTCTGCTTTGATAGAGCTGTTATTAAGGAGGTTTTTAATGCACTAATCTGTTTTTATAAAAGTGGAGTTATGAGAGTCAAATGCCATCAATTCACTGCAGAGCTCTGGCTGTAACCTGGTTTTTAGGAGTTTGTAACCAATGCCAGTGGGAAAGAAAAGGAATTCAGGCTGCAGGGCTCAGACATGTGGTCAAGGAATCTTCCTTTAAATGGAGAAATAACACAGAGCGAGATTTTCAGGGATTTGGGGCATTTTTCTTGAATCAAAAGCAATTTCAGAGTTTGTTCAGCAGCGGGGGAAATGTTGGGTTAAAGCCTCCACTGCCCTGAGTTTTATTCCTTTCCCTGCAGGCTGAGCTTTGCCTGAGATCCCTCTTTGCACTCTGGACTAACAAGTCCCAGGTTTGGGAGCTCCTGGTGAGATTTGTTGTCAAGACCCCTCTCTAGAAAGGAATTTTTGGATGTGTTGGTCTTAATATTTGAACTAATACCTATTCTGAGTGTGGAGAAGGATGGGGACTGCCACAGTGGATCAGATTTAGGGGACAAGGACAAAAATCTGTCGAGAGCCTTGGTGAGCAGAGGATCCTCAGGTGGGCTGCAGACACTGCCAGTTTTTCCAAGGATTGGCAGAGGATAATTTTGGGTTCTGCTTCCCTTTTTCAGAGTCCATTTAATCACAAAACAAAAACAAAACAAAACAAAACAAAACCCCATAAAAAACAAACCAGCAGCATGGAACATGCAAAGGAAATGGCATTTGTGTTTAGCACCTGAAGGATTTTCCTCTGCAAAGAGGAGCAAGATAAACAATTTGTTCACACCTTTACTCTCCCATTTGGCTCATCACTAAGAGAAATCTGTGGAAAAAAAAATGCACGTTCTGAGGAGTGGAATTTTCTTTGTTAAATAGTAAATCCCTCCCAGATGATGAAGTGATAGGGAAGATTGAAAATGTCACTCAAAGTAGCTCTTGTGCTTCTGCTGAAGGCAATGACAAAACTTTAATTAACTGAGAGTCACCCAGTGATCAAGAAGTGGGACTCCTGTATCATTCCCAGAGATAGATGGATACAGGAGTTTTATGGAATGGAGGCAGCAGTGAGTGTTTGTGGGTAAAATTGTGATTTTTGGTATGTAATAATAATTTTTGCAACCCAGAATTCTACCTGCAGTGAGAGCTCCAGGGTCAAGATCTTTTTAAGAGCAGAGATGGGGGAAATTCTAACTGTGCTCATCAGTGTAGCACTGAAAATGAGACATGAAAAAGGATGAAGGTCTAGATAAAAATATGCTGAAAAATAAAATAGGAACTATTTAATTTTTTTTCCTGCAGTTATAACTCTTAATTAAAGAATAAAATAATTTAAATATATTTCATTTAGGTCATGAAAAATGAGGCATGGTTAGGGTTATTTAATGACTGATGTAACTTCTGCTAACAGTACCTATAAAATTTATATCTCTGTAATTAGTGAGTGAGAAAAGTTTAATATTTCAGAGGAATCCCTTTGGATGTGTAATTTCAGCTGCTTCTCACAGTCCTGAATAAAGTCCTTTGAATTACTTTCTAAACAATTCTGGGAAAATGATCAGTCACACCTTTTGTTGCCTTTTCTGGTTAAAACCTTAAACATTTTCTCACATGTGAGACGATAAAATCAGATCAGCATTAAAATAGAGCTGAAATGTAACTATTTTGTAAGGAAAGGTGCTGCACAGGCTGTGCTGCAGAGAGGCTGATGAGGTGATTAAACATCCTGCTAGCAGGAATTTCATTTGGAAGATTGAGAGCTGTGACGAGAGCTCCTCTCTGCCTACACACTTTTACCACTTCTCACTGTAACTGAGGACTTAGAAAGAGTTTATAAATTAAAAAAAAAAAAAAAAAAATTAACCCCAGCACTCCCAGACTTGCACCTTTCACACATGGTTCTATTAAGAGTGGATAAAAGATTAACTCCTGCAACCAGGGCATGCATTAAAATGGAACAGAGCTGGAAAGATCAGGAGCTGGTGTTCTTTTCCAGGCAAATATACGGATTTGGAAGGAATAGATGGATAATTTTCAACACAATGATGATTTAGTACAATAATAATTTCCTGGCTAGCTCCAGATCCCTGAAAAGAACGCCAAGGTTTTTAAAAAGTGATACATGTAATGAGCAAATTCAGTAAAACAGAAAAAGCAGCACCCAAAGCCTTTGGAAGTGTCCTCAAGCTGTCAGGGGGGGCACTTTTATCACTGCTCACTTTGTGTAGAAGACCCTGTGCAGGACTTAAACTTCATTTTCCCTCCTGCTTCTCCCCAAACCATCAGGTGGCCAAAGCCTCCCCAGCCCCCGGCTTCTTGCAGCCCGCCTGGAAGCCTTAGTTAATCTCACCTGCAATCCAATTAAAAGCCTCTTAAAACTTTGCACCTGCACTAATTGCAGATTCACATCACTGCTTTGCAGTCATTAAGTCCACGAGTTAAAGGTTTTGATGAGTGCAGCTGATCTGGTTTATCAACACAGTGCTGCAAGGTTCCCGTGCTGAACCAGGATAATCAGCAGGGGTCAGGCAGGAATTATCTTGTCTGGCCAAGCATTTCCAAACGGCTAATTATGTTTGTTCCTAAAAGCTGGACCTAAAACAACCGAAATCCGAGGGAAAAAGCTTTGGAACTTTTCACTGAGAGCAACTCTTTTGGCTGAGGTGCTGACTGATATCAGGAGGCACTGTGAGTGTTTTATTCTGCAGCAGAAACCAAGGTGCTGGGGCTGTGTTTTCCAACATCCATCCATGAAATTCCATCTTCAGCTGCTGCTGGACCTGCATTTCTCTGGATATCTCTGTGTGTGCATGGATGCATATTCCCTATGCATGGTCCTCCCACCTCACAGAGCTGAGGGTGTTAAATATTAACCCTGCTGCCAAATCCCTGCTGTAGATCCCAAAGCTGCACTATCCAAACTGTCTAAAATTCTATATTTTACCAGAGATACTTTTTTTTTTCTTAAGAAGTTTCTTTATGCTCATCCAGCAGCAATGGAAAAACCCACCTAGAGCTGTAGATGAGGATTAATAAAAACAGAACATGGAGAAAGAGAGAAATACCTGTAATTCAGCCAGGAACTTTTTTTATTATTTTTTTTTTTCTAAAGGAGTCTTGCTCCCAATTCACCCAGAGTAAATCAGCACACCTGTGGCATGTGGAACAGATGGAGCAGGCATGGCAAACACCTCCAGCTGCACAGATCTGTTACAGGTGCTGGGTTCAGGCTCTGCCTGGCCAAGGGCACTGGGGCTTTGGCAAAGGCCCAGAATTCCAGGGGCTGGAGGAGAAAAGACAGGGAGAAAGGAGTCAGCTGGCAGCAGCATCTTCCAGAGCAGCCCCCAGGCCTGAGCCAAAGCTGCCCTGCTCATTCCTCACCCCGTGCTCTGAATCACTGTCAAATTCCTCAACTTATTTGGCAGTTCAGGGGCAGGAATTTTTGGCTGGAGTTGTTGGAACAGAGGCACTGGGATACTTAGTGCCTCAGTGGATGGTGTTAAACCCTCCCATGGTTGATCATTCTGGGGCAGATGCTCCTGTGTAAGGTCTTCTTTTAATTCCTTCCCCCTTATTTGTTTGGGTTCTTTTCACAACTTATTTTTTATCACTCCTGTTTTCTGCCACACTTTCTTCTCTCCTTGGTTGTGTTTTTTTTTTTTTTTTTTTTTTTTTCCCATTTCTCCTCTTTAATGCCCTTCCTTCCTTCCTTCCTTCTTCCCTCCCTCCCTCCCTTCCTCTGTTTTTTTTCTTTCCTCCTTGCTTGTTCTTAGCTTTTGTGTTTGTTTTTCAATTCCCCTCCTTGGCAGTTTTTTTTGGGGAGTGGGTGGATATTTTTGTTCATTTTGATGGTTTTTTTTTTAGGGGGCGCTTTATGTTTGGTTGGTTTTGGTGTGGCTTTTGTTCAGTTCTCTAATATTTTTTCTTTTTTCTTTTTTCTTTTTTCTTTTTTCTTTTTTCTTTTTTCTTTTTTCTTTTATCTTTATCTTTTTTCTTTATCTTTTTTCTTTTTTCTTTTTCTTTTTATTTTTTCTTTTTCTTCTTTTTTTTCTCCCTTCCTTAATTATTTTTCTTTCGTTCTTTTGGGGAGTTTTTTGGGGGGTGTTTATTTTCTGCCTTGTGCAATTTTCCCCCTCCAGCTGGGGAGGACAGTGCCAGGGGGCAGTGCCAGCCCAGGCTGCTCTCACTCCCTGGACAGGCTGCAGGTGTAACTCAAGCAGGGTGACGTTTGTAATGTCCCTCTAAATAGCTCTGCTGATGGTGCAGGGCTGGTGCTGAGCCAGGAGAAATGATAAAACATAATCAAGCCCCAGAAGACGACGTTGTGATGTTGATGGAGACAAATTTATATCCCTCCTCTGTCCGTGTTAGGTTCAGATTAATCCATTTGGTGTCTGTGTGTTAGAGAAGCCAAACCACTTGGTAATGATCTGCTGGGACAGGAACAGTAGAAAGGCCTGTTCTTTTAGGAACTAGTTTTCTCTCCAAAACTCTAATTCAAATAATATTTTTTCTGTTAAAAACAAAAAAACAACAACAAAAAAACCCCCAACCAACCAAAAAAAAAACCACAAAAACCAAAACCAACCAACCAAAAAAAAACCAAAACCACCCCCCCAAAAAAAAAGACAACCCCCCCCAAAAAACAACAAAAAACCCCCCAACCAACCAACCAAAAAACCTCAAAAACCAAACAAACAAAAAAAAAAGAAACAAAAAAATGACATAAACCCCCATAAAAACAACAAAAAACCCCCCAACCAACCAAACCAAACAAACCCTTAAATTCCTTCTGTTGAAAAGACACTTTTCCATCTCTGAGCCTGTCTCCTCATGAAGATTTAACTGGCTGCATCAATCCATGTGTTTACAGAGCAGAAATCTCTGCTGTATAAACAGACTGAGCCTCTACTGACCAAAGAAGGCCAAAGCCCAGCCTTCCACTTCCACAGAAATTTGCCTTTTTTAGTGTGACAGCGTTGGAGTGATGGCCAAGGTTTGGGATGGCAAGGCCTGAACTTCCACTCCAAAAATCCAGGCTCTGAGGGGTGACAAGTTATGAGGGTAATATCTGCAGTTGGGAGGAAGCCTGGAAATTTTGGGAGGGTCTAAGTTGTGTTAGAGGCAATTTTGGACTCTGTTGAAAGCCAGAAATCTTCAACATTGGTTGGTCCAGCTTTGCAGGCCAGGCCTGGATCAGGTACCCTGAACATCTCAGCTCCTTCTGAGTTTGATACTCCAGCAGGAGAACAGATTTCACACAGATAATGCTTTACTGAAAACTTACCTAACAAAAAACTCTTCAGATAAAACATTTAAAATGTAGGAAAAAAAAAAAGAAAAAAGGTGGGTTTAATTGCTGGGAAATGTCTGACTTCAGTCCTCCAATGCCAATATCTAAAATAAGTGTGAAATGTCTGTCATTAAACCTGAGAGATTATAAACCAAATGAGAACTGGTTTGATGCCAACGTTTTCGTTGGCACTGCAGTTTGATTTTGTTCTGATCTTTCATCAACTCTGTGACTAAATTCAGAATTCTTCCTTTGGGTAGCAAGGATGGTAAGCCAGAATGAACACATTTTCTCAGGTTTCACAGAGAAACCTGTGTTTCTTGGCTCTCAGGAGAGAAAATAAAACATCAATTAACAACATTCCATCCTCAGGAAGGTCTGGGTGAGATATCCCTCCAATATATAATCATCATTTTCAGCAATCACAGTCTTTCTTGCCACTCTTCATTACCTTAACCATTTACATCCAAGTTCTTCAGGTTTTCCTTGGTTTTGTTTTTGTTTTTCAAATATGAGCAATGAATGACTTACGTGATGTGTTGATTTCATTTGGACGATAAATGGAGATATTATTTCCCAGCAGGTGAATAAATACAAAGCTAGCAAGGTCACTCCAAGAAAATCAGTAAAACCTTCAAAAAGTGGTTTAGCCTTCGTTTTACTCAAACAAAAACCACCTTTGCAACCAAATATTTTATAAACTCCTTCACCACCTTTCCAAAGGTTTTTGTTTTTGTTTTTACATTTTAATTGGCTCAGATATTTTTCCCCCCATTGATCAGGCTGATCAGACAGATGGATAAGGAAATATTGCTGTGAAGAGGATGGCTAAAGAAATAAAAGCTGCTTTGCTGGTGCTGTCAAGGCTCTCACTGTGGCAGAGCAGCACCCAACATACCCGTGAAGAACAAGCACAAAAATAAAAATGGGGAGTGCCAGAACTGCTCAGGGATGGACAAAAAGTTCTGTGTTTATTTTCAGTATCCCATCGTTGGCCTGAAGAATATTTGACAAACACTGTGCAAATCTATGGAATGGGCTGATTGCCTGTGGTATAAACTTAAAAAGGGCCTTTGGATCTCAGATCATTTCAAGGTTTGATCAGCATATTCAAAACTGATCAGATTTTTTTAAAATTATTATTATTTTTGCTCTGTGCAGGTTCGACTGCAGCCTTTGCAAATCCTGTGCTAAAAGGTGGTTTTTCATAATGCAGTCAGGGGAATAATTGTGCTCTCTTAGAAATAACTGGGAAGATGATAAGCCATCCTCTCTTGCAGAATTTGGCCTTCCTGTATAAATAAATCCTTTCAGTGCAGGGATCCTGTGTGGTCAAACTGATTGCCAGGAAGAGAACACTCTCAGTTCATTATCTGCAGTTCTTCAGCTCAATCCAAGGAGGCATTTTGCAATCACTAGCACAGAAAATAGATGCACTGAGATGCTATTGCATTTACAGAAAGCTTCAGGATAATTCATTTACGAGATGGCTTGTTGCTCTTACACACTACTTACATTCATCAAATTCTTGGCGTTTATTCTTCCCAGTTGGGCCAGTGAGAAGCAACCAATTAAGGTGGTGTTCAGGCAGAAAAATTCCAGCCCCATCCAGAAGCAGGGAAGTGGGAAGAATTGTCCATGGGTTTCTTTAGAAGTTTTTAATAGGTGCAGCTCCAGCAGGTGGGAAGCAGGTGGGAGATGCCAGCTCCAGGAGCTCCCCTGGCCATGGCAGAGCCCTTTGGGTCCTTCCCATTGAGCTCACAACATCCCTCTGCAAGGATCCCCCTTCCCAGCCTTCCATCCTGGAGATTTCTGGCCAGGCCCCACTCTCCTGGCAGTTTTTGGGGCTGGGGATCTGCCTACACAGAGACTGAGGCTCCTCTGCAGGTGTAAAAACCTGCCCCTCCTGCTCCAGTAAATGTGGGGTGTCCCTCAGCCAGGAGGCAACTGAGTGGACAAAAAAAATGTCATAATTGGAGCTTGCCTCCATGAGAGGGACTTTTCCCAGGGTGCCTGGGAGCTGGGAAGGTGTGAATTCAGTATTGGATAATTCTTTACTCGTTGAAAAATGAGGATTGTGGGAAAGGGGCTGGGTTTTCCAGCTAATTTCACTGCAGCACTTGGTTCAGGCTCTCAAATCCTCTCCTACCACGGCTTTGTCCTACAGATTTGGCCAGAGAGAAGCACTGATTCACACTTTTATGGCAGTCTTAAAACTTTTTTGGTCTAACAAGGCAATGTTGCCTGGTGCGTGCAGCAGAGTTATTGTATCTTTATGTTCATGTCGATGGAATTATGTCTCTGAAACAAGGCTTGAGCGAGGTGGCGTTGCAGTTAAAGATTACATCTGATTGTGTTCTGCATGGCAAGGCGGCTAAACTGCTATTTCTGTTTCAAAAAAAAAAGGGAAAAAAAATTCATTTCCCTCTAACAGATTACATTGTGTCTTTGAAGGGTGAATTTAAGCAGCCAGTATTTATAATAATATGTACATCATTAATCTCCAGCCTTTAATCTCTACAGTCCTACTTAACCCAGGGAAGCTTCAAAGGGTGCCTTATATATATATTTTTTTTTAAAAATTTTTTTTTTTTATTGAGAGAGGAGGTAAAATATAAATGAAAGACCTGAAATCAAAACTGTATCTGGAACGTTTCCTTTTAATCTGCACAACACATTTAAAGCTCGACATGTTGGGAAGCTACCTGGATATTTGCCTGATGAACAGTCCTAGGTACAAACTGGAAAGAGTAAACATATTAATTAGAGACTGCACAGCTCCTTCTTGCTGGTGTAATCATTAAATTGATTTTTCCAGTCTGACATGTAATTGTTCCAGCGATGGAATCCTGCTTTCCACTCTCGTTCTGCTTCATCAATATTTCCTGTAAAACATGAAATGGGTTACATTAATCTAAATTTGAATCTCTTTGTATGCTAATTGAAAAATAATTTTGATTATCAATGTCATCTGCTCCAAATACATTATGGGATGGTCTTTTGCTTCTTTTCTTAAACCTGGAATGACTGAGAATTCAGTGATTAGCATTTTGTCTTTACATCAGAAAGGAGGAATGCAAAGATATCATTCTGGCAGGACAATAAATATACTTTAGACTTTTAAAAATATATATAAATTTAATATACATTTTGGATAATTCTTCTGTCCATCAAAATCATCATTTTAAAGTCATTTTTTTTTTCTTTTTTTTATCCTCAAAATATTCCTTTGGTTCAATACACCCCGAAGACTAAATGATGCAAAAATGAGAGAGATGCTTGTAAAGATAAGTTAAAATCACATCTCTGCTTAAGGCAACAACAGCATTTCCATTGTTTTGTTGGATTTCAATGGACGTCCAGGATCTCAGCCTCCCATGGAATAAATCCCCAAGTTTAAAGCAGAAAGGGTGCAGGTTGGGAGAGGATGCTGTCAAAGGTGCACTATGTCAACATGAAACCATCTTCTCTTTTCTGCTTCATCCCCACCTTTAAAGCATTTTCCAAGTAATCCTGAGCCTCAAGGAAATATTTATTGCCAAATTTGTTAGGAGCATGGGAGCAGAGGGCAAGGATGAGAAGAGTCATAAAAATGCAGCATTTCATAGGGTTCCCAGGGTATTTTATGGACAGGGATCCCTTCCTGCGGCCCCAAAAGGTGATTAACACCATGGAGAAAGGCAGTGGCCTTGCAGGAACATCCCAGACACCACCAAAAAGGTGGATAAAACCCACAGGCTGTATCAGTCACTGATGCTCATCATTTTGTATCACCTGTAGCCTTCAGGATAAAGTTCAGAAACCACTGATGATCTGTGAATGCTTTATTCGTTCTGGACCCAGCTCTGCTGGTGTCCCCCACTGGCACAGATCCCTTCCAGAGAAGCTTGGTAATGGTGTTAGGGTCCCAAGAGGAGAGGGACCTGGGGGTACTGGTCAGCACCCAGCTGGACATGAGCCAGCAGTGTGCCCAGGTGGCCAAAAGGGCCAATGGCCCCTGGCCTGGATCAGGAATGGTGTGGCCAGCAGGAGCAGGAAGGTCATTCTGCCCCTGTACTGGGCACTGGTGAGGCCACACCTGGAGTGCTGTGTCCAGCTGTGCCCCTCAGTTCAGGATGGACATTGAGTGCTGTGTCCAGCTCTGGCCCTCAGTTTGGGATGGACATTGAGTGCAGTGTCCAGCTCTGGCCCCTCAGTTTAGGATGGACATTGAGTGCTGTGTCCAGGTCTGGGTCCCTCAGTTCAGGATGGACATTGAGTGCTGTGTCCAGCTCTGGGTGTCTCAGGATGGACATTGAGTGCTGTGTCCAGCTCTGGCCCCTCAGTTCAGGATGGACACTGAATGCTGTGTCCAGCTCTGGGTGTCTCAGTTCAGGATGGACATTGAGTGCAGTGTCCAGCTCTGGGCCCCTCAGTTCAGGATGGACACTGAGTGCAGTGTCCAGCTCTGGCCCCTCAGTTCAGGATGGACATTGAGATGCTTGAGCACACCCAAAGAAGGGCAACAAGACTGGTGAAGGACTTGGAACACAAGCCATATGAAGAACGACTGAGGGAGCTGGGGTTGTTCAGCCTGGAGAAAAGGAGACTCAGAGGTGACCTTATCACTCTCCACAACTCCCTGAAAGGTGATTTTAGTTAGGTGGGCTTGGTCTCTTTCTCCAGGCAGCAACTGACAGAAGGAGAGGACACAGTCTGCACCAAGGGAAGTACAGGTTGGATATTAGGAAGAAGTTTTTTACAAAAAGAGTGATAAAGTTCTGGAATAGTCTGCCTGGAGAAGTGGTGGATTCACCATCCCTGGATGTGCTTAAAGGGGAGACTGGATGTGGCACTGGGTGCCATGGTTTAGTTGAGGTGTTAGGGCTGGGTTGGACTCAATGATCTCAAAGGTCTCTTCCAACCTACACATTCTGTGATTCTGTGATTCTGTGTTCCTGAGGTAACAGCTCCGTGGTTTCTTTATGCTCCTTTGGCTTTTATGTTCTTCTGCTGCAGCAGAGCCTGGGCCCTCTCCCTCCATAAATACACCCCTTCCCCCTTTTTTTATGACCTGTCAGCACTGCAAGTGTAACTGGTGATGTGAAAATGAAATACTTCTGTGTTTTACACATGGCTAGAGAAAATATTCGGGGGAGAGAGTTCACTGATTCCGAGATTTAGCTTGGAGAAGCATCCAGTAATTTGGTCGCTTATCTGCAGTTTAGCTCGACGTTTCCAAACCTTTTTGGTCTGGAAATCCAGATGGCAATTTAATGAGACTTTGAAATGAGATTTACTTCTTGGTTCCAGTGAGACCAGAAATAAAACCAAGATACTTTTTCTCCGGGAAGTCCTGTACTTTTACAGGCAGTCAAACAGAAAAGTGTGAAGAACAAATATGGGGAAAAATGTCAATAAATTAACCAGATCCTTCTCCCTCAGCTCAAAGCTGTAAATAAGCTTGGTTGCAACAGAGACCAAAGGAAAGTTCAGATACTTTAAAATTTTTCTTTTCTACAGACCACAACTGTCATTAACTTGGAGATGATTTGGAAGTGCTGGTAACAATAAAATCTCATTTTCATTGCTAAGCTATGCAGAGAGAACTCAGAAACATGGGGACAAAACATGCACAACATTCTGCCTTCCTGCCTCTAAGAGCTCTCCTTTGCACATATTTAATTTAAAGATGTAGTCAGGGTCTCAGGCAAAGCCAAATTTTTCACATTAAGTCAAATGGATTGGTAATTTAGTGTTTGAAGCAGTAGCAGTATTACTTGGAGAAAACTGCCTAAACTGTGTCTCTGATTTTATCCTTGGTTTTGGATGTCCAGTTTTATTTATTTAGGCAAAACCTCCACTTCTGAATTAAAATGGAAACTCAAAAACCTCTCTTCTTTAATTATTCAGGTGTAGAGGTGTTTAAAGTCCTCCCAAAGACACTGGAACATCTCTACCATAGAGATATCTTGAATTAAAAGTCACAGTTCTGGAGTATAAATTATGGAGATTTTTCAGTCTTTATAGATGATGGTGAACAAGTGAGCCAGCTGGAGAAAGAAGACATCAAAAAAAATCAGAGGAGCCACCATTATGAATCTAAAAGACAAAAGGGGGATGGAAACCACTGAAATAAGAACTTGGATTCCCATTTGTTTGCTTTCCCCCCCCCCCAGTGATAAGATCCAAATTGAAGTCACAAGTCAATGCATCCCATTATCACCAACATCATCAATCTCTGGGAGGCAACCACCCATGACTTAGGAGAGCTGACAGCTGCGAGGCAGAAAAGAGAAAGATTAGAGAGTCCAAGCTGACCAATAATTACAGCTCAGAGCCCTGGGTGCCTGCAGAGCCACGGAGACAGCTAACAGTGAAAACAGGGAATTTTCTACAAGCCACTGGGGCAATCCCAAACTTCACCTTAATTCCTGTTAGCCCCGTGCAAAGCCCAGTCAGGCTGACAAGGAAAAACAGGAGATTCTGCAGGCAATGAGTCAGGGCTCTGGAAGGTTCCAGTTTAGCAGATCAAAATTTTAAGAAGAGTTTTTTGTGGTGGTTTTTTTTTTTTTTGTTTTGTTTTGGGTGTGTTTTGTTGTTTTTTTTTTTTTTTTTTTTTTTTTTTTTTTTGTGGGTTTTTTTTTTTTTGTGGTTTTTTTTTTGTTTGTTTGGGGTTTTTTTTTGTTTTGTTTGGTTTTTTTTGTTTCTTTGTTTTGTTTTGTTTTGTTTTGTTTTTATTCTTCAGCCGGAATTTCCTCTCATTCCATCCATCCCTCGCATTAATGGTGTTACAGCAAAGTCAAATTTATCACCATCCCATCCTTTGAACTGCTGGATGTGCCAATAAAGCGCTAATCTTAATGTTAACACACAAAAAAAAACCCCATTTAGGATTGGGATAAAGGCTATATAGCTGTTAATTAATAAGGGATGACAGGTTAGAACTAATTTTTCCATCCTCAACAGCTCGTGATTGCAGGTACCTGCAAGTTTCTGGGCTCAGTAGTGTGATAAATGTCACAGTTTTATCCTGTGGATTCTCATGGAGAGAGGTTCTTCACAAATGTCCAGAAAGGAAGACGCAAATATTATCTATATTGAATTTTCTTTAATCACTCTCTCTGTATAGCAAAGCTTTGTTAGCCACAGCAGTATATTCATTCTCATATGTGTTTTTAAGCACTACAAAATCCTTTCTTTTATTTTTTTTTTTTAGTTCTTTCCAAAGTCAGCAGAGCTCTCTGGGAGATGAGTTATTCTAAAGGCTGTTATCTTTCCAATGACATGGAATGAAATGTTGGAAAGAAACCAGATGGTTTAGGTACAGAAACTTATTGCTCATAAGTGCAATGAGTAAAGCCTTTGTTGGGAGGTAGTATTGGTGAGATTACTTGTGATTAATTCACATTTCTTCATGTATCCAGCTCTGTGGAAATTTAATTTAATTCTGATGGTGAATTTTCTATTTAGTCAATTTTTTAAAAAATATTCTTACCACCCTGAGTATTTATCTCTGTAGAAGCCAGATACTGGATGGAGGATCACAACATATAGAGTAATTTTTGTCGCTCATTGGTCAAGAGGTTGAACATTTCTCTGCCTCCACATAAAAAAAAAAAAATCCTTTCAGGGTAGTTTTAAAAAGTAATGTATTTAAATGGCCAGGCTTGATTCCTTCATAGATGATACACGATGCAGTAATATCAAACAAAATAGAAAAATATGTATTAGGCACACTAAAATAGTAATGGAAGAGTAAATGGAGAGTTTGGCTGCCTGCAGCGTTCTACAATCAAGAGGAAACAGGCTCATATAAATAGGAAGGGCTTTAGATGCATTAAAGGTTGTGTTGAGGAGGTAAAGTCTAACACAGATGCTTTTATAATTAACATATGATTGCTCTAAAAGCTACTTAAAAGTCACTTACTGTTTACTGTCCCTCCAGTGTGATTCTCTCAGCAGCAGCCAGCAAAAACCCCTCCTGGTTTCCAGCTGGGAAATGCTGAGTGCTCCCAGCTTGTCCTGGGCTGGGCAGGGGGCAGGGAATGGGGTGAAAATCCCTGCAGGAATTATGTCTCAGCCCAGGTCTACCTGTCCAAGCTGGACACAACACCACAGGTTCTGACCTGTGTCTTCATTGATGGATTTGTGAATTGAAACTCAAGGAGAGGACATTGAGAAACCTTCCAAAATCATACAAATTACTCCAGAGGTAGCAAGGCCATATTTTATATATAGCTCTTACTCTTCTGTTACTGTGAGGGTCTTATTCTTTCCTTATTATTTTCCTACCCCACAACCATAATGATTTTTTTTAAAAAAATGTATCTGATATGATTGCTTGAGGAAAATGAGAATTATCTAACAGTAAAGATATATATTTCTCATATATTTAACTGCCTCAGGGAACTGCCTGTGATGGGAGCAGGCTGGTTCAGATCCAGGACACATTTGGAACTGGCCTTTAAAGGCTTTAAAATCCCTCAGTGGGTGGCAAGGCTTGGGCTAGGAGTGGGTCAGGAATTAAGCAAGAGGTTACTGAGCACATCCATGGCAAATCCTGATCACTTGATGCTGAAAAATCAGAATTTCTGCAAAACAAGTTGTTTTGATTATCCTCTTTGGGTTCTACCTGATAGAATTCTACTTTGCCTACCTGAACCCTACTTGAACTTGTAACAATGAGAACATAAAAATTCCTTACTTGTTCCCTGTCATCTTATATCACCTCATGTTAAAGCAACCTTCTTTTCCTAAGAATATTTCAATGAGAGGAATAAAAGAAACAAGAGACCTTCAGAACAAGAGGAAATCTCTGCATTAATGGTGTGCACTGTCCTTTGGGCATAAAAGGAGAGAGAAAATGCAAAATAATACTTCAGTCAGGAGAATGATTGCAATATGAGCTCCTATATCACGTTTGTACACAGGATTTTAAAGGGTTTTCTGTCAGAATTGGATAATATTGTGCGGGGAACATAATGGAAATAGTCTGTTTTTATTATTGCAATGTTTCAAGGGCTGACAGATGATACAAGACAAGGCAGTGCCACTTGTTGACAACATTCTTGCCTCTGTTCTATATTTGGATCCAGACATGACGATTCTTTCTCCTTTTGCCGAGAATACGCTCGTGAGCTCCTTTTAATTAAATTATGCAAATTTATGTTGCCAACCACCAAACGTGGCACAGTGATGCATTCCTGTCTGCTGGCAGATCCTGAGTGCTGCTACATCATCCCTCACCCCACAGGGCCAGGCAGAGCAGCTCTCCCCTCCTCCAGGATGTGTTGAGCTCTGGTGATCTCTGCTCCCTCCTGCTCCACACTCAGCTCAGCCCTTTTGTAGGATCCACATTTTTCCCCCCTAGGGTTGTTCCCCAGCCAGGTTAAAGGAATATGTAAAAGAGCTCAGTTCTCCTGGCTCAGCACAAAGTTGTCAGAATCTCTGAAACCTCCCTGAAATCCACCCCTAATTGGGAACGCTGTGATTTTAAAATCACACACAGTGGGCTTCGTGAATTATTCATTTTACCTACTGATTTCGCGTCTCTTGATTTAATTGAAAAACATCTGTTGAATTGAGAGGGGATAAAAAGTTGAGCCATAATACAGTCACAGACTCAAATGAGGAGGGAATAAATTATTGCAGAAGGAATCATCTGTGCACCGTGACAGTTTACATATTTTTAAGGCTCATGTGTTTTTTTTTAAGGCGAGCATTCAAACTGAGTCTTAGAGAAAGATTTTAAATTACTAATTAACATCTTAAAAGTGTATCTCATTTTTGAAACGAGACTTTCCCCTCAGTCAAGCTGCAGAGTGTGATTCCAGAGCTGCAAAATCACTTTATAAAATCAATTCCTTTTGAAATCCAGAGCACAGAGGCTTCATCCGTTGCTGGGCTTTGCTAAAACAGTGCCATTGTTCTTCAAAAAATTTGGGTCTTCTGTGTTCAACTGACCATAAAGTTTCAAACAATTATACTTTTCCTGGCAGAGAAATCCCATAAATCCATTGTATACAGGTCAGGCACTGTTTTCTACAGGCAAATCCTGCAGCCTCTGGGTTGTCAGCAGTGACACTCCAGAAATAAAACAGAAGGCTCTCACGTGAGCTGGAAACCAGAATCCCCTCTTGGCAGGGGCAGTGCACTTCCTGTCCTGGGGGGATCAGTTGCACAAAATAGAATCCCATAAATAATAGATAATATAGGCCAAATATAACATCCTGTAAGGCCCCACAGTTTAGACAGAACATCTGAAGCCTCCAGAATTCCCAAACTCTCCTTTTGCACTGATTTTTCTGCTCTCTCCAGCACCCAGGAACCCTGATGGCACCAAGGCTCCTTCAGGGGGTACCAAAGAACAGAGGTTGCAGCACTCAGTGTCTCACATTGTGGCTGCACCTGAATTTTGGGACAGAAGGACTCCATATCACGAGGTGCTGGCCCTTGGTGTGTCCCCAGGTTTTGTCCTGGTACAAAATAGGGTGGTGACCCCAAAGCCAAAGGCACAGGGCAGGCTCTGGGGTCCACCCTCAACACAGCATGGACAGTTTTATCCAACACCAACCCAGTTTTACCCAGCTGAACCCCTCAGTTACCAACAGGAACATAAAGATCTGAACTCAGCTATCACATGAACATCCAGCAAATGATCCTGGCATATGAGTTTTCTATCAAAGCATCCAGAAAAGAGCTGTTACCTGTCATTTCCAGGACTTTGGGGAAGAAGTGTTTCCAGAATCGGCACTGCTGGGCTCGGGGTTTTGTCAGCACCTGGGAAGTGTTGGTGCTCAGTGTCAAATAGTTTTGGTCAGTGCTGGTGAAGACTGGCCATCTTTTTCCATTGGTCAGGGTCCCATTTGGAGCTCTAAATGAGAAAAGAAACACCTCGTTTAGAATGAGAAACCACCTCAGCCCACAATAAAGCGTGGTTTGGGTTTATTTCATAGTTGTTCAGATCAAGTGTGTTAGTTTGGGATGACTGATGTGTCCTTTTGGAAGTAACAGGGGAAAAAAGCCAGATAAAATTCATTTATTCTCATTTGAAGAAAAAAAACCCCTTCCCTTTTGAGGTGTTCTGGGTTCATCAAAGGGAAAAACTTAATAAATGATCATATTTCAAGCAACTTTTTGAATCTGGAGATTCTCAGAGAAGCTGTGAATTATTAAGGATGACTCTAGAACTAACCAGCCTGCCAGTCTGAGAGGATGAGTGGTTTTTGTTTTAGTCTGGATGCCTTTGATCCCTTCAGATGGACAAAGAGATTAGAATAAGTGACTGGATAGACAGGCAAGTAAAAGTAGAAATAATGTCCAAACTGGGATAAGATCTGTAATGGGAGAGAGAGCAATTATTCCTCATTAAGAAGGAACAGTCGTCCTGGAGGCCTGCTGAGTCCCATTGTTTGTGGAGGGCCAAGTGGGAACACTCTGAAATCTTGTGGAAACTGGGAAGAGGTACAGAGGCCTTGACCCTTTATAAAACCAGCCCTGCATGTGAAAGGAGCACAGCTGTTGGCATTAAAAGAGTTGTGATAAATATTTATAATACAACAGAATTCGTCAGGCTCTAAGGACAGGCAGCCAGAATTCACCTCCAGAAATCACAGTATCTGTATGAGGGGAAAAATGTGGTTTAAATGTGTAGGAGAACAACAAAATGGGCAGCCTTGCATTAGGGAACAAACAAAAGAGAACATGAATTTTAGGAAAATAAGTAGATTTTGTATTTCAAACAGTCACAGATCACCATTAGCTCAGAAGAGGTCAAGAATGGAAATTAAACATTCTATTTCAGTGCAAGCAGAAGGAGCCATTTTCTTTCCTAGAGGCTGATAACAAGGAATCTGGGATTTAGGGCAGAGCAACAGTAACTGATGATTCTTGGTGGGATAAATTAACTCTGAGCTGAGTTCATTTGGTTCTCCCTACTTTACTTTTCACCAGGACTCTTCCTGAAGGCAAAGAGGAGTCCAGGGAGCAGAGCCCAGTTGGGTTCTGCTTCCCAAGAGAGGGAACAAGGCAGGAGGTGTGGGTGGGAGCACTCAGAGCACGAGATGCTGAAGCAATTTAATCTCTCAGTTAATTCCGAATTAATCAGGTCTTCAGCCCATGTTTTTTTGTGTTCTGGGGTCTTTGGCATTGGCTGCTTCAAGAAGCAGAGCTGGAATTAGAGCTTCAGGCTGTCATTTCCTGAACTGCTCCCTTCTTCACCAATTTCTCTTGACTAATTCAGCTCTGATTAACCCACGGCACCTTTTTTCAAGTGCACATTTATTTGTGGCTCCTGAGAATGATGACTTAAGCAGAGCTGACTTGCACTTCAGTTCAAGATCAGGACACTAATGGTGCTGTCAGTATTCATTTAACAGCTTTTATGCTTTGAAATAAATCATGACATCCCACATTATAATTTACAGGTGTGTGGGGGGATTACACAATGCCTCGATGGCTACAGATGTATTTTACTGAGAAATGATTGAAAGAACTGTCAGGTGAACACAGCACTTTGAAGCCCATGAACCTGCTGATTATGACAATCCCTGCATTTCTAGGAAGTTTACTGTTCAAAGAAATGCCCAGTAATTTCCTTCTTAACTTTATTATTGAAAATTTCCCAAGTTGAAAAGCAGCTCCCAGTCGGAGCAAAAGGGAGATCACAGGAGTATAATTTGGAACAAGTTATGATTATAACCTCGTTGTTCCCTCACAATTACTGTTCATTCCTTCTTACTAATAACTTCATGATGAGAATTTCAGTGCCCAGAATAAGCTGTAAAACTCCCTGTTCTTTGCACCAAATTCCAAGTCTAATAATATTCATACAGAACAGTAGAAGTGTGGTGGGAATATCTTCAGTGAGCAGACAGGAATCCAATACCCTGCACAAACTTGTCGCTGCCCATTTAGGTTTGGATGGACAATCTCTGGTGGTCGATTACAGAAACTTGTTTGTGCTGAAAAAAGAAAGTTCCCCTTGCATGGAAACCTCAATTCTATCATTTTTTATCAATTCCTTAAACCTCTGCTCTTTCATGGTACTGCTTAATCATCTCTGCTCCAGTAATTCCAGTTTTGCCACTTCTGTGCTGGCATTGGGGCCTGATAGTGTGTCCTGAAAAGAGTTTGGGCTGTGCATCTTCAGGACAGGCTCTTATTTTGTGATTTTATCTCATCAAATCACCTTCCTCAGACAAGATTTATTCTGAGAAGGCCTGAGTTTTGTTTGGAGAAAATCATCAAATAGTATGGCTTGGGAAAGACCTTGGAAGATCCAACCTCCTGAGATGAGCAGGAACATCTTCAGCTAGACCAGGAAGATGAGCTTCACTGAAGATCTAAAGAAAGGAACCTTTTTCTTTTTCTTCCCTTTTTACCATTTGCAGGAGCAAGTCTTAAGGCAATGAAGAAATAAAAAAAGGTCTTTGAATTGCTCCCAGAAAAGAAATTCAAGACAGAAAAAAACAAAACAAAGCAAAACAAAACAAATCAAATCACAAACTCAAACCACCTGTGTTTATAATTTGGCGAAAACAGAATTTGTCTCATTCCTGCAGCAATATTTTCTCTTTGCATATGCCCTAAAATTATGGGCTGGATTCTCTCTACTCTGGTAGTGGCACAGCAACTCATTTATAGTAAATTGTTTTGTTAAGAAATGTCTTTAAGTGGAAGTTTCTTGGTTCTACTTGTTGTTACTTAGATCAGGTTCTTCCCCTTTGGGTTTTTCCATCCACAATTGCCAAGAACTTTTAGTTTTCAAGATTAATTTATAGCAAGTGTACTAAACTTGAGATAGGCGTGAAGTGGGTTTTGGAAGAGCTTATTAACCAATCATTTCTCTGTATTTAATATTCATCTTCAGCAACTTTCAAAAGAGAAAGTTAATTTCATTCAAATGGAAAATGCAACATGAACAGAGCTCTGTTAATCATAATAAACATACATACATTACCATTCTCATTAATATGATCAATATAGCCTGAGAAACAATACCAGCTCACTGCATTTTTATTAATATTCACACAGCGTTACCTTTACAAATGGTTTATCATACAGATACACAAAAAAAAAAAAATGCAATTCATCATCCGACTGGTTTTGGTAAACATTCAGGATATAAAGTACCTGGAAAATATTCCCTTTACTTTTGTGAGCCAGTTCTGAACAGCAGAGTGAAAACTCACAGAGTGAATTCCATCATTACCACAGGGGTTACTCTTTTGTAGTGTTAAGTTGTATTTTGAAGAAGTCCAGAATGGAAAGTATTCTCTGCTAGACCTTCTGAAAACGTGTTTAGGGTGCTTTAGGATTTACCTGAGTAAAACAAGTGTCCTACAGTCCAGCTTAGGCTGTCCCAAGCTTTCACCGTGTTCCTGTTGAGTTGCTCTCTTTGTGACTTGTGTGTTTCTCCAGAGCACAAGAAAAACAATCCCACATCTCAGTGCCAATAAAAGGGATGAATGAAAGTTCATGGCAATGCTGCTGCACCCTCTGCTTCCCCTGTGCAGGAGGAATTGAAATCCAAGGGAGATCTGTCCCTCCCAGTGTGAGTGGATGGGCTTCACCCTGGATGGAGCTGCTGATGCTCATTTCCACTTTGTCCCCTTTTCTTTTAAAAGCTGGTTTCAAGGCAGGAGAGAGGGAGTGTGAATCCCTTTTACTGTCCTTTGTGATCTCTGGTGGCTGTTGGGCAGCACTGGCCATCAGCTGGTTTCCATGGGATGGCATTTTATGGGGTGTTACCGTGGGCACAAGAAAACAGGGAGGGGGAATGGCCCTGGGGTGAATGCAACAGCAAAAACAGCCCCAGCTCTTGCAGGTTTCCTGCAGCTGCAGTACAAAACCTCTGAGAATTATGGAAACACTCAGCTCAGCATCAAACAAGAGGGACAAGCTAAAAGTTTCACCCCAAGGGTAGCTCTGGGAGTAAGGGGTGCCTCTGCACGTGTCTGATGGTTGGATGATCTTAAAGGTCTAAACCAAGCAGACAAACCTTTTCTTCTTTTTCTGCCCTCACATTCTGGAAGAAAAACGTTTTGTTGTTTTTTCTCTTTCCCACTTGGAGAGGAGGATGCTCCTAATTAGCAGGAATGTTGATGAGGAGCTCCAGGCCCTCCTGTGCTGCCCAGCCCTGCTCCAGAGGGACAGGAAGTGTTTGTGGCATTAGTCAGGGCAGCACAGCCAGATTCAGTCTCACATGATTCCTGAAGGCCAGGATGGGTGATATTTATACCTAAGCTCGTTTTCCCATTGCAGCACACTGGCTGCCAGGTTAATCTCAATTTGGGGTGCTGGTGTGGTCCCTGGGGGGATGATGGGGTAGCAACAGCAGAAGGTTTTGTAAGGCTTTGCTTGGATGGCTCCACAGATGTGAGAAAACAGTGATCAGTTTCTGAAAGTATAAGTAATTAGAAATTGCTCATATAATCATTTCAATTATCATATGATTGAAATTAAAAAAAAAAAAACCCAACACCTCATATAATATTTTTCCTTAGTAAAGGTGCAAAAATCCTGATTTTTGTGGCATTTGAGCCTTACTGAGATTCCCACAGCAAGGAAAGGAAGGGCTCCTCTGAGGAGCACTACGAGACTGAGGGATGTGCAGACTCAAATCCTTCCAACTCCCTTTTTAATCAGCTGGTTCTGGGAAGTTCATTATACCCTGCTGTGCTCAGTTCTCACTCCCAGATCACACACACGAGTCCATAATCCAGTGACTGCAAAGTGTCCCTGAGCCAGAGCGAAGGGAAACTGCTTTGCAAGTCCTAGCCTGGGTAAATATTATTCCTTCTGCTGATCCCTGAAGAAAGCAGCAGGATCCAGCTGGCAAAGTCCTTAACTCAGAGAAACTGGAGAAGAACCTTTGCAGCAAGGTTTTCTTACACCTTCACAGGCTAAATAAAGCTCAGGATATTCCTTCCAGATTCCAGCCTGGACACAGCAGCTGCCTGTTTAAATGCCTTTAAACTATAAATTATCACGGGATGTGCCATTATGACCAATATCAGTTTCAGGAAATTAAGCAACAAGCCGTTATTCCTTTTTTATTTTGGTGTTATTTGTGCTATTTGTTATTATGATTTTTGTGTTCAGCTCCAGAGAGCCCCGTGGAACACCCGTAGAGTTGAAACAATTCTTGCTCGTGCATGTCAGAAATTCCTGCTGAATACAAGGCAGGCCTCAAGGTACTGGTCATAAATAATGGAGCATTTGAGACATTTAGATGCAGGATGTTCTGCCTCAGCTCTTTGTGGGCATTTAGGAGCTGGGTGCTTCCAACCCCTGGCTCCTGGACAGGAGAAATAACGAGTTTGAGCCAGAGCTAACGAGCCCTTCATCCCCTGCCTGCATTTCTGACCCTCTGGGCCGTGCTGCACGTGGGTCTCCTGCACTCTGAAATGTTCCAGCCAAGTTTTGGGGGCTGCTTCAGGAACCCCAAACTCCACACAGAGCATGGATGAGATGGGGTTTTATCACACGGGGTCTGGAACTGTCCCCACTGTTCTGTGTCAGGGTCATCAGGGTGTGATGATTCCACACCTCCTCAAAATGTGAATATTCCCATTTTGTACTGACATTGCTTTTGGATAGAGATGAGAGAGGCAACACTGCAGCTCGGTCCTTCTTTATGCTGAAGGAACAATTTTACCTTTTTCCGTTCCGGTGTTCCTGTAAAGTGTTTTGTAAGAACCTTCTGCCCTTTTGTGTGGCATCAATTTCAGCTTTCAAGGGCCACTTTTCAAAGCTGTTATTTCTTAACAGTCTTGACTGCAGGAAGAACTCAAATGGAACTGTAACTTTTAGTCTTAACTTGCAGAGGTTGGAGAGGGGTATTTGGAAATGGAAGGAGTTCCTGAACCCCGCTGAGACCTTGAAGGAGGAAGTACCTTCCATAACAGGTAAGTAAAAGAATGAGTAGGCAGGAAGGCACATGGCACTTGCCCTTTTAGTCATCCTCTGAGCCTGTTTTATCTCCTCTGCAACCCCTCTTCCTCCTCATGACCTGGAAAAACACAAACTTACACAATATCTTAAACTAGGATTACTCCCTGGAACAAACCAGGGCTTCATCAAAAACAACAACAACAACAACAACAACAAACCTCCACCAAAAAAAAAAAAAAAAAAAAAAAAAAGAGTGTATGAAGGGAGAGAAAAATGTTTTTATAGCCATAAAACTATTAATACAGTGCTTTTGAATTCCCAGTGTCTTTGGTAAAATTCGTCAGCCCAGCTGGTTCTGAGGAAGAGTAAACACTGTGCTCGTGGATATTATTGCTGGTTGCATTCCTCCCTTTCCCTGCCATTAATAAAGTTCATCCCAGGCACTCAGAAATTGCTGGATAAATGTGTTCAATGCTTTTCTTATCTCCAGAGACTAAATTTGCAATTGAGACTGCGTAGTTGATACTACGCCAGGATATGATATCTGAGATTTGTTTTCAATGGAAATTGCCCTAATCATGATTTATTTTCAGGATGGATGCTCCACGGAGCCCTGCACCAACCAAAATCCTCTGGATCCGTCGTGTCCTGATGGATGTCATCACAGTGGCATTTTTCTTTATATTTTCTACTACTGTTTTATTTCTGTGAGTGGGAGGAAGTGCATGAGTCACAAACTTTCACGACCATGTAATCTAGGCCAAATTGAGCACTCCTAAAAATGAAACTATTGGGTAGCTTTCAGGAGGGGGAATTTGTGTTACTGCTTCATCAGAAACAGAACCACTGCAGCTTCATGCTGGGGAATGTAAACAAGAAGACAGAGTGCTCTCAACCCCCTCCCCAAATATATAATAATAATAATAATAATAATAATAATAATAATGATGATGTTTTCTTATGGTATAAATTCATTGTAGGTTTGACATTTACAAGTGGAAGTTACATATGACTTCCTTTGATAAAGAAATTTGAATTATGTCCCGTTCTTTTAACTTCTTCTGAGTCTCTCTTCTGAACTGCAGCAAGAGGGAGATCTCCAAATACCAGCAGGTGGACTGGGAGCCATGGAAAGGTTTCTCTCAAGAAGAAACAATATGAAAAGAGAGGAGAAACCTGTTTAAAGTTCTTCTCTTTCAAAATGGAGAGGGTCTTGTGGAAATTACTGTATGCAGTCAACTTTATCACTAGGAAAAAAACCAATGGTTCAACATCTGGGCATTTCCAGTTGTACAGAAAATTCATTTGGAGGTTGCACCATGAATAAGATCCATGAGAGGCAGATATTTAAAAGTTCATTTAAATGAAAAGCTTCATTAGAATTTTAAGAAAAAAATCACAGTGTTTAAACAGCTGTTTCTGTGGGAGAAGGATCTCTCAGGTGTAAATTCGAGGTAATGCTCTTTAGGGTTTGTATTTTATGAAATTAGGAAGTTCTCTGATGTTCCTGCAAGGAAAGGTCGAGGACACAGATGGTGGCCACAGGTGTCTGGGAAAGCAGAGAATGGCAGCTTCCAGTTCTGTATTCTTACAGAATCGTGTAACATCACCAACTGCAAGCACAAAATGCCTAATTTCTACCAACACAGCTTCATGTTCTTGGGGACAGGATCTCCCAAATCCCAACACTGAATTTCTGACTACATTTCCCCACCACTGCCTTCCCCTGAGGCTGATTGAAAACAGAATTAAACACCATACTGAGCTCCCTTCCAAAATGTGGTGTGAGGTAACCTCTGCTGCTCCTCATTTCCTCTCCTCTCGCCTTTGCCACTTCCCTGGAACAGCCAATCTCTGGCCTTGGGCAGTAAATTAAAATGTGCACTGAAAGCTTTCCATTCCTCCCACGGAACTTCTCAGCATCACTTCAGATCAGTGTTCCAGAACCACCTGGAAAAATGGGGTTTGCAGACCTTTCCAGCCTCCATTTCTGCCTTCTGATGATGAAACAAGGACTAAGCTGAGGAAAAGCAGCATGGAAGAAGAGAGGTCCTTGAAAAGGGGATTAGCTGTGGGTAAACATTAATTAGAACCTTTTGGAACCATGTGTTTCCAGGCCTGTAAAATACATTCTCTCTGAGGTGCCTGGCTTTACATGTGAACCTGCCTCAGACATAACCCACAAGAAGTCCATGTGTGCCCTTCCTTCATTTCTCTGTTCACAGATTTGTTCTTCCCCTGCAAGTCTTACAGAATTTTTCTTCTGTCGTATTTCAATCTCTCTTTTTGTTCTTTCTTCTTTGTGCATTCCTTGGTCACCTGATGTCTTGCAGCAGTTTCGTTTCCCTCTCTTGCTTTTCCCTTTTCCTCACTTCCCACCAAACATTAAGTTATTTCCATCCAGGCTTCTTACACCCACTCCCAAATTTGAGGTGGCAATCACGCCATGGTTTTATTTCACTCTTGAAATGTCTGTTTCTCTTCATGCCTCTCCTCTCCCCAGAATGTGTCCATGTACCCTTTGCCAGGCTCTTGGGACAGCAGGGAACTCTGTCCAGTACAGGCTCTTCAGCCTCTCTCAGTTTATGAGGAAAGGCAGAGCCACATCCAAGATTGGATCCATAGGGTCACTGAATTAGGTTGGAAAAGACCTCCAGGATCTTCAGGTCCAACTGCTGACCCAGCTCTGCCAAGGCCACCACTGTCCCATGTCCCCAAGTGCCACATCCCCTTGGATTTTAAATCCCTCAAGGGGAGGGGACTGCTCCACAGTCCTGGGCAGATTTTACCAGGGCACGACATGCTTCTCCATGAGAAATTTTTCATAATATCCAACCTAAAGCCTGGCTGTCCTCTCCTGGCAGGGAGTTGTGCAGAGCCAGAACTTACCCCTGAGCCTCCTTTTCTCTAGGCTGAGCCCCTTCCCCAGCTCCCTCAGCCCCTCCTGGTGCTCCAGCCCCTTCCCCAGCTCCCTCAGCCTCTCCTGGAGCTCCAGCCCCTTCCCCAGCTCCCTCAGCCTCTCCTGGTGCTCCAGCCCCTTCCCCAGCTCCCTCAGCCTCTCCTGGGGCTCCAGCCCCTTCCCAGCTCCATTTCTTTCTCCAGACACTCTCCAGCCCCTCAGACCTCCCTCTCTTCCAGGGCTCAGGAGCTCACCCTGCTCAGCCCCAGGCCAGTGAATCAGCACTGATGGTTTTGATCTCCACAAAGCCCTGCCAGTGTTCCCTCCCAGGCAATCCCCTGCATCTCAGCTCTAGGTTTTAGTTTTACTCTCACTCAAAGACTCCTACAATATTTGGACATTTCCTTCAGCTCCTGTTTGAAAATAATGGTTTGACTCATCTGTTGGAGGGACAGAACTGAGTTTGCAATGGAATGGAACCAGACATCTTCTTGTAATTTGCAATATTTGTAATAAAATTAAACCAATCTCAACAATTGGTATCCCAGGCTTATTTTCAAAAGACATCTGAATCAAGTACTCCTGTTTTCAGTTTTGAAATTCAATGACAGCTTGCAAGCTGGAGAGAGAGAGAGAGATGCTTGCCAAGGTGAGTCTCTGGTTGCTGGTATTTTCCATGATCCACTGTTTCCTATCAGTTTGCTAAAAAGGTGTTTCCATTACTGTTTCTGAATAGTGGATGTAAACTCTGGTAAAGATGATGAGTCACTTTTAAGAACTCAAAACTGGAGGTGGAAAAAGAGGAGTAAATTTTCTTAAAAATGAAACTTTTTTTTTTTCCCCTTTTTTTTCAAGACTAATTTCTGCAATTTGTTTGCATGCCTGAAAAATTACTCACATGAAAGATAGTGAATGAGAGAGTAAATGTGTCCTTTTGGGTGATAATGAAAGCTTTGATTTTCCCTAACATGGGTAAAAAAGACTTTCCATATACATTTTTGGATTTTTGGGAACCTCTCTCCTGCTTTGTTCATACTTTTTTTTTTTTTTTTTTTTTTTTTTTTTTTTTTTTTAAATCAAGAAAGCTTTTTTCCTGGATTCTTAATCAGATCAGGAAAAATCACATGTTAAGATGTAAAATTAATTCTTCTGGAAGGGTGTGAGATCTCAGGAGCAGCAGCCTCCAGGGGAAGGCTCCACTTGGTCACCCTGAGCTCTGGAGTGTTCGAAGACCCTGAAAGGATCAAAGTGACTCCAACCCAAAAACTTTCCTCTATCCCTGTGAGCGAATCTCTGGCAGAAATACAGTCCACAGTAAATTTCTTCCCTTGAAATGGCTCAGAGGTACATAAAACCTCCAGCTTCCTGAAGTATAAGGGAATTAAAAGCGGTTGGAGTTTTTTTATTTTTATTTTTATTTTTTTTCCCCCAGTATATTCAGTCCTCCCCACACTCAGAGTATATAGGTCCCCAGTTCAAGTGCTGCCTGGACTCTCTATGAGGCTGTTGGTTTTGTTCTCAGTCCTCTGCAACGACTCTCTATAAACAGGTTGTGATAAGTTGGTAACAAAGGCACTGAAATTTATTATGTGTCTACCAGTGGAACATCATGGAAAGGCAATAATAACCAGACAAAGTGCTTCACAGCTTTAGTGGGACAATCAAAGCCTCACAAATTCCCCCTAAAACATAGGAGGAAATATTTCAAAGGCTTCACTTTATGGAAAAAGCTGCAAAGATTTGTTTCAGCAGTTGTAAAACTGGCAGGGAGACAAGTTTTGCCCGTTTCCTTTTATCCGAAACATTTTTCACAAAGCCTTAAAAAATATTATTTTTGTGTGCTCCATTATGTTCTTGCTTGAGTTTTCAGCCCATCTGATTTGTCTGGCTCTTGTCACTTTGCATCTCTCATTGCTAAGAGCACAATTACCAAATCTAATGGATACAGGAATGGAAAAGGCACCCACAGATTTGGGATCCCATCTCGTTTTTTCAGGATAAATAAAATTTCCCCTTTCCAGAGCTGGCAGAGCACCCTGGGGCTTGGGATTTGTTGGACCTGTTAGTGTCACCTTTCTGCTTTCAAAAGCTTTCTGAGGAATAACAAAGGTGTGGCAGGAAAAGGAATAGATAAATATTTTATATTTAAATATAACATTTATAGTTATATTTTTTCATGAGTTTGGCTTAAAATCAAGTGTGCTGGAAAGAATTTAGGAAAAGGCCACTGGGAATTAACAATGTTGTTAAAATCAATGTTATTTCCACACAAAAATCATTCCAGACCTGATCCAACCCTTTTCATGTCACCACATTAGTTTCCTGCTGAATCCAAAATGCTCTTTGTCTGACTGTGATGATATCTGGTATTTTATCAAATGATTCTGAGGCTATGAATTGATATTCAACTGCCAATACTCTTAAATTGAAGAATAAGCTGAGGAGACCCCAGGTGAAGGTAAAGGGAGGAATTTAACCTCAAAGTGTAAATCCAGAACTTCAATTTTGGAATCTGTTCTTCCTTATAGCCCAAATATTTTATTAGGTTTGATTTATTCAGACAGCAGGAGTAGTAAGTCTCTTTCTTCCCTTGCTGGAAGAACAAGGATTTTTCAGAGTTTGATGAAAAAGCATTTGCTCTTTCAAGGCTTAAATCTATGAAAAAGAGTATTTTATGGAATATCTTAATAGCACTAGGAATGGCTGGGATATTTGGTCAAACTTGCTTGAGACACAAATTCAGTCATGAAAAAGACCTTTTGAGCGGGATCTTCACAGACTCTGTCAATATGTGGCAGATTCCTAAAAATGACACTATTCCCTGGGATCCAGAAGAGAAATGTTGGAGTCTAACAGCAGCACCAACCCCAAGGCTCACAGGAGGAATTTGTGCTCCTGTCTCCTGCTGAATCCTCGACATCTCCATTCTCTGCTGATATTCCAAAATAGAAATACCTGTAATTTTTTCCAGGAAAAAAAATGGTCAGTAATCACTGATGTCCATTTTTAGCCAGGATGTGAAATAGGAAATGCCCAGAGATTTGGAAAATTGCAGCCACTCCTGCTGGGGATGGTGGTGGACTGGGAAAGCCCTGGGCTGGCTGACAGTGTCCTTTTAGTTACTGAGAAATGCAGAAATCAAGGATTTCACGCTCTTGGGATGCTTTGAAGGAGCCACTTTCTGCCCCTAACATATTTTCTTTTGTCCTTACACGACATTAAGGGTTTCTCACAGGTTTTCTTTGCTTTTATCCCTCCAGTTCTCTCTGCCATGGCTCTGTGGAGGAAGAGGGCAGCAGTTTTGTGGGGTTCAGCTGCTGGCTGGGGTCCAACCATGACAGAAACAGAAAATGCTTCTAAGTGCATATTTTTAATTTTCCTAGCAGTATTATTATTCCTCACATGATGATAAAACCCAGAGATCACGAAGGTCAAAGTTTGGGCTTGAAGGCCGCTGATGAGAAGCAGCTCTGGCACCTCTCAGTCCCTCCCAGGCAGAAAACACCAGGAAAAAACAAGATTTCTTCCAGTTTTGTTGACTCTACTTCATCTCCTTTCCTCTGCAGGCTGCTCTCCCCTCCCTTGTGCTTTTGTACTTCAGCACATTAGAATATTAGGTCAAACACCCTCACTGGAAAATGTGCTGTACAATATTTCTCATTTTTTTGCTTGAGTTTCCTCTTCATCTGCGGGAGACATCGATGGTAATTTTCCCCTCAGAGGTTTGCCCTTTGATCATGCCAGAGTTTCCTATAAACATCAGGTCAAAACAGGGCTTCCCCAGCTCCTTACAAATGTTTGCTGTGCTCAAATGTGCCAGGGAGAAAAAAAAAAAGAGGATCACTTAATAATCTTGGAATTTTTGTGACTTCCCCACTTCTTGCACTCTCTGGATGATGGGATCCAGAGCTTTAGGTGCCTCTGCTCTGGGTAAGGAGTAAAGGGTCACTCAGAGGATTAACCCTGGTCTGATCTTTCACTCACACAGAATTTGCTGGATTGTTTTGTTTTTTCCCAGTAGTGATGGTTTGGATCCTCGTGGTGGGAGCAGAGGGAGGGATTATTTGCTGTTTGCTGTGGAAACCACTTGAAATTCAATCTGTGGGGTAATCTAATTATAGTGTGAATGATGATCAGAGTAGGTGACAGGACTGTCTTCCACAAATTTAAACCTGAATGTACCTTATGTTGTCTAATTTTAGGAGCTGCAGTGACAGGAACGTGTTTTTTGCAGAGCAGGTTATTGAGACTTTTTTGTATATATATACACACATAAAAGTTATATACATGAAAATTAAATATATACATAATCCAGTGGAAAGCAAGAGTTCAAAGAAATGTAAATATTGCTCTGCAAAATCAAATACAGACCTGAATTTCTCTTTTTCCACTAAGCAATAGCTCTGTTTAATGGCAGGATGTGATGTCTCTGGTGGAAGATCCTGGCTGCAAGTTCCTTTAGGGCAGAATGGGAAGCTGCAGGGTGGAATAAGGAACTTTTTTCCCTCAGTTTGCTCTCCACCAAGGGCCTGATGACACCAGCCTCAAAGGAAAGGTGTCACAGCACATCCTCATGGTGTTCCCAAGCCTTTCCCAACGTCAGGATTCACCTTGGGAATCTATCAGATGCATTTTTGGCATTGATAAATCAACCTCAGAACTCAATCCCAGACTGGGAACCCCACTGAGAGCTTTGCTCTGCATCACAAGCAAGCTCACACAGAGGGGTGTGCTCAGGCTCTGAGCAGGAAGAGCTCCTGGGTTAAATTTCAGATTAACTTTTACAACCATTAAACCTGTATGAAGGCACTATGCAGTGATGAGTACAGCTATTGGTACAGCTATTTTCTGAGTTTTAATATGCTCATCTCTTCTGGAAAGAGAAATATTGCAAACTCCAGCATATAAAGGGGGTGGGAGTTGTTAAGGTAATTAATCCTCCTACAAATCAATCAGTCAATCAATCAATCAATCAATCACACCCATTGATAGGTAAATCTGCTAAAAAAGGGATGCACATGAAAATAAGCAGCGAGTTCACCACAGAGGATGAGGTGAAGGGACAACACAGGGCTGGGGGTTGGCAGCCACCAAATTTGGGGTGTCCTGGAGCTGGAGAGAGCCCAAGCAGGAGGGGGAACATGGATTTGGGGTGGATGGTGGAGCCTTTGGCAAATGGCAGCCCCAAGATAACACCACAAAGCACAAACAGCATGTGCCTTGGATGGATAAAAAGGGAATATCAGATGGAAGGGGAAGGGAGAGGTGACACCTGGAATTACAGCCCAGTGGGGATGACAGTGTTTAATTCTGGCAGGGAAAGGTCCAACAAGGTGTGGATGAGTCACAGGTTTAAAGGTGGAGAGTTATTATTTGAGGAAAAAAAACCTCATTAGTGCAAGTCTCAAGGTGTTTGTTCAACAAACAATTTAAAAGGATTATTTTAATAGATCCTTAATAACCTCTATATGGAACAAAAATCATAAAATGAATCTTACAAATTGGCAAACCAAATGTAAAACCTGGAAAATAGTAGAGTTAGAATAGGTAAATTCAGGTCTAGAAACACTTTCATAATGTAACATTTTAAGTGGATTTAAGATTTAAAACAAGCTAACAATGTTTGTTCTGGATTTTTAATCAGTGGAAACATTTTTAATCAGTGGGAACATTTCATTCCTACATGTGTTTTGTGTTATGTACAAGGTTGGGTGGACTAAATGAGCACAGTGGTCCCCTCTGGTTTCTAATCTATTAAAAAAAATAATTAGATGCTGTTCCAATGTTGGTTTCAGCCTTTACAAACCTATATATCCTTGACAAATCAAACAAAAGGTCCACCTTAGAAACAGAACTAATGCAGGATTTTAACATTAAAGTTAAAGAAATCTTTTTAGAAGGTGTATTGACTGGTTGTGTGTTCTCCAAGGCACAGATTCTTGTATACATAATCTTCTCAGGAGAGAGCACAAACCAAACTTGTGGAAAAAGATACCTCCCCTTCCCACCAGGCTTGGGACTAAGCCTACATGATTGTTGTGGTGGGGGCTGTTTTTGATACTGCTCTGAAATGTTTTCATTTCAAACTGAGCATCTCCTTGAGAGCCTCCAGCCCTGCTGAGAGGAGCAAGGGCTGCCTCACTCCCCCTGACTCCAGCTGCAGATGGGTTGGATTTAATCCATTCCAAACACCCAAATGAAATATTCTTATCTGCTCTTTGTGCAGGCTGGGCCATATTTCACTTCGAGACGAGTGGACTGGAATTGGAGAGTGATTTGTCGTGGGCTTGCACTCACAGCACACAGGGAGCAGAGGCTTTCTGAAATCCCAATCTCTTCATCATGTGAACATAACACACCTGCCTGTTATACACCTGAATGTTCTGAGCAAATTACATCCTCAAGGAAATTGGGCTTTTTTCCCCTCCTACTTCTACTGCTGGAAGTCTTTTCTAAGTGTTTGAAATATTTTGTTTCTAACACTTGAAACCATTACCTGCCTTTGTGTTGTGGAACAATGGCTGCCCTGGCAAAGAAATGAGTTTTATTTGTTTTTATGGGTGGGTGAACATTGTTCCCTTAGTCCAGTACAGGGAGCAACACATCAACAGTTTATTTTACTAAAAGGGTGCCTTTGTCAGAACTAAAATAGGAATTCTGGATAACTGAACAATGATGTTTCTGGATAACTGAACAATGAACTGAATGATGTTTCCATCATTCCAGTCAGGCTTTGGAGCAGCACTGAAACAGTCAAGCCCCTGCTGAAACAACACCCAACCAACCAAGCAAGCAAAGTTCCAGAGTAAACTCACCCAGTTTTGGCAAAAGTTGCCCAGTATCTCATCATAGAGCGGCTCAGGAGCTCCTCAGCCTTGGTGTAATTGACTCTCCTCTCCAGGGGCAGCCCGAACACAAACTCGATCTCGTAGCCGTGCATGACCCCCATCCACTCCGGCCAGGGCAGCTTGGAGGAGCGATGCTCGAAGAAATAAAAGAACACCTGGTGGCCCAGCTGGGCGAAGCTGGTGGTGAACCCCAGGGCGGGACAGATGATGTTGTAGTCCCCGATGACGTCGTCGATGGCGTCCCGGTAGCGCTCCGGCCTCCCCGCGTTCTCCCAGTCCGTGTACTGGAAGACGATCGATTCTATCGCCAGCTTGCTCACCCCTGGGAAGGCCAGAGCCAAAGCTGCCTCAAACTGGGTTTTATTGATCAAGCCATCGCTATCCTTGTCCAGGCCAGGGACCCCGTAGGCCAGAAATGACAGCCCTTCGTCTTTGTTAACACCTGCCAAGACCTGGGTCTCCTTGAGAAGACCTTTCTCCATCAACGCTTCCGGCATGTCCGCCAGAAAATCGCCGTCCACGCTGGGACAGAAATATATCTGTAAGAGAGAGCCATGTGGAACGACAAAAATTTCATTCTCCAGTATTTCCTTCGGGTCCTTGTCTTGGAGGCAGAGAATGAGCTCCGACTCGTTGCTGGTGGGACACTGGAGCTGTCTGGCCAAGGCCACTGCTCTGTTCCTGGCCTCGGAAGAGGTAATTGCAGCCCAGGGGGCATTTGCAGACCCGCTCTGCAGGATGGCCCTGGTGAATAAAGGGTGGCTTTCAGGAGAAAGGAGGTGATAGGTGACAGAGGCCGAGCCAGCGCTCTCTCCAAACAAAGTCACGCTTTTGGGATTGCCTCCAAAGGCTGCTATGTTCTCCTGGACCCACTGAAGTGCCAACCTTTGATCAAACAAACCTGCATTTCCAGGAGCTTTCTGGTTTCCTGGCAAGGACAGAAATCCCAGTGCACCAGTCCTGTAGTTCATGGAAACCACGACCACTCTTTCCACCCTGGCCAGAAACTTCCCATCATAGACAGGCAGGGAAGTGGACCCAGACTCGAAGCCACCACCATAAATCCACACCATGACAGTGGCGTTCTTGGGCTTGGGAGAAGGAATCCACACATTCAGGTATAAACAGTCCTCACTTAGGTTGGTTTTTGGGTTCCACATCTCCGACCCAGCAAACCCTGGGTAAGTGGTGTCTATGGGCTGGTAGCAGGAGTTGGCGTGCTTGGTGGCATCCCAAACATCTGCCCATTCCTCCCGAGGCTCTGGCTTTTGGAACCGCAGCCTCCCGATGGGGGGCTGCCCGTAAGGGATTCCCAGAAAGGCTGTGACTGTCCCCCCCAGCACCTGCAGGCTGGTCCCTCTGACTTTGCCCTTCTTGGTTGCAATGATGTTCTCCTCAGGCACCACCTTCCTGGTGAACATGGACAGGAGAAGAAACCCCACCAGGAATCCAGCAGAGAGACTTAGACCATTTGTCCAAATCATGATGCCTGGGACCACGGGAGGAAAAATAAATTCAGCATTAGCGTTGCAATACTTTAGTACCAAGGTGGTCTGTTAAATAAGGGTGTAGGTCATCCCAGGGGCACTGAAAACAAGAAGGTGCTGCTACAGAAAGCACAGAAGTTTTTAACTGTAAGTTCCTGTTGGTTATTTGTGTTGCAAAGATTGTGTTCAGTATTTAGTATTTGGTCAGGACCTCAGAAAAATCCTCTTGCTAAAAACTGTAGAACTGAGGAAGACAAACCAGGAGAGATGAAATCTTACAAGCAGACTCTGACCACTGCAGATGATTTACCCACCAACCAAAACCTATATGAATAATTTCCTCTCAGATCTTGTTTTCCTAGAGCATCTTAACCAAGTTTACAACCATCAGAGTCATATGAAGCAGTCATACTTCTACTGTTTAGAATCAATATTAAAATGCTAAAGCATCAAGAATTCTTGAATAGATGAGGATACTGCCTAATTAATTTGGGTGCGATCTGCTCTTTCCTTCCTGAGAACTTTTCCAAGTGGCAATCAGTATTACCTTAAAGCCAAGTATATAAATGTTGATTATGTATCACATTTAAACACCCTAATAATCTCATTTACCCCAACCTTTTCAAATAAAACCTCAGCACCATCCCCTTGAAACTGAAGATTCACAAAAGGCATGTTTGCATAAATCCATTTCTATGGTCTACATATCTGAAAATGCTCAACAAAGCTTTTTATTTTTATTTTTATTTTATTTTTATATTTATTTTTTTATTTTTATATTTATTTCTTTTGTCTGTTTCCCTGTCACACATGGTGTGCTCTGTCCTGTCCCTTTAAACAGACCGTACTTTGTTAATGAGGAGCACTCATGTCCTTAAAAGGAATGAGGATAATTTCTCTGGAAAATACAGCTGTGGCCTAATTTGAGCTCCTCCTGCTTGTTTGCCTGTTCTTGGAAAGAAAATGCAGCAGAGGGGAGGAAGGGATGATTTTGTGCAAAGGGGTTCCTGACTTTGAGACAGCATCAAAGGAGCAGGGAGGAATCTTCAGGGACAATGTTTTTAGCATTCATCTAAACAGACAGAAAATAGATAAATTTTAGAGAACATAAACATTTATGCTCTGGTTGTTTTGTTAAAATAAAATAGATGAGGTGGGGAAGGGAGGCAGTAGACTTCAGAGTCGGTCTTAACACTCCACCAAGTCTTCAGCTTGACTGCGAGAAACCTGCAATTGTCCCTTTTTTTTGTTAAATATTGGAGATGTGATCTGTCAGCTCCCAAGGAGTTTGGGTCAGCACAACTCACCCTGGCATGGGGAGGAGGCTCAGTCACACATTCACTGGCTTTTGGCTCCCCTCTCTCTGTGCCAGGAGCAGGATCACGGAATATCCTGAGTTGGAAGGGATCCACCAGGATCATCAATCCAGCTCCTGTCCCTGCACAGACCCCCCAACAATCCCACCCTGGGCATCCCTGAGAGCATTGTCCAAACTCTCCTGGAGCTCTGGCAGCCTCGGGGCCGTGCCCATTCCCTGGGGAGCCTTGGCAGTGCCCAGCACCCTCTGGGGGAAGAACTTTTCCTGAAATCCACCCCAAACCCCCACAGAGACCAAAACAAGAGCCTGTATTCACCCCTAAGCCTAAATCCCACTCTCTTTGAGAGAACTGGGCATAACTTGCCCAGCTTGCTGAATATTTCCAGCCTGCTAAACCAACACAAACTTGGGATTATTTTTTAACACAGCACGTTTCATTTTAGAACTTTCTCAAGAAGGTTTAAGAGAGGGCACGCAAGGAGAGGTGGGAAGAATGATTTGGTTTGCTCTGTAAATCTGTGCTTAAAAATTCATCAGTGTTGAGAACCCCAGGGCTTCTCTCAGCCCCTCTGCAAAACCAAACCCAAAATTCTGAAAAGCCACCAGAGCTGGAAGAAGGATAATGATGGAGAAGGGATGGAGGAGGAGCACCCAGTAACTCTATGAGATGGGAGAAGTTATTTTTCTAAGTCTGTTTTTGTGACACTGTTACTTCACTGAATTTGATCATGACCAAACCACAAGCTGGAAATAATAAGATATTTAAAATAATGTCATTATGAAGAGGAATTGATGCTAAGAAAAGCAAGAGACTTTAAAGTTCCTCAAGATTAATCCATCTAAATAATAATTAAAATTAACTCTCCTCCTGCATTTTCCTGTTAATCAAAAAGAGAGGGGAGGAAAACAATGTAATGATGTGAAATATAGAAGCATTAGTTTTAGACCATAATATTAGTGAGAAAAAAAAAACAAAAACCAAAACTAAAAAATTCAGTTCTGTACCTTTTAAATTAGCTCTGGCATTTCAAAGAAAAAGTTGGATCAAGCTTGAAAAACACAGAAGCCTTGTGCTACTGAATGAGAGGACTCATCTACTCTCAAGTCACTCTGCTAATATTAACAAAGGTAGCAAGTGACAGAGGATTATTATTACACCTCGGACGCCTGGCAAATATTACATTTAATAAGGATTTCAATGCTGCTTTAAACCAAACTCAGCAACGTAAAGCACACCCAGCAAAACAAACATTACTTGATGATTACAATGAGAGCAAAAGGGTCAGAAGATTGCTTTAGCAGCTCCTCAGCACCAACCCAGCAGAGTTATATCATGCAGTGTAGTGTTGCACATTTTAAAAAGCTGCTGCTGCTGCAGTAGCAAAAAGTTAAACAGAACTCTACTTTTGCATTCTTATTCAGCAAGGAAACACTATTTATTTCAATGCCTGTTTCCTCCCCCCTTGCAAATCTTTATCCAGCCAAAAAAAAAAAAAAAAATCTATACACCGGACTACATCATCGCTATTTAAAGAGGAAAGAGGGTTTAATTAATAAGTGATTTCTAGCTCCAGCTTAATTTACTTAGCCCAGGATCCCTTGAATAATGCCAAGGTCTGCTAGGCAGGCTGCTGACTCGTTCCACTTGCAGAGCAGAGGCAGCTCTTCCCCCGGAGAGCAACAAATGGGCAGAGCAGAGCATTCCCAGAGATCCCAATCCCCCAGCAAATCGAGCCCAACCGTAAATTATCCTGGCAGGCAGAGACGTGCAAAGAGAGAATCACTTACCCCGCTCCTGTTATAAGGAACTACAAAGTTTTTAAGAGTGGAGGGGGGGATCCCTCTGGGGAGATGCAGAGGTGCAGCTGCTGCTCTAAGCCCGTAAATTGGCCAGTGCTGACATTATAATCAACTCTTTCTGACATTGGAGCTCGCGAGAGTTGGCAGCAGCCACTTGATCCGCAGGCAGCCTCTGCCTCCCATCCCACATCTGCTCCCAGAGCAGCCCTGGAAATGCTCCAGGGACAGCCCCAGGCTGGGCAAAACCAGGCACAGGGCTGGGGGGGAACACGGGGGTTTGTTCCGCGCCTGGGGCATCTCTTTTATAAGGATAAACAAAAATGACCAAGAAATTTTTTCTTTGCTGTCGCTTCCTTTAGAGAACAAAGTGCACGTTCTTCAAGAAGAATAAGCCTTCAGTTTGATTTGGAAAAGTGTCTTTGTCTGAGCTGGGCAGGTGTCAAGAAACAGTCACTGTGACAGTCATTTAACAATTCAAGACTCTCTCTCTCATCTTGCTTAGAGCACTCTCTCACCTGTATTTTATTTTTTTTATTATTTCTGTACTCGAACCTCAGATTTTAATGGTAAATAAATATTTATTTTTGGTTTTAGCAGCTGTGGCAGATAAAACAGGAATGTGCCCTGCCTGGACATGTCAACAACTGGCAAGCACCAGCTGCATCACTTGGCTCCTGCCCATCCAGGCCATGGCACAGATCTGCATTGTCCCCTTCTGATTTTAGGGTTAAAAATGGGACCCGTGTGGTGTCACATGCTGCTTGCTCTCTATTCTGAGGCTTCGAACTGGAAATCACCCCTGGTGCTGAGCACACCTGATATCCTCCTTTTCTCTGAGGCTCCTGAGCATTGTTCCCACCAGAATTCCACAGTGCAGGTGCAAAGCTGAACCCCAGCTGGGGGACACGTCCTACAACACAGCATTAAAATGCAAAAAACTCTGCAGGGTACAGATGGAAACAGAGGGGTGGAGAAAAGAGAAAAAAACACCTCCATACACCACCCTTACAAACTTTCTTGTCAAACCCCCTTCCCTGAGCCACCCCATGGAACCAGAAAGCCACCCTTTGGAGCTGGGACTGCTGTTCCCCAGCAGCATCTGCTCTCTAGCTCTGCTCTGAAAAAAAAAAAAAAGGCAATTTTCCCACAATTTAGGCTTTTTTTCCTGCTGTCCACATTTGCTTCCCCCTTTAGAGCCGAACACAATTACCTTCCCTGTTTAATAATCAAACTACAGCTCTGTTTCAATTACACAAAAGCAATATTTGGCAACGCATGGAACAGGAGTAAAGCAGAAATGAAAAGTTAAGGATGAAGTTTATAGACCTTAATATGGAGATTACAAGTGGGGTTTTTAAAGCCAGCATGGGAATTAGTGTTTTAACAGAGGAAAGTTCAAGAAAGTAGGATTATTTCATTTCTCCTGGCAATTTTGCCACATCCTTTAGGATCAGACCTTCCACAGGTATTTTGCGTGGATGTGTTCACTGGAGAGAATATGTCTAAACTCTCTAGACCTAAACCACCATGGCAGGGGTTGGAACTGGCTGATTTTTAGGATCCCTTCAACCCAGGCCAGCTGAGGATTCCACAATTCTCTGAAAAATCCCTAAACTGTCCAACAGAGTGGGATTTCAGAATCCTTAACCGAGGTTGTTAACTCAGCAGTGTAATAGAAATATTTAATAATGAAAGAGGATTCATTCAGAATTATTCCTGGTGACAGCTCTGGCTGATCAAAACCTTTCAAGTGCAGGGAACACTAAAGGGTGCTGCTCAGACTGAGGCAGTTCTCAACGTTTCAGCATTCACTGCCTTCCTCTGCTGCCTCCTCAGCCCATTTGGGGACGTGGCCAGGTGACACACACTTCCTTCATTTCTGTGACATCAGAGGGATGAATCATAACCCCCCAAATCTTGTTAGAGGCCACTTTAAAGCAAATTTCAGATGCTTATGACCATGCTTGTGCTCTCAAACCTCTTTGCCTTGAGCAGTAGTGAAGCGGCAGGAGACTCAAAGACTAAAAAAAAAAAAAAAATCTGCTTCTGGCTTCATCTGTTTTCAAACATTGTCCGTTTTCTCCTTCACTTGCTGTCAGGGCTGTGCCTTCCCCTCCCTGCTCCTCTTCAGAGAGCCCAAGGCACCCAGAGCAGCCTCCTGCTCCGAGGCACTGCTTTCCTAAATGCAAAATGTGGAGTTTCCTGACAAGGTGACCCCGGGATAAGTGAATCCACTGTCTCAGGCTGTTTCCAAGGCACCAGGAAACTCCAAGTTCAGCCTTGGGGTTACCTGGATGTCTTCAGGTAACTGTCAGCCCTCTCCACTATTGTCCTTCAGCCTAATGTCAGACTATTATGCTGTGCTTTTAAAGAAAACTAAGCCAAATTCTGTATTTTTCCTCCCTTTAATTAAAAAAAAATTAACATATAAATTAAAGTTTCACAACTGTGTGCTGGGAGAGGAAACACTTCTTTTAGGTATTACTTAGCTTGCTAAAAATACCTGGGCGAAAATTAGAGATTAAATACATTTTATGCCCTCGGTAATTGTGTGGAGAGTCATCATTTTCTCAGTGCTCCTGTGGGAGAATGGAAGAAAAGGAGGTGCAAACCAGTGGGTGAGATATTTTATATATATATATATATATGTCTGTGTGTGTATATATACATATGCTGTACAACTACATACATATTTGTATTTATTATCTTACATTTACGGGTTTTGCCTTTATTTTTTTAAATATCTTTGTTATAAATGCACATTTTGGAGTTGGCTTTTCCCAAATATTGAGACTAATGTTACACATATAATGTAAGAAGGTTGTACTGTATGTTCTTTTATCAATAGATTTTAAAAAAAATACGATAAATGAATATTCTTAGATTGTAACAAAGTAGAGATGGAGGTTGTTCTTTTTTTGTAACTTCTTAACTAGACAGAAGACAGAAGGGACTTCTGGCATTCCTGAAGATTTCTGATAAAGAACAACTGAACCTTTGAGGGTTTGAATCTTTGGAAGACAGATTTACCACATCTATCCAGACTACATGGAGTCCCACAGATAAATTGTATCCTTAGGGGGGTCTTGAAACCAAAATGAATATTTGAATCATGTATTAGCTTATTTTAAATATGTAACACAGAGATTCTTAAATACCAAAAAATCTGGAACAGGGGGTGTGTTGGTTTACACCCTCAGCTGAGTAGCTACCCTCTTCTGTCCCCTGTCTATTTTTATTCTATTTTGTTACAATCTAAGAATATTCATTTATCACATTTTTTTAAATTCTATTGATAAAAGAACATACAGCACAACCTTCTTACACTATATGTGTAACATTCGTCTCAATATTTGGGAAAAGCCAACTCCAAAATGTGCATTTATGACACGTATGTCAGATGTTTCTGGTGGAAAACAGGAGCCTCTCTCCCAAGGTGTTGTCTGACCTTGCACACGAGGAATCCCATTCACCAGGTCTGGTCCTGCCCTTCCAAGCCATCCACAGCTCAAAGACAGCACCTGGGCTCCTGCCAGGGCTGAAAACCTTTGCAGGTGTCACCTCAAGGTAGAGGATGTCACACACCAAGGGTGGGCATGCCTGAGGAAATATCTGTGTGCTCACAGTAAAAGTGAGGAAACATCCTTATTTTTTAACGGCTGAGAGGGAAATCAGTAGGCAAAAATCCTATCCAAACTGTATTTGATGTCACTTCTGTGAAGACGTGGGGAGGGTATTTTAAACTTCAGCCTTGGTAAACTCCCCTGGGAGGGCTCAGCTCTCCCTCTGATCCCTGGCTGGATTTCCACCCCGAGCATCTGCGTGACCTTGGCTCGGACCTCTGAGCAAGGCACCACCTCGTGAGAAAAAGCTGTGAGGGGAAACAAGCAAACTCCAGCTCTACAAGCTCCAAAAAAAGGTCAAGCTGCAGACAGGGGGAAGATTGCTGAGAAGGGGACACTTAGCAGCTCGAGGACTGGCAGGGAAACACATCAAAGCTGCGAGCTGTGAAATTTCCAGGTTAAAAAAAAAAAAAAAGCCCACAGAAGGTGGGAGCTCAGCAGCAGCAGCAGGGAATTACTGAAGTTCAGCTCTGGGGCTTGCAGCCACGTTACTCTGCTGTGAATATTAGGGAATAAATCATTGCCTTGTCCTGAGAGCATATCCTGCTTGCAGAGCATCTTTTCATGCCCAAAGAGAGTGACCTGGAAGGGTTACACCTCTCGAGCATTTCTGTGCTTCTTTTTCCAAATCTCACCCTTGTTATTAGACTGCCCACCTGTATACACGTGGATTTAAACCAGGGACACCCCAAATAAACCAGGACAGGGAGGAAGTGCTGCTACAGATGATTGTAGCTGATGGCCAAACCCACCTGAAATTCTGCTGCTATCCTGTTTATTCCTCACATCAAAGGGGCTTCCAGAGCCAGCAGAAGTGCCCAACAATAGGCCTGAAGGATAATTTGATAATATCGGGAAAGGTGTTCCAGATGCACACCATGAAAATGGGTACCAATTTATTAAGTACACAGAAGACACTAACACTCATGTAAGCCATTAAACATGATTATATTTTCCCCTTATTGGTTCAGTTATGATCTGCTGTACCTTTCTCCTTATTACTCTAATTATAGATCAGTAAAATTTCCTCTTTATTAGCACAGTTATGGTCTGTACTTGTATAACTGTCTTGGTGAAATCAAAGCCACTAAGAAAATACAGCCAGTGAAAAGATGAAGGCATTATTATTATTATTATTATTATTATTATTATTTCGAATGTTCACATATTCATAGTTTCTTGTGGTATTACATAATTCTGTATTTTGTCTCATATAGGGATCGGGTTTGATGAAGAAATTAAAAGCTATTAATGTGTACTCAATATGACTTGCACACCATTATTGCAGCCTGGTGTTTAGCTTGCAAGAAAAAAAAAATCTAATTCAATTATAAGTTAGGTTTCACAGATTTCTGCAGTAAACCCATGGATTTTGAGGGTACAAATGAAAATATTGAGGCCACATAGATTCCAAAGTTTAATGCATGTAGAACTGTTAGGAAATATTTTTTTATAGAGGAGTTAAAATTGTCTTTAATCAGTTTAATGACAGTATATTCTGGTCATGATCATCCTGCCCTATGCAAGTCCCTGATGTTTCCTCACCCCATAAACTTCTCTCTCCTTCCTCCCACCTTTGTTTGCACGATGGGAACTGTACAAGCCTGAAACACCAGCTCTTCCAACCTCTTGCCCTCTATCATGTCAGAGCATTTTAACTTCAAAAATGATCTTTAAGTGAACTTTCCCTTAGCAGGAGTTGCAAGAGGTCGAAACAGGAAAGGAAAACTTCAGTGCAAGTGCTGGAGAACCTGGCAGAGCTGGCAGACCTCGGCTGGGGAGAGGAGTTTTAGTGTCTGCAGGAATGTTCTGATTCTCTGCTCATTTTCTCCCTTTTGCCCGGAGGCAGCTTCAGTACAAAATGCATGAAGAGAGCCCAGGGCCTGAAAGACTTTCTGTTTAAGTTGTCAGACCAAGGAGCCTGGGAAATTGAAAGATGTGCCCAAGACCATAAGAAAAGACTGGCTTGGCAATCAGACACCCAGAACTTCAGGACATCTCCATCCTTTTTTGTTTGTTTTAAATACTCCACTTTTACAGCTGCAGTTTTCTAGATTTACTCTCCATACATCACCCCAAATAAGGACCTTCTGATGGTAATCTTGAATAAAAGCATCATTTCCATCCGTTCTCCACAGTAAACAGAAGTCAGCCCTTGGGATGCAGAGGCTGCATTTTCTAGAACTCACTCCAGGCAATAACCAAAAGATGTTATGCAGAATATTCCTGGGCTCCTTAGCTGGCAGCCACCCCCTAGGGAGGGAAAAACCACTTGGGATCAGCACGCCCAGAGGAACTCCCAGTGACTCTTGCTGGAGCCACCAGCGCAGCCGTGGATCTTGTGTGCACAATGTGATAAATGCCAATCACTCACTTTTAGAAATTGATGAAAATTTAATAAAGAATAAAAATTGGTTACAAAAAAAAATTAATACAAATCAAAGTTTAAAAATTTTTCAGAGACAGGACAAATAAAGAGACAATAAAAGGCAAAATAGGCAGTCTAGACTACCGTCCTTCCTCCCTCCTAGACCTGCTAGTTAGGAGAAAGGCGATCTTGGTAGAAATCTCTCCCTTTTTGAGGACCAAAACTTCATAATTATGCATGCTTTATCTAAGACAAACTTGTTTTCCCCAAGAGTCCCCTGCTAAGACAGGGAGTCTTGGTTTTTGTGGATTCAGAGGGTCTGGTTCCTATGAGAGAGATATGCATCTTGTCTGAAGAATCGAGGGGGGGCGTTTCTTATCTGTTGTATCTTATCTTTGTGAATCATTCTCCTAGGGCAGCTTCTCTTCCCCTGAGCTAAAGAAAACACCTTACACACAAATTTTACTTAGACTTAATGTTAAAAACTACATTTATTATATTATTCAAATGTCAATATTGCATAACTTTTCTAACTAGCCTATTTTATATATATATATAGTAAATATCTGCGCAGAGCTATGTACACAATATGCCTTTTTTCACAACAATAATCAACCCCAGCAAAGGCTGCAGTGAGGATTCTGTCTGGAGATGGATTTGGAAAGCACAGATGGAACCTCGTGGCACAAACCCCCCCTTGCCTTCGGTTTTTGCCAAAGCAGCAACTTGCTCAGGCTGGAGGAAGCCCACAGGTGGGCGGGTGGGAGCTGCACAGGGATTGCCTTCCCCTCACCCCTCCCCAGGGAGCACAGCTTCCATAAAGCAGAATCCCAGCATCGTTCAGGCTTGGCAAAGGCTCTCAGTCTATTTCCCAGTGCCCCTGGAGGAGCAAGGCAGGATGGAGAGGACTTGCTCGCTGAAAGCATTCCAGTGATTTTCATTTTCCTCTTCGCTCAAAAGGAAAGAAGGAACGAGAGAGTAAACCCCATCACCAGCTGCTGAAAACATCCGAGGGGCTGAATGTCACACCAAGGATTGGAAGTGCCTGTGGGGTTGCTTGTCTGATTGAACCCATTTGTACCTGTATCACAAACCAGCTGCCCTCCCCACTGAAAGGGCATTTACCAGTGCTTAGGATTTAACCACTGAAAAAGGAAAAATAATTTGCTCACCCTCCTGTGCTGCCTTTCCTCTCCTCCTCCTCCTCCTTTTATTCCACACCCCCCTCCCCAAATTTTAGTCACTATTTATGTTGCCAAAATATCTGCAGTGATGTCTTTCCATGCAGAGTGCAAATTCCTCTAGTAAATGTTAACAGCAGCCGTAAAACAGGAGAATAAAACAACAGCAAGAAAAGCAATCAATAAAAATCTGTACAAAAAATTAAATATTGGTGCATGAGATAGGAAAGGGCCTGAATCTGAGTGGTTTATAGAGAAAACTGGAAGCTATTCCAGAGAAGATGGGCAAGGAGTAAAATTCATCAAACGTTGCTGGGATAATTAAACCAGAGCGGACAGGAAACAAGATGTTTGACCAAAGGGAATGTAAGTGAACAGATCCAGCTCCTTCTGTGCTTCCCAAAACATTGTCCTTCTGGGCTTAGGTGATCCCAGAGTGCCACCATGCAAATGATTTCCAGCCAGTGCTGGGACAGGTGTTACCATGATGGGAAGGGAGGGATTTAGTTTGTGCTGAGCATCTGGTGCATGAGAAATGGGGATTCAGTCTTTGGGATCAGCACAGAGATGCCCCTGAGTGGGAGAAAAGTTACAGAATTAAAAAAAAAAAAAAAAAAAAAAAAAGAATAAATAAAAAGAAAGCAGAAGGCCTGCAGTGCTAACACCAGCAGAACCTTTTGCTTGGAAAGCTCTGCTGGGTCACTCACTCCGTGGCTGGATTCGTGCAAGGAAGATCAGCTATGAGCAGCCTCAGTGGAAAAAAACCCCTTTCCATTTATGACAGGTGGCTTCTGGTGGGAGCAGAAGGGTGGGACTCACCCAGGGAAACCCAGAAAGCAGCTTTTGTGAGCACATCCAGGGTATCCTGACAGGAATGTCAGGCAGGAGGAGCTGAGAGAGTTGTGTGGAAATGTTCACTGAGGAACAGAGAGGTGTTTGCCTGGGACAGAGCCAGCCAGAAATGGGGTCTGGAGTTTTTGGCAGCAGCTGGAACCTCAGCAGCAGTGAAAACAAGGGGTGGGATGAGGGCAGGCCTTGAGGAGGAGCCTTCCCGAAGGCACAGGAAGGGCCCTGGCAGGGTCAGGATGGAATAAACCCATCCTCACTCGGTTATTGGCATTGTGTCCTTTTTGATACGATGCCTGGAGCGCTTCTCCACGGGGCAGCTGCTGGGCTGCATCATGTCAGGGCACAGCGTGGAGCTATTAATGGCTTTGAATGTGATCCCCTGGATCCTGACAATACCTGCCATTAGGCAGGCCTTAATCACAGGATCACTGATATTGAGATGCTTAAACCATTAAGCAAAGACTCCAAACGCTCCTCACTCACAGGAAAATTATGGAACTTCAAACCCCAGCTCCATTGGATGGATGAATGCTGGAAGAAATCTGAATTTTTATTCTCCACGTGTCCAGCAATTTTTGGGTTAATGACTGAGAGTTGCAACCAGCTTTTCAAAAAATATAACCAAAAAAAAAAAAATTGCCGCTCGTTTCGGTGGCAGGCTGCTTTGCATCACTTTAATTTAGGAAGCAAACCGCCTTACAACCACCACAGACATGTAAATGAGGCAAAAAAAAAAAAAAAAATGGTGCTCGTTTTGTTGCTTTCCAAATTTAAGCTGACCTAAATAATTTAATACAAAATTTACAGCAGCGAGAACACAATTTGGTGGACAAATATGGGAACGCAGTGAGTTTGTACTACAGAATTTGTACTCCTCTGGGTAAAAGATGATTCAGCATCTGTGTCTACTGCAAGCAGCTTCCACTGTGGGGGCAAACTTTGGGTGCAGACCCTCTCCTTTATCCCTCCATTTAGCACGGGAAAAGGAGAATTTCCTTTCTTCCCAGCAGGAAAACTGGGATTGTTTTGTGAGTGGGTGTTTGGCACTCATTTGTCAGCATTTTGCTCTCTGCAAGTACCTGGAAGGGGGGATCGCCCTCAGGTGGGTTTTGTCCTTCAGGTGAGAAGTGGCAGGACCAGAGGGAAGGGCCTCCAGTGGCCCCAGGGGAGGTTTGACTGGATAGCAGGGAAGATTTCCTCACTGAAAGGGTGAAAGGCAATGGAACCATCCCTGGGAATGTTCAGAAAACCCGTGGTTGTGGCACTTGGGGACGTGGTGGCCTTGGCAGTGCTGAGGGAATGGTTGGACTCGAGGATCTGGAAGGGTTTTTTCCAACTTTAGTGATTCCATGATAGGGAGATATCCCTGGTAGGCCACTGAATTACTGCTGACAGATCTTTGGTGCTGAGATGAAAAATACGGAATAACTTTGTGAAACAGCAGGGCAAGGAGAGGAGAGAATTAACCCTGTCAGTGCTGCTCCAGCACCCATGGCTGGAGGAGGTGTCAGCACAACCCAGCTGATCTGAGCTTCTCCATCCAGGCATCAACTCTGCCTCTTGCTCCTGAGCAAAGCACGAATCAGTGCCTGAACCGATGGGTGATAATTGCAGAGTGCTCAAAGCCCATCAGGCAGGGAGAACTGACATCCCTCTGCTTGCCAAGGATTTTTTAGAGAGCTGAAAAATACTCTGGTTTCTCCAGTCTGAAGCAGGATGTGTGGGAAGCTGAGGCAGCTTCCATCTCAGGGGTTTGGCTTCTGTCCATGGTTATGGTTAGCTGAGGCACAACTCAACATCCTTCCCATGGCTGCTCCAGAGGGATTCAGGAGCTCCCTGTGCCTCAGTGGGATACAGGGAAAGGCTGTGAACCGCAGCATTTGGTCTTTGATCATTTTGTCCTCTAATTCAGCACTCAAGGAAGAGAACACAAATCCCCTTCCTTCCTTCCTTCCTTCCTTCCTTCCTTCCTTCCTTCCTTCCTTCCTTCCTTCCTTCCTTCCTTCCTTCCTTCCTTCCTTCCTTCCTTCCTTCCTTTTCCTCCCATTCCACACTTTTCCAAAGCTCTGTGTACAATTTTTCAGGAGTACCCTCACTACACTCAGAGTATTCAGAGTGTTCAGAAATATCCTCACTATATTCAGAGGTTGAGAGTATTTTGTCCTATTTATGTAACAACACGTTTCTTCTGTAATGAACCAAAGCAGAACAATAAGTATTTTAATGAATTTCAGCAGAATTCATTGGGCCACTATGGGATAAGTGAAACTTAAGAGAAAGCTTAAGAGTCGGTTTAAATGCATGAGTCACCCCTCCACTGGACCCCAGTGCTCTCTTGAGAGTGATTGTGAGTCATTCCTCAGCCATGCACGGGGCTAAAGGACAAAGAGGAAGCAATGAGACACCTCAGCATCCCCTTGGGGAGAAAACCCCACAGGAATATTCACTGCACGAAAATAATGAGCCTGTTGCCCCAAAGCACTTCAGCCCTCCAGTGGCTTTGAAAATCCCTTTGCTCTCAGCTCCAAAGCCACTGCAGGTGGAATCAAAGGCTCTTTGTATCAAGTGAAGCAGGACTGAGCAGTCTCTGGTTCAGATGAATAACCCAGACAGGTTGTGGACTCTCAATCCCTGGCAGGGTCCAAGGCCAGGCTGGGTGGGGTATGGAGCAACCTGGGATGGTGGAAGGTGTCCCTGCCCATGGCAGGGGTGGAACTGGGTGAAATTGAAGGTGCCTTCAAACCCAAACCATTCTATAACTCCATTATTCCATGAAAAAGCCTTGCCCAGTGTCAGGAGCAGCACCAGCACAGGACTGGGAACCCCTCTCTTGTCACACTCAGTGGCTTTTATCCCATCCTGCACGATCAGAAAATGAACTGAATATGTAGTTTGCAAGATATTTTGTTCAGCACCCACATCTGCATTGCTGGCAGTCCCACAGCCAGTGCTTCACAACCAAGCAAAACAGCAAATGTAATTAATTTTATTTGAAAATTCTCTCCCAGCACATTTGCCACCCGTTTCATTTCGCTGCCACCTCAGAAGTTACACTCTGACCAACGTCACTTACCCTGAAGACACACAAGAAAGAGAATAAATATCATTATTGCTGTCTGAATATTCAGTCTATGTAAATGCATTCTATACTTTGCTTGACTTTGTCATAATAGAAAAAGCAAGACAAAACTTTTTCTGCTCACACTTTCCTTTTGTCCTTTTTTTGTTTTTCTTCTTTTTTTTTTTCTCCCAAATTTTGCATAGTACATATTGCAAGAGGTTTCTTTCTTTTTTTTTTTTTTTCTCCTCAGTTATATCCCTCTAGTTATTATCTTGAAAGCAAAATTCAGACATATCCAGCACCTTGAGGCTTCAGAATCAGGGATGTTGGGAAGGACCTGTTACTTCACCTTTTTTGCATATGCCCTTGCAGCCTGCTGTTTTCTATTTATTCTGAAAACCTCGGGTGAAATGGAATCTTACAAATGAATTAATGACAACAGGCTCCAGTTCCGTGCAGGCAGCGAGCTGGGGCTGTGAGGAAGGGAAATTCCTGAGCAGATCCCGCTGCACTGGGAATGTGGAATAACCACAAACCACCAGGTTGTGCTGTTGCCCTTAAGCAATGCACATCACCACGGAGCTGTGCTCGGCTTCTGGCTCCACTTTGTCTGGGAAGACCCTGAAATCCTGGAAAACCAATTCTCTCGGACTCATTTTCACTTGTGATTATACTCAGCTCAGTATTTTTTTTTTTCCCCGGGTTCTGGCTCGCTTTGAAAGCCACCAGCCAGTGCTTGCTGGCCATGAAATTCGGGTAGGAAAAAAGATAAAAATAACCAGCAAAATTAAAAGTATTAAAATAGTGAAAACAAAACGATAAAAATAAAATAATTAAAAATAAATCAGCCGGCAGCATAGCCTTAGGATGTAAACACTGCTCAGCTCACCCAAAAACTGGAAGGTTTTTTGATAGTTTACACCCAACCTATTTATTTTTCTTGCAAACTTCTAAACAAAATCAATCTTTCCAGGTTTCCCATTGCACATTTTCTAGGTAAATCACAGCTAAACTGAGCAGATTTGTTTCTACAGGACTGAGCACCTCAGACAGTGCAGCGACCCCGAGTCACTTTCCCACTCTGACTAAAGAGGTGTGTTAATGGCACAGGAGTAATCACAGTTTTCATTAAATAAAGAATATCCAAGAATGGCCGTACAGAATCTGAACAAAGGTAAATCAACAAATCATAAAATCACAGAGTGGTTTGGGTTGGAAGGGGCCTTGAAGCCCATCCAGTGCCACCCCTGCCATGGTGACACCTTCCACTGTCCCAGGTGCTCCAAGCCCTGTCCAGCCTGGACTTAGATACTTCCAGGGATCCAGGGGCAGCCACAGCTTCTCTGGGCACCTGTGCCAGGGCCTGCCCACCCTCCCAGGGAGGGATTCCTGCCCAATATCCCATCTAAACCTCCCCTCTCTTGGTTAAAAGCCATTCCCCCTTGTCTCATCACTCCACGTCCTGACAAAAATTCCCTCTCCGCCCTCCTTCAGGTACTGAAAGGCCAGATAAAGTCTCCCCAGAGCCTTCTCTTTTCCAGGCTGAACAATCCCAGTTCTCCAGCCTTTCCTCCCAGCAGAGCTGCTCCATCCCTCTTCTCATCCTGGTGCCTCCTCTGCACTCGCTCCAAATGTTGGGGAAGTTTGCAGAAGTAAAGGAGAAGAGTGGGCCAAGCACAGAATTACACAAGTAAAACCTTCTAGCCAACAAAAACCTGCATCTCAGCAAGAGGTGATGTTTTTTGTCTCCTATTGCCACCCAGAGGTTTTTCTTCCTTGAATTCATCTGAGCACTTTTTGCAACCTTGTAAACATTCGGTGTCGGGAACATCTGGTGCCAGATCCATTGCATTAGTGCAAAATGCCATGAGCTGTGAAAAACTGAAAAACTTCCTTTTGGTTTGCTTTTGAACCCACCACCTGCCAGCCTCCCATGTGATAAAGGGAAAAAAAAAAAAAAAAAAAAAGCAAACCTGGCAAAGATTCAAGGCTGGATCCTGATTCTTTCCCTCAGAAATGCAGGGAATTGGGTAAAACCAGTTCACAGAATCACACAATCATCAGGTTGGAAGAGACCTCCAAGATCATTGAGTCCAACCCAGCCCAAACACCTCAACTAAACCATGGCACCCAGTGCCACATTGTTGCCCTGTTCTCTGTTTTTCTAAAGTTTTTCTAAAGTTTTTCTAAAGTTCATTTCAGCCCTCTGTGTTTACATTTTTGCAATGGAGTTTCTCATGCACTTTTCATTAAATAATGATTGTTCTGCATTCCCTTCTGCAGGAGGAGAGAACTGATGGACTGTTGGGTTGACCAGTGTGGTTGGAGAGGACGATTTTCCTCCTCCAATCCGTGGTCACTGTTGGAATTCTATAAATGTCCAGGTCTGTAAATAAACTGTAAATAAACTTTTTTTTGCCTTGGACATCTCAGTGCGTGAGTGTCATTCTGTCGTGTTGGATTGCGACACCACATCCAATCTTTTTTTAAACCCATCCAGGGATGGTGACTCCACCACCTCCCCAAGCAGACCATTCCAGAACTTTATCACCCTTTCTGTAAAAACCTTTTTCCTAATATCCAACTTACATTCCCCTTGGTGCAGCTTAAGGCTGCGTCCTCTCATTCTGTCAGTGCTGCCTGGAGAAAGAGACCAACCCCGTCTGACTAAAATCACCTTTCAGGAGGTTGTGGAGAGTGGGTTTGTGACAGATGGGACCATCCCACCCCAGAAACCCAAACAGCACCCCGAATTTTTATATTTAGAGCCAATAACTGCGAGTCACATTTGGAGATGATTTAGCTGAATTCACATCACTTAGCACCTGAATGTTTCTTCTCCTCTTAACATTCCCAAAGATTTTAGGATTCTTCCCCAGCTACCCCTGAACTTTTTCCCTGGTGCTGAGTAGCTTTTCCACGTTGGTTGCTTTCCTGCTCAACACCCACCGTCTCCTACCTTCCCTCAAAGCACTCCGAGGAAAAAAGCTTTTAGCTCAGCTTGAAAAGAAGGAGGAAGAATCCTTTCCTTTTCTTTCAGGCACCTCGGTGGGAATGCAGCAGATCAGGAGTTGTTAGAACACAAGGAACACAGCTCGGGTTATTCAGCTCCCAGGTGGGAGCTGGGGCTGTCCTGGCTTGCAGAGCACAACTGCAGTAGCAGATTTTGTGCTGCACAGGGGGTTTTCCCTCCTAAAATAGTCTCCCGAAGGATAAAAGCAGATTTTTAACTCCTGGAATTGACAGCAGCACTTCAGAGCCCGCTCCTGTCCGAGGTGTGAATCTGTCCTTTCACAAAGAGGGTAATTACATCTTGGGCACTCTCAGATTTCCTCCTGTCTAAATTATCGACCAGCAGCTCCTGCTATGTCGAGTTCAGAGGCTCAGATGGGCTGACAAATGTGAATATTAAACTCCAGAATTTCTACAAAGTGGGGAAAGAGAAGGAAATCCTCACCCTCCCTTTGGACTCATTCAAAATCTTGCCCCACAGGTCTGTTGAGTGCTCTCAGGAAGGTCCACAGAATAAATCTGAAGGAGATCATCCAGGGGTGGTTTTAGAAGGCTTTTGACCCAATCCATCCCCAAAGCCTATTAGGGGAATTTGAAAGCTGCAGGGTAAAAGGTAAATTTCTGCCATGGATTAAAACTCATTGCTGAGAGAGGGAAAACAAAGGAGAAGAAAAAAAAAAAAGATCTAATTCTTGACATACAGAGAGGTTAATGTGGAGTGCCCCGAGATTTGCTGCTGGGACCGATTTTTTTTTGGTCCCTTTAAATCCCTGGCATAATGCAAGAAGTCCTGGCTTGCTCAGCAAATATTCTGCACTTCTGCTCTGCAATAAATCCTTGTGCTTGCTTTAGCTCAGGCTCCCGAGCTGCTGTGCCTCAGACTGTTCCAGCACCCACAAGACAGGCAGGGCACGTGAGCAGGGAGCTCAATCTTGATGTGGTTCCACTTCATCAGAGGTATCCCAAGGGGGGAATCTGTATTACTTGTGATTTCTCATAAATCAGAGCTCCCATTTTTTTTTTTCTTTTAAACATCCTGCCAGTCTGAAGCTCTGCAAGGTAGATAAAACATATTTTTCCCTTGTATATGTATGACAAAAAAAAAAAAAATAAATTGGGAGCTGTGCTGGCACTGTGGAAAGTGTTGCTGTTATGTGTGAATGAATGGCATCAAAAAGATTCTTTAAATCCAAGGTAAATTTTGTCTTGAAGGTTTAAGTGATACCATGCATGTGTGCAGATGTTCAGCATGGAAATAAGCCAGCAAATGGAGCCAGCTGGAAAGAAAACTGTGGAGGAACTTTCATCCAGATGAAGATTTATGAGTCTACCAATAGAGATACTAATGGATTCAGAGGTGAATGTTTGACTCTTAAAAAAAATAAAATATTCAACAACTCAGTAAAAGTGTCTGCTTATTCTTCAAAACCACCCTAAAATGGTTCATGTGTTTCTTGGCAAAAAAAAAAAAAAGATAAAGCCCAAATAAATGTTTGGTGTTATTGCACACCCTCTTGATTTTGGATTGTTTCAGTCATGAGACAGAAAAGGTGGAAAACATTCCAAAGGAGCAGACAGGAATATCTTCAGGGCAGCAAGAGCTCTGAAAAGTGTAAAAGCAGTTTCACACAAGGTTCTGCTCCTTTCTGACCATTTCAGCCGTGCAACGTCCCAAAAGCTGCCAGGCTGCCGTGGGCACAGGGTTCAGAGGAACCTGACTCAAATATCCTGAGCACATAAAGCAAGATAAAAATCCTGAACATGATGAGTGCTCACTATCCTGAACATAAATTGATTGATGGCCAGTCCAGCCAAAAAGTTCTCTTGGAGGTGTTATTTCACAGGCACCACGGCAGCAGGAACTGGCAGGAAACAAATCTGAATATTTAATTTCCATTGTCAGTGGATGATCAGTCAGTCATGATCTCAGAAAATCAGCTGCCCTAAGCCAGCCTGCACTGGAATATTGTCATTTGCATCATAAATGGTGCTGCCTGGTGGAGGACACCTAAAACATCTCATTTTTCTAAAAATGTGCTTAACTTTTTTTCAGTTAAACACACTTTCAGGATTTTTCAGCTTCCACAGTACTTTCGCCCTTTTGAGAATAATGAAGAACTGAAGTCAATAATTGTATTTTATTTCAGGTTTTGTGTAGCACATGCAAAGAATTCACCTTCTATTCAAGATGAGCAGCGGGGAAGTTTTGATGATCCCTTAGGAAAGAGCATTTTACAGTCGCTCATGATTGGAAACTTTACTGCCCTTTCCAGGTAAATCTACACAAATCTCTTTTTATTGTAAATTTTGCAATTCCTTCCCTTTCTTTATGTTACACTTATATGAAGGAAACACATTTCTAAGCCACTCCAACGTATTTTCAGCTTCTTGGGGATAAGAAAAAGAATTACTTTCCCTCCATCATCCAAGTAAACTTTGTCCACCTTGTCCTTATCTGAAAGCATCACTCTTGATGTGGAAGGATCAGAAATATTGCATCATTATTTTCATTTCATTTCTTTGGGGTCAGGCTGGTAGAGCACAGGTCATCAAAAATGATAGTGCCACCAAGACACACACACAAAAAAATATAAATATCCTGTGTAAAACACACATACACAGTGGAAACATCTCCAGATACAATTTCTCTTCAAAAAGCTGCTTTATGTAATTCCATATTGACTGAAAGGATTTGCAGGGGGAAAAAAAAAAAAAAAACACATCCAAATTAAAATCAGCCACTTTAAAAACATGGAAAGAAAATTGCTGTGTGACAGCCACACTTCTGCCAGAGAAACCTGAGTGCAGGAAAAGGGAAGAGAAACCTTTCTGGGGCTTTTACAGCTGGGAAAGCCTGGGGGGTTTATTTTTTTCAGAATTCTTAGAAATGCAGTGATTTGCTGCTGTTGGTCAGTGAAAAGAGAGTGCTGCTTATGGAAAAGTGTTTCTGCAGAGGATGAGGAGCTCTGGCTTCTCCAGGATCCACAGACCTGAGCACAAATCTGGGATAAATTGGGATATAAAATGGGATTAATCCCAGGAGGAAGAATGCAAAGGTTTCACCGAGCAGCACTGCAGGATCACAGGTGTTAATCAGCTGAGCTACCTGCAGCATTGACCCCACAGCTGCAGCAGGTAATGATTAACTTAATTAATTGTGCCAGCCCTGGCTGCTGCAGGTGCCCTTGGGGTCAGCTGGGAGAGAAAAGGGAAGGGAGAAAGGAAAAACTGAGCAGAGTTTCTGTGTCCTGAGCAAGCTGGAGAAGAAAGAGCCACTCCTCAGGGCTATCAGGCAGGTTACATTAATAATTGGAATTTTTAACTGCAAAAGCTCTGGGGTATTGGTGCCTTTTATCAGGGCTACCTAAAAACAGAGGCCAGACAAAATTCAGAGAATGAAAAGCAGTTCTATTTATTGAAGGGCCTCCAGGCACATTTGGGGCAGACAAAAGCCCCAGATATTTCTAGGATTCTTTACTTTGCTTTTAGAAGGGACCAACACCACAATACTTTTCCCCACCAGCAATCAGCTGATTGTCCTTTGGGGTTCCCACAGAGGAGGAAGCCCCCAGTTTCCTGCTCAACACCTTCAACCCTGCCCTGTGAGCAGCCCTGTCCAGCAGCTGCTCCAGGCTCTGGGTGCAATTCCATGGTTTTCCCGGATTTCCTGCAGCCCTGAGCTCCCTCCAGCTGCTCTGCTCTGGTGCCAGCCACGTTCCCCGTGGCACCAAGGAGGGGACAGGGCAGAGCTCAGGGCTGAAGGGCACCAGAGCCCCTCCAGCTCTCTCATCCTGTGCCCACTGCACTTCTAAACCACTCCAAGGTATTTTCAGCTTTTTGGGGGATAAGAAAAGGAATTACTTCTCCCCCCCATCTTCCAAGTAAACTTTGTCCACCCTGTCCTTTCACCCTTGACGTGGAAGGATCAAAAATGTTACATCGTTGTTTTCATTTCATTTCTTTGAGGTCAGGCTGGTAGAGCACAGGTCACCAAAAATGACAGTGCCACCAAGACACACACACAAAAAAAAAAAATAATGCCAGAGCTGCCCAGGTGGCATCAAATTAACCCAGAAATTTAGGGTGGGGGGGGATGTCAGGGCTTTGTTTATTCACCCTGAGCTGCCTGTCTGAGCACATCAGCACTTCCACCTCTCCCACTCTCAGCACTCCTGGATCTGAAAAGGAAGCAGAAAAACACCAACCTTGAGAGCTGGGTTTCCCATCCGGCTGCTTCTTTCCTCCAACAAAAGGAAAGTCAGGAAATTTCCTGACTGACTACCAAAGCAGGCAAATTATTTCTGCCCAGAATTGCTGGTTAACCTGTCAGATAAAGCAGGAAGTGAAGGAGCCAGCGACGCCACATGACTGCAGGGATGTGCTATTTTTTTATCTGTAAATAATGTACTGAAGTAATGACACTTTGGCAAACAAGTGAATGAGCCACACACACATTTCTGCTCAGCTGTGTTTACACATCTGCTTTTCCCACTTTGCTGAGGCCCTCCTCTGTTGTTGCATTTTTTTTATAGTTGCTGATAGGACCAGGGTTTTTTTTATTTGTTTTGAAATCCTCTCCAAGGTCCCAAAAGAGTACATGCATGTTGACTTAATTGTTTTATAAAACCATATGGAGTTTTAATTCAGGGGGGTTGACTCGTCATTTGAGTGGAATTTAGATTCCACGTTGCTTTTATTAGAAATTGAGAAGCATTAACATCTAGAACAACTCAGTTATTCAGTTTTCATGTCTGCTGTTGCCTGGCTGGTTAAATGTGGGACATCAGCTCAGTGAGAAAAGTGAGAAAGGGCTGGTTCTGCTCAGGGAGCTGCTGGAGCATTGAACTACTTTATTTTCCACTTTCCATTTTCTGATGAGAAAGAAAACAATTATTTTGGTGTTTTGGTTTGGTTTTTTTGGTGGGGGTGTGGAGTGTGTGGTGGTGTTTGTTTGGTTGGTTTGTTTTGTGGGGGGTTTTGTTTGTTTTTTGTTTGTTTGGTTTGGTTTTGGGGTTTTGGGGTTTTTTTGTGTGTGCTTTTTAAAAAATTATTATTATTTTTTAATATTTTAAAATATTTTTTAATATTCTTTAATATTTTTTTAATATTTTTATATTTTTATTTTGGGGTGTTTTTTTAATTTTTATTTATACATATTTATTTTTTTCAATAATATTTTCTGTGAGCAAATCAATCGAATTTAAAACCTCCAGAAAGAAAATGTCTGAAAACTAATTGCTGTTGAAGAAACTCCACTGTTCAGTTCTCATCAGGTCTGCAGCTGTCACTCTCACATGGAACACCTCACACTGACTCACCTGGTTGCATTCCCAGCCCTGTGTGTATTTACCTTCTGCTTTTCAAAACCTTGAGTCTCAGCCAGTTATTTAGTCCTGAATTTTGGCCATCCAGGGGAACCCAAGGAAGTTCAGCAGGAGAAAACCCTTGGCTGCCTCCAGCTGCTCACAGGACCACTCCCAGCCTAAGGAGCTGCTTGTTATCCTGCTCTTGATCCCATGAAATAAAACACTGAACAGTTTAAAGGTTCAAAGGTGACCAGGGCCAAAGTTGAAGAGAGGGGTGGCCCTCAGGAAATGTTCAAAGCCAGGCTGGAGGAGATAAAAAAAGCCAAAGAGACCCCAAAGGAATCTCCCCTGTGGAAATCCTGGGGGAATGTGATGGGAGCAGTGTCTGAGCAGGCTCTGGGAGGAAAGCTGGGCCAGGGAAATGGGCTTGAGGTGGAAAAACTCATCAGGAAACTGGACTGGAGTCTCTCAGTTGTGATTTCTGTTGGTTTCTAGAGTATATAAGGAAATGTGGCTTGGAGAATGTAGTTTTTCAGCAAATATTATTGCACCTGAGGAATGCTTCACTAATGCCAACAGTGCATTATTTTATGTAAGTAACTGCTGGCATTTTTATTTTGATTATTATTGTGTGAAAAATGTTCCCGGAGACCAAGATATTTCACCTCTGGATATCTGACTTTTTTTCTGTGCACATTAAGACAGCTCTGCCTTTCAGTGTTGTAATTTGGAAACATAATCTACACACACTTCACAAGAATTTGCTGTCTCTCTTGATCCTTGACCTGTTTATATAGTAATTATTAACCAGCTTAATTCGGAGAACTCTGCTCGTGCTATGTTTTTACACAAGATGTCTTGGCACGATAAAATGATGCCTCACACAAGTCAAGGTTGTTTTTGCTCAACCAGAACAGCCACATTAATTCTAAATTCAGTGTAAACAAGAAGCAGAATAAATGTTTTCCAAGCAGAGGAACAAACCTGGCAAGGAGTAAAACACATTCATGCTTTTAAGGTTCATAATACAAGTGTGTAGAAATAGAGAATCTTGGTTTTCAAGAATGTCAGGGCATTTTACAGTCCATGGTTTATGGATTGTTTTCCCTTTAATTTTGAGCTAATTCTTTACTTAACCAGCCTTAATCCTTAATCTGTTTCTTTCCAGGTATTTATGATTTGTGCATATATCCAAGACTGAATTTAATTTGAGTCTGAATTGGGATTGATCCCGAGTGTCTTTTCAGGAGAGTACAAATCAGAGCAGTGACTGAATTTATTGAGGATAAATCAGCCCAGAGCTCTGCTGTGAGATTTGACTCCCAGAATTGTGGGGCTCCTTCCATGCCAGTGCAGCTCTCAGAGTTTGTGTAAGAAGAGTTACTGCTTTCAATAACTTATTATTACATGATTTCTCACATCAGTGCTCCCCTGACTTCCAGGAAGTCATCCCCTAAACCAATAAACCAAATACATTCAGCTTCATAACTTTCTCTCCACAAAATACTTCTTTTTTTTTTTTAATGGAGAGATTGAAAGTCCCACCTTCCTCTTTCAGAATGTTTCCTGTTTTCAGGATCAGCCTGGAAATTAGGCTGCAGAATTAAACAGATTGCTCCAATAAAGGTCTCAGCAATGCTCTGTGGACAGATGCCACCTCTTCCCTGCTTTTACCCCTTCCTGTCCTGCTTTTTTTTTGCCTTCAGGTGTTGTGTCCTTGCCTTTCCTGCAGCACTGAACATTCAGCTCCTCACCTCTGATTTCTGCAGTGCTGATTTTCCAGGCATAAATTTATGGCATTGCAGATGTACAAAACGTGTTTTGCTACAATAAAACACATTGATTTGCACTAAGACATGGAAAACCTTCCCCAGTATTTCCTTCATCCATAATTCTTCGTGCATTACTACCAAATCAAGACAGAAATGGCCAAGAAGTATTTTTTTAATGTGTTCTACCATAGACTGTAGCAGTGTCTGAAGTCTAAAAAACTGATTTAATGTTGCCTAAGCTCATTATTGATCATGGAAACTGGTACTAAAGTGAGTGAAGTCCTGTAATTTACCACACACTGAAATATCCCAGGGCATGGATCCTCCCCCAGTGTGAACAGCCCTGCTCAAACCAAAATGAACACACTTGGGATCATTTACACCAAGTAAGAGCTGGCACTCCCCATGTTTACAAATATTTAGCTGTATTTAAAATTGCCTTTTTCACACTGAAAGGGAAAAAGAAAAAAAAAAAGCCTTCCTGATTTATCATCTGAAAATTTGCCTTGGCTTCCTACGTTTGGTGGAGAGCTGGGAACCAAAATGCAGGGGGTGGAAAGAGGCAGGAATTGCTGGATAGAAATAGCTCCCTCCCCTGTCATGGACTGTGCGATGGAATAAAAGTCAGATTTTTTTATATTTTTCTCTTTGATTAATATTTTTAGTCAAACTCTTTGCTATGTGAATGACTGGGCACATGCAAACAAACAAATTTACTAATGGTCTTTAGTGACAGCAGTTTTAGAATCTAAAGGCCTAAGAAAAAAAAAAAATGAGGCCAGAGAAGAAAAACTCTAGAAAAAAAGTTTTATACCACCTCTAGACAGCATTTCTAGCAGAAAAAAAAGAGTATTCTGAGATAAATTGAGGTAAAAAAATCTCCTCTACTAATAAATCTTTGGGTTACTGCTACAAATATCCCCATTTCCCACCCCAGCTAAGGTTTATTTTTGCCTGAGCAGACCAAAGCAGTTTGAAGACACTGACTTGAGTGCCCCATTGGAGAAAAGGCTGTGATCTCAGCCAGACAGGGGTGGGAGCAGATTGCTCAGTCAGAAGACATGGGGAGTGCTTATTGGTTATTAAGAACAATTTCTCCTCTGATATTTCTGCACCTCCTGGTGTGGGCTTTAGAACACATGGAGCTTGCACAGGAAGGAGATGCTAATCTTTTCAAGGCAGATGCGTTTCCTGGTGTCCTGGGGAATCGAAAAGATTCCTCTCTGCATTTCAATAGCTGGCATTCAATCCGAGTCTCAGAAATCCCAGACCACAGGACTTCCATCTCCTCTATTATTCAACAGTTTAATATGCAGCATTTCCTGATATTTACATCAAATGTCTTTCTTCCCTCATAATATATTCCCTTCACCTGTTAAGCTCGTTCTGCCATGTAACAGAGTGAATAATTATTATCCTTTATACAGGCTTATGTCCTCAGACATTTGAAAGCTGTTATTGTGCTCCTGCTTATTCCTTATTTGGCCAAATTATAACTGCTTAATTCCCTTCATTTTTCTTCCCACTTCAGTTCTCACAAAACCCCTTCATTTTTTATTCTGTCTCCTCTCTGATTTGCTGCCAATTTAGCATCTTTCTGGGAGAGCATCTTTTATTGCTGCATGCAGTGGCCAGAACGAGGTTGCAGATAATCCCTGCTTTGGGACTGCCAGCCATGTCCAAAATCCTTTGAAGTCTATGGCTGCACTTCCATTGGATGCAAAGGGCACTGGATCCTGAACTTTCATTTTGCTTTTTATAATTCCTGTAGCATCCTCCTGCTCTCTTATCCATTGCCACTGTTCCATTCCCTAAAAGATAAACTATTTTCACCTTTTCAGTTTCTCTGGTTTGTGCTGGTTTTGTGTTTGCAGTAAAAGAATTTTATTCCCTTGATGAGTCTATTTTGGCCATGTTCTATCCCTGTTTCCTATCAACCCTTTTTTTATTTCACTCTCCTTATTGATATTTCAAACCTTCTAGGATGAGCATAATCTGCATATTTAATTATGATCTTGATGATATCTTTTTTCTAAGCCATTCACGAGGATCTAAAGTAAACTCAGACTAACAATCAGTGTCTGTTACCCCACTGGACATTTCCACCCATCTTCTTACCAGCTGTTTATCAGCATTTTCTTCATTTGTGCTTCAGCCAATATTCAACCCACACACCATTGTCTGCAGCCAAGCTGACTTGAATTAATTTTTCAATTAAGATTTCATGAGACAGTGTCAAATGCTTTACTAAAATCCAAATATCTGTCAACTCCCATACTGAGATTTCTCCTGGTTTTATCTTATTTGACTTTTTTTTCCCCTCACTCCCTCTGTCTGAAGCTAATTCTTCGTACAAAGACATCAACAACTCTTCCATGCCTGGATCACTTTGAAATTGTGCTTGTCAAGGGCAGACTGGAAGGGTCTGTTTGCCCAAAGCCCACCCAGATCAGGGTCTGCAGAACATGAAAAGACTTTGCCCTCCTTCACTCTGCAGTGACTGGGGTGAGCTGGACCAGGCTTTTCTGCCTAAATCCTCTCTCAGATTCCCAGTTCTCTCCATTATTTTAATTCACACAGCCAGAAAAACACCTTCTGTCCATCCCTTATCATGCAAGAAGCAGCAGATGAAGCTGTAATTCCACTCACTGGTTTTCATGCCAATGAGAGAAATCTTTCTCCTCCTCCAGCCATCACCTGGTGTCCGTGGTGTGCCCAAACCACCAAGCCCAGGCTCCTGAAATCCAGGGGACCCTTCCTCAAAGGGTCCAAAGACCTGAATTTATACAATCTCATTGCTGCACATTAATCCTCTGTTTCTGTTGTTTTCAGAGGGACTAATCATGCAGTGAAGTGCTGCTTGTTGTTAATTAAAATAGTCCAGCCTGGCTATTTCAGAGCTACTCTGTGTAGTATTTATGTGTTATTTAACATCTAGTTAATTCCTTCCATTCACTGAAAATACAAAAATAATTTGTCTTGTCTTTATTAACTCACTGTATCCTCAGTCTTTACTAAGGAACTTTTATGTGGTTAAATCAACAGCAACTTTCTGTGAACTTTCTTTCTTATCCAAGTAAATCTCCAGCCACCAGGATTTCTAATTTCTAATTAATTCATAGTAACCAGTTAAAAGGTGTTCCTTCATTAATTCTGGAAGGGTATTACCAGAAAAAGCATTTTATAATATATTCAAACTCCTGCCAACAGAAAGGAACCAATAAGCAAATTTTGAAGAATTAAAAAGCTTTCTCTCTCCATGAGAAAAATACTGGAGGGCCATCAATACCCAATTTTTTAGTAGCCAGACACTTAGATTAATTACTGAAGGATTATGTATTTCTTCTTAAAAAACCAGATTTGAATCTATGAAAGATTTAAAGGGGCTTTTGAATAATGAAGAAACTCATTGAAATTAAAGAAAGCCAATGGCTTCTGTTTTATTGCAGACATATTTTAAGGCTTGACAACAGTTGCAGTGTTCCCCTAATTTTTGCTGTAAAAGGGAAGTAAAACAACTGGTTATTGTGGCAATACTTCATAGTGCCCTACTTCTGTAAATTGTCTTTAAGCTCTAGGGTAAGGATGGAACATTCATGTTTTTTAAATTGGATACAAAAGCTGTTTCTGTGCAGTGGCTGCTGGAGCAAAAATTGCCACGCAGAGACTCCCAGATTTATCTAAACTGCTCAGCAGGCTGGGAAGGTTTTCCTGCCTTGCCTTACCTGCAGTGCTTGTGGCTTGTGCTCCTTGAAAATGTTTTTTAATGTCTGAGACTGTCTTGGGTTGTGGAGCCAGGGGTGTGTATTCTATTTCATTTGTTGAAAGCAGTTGGGGAGATGTTTTTCTTTATCTCTTGTAACTCTGGGGGGAGAGGGGTGGATGCCTTCTGATAATGGGTCAACTGTTAAAACCAGGTGGGGCAGTGTTTCTTATCTCTGTCACCACCTGTCCTCCCTCCTGGGAGATATTTTCTGCTAATGGGCCATTAAGGCTCACTAAGGACATGACATATTCCATTGTGAGATGCTCCACCCACCATTCCTACCTAGATAAAAACTGAGATGCAAGAGCACAAGATATCTGATTCCACTGGATTCCTGGAGGAAGACTGGACCCTTCTCTCTCAGGATCATCTCTGCTCCAACAGAACCACATCTGCCACTCCAGGAGGACTTACTTTTGGACTGCTTCAAACACCCTGACCAACAGGGTGTCAGGTTGTGTTGTTCCATTTATTTTAGTTTACATTTTTCCCTCTCTTCTCCTATTAAATTGTATCTCTGACTGGGAGTCTCACTGGTTTTGCTTTCAAAGCACAGGGACGCAGAACACAGGCCTTGAAAACGCTGTGGGAAATCCTCCCTGAAACAGCCCTGAAACTCAGAGCCATCCCAAAGCTCTGCAGAGCTTTAGCATCTCTAATTGATAAAACAAATTGTCTGACCGGGCTGAACCTGCCGTGGCTGTGGCTCTTTGTGAGGACACCATGTTCCACAGCAGTGTTGTTCCACAACAATTGCTGGAACAATATTGTTCCAACAACAATGGAGAGAAAATGACACTGATTAAACTTTCCTGGGGGGTCAGCAGGTGGTGTCACCCAGATGCTGCTCCCTCCAGATGCCACCCAGGAGGGACTGCATGGCCCTGGTTGGTGCCTGAGATGTTTTGGGTTTCTGAAATTCTTTTCCCAGGGAATTTTCTGTCAACAAGAGACACGCTTTTGTCACTCTAACCTTTGTTTACGTTCCTTTCCCTAGGAGGGACTTCTTCTTGCTGTCCCTCTGGTCTGACCAACGTGATTGAAGAGGTTTGTCTTTGTTTCACCAATAGAATTGCTCTGTGTAGATAAAAGGGAGACACATCCCAGAAATAAAGGAGTCATTGTCAACCTTCTGAAGTGGGAGTCTGATGCTGTTAAAGATCACAATGACACAGACTCTGACTCAGAAGGCTGACAATGACTCCGTTTATTTCTGGCAATTTCTTCTCTTTATACTGTTCTACAAAGAACAACCCACTTGGTGAAAAAAAGACAAACTTCTTCAATCACATTGGTCAGACCAGGGGGAATTGGATAAGTCTCTCCTAGGGAAAGGAATGCAAACATAGGTTACAGTTAGAAAAACGTGTCTCTTGTTGACAGAGAACTCTCTGGGAAAAGAGATTCAGAAACCCAAAACATCTCAGGCACCAACCAGGGCTACAGGAGCCTGTGTTGTGGTGTACAACAGTGTCAGGACTGGGGGTGGCTTTGCCTCATCCTCTGCAGACAGGTGACAACAACAGGTGACACCAGGTGACAGTAACAGATGAGGGATTTGCCTGGTGGGTTTGGGGCTGTGGGGCTGGGAAGTGATACAATCCTACACATGAGGCCAGCGTGTAATGAGCCTCACCAAGGTGTATCAAGTTCTGAGGGCCTCTAGCACCTCTCAGAATAGCTTAGGGTAATTGTGAGGCAGCTGGTGGGGTGTGCTTTGAGAAACAGAAGGTTTTAATACATGATAAACTAACAAATGATACAAAACCAACACCAGAAGCCGTGCTCAGGTGCAGGAAAGCCCCTTACACCTGGCTAAAGCTCCCCAAAAAGCACAGAGCAACTCTGGGCTCATTCTTGAGCACACAAGGATCAAGGAGGGATGATTTAGCTGCCCAACAGAAACAGCCACAGGTTTTGGGAAACATTCCAAAGCTCCAGAAGGTTGACCCTGTGCTGGCACCGAGCCAACCACTGTAAAGAAGGGCATGGAACTTTCTAGCTCGTCTTCCTGATATGATCAGAGGTGAATGGAAACTCTTTCTTTTCCTTATCTGGAAACATTTGCCTGGGTATGGAAATGCAACAGGGAAAGGTCCCGGGGCTGCTGGGGAAGGCGGTGGGAGGATGCTCCTGCCTGCTCCCTGTTCCAGCTGGAATAATGTCAGGGATGTGAGAGGGAAAGGGAGCTGAGCCATTTGGGAGCTCCATACCTGAGGTTGAGCAATTAGCCACCGAATCAGCAATTAGCCACTGAATCAGCAAATAGCCACCAAATCCAGATCTCTGCTGCAGATTCCAGCCGGCTCTGGAAACCCCTTGTTTCTTCTTGGCTTGTGCTTCCATCACACTGCCTTGGTTGCTCACCATGGGAGAGAATTTTAGCTTTTCCATAGGAAGGACAATACATTTTAAGGCTATTAAGTGCTAATGATCAGACTGTAAGGACCTGCTGCTTTATTTATTTATTTTAAGGTCCTATTGCTTTATTTGTTAATTTATTTATTTATTTATTTATTTTAAAGGTCCTACAGTTTGTTTATTTGTTTTGAGGTCCTATTGATTTATTATCTATTTATTTTATCTATTTCTTTATTTAAAAGTTCCTACTGCTTTATGTATTTTAAGGTCCTATTGGTTGATTGATTGATTGATTGATTGATTGATTTTAAGGTCCTACTGCTTTGTTTATTTATTTATTTTAAGGTTCTATTGATTTATTGATTGATTTATTGATTTGATTGATTGATTTAAGGTTCTATTGATTTATTGATTTTATGTATTTATTTATTTTAAGATTCTATTGATTTATCAAATGATTTATTTATTTTATTTATTTTTTAAGGTCCTCTTTATTTATTTATTTATCTATTTATTTTAAAGTCCTAATTATTTATTTATTTTAAAGGTCCTACTGCTTTATTTATTTATTTATTTATTTATTTTAAGGACCTGCTTTTTTATTTTTATTTATTTATTCATTCATTTATTTATTTAAGAGCAGGAGGAGCAGCACAGCTCCAGTCTTTGGGATCAGGGCTGCTTGCAAGAAGAAATTTTTTTTTTTTTTTTTTTTTTTTTTTTTTTTTTTTTTTTTTTTTTTTTTTTTCATTCCCAAAGGGGAGGGAGGCCACTTGTCAGCTGCAAGATTAGCAATGCAATCACCCGGGTGTTTTAAATAATAGGAGAGGTTCTGGAACACGAAAACAAATTAAGCCTGGCCATGGATGAGAAAGCTTTACCTGAAAGTTTTGTTGTGTATTTAGAGCTTAGCAACAGATGCTGCACCTGGAAAAAAAAAAAAAAAAGGAGTTTACAGAGAGGTACAGAGCTGTCTCTGCACCTTTCCCCCAACTGCTCCAAAACTCCCAATAATTGCAAATTCACTTCCAGCAGAAGGACCATGCACAAGCACCAGTAAGCACAGCGAAACAACCTCTCCTTGTTCCGGAAATGAGCACAGATATTGAGGTTTAATTGGCACTGGATTACAAGGAGTTTTGATAATAACATAGCATGTTCTTATTTGGGTTTAGTGCCTGGGTGCAGGATGCTTTTATTTATTTATTTCAAACTGATTCGTGAAACCTTGAATTCGTTATATAAGGAAAAGCAGAAGTTTTCTTCATTGATGTTTTCTGCTTGAAGAAATAAAACTGCAAGACATTTCTATCAATGTTTTTACATCAGAAGAGACAGCAAAAATCACTCTTTTTTTTTCTGACAGTTTTTAAATCCTATTTTTTAATAAATCCTATTTTTCTTCAGAGGCAACTTGGTTATCCCTGATATTAACAGCATTCAAAAATTATTTCCAACAAAACTGAAAGTCTTCAGCTATAACAGCCATATACTGTTGATAATTGGATTATGTCTTGGGCTCTCTTTTAGGAAAGAGGGAGGTAAAACCCTTTTTATGAACTAGGCCTACAGTGGATTAAACCTCAAGGCTGGGCTTAAAGGGGATGGAGCTGTGGCAGGTGAAACTTTTATCATCCTCACAAGAGATAAGGGCACGCAGGGGAGAAAGGGTGAGGAGGTGAGATACCCACAAATCAGGCTTTAAATACACCACCTGTCAAAAAAATTGTATTTCTTACAGTAAGGAAAGAAACAGACCTCATCAAGTGATTTTTCTCTATATTTAAATATCTTTTTTTTTTCCAAAATAACTTTCCTGAGGCTGACAGCGCTATATTTTACTGAAACTTATTACAAAGCCCATTTATTTCTAGTAACTTAAAAAAAAAAAAAAAAGTGAATTATGGGCAGCATGCTCAGTTTATTAATCTTTCCCAAAAGAGTCAGGGTAGAACTGCAAACATTGGTACCTTAGGCTAAGAATTAGCCTAATATAGGCTAAAATAGGCTAAAATATTGCAGAAATGGTGTCCTGCAGCAGGGTTTGGTGCTGGTTTTTTTGGTTTGGTGGAAAAATTTCCCCTTGATGTTGAGTGTGTTGCAGAAAGAAGTGCTCCCACAGAACAAACTGCATTTCCCACTCATCCATGAGATAACAGAGCGATCCTTTCCCTTTGGTGGGGCTTTCCCTGGATAAATGCCCTCATGTCCCTCTGCTGATCAGGTATCAAATCTGTGCTCTCATCTCATTTTGGCTGCTTTGGGTGGGTAAAATGGACAGAAAGTAAAGAAGGTTCCATTTGCAGTAAAAAAAAACTAAAAAAACCAACCTGGCCAGGGAATGTTCCATCAACCCACACTCAGCACAAGACAGGAGTTTTTTGCAAAGCTTGTTGTGAACAAGTTTTATTTATTTGTACATTCTATTCAAGTAAAGAAATCCACAAGAGATTAGGTGAACATTGCAAATGTAGGGATTTCTATTCATAAAATAACTTTCTCTTATCTTTTATCTCTTTGTCCCTATCACAACAAGAATTCCCAGAGATTCAGACCATTTTTTAAAGCTCACATTCCAGCTATCCAGTGCTGACTTCCAAGTTCTTCCTTGTGAGGTGTCCCAGGAAACCACAGCAAAGTCAGAGCTGTCCCTCTCCCCAGACTTCAGCTGGAGGCAAAGTATTTTCTGCTCTCTCTGCAGAGTGGGAAGCAAATCCTGAAGTAGATTTGTCCTCTGTTGTCCAAGGAAGAGGAATTCTGCATTTCCCTGGCAGCAGAAGGCACAAAGGTGATGCTCAGGTGTGCTTGTTCAGCACCTGTGAGTGCAGGGATTTCATCTCTGTGAAATCTGCCTCCTCCCTTCCTTTGTAGGCAGCTCCAAAACAGCTCTGCTATTTTATTTTGTGCTCTCTAAATAATATCTGAGGAGCAGATAGCCCATAAAGAGGTAATTTGATGTTTTGCTTTAAGTGTGCATCATTTTCCCTCTCTGTTGTGACATTGATTTATGTATTATGCCAGAAATAGAAAATGTGCATGGAAAGAGCAGCAGCATCCCACTCAAAACCACTCAGCTCAGGCATTCCTTAGCCTGGAAAGTCACTCACAGGATTCTAAATCACATCACTGGGGTTTTTGCTCTTAAAGATCACCTTTCATTACAGGAGAAGATTCTATTTATTTCCACTGTTTCCTGCCACCTTCAATAGATCCAGGTCTCACTGCTCTGTATTGTAGTCATTAAATATTGACTCTAATCCTTGATTTTTAGTGTATTAATTGCCATTGATAGAAGATTTCTGAAAACCAGGGTGGTCATTCCTAAGCAGATGAGGAAAAAAAACCCCTTTTTTTTGCCACGATCTAATTCTGGGTTCTGCCCTTGAGGCACCCTGGCTGTGGCACATCTGCTTAAACATCCACAGCACAAGTTTGGGACTGTCCCTCCAGCAAAAAAAAGAAACAACTTGGAGAGGTTTGGGGGGCTTTTTCTGTGTTTTTTTTTTTTTTTTTTTTTTTTTTTTTTTTTTGTGGTTTTGTTTTTATTTTGTTTTGTTTTTATTTGCTTGTTTTGTTTTTATTTTGTTTTGTTTGCTTGTTTTTGTTTTTATTTTGTTTTGTTTTTGTTTGCTTGTTTTTGTTTTTACCTTTGTTTTTGGTTTGGTTTGGTTGGGTTTGTTTTTGTTTGCTTGTTTTTGTTTTTACCTTTGTTTTTGTTTTGGTTTGGTTTGGTTGGGTTTGTTTTTGTTTGCTTGTTTTTGTTTTTGTTTGGTTTTGGGAGTTTTTGTGGGGGTTTTTGTTGTTTTGTTTTTGTTTGGGGTTTTTTGTGGGTTTGGGGTTTTTTGTTTTTGTTTTTGTTTTTGTTTTTTTTTTTTTTTTGTTTTTTTTTTTGGTTTGGTTTGGTTTGGCTTGGTATTTTTTTGCCTTGGACATCTCAGCATGTGAGTGTCATTCATTTGTGTTCATTTGTGCCACACAGGGGAGCTTCCAAAGCGAAAATGTGGGAAGAGGAGTCACCCTGCAAAATCAGCTCTGCCTCAAAAAACCAAAAAACCCTGCTGGGAGCAGGTTCTGTGTCCAAGGAGCCCACAGGTCAGAAGGGAGGGGAAGGTCAAGTTCTTCTGCAGCTGCTGCTGGGCACCAGTCCTCTCTGAGCTGCTCTGCCAGGTCACCTTGGCCTGGCTGCTGGCTGAGGTTAATTGGGATGGAGCTGGCACCACCACACCCTCCCCAGAGCATCCCTGAGAGCTCTGCCTGGCTCTGCCTCTCCCCCAGGGAGCAAACAGTCAGATGTCCTTTAACTCCTTCCCTGAAGTTAAAAATGGTCTGGAAATGAGTGTTATTAATGATCACTGCTGCAGCAGAAGCACAAACTTCAGCAGATTCAGAGAAGCCTGTGAAGAGCAGCGGGGCTAATCTTATTTCCTATTCCTTTTCTATTAGTGGTGGCTTGGCAAAGCTCTGCTCCAGGTGCTGGTTTGGTCTGAGTCTCTCAGGTCTCTTTGTTGTAAATGTGATCCCTTTAGAGCATGGAGGATAAGATTCAGCAGGAGATGAAAACACATGTTCCAGCAAGCTGCAGCTTTACCCTTTGGCCATTCTGCTCCTCTGCCCTTCACCCCGCAGAACAAAGCCAAGGAAGATCTTAAAAACAGGGGAAGGAAACAGCAACAACAACAAAAAAGCTGATTTTGTTTACATTAAAATTCATGAACACATGGTTTGGCCTTTAATCTGCAAAAGTCACAGTATTTGCTCAAAAGGACAGTTCCTCACAGACAGGCCAGGCCAGTTTAAAAAATTCAGCAGTTACAAAGACAAGCATTACCTTTTTTTGGAGAGAGGAAGAGGCACAGGGGAAGTCTGTTTGTCCAGCTCTCCCCTTTCTTTTCTCTCTTCTCATTTCCTCAGCCTGTTTTTCCTTCTCTCTCCAGCACTGCAAACCAATTCTTCTGAAAACAAACAAACAAACAAAAAAAATTGTCAAGAAGGTGTGTGGCAATGATGCTGGTGACATTTTCATGTTCATCTTTGTGCATTACTGCTATCACATAGAATATTCTCAGCTTGGTCTGCTGGCTCATTAATTTCCTAATTTGTCTTTGAGAAGGGAAAAACCTACAAATATTAAAGCTAAAAATAAATAAATAAAAACAGCAAACTGGGCTTAAAGATGTTATATTTTTCTTGAGGGTGCTGGTAGATAGACAAGATGAAATGTCAGATGAATAATTCCATACTTCAAAGGACAGCAAATTATTTGCAGGGGTTAGGAAGAGAGGTCAGGTTCTTCCTTGTGCTTTGTGGGGAAAATATCAGATTTTCTGGGAGCACAGGAAGCATCTTCCATGTTTGGGGAGCAAGGGCACCAGCACAGAGGTGTCAAGATATGACATAAAAAGAACGACCCTCACACACTGAGATGTCCAAGGCAAAAAAAAAAAGGGGAAGTTTATTTACAGACTTTGATATTTATAGAATGCCAACAGTGTGAAAAACACGATTCACTTTTTATGTAAAATTTATAAGTTTAATGAAAGTAAAATAAAATAGACAATAAGGAGACAAAAAAAACCCCACAAAGCTCTTTTCGGCCGAGGTGCTGATACCAACCAGATCAGCACGTCATCTCTTTTCAGATCCTTTGTTTTAAGGGCTTCTGTGTTACATATTTAAATGAGCTAATACATGATTCAAATATTCATTTTAGTTTCAAGACCCCCCCTTAAGTACACAGTTTATTTATGGGGCTCCATTCAGTCTGGATGGGTGCTGTAAATCTGCCTTCCTCAGAAAGGCTCAATTGCCTGTTATCTTTGGTCCAGGAATTCCAGACCTTCCTTGTCTGGTTGAGGAGTTACAAAAAACAGGACAACCCCTTCTCTACTTTCTTACAATCTAAGAATATTAATTTACCACATTTTTCAAATTCTATTAACAAAGGAACATACAATACAACCTTCCCATGTTATACATAAAGCCATCATCTTGCTATATGTGAACAGCCAACCCCAAAGCACGCGTTTATAAAAAACTGTGACCATGGATTGGAGGAAGAAAATCGTCCTCTCCAACCACACTGCTCAACCCAACAGTCCATCAGCAGTCTCCTCCTTATGAGGAGAATGTAAACGTGAAAGAACAGTTAAAATAACTATGGGTTGTTTGTGTGAAAATCCGTGAGAAACTCCATTGCAAAAAGTAAATCATCAGAAGGCTGAAAAAACCAGGGTGGCACAGGGGGAAGATGGAGCATTGCTTCCAGAGGCAATGGATCCAGGGCATGCCATGGAGGTTTTAAAGGGAGAACACAGCCCCATTTCCAGATCCACGCTCCCATAACCCCACATTTGGTGTTGGAAAGGAAAGGAAAGGAAAGGAAAGGAAAGGAAAGGAAAGGAAAGGAAAGGAAAGGAAAGGAAAGGAAAGGAAAGGAAAGGAAAGGAAAGGAAAGGAAAGGAAAGGAAAGGAAAGGAAAGGAAAGGAAAGGAAAGGAAAGGAAAGGAAAGGAAAGGAAAGGAAAGGCTTTGCTGCACCCAGGAGCAGGTGGTCAACACCTCCCAAAATAGCAGCACCCCAGGGTTGGGTTTCACCCCCCCCCAACAATTGTCTGGCTCTAAGGAAATGGATGAACTGGTGTGATCCCAGCCCTGCATCCTCAGGACACTCCCAGTGCAGGGCCAAGGCCTTTTATTTCCATGGTGGCCTCCTGGCATTTTGGCTGCCTGACCTCATGGGGAGGGGCTGGCAGCCTTAAATGCTCCAAGCTGAGCCCCTGCCTTGCAATAACTGAGCACAGCTCCTGGGATAGCTCTGGGAATCTTCAGTGTGAACAAAAAGAGTCCTGCAGTTTCCTCGTTTAATTAAATTTAAATCTATGGGGGTTGGCAGTGCGTGGCTCAGGCTTATGTGGGTTTTTTTGGTTTCTTTTTTTTTGAGTTGTTTTTGCAGCTTAATGTGGTCGTGAAGTAGTTTTTAATCAACAGACAGTCTCAACTGGAAGTGGAGCTGACACCTCGTTACCTTTGGAGGAGGATTTTTATTAATTGCAGCACTAAGTACAGGGGAAATATCCGGGATGACATGCAGTAAAAAACACCAGAAAGGTAGCACAGGGTTCAAAAGCATTTCAGCATTTCCTCTTATGGGCTGCACTTGTGGTTGTCTGGAATTTTTTTATGGGAAGGGCTCACTTTCATCTCGTTTTATTGTTGCAACCCGAATTATTAAGGAGTATTTTCTCCACGAGGCTGAAACTTGGGAGTATTTCAGAAACATCTGCTTTCTAAAACACCTCAGACACTTGTGAGTTGAAGGGAAACTGCTTTCAGTGCTGCTTTATGGAGAAACACTCTTCCTCTGTGTTGGAACGAGTTGTAAACATAGATAAAGATACAGATATAAATATAGAGATAAAAAAAAAATTACCTGCACAACACGGGTTGGGATTTCTTAAAGCCAATTTCTGCTGAACTGTTCCTGAGCTATTGTGTGAACAGTCCCTGAGCAGGAGCTGTGCAGCACCACCGCACAGGGAAGGGAATTATTCATGTTGCATTAGCACAGCATCAGTCAGGAATGGTGCTAATTGCTGCATCCAGGACCTTTTAAATTCAGCTTTTCTGAACATGACACGGGATCTTTTCATGAAGTGCAGCTCTTTTTAACGTAGGGAAACCCTCACAAAATATCTCCAGACACAAACTTGGCTCTGTAACAAGATTTTCAAACCCCAGCGTGCAGAGAGATGCTTGTTAGGAATCCAGTCAAGGTGACAACACCCTTGACAGTTCATTGTCACTTCTGTGCTGTCCCCTCTCTCGTGGTCACAGAGCCACAGAATGGTTTGGGATGGAAGGGAAATTAAATCTCACCCACTCCCACCCCTGCCCTGGGCAGGGAAACCTTCCTCTGGCCCAGGCTGCTCCAAGCCCCATCCAGCCGGCCTTGGGCACTGCCAGGGATCCAGGGGCACCCACAGCTGCTCTGGGTATTCTATTCCAGGCCCTCCCCACCCTCCCAGGGAACAATTCCTGCCCAATATCCCATCCAGCCCTGCCCTGTGGCAGTGGGAAGCCATTCCCTGTGTCCTGTCCCTCCATCCCATGTCCAAAGCCCCTTCCCAGCTCCCTTGGAACCACTTAGTGTCCTGGAAGGCTGGTATAAGTTACAAATGACAGCCTTTAAAGTCTTCTTCCCAACCTCCTGCCTCCATCTCTTCAGATATTCTGATTTTGGTCCAAACTCCACTTGACACCAGGAGGAACTTGCCCAGCAGAACCCGGCTGAAGCAGAGCTGCTCTTTACAGCCAGGGCTTGTCCAGCCCTTGCTCACTCTGCTGGGCTGGGAAAGCCACTGGGAGGGTTCCCCAAGGAGTTCAGGGATGCTGCTCCAGCCCTGCAGGACAAGCCCAGGCTCTGGGCAAAGCTGAAAGCAGCAGCTCTGTGGGTTGGCTCCTCTGCTGAGGGAGCACTGAGAGCACAGAGCTCTCCTGGCTGCCAGAGCCCAGCAGCAGCACAGCAGCACCCCTCACAAGGGCCCTTCTTCAGCCAACCTCTTGGAATTTCTGTGCTGTGTCTTAACAGCTGAAAGCTGAATTTATTCACACGCTCTCCTGGCTTCTGTTGGTCACCTTCCCCTGTCTGGTTTTGTTACCAATCAAATGCAGGCACAATTAATCTTGTTTCTCCATTCTGCGCTGGTTTTTGTGCCGGTTCAGCCAGGTTTGATCACAGGGAAGTGCCAGGAGCACACGGAGGAGTTGGTCGATTGCAAAACTTCCAGACCTTAAGGAGAAACAGGGGGTGAGGATGCACAGGAACCCTGGTGCAGCTGGGCTGCAGCAGCTGCATCCTGCAGCTCCCCTTGGGGAACCCAGGGATTTACCAGATTGATACAGAATTGATTCAGTGACACAAATCAGGGAGGGATGATCAACTCAGAATTGATTCAGTGACACAAATCAACAAGAATTAATCAATTCGAAATTGATTCAATGACACAAATCAGGGAGGGATGATCAACTCAGAATTGATACAGTGACACCAATCATCAAGAATTAATCAATTCAAAATTGATTCAATGACACAAATCATCGAGGGATGATCAACTCAGAATTGATACAGTGACAAAAAATCATTGAGAAATAATCAACTCAGAATTGATTCAGTGACACAAACCACAGAGGGATGATCAACTCAGAATTGATTCGGTGACACAAATCATCGAGGGACAATCCACTCAGAATTGATTCAATGACAAAAAAATCATTGAGAAAGAATCAATTCAGAATTGATTCAGTGACACAAACCACAGAGGGATGATCAACTCAGAAGTGACTCAATGACAAAAATCATCAAGAAAGAATCAATTCGAAATTGATTCAATGACAAAAATCATCAAGAAAGAATCAATTCGAAATTGATTCAGTGACACAAATCATCGAGGGATGATCAACTCAGAATTGATTCAGTGACACAAATCATCGAGAATTAATCAGTTCAAATTTGATTCAATGACATAAATCACTGAGTATGATCCATTCAGAATTGATTCAATGACAAAAAAATCATTGAGAAATAATCAATTCAGAATTGATTCAATGACACAAACCACAGAGGGATGATCAGCTCAGAATTGATTCGGTGACACAAATCATCGAGGGACAATCCACTCAGAATTGATTCAATGACAAAAAAAATCATTGAGAAATAATCAATTCAGAATTGATTCAGTGACACAAATCACAGAGGGGTGATCAACTCAGAGTTGGTTCAATGAAAAATCATCAAGAAATAATCAGCGCAGAATTGATTCAGCGACACAAATCATCGAGAAATAATCAATTCAAAATTGATTCAGTGACACAAATCACTGAGGATGATCCATTCACAATTGATTCAATGACACAAATCATCAAGGGACGGTGCATCCAAAACTAAATCAAATAATTGGGAAATAATCAATTCATAATTGATTCAATGATACAAGTCACTGAGGAATTACTCATATCCTGTGGTGCTCAGGTGTGAAAACTCAGCCTGGGAGGAACACAGTTTTGGGGCAGTGTTTTAGAGCTTGTTAAGCATTTTAAGTTTCAGACCTGAGATATCAAAATTTTTTTTTCCTAAAAAGGCTAAGAAGAGGGAATATCAACCCCCACCCCATCCCCTTCCATGGAGGAGCTGTCTTGGTTCTGTGAAGCTGATAAGGTTAAAGCTCTGTGTGTGTTGTCTCTTGTATTGCACTCCTGCATTCTGTTCATGGGAAAGGTTACACAGAATATAAATAAGTTTAATGAGAAAAAGACATTGTAAAACAAAGCAATGCAGTGCACCTGCTTTTAAATTACTTTTGCTCCTTGTTTCTGACACAAATAATGGCCAAGACACGATGCTCTTGCACAAATCATTTCCATTTCAATGAATCAGTGCTTACCAGCAGGCCAATATTTACATCCTTGCTTGTTCTATCAGCCCCCTAGATTGCAAATATCACCTCGAAGCAGCAGCTAAGCAAAAAATCTTTTTGGGAAGCTACAAAATGAAAAAGATTTTCTTGGCCAAGAGAGAGAAAACTGGAGGGATGAACTCTAACATCTCTCATTTAGTGTGCAAGGACTGAGCAGGATTGTGCTGAATGGACACAAATTATTCCCATTCAGTTCAGCCACCCAAACTATTTTGGTTCCAATTAAGCAGAGGAGAGAAAATGCAGAAAATTGGACGAAAAATCATTGACAAAAAGTACTGATTAGCTCAGCTCAAAGGACCAGGATGAAACAGCCCCAGCTCCTCAAGGGCAGGAGGGAAAGCTGAACCTATATTTGGAAATGACAAGAGCTATGGACTGAGAGAAGAGGATGGTTATATTTACTTTGGTTTCCACAGCTCTATCTTAAAATGTTTGGAGGGCAAGGCATAGGAAAGATTGCCAGCAAGAGGTTCCATTTTACTGGTGGATGATTTCGTTCCTTTATAGGAAAAAAAAAAAAAGAAAAACAACCAGCAAAAAACTTAAAAATAAAATAATTGTGGCCTTTGATCTCTCATTTTCCCTATTGAGAAACCATATAATCATTTTATAAAACAGAGCAACTGTTCTTTCATCCTTTCATTAGATCAGTTTATTTGCTGTGCCAAGAGGGTGATGGAACCACAAGTGGAAAAGTGGTGGGAATTAGGAAATTGGTCTGTGTGACAAATTCCTTTGAGTCTGTAGCTGAAGGAGTCTGGCATCAGCCACCAGTATTTACTCTGTCATACAAAAATGAGGGAATTCCCAGCTGGATCCATCAATCCATCTGCAGCACACCTTTAAAAAAGCAGATTTTGTTAAGAATTAGCCATTGTTGCTTGATGTTTCAACAGGTTCCTTATCCATTAATATCACATTCCTCTAATCTCTCTATAAATTCAATTTAATGCAAATATTCTGCTTGAAAATTTGTGTGAGGGACTAAAAGAAGACAGCCATTGATAATGCAGGTCCCTCTCTGCAACTGCCTTTTGCCACGTGTATTAGTGTGGAGTTTTTGGGAATATGGGGCAGTGCTCAGCTACAGGTGTCACAGTGTGGGCAGTGAATAAAACCCAGGCATGAAAATCAGAATTATGAGCAGATCAGAGACTGCCAGAACAGCAACATCCACCCCCTTCCTGGCACTGTTCATCCATTGAGCAAAATGTTCTTTATGGAGAAACCTGTCATTATTCTCAGTTTTACTCTACCTTGAACAAATCTTCATCCTAATTTTATACTCTTAAATAGAAGTAAGTACCAAAAGCAGGCCAGATTTACTGAAAAGTGTCTCCTGCACACAGAAATTCAAATGATGGTGAAGGCATTTCTCTACTAAGTTTGCTGGAGTCCAATGAGAAAAGTATTTAATAGGACTAGTTAGGAAATTGTTCTGGTTTTAATTAACATCTCAAAAGAGTAGTTTCACATTAAGTTTTCAGTCCAAAAATGCTGGGGTTTTTGTACTAAAACGCTTCAGCTGATTGTGTTCATCAGTTGTGTTGATTGCTAATTCTGTGCTCCCCTTGCAAATGTTTCACAGCTTTGGAGCTTCAAAGCAGAACGTGTAGCCTGGGCTTCTGAAGTGGTTGCAAAGAAATGTAAGTTTGTTCTTGTCCCATGCTTACCTCATTCTCATTTTATTTAAATTTCATTTCCCCACATTGTCTTGTTAAATGTTATTGGTTTTGCTGGATGCCATAATCTTAATTCCTGCAGCGTTTTTGGTTGACGTGGTCCAAAGGCTTTTGATGCCTCTGCCTTGCAAGTTTTTGCTGCCACTTGCACTGGAAGTGGAAATCTGAGCTGGTGGCTGTGGCAGGAGTGGCATTTTTATCAGTTTTTATCTCCCAAAGGAATGGGCTCACTCTGTTTGCTCCATTCTGCCTCCCTGAGCACTTTCCATGGAGGTGAGGTACAGCAGGGGATCAATCACCAACCCCCCAGACCTTCCTCTCTTGGGTCATCCTTCAAAAGGATGGATTTGGACCAAGGCTGTGACAGTTTGATGTCGCCCTGTTCTTCTCTGTTTTTCCAAAGTTCTTTCAGCCTTCTGATGTTTTATTTTTGAGATAAAATTTTTCATGCACTTTTCATGTAAATAATGATTGTTTCGCATTCCTTGCTGGAGGAAGAGAGAATTGATGGACTGTTGGGTTGACCAGTGTGGTTGGAGAGGACAATTTTCCTTCTCCAATCCATGGTCACTGTTGGAACTCTATAAATGTCCAGGTCTGTAAATAAACTGCTTCTTTTTTCCCTCAGTGTGTGAGGGTCGTTTTTTTTTTCATGTTTGGTCACTTAAACAAACAAAATTAGTGGCCTCCCTCCAGCTGCTGGTGGAAGTAGGCCACCTGCATCCCAATATTTAGATTAAATTAGCACCTTTATCTGGAAATGTGGGCAGAGCTGTCAGGACTGAATGTCAGGGAGATTTGTCTTGGGAGCCACGCTGGTGCTCACCCAGCTCCTGCCTTCATGGGTAACTTCCCAGCCATTGCCAGGGTGTGGGCAGCACCTCTTCCCAATTTCTTTCCACCTGTCCTTCCTAGAGAAAAGTGTGATAATGATCACAACCCTCACGCTGGACCAGGCACCACAATATCAGCTTCTTGCTTTACAACTCATTTAGTTGGTTTTTTTTTTTTTTGCCTTAATCCCCCTGTTCCAAGACTGAGAAGCGAAAGCAGCTCTGAGGATAACATCAGCATCCCACTGCTCTGACACTATCTGTGAATTTTCTCATTCCAGTGTCTTTTTTGCACCTCAGACACCCCCTCAGATCCCCAGGGACGTGTGGAGCAGGAGCTCATCCCAGAAGGAGCTCCTGGGATGGGGTGACCCCACCAAGCCCTCCCCACCCTCAAACCACGGCGTTATTTTCCGTACCATTTGCAGCGATGCACACCCAATTTTCTTTAATTAAACACTGATAGCAGGCTGATGTAATGGTGCTGTTGTAGCCAGGCTCCTGGCAGGGCTCCAGTTCCCTGCCTGGAGTGAGTTTATTCTGTGGTTTATTCACTCAGGGCTGTGTTAGTGCCTCATAAAACAGGCAGATAGCACTATTATCTCTTAATTATGCTCCAAGCTCCCTCAGACTTCAGTGTCTGCCATCCCACATCAGCCCCAGCACATTTCTCTGAACCCCAGAATGTGTAGGAAATATAAATGGGTCTGTTGGAACAGGGAGGAATAAATCCTGGGAAGCTGTTTTGTCAGTGCTGGGAGATTCATCAATGTATTGTACTCAAATGTGATAAATTGCTGCTTTAGAACAAGCCAACGAGTGTGTTCCTAATAGAATTAATTTCAGCTGATAATTCTGACTCATCACCTGTAATACCTCACAGAAGAAAAAAAAAAAGTCCCAGCAACAGCGATGGGCTGCTTATCTAGGGAATGAGAATTCACTGAGCAAAGAAAAAAAGACAAAGAGAGAAAGAAATGCTGAAATTTAAACTGCATCATCATTAACTCAGACTGTTGAGGTCTGCAATAGGTATTTTTGGAGGTAATTTCAATAATAAACATATGTGAATAGCACCCATAACTGTAATTTACTCCAGGAAATCAGGGTTCCCAGGTTTTTGGGTTGTTTTTTTTCTGTTTGATGGCCAACAGACTTTTTTTTCTGTGTTGAGGCACTTGTTAAAATAAGGAAATATTGGTAAAAAAAGAAGCAAATGCAAAAGCTAAATCAAAACAACGTCAATATCTCCTAAATCCTGATTATTTTAGGTAAATTCAAGACATAATGACACAGTAATTAGTGTAAAGCATAGGATTACTTACTTCATAACTTATTTTTATAGTAGCTGTTATTCCCTAAAGATAAAGGTGTATTTATTCAATTTTAAATTTGTGCTGACTGGATCAATGTCCAAAGTGAAGTTTGAGCCAGGTTTCTATTGCAATGGAAGGCTTTTACAATATAAGGATATTAAGTAATCCATATCTGTCTCAGGATTGGCAAAACTGTTAGGAACTGTGAATGTTTCATTTCCCTTGAAACAGGCTTGGGAAGGGGAAGATTTAACTTAAATGATTAAACAAAGACTCACACACTTAAGTTTAAAAGTTATAAATGAGGGGTCTTGTCTGATTATCTGGGTTTCATGACCTCATTGGATCCATTGGGTCTCTCAGTCCCTCCTGTTTTGGTGTGGGATGCAGGGGAGGTGAGTTCAGGTGGGAGAGCAGAAGGAATAAAATAAATAAAATTCTTCCCAAGCAGTAAATTCTGGCCCAGGGAAGAGCTGCAGGCACTCAGGAGCACAGAGCACAGTGTGCCTTACGTGGGATGCACCAAAATTCCCTCACTGGTGGCATCAGCAGGGAAAAAATTCATCTGTACCCTGCTAAGAAATCCAGGACAGCAGGCTCTGGGGGTAACTGCTGATCTTGTGGCTAGCTGCTTTTTCACCATGGAAATTGTGAAAATAAGTATAAAAATAAAAATTAAATATAAAAATTAAAACTAAATATAAAATTAAAATTAAATATAAATTTTAAAATTAAATATAAAAATTAAAATAAAATATAAAAATTAAAATTTAAATTAAAATTAAATAAAAAATTATTAATAACATGTGTTGAATATAAATATGTCAATATAAATATAAATATGTCAATATCAATATCAATAAAAATAAAATTAAAATTAAACCAAGTGTAAATAAAATATAAGTTAATAAAACAATAAAATTAAAATTAAATATCATATAAAGATAATAAAAATAAAAATAAAAATAAAAATAAAAATAAAAATAAAAATAAATAAAAATAAAAATGCTGAGCCACCAGCTCCAGTAAAGGGGTAAAGTTCAGCTGCTATGTATTCATAGCCCTGTCCCTGAATCAGCCCTGCCTGCAGCACACAGACCCTCCCTGCATTCAGAATGCTAATTTTTATTTGCATATTCATAAACCACACCCAGCACTTCAGCATCCACCATTATTTACTACACAGCCGAAGTTCACGTGGGCCCCTGACTTCCCACACTGTAAATTCAGCTTTATTACACCCCCTGCACCCACAGACCCGTCAGCTCTGCTCAGGATTTTACCCTCAATTATTCCTCCTCCTGCAGCTCCTGCAGCAGCATGCAGCACGCAGCCAAATTTATCTCCAGGTACACATTAGCTAATTTTAGATGCCTGTAAGCATAAATGATTAAAGCCTGGCAGGAGCTGATTCTGGTGTTAGGATTTAGGCAGGGAAAACAGCTCAGGGGATGTTCAGTTCTGATTCTCTGAAGAGCTTGGAAGGTGAGGTCCTGAGCTTCAGAAAAGCCAATGGAAAGAGCAAGCTTGGCAAAAATGATGGAATATCTCCCAAATTCATCTCTTCACAACAACATCCATTGATTGGGAATTAAACTGCCCACAGCTCACTACGGAATATTTTTTTTCCTCTCCCTTTTACCCTTTCCAGCACTAACTACAGAAACACCAATGATGAAAAGCCAATTTTTATCCTTCATTTAAAGAAATCAAGAGGCATAAAAATAACGGGGAATGACTAAAAGTTGTTCTCTGGTGCATCTCTGACAATTGAGTTCTCACTGCACATCACCCACAGGAGCTCATTTTGAAAAGAGAAGCTGGAGAAACAAGCGTTGTTCTATTCTTTGAGCATTAACCTGCAAGTCTGTACCTCTGCCTACCAAAGTAACTGAAATAAATATGGCTTTTTTCAGCACTGGGATGAGTATGTCACACCTCCTGGCTTGAATGTCCTGGCAAAACTCTTAATTTGGTTATTTGTTCTCACAGTGCGTCTTGGGTCGTGGAGCCATGGGTGTGAATTCTATTTCATTTGTTGAAAGCAGTTGGGGAGATGTTTTTCTTTATCTCTTGTAACTCTGGGGGGAGAGGGGCGGGTGCCTTCTGATAATGGGCCAGCTGTTAAAACCAGGTAGGGCAGTGTTTCTTATCTCTTTCACAGCTGGTCCTCCCTCCAGGGGGATATTTTTTCTGCTAATGGCCCATTAACACCTCCCCAAACTAACACATCCCCAAACTATACCCTCCCCAAAGCAGTACAACCACATTCCATCATCCCAGTGTGAGATGCTCCACCCAGTGGGGGGAGCCAACCATTCCTACCTGGAGAAAACTGAGACACAGGAATGAGAAGGCATCCAGCTTCACCCGATTCCCAGAGGAAGACTGGACCCTTCTCACCATCACCGGACCCTGGTTCTACAGGATCATCTCTGCTCCACCAGAACCACACCTGCCACTCCAGGAGGACTCACTTTGGGACTGCTCCCAACCCCCTGACCAACAGGGTGTCAGGTTGTAGCTCTGACTCTGTCAGGGTTTTCCAAAATTATTGTTTCTTTGCTGGTTTGATTGGGTGGTTTTGTTTTTCCACTACATTTGTATTGTCAATATTCCTAGTACAGAACTGTTATTCCTATTCCCAAATCTTTGCCTGAAAGCCCTTGATTGCAAAATTATAATTTGGCAGGGGTGAGGGGTTTATATTCTCCATTCTAAGGGAAACCCCAGCTTTCCCTGTCAGATACCTGTCTTTCCAAACCAAGACACAGTGGAAAAACTCAAGGAGTTTGTTGCCGTCTACCATGAGAGGATTTTGTCTTCTCTATCTGAGAATTGATTTGAAAGGGAAAAAATCAGGCTGCAAACGAAGATATCCAGGGACACAGCAGGAAATTGGAGCATCCCAGGCTGCAGATAAGGCTGGCAGTGGTGGTGGTGTCCTGCAGAGAGGCATTTGTTTCCTTTCTGAGGGACACCCACCTTCCTGATGGGAAAATTCAGCAATTACTTTTAGCCAAAAGTCACAGAGGGTGAAAAAAAAAAAAAAAAAAGGCAGCTCAGTAGGAAAATATGTAGATAAAGACTGAGCTGGAGGAATTTATTCTCAACAGGATCATTTCTGAGGAAATCCAGGCTGTTAAAGCTGAATATTCCACATCCTTCTTTCTGCTGAGGAGAAGGCATTAAAGAGATGGGTGGGAGATACATCCACACCCAGACAGACTTGAACACATCTTCCCTTCAGATTACAGGGAAAATACAGATGCATCCCACTGCACTGGCCACAAAAAGGTTTTGTCTCTGGGGAAAAAAAAAGGTAATTTTAAATTACACTTTTCCAGTTTGAATATATAATCTTCAAATCTCATCATCAAATTAACTCCCTGCTGTTAATCCTTCCCAGACAACAGCTAAGTCCTTATCCTTTGAGCAGCCATGAGATGCTTGTGTTATTTATTTCACAGTTCTAGATCAGATTTAATCTTCAGTTCCTCCAGGTAAAAACCATTTGTTTATGAAAAGCATTGGGAACCCTTTGCTGTAGAGATTTGAAGGGATTCATGATTTTCTTTCATCTGTAATTGGAATACTTATGTGCTTTATGCTTTAGCTGGGAAATATTCAATTTAGTGCTGTCTGTAAGGACCAAAATCCATGCTTAATGATGGTATTATTTGGTACTAATTGTTCAGCTCTTATCACCTAGGAATTCTTTATCATTTTGGTGGTATCTTGGCAGGATACTTTATTCACGAGTTAGCGTTACGTTGTCAGGCAGTAAATGAGAGTGCACATTAATAATAAATGTAATAATACTTAAATCAGGATTTTAGCACCTGGATCACATAAAATCTGTATCACAAAAGTGTTACAATGCATGCCAGGAAAATATTATGTCTCCCAAAACCAGCACTTAAAAGCAAACTTCACTGAAGGAAAGCAGTTTTCGGTCTAGACTCTGTCTAAAGTATTCACATTTTGCTCTGTTTATGTAAAGACCTCACTCATGCACTGAGCTCACACATCAGCAGGCTCTTTCCCTGCACACATTTCTGTAATTCCAGAGTTTTCCCTGCCCAGTGTCAGGTCTTTCAGCTGCTGTTTGTGTTCTTTGAGCAAAGCCTGCTCCAAACGAAGACAGTTGGGTGAGCCGTATCTACAAAAGCAAATTTAAGCCCAACTGCTGCTCCAAATGTGAGCTGAAGGAAGTGGAGCTCCTTTCGTTGGCGAGGACCTGGCTTTTTGTATTCTGGCAAGGCATCAAAAGATTTCTTTGCTGTGAATCGGCTGCAACCTGCAAGAGAAATGTCTCAGAAATATGTGAAGCCTCCCAAATATTCACGTCTCATTTAAATAAAACTTCCAACGAAGGAGAAGTCATCTCTCTAGGGGAGTAAAGAATATTCAAAGTAAATATATCTCTGGGTGTTGCTTCAGAAAAGTAAAACCAGACAAACAACCGCTTGACAATTCGTTGCAAAAGTTAACCTTTTATTTAGGATTATGGACTTAGACCTGCTGCCATTCCTCACATGAATAACTTCTTAAATAAGAAGTACAACATCATTTCAAAGGGTTTTCACTGAGTAAAGAAAAAAGCAGTTGGGCTGAAACCTCACTGTAAGAAACATGTTCTTCTAAATTAAAAAGTGTTTGTGCAGGGGAAGAATGGCCAATAAATTCCAGTTAAAGCCAATTCTGTTAAAACCTTAAATGTTGGCTCTAATAAAGACTTCAGTGAAAACGAATAGCACCAAACACTTCACAGGAGGGTTCAAGTGCTGGGTATATTTCCAGATAACGAGACAGTCCACACCAAGATTTGTTTGAGGCAAAATGTGATTTTTTTTCTAATCTTTCCAGCAGTCCCTTCCAAAATGGGTGAGAGACTTGAATTCAAGCGGGTTTGCCAGGCATCCAGGAGGATTATCCTGGGCTCAATATGCAGGTTTTCCTGGACTTCGAGCAAATATTTATTCTTGTACAAAAAAAAAGAAAAAACCAAAAACTGTACGAAAAAAAGTACAAAAAAAAAGTACAAAAAAAAAAAAAGAACATTGCATCAGGTTTCAGCCTTGACCGTAGATTTCATGGGAGTCAGAAAGGCAAAGGACAGAAATTCATTTGTGTGCCATCACCTGAATTTTGATTTGAGAGCTTGCCCAGTTAATTGAAGCTTTGTAGAGAGGTGGGGGCACTTTTCCCTTCAAAAAAACCCTCCTTTGTTCTAAGGGAATTTGACTCTACAGAGTGTAGAGTTGGTTTTGGTAACCCTCAGGTTTGATGAGTGACTGAGGACGAGGGGATTCAGCCCTCGCTGGGAATTTGCTCACCCTACACCCAGAAAAGGAGGGAGGGAGGCCTGGCCAGCTGGAAACTAAAGCTGAGCCAGGGGAAAATCAGGGAAATCTCATCTCCATGGGCTTTTAACGTGGGGTTGGAGGATTTGTGGTTCTGTAGTGAATGGATCCCAGGAGGGGAGCGTATGGAGTGCTCTCACAATCCGACACAAATGAACGACCCTCACACACTGAGATATCCAAGGCAGAAAAAAGGGGCAGTTTATTTACAGACCTGGACATTTATAGAATTCCAACAGTGAGCATGGATTGGAGGGAGAAAGCTGTCCTCTCCAACCACACTGGTCAACCCAACAGTCCATCAGTTCTCTCCTCCTATAGAAAATAATGCAAAACAATCATTATTTACACAAAAAGTGCATGAGAAACTCCATCTCAAAAGTAAAACATCAGAAGGCTGAGAAGAAACAAAGCGACAGAGTGAAGAACTCAACATGAAATTTTACATCTCAGCTCCTCCTTTCCATCTTCTGCTTTCCTGTTCTCTTAGAAGGGACTGGAGCAGTAACTGTAGCCACCACAGAGAACATGAAATCCATGGAATCCAGGCAATATCCTCATTTTCTCAAGGAGAGAAGGCACATCTTTTCACAGAGGAGTCAGCTTTGGTGTTAGGAAACCCTATGGCTGTAGAATCATTTGGATTTAAAAATCAGGAGGGCAGCCCCTAACTAAATATCTCTGCAGGGAATTTTTAACTGAAATTCCTCAGTGCTGGAGAATAATTTAATGTCACTAGAGTGGACTTGATGGAAACAGCTGCTATGTCTCAAACCTTGCTAAAATTGTTACACTTCATCTTGATTTTTCTGGTTCCCCCAGCAAGAAATGGTTTGTCTGCTGCTGATAAGCTGGAATTGATTCTGGGTTTGTGTGAACCAAGGCAAAGTCAAGGGGAAGATTCTGGTCTGTGGTGTAGGAGAAATCAAAATACGGCAAAGATAAGATGCAAAGTCTGATTTCGAGATGTTTAGAGAGGAAATAATGAACTCAAATAAACTATCATCTGTTTTGCTTAGTAAAGAAGAAGTGAAAATAGCAAGAATATTTTCTGCTCTGTTCTTTCAGGGCTGGTTTAGGTTAGAAGCCCATTTATTAACAACCAGAGAGTTATTTTATGTCTTTTCTGTATGAAAGTTGGATTTACCAGTGTTCTCCCCAATCCACGGCAGTCAAGAAGTTTTTAGGACTGATAATTATTATTTTAAGGCTGGTTTTCCCTTATTGTTACTCTATGGGGGAAAAAGAAAAAAAGAATTTTTTTACTCTGGATTAGGTTATTTCAGATTCCTGCCCGAACTTCTTTCTTGGAGACTCCAAAAACACAACTCACGGTTTTTAAAGGCAATTTCTCATTTGCATTCACAATTAACCACAGACACAAATATTCATCTGCCTGCCTGCCTGCCTGCCTTGAACAATCAGGCCCAGCAAAAAGATGAACTAAGCCCTGCTTTCTCTGCTCATGTTGAATACAGGCAAAAAAAAAAAAAAAAAAGTTATGAATAGAATATAATATGAAACCCACATGTGGATATGCAAATCAGGTTGTGCTGCACTTTAATGGTCAGTAACAGGTTTTTTGGGATTTGTTTTTTTGGTAATTAATGGGACCAGCTGCTAAAGAGAGTGCTAATACTGGTAGGGGAGTAAGATTCAAGGAGGCAACCCTGTGTGAATAATAACCTAAGTACCCATTTAACTTTAAGCACTTCTTTATGGGCCTGGAGTTAATGGCTTTACACATTTGGTCAAAGTTAAGCATATGTTTAATGCTTCCCTGAATTAGAAATTAGATCTTTGAACTTCAGTTTTGCTTACACTCTGGATTATTCTGTCGGTGGGTTCATTTGGGGAAGAGAGGGAAAATAGCAGTCATTCAAAATGATATCTTTTTGTAATTAAATGTTGCCTGTACAGTATATTCAGCACATCAGCAATTAACATTTTTCTTCTTAATGTATATTTGACTGTAAAACAGCCATTAAATGGGAGTTACTGTACAATTGTTTCATTAAGATTTCCTCTTTCTCCAATCCAAGAAAAACTGCTTGAAGATAACAGAATAAAATAACACTGACTCCAGTTTCCTATTAAATATCTCAATGTTCATGGTTTAGGCTTAGCTTTTGCTTTGTGTAACGTGGCAACTCATCATAACCAACTCTCATAAATCATAATTTATTAGAACTGATAATTTATTTGCAGAAAAACACTGATTTATCCCAATAAATGATATTTATTTATCATTTGAACACCTTCATATGCACTGTACTTATTGGGAATTGAGGAGATCAATGCCCTTTTCAACATTTAAAGGCCATTCCACTTGCTCACAGTCTTCAGTTTTCAATATACACATATTTCCAAACATCTCCTGCTTTATATCTGCAAGCAGTTCTTAGACCCCAAATCCAGGTTTAGACTCATCAAACAAACCAGAAAGTCATGTGTCGTTAGACAGAAAACTCTTGACCTCTAAGAAATCGTACAGGATCATCAGAAGTCTTCAATAAATAATTTGCAGGGCATTTTCTGCTTTAAAACCTGGGAAATCGGGATTCTGTCCACAAAAATCAGAATTTATCTCCCCAAGAACCTCACCAGTCAAATCTAAACACTGGCAGGAAATCCAGCTCCAATTATCCTTACCAGACTCTTCCAAGTTTACTTCATCCTCCTGTCCCTATAACCACATTTGTGTTATTTCATATTGATATTAGACATGTATTGTTATTCTAATAGCTCATTATCGGCCTCACAATGCTAATTATGGCAATTCAGTTTGTAATCCCATCTGTTCACTTTGCACAGTTGTTTATTTTCTTTCCCGCTTTCAAAATACTCTTGGTTTGTAATTAATCACGCGTTTTTGACTTTTTTAATTAGAGATTTGCAGGTTTACTCCAAAATTAAGTATCAGGAGGGATAAACAAGAGCTGACACGGCCCTGCAAAGACAAAATATTTTTGTGGTTTTGGTGATCAAATGATTGAAAAAATAAGTGTGGCTGTAAATGAGTGAGGGAACGGCTGAGTAATTTGTAAAAAAAAAAAAAAAAAAAAAGAAGATCCTTTGCTGTAATAAAATATTCCTGGAGAAGGCTGAACAAATATTCCTGTTTCTTATTCTATAAAAATAGAATTTTTATTTTATTCCATAAAATAAAAATATTTTATGCTCGGAGCTAAAGTAGGCTTTGCATCAGCTGTATGTTGGATTTTTATTACAGAAAATTTGGTATTGTGCTTGTTCTTACTTGGTCCTTTCCTTTGGAGAGTTGACCTGTTGGGACAGAGGAAATGAAAATGTGGTGTAGGGAAGATCCTAAAATGCTGCAATGTGCTCATATCAGCACATATTTATTGTCTTGTCTGTACTGTTTATGTTGCTTGACAAAATCCTGCACAGTGTGACTCTGATTCCTACAGATCAGGGTGGTTTTGTTGATGGGAATCTACTTCTTCATCTTCTGGGACAGCTGAGACTCTGAGGACAGCACAGAAATAACAATAATTAGAATTACTTTAATAGACAATTCCCCCACTCCTTTTGCCTCCTTCTGGTAAATGTTGAGGGAGGGAAGAACGGGGTGAAGAACTTTCCAGAAAGATGAAGGAGCACAAGAGGAAAAACTAAGGAGGAAAGATGAAAGATCAGATATTGGGAAGGAATTGTTCCTTGGGAGGGTGGGCAGGGGCTGGGCTGTTCCTGGATCCCTGGCAGTGCCCAAGGCTGGACAGGGCTTGGAGCAGCCTGGGACAGTGGGAGGTGTCCCTGCCCATGGCAGGGGTGGCACTGGATGACCTTTAATGTCCCTTCCAACCCAAACCATTCTGTGATTTTACAAAGAGCTCCCCAAGCCCTGAGGGAACTGAAGGTTTTTCTCATTTTGGCAGGAATTTGCCACCACAGCCCCAGACCTCCCTGAAGAGAATTCAGCCCTTGGTTCAGCTTTAAGTGATGTTCACACACAAACACTTTCCTCTGCCATTAGTCCTGACATAAACTCTTGAATAACTGTAATTTTCATGTGGATGATACTTTCATGATGATGATAATTCATCTTAATAGCTAAAATGTCAGATTTTCACATACATAAAGAGCCCAGCCAAGAAAAATCATTATTATTTCACTCTATTGGTACTTTTTGCTTCTTCAGGTAGTATGAAAGATGAAGTGTAATTTCTAGGAATGGAGAGTGAAAAAGAGAAGCTAAAACAGAATAAATTGAAACCTTGGAAAAATGTGATGAGACACCTTCACCTGAGTCACCTTTCCAGCCTTTAGTCTCCTCTGAGCTAAAAGATTGACACAAAATCTGTTGTTAATTTCTTTAACACTTCCTCCCTTTCCCTGGGTATTTTTAAATCTAAAAAATGTCTGCTTTGCTGATCTATTTCTGGTGTTTAATTTGGCTATCCAAAAGGCTAAAACAATCAGCTCTCAAATGAAAAAAAAAAGTTTCCATTGATCTCCCAGAGTAATTATGTTATTCTGTTTTGGATGTGTTTTAGTAACTTATACTGAGATGAATTGAAGATAACAAAAACATTCATTCTCTAATTGTTTTATACATTTAACTTAGATATTATTTCTGAAACTCTAAGGTGGGCCAGCAATCTTGTTCTGATACCTTTTGGCTCTTTATCAGGTTTACCCGCTTCTCAATAAGTGTAAATTTATGCCCTCTCAAGGTTAATCTCATTTTCATTAAAAAAAAAAAAGAAAAGAAATGGGATTTGCGGGATGGTTTGGGATTTTTTTTCCTATCAGTGCTCTTCCAATTTGCTACAGTTTCTATACTTTTTATAAACTGATTTTCCTCACACTCTCTGCTCTCTAAGGTGTGCAGCAATTGCTGTGAAGATCAAAAATTCCATCCAAATGGTTAATAAAGCCTCAGTCTGGAGTTTTGTTCTGTTGGATTTGAAATGTGTCAGTGTTTGGCTGATTAAATTCAATCTGCCCTCTGTAATAAAGAAGAGAAGGGTGATTTTTTTTTTTCTTCTCTAAATGTAGCAGCCCCTGTGCTTGAGTTTTGTGAGGTTGTTTTTATCTCTGAATCTGCACTGCTGACCACCATGCAAGAAAGTAATTACTTCAGAAAGAAAATAGATCCTTCTCACTTCTTTTTTTTTTTTTTTTTTTTTTTAATTAATTAAAAACCTCAAGATATAAACTCTTCCTTCAGCCAGTGCTATGTTCAGAAAAGTTTCCTCGAGCCTGAGAATTGGATTTAGACCTTAATCTACATTCCTGTGTTTCAACACGGGATCAAAGCAAGAGCTTTGCTGTTTGCTTGCTACAGACCTTTTATCCGTGGTGCAGTGTGAAACATCAAACAAATCTCATTTGTTTGCAGCTAACACATGCACAGAGAGGCCAAGCCATTGCAATTACACGCGTGTAATCCAAACTGAATTAATTTGGAGCTTTGTCTGCACAACTGAAGCGCATTCACACCTTCAATATTCAATAATGCCCAGCCCTGGGTACTGGTGAGTGCTGCCTGTCAGACATTCCCTGCCTTTAGGACAGATATTTTTATTTTAGGGGTGTTTTTCAGTACCAAAGCCCCAGCCCAAGTGATGCCTGAAGTTTGAGCTTTGGTGTTTTTCAGGCTCTGTGCTGCCCAGGGGTGCAGCTCTGAGCGTCACATTCAGGGTCACTCAGCTCTGCACAGAGCAGGGACACAAAACAAATCCTGTTCCTGCTGCACACCAAGGACAACTTTCAGCCCAGCAGCACAAACAAGGGTGGCTGGAGGGAGGGACAAGAAGGATGGGACCTCACAGCCTGGAGCTGGAATTGGATAAATCTCAAAATGCAAATGGACCAAAACTTAAAAAGTGTGAGACCTCATGACCCTTTGTCCATTTTGTGACCATTTTGTGTCCATTTTGTGACCATTTTGGGTCCACCTTGGGTGCAGCCCTGGCCAGGCTCTTGTCCTGCCCAAGGTGCACCTTAAAGGCCTTTCAATAAATATCTACTTTATTCTCCAGCTCTGCCCAGTCTCTGTTCCAGCTCAGCCTCCCCAAGGCATCACAAGTGGCTGCAGGGAGGGCTGGAGGCAGCACAGTTTATTTATTTCCCTACAAATAGCTTCCCCAAGCCTGGCCTGTTGTTTGAGATCTGCCCCTCCAAGTGTCTGTGTGGCTAATCAGGATTTCTGTGAGTTAACACAGAAAGCTTAGAGTTGAGAAATTCTGACTGTCATCACCAGGGGATTATGGAGAGATTTATTCAGGTAACTCGAAACAAATATTACTCTCTGAGGTTTAAAACAAGCCATGCATTTAAATTTTCCAGCTTGTCCTGCATAACTGAACACCTTCCCTGCCCATGTGCTGCCATGAGCAAATGGCTTGGTTAGAGTGTAGATTTAGTTTTTCATATTTTTTTAAAAATATGCCTGGAAAAGGCATTTGTGAGACATGAAAAAAACCCCGAAATTTTAGCAAATTATCTAAAAGGGCGGGAAATCACTATTGGAAATATTCCCCACATCAGCCTTGGCTGTGGGCTCTGCTGAGTGATGGACTGAGCAATGGGAAGAGCGAGGGGGAAAGTGATTAACTGATTGTAAATCTGATATAATTATATATATATAAAATATGATTTAATATTATATATATATAAATATATATATATATTTAAAAATTATATATATAATTATATATATAAAAATAATTTTTATATATATATATAAATATATATATATATATATATATATATATATATATATAAATATATATATATATAAAATTATAAATCTGATACTGATAAACTGGGGTTTCCACAAGGAGCAGTGAGTGGGAGCAGCCCCAGTGTGTAGCATTGCAGTGATTGGTGAGCAGCAGAACCACCTGGACACACATTCACCCCAAAATGGGGACTTCTGGCTTCCCAGAAAATGGGGAGGGGAAACAAAAATCATAAGAACCTTTCTGTCCCTATTCTGTGTGCTGACCTTCAATTCTGAGCCCTCAGAGCCAGGGGTCAGTGAACACTGAATTCCCTGTGAGAGGGGATCAGCTCCTGGCACAATCTCTAACCAAGGTACCCAGCTCAGAAATCATGGCTCATTGAATTTTAAAAAGAGGGTCTCGTTTAATTATTTATGCTGTATAAATAATGAGATTCCACCAGTCTAAGAAGTCCCTGAAACATTATGATATGAAGTCTTTGCAAAGAGGCAGGAGGTGAAGGGAGAGGCTCTGGTGTGTTAGGAAGAGTGAGGATTAGCAAAATGTGAATTAGTAAAGGTCTGCTGCATTCCATCCAGAATTTAGGGGGAACTATTTACTATTAGTATTACTTGCTTTCAGCTTATTAAAATTAACTCTGTGAGCTGGTAAATATTAGAAATTGTGCTTGATGAAAGAAATGCTAATTTTTTTTTTTACTAAGAATGTTATTTGACGTTATTTAGCAAATTCCATTTGCTATTATCTCTTAATAAGCAGGAGGAAATAATCAATACCTTGTTCAAACCTTGAAGAATTTCAAGCAGATGGATTTCTTTGCTTTTATATTTTTTTGTAAAATACATATATAAATATATATATAAATAAAATGTGAAAAAACATTCTTGTGTTCATATTTCTTTGAAATTAAACTCATGCAAGATGAAGGGTGTAGGAGAGAAGAAATGCTCTTGATCCTGGGGTCCTGGGTTGGGAAGTTGTCTGTGTTGGCTGCACTAAAATAAACCAGAGAGAGCTCTCCTAAACTGAAGTGGGGTCTATTGAACTGGAAATTGGGCAGGAGTCTGACAGCTGGGAGAAAAGATGTGTCTGCTCCCAGAGAAAGTCCTGCTGGAGGTGTGGGTGTGGAGAGGGGTGTTTTTTTTTAGGAGAAGCACTGCCAAAGTCACCCCCAATTCCCAAGGAGCTCTAAACCCCTGTGGGATGTGATACCCTGAGGGGGGAAATGTGGGGAAAATAGGAATGGGCTGCTTTGCCTCCCAGAAAACACAAACCTGGCACCAGAGACAAAGCAGCCACTGCAATTTCTAAACCCAAACCCCTCCAGGGGAGTCACCCAGCCAACATTTGCTCCAGTTTCCACATCTCCTGCCCCACTCTTTGTTACCCTGACCCTTCAGTAATTCCATTTAATTACAGGGTAATCACCCCTGGAGTTCATGTTCCTGCTTTCCTTCTGAAGGAGTCTATCCATCAGCAGCACGGAGATCTCAGACACTCCACACGTCAGCTCTCACCTCTTCCTCATCTTGACATGGTTTATAGCAAATGGCACTGCAGCACTGCTGCTGGCACTGTTCAATTAAAATTTTAGACACCTCTCCTAATTGCCTGTTTCAGCACTTCATATTCCTATGGACAGGTTTGTTCTCACCTTCCCCAGCGGCTGAAAAGGCAGGAAATCCTCTGTCCTTTCCTCCAAAGGTGTGGAAGATTGTGCTGAATTTATTTGTTGAGCTGCGCTCAAAACTTGGAGGGCAAACCTTCCTCGGGAGCCTGAGGGATGGGGTAATTCACCTCCTGCTGGAAAATCGCAGGAATTTCTTGAGATTCCACCACAGAATTCTGTTTTGGGCGAGTTAAAATGGAAAAGGGCACATTTCTAACAGTGTTTTAATAATGTCCTTGGCCTCTCTGCTGAAGTACTTGAAGATCACCTCAGTTTTGAGGCTCTTTTCCTTCTTCTCCCAAATGGATGTAATTTCTAAATATCAATAAATGGTTAAATAAGTAAAACAGATGCATCCAAAATCTGATTGAATTATCTTGCTGAACAGAGGTCGCTGGCCTTTTACAATATATAAATACAAAGAATTTTTTTTTTTTTGCTAAAAATGTGTTTGGGTTTTTTGTGTCTATGTTTAGTCTTGAAGTTGGATATTTTATTTATTTTATTTTATTTTATTTTATTTTATTTTAATTTAATTTTTATTTTATTTTATTTTATTTTATTTTATTTTATTTTATTTTATTTTATTTTATTTTATTTTATTTTATTTCTTTAAGTAAAAGCTCAGGTTTCCACAGACTCTCTTTTTTAATTTTTTTGGAATTCACCAGAACAAAAAAAACATTTCAGAGTCCTGGAGGAGGAAATCTTTTACTGCTGAACTTTCATGGAACGGCTGCCTTTAAATTACAGTGACTGTGAATCAGCTGGAAAACCACACAAACACTTTAATGACACAAAGTCCATTTCTGGATGTCCTTGAAGGGTCTTTTAACTTTGAAACCTTTTTTTCTAGGCTGGTCAGGCACACTCAGGTACTATTTTGGGGAGAAGGATGCTAATGCTGATTTTCCCTTTGAATTTTTTGCTGGATAAATGCAATCAGCAAAACTCTAGCTTAGAACTGAAACAGGTTGTGCTTCCTTGAATATGAAATACAAACCCAGCTGTACGTAAGCAATGTCATCCCATTATGATTATAAATGTATTTTTTTCCCAAGCCACCATGGAGAAGTTTTTCAAGCAAATGGGAAAATTCTATTTGTTGGGGTTTTGTTTTGTTGGGTTTTTTTGGGTTTTTTTTTTTTCTAGTTTTTTGTATTTTGGTTGATTGTTTGTTTGTTTTGGTTTTTGGTTTTTTTTGGGTTTTTGTGTTTTGTTTTTGTGTTTTGTTTTTGTTTTCATTTTCATTTTTATTTTATTTTGTTTGGTTTGGTTTTGTTTTGGGTTTTTTTTGTTTGTTTGTTTGTTTTCTTTGGTTTTTTTTTTTTTTCTATAAGCCATAATTCCATTCAATCCTTAAGACAGCAGGTGTGAGCAGGATGCTTCACTGGGGAACAGGCTTTGAATCTTGGCTCTCAGTTTAGGACAACTTCATCTGTAAGCAGAAGCATGAATTCCCTCTCTGAAGCTGAGCTGTCCTGCTCAGCAGTTTGGTTTTTCCCCACACTTTCACCAGGGACAGAGGCTTTGCAGTGCCTTCCCAGCCCTTGCAGAAGCACTTTACAACATCAGGCTGTTCTTCCACACGGAGTGAAAATGCATTTTCATGGCACAATTTATTTATTTTATGGGAGGGGAAAAAAAAAAACCAACCAATCCCAAAGCTCACCTGCTCAGCACCTTTGTGAGAAACCTGAATTAATGCTGCAGGGGTGAGTTTAGATAATGGGCAGCTCCAAGGCACCCTGAGAGTTCTGGAGGCTGCAATGCAAATCCAGAGGAGCAGCAAAGCTGATGCCAAAGGGATCAAATCCTTCATTCACCCAATGGATGCACAAAAAATTTCACAAAAACACTGTCTTGGTTTGGAAAGTCAGGTATCTGTCAGGGAAAGCTGAGGTTTCCCTTGTAATGGAGAATGTAAACCCCCAACCCCTGCCAAATTATAATTTTGCTTTCAGGCAAAGATTTGGGAATAGGAATAACAGTTCTTTACTAGGAATATTAACAACACAAATGTAGTAGAAAACAAAACCACCCAACCAAACCAGCAAACAAACAAGAATTTTGGAAAACCCTGACAGAGTCAGAGGGAATAACCTGACACCCTGTTGGTCAGGGTGTTGGGAGCAGTCCAAAAGTGAGTCCTCCTGGAGTGGCAGATGTGGTTCTGGTGGAGTAGAGATGATCCTGTGGAACAAGAGTCCAGTGGTGGTGAGAAGGGTCCAGTCTTCCACTGGGAATCAGATGAAGCTTGATACTTTCTGTGTTCCTGTGTCTCAGTTTTATCCAGGTAGGAATGGTTGGCTCCCCCCACTGGGTGGAGCATCTCACAATGGAATGTGGATGTACTACTTTGGGGAGGGTAGAGTTTGGGAAGGATACTGTGGATGTACTACTCTGGGGAGGAGAACAGCTTGGGGAGCCTTAATGGCCCATTGTGAAAAGAGATAAGAAACACTGCCCCACCTGGTTTAACAGCTGGTCCATTATCAAAAGGCATCCACACCCCCTCCTCCCAGAGTTACAAGAGATAAAGAAGAACAATTCCCCAACTGCTTTCAACAAATGAAATAGAATACACACTTTTGGTTCCATAACCCAAGACAAACACTGAGAAAGCCCCTGGCACTGCTGCCATGTCCTGACCAGCACCTCAAACCCAACCATGGAAAAATTAGGGCTGGAAAAAACCTTTTAGGTTTAGTCCAACCATCAACCACCACCACCAGGTTCACCCCTTGTGGGAACTGAAACTTTCACAGAGTTGCAATGAGCTTACACAGATGGAAGTTTGAAACAGGGTGGAATTTTAGGCCTTTAAATATTTGGGCCATAGAAATCCCCTGAGCTGCAAAAAGTATGAAACAAGCAACAATTTCATGCTGTGAGGTGTACGTGTAGTGTTTATTGATTGGCTTAAGGAGATGCTTGTAAGCTTCTAGCTATTGGCTAAAAAGCTTTTAGAAGGCCTTGTGACAAAGAGAGCTTTGGCTTCTGAGTTTATGGAGGGAGTTTTACCAACTTTTATGTCTCTGCCTTCACTGAGACTGACAATGAAATAAAAAGCTCATGGAACACCTCTCAGTCTCCCTGTTATTGTTAATTAGATCCAACAACCACTAAACCAAGTCCTCAATCCACACATTTTCCAACATCTCCAGGGCTGGGTCTCCAGAGCTTCCCTGGACACCCTGTTCCAATGCTTTGAAACCCTCTCCATGAAGGAATTTTTCCCAATATTTCATCTGAACCTCCCCTGGCACAACTTGAGGCCATTTCCTCGTTGTTCGGCACGCAAAGCACACGACAAGGATTGAAATCCTGGTGGATTATTTGGGATCTTTGATTGGGTGAAACAGCAACAAGCACCTCTTGGAAGAATCAGTGAATATTCAAAAAAAATCACAGCAAAATACCCATATGCAAAAATACTGCAAAGGGATGTCAATGTATGTGTGAACCAACATCTTTCTAAAAGGTAACATTTTATGTGAATAACTAATTGTATTTCTGAAGGTTTGAAGTATTGGTTTGAAGTATTTCTGGTACTTAAGGAGGAGGTAAGGACATGCAATAAGTCACAGCACACCTGTGTAGAATACAGCTGGACATTTATTTTCATGATTTCTCATATTTCATATTTTCTTTTAGTCATTCTCTATGTTTTTCCAGCTGCCATCCTCTCCTAATTGTACTCACAACTTTTCCTTGCACTAGGTAAATTTTATTTCTTTTCAAAGTATCATCTATTTCAACATTACCAAGTCCATATCTCCTTTTTTTCTTTTTTTATGCTCCATTAACCTGAATTATTTCTCATCTGCTACAAATTGTGCTCTATTTTCAGAGCTTTTGTTGTCTCTGAGTCATTCATGCCAAGATAAGGTTTGAGATACTTCTGGGGATTTTTTTCTTTTACTGGTTGCTTTTTTTTTACTGTGGTCAAAAGAAACCTTCCTGTGTGGTGGAAAGGATCTGACTCATGTTCCTGCTCCCTAATAGATAATAATAATAATAATATTGCCTGTGGCCAGGATTTTCAAGACAGGTAAATTACACCCCCGGCTCCCATCAGCTTTCCTTGGATCTTTCCTGACCTTTGGAGAAACTTGAGCATGAATTAATTTTTATTTTCTTGCTTTGAGAGTATTGCTCCTACAATAACCATCGCAGCCACCAAGCAGGGAGAAGTGGAAAGCAAATGTTTATTTAAGGAAAGGTGAGTGAGCAAGAGAGCAACAGGGCAGAGAATGTTTCCTCTGAGAGAGAGCTGAGCAATGGAAAAGATTAAAAACAGCAGCAGAACTTCTCGGAGCAGTAGGAATTATTACAGGATGAGGTCCAGAAAGAGAAGAAGTGTTCACTTTAATATAAATTTGGCAGGAAAATCTAACAAAAATTTCTCTGCAGAACTCTACAAGAAGCTTGAAATATTTCAGGAGGAGGGGTATTTAAAGGTTTGCAGTCTCAACAGCAGCATTTGTTGGTTGTTAATTTGTTGGGGGGTCTTAAAGACATTACATTCCTTGAATTCTCTAAGATAACACCAAGGCATTTTCAGGAAGGATCGGGTTTAGATCTGCAGTGTTGAGCCAAAAATGTTGGCTGTGCTATTTAGAGGTCAGACTGGATGGTCTGAAAGAACCCTGGAAAACAAAATGAAAATAAATCAAAATAATAATTTTATCCAACTGTTATAATAATATGTGGATATTTTTAAAAAAACAGTTTTGTTTTTAAAAAATAATAATACATTGATACCTGTTTTGGCCAGAAAGAACTCCAGACAACTCCACCAAGCAGGTGAAGGAAATTGAAACAAAAGTCAGAAACCTTCTGCACTGTCTTCATGTTTATCATTTTCCTCAAGGCAAGAGAGAGGAAGAAATAAATAAGGTGACAGCTCGGGGGGGAAAGTGTCTGTGGAAAAGATGTCATTGTCATTGGGACGAGAAATGAGGAGGGCTGACGTGCAGGAGGAGAATTAGCAGAACAGCTCTTGACATTTGTTAGGGGGGAAAGAGCTCCCAGCAGCTGCAGACAATGCAACACCTCAGCACACCAGGGGAACCCTGGCAAAAAAAAAAAGTGAAGATAAAAAAGAAAAAAAAAAAAAAAAAGAAAAAAAAAGAAAAAAAAAAGAAAAAAAAAGAAAAAAAAGGAAAAAAAGTTTCTGTTGTATTAAAGAAATAAATTTCAAATTTCGCCCGGTTACAGTTTTGGGTTTGTTGTTACTTGCTGAATGTGTCCCAGGGAGAAAGAAAGAAAGAAAAGTCTCCAGCTGTAAAGCAGAACAAGCTGAACGTGGCTCAGGGGCATCGTAGGTGACAAATTGCAGCATCAGCTCGGCAACAACGCTTCGTTTGGAGCCTCCGGAGCCTTTCCCAGAGAGAAAACGCTGAAATTCCTGACGCTGGGAATTCACCTTGGCTGTCGAGGGCTGCAGAGGAATGGGGAAGTTCAGGGCTGGGATCGCTTTTCCTGCTGCTCTCGCAGCCTTTGGTTCTGCTCGTGTGTTTCTGGATTATACTGGGCAGTCAGAGCTTGAGAAAACCATTCTGTGAATGAGCAGAGATGGAAGGAAAATTATGGAAACCCCCCCCCAGGATCTGACAGATTCAGGTGTGAGCTCTGGCAAGTCACTGGTCTAAATATTCATAGGAAAAATGAGTATTTGATTACTTTTAAATTGAATCCCTAATCTCTGTGGACCTCTTATGTTCTGACAGAAAGGGGCTTAGGAAGTATAAAATTACATATTCTTTTAAGCACTTAAAACTATTTAGAGAAAACATTTTCACTTAGGCATGGGAGGCAAAAAAAATGAAAAAAAAAAGTTTAGAAATAGGTACTGGTTCAATTTAAAGCAAAAAGAGAGAACTTTGGAGACTGCAATTCATTTTATTCATGGAGGACTCGTTGAGATTTATATTGGAGCTCATAAAAGCCAGAACCAGTGTTCCAGCTTTTCCAACAGCCGGGCAGAAGCGGCGAATTTCACTTTGGGATTTACTTTAAGTGCCTGAAGTCTCACAAAGGAAATTAAGTGCAGTGGAGCAGACAGTGCTGCTTTGGTCACCACTTCTGCACTCGTATTTCAGCTGCCTTTGCCTCCTGACCAGCTTTCCTTGGCAAATTGAAAAGTTTTTTGGCAACAAAATTCCTTGGAAAAGTTGCATTTGTGCTCACCGATGGCAGAAATGGAAATTCCAGTCTCCAGCTCCACCAACCAAACAGCTGGATGTGGAATGCCATCAACCAAAAGCTTGGTAAATATGTTGTGAATAACTGTTGTGACACCAAGATAAGTATTTGGCCTTTATTTTATCAAAATCTACCACAATAAGAGGAGTCATCTCCTCCTGCATATGGAATTAAGGATATTTCCAGAATTCCTGGGGTAAATCCCTTGCATTTTTATCATTTTGTGTTTCCCAGGATGCCAATAAATGTTATTTATCCTCCTAAGTTGCTATTTGGGCTGGATTTTAGAGGAGGGAAGAAAAAAAAATCCAGATTTTCACATTTCTTTTTATCTTCCAGCCACCCAAAGCGAACTCCTGGGTTGAGGGCGTGTTTTCCTAGAGGCTTTTCTCTGTGAAAAGAACAATGTTAGCTACACTGGGAAGTGGAATACGTGGGAAAGGGATGTTTGGAAGCAGAAAATTCCAGTCATCAGTTCAGGTCAAGCCCCAGTGTCCCACCAGGGCTCTGGACAGCAGAAGTGGTCTTGGCAAAAGGTCTCTCCCAGCTGCCCAGTTTCCCAGCCAAGCACATGGGAACCAAAGGGACCTGGTAAATATTTGTTTCCAGAATCAGTTAATGACAGGCTAACAGAGCAGCTCGTGAAACTTTAATTTGGTGGGAGGTCATTCTGAGCTCTCCAGAAGGCACAGCCACGAGGAGCCAGTGGAAATGGAGCCCAGTGCGGGTGAACTTTGCTCCTCGGGGAGAAAATGAACAAACAAACGAACAAACGAACAAATAAAACCCCAAACAAACAGAAAAGAGCTCCCCCCCCCATCTCAAACCTAAACAAAACCCCAGATGTGGAGAAGGAGCAGTAGATATTAGGCAAGGCTTTTAATTTATGGGAAAGAGCACATGCAGTAAAAACCTTTGCTTTGATGATATTACCAGAGCACCAGAGTGCAAATAGACTCCAATCCATTATGTTTTAAACTTATAAAATTTATTAGCCCCGAACTGTGATCTTTAATCATGCCAGGCTCTCTTCTGAATTTATGGCACTTGTGCAATCATTACTCAGCCTGCATGGAACCATATATTTCTGTGAATTAAACTGAGAAGCAGTTTGCTCATTAGCATTACAAGTGTTAATGAAATGAAAGATCACATGAGTTGTGGGGAACAGAGAGACTTGATATCGTCAGGAGTTTGAGTCAGACACAGCTGAAACATCCTCTTCCTATTTTCTGAAATTCCCACTCCCAGAGGTCTCCAGAGCTTAGCAAGATCATAAAACTGGAGCAGCATTTCATGGAGTCCCTTTTAGTTAATATCACTGCATTAAATAAGATCTCTCCTGCAAAGGGAAGAAAATGATTGTTCTCTCTCCTAAGCCGGCTGTGTAAAATGTTCTTCAATAAAATCCAAGAAATTAATATTCAATGATTTACAGTAAATCTCTTGAGCACAGGAGGTTTGCTCGAGACAGGAAAAGCAAACACTTATGGGGTACATTATTATGATGGCTTATGCTAATTAAATTGAAGCAGAAATCCTTAATTTATGCTTTACCATCAAGTGCAAAGGGGAAAATTCTTTCTTGGTTCAAGCTTTATCTTGTTAAGAAGATTTACCTCCTTATTTCCTAGAATAAAGAGCTATTTTTGAGACTCTACTGAGAAAGCAGAGGCTTGCAGAGCTTTTCTCCATGTTGCCATGACACTTTGGATCTCAACCTACAGTTCAACACAATAGCTGCAATTAGGTTAATTAGAACATTATCTCAAAGTACACAGCTATTGTACAAAAGAAGAAACATTCTCACTGAATATGCTGCTTAGTCACCAATAAATGATTTTTTTTTTTTTAAATTACGTTTTTCTAATTATAATGAATAATTTATTTCTCCTGTGGACGCTTGACATTTAAATATTGTAACTCCAAAAAATAAACCATCCAACATCAGCTTAGGACATGGGGAGTTTTTCTGACCTTTTAGTTATTTTCCTTCCATAAAATAATGAGAGAAAAAGAACACCTATAATGAGGGATTTTATTATTTTGCCTCATTAGTTATTTCCAAATTCAAAGGCCTTAATGAACACCCCATCTAGATGTGGTGCTTAGGAACAGGGTTTAGTGGTGGACCTGCAGTGCTGGGTTAATGGGTGGACTTGTTGATCTCAGAGGTCTTCTCCAACCTTAGGGACTCTCTGGCTCAAATAAACAAAGCTTTTAGTCTGCACACAACAAAAAAAGTAGCCAAGTATAGACTAAGAAATACAAGAAACTAGGAATAAAAATGGTTAACCTGATGAGATGGGGCGTGAGGCCACCAGGAGCCAGCTTCTTTTCATATTGGTGTTATGTCAACTCAAAAAAGAAAAGCTGTAAGGGGAAAAATGAAATATTGATTCATTTTCTAAAACTCAGCTCGAGCACAGAAGGAAAAGGTACCAGGAGTGTGTGGATGAAAAGCAGCTCCATGAGAACCCGTGGCAATTGGGTCACTGATGTCAAGAGAGGCAGATCCAGGTCAATTGTTGACTTTAGGCTATTAAAGATGTGAGATAAACATCCAATTCATTTTCTAAAACTCAGCTCAAGCACAGGAGCAAAAGGTACCAGGAGTGTGTGGATGAAACGCAGCTGCATGAGAACCCATGGGAATTCAGCCATGGATGTCAGGAGAGGCAGATCCAGGTCAATTGTTGACTTTAAACCATCAAAGATCTGAGATAAACGTTCAGATCCCTGGAACTGCTTTGTCTGACTGGTCCCAAGTGACACCAGGGGCACTCAGGCCATGTTTGTGACACACCCTGTGCCCCAGGGTGTGACCAGCCAAGGCTCCAGCCTGAAAATTCCTCTTCTGCAGCCTCCAAACCACCTTTGAGTCCAGTTCCCACTCCTGGAGAGCTGCACACTCTGGACAAACCCGCTGTGGGCAGAGACTTCCCAACATACATCTCATGAATGTCACCCCTGTCACTGGAAATATCAAATGCCAACTTCCTCATAATTTATTTCTGCCTGCTTGACAGGCAGGGAATTCCTGAGGACAGAACTCCAAACCTGAACATTTGTTTCTGCCGTTTTGTGTCTCGCATTTGTTCCCCTTCCCCACCCCATTTATCAATCATTTTCACTAATTAGTACTGCCCACATTTATCTTCCATCACCACCAACTCTCTTCTTGCCACGTCCTGAAGGTGAGAGAGCTGCTGTCAGGTTTTAGGCAAACCAGGAACATCTCTGGAGTGAAATGATGGAACACCAGTCCCTGGGAAATGACTGCAAAACTCCCTTAACTTCAACAAAATGATGTTTTCACTGATAGGAAAAGTTACCAACCAGATGCTCAGCTGAGCACACGAGGATAACTCACCCATGAGCCAATTTTGGTACTTTTAGCTTCCAGGATCTTTCCCCAAAATCAAGGAGCACAGTTCACACTTTAAAGGAATTTGGTCTGATATTTAGATCAGTTCAAACCTCTCAAGTTCATTCTTTTTTATTTTTTTTTTCTTATTTCTTCATTGCTATGCAAAGGATGATGTTTGTTATAACCCAATTCTTTGTTCCTGTGAGACGAGTACAGGTTTGCTGACCTGGTACTTCAGGTATATCTGACACAAGTTAGAAACAAACTCAAAGATAAATACAAACACACATAAATTTCACTTAGCACAAAATTCTCATTTCAGACAGAAAAACTTCACTACTAAATTTTAGCTGGAGCCCCAAAAAATTACTGTACACTGAGAAGAGCCTTGAGGACTGACAGAGCAGGTTATTTCAGACCACAGGATGAAACATTATAATTGAAATGAGGTTTTTGGGTTTTTTTTCATTTAAAGAAGGAAGAAAACAAAATAAAAAATATTTTTTTTAGATTTATCTCCGTTACATGCATTTAAAAGAGACCTTCAGTGGCCTTGTACTTCATGGCTGTGCCATGCAGCTCCTCCTGTAACGAAGCATGATTGAAATTCCTCATTTTCCATGCCTGTTTCTTCATTTTTCCTTTTCCACTGTTTCCCTGTTCAATAGTTCCTGTCCCACAGATTTAGGATGTGTGTGCAAGTGTATCCTACATAATACAGCACACGGCGTTATTTGAGAGAATCACAGATGAAAAATGAAAGTTAAAATCTCTTTCCTGCACTTAATCAAGCAACAGAGCCATAATCAATGGGGAGAGGCTGGAAAGCTGCTCTGGCAGGCACTTCCCATCTCAACCTGCAGCGTTTTCTCCTCTCAGCAAATTTCAGTTCCCCACACTGGGAGCCAAAACCATCACAGCCACATCAGGCTTGGACTCAAAGTAGCACCTGAAACTCAACAAATAAAAAAATCTTATACTGTGCTTGCCATGATGCCTTAACTTTGAGCTTTCCTGTTTTTCAGGTTCTGTGCTGCCCAGGGGTGCAGCTCTCAGCCTCACATTCAGGGTCACTCAGCTCTGCACAGAGCAGGGACACAAAACAAATCCTGTTCCTGCTGCACACCAAGGACAACTTTCAGCCCAGCAGCACAAACAAGGGTGGCTGGAGGGAGGGGCAAGAAGGATGGGACCTCACAGCCTGGAGCTGGAATTGGACAATTCAACCCCAAAATGCAAATGGACCAAAACTGATCCAAGTGTGAGACCTGGTGACCCTTTGTCCATTTTGTGACCATTTTGTGTCCACTTTGTGTCCATTTTGGGTCCATTTTGTGACCATTTTGGGTCTACCTTGGGTGCAGCCCTGGCCAGGCTCTTGTCCTGCCCAAGGTGTACCCTAAAGGCCTTTCAATAAATATCTACTTTATTCTCCAGCTCTGTCCAGTCTCTGCTCCAGGTCAGCCTTCCCCAAGGCATCACCAAGGCAGTGAATTAGCAGGGGAGACAAGGATGTGATGACAAAATGTGTGGCTGTGGGGAGACTCACAAAGATCAAAGAAAGCAAAATGTTGATTTCCCAGTGTTGCTGTTTCATCCTTTTTTGCTTTCACCACATTTCACCAAAGTCTACCTCCTCTTCTTCCAGGTAGCCGTGGCTGCTGCTGCCAACCCAGTTTGCCATCTCTGGGATGGGAAGAGATTCCATGGACATCTCTCCACTTTCCCTATTTCTGCTCATGCTCATTTTCACAGCCGCCCCACCACAGGTGAGAAAGAACATCCTCACCTCATCCCACGCCTTGTCCTTCTCCTCTCCCCCTGCCACTCTCCCTGGGCCCCTTCTCACCTTTTTTGCTTCTCTCCAGCCAAGCTCTGCTCATTCCCCTGGAGAACCTGACAAGCTGCAAACCCCTCAGCCCCCTCAGGCAGGAATATCTGCTGCCACTTGTGATCTGGAAGCCATCCGACCTCATCTCCTCTGTTTGTATTGCGGATTCTCCCCTGGGGAAACCATCCACCTCTACCGTGCCTGGTGCAAATGGAAACCTGCTCCCCAGGGGGCTTCTGGCAAGGATGGAAAAAAGGAAAATCCACCTGTGCCTCCCTGAGAGTTGGTGATGTCCTTGCAACGCTTGAAGGAATTTTTTAAGATCTGTTTTTTGTCGCGTTTTATCTTCTTTTTTTTGCCAGGGTCGGGATTAAATGCGCAAGACGGTGTTTCTTGTTTGGACTCAAGAATGTTTATTATTTCTTATTTATATTAATGTGAGTTCCACAGCACTTCCAGCTAACAAAGTAAAAATGGAGCACCCCTTTCTCTCTCTCTACAAGGCCTTTTAAGGATAAAATGTCCAATTAAGAAATGACACCTAAATTATTTTCACTTTTAACCCAGTAACCAACCACCCCTGGCCCGCAATGTGCACTTTCCTACCCAATTACAAAACAGCACCCAGACCATGGAGAAGAAGGTGAAAAAGAAGAACTCAGCCTCTGTCCTAAATCCTCCACCTTGCTCTCTATACATTACTGTATTTTAAACCCTTAAACTCTGAGTTTTGCACCCTGTGCTGTCACACACTTCCATTCAAACCCCACACCCACAATCCCAGCGCTGTCACTCAATTTTGGGAGCCTCCTCCACGGCCTCAGGTGGAATGCAGGGTTTGCTTGGGGGTCAGTGCCTGGCAGCACAGAAAGCCTGGAATCCTCAGTGCCCAGGGCTCCCACAGTTTTTCTCAGCCTTCAGCTGATTTTTCCTGCCCTGTCTGTTCTCAAATCCCCGCTCACCCTCCAACAGGAGCTCTCCCTGCAGGTTTTTTGGATGGTAATAATCCAGCAGCCCCTTCCTCCACAGAGCTGCCTCCTCCCCCAGAGACACTTCCCTCATCCTGCTGCTCTTCAGGGAATTAATGAGGAGCAGAGGGTGGGATGGTTCCCAGGACAGGGCAGACAGAAAGGACAGGGACAGACAGAAAGGACAGGGACAGACAGAAAGACCCCACCAACCCCAAATCATCAACAGCAGCAGAAATCTGGGTGTGGGAATGGAAATTTGGCAATGCATCTCTCCAGCCCAGCCCCTGGTTTTGCAGCGTTTTAGGTACCCAGCCTTAGCCTAGAAAAACACAGCAAATCTCAAAGCCATTTTAAGCAATTTGTACTTCATTAAGGAACAGGAATATTTAACCCCACCAAGGGGGATAATGTGGCTTTTTACCAGAATACCAAAACCAATTTTCATTTTCTTCTGGAGAAAGACAATTTCCTCTGTGTTTTATAACCATTAGTTGACATCACCTTCAAAATTAATATTTCTATCCATCAACTCTCCAAAAATCTGTGTTTCCCACAAAACTGTGTAGAGGAAGTTACAGGTTCCTCACAACTGTGTAGTCATCTACAACACCTTTGAGCAGATGTCAACCTTCTTGGGCAGGTTTTTTCATCCCTGCTTACTGAGCCCCAACTATTTGTTCTTAAAAACTTGGTATTATATTTATTATATCTTGCTTATATGAATTAAAACAAATTTAATGCCCTATATTGACACTTACAGGAGCACTTCATATTTTTTCTTCAGTGCTCTTTAATTCACTGATGCAATGCAGCAATTATTGATTTTGGGTTTTTTTTCCCCTCCCTAAATTTAGCAGCAGCAAATGTTACTTCATTAGTGTATCCACCTAGGGTTTTCTTCACAATAAATTCTGCATTAAAGGCTGCAGCCAGCATATTTTTATTTATGCCAGGGTTCCACCCAGAGGCAATAAAAAGCACCAGGATTTTGCCTGGGTTTTGTTCTCCCTTTGTTCCTTAAGTTTGTTCACCCCCAGTCCAAGCTCACTTAGGGGTTAAAATGAAGTTTCAGTCTAGAGGGAGGCATAAAAATGGTTAAAACTGGAATTGGAGAGGGAGAAATCCAAGCAAGGAAGCAAATTCTCAGCATCAGTTCATTTCTTCCTGACCTGTCACTTGCTCCTTGTGAGTTTTGTGTGGGGACTGATTTATGGGGCAAATGGGCAGAAAGAAACCTGTCCCTAAAAGGTGTTGCTGCTGGGGCAGCAACCTGCAGCAAGAATAAATATTGACTACAGAGTTCTTGGCTTTAAAGGTTTATATTGAAAAATAAATAAAAGAAAAAAGAAAATCAAAACCCACTCGAAACACAAGCAAGAGGAACAAACCTTGAGACATTTGGCAAAACCATTAAAAAAAAAGCCCCAAAAAACTTAAATGCCAACTCATTAAAAGTTACCTCTGCCCTGTGAACAGAGTTTGTTGCCGTGTAAGTGCTGGGAAAAGGGAAATTAATTAATCTTTGTGTGTATTAGAGTGAACATTGATATTTAAAGAGGTATTTTGCTCCTTATGGGAAGAACAGGAATACTCAGAGGGCACATTTAGGGGTAAAGCTTTAACTCCACTCTGACAGGCAGCAGAGACTCCAAAGGCAAGGCCTTCCCTAAGACACAGAGTGCTAAACTGAAATAAATTAACTCATAATTTAGGGGATTTTCACCCAGAACTGTTTCATTTCACTGAAAACAGGGAACTGAGATTACATTATTCCTGTATAAATTTCAAGCAACCTTCTTAGCGGAGACTTTAAGAGATTTGGGTGCCAGTGAGGAATATCTGGGGAGCCAGATGGACACAAGTACTTGAGAGCTGTCAGCTGGTACAGAACAGAGACAAGCAATCACTAAATGGAGATTTTTTTTTTATTATTTTTTATTTCCTTCTGGTAAGAGAAGAGGATGGATTTCTCAGGGAAAGAGCCTGGATGGCTTCACTGAGCTCAGTAAGAAGGGACAGTGTCTGAGAGCAAAGGAAACCTCTGCTGGCTTCAAGGACTTTAATTTTTACCCCATAAACAATTCCAATGAGACGAGCTATGTAATAGCTTTTTTATGATAATTATGTCTATTTGTTTGGTCTTTTACCAGATCATTAAAGCTACTGAGGTTGCTGGAGAGCCATTAGAGCCATTCTTTTTTTCTTCTTTTTCTTTTTTTTTTTCTTTTTTTTTTTCTTTTTTTCTTGGACTGTTTTAACTGTCCTTATTTGATTACTGGAGTTTAGTGATGATGAAGATTTATAAGCAGGCAAGAGAAGCTATTTTGAAAAAAGCTTTTCTTCTGAATATCAGCAGTCCCCTCCTCTGGAAATAGGTTCAGGGACAGCTTTTTCTTTATTAAAAAGGGAGAAAACAATGCGAGAGAAAATAGAAAATATTTATCTAGAAAATATCATCTAGAAAATAACCCAAAGAAAAAATAAGGTTTTTATTTCCCCCACAATGTTACAGGGAACTGGGGAAGGCAAGCAGAAAGAAAAACATTTTAGCAGTGAGGCCTGGCACGAATTCAAACATAAATTTGCATCATGCAGGATCGGGGATGAAATTAAGAATAACTTTGTTCTGCCCTGACATTTACCTCCCTTGGGCTTGAGATTGGTGTTGTAAAGCCACGGGATGGGTGGGTGGAGAAGGAGAAGGGATAGAAAAATACAGACACATGGAAGTTGCTCCACCAGGACTCTGAACTCCAACAGGACACAGTCCAAGGGTGGGCTCAATCAAGCTCTGAGACATCTTCTGGAGCAAGATTTCTGTCATTTGACAGCCTGAAGAATCAAAATGTGACAGAAAAATCCCAATTTGTTGACACATGAACTCATTCAAACACACAATTTTAGGTTTTTCTAATTGTGTTCCGAGTCTGAGCAGTTTTCTGCAGCTCGCTGAGTCCAACAACAGCATTTGCCACCTGCACTGAGATTGTCAGAAATTTCATTACAATCCCATGCACACATCCCTGCAGTTTTGGCATCAATTCCTCTGCTATCACTTTGAATCACAGAATCACAGAATCACAGAATTTTAGGTTGGAAGAGACCTTCAAGATCATCCAGTCCAACCCATGTTCTTACACCTCAACTAAACCATGGCACCAAGTGCCACATCCAGGCTTTTGTTAAACACATCCAGGGATGGTGACTCCACCACTTCCTCGGCCAGGCCATTCCAATACTTTATCACCTTTTCTGTGAAAAACTTTTTCCAACCTGTATTTCCCTTGGTGCAGCTTGAGACTGTGTCCTCTCCTTCTGTCAGTTGTTGCCTGGAGAAAGAGACCAACCCCACCTAACTACAACCACCTTTCAGGGAGTTGCAGAGAGTGATAAGGTCACTTCTGAGTCTCCTTTTCTCCAGGCTGAACAACCTCAGCTCCCTCAGTCGTTCCTCACAGGGTTTGTGCTCCAAGCCCCTCACCAGCCTTGCTGCCTCCTCTGGATGTGATTGAGCATCTCAGTGTCCATCCTGAACTGAGGGGCCAGAGCTGGACACAGCACTCAATGTCCATCCTGAACTGAGGGGCCAGAGCTGGACACTGCACTCAATGTCCATCCTGAACTGAGGGGCCCAGAGCTGGACACAGCACTCAATGTCCATCCTGAACTGAGGGGCCAGAGCTGGACACAGCACTCAATGTCCATCCTGAACTGAGACACCCAGAGCTGGACACAGCACTCCAGGTGTGGCCTCACCACTTCCAAGCACAGGGCATGAATGACCTCCCTGCTCCTGCTGGCCACACCATTCCTGATCCAGGCCAGAGGCCATTGGCCCTTTTGGCCACCTGGGCACACTGCTGGCTCATGTCCAGCCGGCTGCTGACCAGTGCCCCCAGGTCCCTTTCTGCCTGGGATGTTATTTACTGGACCTGCTTAACCTTTGTAGTTCCTAACAGGGTTTGAGGGTGGTGCAACAGGCACTGCTTGGTGTGCTTTGTGTGCTGTGCATCCAGATTTGGACAGAGATTTACATCACTCTTCAAGGTGTGAACTGAGCTTCCATGAAGTAATAAATACTTCCATTAAATGTCTTCTACCTGCAGGAGACTCTCTTATTTTCCAAAGCCTCAATCACATCTGCGTGCAACTTGATTTTCAGGTAGCAGAAGCTCCTACAGTTTATTTCCTTCCACATAAAACCTTCATTTACATTTTTAACACCACGGGTTTTGCAGAAATTAATGAAATGTAATATGTGTCACCGTTGTTAAAAAAGGAGCATGTGTTTTTGGGTTTGGTTTTTTTTGGGTTTTTTTGGTTTTATGTTTGTTTGGTGGTTTTTTTTTTTTTTTTGGTTTTTTGGGGGGCTTGGTTTTGGTTTTTTTCAGTTTTGGTTTTTTGTTTTGGGTTTTTTTGGAGAGTTGGTTTTTTTTTGCCCTGACAGCACAGGGAGCAGAGCCACATGTGCTGACAAAGGGGCTGCTAATGATGAGTGCAAAAAGAAATGACATTGTTGGTTCTGCAGGATCCCTCGCCGGGGAAAACCTCTGGCACGTATTTCACATCTTTAATGCTCGCCCCTGTTTGCTGTTACAAAGCAAATATTTGACAAATCCCCCCCGACTCTGAAGTTTCTCCAGGGCTCAGGGCAGAGATTTCTCTGCTGCCTGGCTGATGTGTCAGAGGAGGCTGCAGGAATTCAGAGCAGGAAATGGGAGGTCAAGCCTGGGAGGAAAAGGAGGAGGATCTGAGGAGTTCAAATCTAACCCGGGGCAAGGACTGGCTCCATCAGCAGCTCCGTGGGCATCACCTGGAGCCATCAAAGAGGGACTGGGAGGTCTGGAGGCACTTCCCAGGCTGGGGCAGTTCCCTTGGGAGGTCAATCAAAAGGGGATTGAAGGTGCAGGGTTTGTTTTTTTCTGATTTTATAAATCTCAGAATGCTTTGGGCTGAATGGATGCAGAGATCAGCAATTCCAACCTCCCCCTCACCATGGGCAGGGATTTTGTTTTTTTTTTTTTTTCTGTTTGGGCATTTCCATCTGGCCAGGCATCACAAGGTGCCTTCCCTCCCACCTCTCTGTAGCTCTCCAAAAACCCAATTTCTCAATAAATCACCTGTGCAACATCATCACAGACGACTCCCGTGTCACCAGAGGGTCACTTAAATATCAAATCACATTTATTTTATCCTGTGCTTATGGCTGAGATTCAGAGGTGAAGCAAAGGAATTCAAAGCCAAATCAAAAATCTGGAAACTTTCTTCCCACTCTTTTTGTTATTCAAAATATCCAGTTGGTTTTCAAACACATTTTTAATTGACTTCAGCAAGTTCTGCCCTGGGCATGGATGTGCCTTACGACACCTTTGAAAGTCAGAGTTGTTTCTATTTGCTAATTAGATTTCATTTACATAAAAGCATTTTGTCATTTTCAGAGTTTCCTCACTTGTTTTCTTACAGTGAAGACAGGGGCTGGGAGCCAGAGTGTACCAAAAAATCTAAAAAAAAAAAAAAAAATCAGGGAGAGAGAAGATGCAAAAAAGCGAAAAAAAATTTTAAAAATCCACGCATCAAAGTTTTCAAAAATGTAGATTTACACTGAAAGCAAAATATTTAAATTTTTAATTACACAAAAGAGAATTTAAAAGTAAATGAATTAGCAAGATGGCTCTGATGGTGTTTGCCAGAATTTCCTGCTTTATTCCAATTAGCCATAACTTTCTAATTTGACTTTTTTCTCTGCACCACTCATTCCAAGACAATGTCAGCGTTGAGTCCATAAGCATTTTGAGAATTAATTAAAATGTCATGAAATACTTCTTTCATTAGCATATATATGGTCACAAAAATAATTATAATTACTTCTTAGAGGTGGAGGAGAGTTAAGTTTGATTGATGGAATTAATGAAAACGGGGACAGCTCCACCATACTAAATAGCAGAAACTTGGAGCATTAACTATCCACTGTGTGAAGTTATAATAATTACAGCAAGAGCTCAAAAGATTAGTATTCAAGAAGAATAATGTACCTTAGAGCCTAAAATACCCATTGCAAATTATGGATGTATTTTCAACTGTTTATAACATTCTCAGAAGAAAAATATCATTTTGATGAACTTCCAAAGGCTCCTAGATTAATAGGTATTTGCAGCCTTACAGAGAGCACAATCAATCCCTCTAATCTTGTTATCAGATGCTGAACAGCTGGGTGACCTGATTTAAGTGCTGTGATTTTAAGGAAGTAATAATGGATAATGGTTTCCAAATGCCTGCTAAGAATTTGCAAAGCTGTATAATACACCCAAAGATATGCAAATAAATGGCATTAAAAGAAACATTATAATTAGCAGCCCGATGCACAGAAAGTGCTTGTGCAGCCATAAGCAACCTAATCTCATTGCAGTTGTGCTGCTTTTAATTTAGTCTCCCTTAAAGACCTGCAGCACCGGAGTGATGGTCTGGGAAGCTCAGGTGAACAACCCAAAACATCCAAAACCAGAATTAAGTAACACTAAACTCCCTCTGCAGGGTCCAGGCCTTGAGGTGGAAGTGACCAAAGAATAATTTTTCATGCAGAAACAATTCTCCTTTTAATACATTTAACTCCTTTGTCATTATTGTAAGTTATTCCCAGGTGGCAGGTGGCTGATTTTTAATTTGGTTTTTTTTTGTTTTTGGTTTTTTTTTTTTGTTGTTGTTGTTTTTTGTTTTTGTTTCTTTTTTTTTGTTTGGTTTTTTTGGTTTTTTTTGGTTGGTTGGTTGGTTGGTTGGTTGGTTTTTTTCTTGGTTTTTTTTTGCTTTTTTGGGTTTTTTTTTGTTTTTTGTTTTTTGTTTTTTTTTGGGGGGGGTTTTTTGTTGTTTGGGGTTTTTTGTTTGTTTTTTTTTTTTTTTTTGTTTTGTTTTGTTTTGGTTTTGTTTTTTGAGAGCAACTGCCAAGTTTGTGAGGAATTATTTTGCAGAAGCCTGAACTGCATTTTAAAGGTCTTTTCTTTTTTTATAAGACACTGCTAATCTCACTTTTTTTCCCCCCCTCCCTCCAATCACACAAACAGTTTAAGGCTAAAAAAAGCCCTCCCTGGTAGGAAGGAGAGGGAGGGAGTGGGTACCCACAGCTGTGCCTGCTGCTGCCAGGGAGTTTGTTTCCCACTCTTGTGTTGATGGAGATGCTCCGACAGTTGTGGTGCCAGATTCTCACAAATGCCATGTTTTGCAAACTGCCAAATTAAGGAGGGAAGATCTCGGGCTTTAAGCGTAATGTTTTAAATGTTTCCCTTTATTTTTTTTTTTTCTGCTGAGGGAGCATATGGTGGAAGGCAACACGTTCCAAATGGCCTGGCTGGTGCCAGGGAAGGATCACAGCGTTTGCAGGAGAATTTCTCTGCTTTGGAATCGTCGGTCAAGAGGGAGAAACTTCCACTAAATCCAGAAATCCCTGCAGCCTCTCATTCCTCTGAGCTGTGAGCCTCGTGCTGGCACTTGGAGGGCTGGAATTTTGTCTTCCCCCTCTCAGGCTGGGTTTACAACTCCTTGTAGCTAAACTAGACCTTTACTCCAGTAGGACTGAGCTATCTTCAGGGAGTAAAGGAACAAGATGAACCTGGAGTGGAGTGTTGCTGTTTCCAAGTCAAACAGCAGCGGGAGGACAGTGACAGGCTCTCGAGGTTGGCCCTGGGGCTCACCCTGATTTGAGCATCCTGATTCCATGAGGAATCTGTCATGTAGGGACTGCTCAGTCACCCCAAGGGCTGTTCACAGCTGGGTTGGGAAGGGCAACTGGAGAATCCTTCCTTGTGCTAAAGACATCTCTGCAGCCCTTCCCTGTCCCTGGGCTGGATCTTCACCTCTTCAGCTGCCTTGAAGGAGGGCTGAGATGCCTTGGGAAGGCTGAGCTGGAACAGAGACTGAACAGAGCCAGAGAATAAAGTAGATATTTATTGAAAGGCCTTTAGGGTGCACCGTGGGCAGGACAAGAGCCTGGCCAGGGCTACACCCAAGGTGGACCCAAAATGGTCACAAAATGGACGCAAAATGGGCACAAATCTGACCCAAAATGGTCACAAAATGGACCCAAAATGGTCACAAAATGGACCAAAAATGGTCACAAAATGGACAAATGGTCACCAGGTCTCACACTTGGATCAGTTTTGGTCCATTTGCATTTTGGAGTTGAATTGTCCAATTCCAGCTCCAGGCTGTGAGGTCCCATCCTTCTTGTCCCCCCCTCCAGCCACCCTTGTTTGTGCTGTTGGGCTGAAAGTTGTCCTTGGTGTGCAGCAGGAACAGGATTTGTTTTGTGTCCCTGCTCTGTGCAGAGCTGAGTGACCCTGAATGTGAGGCTGAGAGCTGCACCCCTGGGCAGCACAGAACCTGAAAAAACACCAAAGCTCAAATTTCAGGCATCAGCAGGACTGTCCTTCAGCCTGGGCTGGAGCTCCTTTCCCTGCAGGACACCCTGGCCTGTACAGGGGAACTCCCACATAATAATTCATATGAATTTATTTCCCTTTCTGCCTTCTGTGACCGCTGCCTGAAGCCCAGGAGTTCCTTCCCTTGGCACAATTGTTCTCCCGTTGTGAGTTGAGAACGGGGGCCTTCATCAATTATTCACTGCTCTGAAGATGTAAGAACTTATCTCAGGGCAAACTGGTGTTCCTTCTCACTCCTCAGGAGCAGGAGTTGGGAAACTTGTGCACTTCAGCCGGGAGCTCCGCTCTCGTTGAAGGGAAGGAAAAATCCACCTCCAGCAAACCTTCCTTGCATGTGGGAATGAGGAGCTCCAGTTCAGCAGCACCCCAGGCTTATAAATAGGGATGTTGGAAAGGGACTGAAATTTTTCCAGTAGAACTATCAGAATTATTCTGTATTAACTTTACCTTTCTTTATTCTTATTCATATTTAATCGTTCTCCTTAGAGGGCTCCTACCTTCGAAATTAGGGAGAAGAAATGCAGGTGTAGAAATGAACTGAATTTTTTTTTTTTTTTTGAAATGAACACTTTGCATTTCCATCTCTTTGGGTTTCACTCCCAATATCAGCTTGGTTGCAGTTGCTCAAACAGAGTCATGTCAAAGGTTTTCATATGATGTTGCTTTCAATTTAAATATTTCTTTATGGAATGAGGTAGATTATTTGGCACAGAAAACAATGCATTTATTAACATGCCATGAGTTACATTTCCCAAAATCTCTCAACTCTCCTACTAATTTTTTTCGTAATATCACCACTGATAAACCTTTTACTATGTCAAAGGAATTAGGCTAAATTTAAGCTTTTCTGATAATCCTAAATAATGCTGCTATCCCACTGTTTATCTTTGAAAGTATTTACCATGAAATGAGAAGAGTAAGGCTCAGAAAAGTAGAACTATGTTTCTTAATTTAAAGTAATTTGTGGGGTTTTTTTCCTGTTTCTCTGTTTCTCCATCCTTGAGAGAACAAACCTGAAACAACAAAGTCCTGGAAATAAGCACAACTTATCCTATTGAGATTTCTACATACATCTCTTACAGAAAATCATTGAAACCTAACACCAGCTAAAAAAAAAAAAAGAAAAGAAAAAAAGAAAAAAAAAAGGTCTGAGGAGATTATGAATAAAAGCTACTGCTGGCTTTGTTTTTAATGAGATACCGAGAGCAATTTTATTCTTGCCCATATTTTTACTCACATTTAATGTAACCCAGGTTATTTTCAAACCAACTCTCTAAAACAGGACAAAACCCTCCCATCTCCTGCCAGTTTAGGAATATGCAGGTGCTTGCATCTTTCAGAGCCTTTGTGAATATTGTACAACTTTCAAGTCTAACCTACTTTCCCTTCTTTTTTTTTTTTTTTTTTTTTCCTAGAAATGTTCTCTAGTCCCTTATGAATGTTGCAAAAGATTCACAAATTCTGAGTGCTGCATAAGGTGGCAAAAATTAACATCTCCAAGAATGTCATTGAGATGGGCAGACATCTCCCCCCTCCCAGCCCCAGTAGGCTCAGCTTTGATGAGACTGGCTTAAAAAGGAATTTTTAAACCTCTCCAAACCTACAGGAAAAACATCATGCCAGTGATGAATTTGCTGCAAAGTTACCTGTTCTCCTGTGGATCAAAACATGTTGGAATAGCCTGAAAGACACTGCTTTATACCCCATTAGGTTTATTATGCTCTGCATCCCTGAATTTCTGTGTTTCCCAAATGGCTGAGTGGAGGAATTCTTTGGATAAGACTGGGGTTTGGGTTTTTAGCTCTTCCCCATCTCCAGCCAGGTAAATAAGGCCAGAAATAAAACCTTCAATAGCTCAAAGGGTGGAAGTCCAGACAGGGTTTGGAACACAGAGAGTTTATTGACTGCCCAGGGAGGGGGAAGCTGCTTCTGATGTGCTGAGAGCCAGGGCTCTGCTTCATTCACACTGCTTCTGCTTCCAACACAGCTGAACTTAAAAAAAACCCAACAAACATAACTTGTAAAATGGAAGAGAAATTGTGGCTGCCCCATCCCTGGAGGTGTCCAAGGCCATGCTGGGCTTGGAGCACCCTGGGATAGTGGAAGGGGCTAGAATGGGATGAGCTTTAAGGTCCATTCCAACCCAAACCATTCCATGATTCCATGAATTGAAAAATTCCTATTATTACCTCTCAATCCTTGAAGGGGAACACAGCAAAATTCTGTCTCTATCACAGCATTTGATGGGGTGGGATGGGGAAGACCCAGAAGAGGAAACCAGTCCCACTTGATCCTACAGAGCTTTAATTTGGGCATCTCATAATTGCACCTGGCCAGTCAGAAGAATTAAAGTAATCCTTTGAGTGAAAACAATAAATCCCCCAGCAAAAATCCCATCATAAAACCTACTTTGCTTATAAAAACACAAAAGGACGTTCCTGTCCAAAGATCTAGTGACAAACGAGGGAGGGGAAAAAAAACCCCCACACATTCATAGCTTCAGAATACATGACATTTAATTACCAGAGGCTGCTGCTCACAGAAGATGTACAGCCAGCTGCATGGCCTTGGCTGCAGTACATGAAACTATTATATTATCAAAGATTTATTTCTTAAAAGTGCATCAGTTCCAGCTAAAAGGAGCCTGAAGTCGCCCGTGGTGCACTGGGTGTCTGACAGGTGACTTAATGGTGTTACCACAGAAAAGAGCAGGCTTTGGGGGCTCTGACAAATCCAGCATCTCCTGCTTGGGAGCACTCAGGATGTGACAAGTCATTAACTCCAGCCTCTGTTCCTTCAGTGAATATTCCCCCTCCAAAGACAAGCATTTCCTTTTGGAGGGAACTGAACCAAAATTCAGGTGGAAATTTTCCAGTCTTCCCCCACAAGTGCAGGGTGTTGTTGCATTTGTGCATTTGCACAAGGAGAACCATTTGTAAAAGTTTAGGAATGGAAAATCAAGCTTTTTTTTTTTTTCCCTTTAAAAAAAAAATCAAAAATAATTGCTTATTTTTCTTTACAGGATAGATGGTCGAAGAAGTGAAAAAATTGTTTTGCTAGATGAAAATGCAGGGATATGGCAGCTGTGATTTCCTGCTTTGGAGGAATCACTGGGACTTTATCCATGCCACTTTTATAACTTTTATTGAGAATTTAGATCCAAGTAACAGTCCTTGAACACCAGAATTTTGCCAAAGACTTGAAAGAGATGGCTGCCTCTTGTTCTGGCTAGAATACTCAATTGGTAAAGCAATTATTTTCCCTCAAAACAAAACAAAAACAAAAAACAAAAAACAAAACAAAAACACCAACAAACAAACAAACACCCCACAAAAAAAAAAAAAAAACAAAAAACTACCAAAAAAACCCCAAAAAACTCCCCCCAAAACCCCCCAAAAAACCCTCAAAAAAAACCCCAAAAAACCCAAACCCACCAAAACCCAAAACAACAAAAAACACAAAAAAAACCCCAAAAAACCAAAAGAAATTATAAACTTTTATTTCCATTTTCTACTTTAACAACACTTCTTTTACTAACTCACCCAGACACCAGATTGTGCTATGAAGTGTTGACACACATGAGAAAAAAACCAAAAAAACCCCAAAAAAACCCCAAAAAACCCACCAAAACCGAAAAAAACCCCAACACAAAACACACCAAAAAAACCCAAACATAAAACTCCAGGTTATGACACACAGAGTCCTCGCTAAAATACAAGCAGACTATTTTTTTTTCTTTTTTTTTTTTGGGCCACTGCTCCAGGATATATATATATTTTTACTCAACATCTTTGATTATGCTGCCACCAGCAGCTTTTAAGACATAAAAAGGCAAATGACAGGTGCTGTCAGTGACTCGAACAAAAGCTGTGGAAATTCACTGAGTGTGTAATACGGTGGATTTTAGCAAAGCCAAAGAGAAAAAAAACCAAAAAAAAACCCACGGTAGCTTTGACTAACTTGATCTTTCAGAAAGCTGTTTGAGGGAGAGAGGCAGGAAATAATGAATTGGATGGAGCGTTACATAACAAAGAACTCCTCGGGGTCTTGTCTGCTGCCTTATCTCATAAATTGTAATGATTTTCATGTTAGATCAAAGAAGAGCATAAAACAAAATTGAGATGAAAACAACTATTCATTGCCCTGGAGTGCAGAGCTTTTGTTTTAAGACACTCCTAAGCAGCGCTGTGGAAGGTATTTCTTCCCCTACACAAATCACTGCTCTGTAATCTTGCCTGTGACAGCAGGAGCAGCTCCACTGCTGGAGCACACACCTCTCAGAGCAGCTTTATCTGACTTTGCTCCCAACTGATGGGCAGCCAGGTGGAGTCTTTTTATTCCCTTTTGGATTTATTTTAATTTTTTTTTTTAGGAGGGAGGGAAAAGGGAAGAAAGGATGATTGTCACTCCCCCCACTCAAAAAAACCTAAAAAAACCCAAAAAACCAAAAAAAACCCAGAAAAACAAACCACCAACCAACCAAAAAACCAACCAACCAACCAACCAACCCCCAAAACAACAACAACAAAACCAAAACTAAAAAAACAAAACAACAAAAAAAAACCAAAAAGCAAACAAAAAACAAAACAAACAAAAAAACCCCAAAAAAACCCACAAAAAAACCAAACCAAACAAAAAAAACCCCAAAAAACAACAACAACAACAAAAACACACAAAAAAACCCAAAAAAAACCCCAAAAAAAACCAAAAACAAAACAAAACAAAACAAAAAAACCAAAACAAAACAAACAAAAAAAAAAAAAAAAAAAAAAAAAAAAAAAAAACAAAACCACAAAACACCAACATGAAAACACCAGGAGAAAACTACATCTGGGAATTTGAAAATCTAAGAATGCATCCTGTAGAGAGTTTGCACAAAAATAAAGGGGAGGGGATAAAGTTCTTGCAGGCAGCAAGAGAAATGTTTGCTGCCATGGGCGTTCACCAGGAGATCCTTGGCTTGGGGAGAAAAGGACACATGGAAAGGTTTTTTGTTTGGTTTTTTCCTCTTCTCAGGGTTTAGGGCATTCAAAGAAAGTGATGGTGAGTAGAAGATCAGTGATGATGCAGCCTGGTTTATGGAGCACTGGCTGTGCCAGTTCTGGAATGTTCTGGCTCCCGCTCATCTCGGGAAACAGCAATTTCAGAAGACTGGAAATTGTCTGCTGCCTAATCTCATAAATTGCAATGATTTTCAGTTCATAGGACATTAAAAAATGAAAAAAAAAATCTCATGTCTAGAAGAGCTGTTACATCGTTAACACACCACCAATTCCTAAGGAAACATTTTCAGCAGAGAATAATCCGACCAAAATTCAAATATTGGTAAATTTTATGGGCCAGAAAGGGCAGGTTTATTTGTCAAGCTGCATTAAGTAGGAGTGAAGAGAGATCTTATCCCTGTTCTTTGAACTCCAAGCAGGGTACAAAACAAGACTGAAATCAGATCCAGTTAAAAGGAAAATTTAAAAGCTCAAGTCAAGATGTTCATTTCCACTAACACCATTAATTGTGTGCTTACAGCAATGTAACTATTAAATTTTCTTTATAATTAAATTTATCACACAGGGATTCAGCGATATGGAGAGGTGACTGTAAGGAATTATCTACTAAAAAAATAAATCAGAAATTATTTTCAAACTCAAAGGCAAGCAAAGTTTTTTTCACTTCTTCACGCATTGTGAATGAATTAATTCACCCAAAAATTCTTAATGGAGAAATATTTTGTTATAGTACAGGGATAAAAACCTCATGAAACCTAAAATGAAAATGATTATCAGAAATGGAAAAATAATCATTTTTCAAAGTTAGTTTCATCTTCAGTTCATTAAATATTCATGAGCAGCTCTTGAGTCCTTTTAATTTGTTGTTTGCACAGATGCAATATTTGTTCTTTCCTAAGTGTTTTGATGACCCCAGTGATCCTCTCTCTGGATCTGCCTGGGATGCTCCAGCTGTGGATAATCCCATTTCACTCCTGTCATTTCCCTTCCTTGACCAGGTAAATTTTATTCTCTCAACCCAAAGTTCTTGGTGTTGTCTCCAGGGCTTTGAAACGCCCGGAGTGGGTTGGAGGATAAATGGGCTGGGAAATGACAGAAAACACTGAAGCTTTTTCTGTCTGGCCCACTGAGGCCTCAGAGCCACAGCTCCCACCAGGCCAATGCAAAATTTATTGGCTGCTTACAGAACTTGAATTTCATTTTCCTTTTCCCATGGTCATCTGTGTGCATGGGCTGAGATATGAAGAAGTGAAGCAGGTATTTTCCACTTGTGCTCATTCCGTGGCCAGGGATCTCAGGATCTGCTCCTTTCCTGGGGTGAATTATGCACTGGCAGTATTGACACTTCTTCCTCAGTTCACATGAAATTAAAAAATATTTAATGAATAAATCTAAATTTTTCCCAATAGTCACCACATCTCTTGCAATAATTACCTGTTACTGTTCAAAACTGTTCAAAACTACTACCAATTACTATAAATAATACCAAAAAAATGGCTATTTCAAGGACTTAAAGGCAATTTTATCAAGAATTAAATATTTTAGTCAATGTGTTCAGCTATGGCTCAGTCTGATAAAAACAGATAAAAACCACACTCAAGTTTCCCTCAGAGTTAAGATCTGTACATGGAAGGAAGGAAAAGGGAAGAGTATAGGGTGTGACAGAGAAGGTAAAGAAAATAAAGGGTATTTTCCTCAACATAGGCCCAGGATTAGAGTTAAAATTTCTTTGAGAATGTTTAGTTAAAAATAAACTCCAAGAACAAGAAAAGTCTTAAAAACCAGACTACTTCCCATCAGCCCTGGTACTTTTTGAGCTTTGATAAATTGCAAGACAGCAGCTAAATAATCCATAGAATGAAAAGAGAGCAAAGGAATTCCTTTTATTAAGGACACAAATAACTCAGACCAGGGTGAATTCTCAGTAAATACAAAGAAGAGAAGCTGTGTTCAGAGCTGGAGGCTGGGCTTTGGTTCTAGAGAGAAATCTCCAGCAAATTTGACATCTGGTGTGTGAGAGATCCTGGAGACCACTGCAGGCACCAGAGATGGAATTGCTTGGAGATCATTTTCCCAAAGGTAGGGGAGGAATTGATTAAGGAGGGAAAGGACCCTGACTGTCTCCTTTGAAGCTGCACTCCCATTCTTTAACATCAGTGAAAATTCTGCCTGGAAAACTGTTTGTTTTCCCTTCTCAATTTTTAGAGAGTGAAATATTTCCATTCTCAACATTCCCAGTTACAGCCCTGACCCCAGAGGACACAGAGCACAGCTCACCCCAGTCTGGGGATCAAAGACAGTTTGGGAGTCTGAGTCACACTCATTCCTATTTGTGGAAACATTCATCAAATCTGAAATTGCCTTTTTTTCATCCCACCCTGAATTCTTCACCAGATCTTCAACAATGTAACCCAAATGGGTTTCCAGTAAAACAAAATCAGGCAGTACCATCCATTCCAATAATTCTTCCTGAGTGTTGATTCACGTGCCCAAACAGCAGAGAAAATGAGGGTAAAAAATGAGGAGTGGTGAAAGAGAAATTCCAACATTAAAATAAAACATAAAAATTACTGCACCCAACCAGTGAAATGAACAACTACAAAAGGGCAAAAAACATATTTTAACTTTGCAAAAAAACTTTTTATGATCAGGCAGTGATTGCTTTGTGTCAGACCAGGTGCTTTTCCTCCCCTCCCTCCCTCACAGTGGTGATTATTTCTAAGTGCATTTGGGGAAAGTGAATGGAGTGTTGGGCTCTCAGAGCAGCCTGAAATGAGGATATCTGATCCAATAATCTGGAGATTTAGTCTCATCATGAAGGCCTCCTAATTGTACTCTCCTCAGATAGACCCGAATTAATTCTTGCCATTCATCCCCTGAAATGTATCTGGGCTGATACACTGATAATAATTTTCTTATCTCAGAGACAGACAGTTAAGGGAAGAGCCTGGGAAAATAAAGGGAAATGTTGAAGGTGATTATCATAATGAGAATGTTAATTAGCTCCATTTCAGACACCAATTGTTGGCACATGAATCAGCAAGCAACTCTCCAAGTGTTTTCATAAGATTTTTCTATTTCTAATCTTCTCCTATTTCTAATCTTTTCCCATTTCTTCTATTCCTCTTGCTGTCATTATAGGCATGAGGATCCTTTCTGATAAGGAAAACAAAAGTTGATTTCAGCAGTTGAAGAAAGTCTGTAGTAGAGAAAGACATGCATAATCTGTTTCTCTGCTCCCTCAAATGGTTTCTATACCTGACCAAGAGTACTTGGCAATTAATGTGGTCGAAGGGAGGCAAAAATGTGAATTATTTCTTCTCTTCAATGGCCAGGGGATGTGGTACATACTTGAGCAAGGGTTGTGCGTGGTCAGCGCCTGAAATCCAAATTTCAGCCTCATCTGTGGCCTTCTATACAAAGAAAAAAGCAGAGCAAGACACTTCCCTCCTTTTGTTTTTCCAGGTTTTTCACATCTTCTGTTTCCTGAGCTCTGCCTTCTCTGGACACCCCCCAAACCTCTCCTTTTTTAATTTGTTACAATGAGATAATCACCCCCACACCAGGATGCAGCTGAGGCTGGTGCTCTAGAGAGAAAAGGCTTTTTCCACTGCTCTCATGTTCATGGTAAACAAGGACTTTGGGGGAGTATTTGCATTATTTTTCCAAAGCACTTTGCAGTGTGGATTTGGTGTCCCTGAGCCCCACTCGTGGCACTGCTCTCTCAGATTCCTGCCACCCATTCTGCTGTAAATTTGTTCTATCAGAAGAGGGCAATTTTGTTGTCTCCCCCTGTGTCTGATCTCCTGGCTCTCTCTCTCATTAATTCCCTGTTTTAGGGGTAGGAGTTCTCTATTTCAGTATCAGGTTGGAAATTCAACAAGCTGACATTTATTCCCACTGCCTAGAGAAGTCACGAAATTCCCCCAAGTGTAAACTCCAACCTCCTGGGACATCTCCCAGCACAGCCCAATCCCAGTGCCCAGTTTAGGCTGTTTTTAGGAGACAGGTCAGCCCTGTGCTAATTTGGGTTAGATGTTCCAGCAGATTTCCCTGGGATGCATCAAGTGCTTGTTAAACTCTGATTATCAGTTACACCCACTTGTAGCTCTGCCCACCCAGAGCTCATCCAAATAACACAACAGAATTTATCTTTAAAAAATCCTCAGGTCATCAGGCTGGTTATTATGAAGAACTTCTTTATCAGATTTTTGTTTTCAACTCTCTGAAAATTAGTGGCAAGTGAACCAGAAGGAGCAGCTTGGCCATGCCCACAGCAATAAGGGGATAAAGGAAACTGAGGTTTAGAGGAGGGTTTGCAAGAAACATGGAGAGATACAAAACACAGGCTCTGAGGAAACAGCTGGAGCTGTGTTTTCATTCTCCAGGGGCTTTTCAGAGCCATATTAAGCCATGTTTTCCCTGTCTCAGTACAAATCTTTATCTCCATTAACCTTCTGTCGGAACCGCAGAGCAGAGGATGCTCCATCCCTCCACCTCTGCTCCTCCAGCACCTCTCCTCAGCAACATTTGCTTTCCCTCTGGCTCCTCTTCTGCTCAATCAGCTCCACAATATCTCCTGACCTGTATCCCACTTCCCACTTTTCAAGGCTCTCCAGGGCCAGGCACAGCTGATCCCACAGCTGATCCCAGGGATGAGGTACCAAGTGCCAGGGCATCAATTCCTCAGCTTTCCTGGCCTCTTGAGGCAAAACTCCTACATGTTCCTTTCCATGTTTTTAAATAATAGTAACTTCTGAATTTTTCTGATTTTTTTTTAAATTATGTCTAAGTACACACACAATTGTTAGTTTATTAATAAAATATATTTACTTAATGCTTTCATGGCTAGGAATGTATATAGAGCTGAAATTAACAGCCTGGATTTTCCCTGGGCTTCCCCATCACTCTCTTCCCAGCAGCAGAATTTCCACAGGAAAACAACTGCAATTAAAATATGATCTGAGTCAAAAGTAAAACTCCATGATTCTCAGTAGCATTATTCTCCTATTTATTCAATTTGTGAACTACAGCAGCCCCTGCAAGCTGCATGGCTGGGGAATATGTAAACACAGACTAAAATTAGGAAAGAGGTCTATAAATCCATACTGACAAGTGCTTTATTCCTATAAATCAGTGTAAGGAAGGCATCCACCTACAGAAATAAATTGTAGATGCTGAAGGACGCTACAGCTTCACTAATCTGTTAAATAAAGGTACAAAGTGCTCCATTTCTCTGGGAAAGTTTTTCTGCTGTACCTAGGTGTGGGGTGCGTTGCTACAGGGCTTGGCCTGTGCATCCAGACAACCCAAATCTGTGCAACTCTCTGCTTTTAGCCAGAGCTAATTATTAATTTGTGCTAATGGAGTCGGGGAGGATTTGCTCAGTTCAGTGTTGGCACAGCCCACAATAAAATCTTTATCTTCCCTCAAGAGCAAGTTAAAACACCTGAGTTCTACCATTTTGAAGAACAAATTTTATGAAACAAGTCTGAATTAATTTTTTCTTAATTTATATTTGCATACTTTTTAAAATCACCACACATTGTTCTGCAGTAGGTGTTATTTTATCCTCACTCTTGGGCCCTTTCCACTGAAATTTGTTCTGACAGAGGACTGATATTTACTCCCCAGTGTCTGTAAGCAGGGATGGCACTGCCCAAAGTGCCACAGATCCACCGAGTCCTCCCTGTGACTGAGGGACTCGGGGTCTTTGGGAGAATTGTTTCTGAGAGCAGTCACAAGCTGTTACTCTAACAAGCAGCACACAGACAGCTTTTTCCTCCTGCTCTTCCACAATCCCTCATGTCAGCTGGAATTACCAGCCCCACAAACCACCCTGTTTAAGCAGCCTATTTATAACTGCACGAGAATGTCTCAGGGCTCAGGCCTGGAATGTAAATTCACTGTTTTGCTTTGCTTCTCCTGTTCTTGATTAAGGAAATGGTATCTCTCCAATGGATGGGATGTCACCTGTCAGATGTTTTTGGCAATTTATCCACTTTTCAGACATTACTCATGGTAATCATGATGAGTATTATATTTATCACCATTTATCACGAGCTTTCCCAATTAAGACAATTAAAGCTCTTCCATTTTTATTCTCTGTGGAGTTCTTTCTTTCCACATTTGATTTTTACCTTCTCTTTTTTCCCGTATTTGTTCATGGTCTTATTTTTTATTGTGTCAGGGAATCCATAACTCCTCATGGACCAGGTCCCTCCAGGCTACCTGTTTCCATGGAATTTAGCTGCTACCTTTATTGCCTAACCCAATGGAGGGTGCTGTGCCCAACAGAAAAACATGGGAGGAGTCTGGATTTCTAGAGCTAAGTCACATTTTTCTTAAAAAGAAACAATAAAAGATGTAAAAGATATAAATGCTGCTCTATCAGTGCATCCCAAGCTCCTGCACCATCTTGAGCTGCCTCTCATCATCCTCTTCCCTCTGCTCCTTTTGTTCATGTGGCCATTATTAAGATTAATATGTAAAGAGATGATTAAATTTCTCAGTGAAAAGCAGCATTATTAAATCCATTTGAGTATTAATTCAATGCCATCAGAAAAAAATCTCGGTGTCTCCATGAGGGAAAAGGTGCCAGGAAATGGAATTTGTGTGTTGGGGGGGCAGAGGAAACCAAGGTTTTCTTTGTGATTTGTTGCCTTTGCAGCACCATGTGCCATCATTAGGAGGTACAGCCTGAGGTCCACAGCCACTCAAAGTAAAGCCTGGCTTAAATTATTTTACTGTGAGCACCTCTTTGTGTTCCAAAAGAGGATTGTCCAGTGTAGATGGTTCTGCAACAAAGGTCCAGGTCAGGCTGGAGAGTGCAGGAATGCATTTCCACACCCAAGCAAATGATTCTATACAAGGAAAAGAGTTTCTGTTTACCTTTGAACACATAAGGAGGCCAAACTAGAAAGTTCTGTGTCCTTTTCATGGGCATTGCCAGCTCAGTGCCAGCAGAGGCACTGGCTGGGCTTTAGAAATGTTCCTCAAAACCTGTTACTAATTTCATTGGGCAAGGTACCAAAAAGCCCACCTGGACCATTCAGTACTTAAAAGCCTGCACAGAACTGCTCAGTTGTTTTTTATGGACTGCCTTAGCTGTGCAAGAGTCTTCTCTGCCCAGTGTTCGACTTACATTTCTTTTGTTTGATACCATTTGTTATTTTTGTCATTGTTAAAACCTTTTCTTTTTACAAAGCATGTCCAGAGAAGTTGTCTCGCTGTTATTAAGCCACTCTGAGAAGCTGCAGGTCAAAACTCAGACTTGATACATCTTCAGGAGGCTCATTCCACTCTGGCCAGGTGCCAGACTGTACCAGGAGAGGACTTGGAGCAACCTGGCCCAGTGGAAGGTGTGAACCGGGTGATCCTTGATGTCCCTTCCAACCCAAACCATTCCAACCCTCTGTGATGATTCTGTGACCATTTCACAGACATTTCCTCACTCTCAGTCTTGTCTCCCACGTGTAACCCTGGCTCTGCTCTCTGCAGGAGGGCACAGGTCCCCCCTAAAGCCCTCAAACTGCTGCAGAATTGGTTGGAAGCCTCTCACCACAGGAAGGCACAGCCACGCTGATGTATTTGCAGACTAAAATAATGTGTGAGGTCTAAACGGTGGCCAGAGCACTTGAACCTCTGACAATCACCTGCAGATGACAGGAGAGCTGTGCTGCTTCATTCCAGTGATTGATTAAGTAGCAAAAGATGAGCGCTGGACTCCATCCTTTTGTGAAGCAATCTGCAGCTCCTGCTGCTGGAATTTGAACTGAGGGATGGTTCCCTGGTAATTTGTAATGGCTTGGGAGATAGGGCTGCTTAAGCTGGGCAGGGATGCAGATGAATCAGCAGCAGCAGCAGCAGCAGCAGCAGCTTCCCCAGGTGAAAATAGCTTTGTGTCTTTTAAATTTTTAATGGAGATTAACACTTTGTCACTGCAGTGCATCACTCAGTGCAGCGTGTGGAGAGGGGCTCCGTGTTGGGGAGGGAGACGAAGCCCTGAACAGATACAATGAAAAATCCCTGACATAAAGCCTGTCCTTGTTTGAACCAGCATTTGCCTCTCCAAAATAAAGGCAGACACATTCCCATGACGGAGGACATGGGATGGCTTTCCATCTATTTGCTGGTGGATGTATAAATCCGAAGGAGAAAGTTAATTAGACTCCCTGTGTGCGAGGCAGTGGAGTAGACTCTGATTGCTAATTATTTTAATATAGGTAAACAGCTATTGACAGTACAAGTAATTTTCCCCCATCTCCAGTTAAGAGGCTGCCAGGTATCAGTCTAACAGCTCCGAGCGAACCTGAGGCAATTTAAATTATGGGTTTTAATCAATATGTAAATTGTTATTGTAGGAGCCATCCATGAGAGTTTGCTGCAGCTGCCCCACCACTCCTCAGACCTGGCAGCTGCTGGCTTGGGTCAGACTGGGATTGCTGTTCCTCATCCTGTTTTCACTCCTTTATCTACTCATTCTCTACTCAGAGGATCTCTTACTCAAGGCAGTAGCTCAGGCCAACACAGCTGAAAGAGGCAAAACCCCCTTCCCTCCTGCTCCCCAAGCTCAGCCCTCCTTGTTTGTGGGTTTGAGGCGGCTTTTTGGGGAGACCAGTGCCCAGAACACACATTTATTTGCTTTTGGCATTGTCACCCAGAGGCAGTTCCGCCTCAGAGCTTTTGAAAACTCTTTCAGCTCATCCCTCCCAGAGGCCAACTCACCTTGTGTTGACCTCCAACTTTCAATTTACTCGTTACCTTAGCAATAATAACAAAAATTAATAACACCCCCAAACGTATTAGTTTGTAATTTCCCATACCACAGCCTTTAAGGCATAACCTAATTTAAAACTGTCCAGTTCTCAGTGTTTTGTACTTAATATTTGAGATGTAGCAAATGATGGCTCATTTGTTCTTGCAATTCTGTCAAAAAGCTGTGCAATACCTTCAATTTTAGTGAGCACGTTTCTATTGCAAATTAATTACCATGTTGTACATTTGCCTTTGGTGAAATTAGATTTAAGGCTGATTTGGTGAATGATAGCTGAGATTCTTTTCTTTTTTATTTAGTTGCAAAAGCTCCTTGGGAGCCATGTCTGATACACTCTAATATACTCAGAAGTGGAAAACAGAGAGGTTCTCCAACATTGCTCCTTCCAGGTGGCCTCAAAGACATATTTCTTTAAACCATGACCAAAAATTTACGGTTTGGATCAACTTTGGATTAAGCAAGGCCAAAAAAAAATATGGTTTGCTTGCAGCAATTAATATTTTCCCTCCTTCTAGAGACCTGCAGAAAGCAGCACAAAGTGATTGGTCGTATTTTTCAGCCCCAGAGGTGTCCAGGCTGCTTGCTAAAGCAAGGGATAAATACAAAACCACTTCAGAAGAGGGTAAGAGGCAGAGGAATTAGCAAAGAATTAGTCTGAGAAGAGATGCAGGACAAAAAGCCCAGTGGACAGAGGAAGAGCCTCTCCATCAATCAGCCTGAAGGTTCCTGTTTTACTGTGGAGGGCTGTCCTGGGGCAGCAGGAGGGGGAAATCTGGGTGAATTGATGTCTTGGCAGCCACCACTGGCCCTGGGCACAGAAGAGGCTCAGGGACCTGCACAAGAGGCCACCTTGGCCGTGGTTGGCACTGGAGGGGATCCATGACCAAACTCGGAAGATTTCGGAATTCCTCCCATTAACCACAGCCCCACTTCTAGAAAATTTGGTGAATTGTTGCTTTTATTACCCAGCCCTTCCCTGCCTCAGCCCATTAGACATTGTTTATGCTGGGTTCTGTTTGGTTTCTGTTGCAGACCTGGGCACTGAGGAGTTCAGGCTTTCTGTGCTGACAGGCACTGACCCCCAAGCAAACCCTGCATTCCACCTGAGGCCGTGGAAAAGGCTTCTAAAACTGAGTGACAGCACTGGGATTGTGGGTGTGGGGTTTGAACAGAAGTGTGTGACAGCACAGGGTGCGAAACTCAGAGTTTAAGGGTTTAGAATACAGTAATGTATAGAGAGCAAGTTGGAGGATTTAGGGCAGAGGCTGAGTCCTTCTTTTTCACCTTCTTCTCCATGGTCTGGGTGGTGTTTTGTAATTGGGTAGGAAAGTGCACATTGCAGGCCAGGGATGGTTGGTTATTGGGTTAAAAGTGAAAATAATTTAGGTGTCATTTCATAATTGGCCAGTTTATCCTTAAAAGGCCTTGTAGAGAGAGAGATAGAGGCCATTTTTAGTTTGTGAGCCAGAAGTGCTGTAGAACTCACAACTTGTGAGGCTGTCATAGATAAGAATTAATAAACATCTGAGACCAAACAAGAAATACTGTCTGGAGCATTTAATCCCAGCTCTGGCAAAAAGAAGATAAAACTTAACAGGTTTCCCTTCATGGGCAGCACTGAGGCCAAACACCTGCCACCTCCTTGAGCTGCTGGTGACTCCCTGCAGGGCTGGCCTTCAGTCCCTACACCTTCCCTTCCATTTAAACCAGGAGCTGGCTGTATTCCTAAACATCCAACATGTCTTCTGGCCTTTTTGGGGGAAAAAAATCACTTGAAACCACCAAAAAAAAATCTCCTTAAAATGAATTTCCCATAATACCGCGCTCTTGCAGCTCCGTGTTCTTCTGCAACCTCGAAACTGCAAGAAATTCACCACAAACCCAGAGAGTGGTTCTTCTTTACCTCTGAAACACCCAGAATGCTTCGGGCAGGAAAAAAAAAAATAAGTAGGAATAACGTGGTGCAAAGTTGCAGTTCTTTGGCTTAGTTTGGAGAGGCCGATCCCGTCGGGATCTGCGGACAGTTATTTTTATGCATTCATTGCTCATTGACCAGGATAATCAAATAGAATATTCCATTTGCTGCCTGCTGTTTAAGTGCCTAATTCAGAGCTAATTGAAGTCAATGGGCAGATATTCACAGACTTTAATGGACCAGCCATAATCTTATGTCTAACCTGGTTGTGTAAGTTATTTTATTTATCCTAATTATTTTCATCCTCGCATGCACGCACGACCAATTATTTATTTTACGTGCATAATCATCATCTGTAAGTGGAAGTGTTTTAAAGTAGTTATTAAAAGGTATTTCAAGGCCCATGTTTGCACAGACCTGTGGCTATGATAATGGCACAGAGAGAGATTTTAACAGAGTATTGCTTTGGTATCCACGATAACAGTTATCACTATAAAAATGTGTTTAAATTACAAAGGGTTTTTTTTTGTTGCTGCAGCTCCATGGGCACAACTTGAGCCACTAATGTGATTATACCAACCACCTATACATATTTATGCCCTAATGGCACAACTCTTCAGCTGCTGGGAGCAGAATATACCCTGAACAAGAGCCAAAGTTTGAGATCCCTGAAAAAAGAAAAGCTTTACACTGCCTCATTAGTGTTTCCCAGGAAAACCAACCAAAAAAAAAAAAAAAAAACCACAAACAAACAAACAAACAAACAAAAACAACAACAACAAAAAAAACAGAAAAAAACCCCCAATAAATCCACAAAAAAAACCAAAAAAAAACAAAAAAAACCACAAAAAACAAAAACAAACAAACAAACAAACAAAAAACCATGAAACAAACCCAAAAGAAAGCAACATAAAAAATCCCACACAGACAAAAAATCCCCAACCACATAATGAAAACCAAATGAACAAAACAAAACAAAACAAAACAAATACAAAAGAAAACAAACAAACAAACACAGCAGAACAATCCTCCAAAACCACAGAAGAAAAACCCATATGTCAAAATCTATGGTTGTTTTTCTGCATATTAAAGCATTCACATTTAAAAATAAAATTTAAAAAAAAACCCCACACATATTTTTTCAACTTTCCATGAATGTGAAGCTGAGATAGGGGTTGAAAATCAATACATTTTGTTAGTGCTGATGGCTCTGAAGTTGGAATAATTCTGGAAACTCAATGCAAATCAGGATAACCAATGACATGCACTAATAATTCATATTCCCTTCTGTTTCCTCAGCTTTTGAGCATTCCTCAAGTCCTCAGGGCGCTGCAAAGTCTCATGTCTCTTGTTGTGAAGGTCTGGATCTTGTGTGAAAAATTACAGCCTGCCTCTCCACCTCTCTCAGAGGTTTCTTTTGGTGGGGTTACAGTTCCAGGAACATCTGCATGTGCTGTAAAAATTCCTGTTATGAGCCATATTAACCAGGACAAAACAAAATCCTGCTCAGTTCCATTTTGTCATTGACTCCCGCCAGGGTAAAGACAGGTCAGCCTCAAATGTTGGGGAAAATCTTATTTTCTCTTGTCACATAATCAGTACAGAATCCAAGCATATAATTACAATTCCATACACACAATATTTGGATACTTAATAGTGCATTAAGCACGTTACATTGAATGTTTTGATATAATTTAATCTCGCCGTGTGTCAATATTTAGCTCCTAATTAATGGCATATTTACTTCTCTGCCATACATTGGTGTGCCAATTATGAGCTTAAACACCCTTTCCCCAGCTCAATACTTGCCATAGAAATTAAACACTCTGAGCTGAACCTGTCCATGGTGGAACTTCATCAAAAGCAAGGAATTTGCTCCCAGAAAGCCTTTGATCCACTGCACAGTGTTAATGCAATCTGAAGGTATTTTCTGGATTGGATTTTTCCTTCTGTGATCAGTGTGGCTTCAACGGGTGTTGCACACCCCCAAGAAACACAGACCTGCATTAAGAGGGCTTTAATTGTCACCTCTTGTTTTCCTACAAATGGATTATTTCCAGTTCGTCTCCCTTCCAGGTTTATTTGGGCAATAAATTCACAATTAACTCGAGCCCATCAAGTACTATAAAAACTGAAATTGTGCCTGACACGCTATTTTTTTTTTTGTTTGTTCCAGAACTGATTAATTAAGAGGTTTAGGCAGTCATTTTTCATCCAACATTTGAGGAAGAATTTTGACAGATCTACATTCAATTAAAGTGTCTTCCATCTCCTTTCACCTTTCCCCATTTAGACCTTGGTCTCTGCAGAATAACTCTGTTATGTAGTGTCCGTGAAGAATTTATAAATATTCCAGCCTTTTTTTTATTTTTTTTATTTTTCTGGAATCAGGATAGTGGAGCTGCAGACATTTTCTTTTGAGTTTTCAGTTCAGAAGAAATTCCTTTACGTTCTTGTCCTATCACTAGATGGATAGATATGTGCAATAATATGACGCATTTGTAACTTGAAAGTAAAAGATTTCGCAAAATACAGAATGTACATGGTTTTTAGACATAATCATGTAAAATTATATATTATAATATATTATATATTATTACATTTGCTTGTATGACTCTGACAACTATTTCTGTTAGGACTGAGCAAAGCTTGACCACAGAAGGAGGTGCCAAGGGAGGTGTGTGACTTCAACATAACCACACTGCTACAGGTAAAGATTGTCAGAGCAGCACTTTACTTTTGCTATTCTGAAGGAATATTTGGAATAGCAGGTGAAAAAAAAAAACAAACAAAACCCCCCCCAAAAAAATCCAAAAAACCAAACCAAACCAAAAATAAGCAAAACCAAAACCAAAACCAACCAACCAAACAAAACCACCAAAAAACAAATCACAACCAAAAAACCACCCAAACCAAAAAAACCCAAACCAAATCAACAAACAAAAAAACCCCACCACCTTCCTAACCCACGAAGTCCTGGATTTCTTTAATGAACTTTTCTCCCCTTGACACTTTCTTCCAGCTCAGAGACCTGCACAGAAAGGAGCAGTAAAAGCCTTTCACCACAAATTCACACCCCTTAAATGCTAAATATCCAGGATTAGGCATGCAGTTAATTGCTGACAGCCAATCCACAAAGGAAAGGGGCTCACCAAAGTCCAGCCTAATGGTGAATACCTTCAGGAAAATTAAAATCTACTCATGATGGTTCCGTGTTGAGGAAGAGCCTCCGAGCTCACCAAGTGAATTATTCACAGTGGATTGTTTGCCAGTGCCACAGCCACAGATTGCAGCCACAGATTTTTCCTGGCAGGCCACCGAAAGAAATGCAATTGCAAATGGCAATGCAAATCCAAATGCAAGTGCAATTGTAGAAGCGAGATTAGAATCAGCCCTTGCTGTCATTAAAGTGCGATTGGCTTAAAAACAAAGTGCTTGTCCTGCAGACCAGCATCAGGAAATGCATCGGGAGGCTTCAGCCTGTGGCTGAATGTTCATCTTCAATGGAAAAATATTGCCCCAGTGGTCAGAAAGTCAGCCCAAAACAGCAGCTCCTCACTGGCCTATTAATCCCAGACAAATGGGATCAATGGTTTTCATTTCCCGGGCTTTCCCAGAAGGTTTCCCCGTGTCCAAAAGGATGTTGCCTGCTTTTCCCTCTCAAACTCTGAGCAGCCATCCTGATATTAAATTCTGTCCTATAAAACTACCAAAGAGGGGTTAATATCTTAGGAAACCCAACTACTCCTCTAAAGAAAATAGGCTTATTTTTTTAAAAAAAAATAATAAAAAAGTAGACTCTATCCTTGTGTTTCTAAGCTCAGAAAAAGAAATCCTTCTGAACCAAAACTTGAAGCTTGTAGTATTTGCTGAATATGTCAACGACCTAAAGGAAGAATATTCAGGGAGGAAAACACAAAGCAGGGAGGGAAGCAGCACTGTTTCTCCAGCAGCTCCCATTATTTTTTCAGGAGATGGATGGGGGTTAATGCAGTGTAGAAGGAGCTGTTTGAAAATCCGAGTAATGCCCAGCCATCCTCACCAGGGCTCAAATAGCTCCTTTCCTTATTCCCAGAGGAAAAGGAGCCTGATGTCCCTTGCCTGATGGAAACCATTTTCCCCTCTCATTGTTCACAAACACGACCTGGGATCAAAAGCCAGCCCAATTTAAAAACAAACCCAAAACCCACTAAAACCACGCTTCAGTGGTTGAACTCCAAGGCCTGAAAACATATTCATGTGAAACATTTTTCAGTATCTCCTCTGGTTTTTATCATAACTCTGAACAAAACCCAAGCTGTCATCCAATGTACATTTTTCCCCCAAATTAATTTCGTTTACACCGACTACTTCATCAAGCACCCATCAGTGTCAGTCCTTTTTTTTTTCATGGCTATTTCTTCTAGAACTTTAAACACAAACATGCAAAATAATCTTAATGATAATTAAAATAAGCATATTTAAATATTTGTTTTCCTTTAATTTTTCTTCCTACACCTGCATGGGACTGCTCAGTGAAACAAACTTGGGGAGAGGGAGTCTGGCGTTGAGCTCAGCCATAAATAAATTATGATTTCGTGAAAAATGCAGAATGTTTTCTTAAGCATGTGTGGTGAGAGAATTTCCAGACCTCTGAGCTCAGGGTCTGTCTGGCACATTTCTAGCTGGAAATATGGGATTTCTCTTGGCCCACTTCTCCTGGCCTCTCAGTAACTACTTTTTAAATCAGTTTATTCATGGAGCCACTCAGGGCCTTTTCTGTCCTACTTACTCAGAGCCAGCATTTATTTGCTCATGTGGAATTGTCCTGCTGGCTGGAATGGGCTGATTTGTCAGAAAAAGGGAGCAGAACTGGACCACCAGTGTTTCCCATCTCAGACTCTCATGAAATTATATCACTTAGAATGCAAAATAATCTCAGTATTCACACTCTGGATTTTTTTCAGGCTTTTAGAACTCCTTTCCCAGGCAGTTTGGCTTTCCAGAACAGATTTTCTCTTCCTCCTAGAATTAATTAAAGCGGTTCAAACTCAGGCTGGGCCAATCCATTCCTAGAAATAGCGTTTAAAGATCAGCCCTAAGAAGAAAATAAATGTACTGCAAACTGTATTTTTCAGCCAATTGTCCATGTGAGTATCAGGAGCTAAAGGGAAATGGATATTCCTTCAGCTTCAGAATGGTCTGTGCTATAAAAGCTCTCCCAAGCCTTTCCAAAATATGGAATATCTGGAATGTATTCCTGGGCAGGGGAACTATTCATCTAAATAGTAACTATTCATGTAAACAGTAATTATTCATGCAAATAGTTTCTTTTCTTAATATGTTTAATATTCTATACTATGGGTTTTTCATATATACAAAAAATATAGAAATACACATTTGTATTTATATTTATACTTTCCAATTTCACACTATAATAAATATAATATTGGACATATTTTAAGCTAAATAATTTATAATGAGCATCTATTTTAAAATATATTATATGATGAAAATGTATTTCTGTATATGCATTATCTGGAGATCTGGTCATACGTGAAATAACTGCCATACAAAGATTCCTCAGTATCTCTGGCACCTTTTAATGCAACAGATTCTGTATTTAGACAGTCTACATTAAATACATGAAGTATTTTAAGACAACAGATGAAAAAGAAAAAAATCCCCTGTTAAAAGCTCTGTTACATCTAAGACAAAAGTGCCTAGGGGGCTATGCTCAAGGAAGAATTTTAATTTCAAGAACAAATGTGCCACTCTTGCTCAGAAAATTTTCCCCAGAATGTTCAAATTTATAGTTCCATGCTCAGTTTTTTTCACAGCTTGCCTTGTTGGAGATGATCAGTAAATGAAGAAGAAAACTAAGAAAAGGGGAAGATTATTCTTTTGTGATGAAGCCATTAGATAGAGACTGAGAGAAGCTGCAAAAGAGATCTCTGATGGAAATACTCACGAGGCTGAAAAACATTAATTTTCTACTTTATTTTTGCCTATTTAGTATTGAACTTTTGCCTCTTCTTTATTTTTCCCCCCAGAACGTCTGGTTCACTCACCCCATTCTCAGTTTGAATGGAGTTACACGTCATGACTGTTTGCAGGTTTTAATTCATTTTCCCTTCTACTTACAAAGCTATTTAAATGCCTAGAAACTTGAATTAATAAAGTTTTGTCTCTGTTAGTTACTCCCCTACCCACCACCTCTCATTCACCTGGCTGACTCGTTGTTTCACTGCTGTTGATATTTGCTTTACATGTGAGGTGATTAGTAATTTTTGCCATTTTTTTTTCATTCTCAGATATAAATCTGGTTATCTCCTCTACCGTTCCTCAGACTCTCTCCCAAAAATATTTCATTTAAATGTTTAATTGGGTCACACTCCTGTCGTTTTACCCATTCAGGCTGGGATTGATTGGTTTGGTTTGGAACCATAGGCAAGTTTTGCTTTGAAAAAAGCAGAATATTCTTGCTGTTAAAAAGAGCAGTTGAAACGTTGGCTGGGAGACAGAACAGAGCAGCAATGAGCTGAAGTTCTCTCCTTTCCTTGCTCTGCCTGGTTGGTGTCATCCTTGCAGGATAAATAATGAACCAGGGCAAACTGAGTCAGTTTAACAACCCACATGTGATGAAAGGGTGACATGAAACTCTCAGGCTCATGCCATGACTCATAATTATTATTATTAATCTGGTTAAAACAATTTGTTACTCAGAGCTCAAGGATGAAACTCAGACTTTTTTTTCCTGCTGTTTCGTGCAGTGATTAATTTCTTCCTATATGCAATAAAATGATAAACAACCCAGAATGTTTATTTCACAATGGAGGCATTAAGGCTGTCAATCATTGACCATTTTTATGTCAGAACTTGAAATCAAGTTCATCCTTATGTTTGTTGTCTAATAAGAAAATTGATCAAGGTGATAAAGGGGGATAAAAATGATAAAAAGCAGATGTTTCCCAGCTGTACTTCACTAGTAACAAATGTTGTCTCCTAAAATTTTATATTGAATCTCCCAGAAGCACAAAATAAATCATGCAACTTGCTGCTTAGTGCTTTGAAACATTTACATCAAGTTAGAAGTTAAAGACAGATCAAGAATGAAATTAATGATAAAATATTCACCTTGAATTTATACAGCTTTTATACACAGTCTGTGCCAGGGAGGGATTTTTTGATGCTGTTTCTCTCAGAAATCGTACTGGAAAATATTGTAGGGGGTAAGGAGAGGATCTATCCAAGTGTCTGCTGTGGGGGAATCTGACAGCACTCTGAATTCACACAAAATTACAATCAAAACCAAAGAAGGTACTTCTGCACAGAACACAGATAACAACACCACTTTATTTAATATAGTTGCCATTAATATTATTAAAACCACTAATGCTAATCAGCTTGAAATTTGCATGAGAATACCAGCATTCATTCTACACTGAGTGTTATTCCAGATTTTGTTATTGAAGTTTGGCATCAACGGAACTTGAAAGACCCACAGAGTCTTGTGAATCTTCTTTCAAGGTTTATTTGTCTGCAAATTCAAATGGCCCTCATGTAAATGAGATTAAAGTGTTTGGGAAGAAGGGAACTGAAAAAACGCCTTGCTTTGTCTGCTTTAAAATTAATCCAAAGAGTGAGCTGAGTTGTGCAAACAGGACTAAAGCTGGAGATGGATAAGAAGAGGCACCAGGCGTTTTCATAAAGCCAAAATCACAGAATCTCAGGTTTGTGGAATGGTTTGGGTTGGAAGGGACCTTAAAGTTCATCCCACCCCACCCTGCCATGGGCAGGGACATCTTCCACTGTCCCAGGCTGCTCCCAGCCCCATCCAACCTGGCCTTGGACACTGCCAGGGAATGAGCTGTCTTTATATTCTGGCATTCTCTCTGCCACTCTGGCCTTACAAAACAACTACAGACTTAATTGAGCAATTAAGGGGAAATAATGAGATTCTCTTTTGCCTGCTCAGGTCAGCAGCGCCGGGCGGGCCCAGGCAGCAGCACATCCCAAAATCTGAGAGGTGACACCCCCAGAAAGAGTTTTATCATCTTCCTCATGTCCTAGAGATGTCTCATCTGCAACCCACTCGAATGCAAGCAGGAATGCAAGCAGAATGAATGTTGTTTGAAAGAGCAAATCTGGAATTCTGTGGAAATCAAGGGAGGGCTGAATCTACTCCTCCGTCTCCCAAGCACAGGCACCTCATTTTTTGGGGTACAAAGGGAAGAGTGCATTAAAATTTCTCCTTTTTGTTGCTGAAAAGACATTTCAACACTTTATTTTAGACTTCTTTACAGAACATACTTTTATTTCAGCTAGGTTTCTGGATGCTTTGGAAAACCTGCTAATTCAAGGAAACACTCGGGAGTGCGAGCCCCGTTACAAACCCTTACCATAATAAAGATCAGATTGACAGCCTTTTCTGTCTCATTGCTCTGTTTGAAACTGCAAAGGGCTCTTGAGCTGCTGCTGCTCGTGATTAAATTTGCTTTCTGTCACGCAATTGCATTTCTTAAAACTCTGTTCAGTAAAATATTTCTAACTCCATTACAATAAATTGAACCCGGCGTAGCACGGACACATGAGCCACATGAACAACTGCTGCTGCTGCTGCTGCCTGCCTGTTGATGAGCTTCCAGCAGCAAATGGGGACCTGGATGGAGCTTTTTTCCTTCTCCTTCAGAGTTACATCCACCCCCACACCGTGAAAATAGAACTGCTATAAAATAATTAAGCTGTTGCAGGTAACCTGCTGAGCCTGGGCTCATTCCTGTTATCAGAGCACAGATTTGCTCTTCAGCCATCACTGATGCGTTTGACATCTGCCACAAAGGACCCAGTGGCTCCTCAAAGACTTCTCAGGCTGCTCTTTTTGTCTTACAAGCTGCTCCTCCCAGAAACACGTTTCTAACCCTGAGGAGAAGGTGAAAACTGAAGGGAAATACCCCAAATATACCCAACAAGCCATCCTACAGGATCTGCTGGTGGGTGTTGAAATCAAGAATATCAAAACAGGGCCTGAGCACCTGCTCTGTGTGGTGCAGTGACAGAGATCACTTTCAAGCCCTCCTTCATTTGCTTCATCTGACATTTTTCTTTGGAATAGCCAGATGCTCAATTAGGAAAATAAGGTCTTTTATTAATAATCAAGAAAATGTCTGGTTTGGATTAATTTTCATTCTTCCTTTATCTGGTTGAGCCCTTTAAACTGTTAATGTGCTGAACTTCTAATTTTTCTTCATTTACAGCAATTTGGTTTATCAGACTCCATATGAAGATAGGAAATATAACAGATAAAACATATAAGGCTGGCAGGTGGAAAAAAATTCAGGCCATGTATGAACCCAAGTGGTTCTCAGAAAAAACTCAGCAGGAAGAAATTTAGCACCAAGGTTTGCAGAAGTTAAGGCAAGAATGCACTATTATAATTATAAATATTTTCTGACCACAGCCTTATCCTGCAAATATCATTAGAAAAGTTATCAGCTTCTCATTCATCCCTTTCTGCATTTAGTGGGTCTCATTCAGAAGATTCAACCTGAAATTTCTGGTTTTGGAGATTTTCATTCAGAATGAAAGTTTAAAATTTAGATGGATGCTTATAAATGAAATTTGCATCATTTTCTGACTGCATAGTTGTCAGAAGGGAAGTCAATTAAAAAAAAGTAAAACTTGTTCTGAACCATACAAATTTAACCAGCAAATGGATTTTTTCCCAGAGTACGACTGTTCAGATATTCTATACCTTTATCATAATCAAAGGAAAGGTAGGCTTTTAATTTCTTCAATGAGATAATCTTGGCAGGGAAAAGTTAAATTGGGATAAAGCAACAGAGCTGAATTAGAAAGGAACGAAAAAAAATCCCTCTTCCATCAAACCAACTGGAAACATAATTTTTTTCTCCACTCTTTACATTGCATTTTGTTGATAGCACAGAGAGGGGAATTTGTCCTGCTCGTTTTGTGAATTTATGCCCCGTGGCCACGCAAAGGAAACAAGAAGTGGTTTCTGGAGCCTGATTCCCCTCAGGGGTCTGATGTGACCTGCAGCTGTTCCTGCCCACTGCCTGTGGATTACTTCTCTCTTAATGACCTTTCAGAAGTGTAGAACATCTGAAGTTTCTTTATCCAATTATTGCTTGCAATATTCAAGTCGTTTCTGCGTGAACAGTATTAAATCCTTCGAGCATCTGCCCTTTTGTGTTAAATGAATTTAATCAACCCTACTTCGACTAAAATGGATTTTTTGATTAGAGGCAAGATTGCTGAAAGCAGTTATTTATTTATTTTTATAGTCACAAATTATTTACTCTGCAATCCTAACATTTATTTTTTATGGGCCTGAATAATGAAAGATCAGAGATGATGTTTGAGGGGAGAGAGACAGTTCGTGTCTGCAAATTGAGTTGGTTATGGTCTATGATGTCAGAGATTGATCAAGTATAAATATTAAACAAATGGGAAACTTCTGAATAAAAAAACCTGAAGTGAATAAGAGTTATAGATACAACATCAGTGAGTTAACTCCAGGAGAAGTTCCATCTTTTTCCTTTTTCAGTGGTCTGATGTATGACACGACTGATGCCTAAATCAGAAAAAAAGTGAGCAAATCATCGTTGCTGTCACAACCTAACTCCCAGTGTGATGTACAGAGATTTAAAAGGAAAGAAATTATACACACAGATATTTGAAATTAAATAGTCAAATGAAGGCAGCCTGGTTTTAAAAGCCCAGATTTCCACAGAATTTCCCACAAGGACTTCATGACAAAACAGCAAACTCCATAAGCTTTTCCTTGCTACCAACACATAAATTTGAGAGGAAATTGTCTATTTTTTTTTTTTTTTGGTGACACAAAAAATGCTGCAAATCTTTACCAGACCAGTGGTCAGACAGGTCAGAAGGGAAAGAATAGCTAAAAATAAATTCATATGAACCCATGAACATTTGGCCACTCACAAAAAATAAAGGAAAAAAAAAAAAGGAATTAAAATTCTTTAGCGATTCAAAATTAGCTTTCCATAGACAATTTCCTCAGTTATATAATTCATGACTGAACTCTCTTGAAAACTTTTCACTTCAAAAAAAATCTGAATAGTCTGTCTTCTGAACAATGCTTTTGAACTGCCAATATGGCAAATAATCCCAGTGCGTTTTCTGTGGGGGAGAGGGAATCGTGGGCTTTGTTCTCCCACTGAACCAGCAGAAGTTTTGCCCTGGACTTCAATGGAAGGAAGAGGAGATTTCCTGCCTTCAGAGAGGGAAGACTATCAAAGTGGACACCACACAATGCACAGACGCACCAGGAAGGGATTTTTGTGTTGTAAATCACAAAATCTAGGCCGGAGTTGGGGAGTGATTTCCAATTCCGTTTCATTTCTCAGCCTCTCCCACTCTCTGCTCCTGCATAAATGAGTGGGTGAAGCTGAAGTTGCCTCCATCACTCTGTGAGCTGACATTCCTCCTAAGATGTATTATGTATACAAATGATGATACTTAAGGAAACTTTTGTTCTGAGGAAGTCTCATCAGAAGGAGGTCCTTTCCAAATGAAATAATTAGCGATGCTATTTGATGCCTGAGGAAAACACAACTCGGCTTTGGTGGAACCATCGCCACGTCTTTAACGCCTAAGGCCTTTTATGCACTGTGGTTTGGGGAAAAAAAAATTGGCTTTTAAAAGTTTTGGACTTCATTTTTGAAGGCTCCTCAACAAGTTAACGGTTTGTTTTTTTTTTTCAAGTGAAGTAACTGGTGAATCTGACTCTGTCTCAAGGCATCAACTGGCAGAGACTTTGCAGAGTGAACAGGCCTGAAATCCATCAGGAAAATGAAGAATTTTTGTAGGAGTTTCATGAACAAACCATTCACCACCTGGGATCTACACAGCCAAATTTTTTGTATGAGGGTCTCATTTTTTCCTCACTTCCACAAATGCCCCAAAGTTTTAGTGCATCCCTAAGAAATTAAAGTTTTACTCTGCACCATGGGTCTGAATTTGAATCTCTTCCTCCAAGCCCATCCCAGAGGATTGTGTACACCAAGGAAATGGAAACTGGGGGCAGAAGTGGAATTGTTTTTCTTGTGCAAAAAGGAAGTGCACAAAACTCACTTATGTAGAGTGCTTGGGCAAAGGTGAACCAAACAATCTAATACTGAACTACGTTTATTGACTTAATTTGTTCAGCAGTTTCTAAAGGGCTCATCCTAAAACCTCTCATTGTGTTCTCAGTACTCCTAGAACCACTTCTTCACTTAAGCTGATAAAACTGTCACATTTTGGGTGTTTTATTCAGCTCCATTTCCAGAGGGGAAGTCAAACACTCAATCCCAGCTGCCCTTGGAGCAGGGAATTTACACGCCCTGTTGTTTTGTGATGGCTGTGTTGTCAAAATAAATGACTCCAGCATTGTGAGCGTATTTCAACAGCAGAATAAATTCATTGTGTGTGGTTAATGTCACAGCAATCCAAAACCCTCACAGGAAATGCAGGGGAGAAGCTTTGAGAGGACAGGTAGGGTTTTCCAGGTTGCCTGGGATGTGGAATTGTAGATCCATAGAACAGTTTGGGTTGGAAGGGACATTAAAGATCATCCCCTTGCCATGGGCCCTGTCCAGCCTGGCCTTGGACACTGCCAGTGATCCAGGGGCAGCCACAGCTTCTCTGGGCACCCTGGGATGTTACTGGTCAGGAGAAACACTTTATCATGTATTTTTTTCCTATTTAGCAGCCACAGATACCTCAACTCAGAATAAACACTGAGCTTATTTTCTCTTTAAAAGTATTTAATTAAAAAACCTCAGACTCACATGTAGGGGTCTCGGTAGGTGACTGACATCTCCCAAGAGAGGTTCCTCAAGCACAGAAGGATCCAGCTGATCCCAATCTCCATCTTCTGGTCTTGCAGGAGTTACTGCAGCACGTGGGAAGAACAAGGAAATCAGAACTTGCCAAGGCCACCACTTGCTTTAGGTATGTCTTGCAAACACACCTGAGATCTTCTTTTGACTTTTAAGAAGCTCTGTGAACAGTCTTTTCTCTAAAGCCATCAGTTATTAAAAGGTCAGGAAAATGTAGCAGTCCTAGAGAAAGAGATCAATTAGGAATGCGTGCTGGTGAGCCGATTAAGTTTTAAAAGCTCTTCATGCTAAAATAATATCTTTGAGATAATGTATGCCAGGGCACCCACCAACCTGCTTTCATTCTCCAGTGCTTCTGTGAACTTTGAAAAGGGTTCTTCAGGAAAAGAAAACAGTTAAACCATTTGAATTGCAATAAATTAAAACTCTAAATGAAGAAATAAAACTGGAAGAAACAGAGTTCATTTTGCCAGGCTCTCATCAGCATTGTCCATGTAGATGTTAGGCTAACACCAGGATATTGCTCTTTGGAATGCTTTCATTTCTTCTCACATTTCTCTCAGGAGTTCCTGCTATCATCTAAAAACTCAGTTTATCAAGGTGATTCAGCTTGTGACTAATTTGATTGATCTGTCCCATAATAAATGTTCACATATTTGAGAGACTGGGGATCTGGGCTATTAGCCAAAAAACTCACAACTGACCCAAACCAAAGAAATGAAAATCCCACTCAAACCCCAAATGAAGTCTGGGTCTGAATTTCTCTTTTTTGGATAAAGCCATGGGCTTTATCCATGGACTGGATTTCAAACTTATTGAGAAAAGAACCCCCTGAAGTCACAGCAGGGTTTATATCTGAACTCTAATTCTTCTCTTTAGTTATAGACACTGTGTAGGGGAAGTACCAGGAGATATAAACACAGGACAGCAAAGAATTTGATGCAATAAAATCCACATCTAATTTTTCCTCCAGTTGCTACATGACTCCGTAATATTTTCTTGTTTCTCTCTAAAACATTTCTGTGCTTTCCCAGCTGAGAGTAAAGATAGAGGAAATCAATGCAAAAACAGAGTTTCTGCTGATATTAAATGGGGTAAACAATCTACTCTAAACTATTCTTAACAGACAGCTCCTCTGAGATGCACTTGGCAGATGCTTCTCAATCCAGATAAAATATATCCCATTATCTTCTTTTCATGTGCTAGTCACTTGGCTCCTTAAAGATTCACATCTCTTCTCATTTGGAAATTCTTTATTCTACTGGGAAATGGCTTTTCTCAAGGAAGCAGGTACAGAAGAGGATCTCTGACAAAAGGCTCAGAGAATGACTCAGAGGGAATCAGTGCCTTCCAGACCTGAAGGAAGTTTTGTGTCAGCTTCACCAAGCCAGAAATTGAGGATCTCACACACAGATTTATTAGAATTCCATGTTATTTTTAATTATTCTATTTCTTTGTTAGGACCAAAGCTTTGCTGTGTGTCAGGGACACAGGGCATCTGAGTCAGCAGTGTGAGAAATATTCTGAGATGACTGAATTAAAGATTTATTTATTTTTTTTAAGAAGAATACAAATTGCAAGCTGAGCAACTGGGATCAAACTGAAATATCTGTGGAAAGTGGAGGTGAAGCTTGTTTCTAGTGGCAAATCTACTGAAAGAAGTTGTTTTGGCTGCCAGCTCTTCCTGGCAGGGGGTTTTCTACTCATCTTTACATTAGGGCCCCAAACATATTGGTGATAAAAATCATAATTTGTAGCTAAAAGAGCAGCTCACTGACCATTCCCAAGACTGAGACTTCCTTAATTCACATCATCTGCTTCTGAGTTTCCAAATCAACTCCGACTCCAGGCAGTCCCTGAGCAGTTCCCTAATTCTGTGGCTTTCAGAGGAACCCTTTCTCCCAGGTGAAGCTCGTGTTTATGTGACTTCTTTTGAGAACTCGGATGTTTTCCAGAACCATTTGCTACAGTGTTTGGAATCTGGCATCAGCATCGAGTAACCCACTGGTGATAACTCCTGCAAATGTGCAAATGCAGTCCCAGCTGATGCAAAATGGATTATGGATGCCTATCTTGGATATCTAATCCTGAAAGCTTGTCCTTGGGGAGCTCAGACAAGCATGAAGTCATATTAATAACTTTCTATCATCTTTCAGAGATGAAAACTTGAAGAGGGGAAAAAAAAAGGGAGCTGAAGCATTCAAGAAACACTTTAAAAGCAAGATTAGGAATCACAGGTTATTCTCACTATTGTCTGTCAGCTCTCTGGAGGATGTTCTGTCTCCTGCTGTTCATATCCATAAAAGTTAAAGGATTGTAAATGGAAGGCTGAGAACAAGGTTTCCATCCTTGGGCTGCGTAAACCAGGAGTAACTCCAGTTTATGAAACTCTTAAAAAAAAATAACAAACAAAAACCAACCAAAAAACCCAAATAAAAACCCCCAAACAAACAAACAAAACCCAAAACAAGCAAACAAAACTCAAAACAAACAAACAAAACCCAAGCAAACAAAAAAAAACCTAAGCAAACAAACCACAAACAAATCCACAAAACCAAACAAAAATACCCAACCAACAACAACAAACCAAACCAAACCAAACCAAAAACAAACAAACCCAAATAAAAAAATAACAAACCAAAGGGGGGAATTTTCAATTTAACTTTAGAATAAAAAAATAAAAGGTTGTTGTTCAGTAGAACCCATATCTAACACAAATATCCCTGCAAACCTTGGTTTCTCCTGGGATGCTCCATACAACAGGAGTTTAACTCCAAATCTTGGTGCATTATTTATTGCCAAAATATTAAACTGCATCCCCCACTATTTGTTCACGCTCCCAACCTCTCTGTCAGAGCAGCTGTGTCTCTTTAGAAGTTCATCAAACTGTGCAAATTATGAGGATTTTCATATTTTAATATTAAGCCCTTCATTTCAGGAAATGGAAGACGGTGATTTCCTCCGTGCAAAACTTCAGGAACAATTACCTTCCAGGAGTGGACACTGCTGCAGATTGAGGCTGTCAGAGTTGCCTGTGCAGCCTCTTGCTGTAATGGATGCGATATTCACACCCTAATTTCCATAAAAATAGGTTTTACAGAGTAACTGTTCTGGGATTTATTGGATTTTCCTGCAAAGCATTATAATTATCTCATACATCAACCATAACTAGTGCTTGTTATAAATGCCAGTTGCAATCATTCCCCGATTTTGTTGATGCTCCAAGAATATTGGAGTTATACTTCAGTTTATTGGGAGAAAAAATTAGTTCGTGTGATTACAAACCGTGCGTTCACCTCATTGTATTTAAATTAATGACAAACTTGAAACTCTTCATCATTCGAAGTTTCATTGACGCAAAAAAAAGCATCACACGTATTAAATGTATTCATTAAAAAGCTCAGGGCTGTTTTAACACCCATTATTTCAGAGGTGTTCAGGCAGTACAGTCTTGAGTTTGAGAAAAAATACGAAGCAAAATATTCAAATGTTCCCACTTATGTGCAGGCTGACAAGAAAATGTGCACACTAATTATTCTAAGTGAGACTTTGGACCAAATATCCCTCCTATGGTCCCTCTGAATCTGAATTTTCCTATGATCTGTTTAATGTTCAGTCTCTGAGGGATTAGACAAAAATCCAGCCTGAAGAGCTCCGTGCAGTGGACATCCCTGTGCTTTAAATGAAGGTGATGCAGTTGTACAGCCCAGGAGTTCACAGCTGAACTTTTAAAAGCCAACCAGGAGAAACAGCTGCTCTACAAAAATGGATGGGTTGCTTTCTCCTACCAATATCCTGAAATTTCAAATTATTTTTCTGTTTGGCTGGGAACTCAGAGATCATAGCTTTGTTTCATCCTATGTAGATTATTTCTCTGAGCTTCTCATAACTGCTGCTACTGGCTGGGTTTTCACAAGTGTGAGCATCACTTCAAGAATGAAATGTTGGGTTTGACATTCAATCTGTTCCACCAAAAGCAATGCTTACAGAAAACTTACTCTTTTTTTTTTTTTTTTTCTTTTTTAATTATATATTCTTATTTTGATCAAAATGGAAGCATTTCATAAAATGGCCTAGGTTGGAAGGGACTTTAAAGATCATTTATTTCCTATCTCCTTGCCATCTGGGGTTGGGACGTTTGCAAATATTTTCTCTCTGATGTCAAAGTGTTTAAAGGTATTAGAGAAAGAAGGAAAAAAAAAAAAAAAGAACAATTCAAGTACCTGGACCAAACCCAGCACCTTGTTTCGCTCACTTTTACCTCTTACTGAGAACTTTACACTGCTGGTCTGTGCTGCCCAGTTGCAGACACATATTGAGCAGGTAGAGAGAGACAGAAGGAGAAATCTCTTCACTGGGGCAGTGATCAAGAACTGGAATGGATTGGCAAAGAAAGCCTTGGTGTTGTCCCCACTGTAGGACTGAGGTTTGCCCTGCTTGAAACAGGAAACAGAACTTCCAGACTTCCAGAAATCTATTTCTGGTGGGGTTTGGTTTTTGTTGGTTTGGGGTTTTTTTGTTTGGTTTGCTTGGTTTGTTTGTTTTTCCTTTTTTCCTCTCCTTTCTTTAACATTGATTATGCATTATTCTATTTGAAATACCTCTGGGTTCACAAAGAGTGAAAAACAATTTCAAATTTAGCCAAATAAGCCCTTTTGCTATGCATTTCACTGGCTCTGGGTGACACTAAACCTCTGGGTGGCTGGGTGTTCATCAGGTGCACTTCTTAGGTTTCCTCCCCCAAACACTCCCAACTGAGATATTCTCACCTCATGAGATAAATATGGGTTTTTTCCCAGGAGGAAGCAGGGATGGTGATCTCAGACAGAAACACTGTCAGAAGCTGAGATTCACAACATTAGCACTTCCATTAAGCACAGAGCAGAAGCAAAGCAAGGTGGAGAGGAGAAGAGGCCATAACCTGGTTTGTGCTTCCACAAAGCAATTTATAAATACTACATTTCTGGGAGAAAAGAGTGGAGAGTCTTCGAAAGTCTCAGAGGTAATTAGCCAGACAGGTTTTGGCACTTGATTGATTGCTTTTTGAAAAACATTAAAGCCCCCAGAGCTGCAACAAAGTTAAAAGCTTAGGTCTAGACATGAGGTCATCATTCTTCATTATCACTTTATGTGGAGAAATAAAAAAGCGATGCACTTGTGATTGAAACCCGAGCACTTATTGATGGAAGTCTGCACCATAAACCTCCCTCTCCCCTCTCTCTGCCGGGTAACAAATTATCCCATTTACCAGACAGCTCTTCCAGGTGCCTCCTCACGGGTCCCTCACTCCAGCCTGAAGCTGCCAAATTGAGCAGACACAGAATGGGAGTTCAGCACACACTTGTGTGCCCAACCAGAGCTGATGGATCCTTTATAAATTGTGCTCTTCCACAGTCTCCAAACAGCTGTGGGTTCTGAGGTGGGGGGGGGAGGTGTTGGGAGCCTGACACATGATTATTTATGTTCCCCAGCACTGAGATCTCACAAAAAAGCACAATTTCTGCAAGGAAACCTTTCCAAGGCTGCCAAACCCTTGGAGGAAGGACCAGCAGTGATTCATGAGGTGACCTCCAATCCATTGCACCCTGTTGGCATCAGTGCCTTCACCATATAAAAAGCTTCTGTTGCATTTCAGACGGATGAAAAATGCACCCCATCAGTTCATTTTTCACTAATGTGTTGCACAGGTCTCCCAGGACTGCAAAAATGAGTGGAAATACTCCTGGTATTTATAGGGGGGGGGTATTTATAGAAAACATATCCTGAAGTTTTTTTATTAGGAATATTGCAATGCCAGCTACGTTTCTGGGTGTCCTGTACAGCTCCAAAAGGTCAGCTCTGGAGCTGATGGGAGGTTTGTGAAGCCAGGAGATTGTTGCAGTGTTAATATCAGCAGCTCTTTGTTGCACTGTAAGGGAGGTGGTGGAGGAGCCTCTCCTCTGTAAAATGCACAGAGATCCCAATGTTGAGATTTCAACAAAAATTCCTCAGAAATATCTCAGGATAGCTGATCCTGCCGTGGGCCAAGAGGACAAATCCCTGACTTCTTGCGCTTCCTTTGTGCCCTGCATTTTGTCATCCAAATTAGCAAAAGGATTGAAGGGTGGCTTTTGGTCAGATTTAGCTAAAGGTGATTCTCCCCCAACTCTACTGATTCATGCACAAAGTTTAGTTTAAAAGGTAATAAACCCCCAAACTATCTACAAAGATGTCTGGCTTTGAAAACACTGCCTGAAAACCTACATGGAAAACCCTTGCACTGCACCCACAACTGAAATAAAATATAAATGGAAGATACAACCTGAACTTGGTGAGTGCTCTTCCACAAAAGCAGATCATTCCTTCAAGGACTTGGGAAGTTTTTACCCACTCCAGGTTTGGGAAATTGGAATATCTCAGAACATCAGAGTTGATCACCTGGAGCGATGTGACATTGATGTGACATTTGTTTGACAAAACTGATACTGAAACAATAGTTCTGTGAAGAATTGGAGGGGTGCTGCTCTCTGATTGCTTTGTCTCAGATTATCTCAGTGCCAAACCCAGGTGGTTTTACTGCTGCTTTCTCTTACAGTCACAAGAGTTATGGATATGGCAGTGAGAGTCAGAGCCAAGGATAGAACACCCTGATACATCCCCCACCAACACAAAATTCATCCTGCTCACTTTTAAAACCTTCCAGCTGCTAAGTCAAACCCTGCTGGTGAACAGAACCCCTGCACCACAGCTCTGGGTCTCTGCAGTGTGCTACAGAGACACAATTTCAGTTATATTTCCTTGCTCTGAGGAATCTACAGTAGTGGGTTTGTACATGATTTGACTATTTGAAAATGGCCCATTTTATCCTCACAGAGAATTCATTATTTCCTAATAGTGTCAGTTGTTTCTTCACTGAATCCCCTCCTAACCCCCCCTGCAAACCAACCATAATAACAAACAAAAACAAAAACACGAAAACAAAACAAAAACAAACAAACAAAAACCCAAAACAAAAAACCCCAACCAAACAAACCCCAAAAACCAAAACTAAACCAAAACAAGCCAAACCAAAAACCAAACCAAAACAAACAAACAAAAAAACCAAACACAAAAAAACACACACACAAAAAAAGAAAAAATAAAAAACCCAACTAAACAAAAAAAAAAAAAAAAAGGCAAACAAAACCACCCCAAACCCTCCCACATCCAGATGATAAACTGACTAGAAACTAGAAGTTGTTATTAAATATGTATCATTTGGAATTTTTCCTTCTACAAGAATCTTGGAATACTCACAAGTGGAAGAGCAGGACTGGCCCAGTTCCTCAGGAAGGCAGGTATACAGCAGGTTTGATGGAGAGAGGAAGAAGTCAGCTTTTATTACTTAAAAAGGGGGAGGAAAAAAAGCACCAAGGACTAAGGGAGAGAAAAATCCATAGTTGTATTTTCTGTGAAAAATTCGAATGACTGTTCCACTTTTAAATGTACTCACTACACCTATCAAAAGAAAATTAAGAATAAAAGTTACCTGAACATATTGGGACTAGAAGTATTTAATTTCACACCCGAGCCAGACTGATACTAATTCATATAAATCACAGCTCAGCTTAGCAGAGAAGCCATTTCCAGGGATTGCCAAGATATGTCTCTTTCAAACTTTTGAAAACACTATTTCACTCCTCACATAAAAGTGACTGGAGAACCTGACTGAAAGTCCACTGGTTCCTTTGGCTGACTATACCCCATTAATATATTGGGCCATTTACTTTGGTGAAAGCCACGTTCTGGGCTTTGGACAGCAGGCTGATGGCTCTGTGGCTCTTCATATTTCACTTTATCACCTATTTTGTGCAAGTGGCAACAGCTGAGTGCCTGAGATTTGTTTCTGGATAATACACACCCTGAACAATTTCAGCTGCTCCCTGGATTTTCTTTGCTGCAGCCATCACAATAAAGTGTACTTGCAGTTCCCATAATTTCACCTTTCCATTTTTTCTGGCCACCTTTCCCTCCCATGGCATGCAGAACACTCAGCTCATCTCGCAGTATTAATAACACTTCTACCGTAATGTTAGCCTGCTTGTCAAATCAGAGAAGAAAAATAACTACATGGGCTTTAGGCTGATTAAAGATAGTAAAACTCCAAGTTACAAAGATGTGAGATCAATACTTTATGTGAAATCTGTGCTCTGTTCAATCCTGCTTCCAACAAGGCTTTAAAAAGTCCATCTAAAGCCTGGCCCAGTGCAGGCTCTGCCCAGGTAGCTTTTGTCTCTAAATTTTAACACAAATTGGACAAGACATGTCCAATGCCTTGCACATATTTTAGTGTCTGCCTGGAGCCTGCATATCATTTATTACAGGGAAGACAAGCCTTCCCCTCATCCTAAAAATGGTGAGAGTCCCTCACTTAGTGAGTGTCTAAGAGAAAATGCTCCAGATCTATTCAGGGACAGATGCAAATTTCTATTTATCAACAGGAACCTCAGATCTGGGAAAAACAGGCAAGAAACATCAGTCAGTTGAGTTGTTTCAGGAGGGAAGACAAAAAGCTGGAGAAGGGTAACCCTATGGCCATTTCACTCTTTTTTTTTTTTAATACCTTTTTCCCTTGCAGAAGAATCCTTCAGCTTCATCTCTCCAACTCAGTCACAATGTTGCTCCCAGAGATTTCTCCATGAGTTACCCATGGGTGGGGAGAGAGGAGGGAGCCCCACCAACCCGGGGCAGATTTTACAGGTGCTGCACTGACAGTGTTGTACACCACAACGACACAGACTCCCACTTCAGAAGGCTGAAAATGCCTATATTTAATAAAATATAATAACTAAATAAATAACTATATTTATTTCTGGGGATGTCTCCCTTTTATACTGTTCTACACAGACCAATGTGATTGGTGAAGCAAAGACAAACCTCTTCAATCACATTGGTCAGAGCAGAGGGACATCAAGAAGAAGTCCCTCCTAGGGAAAGGAAGGTAAACAAAGGTTACAGTGACAAAAACATGTCTCTGGCTTACAGAAAATTCCCTGGGAAAAGGATTTCAGAAAACCAGGCACGAACCAGGGCTACACTGCATCCCACTGCAGCTGGATGTGGTCGCCCATCCTCCTCAGGCAGGGCTGCAAAAGAACATTACAGAAAGGAGGGATGACCTTCCTGAGAGGAGACACAACCTCCCAGAGCACCACAGCCCCTCCCGGGCTGCAGTTTGGCTGAAACCCAAATCCTGCCTCTCACCCCGATGAGCCGCTTGCTCTCCCCCGGTGTAATTATGCAAAGTTTGTTCTCTCCCCCTCCCCTTCCCCTCATGATGCAATTTCCCTCCTGAGGAGCTCTCCTGCAGGTGCCACAACCCGAGGAGGTCACACACCCCTGGCAGCCATTGGCATCAATTATTTGTGCCAGCAGTCAGAACTGCCCTCCGAAAGGATTCTGAGAGGCCCCAGGAATTCTGGAGGTGCAGAAGCACAGGATTGTTCTTCCAAGGTCACAGGGAGAGGCTTTAAAACACCTTCAGCATCTCCCAGAGAGGTTGATGCTCAAGGTTTTAAATTGGGGAGGCTGAGTGCTAAAATCATAATTCAGTTGGTTGTCAAACACTTCCAAGACACAGACATTTGCCCAGTGTTATTGTGACATCTTCAAGGAGCTCCAGCAGGACTTCATTGGGATTATATCCAATGCTATGGAAATGTCCCTAGAGTGTAGGGCTGCCAAATTCAATTATTATTACTATTATTATTATTGCTATTACTTTTATTACTTTTTAGTTATTGTTGTTGTTATTCTTCTTCCCCTTCTGCTTCTTCCTTTTCTCCTTCTCCTTCTCCTTCTCCTTCTCCTTCTCCTTCTCCTTCTCCTTCTCCTTCTCCTTCTCCTTCTTCTTCTTCCCCTTCTTCTTCTTCCTTTTCTTCTTGTTCTTCTTGTTCTTGTTCTTCTTCTTGTTCTTCTTCTTCTTCTTCTTCTTCTTCTTATTATTATTATTATTATTATTATCTTGGTTAATCATGATCAATACCCTGAGTTCAAATTGTGACTGAGCTTGGTTGTTCCACCCAACTTCAGGTTTATCAGCTCTAAAAGAAGCATAGCAGATAAAGTATTTAAAAAAAAAAAAAAAAAAAAAAAAAAAAAAAAAAAAGGAGGAAAAAAAATCTTCACTCTTCTGGGGAACTGGTAAAAGTGAGCTTTGCCATGGAGAGGGGGGAAAGCAATAAAAATAGTGTTTAATTGGTAATCAAAAAAGAATTAAAAGAGAAACCAACAAGCTGAAAAGTGTATTGACATTTGGGGAAGAAATCAGAACATTTTTTGGGAAGGAATAAACATTTTTTGTGGAAAGAAAAACAAATGATTTCCAGTAAAAGCTGTCTTGCCTTGACCTAGGTGGTAACACTCTCTGGAGCTCATAACAACCTGGAAAGGAAGGGAGTTTACAGAACTTTAACTACAGGACTCATTCAATTTAATGTTCTTATCTCCTTCTCTTATTTCTTTGCTCCCAAGAGATGGCTGGGAAAGCAGTCAGGATGGTTTCACTGCACAAGCACTGTTTTTTAAAGATGCAGCATTTAATGAAACACCCTGGTTGCTTTGTATGTCCTGGCTATGGGAAAAAAAAAAAAAAAAGGCAAAAGAAATCCCAGCTTCTCTCAGAGCTTCTGTCCCAGAGGATCCTGGCTAAGATACCCAAAATAATCTGGAACAGTTCCCTGCTCTTCACAAATGCAGATCCATTTTCAAAATACAACAATCAGGCTTTGTTTCTAAATTAATTTTTGAATGCAATTGCATTATAATAATTTAGTTTATTTCTTAATTTAAGCTATTCTCACTTCATGTCACAATTTTATTATTATGTATTTGACATTATGCTGGATCTTTCTTACTTATTCAGTCAGAATAATTTTTGTCTTTAAAAAGTGCAAAAGAATCCAGTGAATCACAGGTAAAATACTCAAATAAAACCAACTGTTCTTCCTATGTGAAAAAAGCCTGTGCTTAATGGGTAAAATTTGAGCTGAAAACCTGTTGAAATCTGACTTGAAACAGTTGTCAGTTCGAAACATCTGAAACAATTAATTCAAAGCTTAATTTTATTTAACAATATTATGACCTAAAGCAGCTATTACTCCTAATTGCTTTATAATTCAACCATTCCACACTGCCCGTGCTCGGTTCTGTTAGAACAAAATCTGAAGTGAGATTATAATTGATTGAATTTTAAATGTCAGCTGTCTTTATGGAGCAAACATCTCCTGCATAAGAACAGATACTAATGAGAGATCCCTTCCGAAAGGGACAGCTGAGGGGTTATTTTTTTTTTTTGATTTAAAATTGAGTGTCCAAGAGGAGCTCCATCGTTGAGGAGATGTTAAGGGAAGGGGGTGCGTGGAGCCAGTGGGGTGCGACCAAGCCCAGCCTGGTCCTGGCTCAAACCACAAAGGGAAACAGCAAGGAGCTGATTTAATCCCCATCAAAACCAAGGGAAACCCTGCAGGAAAAGATAATAAAACACACTGCAAAGCCTCCCACAGGGCAGTGGGGAGATAATCAAGGCTGCCTGAAGCTGCCCAGGCAGTGGTGGCAGAAATCTGGAGTTTGGTTCAGGCAGAGCTCTTCCCCTTTTGCAGGAGATGTTGCAGATCCGAACTCCCCTGCCTGGCTGTGCTAGGGTGACTTTATGATGCTTGTATCCTCAGTCATCTGTTCTGGTTGTGCTGTACATTAAGTTCTGTACCTTTAAAATGGTTCTGGGGGCAAAGGGGGAGAAAGAAGCAGCAGTTTGTGCAGTTTGTTTTGAGAAAACTGCCTGACTCCCTCACGGCCTGGCTGCGGTGTTGGCCTGAGGCACGGACAGCGCTGGGACAGAGATCTCCTGTGCTCTTGCTTAGTTTGAGCTGGCTGAGGCAGAGAAGTTCCCTGGACTGGTTTTTTCCTTTTTCTTGGGCCTGTTTCAATCTGCTCTGGACTGACAAACCCAGAGGAGCAGCGAGGGCTGGCACCTGCGGCCTGCGGGGCCTGGACCTCCAGAGGGAGTGGGGCTGGTGAGGGACGGAGTGAGCTGAGCTACACCCAGGGCAGGGACTGCCTCAGTTTGCCATCTCTCTTCCAGAGGTTCTATTGTTTCATATTATTCATTCTTTGTGAGCATCTTGTTTGTTAAATAAATAGCTTTGTCCACTTTTCTCTGAGGAAGTTTCTTCCCGGACCGGCTGTGGGGAGGGGCTGTTTGAGTTTTGCTTTCCAGAGGAACGAACCTCTTTGGAGGTTTCCTCCCAAAATTTGCCCTAAGCCAGGACAGTGACTTTTCCTGTTCTCACAGCAGCTCTGTTGTGCATTTCTGGGGGGTAAACCCCCTCCAGTTTCACGTATGGAAAGGACAAGGAATTCCAGAGGAGGAACAGCTGCTAGAAAATAATTCAGAGCATCCCAGAATGGTTTGGGTTGGAAGGGACATTAAAGCTCATCCAGTGCCAGCCCTGCCATGGGGACACCTTCCACTGTCCCAGGTTGTTCCAAGCCACATCCAGCCTGGCCTTGGACACTGGAATTTAAGGAATGTAAGGAACTTATGGACTGGGTCTCCAAGGGCAAGTGGATGAACAGTGAAATTAGGCACTGGCCAGAAGAACAGCAAGGACTTTTCAGAGATTTCTTCCCTCTCCCACCTGCACCAAGTCTCACAGATACACTAAATCTGCTTTAATGATTTATTATGTCACTGCTCTTCAGGATGAAGAATAAACTAATTTAACTACTGTGGTAAAAAGTATTGTGTCACATCCCAAAATAAATCACCAAGGACTGGACAGGGCTTGGAGTAACCTGGTCCAGTGGAAGGTGTCCCTGCCCGTGGCAGGGGTGCAATGAGATGGACTTTAAAGTAACTTCAAAACCAAACCATTCTGTGATCCTACAAATGAATACTTATTAAACAAACCAAATCAAAACCCCTGCACAAACCCAGCAGTATGAGACAACAATATGCTAACAGCCCAGAGTAGCTCTGGTGAAAATCTGTAAACATTTAGACATCCCCTATCAAAGCCTTTTTGCCTGTAAGAAATACTTCAAAGGAAATGGGGGAGTTCTATGCATAATGTGAATGTATTTATTTATTTCACAGTAATAAAAGTATGATTCGAGTGGAAAACAAATGTGAGAGAGGATTTCAGAAAGCATCTACAAGGTAATTTTAAAACTATTTTGCCTCAAGCATTAAGAATTAAGAAGGCTGAGAAAAGCAGGAGATTGTTGGTTTCATCACCCTCTTCCCTTGCAAAGGGCTGGAAAAAATGAGTGCTATTGAAGAATATTGAATTTCTAACACAGAACAGCATAATCTATCATGCACCAGGATGTTATTGCATTTTCCAGCATAATTATAAACCTGCAACCAGGAATATATTGAGAGATCTGAGCCAAGTGGAGTCACAACCTGATCCTATCAGTGGGATGTCTTTAAAAATTACAGGTCTTAATTAACAAAACTATTGTAGCTTGCCTAGAAGGTGACTTCCAATACAACTGGAATATTTAAGACCCTTCACCTCTCACTGATAGGAAGATTTTTTCCTTAGATTTTTTTTTTCTCCAGCTCTTGCACCTTGAATTTTTGGAATGACGATGATGTGGGGAGAAAGAAAGGGAAAAGAGGCTGATCTCCAAAACCATGGAAAGTTAAAGCAGAAAATGTAAGAAGAGTTTGGATGTCAGATTGATTTTAAATTAAGATATTTTAGAGGATTTGAGATTCCTTTTTCTGAGTACCTGAGGACAGCAAGGAAGTTTCTAGCACACTTGTTTCAGCAAATAAGTCAACTTTTTAAAGAATAATTTGATTTAAGTCAGGGACTTTATGTTACTTATTAACCTGCACTAATTAGTCTCTGCATCAATTAATGTTGCTGACATCCATTAACTAGTTTTGAAATATTTTTGAAGTGTTTGGGGTGAAAATATTAATAGAAAATAATCTGAAGTGCCAGAAACAGGGCAGGTTTTTTGGAGCTATCTGACAGACTGAATCATCTCTGATGCACACCAAGGACTCTTCAAATGACCTAAAATTATCTTCCATTTCCCTGATTTGAAATCTCCCAGAACAGGACAGAATTCACACCAAAAAATGAAAACCTCCTTTTGGATTCCTGATTGACACAAAGTTGATTTCAGATCTTCCCTGGGTACAAAAAACGCTGAGAACTGCTGTGAATCGTGAAGGAGGAGAGAAAATTTGGGGCAGTGCAGAAAATCTCACCTATCTGAACTGATCTTCAGCTCTTCTTGAATTTCTGGAGATCCTTTTGAGCACACAACTCTTCTTCTGCAAGGAGAGCATTGCTCCTTAGCTCCTTAGAATTCCTTAGAATTTAAGAGTCAGCTACTGCCACAACACCACAGAAAAGGCTTTTATCACAGTCCTGTCCAGGTGCTAAATGAATCTTCCCTCTCCAAACTCTCTCTGGCATCACAGCATCCTTTTAATTCCCTTCTGGCCATCAGAGATCACAGGAAAACCCTGGGGACTTTCCCCTGTTAGCAGTGGGAGTGTGCAGGTGCCCTTTGCCTGGCCACCTCCAGTAATTCCTGCTGCTTCCCCCCTCTGAACACAGGAGCCTGGTTCCAGTCACAGCCAGGCTTTGGGAATGGGCATGATCCCTTTTCTCTGCTCCTGGAGAATGCACTCCAAACCAGCAGTGGCATTTTCCCCTAACAGCCTCACATTTCACTTATGTTTAATTTGTCACCTGCTGTCTCTCTTGGAATCCTTCCTGCATTACTGCCCTCCGTTCTGCTCCCCTGTATTTCATTTCTGCTCGTTATTCCTTTTTTCCCTGCCCCTTGAGAGAAATGCCTTGCATTTATCTGCTTTCAGACACAAACCCCTGGATTTAATCCAACTCCTCAACTCTCCAGATTTTTCTGTGCACCCTCCCTTCTCCTGCCCTTTGCCAGCGATTTTGCCTTGTAGCTTTTCCAGGACAAAACTTGTTTGGTTTTCCTTCAGTTCAGGTTCTCAACCATTAATTTCACTGATTGGAAGGAAGGATGGGATGGCAATGAATCAGAGTGAGAATCAGATAAACTTCCTATTGATTTTGCTTTTCTTTTGGGAAATCTTTGCTCTCTGGTCACCAAGGGCAGTGACAAACAGGATGAGAAGCAGGAATTGGTGAAGGATTTCTGATGCCAGGAGGAACACAGATGTCTTCCAGGCCATTTTCATTCTCTAGCAGCTCATGAAGGGAGAGGAAAAAAAAATCAAAATGTAAAAATGGGTTTATATGGAAATTTGCAAGTGGCTGATTCTATCATCCCTCTTAAACAGTTGGAAAATAAACCTCATTGTCCATTTATGGGTTATATGGAAAAAAGATTTTTGGGAGCTCTGAAAGAGCTTCTAATACTGATAAGCAGAGAAGATGGGCACTCGCTTTATTACCCCCATTTTCATATTCATCCTCTCAATGATAATCTCAACCAGACCCTTCTCTACAGAGTTATAAACTCTCTTTCTAAAGATATACAGTCAAACCAAACAACAAGCAATGTTGGGAGTCCATGGAGATTTTGGTAAAGTTTATAAACCATATGGAAATTTAAAAACACACAAAATTTCCTTTTTTTTTTTTTTTTTTTTTCCTGCCTCTCTGGGACATTTCAATAGCAGATTAAGTAGAAATGAACACTTTTGGCAGTGCACAAATGTTCCTTCACAGCCTCCCTCAGTGGTTTCGATGTACTTTACATATTTTTTACTTACTGCCTGGGCAACAAGGATTTATACACTTATTTTCTTCTTAATTAAGTGGCACTGCCTTTCTTTCAATGACGTATTTTCTACTTTAAAGATGCAGAAAATAGGACTGTGGAAGAGCCACCTCTTATGGAAAAGTCTTCCACTCACGTTCTTACTCGTGGTCTCTAAATTTGGAAGCCTTTCCCAAGGTCTCAGGTCAAGCCCTGTGTTCTCTGCTGTGTTTGGGGCTGCATGCACGAGGTCTTGAGAATTTTCTGTGCCTCGATTTCCCACAGATGGGCACTCAGAAATCCCTAATAGCTGAGTGAAAATCCCTGCAAGGAATGATTAATTAGCACAGACACTTCCCTGAGTGTTCTTCATGGAAAATGCTGCCACGTGTGGACGTCACCTGCAATAAAGGTGATGCTTTTCAATCAAGGGTCCTGACAGGACCAAACAGGCAATTAAATATGAACATTACTCCAACTCTGGTGAGTTGAGCCCCTCAAAGAAATAATCAGCTTCTGTTAAACAAAAGAACCTACAAACCTATACCTTGGTAAAAACTTAAAGTATATTTTCCCCAAGGAATTTCTGCAGGAGAGAGTAGGGATGGAGAAAATCAAGGAGAAAATTCACCCCACCCTGTCTGCTTCTGCAGAAGTTTATATCTCTTCCTCTGCCTGGATTGTTTTCTCCTAAAGATTTTTCCTACAAAGTAAAAGAAAAAAAAATAAGAAAGATGTCTCCACAGATTGATTAATAATGTTGTTAAGCTCATCTGGCAACACTTTATCCTCTGTAAAAGACAGGTGCCCTTTGCAGAGAAATATTCCATTCCTTTTCCCTTTCTCCCTTTTTTTCTCTCTGTACAAGCTCTACCATCTTGGGAAAAGCGAGTGCTTTGTCTTAATGGCAGTGATTGTCTGCTCTGGGAAGCCCTGGGAAGACAGAAAACTGAGGATGGGAGATGGAGAGGAGCACACAAAGAAGTTTTACTACTTTCAAAGGCCTGGGCAAGGCTCCCTGCTCTGCTGGCAGCTCCTGCAGGGTTCTGTGGGAGTGTCAGCCCTGGTACCGCTGCAATTATGAGACTGAAACTGGGCAAAAATGGCAATTTTAGTGAAGCCTCCAGCAAGCTGATGGGCCAGAGGGCTTCAGCTCAGCTTCAGGCAGTGCTTAGCATCCATTTACCAACTCTGGGATGAATATTGACCTGGATGAACACTCCCTTCACCTCCAAGCAAGTCTGCAGCAAAGCTCTCCTTCACAAAGTCAAATTAAAAATTCCCAGTACCAGATGGAACCACTGGGTGGATGGTCCCAAACAGATTTTTGAACAGCCAGAAGCCTTATAAATCAAATATTAGAAATGTTCTGCCTGGAATAATTAAACCCCACTCTCCCACAGCCCAACAGGGCTTTGAATGTGTCTCTGTGCAGAGCTTTGTGTTGACCTGCAGAGAGAGCAGAGCTTTGGCTGCTTGAAGGTCCAAAGACATTTCCTACAGAGCAGGAGGTGAAACTGTGTGTTAATCCTGGTGTGGGAGCACTCAGCTTGCTCTGCAGCCCCTTGGATGCTACAGGGACTGAGCTTTGGGGTGCTTGGCAGGGGGGAACCCATTAAAACTGTTGGCACTGATCAGTCTGGATTCCAGGAGGAACCTGCACGTGGCTGCTGTGAATCTGCCAGGGCCCTTCTGAGCTGTATCAGTGACACTGCTGAAGTTCCTTTTCAGGGAGTGATGGATTTAGCCAGCAGCTCAGGGGAAAAAAAAAAAAAAAAAACCTTCAGTTTCCTCCCTTCCTTCACCTTTGTACATGGTGTTGTTTGTGCTGCGGTGAGTGAAGAGAAGATTAAAACACCTCTTATTAATCTCCCACCCTTCACAAGTGATTTAATGTTTTACAAGCCTGGGTGGTGATTGCTGATAAGGTGCTGGGGAACATGGCAGCAGCCTTTTCCATCTGAATTTAGCACAGAGCTCTTTCCACAGCTATCAGTAATGAAAATGAACTAAAGAATACTGAGAGCCACCAGGATTTTCCTGATTGGAGTTAATATCTGCTGTCACTGCTCAAGGGCAGTGACACTTGTGTGGCATGGGGCCCGTGGAGAGACACACCCTGACAGGAGCAGGGAATGGTGGCTGGAAAGGAAAAAGGGATTCTTGAGGGCTGATATTGAGATAAAGCAAAAAAACCCACACAAAATAACCAAAACTCAAAAAACACCCCCCAAAACAAACAAACAAACAAAAAACCCCCAACCCAATAAAATAAATAAATTTTTTTAAAAAATCCCACCTCCCCCCCAAAAAAAACCCAAAAAAACCCAAAACAAAACCAACCCTCAGTTCCAGATAACAATGGTGATCCAAAGAACAAAGAGAAGCAATTAAAAAGCGGCAATTGCAAATCAAGGAGAAACAACAGAACACATAAACCCTCCTTTCAGGTACATCCAACCACTTCTTACTCTTTCTTTTCAATGCCTTGACAAGATCTACACTTTTTCCCTGGAGCTGAGAGGCTGAAATTGCCATCAAAGCCATTTCCAAACCAAACCTTTGGATGCTGTGGGACACGACAGGGAAATGATGCATTGACTTCATCCAAGGCACTGGTATTTATGGTCTGGTCTTTTGAAGGAGAGATGAATTCAGTGACTTTTTCAAAAGAGAGAGGTGTAGGAGTTGGTAATCTCACCGCTGAACAATATGAAGTGGTTCCACTGGAGTCATTCCAGAACAATCAGCATTTTTCCTGCCTTTAGTGAAGGTTTTTTGAACAACAAACCACCTTACAATAGAACTGACAGCTGTCCCAGCCCTGCAGACTGCTCACACTGCAGTACCTCCAGCAGCCCATGAATATTCAGAATACGTTCTGGGGATCATTTTGATCTCTTTTTCGCTAAGAGAATACTTCACATTGAAATTCAGGTGCTGGAATGCAATTTTATTTGTGTTTTACCGGTAAGCCCGACCCAAGATCCATCCCACTGAGCACTGCGGTACCTAACTAGGGAATATGGATGAGGTTATCCCTGATTACCTCCAGGGGGAATCACAACACAAAGTGCTGCAGGAGGCCCTGCACTCAGATTTCCAGGGTCTAACTCTGGCACACCAGTCACGGACTAAACTGCTTCCCTGAGCACCAAGTATGGTATTGCTCTAACACAAGCTGTTAGCTTGAATGGAATGTTTCAACAAGATTAGTCTCTTTACCTGACTCTCTAATGCCTTTTCTCTTTTCCATAAGGTGTCAGAGAAAAGTGATGTACAATTACTGCCTTGTGTGGCGAGTGTGCAGTGTTTCTCCAAAGAAATGATAAAAAGCACTTCTCCTTTCCCTCCTTCTGCTTCTGGCCAGGCTTCCAGCAGTAATGAAGCCTGTCATAAGCAGTGATTTGTCCAGAGAGCACTGAAGGTTAAAAATCACATATGAGGCCCTTTCTGAAAGTCCATTTCAGTCACATTTGGCTGCTGTAAAGACGAGGAGGCAGCAGAGCCTCCTCTACATGCCCGAGCCCTGGATCCTGTCACCATTTCACCCTCACAATCTGACCTGTTCCTGTGATTTCCCCTCCCTCCAGATGCCAGCAGGGTCTGTAGGGTGCATCCTGTATGTGAAAAAATGCCTGGGGTTGAGAAACCCATCATTGCTGCAATATTTTACGCTCCAATCCCCGAATGAGGATGGAGTATTTGATAGCAGATCATTTCACCTGGAATTACATCTGGATTCGGACTCCTTTTTGCTCCACATTGCTCTCTGATGTTATAGTCATTGGCAATGACACTGTAACATTTTGCCTTCAAAATTATGTCTCACTTTTGACCAGAAGTACCACACAGAACTCGTCAGAGTAAGTTTTTCAGGAGAAAAAGCGGGAAACATCTGGGCTTATTCTGTGACGTGACACAAATCATTGAAAAATGCAAAGGCCATGTGGACAGCATGTCTTTTTCAGTACTCCAGGTTCAGAGTGCCAAATTTTAAGTATAACCTTCATGTAAGAGACTGATTTTTATTTAATTTGACTTTTTTTTTGCAATATTTATCGACATCTAGGGCTACATTAATTTTATGGGAAAGAAGGAAGGAAGGAAGGAAGGAAGGAAGGAAGGAAGGCAGGCAATTTTGATTAAATGAAAATATGCAATGTATGATTAGTTGCATGTGATGTCATCCTACAAGAGTAGGTCTTTGAAGGATTCCTTTCACGTTCTTCAGCCAACACACACCCTTAGAGTTATAGTGTACTCCATACACACCTAAGCACTTTCAGGAGACTGATTTTCCTTAAAGGTAACATTTTTCAGAGCAGTCCTAGTCCATCAATTAAATATATGTTGGAACAGAATCCCCAAACCCCAAACCCAACACATCAACTTCTCCCTCAGAAGAGCCCAACAGCCCAAACCATCTCACAAAGATTACATTCCTACAAAGTAAAAGTTTTCTCAGCAGCTCCCTGGAGGTGACACCAGGTAAAACAGAGCTCTTTGGGGTGTTCACACACCTTTGATCAGAGGGGGGTTCTGTCTCACCCTGCACCTCGCAGCGCTCTGTGATCTCCTCAGTGCAGGTGGGGATCCACACTCAGCACTGGCACATTCCAACCACTCCCCTGAAATACCTGAAACTCTCTGAGGGAGGGGTGTCAGTGCTGCTGAAGAGTTTCAGCCTGTCCCAGTGATGCCTTGGGAAGGCTGAGCTGAAACAGAGACTGGGCAGAGCTGGAGAATAAAGTAGATATTTATTGAAAGGCCTTTAAGGGTACACCTTGGGCAGGACAAGAGCCTGGCCAGGGCTGCACCCAAGGTGGACCCAAAATGGTCACAAAATGGACATAAAATGGTCACAAAATGGACAAAGGGTCACCAGGTCTCACACTTTGATCAGTTTTGGTCCATTTGCATTTTGAGGTTTAATTGTCCAATTCCAGCTCCAGGCTGTGAGGTCCCATCCTTCTTGTTCCTCCCTCCAGCCACCCTTGTTTGTGCTTTTGGGCTGAAAGTTGTCCTTGGTGTGCAGCAGGAACAGGATTTGTTTTGTGTCCCTGCTCTGTGCAGAGCTGAGTGACCCTGAATGTGAGGCTGAGAGCTGCACCCCTGGGCAGCACAGAACCTGAAAAACATCAAAGCTCAAACTTCAGGCATCACCAGGAAGCCCTGGGAAGAGGAAGGAGAGGGAAGGAGGCTCCCTCACAGACACACCATTTGTCACAGCCCTTCCCATCCCAGCGTATTGACGTTACACCACCAACCATAAACTGAACAGAATGCACGTGTCAATATTCTGGGGATAAAATTTAGCACCAGGGAGATTGTTATGAGCACTGAATGAGTAGTTCTAGGTGGGAATTTAGTATGATGGAAATAATTCAGTCAGCAGAATGAATGAGGACAAGGAAGAATTCAACTCTGAGTATTTTGGACTTTTCATCCCCAGCACAGCCTTCAAGGGCATTTGTGCTTCCTTTGGATGGGATTAAAAACCCTCACAGGTTTAGGATAAATGGAGAGGAAAAAGTAGGAGATAATATGAAACTTTTCACCACAGATCATTACATAGAATCATTTAGGAAGGGACCTTTGCAGGTCATCTGATCCACTCCGTCCCTCGCAGCAGGGCTGAGTTTGGGATTAAATCAGGTTACCTGTGATAATATCTAAAATAATAATAAAAATAATAATGTCTAAAAAATATCTGTTTCATCAGCCTCTGCAGGGTCGTGTTCCATCACCACCATCACCATCAAAAAGCAGATTTAGTGCCCTGTTCATCCCATTGAATTCCTGAGTTAAGAGTGGAGGAAAGTATTCAGGGAGATGCTGCAAACTTGGAACTCTCAGGATTTTTTTCTCAGACATTTTTCCAAATTCCAGTATCAGAGTGAACAGTTCAGACTAAGAAACCTCACAGAAGACAAACCTTGGAATTTTACATTTTGTAAAAAAAAAAAAAAAAAGAAAAAAAGGAAAAAAAAAAAGCTTGGCCATTTTTTTTTTCCTAAAACCTCACTAGTTTCCTGGAGTTGTATAAGCACTTCTTCATAAGCAGAACCACTATACCATGACCAAAGGAAATAATTCTTTTAAATCTTTAAAAGAGAAATCCTTTAAATATATCTGGCCTGCAAAACAAGCAGCGCAATGCTGTTTTATTAAATGGATTCCCTTTCAGTGGTTAAATTTGTGGAGCTCAGATGGCAGAAATAACTGATTTTCAATGACAGCATATATCTCTCTCGTGTCTGATTAGCTGTTGCTGTTATTTATAGCTTTGTGCATGTGATAGAAACATAGAGAAGACAACATGAATCTTTCTGCCTCTGTTGACAGGCCAGCTAATCCATTACCAAGTCCTCTCCATTCTTATTCCACTTACCTGTGAACCAATAGTGTCAGTGCCGAATTATATTTGATATTGAAACTATTGATGAATTGCAAAGGTTAAAATTAAAGTGTGATTTATGTTGTGATGGGGAGCACGGTGTTAGAGCACCAAGTGATCTGTGCAAAATTATAACCATAAATACACCTCAGGCTCTGCTTTAGAACCTCTGCTGAGCAGCTCCACTCCTCTTCTGCTTCATTCTCTGTCCCCCCTTTCCTCTCTCTGGGGCTGCAGCAAAAGAAATGCAAATAGTTTCGTTGATGAAGATCATAAGCTGCCTGGTTTTGATGACTTTCTGAACAAAAGGAAGTTGCTCTGTTTCCCTGGGGACTCATCTGAAATGCTGCTGCAATCAATGGGAGAAATATTGAGTGGTACAACAAGTACAAACGAGAGTTTGACAACAGCTACAGTTTATGAAATTCCAGGTATAATTCACTGCAGTTCAGTAGTGCTGGACATCTTTACTACGGCAAAGAAATACTTAGCAAATGAAAGAATTATTTCCTCAAAGCAGAATATAAAGTGTCTCTATCCGTAAGGCTCTGCTCCCTTCAGTTTTTTCAGATGATATATTTAGCAAAAATGAACGGTCCATTTTCTATATACACAATCTGTACTTGGTAAGGAAACATTCCCAAAATATCTCTCTCAGAAGAAGGTTGGAAATCATTATCCTGCCCATACCTCCTGTTTCTGTATCCATTTGCTCTTCAGCTGCAGGACCAACAATGCAAGTCCCTAAATACCACTGACAACAGGTTCATCCTGCAGGTCTGCACCTCCAGGAGCAAAGGTTAATAAATTCCCTTTCCTCAGCAGATCTCCCACTCCATGTTGCACAACAGAAGAGAACTTGAAGTGCACTTTTTTGGGTGTATCTTCAGCCAGCTCCTCCACGGCACAACATTGGAGAGCTGCGAGTCCTCTGTGTGCAGAGAGCAACTGCTGGAAAAAAAAAGAGTCAGAAAAAGGTAAAACTACCAATTTCTGGGAACAGCAAATCCAAATCTGTTGGTCTTTTCCTTCCCAAATATAGAATTATAGAATCATGAAATGGTTTGGGTTGGAAGGGACTTCAAAGACCACCAAATTCCCACTGCCCTGTTCCAGGCAAGGACACCTTCCACTATCCCAGGCTGCTCCAAGCCCCTTCCAACCTGGCCTTGGGCACTTCCAGAGATGGGGCAGCCACAGATTTTCTGTTCCTGTGGCTCAGTTTCAGTTTGAACTCCCCCCACCCTGCCCTGTCACTAAGACCCTTGTGAACATCTGCTAACTAAAACCTGAGCAGAGAGCACAGACTGAAGGTGGTGAGAAAACCTCACAAGCCCCGCTCATCTCTCACCCCAGATGACAAAGGTGCACCAGAGATTTTCACTGGGAAGTCTTTGCAGAGTTAGAATGACCCAAAAATACTGGGCTGCATTCCTGGATCTGCTGCTAAAGAACTCATTTAATGATCTAATAATTCCTGTGATGCTGAAGGAGGGGATATTCTGTGGTGAGAAGCCTGGAATGTGACACACGTGCCACCAGGCCTGACTCGGACGGGTTGGGACAGCAGGATTTCTGTAGCTCTAAATAAAATCTTAAAGAAATATCTCTCCTGATATTCCCATGCTTTCATCTTGCTAAAATTTATGCTTGACTCTCCTGCAGTAATTTTTTATTTTTTTTTTTAATAAAGAAGCAACCTCTACTGGAGAGCAACCCAAAGGGAGAGATTTGTTAGCACAGCCCTGATTTAATTGGTTACACTGAGGTTTTGGACTTCTACAGGTGGTGGAGGAAAAGTAGAAACAATGACAAATGAATAAATTCAAACTGCACCAGAAGTATTTATTTCTCTGTTTACAGTTTCCAGTCACAGAAGATGTTGTATCTATTGATCCTGACATCCTGTGTGCCAAGGATGAGTTATTTCATCCACCGCTCCTCAAGCACTGCTCCACACCTTCCTGACAGAAAAAAAAAAATAATTTAGAAGTGTTGCCTGGTCATCTTTTGAGGTTTAAAGGCCAGGTGATCTACTGCTCTGAGCTCTCATTAAAGGGACTGGATGGCTCTTTGTTAGACACCAGGAGAGGGGAATATATGGCAATGTGTCTGCCTGTCTTTGTATCTGGCTCAGTTCAACTGCAGAAAAAAAAAATCCCCACTCCCAAAAAATCTGTCCAGCAGAAAGAAAGAGTCATGGGATAGAATTGATTCCCTCACAATTAGGCACATCTCCCAAAATTTGTGTGATTTTCAGGTACTTACAAGATTTTTTACCCCGGATAAGAATATTATCTACATTTATATGGGAAAAAAAAAATAAAAATCGAAGCTCTGACCTTTATAAACTTTACCAGGATCTTTGCCTGATTTTACTCTAAGAAGAAGATTCAGGTTTTGGATAAACTCATAAATCTAAACTCTATCAAGTTTAAGGTTAGAGTAAGAACTACATACAGCTAAGAGAAACAAATGGTATTTTGCACAAAGAAGGAATTGAGCAAAGTTTCCTCCCATTTGTTTTTAGGGTAGTTCATTTAGGTTATGAAACAGCACAACAGCACTGGGCCATCTTTTCAGAGCAAGCCCTCAGTGCACCAAAAATGGTGGAAGTTTATAGTGAATATAAATGAGTAAAAAATTTCTCATTTTGTCCAACAAAGGCTGTTCCCTGAATTGCACAAATGGCCCTGATGTAGCTGGAATATTACAAATATGGAGTTCCTAATATGGAAGCCCAGGAAAGTGGCACAGTAAATGACACACAATTTATAAAGTAAACAGTAGGGTTTTCTTCCCCTAAGTTGTTTCTTTAACTCCATTGATTAGCAATTCATCATCCTATTTAAAATTCAATATTAACAAAATTGTAATGGATCAGCCTGACTCTGAAATCAATTCCATAGTCATAGCCATGGCCTGTTATGAAGTAATGGCAATGCTAATTTTATTCTGCCAAATGTAAATTGAGTGATTTATCACACCATTATACACTCACACTGCTCCTTTTACTGGTTTCAAAATAAAAGGAGGCAAAAAAAAAAGAAAGCCCAGGGTGACAGCTCCCCGTTTTTGAGTTCAGTAGCGCTGAGTTTAGCCAGCCAATTTTAAGAAAGGAGTCAGAACCTGATCCTGCAAGTCACCGTGGCCCCTCTGACTGCAGCCTCCCTGAGCATTGTTGGGTTTTGTGTCAAGGGAGAACCCAGCCCTCTATTTCTGTCCCATTCCAGGAAGAGATTTAATAAATGCAACACAGGACTGAGAAACAGAAGAGATTAGATCCTGTCCCTGATTCCAGGCAAACCTGCTGGCTCAGGTTGTGCCTTTATGGCAAAAGAACATCCCATGAGGGCATTTCAGGAATTTTTGGAGATTCAGTTCAGAAAACTTGCAGAGCAGGCACAGTTCTGTACCTCTGATTCTTGCCTGAGATGTTTTGGTTTTCTAAAACTCTTTTCTTAGGAAGTTTTTCGTAAACAAGAGACGTGTTTTTTTAACTGTAACTTTTGTTTACATTCTTTTTCTAAGAGGGACTTCTTCTTAATGTCCCTGTGGGTTAACCAATGTGATTGAAGAAGTTTGTTTTTGTTTTACTAATTGAGTTGTTCTCTGTAGAATGGTATCAAAAAGGAAAAAAAAAGATCCCAGAAAAAAAACACAGTCATAGTCAACCTTCTAAAGTCGGAGTCTGTGTGGTTGTGGTGTTCAACAGCTCTGTCAACAACAGCTCTGTCCCTAAAGCAGGGCTGTTCACAGGGGCTGCCATCACCGTGCACACATGAACCATTCTGCAGACCAAATGTCCCTCCCAGCAGCCCAACAGCACCAGCTGAGCCAGCTGCAGCTGAGTTAGAAAACCCCAAACATCACCAGAATGGAGCCTGATGGAGCCAAGGGGGATTCTGCCAAACTGAGGGCAGGAAAGCACAAACCACCACGGCCAGAGCAGGGAATGGTGGTGTAGATCAGGCCCTGCTAGTCATCAATCCTTTACAAATCACCAGCTCCCACTGCCTGGAATATCAGGAGAACTCCTCTGGCTGTGAGCTGTGAACAACACCAGCAGTCCGAAATAAAGTGTTTGGCCTGAATTAACTTCTAGAAAAAAAAAAAAAAAAAAAAAAAAAAAAAAAAAAAAAACCCCAACCCCAACCCAAATGTCTTGGGTTATGGAACCAAAACTGTGTATTCTATTTCATTTGTTGAAAGCAGATCATCTCTACTCCAACAGCACCACATCTGCTACTCCAGGAGGACTCACATGGACTGCTTCCAACACCCTGACCAACAGGGTGTCAGGTTACTCCCTCTGATTCTGTCAGGGTTTCTAGGATTGTTGTTTGTTTGTTTGCTTGTTTGGTTTTTTTTTACTACTACATTCATATTGTTAATATTTCTAGTAAAGAGCTGTTATTCCTATTCCCAAATCTTTGCCTGAAAGCCCTTAATTGCAAAATTATAATTTGGAGAGGGTTAGGAGTTTACATCCTCCATTCCAAGGGAAACTCCAGCTTTCCCTGGCAGATACCTGTCTTTTCAAACCAAGACACCAAAATATTCTGTTTACAAAGCACAAAAACGCCCCAAGTTTCAGCCATCCCTAATTGCTGTTGTGAATAATCTCTTCCAGGCCTTTTTGGTATTCTCTAAATCTGTCTCTTCCCCCTACTTACTGCATATCTAATTTACTGTGAACAGAAGCAAATAATATTACAGCTGCTAAAGGAGCAGCTAAATGTTTTGTATTGCTGAGCTTTTAAGGGGTTTGAATGTTGGCATTATGCAAAGTACAGTCATTTGAGTCATCGCTTTGGTGGCTGCCACATTTTCACAGGGACACGGCCTGGGGCATCTCTAAATAATGATAAAAAAAAAAAAAAAAGTCAAAATAAAAGTTATTTGGCACGTAATTATGTAAGAATCACTCTAAGCCAAGCTCAAATGATAACACACATTAAACTTAAATAAGAGCCTGGATTCTTGGCAGAAGCCTCAGGGATTGATGTGGTGCTGTGACAAATAAGCAGAAGGGCAATTGTTAAAAAAGCCACAGGAATGACTTATTTGGTTATAATGTTGGCCCTCTGTAACCTCATGTTTGCTTCACTCATTTTCTCCTAATTATTCCTGGTAGAAGGAAATGCCTGAAGCAAGTCCAGGACAATTTTTGAACTCCTCAGAAAAAGCCCAATTTTGACACCTTTGAGCACGGGATGGCCAAGAGTGCGTGGGTATTCCTAGAAGCTTTTGAATGTGAATATACTCAGGAAACTTGCAAGACCTTTGTTGAAGGCTGGAACTTTTTTTTTTTTTTTCATTTCAATAACCTGAAAATAAGAGAGATGAGAATGAAATAGAGTCTGCCCTTGAAAAAATGCAAGAAAGGACAGCAAAAAGAAACAAAGGATGAGTACAAGAATCTGAGCTGAGGTAGTAGTAAAAATAAAGAAAAAGGAAAAGGAAAAGGAAAAGGAAAAAAGGAACAGGAAGAAAGGAAAAGAGGAAATGGAAAGGAGGAAAAGGAAAAAAGGAATAGGAAAAAAGGAATAGAGGAAGAGGAAGATAAAAGACTGGATTCTGTGTTCTATTTCAACACCCTCCCCACCCCCAGCATGAATCTTTGAGATCTTCCAGAAAACTGCTTTCTAGAAAATTTTTTTTTTTTTTTGAGAGCCATGGATTTTCCTGGAATTCCTCTGCATCAGCCCCCAGTCAGAAAGAGGTGAAGGGCTGGTGCTCCCACACAGGCAGGTCGTGCTCCAAGTCACTTCCTTTGTCACTGGTGGCTTTGGCAGTGACACTTTAAGTGCTCAGCCATTTGCCTCAGGCTTGCAAAAATGAAGCCAGAGTGTTTTGTGTGAAAGCGTGAAAGTTGTAGAGTTGTTGGCAATCAAAGAACCCATTTGTGTCCGTAGTCCTCTGGTTTGACCCTACTTGAAAATCACCTCATTAAAAAAAAAAAAAAAAAGGAAAAATGCTGTTGATTGTGAGGGTTCTGGGAAGCAGGGTGGAAATAACAAGTTGAAGGTAAATATCCTCTTTAGCTGGTTTGATAACACGCACCTGCAGTCCCAGAGTGCAGCAGAAGACCAACAAAACATTTGTGTGATGAATTTATTGCTCACTGGTGGACAGAACCTAAACCCTTACATAATACCTGGAGTCTTCTCATTGATTTCCATGGCTATGGACCAGGTCTGAGCTGCTAATTTCCTTTTTATCCCATCCTGATGGTGCAAAAAAGTGTTCTGAATTGCTGAAATATTTAAAAACGTTACCCAGGCAAAGTGGGCTGGACTTGATTGCAGCAGGAGAGATTTGCTGTTGATCATCTTCTTTTCCTCCAGCAGCATTTCAGATGGCAAAATTCAGTGTGAATAAAATGGATTAACTGAAGCAGTTTTGCAATTGAGGCAAAAGACCTGTCAGAAAAAAACCCAGATATTTTTTGCCAAACACTTAGAATTTCACTGAAGCAAGGGGTGAAGCTGAAGTTACGTGTCTCTGTGCATTTAGAGAACCTTTTGAAGGGCTAACATCAGTGTGCTGTGTGTCTGGCAAAGTCCTTCCGAAGCTGTAAAAAAACAGCCCTTAAACAATTTCCAGTGAACTTCTCTAGAGGTTGGAGCCAATCACTCACAGGGCTTGGAATCTGGAACTTTATGTGCCATAAAACACCCAAGGATCACAGACTTCAGCCAGGAATGCCAGCACTGCCTCATCTTAAATTAGAAAATAAACAGGAAATTAAAAGGAAAGCAAGAGAATTAATTGTGGGGCAGAGATGGCCCCAGCTCTCCAGCACTGAAGGGATTAACAAAAAAAGGAGAAGAGACTCTGAGGTGTCTGACAGGGCTGTGAGGATGTTTTTCTCTCAAACCTACAAAGAAGGCAGCTTTGGAAGAAGATTTCCTAAATGAGCCCTGCAGGCTGTGGGTATCTCCCCAAAAAGGGCACCACAGATTTGTGGGTTGATATTTTAAGCTCAGTCTGGCAGAGATCCGTGTGTCACAGCTTCGGGAGAGCTCAGACAGCACAGGCAGTGGGCTGAGGGAGCAGAAATCTGAATAATGGCTACAGATGATGTGCCAAGAGGGGTGTGAGGGTGACAACCCCGAAAAGAGATTCGCTGCCCTGACAGCCGTCCCTAAACTGGAGGATCTGATGATAACTCACGTCACAATGAGCCCAAGTATTTAAGATTAACAAGTGTTTAAGATTAAGCCCAAGTGTTTAAGATTAACAATGACAGGGACTCCGAGGTCAGAAGGCTGAAATGACCCAAATCAACCTTTATTACCCGGGAATTTCTTCCCTTTATCCTGTTTTACAAAGAACCACCCAAAGGGGTGGAAGAAAGACAAACTCCTTTGACCACATTGCTCAAGTCAGAGGGACATCAAGCAAAGGTCCCTCCTAGGGAAAAGAATGCAAAACATAGGATACTGCTAGGAAAAAAACATGTCCCTTATTTACAGAACTGTGCCTGGGAAAGAGTTTCAGAGAAATCAAAACATCACAGCATGAACCATGGCTACACCCAGGAACAAGCTTTTGGAGGGGTCAAAACCACACAAACCACAGTCCTCTGGGGAAGAAAATACTCCACAATGCTCTGAGAGCATGAAGCAGGTCCTAGAATTCAAGTTCTCTGCAGGCTCAGCACAGTCTCTGGCACCCCTGAATGCAGCAGGATGTGAACATGGATTTTCCCTCACGCTAGAGGAGCCCACGGGCAGGTAGAGCTCAGTGACCCCATGCATGGACACTGCCCTGCACTCCATGGGAATGTGGGAAATGCTGGATCTCCTCTTAGCACCGTGCAAAGGATGCCAGCAGTCCTGCTTGGAGAATGTTCTTTCCTTCTCTCCTTTTATTTTTTTTTCTACCCACCAATATTCGGTAGAATTTTTTCTTTTCTTTTTTTTTTTTTTTCCCTTTATTTTTTTTCCCAGAGTGAAAAAGACTCTAAATATCATGTAGTGCACCTGTTTTCCTGCTCCAGCAAATATTCATCCATCCCCTACCATTCCAAATGCTGGCAAGAAGGCATCACATTTATTTCCTACAAGGGATTACCTTCTAAACCCACACTGCTGCTGCACTAACGGGGAACAACTGGAGGTACAAGTGCTGCATTAATACTTTACCATCAACCAGCTTTGATCCTCCTTGGCTGCAGCTCACCAAAGCCAATTAATTCCTGCTGAATCCCTGCCTGGGGGCTAAAAACACCTAAGCACAAGTTTAATGTGCTCTGACTGCTTCCCCTGGGAAGGTACCTACAGACAGGAGCCAGTTTTAATCTAAAGCATCTCCTGGGAGCAGAGCAGGCAGAAAGAAGGGCCTGGTTTCACTCTAGGCTATTTAGCCAGAAGATTTTTTTATTTTATTTTATTTTTTTTTTTGGCACCCAGATGGGTTTTCTGTCAGAGATGAAGTTCATGCTGACGCTGTTGTACCACAGCACACTTGCATTTTAGTCAGGGCTGGTGGGATTATGCACAGCTGCTTCTGGGCTGCAGTGCAGGCACACAGAGCTGCTGTGATGAGCTCGGGAGGAACTTGGCTGAGTATTTGTGCCAACATACCTGAAAAAAAGCTCGGTGACCTACAGGGAGAGCTGTGAGAACACCACATGCACTGCACATTCCTGCTCCTCTGCCTTGCACACGTTTTGCAGCCTTCCCAGGGTGCTGGGATTCACATTTAGCCACCAATTCCCTGGAAATGGGCTGGCAAGCAGGCACACTCCAGTTTGTTGATGTGTGCCAGCAAATCAAAGGTAAATGCAAAGTAATAAGTAATCTCTGAGAGCTGAGGAAAATGATCAAGTGACGCACATTACCACGTGAAATAAGGAAATCAAGGAGGATTCCTTCCAAATGGACAGGGATGAGCACACTGCACTCAATTTAAAAGGCCCAGCAATCCCACAAAGGGAATGAATCAGGAGCCTTATCCCAGGGGATATTGAAATAACCCAGCCCAGCAGCCTTCTATGTGTTTCATTCATTACTTTGTTTACCAACACTAAAACCCTCTGCACTGCAAGCTGGCCATGAAGAAATCAGATTAATGGAGAAAATGAAGGGAAACCAGTCCCTCTGATTAACTGGGAGATGAACAGGAGTCTTCTTCTTTTAACCAACTTCCTAGAGTTAAAATGAGGCTCAGAAACCCTGACCAGCACTGCTCCTGTATTAAACATCCCCTTCTTGAATCTGGCATCTAATTCAGAGGCAGACTTCTTCAAAGGTTATTCGTGTGTGATTTTTTACAGCTTTTTATCAGTGGTTGCAGCAACTTGCTAAGAGTTGTTAAGAGTGAAGCTAAAAAAAACATAACCCAGGCACCATAAAGGCTGGGAAAAGAGAATTAAGGGAAATGTAATAGGCACTTCAAAAAGGTCACAATCTCACATGTTTTGGGATGAGTTTGTGCAGGGATGGGTGCTGCAGGTCACAGGATAAGACAGATCTGATTGTGCACATCCTCCACACCCCAAATTACCTGAATTCAAATTATGATTTGTCCTTCATTAAGAAAAAAAAAATAAATTACTGTTCACAGGAATATCTGAGTTTCAAAATTCCCTCAGAAATTAATTTCACAGGCTACGAAAATGCTGCAGAAAACAGAGTTCTTGGCTTTTTCAGCCAGCTGAACATGCTCTTCTATCTTGATACAACTTGAGAGAGGCAGTTTGTACAAAGCCTTTAGCACTATGAGATTAAATGGGAGATAAAGGGCTATCATACACTCACTGCCTTTTTATTGAGTGCTTGCAGTGGCAGCACAATCCTAAATAATAAAACTTCTGCCCAAGTTTTTATTATCTTTTTTTTTTTTTCCCCAAATGGCATGACAATTGGAATCAGTCCATAAATGCACAAGCCTCAAAATACTTTCTTAATCTCAATTTAGGATTCCTGAAAAGACTTCAAGGGATGTTCAGGTGGTCTGTGGCCATTATAACCCCACTAAAACAACAGAGCTGCACTGGGTTACATCCTCTGAAGACAGAGTCAGGAATTCCCAAAATTGTCTTCAATGAACTGATGGAAAAGTAGGGAAATTGTCATTAGTGCACTTCATGTGTGTCTTAGAACCTGATTCCCCCCAAATTTGTGAGACTTGTGGACATTGGCTCCAAATTCAAACATACTTACAAATTTACAAATTTAATCTTTTTTCTCCATCTTTATCCCTTGTTATTTCCAGCTGAAATGAAATTGTGCTGGTAGAGCTGAAGGATAATCAGAAACAGAGTAATAAATACTTTATAAGTCTGATTATGAGGTCTTGATTTGGGAATTCTGAAACAGTCTCCCTTAAAACGACTCTGTTGCTAAGTGGGATAACTCAGAGCACTGAGAGGGATCCCCAGGTGAAGAGCTGGAAATGATCCACTAAAATCCACCTGTGTAAGGAAAACACATTCACAACAGATAAAATCAGACCCCAGAAAATGAATTTATGCTCTTTCCCACACTCCAGATGAACAACTTTACTTACAGGGAAGCCAGCAGATGCTTCCCCCACTAATTTGTGGAGCCAAACCTACAAAGCTGCAGACTCTCAAGAGCAGCAAGGATGGCACTGAGGGGGTGAAAGTTACATTCAGGTGTTTTTAAAACTTTCTGAAGTTTTAAAACACAGGTGTTTTCAAATATGCCAGCTGGGAAAATCTATATGATTAGGCTGTAATTTCAAGAATATTGCTCAGCTTGTCTGCTGTAATCAGGGGCTTCTCTGAGGAACTCATCTTCTCTGTATCACCAAAGAGCTCCTTAATAATTACTGACTTATAAAATACCATATTTGTGCTCAATAATGCTAATTTTATGGATTCCTGAACAGCTTCTTGACTAATGTCATTATTTAATGTCAAAGGAGTGGGGAGTCGAAATAAACCAGCTGCATGTTTTTCTCTGTTTTGCATCCTGCCTCCAAAGGAGGCAAAAAAATTAAATAAATCAAGAAATTTGGCATAACTCACATCATCAGGATGGATTTACCAATGGCACAGAACTGAATTATACCTCTTATTACCCAACAAACTCAATATTTAATATAAAGGCAACCTAAAGGAGGTAATTACTTTTGCAATATCAGCAGAAGAGTGCAGCATGCAAAGGTCCAGACTGTCAGAAAAAAAATGTTTTGTAGAAAGCCTTCTTCATGAATTGTCCTGTGTCTAGAGTAAATTGCACCTCGTTGATTAATTCTGACACATCAAGGGGCTGCAAATGATTTGATTAATTCAAAAATTATTTTCATGGAAAACATACATGTTGCTTTGCCACTTAACTAATAAAAAAGTCAGTGTGATGGAACATTTAAATCCAGGAAAACTTCTGCTGGAAGGACCCAAACAGCACAGTTAGAGTTGTTTGTTTTGTTCTGTTCTGTTTTGTTTCATTTTGTTTTGTTTTGTTTTGTTTCAGGTGGTACTTTCAGCATTTCCCATTGCAGCCAGATCTGGCAAAACTTTTTGGCATTTGGGCAAAAATTCCAGTGGCACACCAAACAGCCTGCTGGGTTTTTCATGGGGTAGATTATTTTACCCCATGAAAATCAGTACAGAATAAACGACTTTTCCTTCTTTCACTGAGTTTCTCTTTGTCTCCCTCAGCAGAATTCCCTCTCCCAGGCTGTGAAGCTCCAGGTGTGACCATGGCCCCACTCCCTGCTTGCTGTCCAGGCTGAGTGCTTGTGTCATGTCCCAACCCCTGCTGCTCTGTGGCTTTTTCTGCTCTGGATTTCCTCTTTTTTTTAAATCACACTGATGCCTTGGGGAGGCTGACTTGGAACAGAGACTGGGCAGAGCTGGAGAATAAAGCAGATATTTATTGGAAGACCTCCAGTATTCACCTTGGGCAGGACAAGAGCCTGGCCAGGGCTACACCCAAGGTGGTCACAAAATGGTCCCAAAATGGACACAAAATGCACAAACAGTCACCAGGTCTCACACTTCTTGGTCCATTTGCATTTTGGGGTTGAATTGTCCAATTCCAGCTGCAGGTTGTGAGGTCCCATCCTTCTTGTCCCTCCCTCCAGCCACCCTTGTTTGTGCTGCTGGGCTGAAAGTTGTCCTTGGTGTGCAGCAGGAACAGGATTTGTTTTGTGTCCCTGCTCTGTGCAGAGCTGAGTGACCCTGAATGTGAGGCTGAGAGCTGCACCCCTGGCCAGCACAGAACCTGAAAAACATCAAAACTCAAACTTCAGGCATCAACATGGGATCCAATGCAATTGAGCACTGAGGAGTTTTTTAGTTCCCATGTATATCACATGTTATTTATCACATGTTTTTACTTGCTGTTATTTCTAATACTGACACTGCAGACACACTGTCACTCCCAGAAAACAGATCTTGAGTGGGTCTGCACTGAAGGTGTTCTCCAGCATGAACTTCTTCTCCCTTTTTTTTCCTTTTTGTGGGAGTCCAAACTTCTGTCCACATTTAATTACAAAAAATTGCCACTGTGAGAACAGAACTGCAAGAACTCTCTCCTGGCTGAATTACAAGTGGGGCCAAACCCTGAGATCTCTATTCAAAAACACTCGCAGTGACTTTATCACCTTAGTGACTTCCTGATTTGACCCCACACCTCTTTACCTCAGATTTCACCTGGAATTCCACCTGAAAACGTACCTTGGAGTGCAGCAGAAGCTCACAACCACCCATCTGAGCAAAACAGGGATGAGTTTTATCCCATGCTGCCATTTCTGCAGAAAGTCCTGCCGTTAGCAGGCTGCAGGATTAAAACCCCTTCCAGCTTGCAAAGCTGCTCTCTTAGAAACACATCTTCAGCAGTAAATGTGCTCTGATCTCAGCTTAGCACATCAAAGCTGGTCTGGAATCAAACTCTCCCTTGTTATTATTACACATTTTGAGGTGTAAAGACGACAAAGCCCCTCCAAGCTACCTTGAACCTCCCCTTGTGCCCCTCTGATGGCCAGGGCTGATGTTGGAAAGAGCAAATAGATTGCAGGGAAGTGGGGTGAATTCACACATTTTGGTTTGTTGTTATCTCCAGTGTAATTCACCCAATTCTGTAATTTCTGCCCAAGAAACTCCCTGCAATGAGATTACAGGAGAGCTGAAGGTCACCCCTGAGCTGTGTCATCCGCAGGAAATTCGATGTATGCTTGCACTATATTTATCTCCATCGAGTGTTGTGCAGCAAATAGGATAAAGCAGAGGTGTGCAGTGGGCAGAGAGATAAACCTGAGAGTGAAACATTGGCTTGGGAGGGTTCATGGCAGGGAAAATCTCACCAGGCTGCACAAGGCAGACCTGGGATGCTGGGGCTGGGTAAACTCACCTGAACTCTTCATTATTTTTAAGAGAGTCAGCTGTGTTTAAAGCAGATTTTTTTAGGGGGTAGAGAATGAATTGTTGCACATAAACACACAAAAATTACCAAGGGAAAAGAGCTCCTAACCCTACACAAAAGTCACACTGACCAGAGGGAATGATTTTTAACTGAGGGCTCCATGTCAGCCTTCCAGGCAGGCAGAGGGTTTCATGTCTGCTGGAGGAAGCAGAGAATTCCAAATACCTCAGGCAAATGCCTGCTCAAATCAGGTTTTACCTGGAAATGTGCACTAAATGTTAAACAGCAATGGATTTTCTATGTAATCAAATTGTTCTCCTGTTAATACTTTCCAAGGAACACGTTTTACACCCAATCCCATTAGCTCTCCTTTTTGCAGGTAATTTTTTCACATAACTCTTCTCTTCCCCTTGTAGAAAAAAAGCAGGGAAATATCACTGAGTTACAAATTCCATTTTTTGTTTCCATCAGCTCATTATATAAATTATTCAGAACTGTTTTTATAAAGTGGGGATTTCAGCTTCCTTTACAGAAATAAAGAGAAAAGACAGTCCTAAAACAAAACAAAACAAAAAGAGGTAAAAAAACCCCTCAAACATTTGATGCAACTTTAATTATCCTTTCCATTAAACTGCAGCTTGTTCACCAGTTTATAATCTCAAAAAATATCCTTTATAAAAGAGATATTACTCAGAATATTTTATACACTTACCATAATCATCATTCTAAACCTCCCTAACTCTCCCTCCCCAAAAGAAAAGAGGAAAGGGAACTACAAAGGAGCAATTCCCAAGGCACAGTACTTCTTGTGGGTTTGAACTCTCAATTTTCATATTCATCTCCAACAATCACCATCTTCTGCCACCTCTACAGTTCCCTTTGACAGCAAAATTTCCTCTCCCTCTGTACACCAGAAGCCACCACCTTGCACCTTGCCAAATGAGAGATTTTAATCAAAGAGTTCCAACCTGTGGCACATTTCTTAATCAGAAAATATTTCCAGTTCCTATTTTGAAAATAATCAAGGGAGATTTCTAATATTTACATCAAAACTCATATGGCTCCTGAGGGCACAGGAAATTTCATGCCAAGAACCAGGAAGAGTTTGGGAGCACTTTAACTTTTTATCATCACTCATTTGCTGTAGTGAAATTCAAATACTGTGGTAACACTGCTAAAATAAATAAAGCAAATACTGCTACTACTGGTAGCAGCCAGTGGATGTTTGGCAACCCAGGAAAAACTAATTCACTTTTTTTTTAGATGGAGATCTTCTCCATGGCAAGAAGTAGCACAGGTTTTATTTTTCTTGATTTATTTAAATTTAAATTTAAATTTAAAAGAGTGTCTACCACTTACTGAAAGGAAACCTAGAAAAAGGATGTTATGATTAACTAAAAAGTCCTTTTGGATTACTCAGGATCAGAGAGGTTTTGGGGTTTTCCTGCTGGAACAAAACCATAGTTTTGTTGTGTCACTGAGATTGATTTTAGGGTCCAGCAGAGGGATGTTCCTCCTCCTGCCTTGCCCTGGAGAAGGGGAAGCTGAGAACCTGTGGTGAAGTCACCATAAAGCTCCAAATTTGACAGTTCTCAGACGTTCAAGCAAGAGAGGAAATAGTACAGCAAAACCAAGGTGGTTGGTTCCAAGAAAACAAATATCAACAGGAAGCCACCAGCCAAGATCCTACCAGAAAGAGAAATACTGGAATGAATGCCCAGAACAGGGAAAGATGAGGCACACAGAGAGGAACAGATGAAATCCAAAGGTAAAACAACAGACAAGATACATCTGAAGGTCTTTCCTAACTCTCTTTCCTGGTGTTCAGTGTAAATCCTGCTTTTCAGCTATAATTCAGCAACACAGAAAGTGTGGTCCACTGTGAAACACCAACCCTGGAAAGGGATCTCATTTAACTTCTGTGTCATGACTCTCTTGAGGATCAGGTTTGCTGAGAGACATCTCCAGATCAATGCAAGTGTCTGGAGAGCCAAGCAGAGGCTGAAATTCTGGGACAAAAAAAGGAGGCAGAGCAAGAGCTGAGAAAGGAGTGTGACAAGAAAGGGTGAAACTTTGGAAATTAAAAAATCAGTAAACACCCAGCACACGCCAGCAGTGTCATCCACGTCAGAAGAAAACATGCTTCCTTCTGAAGATGAGAAAGGGAAGTCAAGAAGTCATAATTTTCATCTGGAACATCAAACAATAAACTGATTTCCTTTAGATAAAACCATGTTAATGTCTGCATTGTTAATTACAAAGCAGATGACAGCTGTCAGCAGATGTCAATTGTGTATTTAGAGAAGATTCCACTGATTGCAAACGGAATGTTTTATCTCCCCAAATCAAAGACACATAAAACAGATTCTAACAGTGTTGCAGGGGAAAGAAGCAAGTTTAAAACTCTGTGTCTAGAAGTGGGTTTTTATAAGCTATCACATTAAACTGCTCGTATACATCCAGCACAAAATTAATAATGGAAACATGCCTGAATCCTTTCAGTCAACATCACTCAGTGCTTCATGGGAATATGATAAAAGCTGTCAACAGAATTATACAAAGGAGTCAGGATTAGTGGTGTCTTTTTGGAAACTGATAGCAAAGTTTCTACTGAACAGAGTTTTGTTCATGATTCTTTCTGTCCATTCTTGCTCAGCTTTTAGGGAGCATAACAAGTGGTGAACATCCAAATGTATTATTTGCTCTTTGAGCCTTCCTCCAACAAACACGTTACAGCTTGGTGATTTTTTTTTTTTTTTTTAATATTCTTTTACTTTGTTTTGCATTTATTGATTTGTTTTTGAGGGGATGAATTGTGCTGTTTGACAAGGCTCAGAGGCTGAAATGTTTTATAGTTGTCATTCATTACTCTGAAGTTCAATAATCTGTGGCACCTCCTTGTCCTTTAAAATATTGGCAGCGCTCCGTGGTTTTTATTAAAATATCTGTGGTGCTTCTTTTTAATTTGTCAGACAGGGGATGGCACAGGTGGCAATGCAGAATAGGAGGATTCCTCTGAAACAGAAATAACCTCCAGGGACATTACCCTGCTGGCCGTGTTTATTCAAATCCTACTGACTTTTGTGAGAATCCTGAGCACCAGCCCAGGTTCTTTTCACCTTTCCAGCAAGTAAACAATAATTTTCATCTGCTCTGACAAATTCCCATCATTTCATTCCCACCTTGCTCAGGGATATTTGAAAGAAGTAAAAATACCCACTCAGTCAAAACCTGACTTAATAAATCAGCACATCCCAAATAACCTTGCAAGTTTAAAGAGTGGCTGTTCCTGTTACCACCACCAAGAACAACCAGAGCTGAGCAGATACCAGCCAAAGACATGAATATATCAGACAGGCCACAGCAGTGTGACCTAAAACAATAATTACTCCTTTGGAAGGCTGAAAACCCAGCAGAAAAGCAGATTTTTTTTTTTTTTCAGGTAAATAAACATGTCCAGATTGACTTGGACGCATTTGCAGCTGGGCCAGAGGAGTCGTCATCGGAGTACAAATAAATGAGAATTCTTGGAATTAATATAAAGCCTCATCTCATCTTGCAGCCCAAGAAAAACTAATCAAACCCAATAATTTATTCAAGGAATAGCAACTGGAGGACAGCTGTCATCTCAATTAAATGGGCTCCTATTGCCAGTCGTGCCACATCACTCCTCTCTTGACCCCAATCCATCCATTTATGTAGTTTTGAGTTAGACAAACTCCTTAAAGGTAATTCTGTCTTCTAACCTGACCTCTGCCTTCTGGAAATTTAGTTTTGTCCCATCAAACTCTGTTTCTTGTCTAACCAGCTGATAACTTCCAGTCAAAGCTGGTAATCCTTAAGGAGTCCTCAAAAATTTGACCCTTTTTACACCCTCTTTTGACTTTTAAATTATTTTTTTTTTTTAATTTAGAGATGAAAAGTAATTTCATAAATGTGCCAGATGAAAGGATGTGGTTGAGATTTTGAAAAGTTAATAATGAAATAAAGGAATTACTGTAAAGGATTTGTCATGATAAAAAAATAAAATCCCATTTGATTGCACAGTTCTTCTGAAAAGATTCAGTCTTTTGTTCACTTTGGTAAATGAATTTTGTAGCATCATAAAAATCATAGACTATCCTGAGTGGGAAGGGACCTACAAGGGTTGTTCAAGTCCAAATTCCTTTGTTGTCATCCGGAATGTGAACATCAGCACTATTCTGAGTGTGGTAAGAGGCACAACATTTGCAGTATATTTAATCCTACCTGCCCTATCTCTATGTACTTCAATGAACATCTCACAATTTTTGCCAGAGAAAGTTGTGATTTTCTTCCTTGCCAGACTATTTTCCAAGAGTGTCCCCTGGGACGTGGCAATTGAGAAATCTGTTGAAAGGAATAAGGAAAATATGAGAAGAACTCATCGTTGGCATGATTTAAAGCATTCCCTTCACGAGATGTGTCTGGAACATGGAGATAATGAAGTCACACCTCCTGATGAAACATCATGGAAGGATAAAATATTTTATTGAATGTGATGAAAGTAATGTGAGATGTTAAAGTTTAAAACTCTCTCACACTGTCATTTGTAAGTCCTTATGGCCAATATCCGTGCAAGGCATTGCTACAATAATCACTTAATTCCTGACTCCACAGACATTAACTCCACAATCCAATGGCAAAGAGCAGAATCATTTTAATATTCTAGCAGTTAAAAGACAGAGTGTCTTATTTAAATACAGATGCACTTTGAACTACCTGCTCTTTCACAATTTGGCTGGAAATTATAATAATTATACTGCACATTATTATTTTTCAACAGTTGTGTATTATATCCTTATAGAGAGACAAGGATAAGTTCCAGACAGGGAAAAACAACATATCAGAAGTGCATGAAAAATAGGATTTCTTTCCAATTAGGCAGCCAATAAAAGTGGCTTAATAATCCTTTGGAGGAGAAAATACACTGATATCTTCTAAGGTTCAAATTTAAGACTTCATTTATGTGCAATATTCCAACCAGGAATAGAAAAGAAAGGGATGTATCCTGGATAAAAACAGAAGGGGATAGGCACAGCTGTTGGTTTTTACCTGGTGTGCTTTGTTAGGACAGAATAGAAAGAAGGGAAAAAATTGATTGTGGTTAAAATTTATTTATAATTTTTTTAATTTATAATACCATGTGTGGTAGAAGAAATCTCTCTTCTCTTTAAAAACAAAGAAATACTGAGGAGCAGTTTTTAATAGCAGAAATCATGATGCATCTCCCTAGGAAATATCATCTCATTAAAGGAATTCTGAAGCATTTATTCCAGAGATCAGGCTGGACGAGGATAGATTTCCTCTCACTTCCATCACACTTTTAATCTGAATTCTGTCAGACAGGAGGTGCCTGCTGTTGTCAGCCCTGAAATGGCCAACCCCGTTTTCAAAGAAACCAACAGGAATTGTAACAGAGTTGGTGTATGACTTCAAGGAAGGAAGGAAACCATGGTGGCTGAAAATCCATAAAGAGATGTCGCCCTGTTCTTTTCAGCTTTCTGATGTCTTACATTTTTGTAATGGAGTTTCTCACCTACGTTCCATGTAAACAATGATTGGTTTGCATTCCTTTCTGGAGGAGGAGAGAACTGATGGACTGTTGGGTTGAGCAGTGTGGTTGGAGAGGACAATTTTCTTCCTCCAATCCATGGTCACTGTTGGAATTCTATAAATGTCAAGGTCTGTAAATGAACTGCCCCTTTTTTGCCTTGGACGTCTCTGTGTGTGAGGGTCGTTCATTTGTGTCGGATTGCAACAAAGAGATATAAAAACAAATAAACAAACAGAAGCCACTGAATATTTCCAAAATCTGCTCAGCCTAATCAGAAATGGCTCTTCTCTGACCTAAAGTGTGATTCAACCTACAAGAAAACAGAGGCACAAACCAGCCCAAATAAAAAAACCCTCCTCATTTGTGCTCTGAGCTGTTTTCCATTCCCCTCCTTGAGTGAACAAGTCATGCAGAAGATGCTCCCAAGCCAGATTCGTGCTGTTAGTTGGGACCTGCACTAATATTTCAGCTGCTGCCCTAATCAGCACTGCCACCCACATATTTGACCTGTTGTCACCAAAATATGCCAGGTTTTAAGCACAGCAATTCAAGGATGACATCTTGGACAAGCTGCTTTGTTGTGAGGCTCTTTCCTTTGAAGCTTCATGTGCATAAATTAGGCTGTATAATTTCTAGGCCTTCAATCAAAAAGTAATTTGTTTTCACTGAGTTGAAATGGATGAGGTTTAACTCATCAGGATTTCGACTGATTTTGTTGTGGAACATGAGGGCTCAAGGAATGGATCTTGATTTTCCAGCCTTGGTCATGACAAGAAATTGTAGAACAGAGGAAGGAACCAGACTTTTATCTCAGGAGTGTTCCACAAAGACAGCAGATTCAGAATCAGAATCAGAATGATTCTTAAACTGTTTTCCAAAATCATAAGAACAATTTCTTTATTGACAAATCTACAAGAGCCCCAACTTTAAATTTGTAGAATTTCTGGTTTGGGCAATTTCTGGGAATTTCTTCTCCACATTTATTTAACAATTACAGCCAGCTCCTCCTACTGCTCTGTAGCATCCTACTTTTAGCACTTGCTTCCCAAGAGATTCCTTGCTAGATCCACACAGTTTCTTCTTTTTCTGTTTACCCTCTTGCTTTTTTAAGTACTTCTTGATTTTTGGAATGTGGTTCTTCCCTGTTACTGTTCAACAGCTCCAACATTTTCTGATGTTTTCACAGCATTTGCCTCTTTCTGCTGCTCTGGGCTATTTTCCTGTAGCACAGCTGAAGTCTCTTTCTTTCCTCTTAAGCGAAAGAAAGTCTCAAGAGGAAGAAGGTTCCCTTTTGATTTCAGGCAGGATCAGATAAGGGTGCTTCTCTCCAAATAAAAAACACTCCAGAATTTCTTGTTTGCTGCATCTCTTCAGTGGCTTTACTGAATTTGTTGCAGGTTGGTATTTTGTATTTTCACAAAAGGCCAGCAGCTTCTGTACCCACATTTGGAAGATCAGTAATTTTGGGTTCGAAATTTGGCTATTAAGCAAAATATGGAAAAGCACGGCTCGAGGCAGAAAGGGGAAAAACAGAGATAAATCATCTGATTGTTCTAAAAATCCGTTGTTCAGCTCTGTTTACAATGCCTGAGTCAGGTGTTATCAGAATGCTGCATGTGCCATCTATTTCCAGTCTGTTCAACAGGAAGTCCAGGAGAGTGGGAGTGAGATTGGAGCTTTTAATCTCAAAAGCCTCAGAAGTTATTTAAAACTTGACAAATGAGGTTATTGCAAAGCAACTTTAATATCCAGCAAGGTGTTCCCCACATTCTTTTTCTGTGCACAGTAAGGTTTTCAGACATATCTATGTTTTCTACCACCATATAGCTGTGAAGGGAATTGAGTTTGGAGATATTTTGTGTATTTTTCAACTTGCTGTGAGTCCTTGAAAAGTACTTTTTCAAAGGTAAAAAAAAAAAAGGCTCCAAGAAAAAGCTGTTTAGATGTCAAGTCATCTACTAACGTTTAAGAAAATAAAAGCAACTCATCCTACTAGATGTTTCCTTTGGCTGAAGTAACCTTCTTTTTGGTTGGAAGAGGTTAAACATTGACACACAAGGTACTTTTCGGAAGCAAATTAAAGGAACTGGAAAATCACACGAAACAAATCACAGGGGTAATTAGGACAGAGCAATTTTCTGGATCTGTGCAGTGTAAAACACATCTTTTTAATGTCTAACTCCCTGTTCCATCCCAGTGGGAATTAGCATTTCATACAAAGATCACAGCCAAGTTAAGGGGACTCTGAATCCCTGCTTGGAGTTTCCTCTCCAAACTGTTCTATGCCCTGCAAAGTTTTGGCTTCTGGAGGATTCTCTGAGTTTGATTTTTAGTTTACAGGCCACACTTTTCTGCTGAAACACAGAAAATCTGATGGTGTCTTGTCGGCTTGACTCAATAAAAACCTCCCTGGCAAGTGCCAGTGAGAGAGGAGCCCATGATCTCCACCATCAACCACCAGACTAAGGAGGGGAAGTGCCATTGTTATGGAAAGGAGCAATAAATCACCTTCTGGGCTGAGAATGCACCATTTGCATGCTTTGCTATTTGCATTTGTGTGGTTGAACTCCCCCGTGGGATGGGCAGGGAATTTTGTCAGGAGCCGCTTTATCTGCCGGAGTCAAAGTCATTATCCACCCTGAAGCCTGTTGCTGCTTGTTCCAGTGATAGAAACACCAGGGAATTCTGTTTCCAATCCTTAACTCAATCTGAACTGTTAGTTCAAATAAATAAATAAATACATAAAAATTACTCTTGTCTACTCTGGAAAAAAATATTCCTTATGTTTTGGGGGACGTGCTCTCAACTGGTTGCAATATCAAATAACCCTGGCATAGCATATCTGCTTTCCAAAGGAAGCTGTGAATGACCAGACAGAAACTATTTGGAAGCATTATTTGGTGAACTGGCTTGCCTGAACTTTTAAAATAAACTCACTTTTCCCCCAGTAGTGGTAACTCCAAATACAACACAACGATCTTATTTAATCAGCAGATTGGCAAAGACATCCTAGGCTTCTCCTGGATTCTACAGGAAACAGATTCAGACAAAATCAGGAGTAACAGGGCACAAACATCCAGTCTGCACTCAGGATTTGGAAACCTTGATGCTTTGCCTTCTCCAGCATCTCAAATTATTCACTGGAATAAACTTGTACATCAAGCCAGACTCCAGTTGTACTTTGGGGATTTGTAGAAAGCAAAGAGCTTTGATCAATCAAGCATGTATTTACACATGACCTGGTATATTTGTTATATTTATGATAAGTGAATACTTTTTCTTATGAATCCACCTCGCCCTTAAAATTCAGAAATATTTCTCTTTTCCGCTAAGATGATAAAATGGTGTTATCAGTGTTTTAATAAAATTACATTCTGCCAGGGTGAGGAGGGAAAAAAACGAACCAGGACTTGTGGTGATCGGGTAGATCTTTCTGACATCCAGGTGGGAGTGCACAAAGCATCCAATAATCCAGGTTTCTGTTTAAAGATAACATTCCTCACCGTGGCTGAGCATTGGCAAGTAAATTTTGCAAAATACCCAGGAAATAGGGTGGCACAAGTGGAAAGGCCACGAGGCTCTGTAAATCTGGGAGCAGGAGGAGGCTGTGAACTGAGAGAACATAAGGGGTGCTTACCCTGTTATTGGGTTTTTCCCTTTATTTATTTCCTTGGCACCGATTATTGGCCCCCATTAGGCATAAAACACTGGAGAACTCGTGCCTTTGGCGTGCCCCAGTCCACACAGCACACAAATAAATGTAATGCCCCCACCAGGGTGAAGCTGAAGGCAGGAGGAGATGAGGATTCTTCTCTTTTATGGCCTTTTGCTGCGGAGAGAAGAAAAATGAAATGACCTTTATGAAGGAAATGAGGAAGAATCCTCACAGCACAGTAAAACCACAATGTCTGGTTGTCTTAAATAAATTGCAGCACTGGAAACTCCATCAAAACCCTGTATTAGGAAATTTTTAAATATTGCAAATTGCTGCAAATTAATTCCTCCTGTGGCTGCCAAAATCACCCAAAGCCATCCAACAGTGCTACAGTTGTAAGAAGCTATTTGGAAAAATGTTTTGCTGACTTTAGCTTGTTAACACTCACCCAATCTGATCTGTCAAATTCAAGCTGTTCCAAGTACTGGAACAAAGAGATGAGAGAAGAAAATTATTGTGTAATGGAGAAAAGAAACTCAAACCTGGTAAATAATCAAAGAAAGAAAAGTGATTAAAACCGTGACTTTCTGTATTTATATTTTTCCTTTTGAGGGATTAGGGATAAAGGATCCCTAATTATGTGATTTATACTTAATAAAAAGAATTTTCCTTTTCTTCCTTTATACAATAAAACTAACAGAATCCAGGAGAGTAAATTGTGTCACCAAATGTTTTTGTCTAGATGAAGTTGAAAAGGAAGGAGGAGGACTGGCAGGAAACTTTATCCTTTGAGTTTCTGCTCTTTTTAACCAAGGTAGGTTTGCTCATCTTTGTGTTGCTGTTTCTGGTGCTGTGAAGTCATTTAAATATGATGGCATTTCTCATCTTTTCAGCTGGGGAGGATTCATTTGACAGGTTCAGATGGGTGTAGATGGATGCATAGGAAGTAGATATATTATCACCATAATCCAGAGTGTCTGAAGGTCCAGTTCAGTTCAGGTCCAGAATTAGTTCAGTGACATTTAAAATCCAATTATTCTCCTAATTCACTGCTCTCATATTGCTGATCAGTCTCTACCTTTGTCTTGTCTTTAGCATATATTCCATCCTAGAAACCCAAGGGTTGATTGACTTCCTTTAATTTGAGTGGATATAACATATACATATTTACTTTGCTTCAGCTGGTGCATTATTTCTCCTTCAGCTTGATTCACAACATGAAAATTGGTATTTGGTACTTATATTTACTTTTATTTACCAGTAAATAATAAACGTTGCTGTAGCAAACGTTGTGACTGCTTTCCACACAGCTCACCTTTTTAACTAAAAACCAAGTCTTCCATCTTCCAATGATATTATAGAGTCTTCACTGAGCTTTGCCAGGCAAGGGCTCTCTGGTTTTCCAAAGGAAAAAAATAAATTCTAGATGAAAATGACTAAAATCTAAAATGGATTGAGAATGCTGCTGTATTTTCAGTTCTTGACATTAGTGATGGCTTTTAAGCAATTGTAGCACCGGGATTGTGTGAAACCCTGTAAGGTATTTCATTCCTCCTTAATTATGCTACAAATGTTTCCTAAGCAACGTGGCACTGGGAAACTTCAGAGCAAAGATTAAACCTTCCTGGGATGACAGAAATGCTCTCCCAGTGTTTTCCTGCCCGTGTTCCACAGGCAAAGCAGAAAATTCCCACCTCGACCTTCCCCACCTTGTCCCGTGACAGGGTTATTGTGAGGATTTTTGTGCTGACCACTGGATGGGTTATTTGGGGTGGATCTCCAGCAGCCACACAGGCTTTGTTTGTAAACTCTCAGAATCTGCTGATCCTGCACTCTGGGCTGGAGTATCTGTCCCTCTGGATTCATTCTTGGATTTTCCTGGGCGCTGGCGGCAGGATCTCAGCCCTGCACTTGTACATTTTTAAACATCTCTGCAGTGTTTCCCCTGGTCTCTCTACAGCTGGTTACTCCCTGTCTGCCTTTGGCACAGGAGGCTTTCACTTCCTCACTGCTGCTCAACTGCTTGTTTTGATTCCTGGAAACTTGTGCAGCAAACACTGCACTCCCCCACAGCTCCGAACCCACCAGGATCTGTGGGATGGTGTTTACATCAGAGGGGGTTATAAATTAAAAAAAGTCAGGATTTTTTTTCATGTTCATGATCCATAGATGTATTTAACAGTGTGTATTCTGTAGAATGGAGGGTGTCTCTTAGCTCTTGCTGCTGGTTTGGATTTCTCTTTTCTTTCCTTGAAGGACACTGCAGGGATCAGAAGATTTCACAGCAGCCGCTCCACAGCCTTAACTCTTTTTATCCTTTTGTCATTCTGGGCATTAGGAATGTGTGTATTTCCTTCCAAACTCCGATTTTACTCAGGAATGTGGCAGCAGCAACCCCAGTCCCTCAAGGTGAGTGAGGAGAGAACAATTTGGAATTCCCAGCAGCAATTTTTGACGCCAGCCAGGAAACTCAGGGCACTCCACTGCTACCTGCAGTTCCTGCCTTCAGGGAGAGGAGGGAGCACAGAAAATTTTCAGCTCAGCAGCTTCTCATTCTCCAGCTCTGGAAGAGCCAAGCTGCTTCTGACAGATGAGCCTAAATGGAGCAGAAGGGGCTGTGCCCTCGGGAAAAGGTCGGGAAGCTCAGTCAGTGGGGAAGTCAGCCAGCAGTTACTGCAGGATGCTGCTCTTCAGTGCTCCTTGCAGTGCTGCTGATGCCTTGGGGAGGCTGACCTGGAACAGAGACTGGGCAGAGCTGGAGAATAAAGTAGAGATTTGTTGAAAGGTCTTTAGGGTGCACCTTGGGCAGGACAAGAGCCTGACCCAAGGTGGGTTTAGAATGGTCACAAAATGGATGACTGGTCATGAAATCTCACACTTGGATCAGTTTTGATCCGTTTGTATTTTGGGGTTTAATTGTCCAATTACAACTTCAGGTTGTGAGGTCCCATCCTTCTTGTTTTGTCTCTTCAGTCCACCTTGTTTGTGCTGCTGGGCTGAAAGTTGTCCTTGGTGTGCAGCAGGAACAGGATTTGTTTTGTGTCCCTGCTCTGTGCAGAGCTGAGTGACCCTGAATGTGAGGCTGAGAGCTGCACCCCTGGGCAGCACAGAACCTGAAAAACATCAAAGCTCAAACTTCAGGCATGACTGTAGCACAAGATTTCTACTTCAGGCAGCTCAAAGCTCCTGCTACACAAAGCTTGAGACAGAGGGAAAACCAGAGAGGTGAGGGAGAGCTGGGAAAAGAGAAGAGCTCTTCCCAGAGAAACACCCCTGGCCCATCCTGATGTGGAACACTCCCCAGGAACTCAAAGACCTGATCAGGGAATGGGGATATGTGGGAAATAAAAAGAGCAGAAAACTCCCACAGCAGTGTGGACGTAGGCCTAGAGTTAAAAAATCCAAGTCTGAGGATGTGGAACAATGACACTGTGGTTTTGTGCTCTGTAGAGTTAGGCTTTAGCAAGTAGAAAAAATGGTAACAAACATGTTAAGCAAGATAATAGAAAAGTTTAATGATGAGGTTCTGTGCTTTGTTTACAGAAGAGCATAAAAAGTTCCTGAGTGGCAAGAAATACAAAACAAGGACCTGTTGTTAGATATAAGGGATACATGAAGTTTTAATTGGTTTATGCAGATGCCTGTAAGCTCTTAGCAACTTGCTATTGGTTACAAAACTTTTAAAAGGCCTTGTAACAGAGAACCCTGGCTGCTGTTGGCAAGACCTGAGCTGTTGCCATCTTTCAATTGTCTCAGCCTGTGCTGGGGCTGATGTTGCATTAAAAGCTCGAGGAACATCTCCCAGGAGTCCCACCCCGTTATTTGGAAATTAGATCCAACAGGGACACGCCAAAATCTCCATTTCTAATTCAGTGAAAAAGCAGGGATTTTCACAGGGAGCAGCAGGTTGGAAGACAAGAACTTGGCCTGAGTCTGGATGGGGTTTAATGAGCTCCCCTGGCTCCACAGCTGCATTCACCACAGAGATTTTAAGGGAGAGTGGCTGTTCCCTCACTTTCCCCCAATTAAAGAGAATCTGAACAGATTTATCCAATTTGACTGAACCTACCACAGCTTGAAGAGAAAACAGTTGGTTTATGAAAATGTTGATGGATCAGTAGAAAGAACAGAAGATTTTGGAAGTTTCTTGAATTAGCCTTAGAAAAGGCAGCCAATTTTCACTTCCATTTATCCAGGCACATATGGATGGTTCCATAAGCAAAAAAAAAAAACCCACCTGCAAAAAACCCAAAAAAACCCACCCAAAAAACCCCACAACTAACAAAAAAAAATCCACAAAAAAACCTAAAACCAAAACCAAAACCAACAAAAAAAAAACAACAAAAAACCCAAAACCAAACAAACAAAAAAAAAAATACCACCCCACCAAACCTGGACTTATCTTAGTCCTGTTTAGGGAATGAGATCCAAACAAGCTAATCTCATCACTTATGAAACCTGAGTTTTTATTCTTTGGAAAACCTGTCATCTTGGGTTGATATGTTCCAGGTGTGCTGTTAAAGAAAGGTAGGATGCAGAAGAAGTTTTAATCAAATTATGATTCATTAAATAATAATCCTGAAGTCTTGTTTTCTCTGTCATCAAAGGTAGAAGCATGGCTGGGGGGTGGTGTTTGCAGTATTGGTGGGTTTTCTGGTACGAAATCATGGGGTTTACTTCAGTTAAATCAAAATTTCTTTTTCATCAGATAAAATTACCTGAAGTGAATTTCTCAAATTCCCATTTTTTTCTTTTTTTTTTACCTCAACATCACAAAGCAGGCTTGTTCTGGGGATTGAAAGTCATGACAAATGAGGAAATTGTCACTTCAGAGTGTGCCTGGAGCTGATTTTCCATATGATGATGTAGGGCCTGTTGTACAAGGACATCTCCTGATCACTGGGGAGCTCTGGGAAGTTTTACAGCAGTTTGATTTCTTGGGAACTTTCATCCCATGTCTCCTGAATATCAAAATACATGTCGGGCTGTAAACAGATCTCAGGTTTGGATGTAAATATTCAAACCCCTCAAGGCTGAGTTAATAAGTTAGAGAAGCTTATTCAAGGGAGAAGAAAGAGCCTACTTAGGCTGTCAATACAATTCACAAAATGAATTTTTGTGCTCTGTCAGGGGAACGTTGGAGTCAATATCTGCTGCACAGAAAATGTCAAACACTATAGGAGTACAGAGCTGTCTGTTTTTAGAGAGGTGGAAACTCTTCTGCCTTTAAAATGACAGCAATAGTTTGGAAGCTTTTTAACTTGTGTATTGAACGGCTGGGAAATTTAAGAATTTTTTTCTTCTTCACTTTTTTTTTTTATTTTTTTTTCCCTCAGAGCCTGGGCACCTTGCCAAAAAAAAAAAAAAAAAAAGAGTTTGCTGTGGAGTGATATGAACAAGACTGAAACACCAAAAGAGGAAATGAGCTGAAAATGCAGGATGAATTACCACAGGTAACAAAGGGCCACATTCCTGATCCAGGATAACCCCATGGGGCAGGGTGGGCTGGATTGGTGCATTGGAAGCATCCAGAAATCCCACCTGCCTGCAGAGGTGCACAGGTCTCTGACTCCTAAACATTGCACCAGTCAGAGATCAATTGATCCACTCTCACTCTGGGCTTCTGTCTCCACACTTTCTAGGATTGTGCCATTAGAATTTTCTTTCCTGGAAATCTGATCTTAAAGGTCTAAACTGTCTCTTGGAGTCAGAGAGGATCTGAAAGCAAGTGCAAGACTCTTTTTTTCTCAGGAAGAGGGTAAAATTCTGACATTCCTCTCCTGCCTGACTCCTTCCAGCCCATCAGATGTGACAAACATTCCTCAAGTGCTGTTCTTCTTATTTTCCTCTTCTCCTCTTCACAAAAAAAGCTGTCAGAGCCCATCCCACAGACCAATTATCTGTCTCACTAAATTACAGTGAGCCCATATGGTCTCTGGGTGTGCTCTCAGCTCACAAGGAGTGTGAGGGAATTTGGTTTAATTCAAAGTCAAGACTTTAGGTGGGGCTGCACGAGCTCATCCTTGTCTGGAGCAGGAATGTGCAGGTGAGCTGGTGCTGGACACCTGAGCTGAGCTTTAACTCACCTGCTCCCTGTTCAGAGAGGCCCCAGGATCACTTTATGTCATCACACCTGATGACAGCAATGCCACCAAATGTGCACAGTGCCAGCAATAGTCAAAGCTTTGTCTGTCTTCCCCTGCTCAGGTCAAGGTTTTCCACAATGGCTCCTTCACCCCCTTCAGCAAATTCTGCCTGGTCCTTAAGAAAAATGAGCAAGAAAAAACAGGGGGAAGTCCATCCTCACCTGGCCAGGTAGCAAAAGCAGCTGCAGGTTTCCCATTTGGGCATTAGAAGAGAGAAGAGGATGATTATTTATAAACGGGGCTTTGTGTGCACTTTTTAAACTTGGCTTAAGATTTTCAGCTTTTGCATCCAAAATAGGAACCAGTATTTTTAATCTTCACCTTTCTGGGGAGAAGCCTGCAAGGATCTGTCAAATCACTGGAATTCTTAGTTCAGCTCAGACTGGTTTGATGCCCGTAACCCCACAGATGCAGCCCTTCATGGGCATCACCAGGAGCAAGGATTTCATCAGCCTGGGTGCATCTCATTTTCCTCAGGTGACTCTTGGCTGTCAGTCACTGAGGCACTGCCTGAACCTGGGATTCTTTGATGTGGGCTAAATCCCAGCAAGCAAAACAACCTTTACAGAAGTTTTCTTCGGTGTGAACAGCAAAATCTTGTGGTTTGGGGTTGAAAAATTCAATGTGAGGTTTGGCATTCATTGAATACAACAGATCCACACCTGGTATGGATTTGATCAACGTTATGTTCACAGATGAATGATTTTATTTTCGTTTATAATTTCTCTTTTGAGACAGGACTTCAAACTGTGGCCCATGGTACTCCTCTTGCTATGTAAAAATAGATTTGATTCCAACATTTTACATAAATGAATTGTAAAAGTGTTCCTTAAAGCAAGGTGCCATATACTGAGATGAGTATATGAGGTCTGAAAGAAATGAAACCTCTGACTTTCAAAGCCGTTCTCTGGTGGGCTGACATTTAACTTTAATTTTCTGCAAGTCAGTCAAAAATATGGACTGCAGATCCCACAGAAGGGAAAGACAAGAGCTTATGAGAGGGTCAAATAGCAATAGTTGCCAATAGTCAAATTTATATTAATATTTGCCCTCTCCAGCTCCTCCAGGCAAAGATCTCTCCAGTGAAGTCTATTTGAATTATATAGAAACAGAACATGATTATTACAATCTGGAGAAACAGATTAGCATAAAATCATGAATAGCTGTACTTACCCAGGAGAGGAGATAATGGTCCTTTTCTTAAAAAAATGACCTAAAAAGTGCAACTTAGTTTTGAAATATTACAATTATTTCATCTATTTGAAAAAAAAAAAAGGGGGGGGGGGGGGAGAAGAAATGTCATAAAACTATTAAATTGTGAATTTTAAAACAACAGGGAAAAGCAATAAATTATTTACTTGAAACGAGATGGAGAAAAAAATTAGGAAAAAAAAACCTCAACAAATTCTTACCTTTTAAAAACAGAGCTCTGCCTCTCCACATGAAGATTTCCACAAGCTCCTCCTTTTCTGCTGCTTCTCTTCCACCTCCCCATCCCCAGCATCTGACACCTGCCTCCTCCCTCCCCATCCCTGGCTCCATCCCTCATCCTGCTGCTCCCCACAGCAGGACCACCTTCCCTCTGCATTGCCTGCAAGCCTCTTTTCTCTGTAATTAATTTAAATGCTGGAGGAATCGCCTCCAGCAATTAAAATCAGGAAATCAAACAGAACAGTCCTCCAGATAACATTTACCAGTCTCCAGCCGAGTGAGAATGTCAATATGGCTTGATGGGGGTTCATTTGGAGCAGAGGAAATGAGTTCAAGAACCACAGAGAGCCCCTGGTTCTCCCACAGCAAAACAATCTCTGGATGCACCCAGCAGAAGCAAATAAATCCTGAGACGTGGCCTTTCCAAAGGTCACAAAAATAACAAGTGGTTCAAGATTAATTGGTATTGGCACGTCCATTGTAAGGGGAGGGGGGAAAAGTGATCAGTGAGCAGGTGACACAAAAGAGTCCCAGAAATAAAATAAAATAAAATAAAATAAAATAAAATAAAATAAAATAAAATAAAATAAAATAAAATATAAAATATAAAATAAAATAAAATAAAATAAAATATAAAATATAAAATATAAAATAAAATAAAAATAAAATAAAATAGAAAATAAAATAAAATAGAAAAATAACTAAAAGAAAGTTACACACCAACTAATCAACCAAGCAAACAAACCAGAAAAAGCCACTTCTGTGGTTTTCTCTGATTACTGAGGAACATCTCCAGAAAATTTAGTCAGTGCTAAAAAGCCCAAACAATTGAGATGTGCAGGAATGAGGGATCTCACATTTCTGGTTTGATCAGTAACCACCCGTGCAACCTTCAGCAAAATCATTGCCTGGCTCTGGCATAATTTTGGAGGGAATTTACTCAAACTTACCTGCAGACAGAAATGAAAATGTTAAGCTGGGTTTGGAGCTGTTTGGGGTGGAGCTCTCAGCACAGGCATTTATGGCTCCTGGAAAAGGCTGCTCAGATAATCACACAGAATTCATTTTCACTGGATTGTTGGTGTGCACCTCTGAAGCCTTTACACAGCTGGAGTAAAATGAGAGGGAAGATGGTAACATCTTGAACAGAATATTTCATCTCTCTTTGATATCAGCTACTTTGCTTTATTCTGCTCCACTTTTCCTCCCTGTTCATAATTCACTCCTTCAACACAGAAAGAGACAACTCTACTTTGGCTTAATAAATTAAACAGGAGAATATTTTCCTATTTACAGGCAAGTGTACTGACCACAAAATAGGGTTGTTCTGGCCTAAATTCCTGTTCAATTATCACTCCATTAACCCTTTTCTATTCCACCGATTTCTTTAATTTCTTTCTCCCTTTCCATGAGGCAGAAGCATTTGCTGCAGTGGTCACTGCACACATTCCAGTCCACACTCTGAGCTCAGCCAGTGGGAAAAAAATTCCTGGAAATTGTAGCATTATGGCTCATTAATAACTTATTGTTAATGATTGTTAACATTATTAATCTGAGAAGAACAAGGCTCCGCTGTATTTACCTGCCATGCCTGAGAATTCACAATGACCACTTTGAAGAGCCAGGAGAAGCTTGTGAAGAATGAAAAGGAAGGAAACACTTTGTTTTTATGAAGTTCCAGGTCTTGTTTCAAGAGCTACAAAACCTCTGCCCTGACACAGCCTGAGGAGCTTCTCATCTACTGCTCCTCATCCCCTCAGCACTGAGAAGGGACTGAAGCACCATCTCTTGTGCCTAAGCCAGGGATGTACAAGCACAGGGGAGACGTGGAGAGTTGTTTATAGAGTCAAGAACTGATTTACAGACCTCAAACCTCAGTGTAAAATCTGTCCCAGCTCACACATCACAGCAGTGCAGGCTGGATCTGCTGCAGGGCTTCCACATTTCTTACTGGTTTGTTCACCCTCTCACCCTGTGAGAGATGTGGGTGGATTAATGCTGATCTGACGTTAGCAATTAGTGGGTATGTGAGAATATGGGATAACATTGGCACCTAAAGGGGCTTTCAAGGATGGAGAGGGGTGTGGGAGAAGGGACAGAGGGACAGGAAAAGGGGGAAAGGCCTTCAGCTGAACTAGAGAAGGTTGACAGAATCACAGAATCACTGGGTTGGAAGAGATCTCCAAGATCATTGAGTCCAACCCAGCCCCAACACCTCAACTAAACCATGGCACTCAGTGCCACATCCAGGTTTTCCTTAAACACATCCAGGGATGGTGACTCCACCACCTCCCCAGGCAGGCCATTCCAGTACTTTACCACTCTTTCAGTAAAAAACTTTTCTTAATATCCAACCTGAATTTCCCTTGGCCCAGCTTGAGGCTGTGTCCTCTCCTTCTGCCAGTGCTGCCTGGAGAAAGAGACCAACCCCAGCTGAGCACAGCCACCTTTCAATTTAATGGGATTTTGGGAAGGAATTCCTGGCTGTGAGGGTGGGGAGGGCCTGGAATAGAATTCCCAGAGCAGCTGTGGCTGCCCCTGGATCCCTGGCAGTGCCCAAATCCAGGCTGGGCAGGGCTGGGAGCAGCCTGGGACAGTGGAAGGTGTCCCTGCCCATGGATGAGCTTTGAGGTTCCTTCCAACCCAAACCATTCCACAATTCTTTCATTTACAACAAACAGTTGTACAATGACATTGTTGACAAAAGTAGATCCCCAGCCTTTCTCCCCTACATCTCCTTTAAATGCCTGATGCTGGAGGAGCCACACTCACCTGTCCTGAAGCCACCACGGGGCTGGGATTTGTGTAAGGATTAAAGATTGTTTTCAGGAGAGGTCTGGAGGGACAAAGCTCCAAGATTCATTTCTTTCCAGACTGATACCACAGCAATGAGATTAAAATATACCCCCCTTCCTGCAAGACAAAAATAAAACAGGAGTAGAAAAAGCAGTAAGGTGTTTTTTTTGTTTTTGTTTTTACCCATAGCTAGTGAGCTGTATTATCTCAAGAGAGTTTTGGTGAAGGCTTATAAATATACTGAGTTAAATAAATATTTTCCAGCTTTTACAAAGAGAAATTCCCACTCACAGCTGGGTATCCAGTGGAAAAAAAGTGGGGATTAGGACTTGATTCAGGACAGTACCTTGAGGCACCTTTACAATCAATGATGTGTAAAGGACACAGAACTTGGTTAATCCCATTCCCCCAGGTGGAGAGGCACCACCAGCAAAAACAGGAGGAAATGGATTCAGGTCTTTTCCAGCCATAACAATTCCATGATTCTGTATTTTCCTGTTGATGATGCAGTACCTGGTTTAGGAATTTATTTTTTTTTTTAGCTTTTTGAGTTTTAAGTTCTCTAAAACATCTCCCCCTTTTGTTTGTGAGAATATTCAGGGGGAGTGCTAAATTCCATATACCAACTTTTATTCTCTTTTTTTTTTTTTTTAGGGTAACTTTCAGATTAAATTAGTTTACAGGATCCCTTTAATTATCTCCATACTAACAGGCTGTTACAGTATTAAAACACAAGCAGTAAAACCCTACTCGATGGAAGATAATTTTCTCATGCAAATGACTTTGGTTATGAGTAGATAATTTATAATCATAAATTCTAAACTCAAACAAACAAAGCTTGAGCATTCCAGGGTGCAGTGGGGAATGGAGATTGCAAATCAGTGTGTGTCAGGCTTACAGGAAAAGGTTGGTCCCTTTATTGCCTTTCCTTTCTGTTTCATCCAGACTAAAAGCAATTAAAGAGAATTCAGGGTGTCATAAAGGACATCCTACCATGCTCATATTTAACAGCTCTTCTGGAACTGAAGTATTTTTGAACCACTTCTGAAACTGAAGTGGGTTTTTTTTTTGGTGGGTTTTTTTTTGTTTGTTTGTTTGGTTGGTTGGGTTTTTTTGTTTTGTTTGTTTGGTTTGGTTTTTTTTAATTTTAATTAAACTAACACAGTTCTGAAAAGAAAACTCCTCTGTTAGTGACAATTCTTAAATGATTAGAATTGTGTATAATGTAGAATTGTCTATCGATGTGCCCTTTTTCCATCTGCATCTCAAAAAATTGTGGGGTTGTTTTGTTATTTAATTTCACTTCTTTGTTTAGTTGCATTTAGAAAAGGTAGAACTTGTAAAATCGATGAATTCTGAGAAATTCAAACTTCCCCTTTCAGATGTTCTAACTTGCTGCATTATCCCTTGAAATTCAATAGGTAATTATTCACTAGGAACCTTACCAGGAGCCACAAAAGCCCTTTTTTACTGTAAATTATTCAGTTGGTGAGTGGATACAAACAATATTATTTATCATCTGGAGCCTTCTTTGCTGTAATCCAGATTATGCTCATTTCAAATGCACTCATCAGTCAAAGGGAAAGCAAGAAAAAAACCAGCTGTGACCACTGTTAAATAAATCTCACCTTGCAAGCCTGAGATCACGCCAGTTTAGCTTTTTCACTCTTTTGATCTCCAGCACTTTCCATCATAGTGCAAACTCCGAAAACAGGAATCACAGAAGATTTTCATTTCTAAGGAAAAAAATAAATCACAGAATGGTTTTCATAGAATTTCAAAAATTTTTTCGTAGGACTTCATGGAATTTTCAAAACCCATGATTTCATAGAATCACAGGATGGGTGAGAGTGGAAGGCACCTCTGGATTTCCCCTTGTCCAATCCCCCTGCTCAAGCTCATTTAACTAAAAACCTTGCCTGCTACCAACTTTATTTTCCCTCCTTCTCCCCCTTAGTGCAGGATTTGAAGGTTGCTCTCTGTGTTTATGCAGCAGCTTTATCATTGCTCCTCAGAAATGCTGATTTATTTCCTCTGGAGGAGCAGAACTTCCTGGGCAAGAGGAAACAACCAGCTCCCAAACTTAGATTTCAGCTTTTCTGAAAATGACTGCAGTTGGCACCACATCTCTGGGCATGGGATACCCAAAGTACCTGGTCTAGTGATTTTTGTTTGTTATATCTTTTTGAGTTTGAAATCCTTTGAAACCCAAAGTAATTCTACCTTTCCAAAAACTACACTAGAAGATGACAACCACACCTAAACTCGTGTTTCCCTATGTTGCTATTGCTGCCTACAAAGCTAATTGAAAAAAATAATTTTGATTAAAAAAAATATCAATTAAATATGTGACAAATGGCTCCAAATCCAAGAGTCATAGAAAACACTGATCTTCAAATCTTCCCTTAATTTGAAGCAGCTCATCCCCAGCCTGGAAACTTGGAACTGGGAATTTGCAAATTCCAAGTAATTGATCAGATATCCATTGCCTCTGAAAGATGTGCTGGGAGTCTACACCTGTAGCAAATAGCTCTCCCTGATTCATTTATTGAGACTAAAAGCAAAAAAACCTCTCAATTAACCACAAGTTTCCAACTCAAATCCATCTGCTTCCTTATGGCTCAAGTGGTGGGTAAAAAATGAGAATCTAAGAGAAGCCACAGGACAATGGATTAAATTCGTTCATTAATCTGCCCCAGTTGGGTTTTAGGGGTAAATCTGCATAATTAAAGATGTACTTGTCCTCCAAATAAAATCTACTTCAAAATGTTCTAGAAAAAAGTAGACAAACCTCCCTTCCAAACAAAGCATTTGTGCTCTATTTGAACTTCTCTTCCAGTGGAAAACAGTTTTTAACTCTGACCTGGTGAGGGGCAGATGAGAAATTTATTAAAAATGTTGTGATTTTGTGGGAAGTGTCTAAATTTACTACCAGCTACCACTAACTTGAGGTGTTTTTAGAAATAATTTTTTTTATTTCATGGACTTAATGGTATCTAAATAAAAATTTAAATAGAGAGGGAGGACCAGTGGGGAAAAGACAGAAAATTACTTCAAAATATAAATATCTGGTTTCTGACTTTTTGGTGTTCATACAACCATATGGGAAATGAAGAAGGAAATGTAAAATTTAAACTGAACCTGATATTAAAAATCAGCAAATAATCTGGAAAGGGTGGATAAACAATGGTTTCACCTCTGTGGTGATAATCAGAACATTTTTCTGAGGCTGAGTGCTCCAAAGTCTGTGTTTAATATTAAAAAACATATTCTGGTAGGAGCACTGTGGAGAAGAAAATCAAATGGGGGCTGTGTGAGAAAGGTCAGGACAAAGACCAACTATTAAACACAAAAATAAATTCTAGCAATAAACTCCTTTTTCTTGACTTGAGAGACAGTTTTGTAGCTCCTGTTTCAAAGCAAAAGCCCAGAATTGATATTAAATCTGTATAAATCACAAGTAAATGTTCCCTGTGATGTGTGTTTTCTGCTTCCCCTTCTTTAGAACCCGAGCATTTCACTGAATTTACATTACACATGTGTACACACCTATTTGTGTGTGTGTAAGGGCTTCACAGATGCAAAATAAATAACTAAAATTATATTGGTTTGTACTTCACTTCACCTGGTGTAAATTGCAAACCCAAGAAGTTTTTATGGATGTCAGGACAAAGACAAATCTTGGCTCAAGGTGATGACTTTAATGAGAATCTGTGGCTTTAAAAACCCCAAACTTTTCTTCAGTCAATGAGGGAAGGGAAGGGAAGGGAAGGGAAGGGAAGGGAAGGGAAGGGAAGGGAAGGGAAGGGAAGGGAAGGGAAGGGAAGGGAAGGGAAGGGAAGGGAAGGGAAGGAAAGGAAAGGAAAGGAAAGGAAAGGAAAGGAAAGGAAAGGAAAGGAAAGGAAAGGAAAGGAAAGGAAAGGAAAGGAAAGGAAAGGAAAGGAAAGGAAAGGAAAGGAAAGTTATTGTGATTTCCACCAGGCCATCTCAGTGTGTGCACCATTCCTCCCAACAATTAAAGCTGAAATTTAACCCAGGAAGCTCTGCAGTGTGGTGACAATTTGAATTTTTGGGCCAGCAATGAGGTGAGTTATGTAAGAGCAGTGTAAGAGCTGTTAAGTCTTTTCACCCCAGGCATTTGGAAACCCAGCACATATTTTCCACATTAATCAGGCAGGAATATTCCTGTGGCCTGTGGGCATCACTTTCCCCCTCCAACAGACTCTGCATTTTGGGGCACCTCCCTGAGGTCAGTGTCTGTCCCCTGCCCTTCAGCAGAAAGGCTGCACCAACATTTCCTCCATCACTGCAACTCCACCACCAGAAGGTGAAAAACCCATCCTGATCAGAGCAGGGTCCTGAGTGAGGCAGCCCTGAAAGAGAACAGAATGAATTACCTGAGAAAACCCAGCATTTGGAAAAATGCATCCTTCATGTAGTTCTAACACCAGAGGAGAAACATCACAGATGTGACTTAAAGTGCTCAGAAAAAGAAATGGGAAAGTTATTTCTATTCAGTTTCTACTCAGAGCAGTGTGAGAATTTAATATTTCTGTATTTTTTTAACATTACTCCATACAGATCTTTAATTCCTTCATACCCTTTCTCCTCCCAGATGTGTGGCTGCTGTTTCACTTGCCTTAAGATAAGCAGAATACCACAACAGAGCATTTTTAAAATAGCATTTAAAGGTTTTTTGTGTTTTTGTGGGGTTTTTTGGGTTTTGTTTGTTTGTTTGTTTTTGTTTTGTTTTGTTTTTGTGTTTTTGTGTGTTTGTTTGTTTGGGGTTTTTTTTTAGGTGGAAAAGGCCAAAGTGCTGCTTTTCCTCTCTGCATTTTAGGAGCTGTCCAGGGCTCGTGGTGCTGTAATTGATCTGAGTTCAGATCATTCAAGTTCTAAAGCAATCCAGCACAGGCACCTGTGTTAAATATTCCTTTAAACACTTTATTTTCAGGCACTCAGGTCTAAAGATTGGCTTTAGTTCTGTACTAAACCATCTAAGCTGAGCTTTAGAAGGTGATTTAGGAGGTGAATAATGGTTTTAGATGGTGCAAGGTCTAACTAATTAATCAATTAGGGTTCTTATACAGCAGGCTACTTGTGCTGTCTGTTGCCTGCAGATGATCTGAAGGAATTACAGCAACGTGAACTGTGTAAATCACAGAATTTAAGGAATTACAGCAGCAAATGTTTCTTGATTCTTACCTTTCCGTGGATGTGGTTATTCATATTGTGGACTGGGGAAAATTGCCACAAAATCAACAAGTTCCAATTTCCCCCTCTTTGTTCACCAACCCAGAATAAATCAGTGAATCAGAGAACCAGCAAGGCAAGAAGAGAACTCCAAAATCATCAAATCCAGCTTTCAACCACCATGGCCACTAAATCCCATTTTATCTTAAATCCACTTTTTATTAAAATTTCTCAAATTCATGCCACAAGATCTCCAGAAACTTCTTAAATGGGAGTCCAGTGAAGAAAAAAAATAGAGGTTAATTCAGTGATCAGCACTTCAGTAATGTAAAACCAGATTTAATTTGTAAAACCCTGTGAACATATGCCATTATGCCTTGGATTTCACACTTAATGTATTTTCAACATGGTTAAATTAAGAAAAAATAATTAAAGTCAACTGAACAGCCTTAATAGTTGGTAGTTGGAGAGCTGAATTAGTATTTTTTGGTTGCAAATTGAAATATTAAGTCCATCTGTTTTCCTCTGAAGAAATTCCTGAAATTACAGGGGTTTTTTTTAATCAATTTTTTTATGTAATTAAAAATTTAATGAAAACCCACACGCTTCTGTCAATTTAAAATAGTAATTTTAATAGCAAATGATTTTCAATAGTAAATAATTGTAACAGCAAAATTAGCAATTTCAAAACCCAAAACCAAACGCCCACCAACAGGAAGGAAAACTGAACACTGATAATTGCTTCAGATGTAATTGCAAAATTAATATAAATATAACATAAATTAATACCCTTGAATTCCACCAAAGAAAGGACTGCACAGTTTGGAAATCCACATTTTCCATGCAGGGCCTTTCATCATTTGCTCTTTATAAACTGCTGGAACTTCTGCATAAATTAAGAATGGAGAGAGTGCAAACAACTCTGCTTTATGGCACATCCTTTAGAAAATACATATTAATATACACAAATATAGATAATATCGTGTGTGTGTGTGTTTGTGAGTCAATAGCTGAGCCCCTGCCTGGAGAAGTAATAGATAATTTATCTCACAACACCCAAATACAGCAGATATCTGAGATTTTACCTTCCCTTCTACTTAACGCCAGAGTAAATTAGAACTTTGAGTCCCCACATCCCCAGAGTTCAATTAAAGCTGGAGTTTGAGGCACAGATTCTGAAATCAGTTTGTTTGTGCAGCATTCCAGCCCATTTTCCAAACAAAGCAGAAGGCAATTTATCCCAGGCTCTGTTGCTCTGCATAATGAACTTCGTCTCTTGTTTAAAACCTTGTCTTGAAATCAGCTGGGTCTGGGCTTGATTTGCACCACGTCAGGGTCAAGAGAGCCCAGAAAGTCACATTCTGTTAATGCTCTGAGCAGGCTTGGATCATTCAAGAGATCTCCTGTCTTCACAGTATGAGGATTTAATCTAATTTGTTTGTTTGATTATTTGTTTATTTATTTATTTATTTAAGATTATTTGAAACTATTTAAAAATCTGTAACTTGCTTTAAATCTTGAAGCAATGTCAAAAAATGTGGTTGTTTTAGAACACTAAAACTCTGAACTCCTTCTCTAAATACAAATTCAATACCTTTAATTTGGTTTTTTTTTTTTTTTTTTTTTTTTTTTTTTCCGCCCAGCATCCTTACTGCTGGTGATCTGATGGATATTCCAGCAGATTCCCGTGGGAATGCCTCTGCCACCTTCCTGGGAATTAATCAGCATCTCCCTGACCTGTGAATTGTTCCCCAGCAGCAGCAGCATGAGGGGTGATCAATAAGTGACCAACCCACTCAGCACCTGGGGACACCTGGCAGGACAGGAGGTGCTGCCTGAGAGGAACCCCGTGGCACCAGAGATTTGACAATAATTGGGGCTTTGCTTTGGCTCAGAACTCTCAGATAACTCTGTTTTTTATTTGTGCTGATAAACTCCTTATCTCATATAAGCACCACTTGAAAAGCACCGCTTTTGGATCAACCCCATCTGAATAAAACAAATTCAAACTTTCTCCTGAAGGATCTGCTGAAAGTTTCACTCTTTCCCAGGATGTCCATCTCAATCCAAAACCACTCATTTTTCCTTTCACTCATTTAGACAGTAAATAAGAAATATCAATAAGAAATGTAATTTGCATTTTTATTTTATTTTGCAGTGTTATAATTCAATATTATATTAAAAACAAACAAACAAACAACCCCCCCCAAAAAAAACAACAAAAAAGAAAAACCAAAACAAAACAAAACCCCAAAATCTACAACCTCCCAGAAGAAGCAAAACTGTCCTTTTCAAATCTATGATTCTGGCAGTGTGACAAGTAAGGATCCAAAAGAGTTTTTTGATGCATTTTCAATCTGTGACTCTCTTGGGGTCATTGCAGGGAAAAGTTTGTGAAACCAAATCTCTGTGGTCCCTAAAATTTGTTGCAAGAATGCAGGTGATTCTTTATGAAAGTCTCACTGCCAGCCCAGGGATCTCATCAGAGAAATATAATTACACTGAAAAAAAATCCCAGCTGAAAATATAAGAGACTTTATTAAATCATATTTAAATTTAGTAAGACATTTTTCTCTTGTCCTAGAAGAATTAAAAGAAATACCAGCTATAATTCAGTGTTTAAAACCCATTAAAAGGAAAATTTTAACCATCTGGGTCACTGCAATTTAATCCTAATTTCGAGAAGAGGAAAATACATTTAAATTTTAAAAGAGCATTCTGGTACAATTAATTCAATTGGACATGAGTACAGGTGCAATAATTGCTGAGAATATTAGTATAAATAAGGGTAATCTATTTTAAAAAAAATCCCTTTTATGATTAGAAATACACTTGAAATAGGTGTAGATTGTAAAAGAAGACGAAGTTTGCTTATTTTTAAAAAATCTGAATGAACTTCAGATGTAAACCAGGAGGAGTTCCTGAAGTTATTCTGTGTTTCTGCACAATCATTGAAGAAGAAAGCTGGAAATAACTCAAAACAGAGAAAGGAAATATTACTGCTTCACTAGTGATAAAGACATTGGATTAACCAGACAAAATCTGCAGAATTTTTGTTACACCTTTGCAAAAATCCTGACAGATAACTGAGAAAACTTAATTATCACCCCACTTATCAAAGGAGTTTTGTGTGCAGTGTCACTTTCATAGGAAGGATGGTTTTTATCTGTTTATTGCTGTGCCAAATGTAGCAATATTTAATAAAATTTCCTTGATGTTTTGTCTCCTTTTGGTGCTTGGGGTTGTTTTCTCTACTCAGAGTGGAGAGATCTGCAAACGAGGTGGAAAAATCCGAGTGGCACTGACACATCCTCAGGTAGGAGAGCCCTGGACTCGCCCCAGGCTTTCCAGAAAAACCAAACCAGAGCAGCCTCTTTAGGGATATCTGAGTTATTGTCCTGAGTTTTCTCCACCCCACTCTTGGGTTTTACTCCTATTCTTGGCCTCTTGAGTTTTATTCCTATCAGACCTGACCCTAAAGCCTCACTCTGATAATTTCAATCTCATCAAATAAACAATTATTTCCTCCTCTAAGTGCTCCTGCAGAAGTTGATATAAAATTGAAGCTTGTGATTCTATCTGGTTTACTTTTAAATAATATAGCTGATATAGAAACAGAACTAAATACTTATGAGCTGCCAGTGACAAATGAGAGAGGTAATTCATTTCATGAGTGCAGTGGGTGTCAGATATTTGCTGCATTTCTGCAGCACAGCAGTGAAACTTTCACTGGGACTGCAAATATTGGTGCCACAGGGTGCAAACAGTGGCTCAAAGAGGTCCAAAGATAAACTGGACCAGAATAAACCTCAAAGTGGGGCTGTCACACATCTATTTCATTAAAAAAAAAAAATCCCAGAATTTCTGGTTTTAACTCCGAGTTGAAGTTATAAAAAATTCAAACAAACAAGACCCAACTAAGTTTCTACAAAGAGAAAATTCTGAAGCATCACCTGTCTCAAAAAAAATATTAAAAAAAATATTATATATAAGAAATTTAACTGAGCCTAGAAGGAATTGATAACTTGTAGCTGGAACTGAGAGATAAAAGATTTAAAAGACACAATGTTTGAGGGGAAAAATTGGATGGAGTTTCTATCTCAGTGGAGCCAAATACAATATTCCACCAGGGAAACCACCCACGGGAACTTTGTTTTAAAGAGCTGATTTTCATTCCTTTCTCTCCAGCAAAAGGTTTAAATACAATCATTTCATTACTTTATCACTTACAGATTCTATTAGTAAAAGAATGAAACAGAACTGAACTTACAGACTTGCTGAATTATGAGTTGTGTTTGAAAAGGAAGAGTTTCTGTTCCAACCTTGGTTTCCAGTGGAATGATCTCATTGCTAAAACGACCTCTTTTCAATATACATCCTTAATGTTGAAAACAACTTCACTTTTAATTCAAATGTATAGGAAGATATCTGAGAGAAATATAATTATCATATATTAACTTCTTAATTAGTGGTTCGCAGAGCCTGCAGACAAAGCATAAAATTTCAATGGCATGGATGTTATTAGAGACAATATTTTATTGACATCAGTGGAAAAGTCACATACTGAAATCCAGACAATTTCCCTGTCAGGAGATAAATAGCTTTTCCTGCCTATGGTAGTATTTATTTTGTAGGTATTTTTAACCTATGAAAACATCTCCAGTTGTGAAAGAGCAAGTTGTCTCCAGCTTTTCTTCCACTCAGACAAAAGAGAATTATTGTTGTTTTTGTTGCCTTTGTGAAGTTTTTGCTGCACTCATAACTCCTGAAGTATTAGGTTTAGCTGTCTCCCCCTCATCCCTTTGCATTAACCACTGTTTGTACCCTCATTTAAATGGAATTTTGGGGATCAACACTAAGAGGATGGTGCAGCAACGCATCCAAAAAAGAGCACCAAACTCTCTGGAGACAAAGCCAGGAGCACCTTCACATTCTAGAAAGCAAAAATCAGTGTTTGGCTCGAGAATTCATCACGTGAGAAGAAATTTTTGAACTTTTACTCCAGATATTATTGTTTGGTTCATGTAAGTTACTATTGCTGTGAATAGCTCTGCAGGGTGACTACCTGGAATTGAGAAGGAAACAAGATTTATTTATCACTTGAACAAGATTTATTTTTCATTTCCAAAAGTGGCCAAGGACAAGGTGGAGAGAAAACCCCAAGTCTCTCAGGACAGGACTGTCCCAGGTGTGACACAGCCCTGGAGAACCCCCAGGAGAGAAGCTCTGCTGAACCTTCAGGAGTTCCCTGAGAGCTCTTCCACCCTGGGATTCACAGTGGTCAGGGCTGCAGAACCAAAGGAATCCCCAAAATATCCCTGTTCCCTGTTCCTCACCAACCCTGGCCTTGCTGAGAGGTTAAAGATCCCCTCCACAGCTTTAGGGCATTGAGTTTCCACCTTGGACATTTTCTGTGGAGATAAAACTTCTCCTGTGCAGGGCATGCGCTCCTCACCATCCTGCCCAAACTCAAGTATGCTTTTGGAGAAAGTGTTTAATTGGGTTTTTATGGGATATAGCAAAAGAATTTGCTTCAAATGCAAATTTGCAAATTCCTCTTTGCTGTTATCATTTCAATTTCATGGCTTAAAAAAAAAAAAAAAAAAAAAAAAAAAAAGAAGCCAAATTTTGCTCTTTAAATCCTTACCACCTCATCAGAGAGGAGAGTAAGGATGTAATTGTTGCTAATTTTGTTAATCCCCTGATCAAGCCACCATTGATCCCAACCATTTCCTTTTTCATTGGTTGTTGTTATTTATTTATTTTTCCTTCCATATTGGAAATACTTGGGTAGAATACTTGGCTCGGGATAAAATGTCACCGAATATGGACAAGTTATCACTGGGTTCTGTCCTTTTTCATGGGCTGAATTAATCAGGACATCAAAACCAGATAAGAATTCATTAACATTTCTGCAGTTTTGACTAAACCTCGCTGATTTATTCTTTCTGCATTGTGATGTTGTTTAAAAGACTTGTGAGACTGAGGTGGAATCATTCACACCCTATGGATTTTTAAAATTATTTATGTGTCACTCTTATACCCACAGACTTGTTAGTAAAGGAATTAAATCCTCCTGTTCCAACAACCTTTTGTAGTTGTTAAATCTACAATTTATTTGTAGAAACCTGGACTAGCTTGTTACAGAAGCAATGCAACAAAATGCCTTCTCAAATTAAATATTCTCTAACTCTCCAGTCTGGTTGCACATTTTAATTATGACTCTAATGAATTGTAAATGTGACATCAGAATTCTCGTCTGACACCAAGAATTTGGATTTAATTAAAAAAAAATAGAATTATTTTAAGCAGATGTGTTTAATGATCGTGGTGCAATTAAAATATGCAATCAAGCTTGCAGAAAGTACATAATCTCAGGATATATTTGCACAATATTCTCTTTGTTCCACTGGAAACTCTGCTGGTTTCTGACACTGAACTACAAATGTGCCTTGGACCTCTTTAGGCAGGTTTTGCATTGACAAAAAAGGCAAATTTAGTACAAATAGCAGATTATACAGGTCCTACCCACATTGTAGGCAAGGTGAATTTGGAATAATTTAATCAGGATTTGGGTTTTCTTTCTTCTCTTCAGTTCTTGGTCTGAACAAGAGCAGCACTTTCAAATATTTCTACTAAAAATCCCGAGGCTGCTGTGGAGATGTGAGGGAGGGATCAGACAGAAACATCTCAGTGAACAAAAGGTGGATTTTCACAGAAATTCTACAGAGACTGCCCCTAATCCCTGGCAGTGCCAACCACCATTCCCTCCCTGCTTTTCCCTTTGAATTCCTTGGAAAGAGCAGCCTAGAGTTCCTGGAAGGATGATCACCAGAATCTTCAGTCCAGGTTGTTGCTGGGGGAGAAAAAAGCTGATTAAAGCCCAGAGTCACCCACCCCAGCCAGCCTGCAGGAAAAAAAAAAAACCACTTTATATTGCAGGAGGGGTTTGGAAAATCCTTTCTGTTTGGATCAAGTGCTTGAGGGTGTGAAAAATGCTGCTCAAATCTCTAAAGGCCTGACTTAGGAGGAGCTGGAATCACTTCACTTCACGTGAAACAACTCGCAGTCGTTGGATATACCAAAAGTTGGATAAACCAAAAATTACTTTGGTAATTTTTACTATATCCAGCCAAATACAGGAGAATTTAAGGAAAATCCTACCTCCTCTGGCCATGCACATGTCCTTTGCTTCTCTCTTTCTTAATTACAAATACCTGCACACCCAAAGGTACAGACATAGATCTGAACTTTGTTGTACTTTAACATTTGTAACTGCTGAATTTGATCTGTTTAACACTTTACCAAATGGCAGACTCATGATGAGTTGGGGATTTTACAGAAAGTCAAAGAGTATGCCTGATCTATTAGGTTCAAGGAAAATTTCTAAGTTCAAGCCAAATCAGGGATTCCAGGGCATGAATTCCATGAAGCAGAATTTGTTCTCCAACAATGGGTTCCCAATCCAAATATTTAACAGGATATTTTTGACCATGCCACCATACTGAACCAAAGCAGCCAAGATAGTGAAAAAAAAATTAATTTTATTTTCCAAATCTGCTATACATTTTTCTAAACTGTTGTTTTGTTATTCTTTTTTACCAGTCAGTTACCTTCAGAAGTTTAAGCTGGAAAATGTATTATCATGACACAAGAACCTTGAGGACAATGATTACAGATGCACAAACTTTGCAATACTTTTAATATCCCAAGAACTGTGATGGGTAATAATAAAAATAAATGAAACTTTGGAGTTCATGCTCATTTGGGGAAAAAAAAATAGGAGAATTTTTGTAAGTGACTAGAGAGACACATCAATTATTTATTTCTGAAAATTACAAGAGGGAGTTCATTTTGAGAAAAGAGCAAAATTTGTTCATATTTCCTAAGTGTTATTAAAAAACCCCGAGCCAGATGGAGTAAAAAGTGATTTTGGGAGGTCATTGGGTTGTGTGCAAGTCGGATTAAATGCATTCTGTAAGAGCTAAGTGTATTTATAATAAAGCCATTTAAAATTTGCCATAAAATCCCTGTGCCCTTCAGTTCCTTTTTCCTTCAAACACGGGATTGTTCATTCTGCAGAGCTGCTGGGGGCCTTCACCAGCCACTTGCATTAGCTTAATTAACATTAATATGTATTAATGAGTCCTTAAGAGATGAAAAGGAGTCTAAAAGGAACAGGAGAGTGTTTGTGGTGCAGCTGGAACTCCCCTAAAACAAAACCAATTTGGGTGGGCAGCCCTGCCTAATAGAGAAGGAAAAGTCATTTTGTGGTGCACAGCACTGCTGCAGACACTGCACATCAAAAAGGTGATTTTTTAAAAGAGACAAGCCACATCCTTGAGCCATAATTTTTCTGGGTCCTCTCTGCTCATGCCAGCCTGTGAAATGCGAGTAATTAAATTTCTATTGTTCTGCAGCCCGGAATCCACAGTGAATCATTCTCTCAGAGGGTTTATTTTTCATTTGGGTTACTCTGCATTGCCATAACTGGCAGGAAATTTCTGTGAGTATCCCCACCCTAGCCCAGGACAGTGGATCTTCTCTTAATAATGCAGACAATGGTTTTGTAAGAAAATCTTCTCTTCAGCACAGGAAGTGTTGTGGTATTTCATGGTTTGAGTCACAGGAAGGTCCCTTGGTCTGAATCTTTCAGATTCCTCCTTTAACAGAAGCTTCCAGCTCAAGGTTGAGAGAAAGGAATCAAACAAATAAGATCACAAGACTGAAAATTAAACTCACAGATAAAACAGAAAAGGAAAATTGGGGTTGAGGAAGGAATTTGATTTTAATAAAATCACTTTAGATGTTAAAATTGTCAATGAATTCCTCGTCCTTCTGCAAGGACCATCTTCCAAATTGGAAGGTTCAGTAAAATCAATCTTTCCATTATTCTGTTCTCTACCCAGTGTCAGCAAACACAGGTGCAAGAACTGATAGCATTAGCTTAAACAATTTCTACAGATTGGATGAAAAATGTAAATGACTCAAAAAAAAAATTCAAATTCTATTTTATTCCTAATGTATTCAGTCAATTCTGATTTTTTTTAAAGTTTTCAATGGAAAAAAATAACTAAAAAGAAACAAACAAAGAAAAATTCAAGGTTTAAAACTGTTTTTCCTTCTTTCAGCTGCACCTTTATGGGAAAACTAAAAATGTGGTAGTAACAAGAAGATATAACTTTTTAGCTTAGAAAAAAATGTAAATTTTTTAGGTGAAAGTCCATTTGAAGTGACAGTAACAGTGGTTGGATGTTTTCTTACCTTGTGAATTTGATGAGTTGGCTTTTCAGTTTCTACTGAAGAACTTGGATGTCCATTTACAACCTACTTTTGGAAAAAAAATTGAATGAAGACATCTTTTTATGAAGCTATTTGGATCAGCCAAAAGCCTCAGTCAAACAAAATAGTAAGCTGGGTTGTTTTTTGTTTTGGTTTTGGGTTTTTGTTTGTTTTTGTGGGGGTTTTGTTTGGTTTGGTTTTGTTTTAGTTTGGTTTTTGTGTGTGTGGGGGTTTTCTTTTTCTTTGCTTGTTTGGCTTGTTTGGGGGTTTTGTTTGTTTGTTTTGGGTTTTTTGTTTGGTTCTTTTTTCTGGAATTCTTTAATTAAATATTATAAGTTCAGACATAAATATTGAAGGGAACACTGTCCACTAAGTGTCATCCATTGAAACACACTGAATTTCATGCCCTGGTTTCTATATTTTTCTTCTCTCCAGGACTAAGAAGTCATTATTGTATTATTAGCATGAAGTGTTTTAAGAAGTAATTAAGTCATAAATACTTTTAAAACCTGGGCTTCAAAATCATCCTGATGCTTTTCAAGTACAACTCTCCAGCTGCATTTAAAAAAAAAATGGTTTTCACTCCATTTTCCATTCAACTTCTCTTTTTCACCTTTATAATGGATTGGAATAATATTCATTTCAGATCTGTCATGTACCTCTATAAAAAGTCAGATTTGATCTCCAGCTCAGCTTTTGGAGATGGTTCCCTTTCTCTGCTGGTTATTTTATCTGACTGTTTCAGCAATGCAGAGCTCAGATTGTGGCAGCCAGGGTGATAAAGTCCTGGGAACTGGGAATTGTCAGGCTGATTTCTGAGAAAAAACCATCTGATCAACTCCCCATCTCCTCTGCACGTGTTCAAAATAATGGCTCAAAGATTCCCATAAATATTATCAGGAGGATTCAGACAGAAAAGTGAAGAACTGTCACATGAATTCTGTAGAAAAGCACCACCAGTAAAAGGCGTTAATTCAGGAATCTGCATTCTAAATGTAAATCATAAAAATGCTCCCTATAATTTACAGAATGTGGGAACATAATTAAGAATATTTTCCTCTTGATTTTATTTTAATATAAGCTCTGAGATCCATAAAAAATGAAAATAAGATTTAAGTTATGAAAGTATTTCCATTTCTTTTTTCTGTGACAGCTTGGAATATCCATCTCTGATCCAAAAAAAAATTTACCTTGGAGAACACAATCCTGAGAGGTTTTTACCAGCTGAAAGGGAAAGGGGAAAATCCCCATTTCTGTAGATGATGGATGCTGGAGAGCAGCAGAAGTGCATCCCTGGAGTGTCAAGAAGCTCCTCCTGGTGCTTCTGTCCCCAGACAGAGCTGAGTAACCCCATTAATTCCCTAAAATCACCATGGGAAGACCTGAGAGCAAAGAGGGACCCTTTGCCTTTTTCTGCTCCTAGAGAAAAAAAAATTATTTTGATGCTGTTTTGAGTTTTCTCTGTCCTCTTCTGGGTTTTTTTTAAGTTTTTTTCAAGTTCTATTTCAGCTTTTTTTATTTACCTTTGGCAATGGAGCCTCTCAATTTTCACACAAACGACCAATTGTTATTGTAACTGTCCTGTCATGTTTACATTCTCCTCATAAGAAGGAGGCTGTTGATGGACTGTTGGGTTGACCAGTCTGGTTGAATAGGAAGATTTTCTTCTTCCAATCCATGGTCACTGTTAGAATTCTATAAATATCAAAGTCTGTAAATAAACTTCCCCTTTTTTTTTGCCTTGGACATCTCAGTGTGTGTGTCCTTTCTTTGTGTCGTGTTGCCACATGGTGCCTCCCTGATTAAAGGTGAGTCCTGGGCATGGGGAAAGAGAACTGCAGACCTGTTCTCCTGGCACTTGGAATAATGGAACTTTGCTGGCATTTATTTAAAGCAGTGGTGAGCTCTTTGATCTCTTTAATCACATAATCCAGGGAAAATGATTCTTGGCCTCTCCAAGAAGTTCCCAACGGTTCATACTCAACCGCAGAAGATTTGTTTTAACCTGGTTTGCCCTAAAGACACTGGGAAGGTTTCTTTAAATGAGAAAAAGAAAAAAAAAAAAAGGCAAATTCATTTTCATTCAAATTTGTTCCATTTCTTTTTCATTAGCTGCTTGCTCGCCTTTTATAATACTACAAGTGACTTAAATTGAGCTTTAGCTGAAAACTTGAAACAATTGGGAGCAGCTCTGTCAGCTGGACTTTAAACAAATTATGCCCCTCTAATTTATATATATATATTTTAAATTATTATTATTTTTTAATCCAGTCTCTAATACACCATGCAGATTGAAAGGAACACGTTTGAAGTTATAAACTGGGACTTTCCAAGTGGAGAGCACCAACCCAGCAGTAGGATTTGGATGGAAAGTGTATTTGAGGAAGCAGAGTCCCCCAGCCTTGTTCCTAACAGAGCAAAATATCGAGAATATAATGTCTGTAGGGAGCATCAGTAGCTGAGATTTGCTTAATATTTATGAAAATAAGTTTATTTATTTGTTTGTTTGCTTGTTTTCACATGTGTGACTTTTTTATCAGCTTTCCAGTATAAGAAATTTTAATTATTGTTAAAAGACATTTCTTCAACATCTGATTCAATCTCCACCTCATTTTGCTCCATCCCGAGGTTTTAGGAATACAAAATTTAAATTCTTGTATTTCTTTCATGAGTGTAAAAGTTTCATAGCTCTTAGGCATCACAAGAGCCTTCAAAATTCAGGAGTCATTAAGGTAAGTCACAAGAAAAAAAAATTAGAATCACTTTTTCCTAGTGAAATATTGAATTTAGTTCATGAGAAATATTTTTTATTTATTATCACTCCAAGAAGAGCTGGCAGCTAATAAAGCACTCGGGAGCTTTTTGTCTCTCCTTCCATCTTCCCATGTTGAAACTAAAACTGTTGCTGGAGGGGTTTTATACATTCAATAGAAAAGCTTGGAAGTTGCTTTAGAGAGCACTGTTTATTTAAATGCCTAAAATATTTTACTTCTCATCTGTTAGAACAAATCTGCTTTCCTTTCTTTCTTACTTTGTCTTTGCTTCTTGCTTTCTTCTCTGAATTAAATGTAATTTTTTTCACACGTTCTAGCCATTAAAATTCCTCAGCTGCAATAAGCATTTTGCTTCCTAATATATTTATAACTTTCACCCTTAACAAAGTGATTGAAGATTAGAGTTGATTCTTACAAAATTGTCTAAAATACAGTGGGCTTGAACTGCTTTGCTTTTGGTCCTGGTTCAACAAGGTTTTTAAGTCATGGACACCCTTCAGGTGAATAATTCCTGGTGATTTGGGAGTTTTGTGCAGGAGCAGGAGCAAAGGATTGAAACCACAGAATCAGAGGGCGGTTTTGTACAAAATTAGAAGAAATTAATTGGTGTCAAACAAGATATGCCTGATGAAAGGTGCATTTAGGAGAGTGAAGCATCAGGAAAAGTGCCTGTACATGACATGGATGGAGGGTGGGTGGAGGATGGAAGGTGGAATTCTGCCAGATTTTCCCAGAGGAGCAGGATGTGCTGGGAGCCAAAGCGTTTATGGGCAATGCAGGGGCTTGGAACCTTGACTTCACACTCTGTCTTTAAATAAAGCTCCACTCCTGCTTTGGGAACCACAAACTCCCCTCTTCAGCCAGGGTTTTCATGTCATGTTCGTGCACAGAGCTCATCCCACCAGGGCCTGAGACTCTGCAGCTTCTCCAGGTGACAGCAGAGACTCCTCGTGCTGCCAAACTGGATTTCCAGGGAATTAACTGAATTTCTTGATTTAAAAACCCCCAGTAATGCATTTTCTGAGTACAATCCTTGCACACAGTGGGCTCAGTGTCCCTCCCCTGTTAGCAGTGGTGTTGTGCCTGTGTGGAAGGCTCTGAGCTGGGAGAGGCAGGGATTTGGGAATGCTTCACTTCCCTCCAACACAGCCACAGCAGCTGCCTGGTAAAGCCCCTCAAAAGAAGGAGCTTCCAGATCTGTAGGGATAAACATAAACCAGCAATGGATTCTGGACAGAGGGTTCAACTTGATGGGATAAAAAGCATGGCTAGATTAAGAATTATCCCCAAATGAGTTTAGTGGTGTACTCTGGGCTATGGAAAACTCAAAAAATTTGTATGTGTTTCTGACATACTGGGCTATGAAATGTTTCCTTAGAGGAGCCTTAAATACCAGTTATACCTCATTATTTTTATTTATAAATTCAAATTCTGGCTGGGGTTCAGAGGAAATTGGCACTGTAACTGGAATTTCAGGGAAAAGTGTAATTTAGTAGCAGAGAGAGAAGATAAATACAACCATTTACTCATTCTAAGGCCAACCTTGACTCCTTTGGGGTGGGATCTTCAAAAAGCACTCAAAACTCCCTCGTGTTCCCTTGAAGTCAGATGAAACCCCCACTCTGTTGATCAGACCATCTTTTCCTTCACCCACTGCTGTTGGCAATTATTAAAGTTAATTTGATATTGCCTTGGCCATAAGAGAAATACAGAACTTTCTCTTTCTCATGGGGCTTTTTCCATCTGGTCACAGTTACCCAAACAACTCCTGTTGGTTCCATGGAGTTCCACACCCTCCTGTCAGAGCAGGAAGAGGTTAGAGCACTTGAAAGATAAAATTCAAAGTAGTAGCTTCCCTCAAAAGTCAAATCAGATTTCGCACCTTGGCTCTCCCTAACTTCTCCCTGGGTGAGAGCATCCAGACAAGCATCACTGACATTCATTGACTTTGACATCTCAGTAAAATTCACAGGAGTTCACCAAGGAGCTCCAGCCCCACAAACCCTTGGAGACAGGAGCATCCAGTGCCAACGACAGCAGCTACAGACGAGATCCACACTTCCTACAAACCCTTGGAGAGAAAACACTCTTCAGGCTCCTGCTGCTGGTATTTTAATTCCCCTGCCTTTGTTTTGTCTGCTCCCAAAGCAAATGTCAGCCAGGAGGAGTTATTTGTAGGAACTCTGCTCGTTTGGCAAACTTATGTCCTAGATAAAGTTTGGGACCAGAATAAATTGTATTATGTGTCTCTTATCAAGGGCAGAAGAAAACAGCATTAGAGTCTGCCAGGAAAACTTTTTCAAGCTGCTCAAGACAGAGCATGGAAGACTTAACTCATGTAAAGAAAACCTGTTCATTAATTAGGCTGTCAAGCTCACTTCATTAAATAATTCATCCTCTCATTTGTCTTTGCTGGGCTCTTTGTTTCACTGCACTTCAGCATTCAAGTGAATTTAATAAAAGCAAACATATTTCTGAACAGATCCTACCCAAAATCACTCGTGGAACGTATCTGTAATTATGTGGATATATGCATTAAAATTTTTCATGTGATGTTAGAATCTCAGCTGTTTGGGTGCATTTTGTTATTTTTAATGAATGATGAAAGGAAACTTTCTGTTTACATAGATGTTCATGAATTTTAATGCAACACTAGAAGGAATTAAACCAAAAAGCACATTTAATATGGCAAGATTTCCCACAGACAGCTCTCAATGATATGAATATTTAGTTAGCATTGTTTTGTGGAATGAGACAACCAAGAGCCTGCCCCAGTCTAATACTGGTATAATAAGCAGCAAACTCAGGATTTGCCACAAAGCCTTTCTATAAAATTCAGAGATGCATTTAAGCTTTAAATAGCTTTAGAAGAATTTTAATAATCACAACTTATCAGAGTAACAAATAAATTGAAAATCTGAAATAAAAAAAATGTGAGTAATACTGATCATAAACACTAAACTAAAATTTCATGGCAGCATCAATTAATTCTTTTGCTCAGAGCACCCTTTGATTCTTCATCTGAGTATTTACAGAAAGAAGAGCTTCAGAAGTTTATTTTTTAAATTCCTCTTTCAAAACACAATTGTCATCATAGGCAGCTTCCAATTCTACTTCAGTGTAATAATTTTTAAAGTTAACACAAATTATTTTTATGCTCTGAACCAAAGTACCTGAAATACTGAGATATAAATGATTTCTGAACTTCTGCCTCAAGCATTTTGTTTAGGGCTAAAATAAGGAGTTAAGATCTTGGATTATATTCCATTCATTATATTAAATAGCCGTTTTTCCTCCTTCTGATCAGGGTGGGGTGACACAATGAAAAGGTGTGCTCAGTGTTTTTCAAGAAGGTTTGATCCAATTTGGTTTTGCTCAAGAGAAGTTGAGTATCCCAAGGAAAGAAAGAAAGAAAGAAAGAAAGAAAGAAAGAAAGAAAGAAAGAAAGAAAGAAAAGTTAAATTCACTAATTTCTTTCAACTAACACTAAAATAAGCATAGATAAAGAGGAGAAAAGCAAAGTAAATACAATTACCTCGAGACCAGATGTCTCCTACAGAAGTTTGTGATGTCATCAGGTTTTTTGCAGATGGGGCAGCCCAAATGTCACTTGCAGTAGCTGAAGACGTGATCGAAATCCTCCATCAGCGCTGGGAAACCTAAAAGACAGATTCCATCAACCTCGTTTGGTGTGGTGCTCAGAAAATGCTTCAGCGTAGAAGACTGAGGCAAGAGCTCCATTTATCTATAGTTATCTATCGAGAAAATTGGGAAAAGAAGGTGAAAAAATAAAGGTCTTTTTAAACACAGAGTGGTAACTCAAATAACTCACCAAAAAACGTGAAGAGATGAGAGCAACGAGCAATAACACGAGGCACAAGGTGGTTCTGCAGGACTTCTGCAGGACAGTGGTGGTGGTGCCACTGGATCTGCACAATTACATTGTGGTCACCAATCACTTGTGACAGGGCTCACCAAACACGACAGGGAAAAGTGAAATTTCCAGAAATATCCAAACTCGCCTGGAGTGACGTTTTTCTGACGATGCAGGGAGCCCGCTCGCTTCGTCTGGCACAAGAATTCCCTTTAACCAGGTCTGCACTGAGTCACTGCAAAACACAGGACTGGTCATGGAGCAGCCTGAACTTCTCTCAATGATGAGAAATTACCAGAATTCTCATTGCTGCTGATTTCTCCTGGAAGCCTTGGATATGCTCAGCTACTCCTTTTTTGTACAAGGAAATTCACGTTCTCCACTCTCTTAAGAATGAGACAAGCCTCATTTAACAAACAGAACAAGAACAATAATTATCATTATGCCTTCATTAACCACAGGTCAGCCAGGGTCAGTCTCTTTTTGGAAAGAAAGGGATTTTCAGGCTAAACTGCCCCAACAATCTGTGCATATTGTTCTTTTCTGATGGGCTCTTTATTAAAGAACTGGAGGGAACTGTAATCTGTAAAAGAAAAACAGGAAGGAGCAGTTTTTTAATAAATTACTGGCTTATGTGATGTTTGAAATACTTTCGTTCTCATCCCACAAGATTATTTTGGACATTTGGAGAACAATCAGTGCAAAAGTCCCCCCAGCTCTGGGGTAAACAAGACTAAATATCTCATAATGTAAGAGTACAAAAGCTCTCTCCCTTGACTTTTTTCACCTATGGAGAAGCTTGGAAAACTCAAGTTATCTGTCCAAGCAGTTATTGATTGATTACAACAGATCCATGCCGCAGAGTTAAAGGAATGTCCATATTTTCTATACTTTTAAAAAACATTCCAGTAAGGGATGGTTATGATTCATTCAGAGCCTTTTCCATAATGATGAATTTCTTGTTTAAATTACCAGCTAGTTTTGCTTGAAAGGACAAATATGTTCCTAAATGCTAAATTCTGTCATGTTTCTCATCTTTATTTCCACTTCAGTGATTTTGTCATTTGTAAACAAAACCCTAGAATTTTTAGCCCAAATTAGTATCAAATAATTAATAATTCATTCAGATATAAATATGGCTAAGAGTATGAAGTTGTTTAATTGCTTGTCACTGTTGATTATTTACAATTCTTAGCATTATAAGTCAAAAATGAGTTGAGAATTCAGAACTGAATTCTGCTTCAAAGCTTCTGACTCAGGCCACTAAAAATCTCTGTCCAACCTTTGGCACTGCTGAGGCTGCTGAGGGAGTACACTTGAGAATTTAATCTAACCTGCCTTCCTGATAACACACAATATTTGCTAGATCTCACTGGGATTTATACTCACTTCAGTAAATTTCTCCTGATTTATAAACAGATTTATCTCGTGTCTCTGCTGTTTGGCACATTAGTCACCACTTCCAAGGTTGAGATTACCATATTCACTCCAAGGTGCAGTTTATAACAAGGCACAGTGTTCTAGAGAGAAAAAAAAAAGGAAAAGTTTTCAGCTTCTCCAACTTTGGGTACATCTGAGAGCAGAGCACAGCAGCTGTATCTGAAATTTAATTGCCCAAACGTGACACAGTTGTAGAGGGGCAGGATTAAACAAACCCAAGGAAACACCTCCAGTCTGTAGTCAACATATTTTCCAAAGGAAACTTATAGAGGCCATGGTTGAACACCATTTGTATGTGGTTATCCCCAGGAATGCTTCCATAACTTGTTGAAGAAGACCAAAAAAAAAATCCATTTAATCTTCTGAGAATTTCCTTTCCTCTGAAGAGCATAGCCCAAACTTGTGTTCCATGGCTGAGTTTTCTCCTGAGCTACATTTCCTCTTCCTTTATGGCTTCCTTTGTTTCAAACCCTTCATTTCAAGCAGCGAGCCTAGAGATAGATGGAGCAGGGGCTTGTGTTGTGTTTTCTGCTTGTTTGTGTTCCCAGATCCAGTAATTGTGGCCATCCAATCATGAAGATCATCAAACCATGTACAGATGTTTGGAAAGCACAGTCCCTTCCCTTGAGAAACATTTTTCATTATTAACTAGAAGCAGAGAAATCCCTTTGGGTCCCCTGATCCAGCTCTGCAGAGACACGAGGCCTCCAGCTCAGCTTTCCTCTCTGTGGGACTTCGAGCTGACTTTTAAAAATTAATCCCTCTCCAAAGTTACAAGATCTTTCTAATTTTTATTTGTCTTTTAACTGGAAATGAGCTGTGCTTCAAGGTCTTGGTGAGTTATTATGACAGTTTCGATGATGAAATCAAAAATTAGTCACAACAATCAGTGGTGATGCCTTGGCCAGGGCCATTTAAATCATGGCAGAGAGACCTCTGAGTGCTGTGCAACGGTGTTTGGGCAAAATTATTTATCTGTGACAGAGACATTCAATCAAATAATGGCTTAGAACAGCTAAGAGGTAGACTTGGAAAGGATTGAATGCATAAATGAGCAAATCCTTCTTTTAAACTTTCACCTTACCTGAATTTTACTTGTTCTCTCTAAAATTTCTAAAGATATATCATGAAGGGTTGATATTTTCTGTACCTGAACACAGTGAACTGTGGAAAGATTTGGGTTGGGAGGGGCCTTAAATCCCATCCCATTCCATCCCTGCCATGGGCAGGAACACCTCCCACTGTCCCAGGCTGCTCCAAGCCCCATCCAACCTGGCCTTGGGCACTGCCAGGGATCCAGGGGCAGCCACAGCTGCTCTGGGAATTCCATTCCAGGGCCTCCCCATCCTCAAAATGTAATAAATTGTTCAATTTAAATATAAATTTTTATGAAATTGTGCATAGATCGATGCAGTAATTCAAGTATGGGAATTTAAAAGGCCAAGTGGGAAGAAAGCCCCCTCTGGACAACAGAGTTGCCAGAAGTCAGAGTCACTGAAGCAAATCTGAGATGGGGTCTGATAAACCTGCAAGCAACAAGCAGACCTCAGAGAGGAATAATTAACCACATAAATCAAAGGCAAACGACTAAAAAAGTGCTATTTAAATGAGTGTCTGTGATTTTCAAAGACTCTCCCATTGTAGTTGTTGGTTGGAGAAGACCAAAGAGAGATGGCATAATAGTAAAAAAATATGGGAATATTTTAAAGGATTTTTAAGAAAGTAAAAATATGTAAAAAAAAAACCCAACCAGAAACTAAAAGTATTTTTAAATAGTAAAAGAAAAGGAAAAAAGGGAAAAATATGGGAAGTTTCCTTAAGAAATAGTTAGGACAAAAGAAAAAATAAATCCACACAGAAAAGGATAATTATGCAGAAAATGGGGAGACAGAACAAATGATCTCTTCAGGTCTTTCCAAACTTGTCAGTCTAATTCCAGTCACTGTCACTGCTGGTATTTTCAAGTTCCTGTTTTTTTATGAAAACATTTGTTCAAAGGACAAATAAATAAGACAGATATAGACATAGTTCTGAAGTCTGTACAGTTTGTTCAAGTCTCAATATTTTAGGCCAAATATAAATATCATGTAAAAAAATCTGTGATTGGAACAAAAAATCCCCACAGAATAGCATTGCTGGAACAGAGACAAAGGTATTTCTTCATCTTAGTCACAAACAGAATAATATATTGCAGAAAAAAAAAGCCAAAACCAACCCACAACAACCTCAAAATGCAGCTCTGTCCTCCTCCCATGTTTCAGTGCATTTGTTCTAAAATCTGAGTAAAACAGAAAATCACTGAGATTTTTTTTAAACCAACAGCACTGGTTTGATGTTGCCTTTGTGAAGATCCATTGGATTTTGCTTCCTGACAAACTGGGATGGCAGCAGAAGCAATCAATGCCTTCCTCAGAGTGGGAGATGGGAACACATCCCCCAGATTTTTCTGGAGGTGTGGACGGAATGTGGAAGGACCTGTCCAAGGTGCTGGTAGGCTGTAGGATGAGATTGCTGCAGGGTGTAGTTTCAGCAGGGTGTGATTCCTGTAGGATGTTATTTGTGCAGGCTATGATTCCTGCAGAATGTGATTTCTGCAGGCTGTGATTCCTGCAGGATTTGATTCATGCAGGGTGTGATTTCTGCAGGAGGTGATTCCTGCAGGATGCTATTTGTGCAGGCTATGATTCCTGAAAAATGTGATTTCTGCAGGCTGTGATTTCTGCAGGATGTGATTCCTGCAGGAGGTGATTTCTGCAGGATGTGATTCCTTCACTGTGTGATTCCTGCACTGTGTGATTCCTGCAGGATTTGATTCCTGCAGCCTGGACACCAAGCACTCAAACAGGATTGCTTTTGAGCATCTCCCATCCCAAGCCACCTCTTCCACACCAGGAACTCTATCCACTAAAGGCTGCTCCAGAAATTCTCCCTGGAGTCCCCTGGTGTGGTGAGCTCATGTTCCAAGCGGGATTTTCCCTCTGAGCAGAGATGATTTTATCCTTCTCTGCCTTCAGCACTTGGCAGGAGCCACCCCACGCCAGGCCCTGTCTGTTCTCACTGTGCTGGGGGTTGCACAGGGGAAAATCACAATATTCCTTTTATTGGCCTCCCAGATTTATCCTGTCTCATTCCATGCTGGCTTCTGTGACTCCTCCTAACCCCCAGCCTCTTTCAAACCCACCAGCAGACTTCAGAAATTCCACAGAAAAGCAAAAGCTTTAAACATAATAATTAAGTTGCTTCAAGTTTAATAAAAATAAATGTTTGAGAAGGATAATCAGAGGAGGTGGAATATTTCCAAGTTTAGCCAAAAAGTTTTGCTTTCTTTGGGCAGTTTTGCAACCATAGCAGCCAAATTAGCATTGCCAAATTAATCTGGGCTCCAGAGCTCAAGGCTCAGGGGGCAGCCAGTTCTCAGTGTCCCTAACTGATATAATCACTATTAATTTGGGTGATTTTCTAACTAAGTAAAATCAAGCTATCCATTTTAATCCCTTTCAAAAAAACCAAACAAACAAACAAAACAAAACAAAACAAAACAAAACAAAACAACAACAACCTAATAAAAATACTGTTTGGGGGTTGTGCTACATTTTTTAAATGGTTTTATATTGGTGTGACCTCAAGGAAAGGAGTGTAGAAGTCTGCTTAAAAGAGATATAACTGCACCCACTGCCCTCCTATGCTCTTTTATCTCCCAGTATATCATATTTCTATTCTAACCAGTTTTAGACAAAAATAAAATCAGGTGTGAATAGGGCAGAACAGGAATTAATCACAATCCTCTAAATTATCAAATGGATTTGATTTGAAAATCAAAGCCAAATCCACAATGACATTTGCATTTATCATAATATTCCTTTATAATAATCCTTATAGTAAATAGTTTGCCTAATTAAATGGTTTTGTGGGTTTGGTTTGGGGTTTTGGGGGCTTTTGTTGCTTTAAATGTGAATAAACTTGGCAAAGTGGGAAAAAATAAAAGGCCACTGTTCTATTCTGCCTGCTTCTCACAGCTCTGCCTGCATGGTTACACCATGTTAACTTGAAGGGAGTCTGTCTGGAAAAGGAATGCTCTACAACTTCTGGAGTAATGCTGTGTTGTCTCACTACAACAGGAAAAAACAAGAAAGCAAGCAAACGAAATCCAACCCAGAAAACAGCATTGTAAGCAGGATCTTTCAGCAAAAGTGAATTGTAAATAGCATTAAGCCACATATAAGGCATGTTTAAAAGTAGATACAGCACAAATGCTCCATAAAGTGCAGCTCCATGCAAATTAACCAAATAAATAGTAGCAGGAATGGTGATAATTACATTATTTTCAGCCCTCCTCTTCCTGCAGCTGTATACAATACTCAGCCTCCACTCGAGCACTGAGTAAATCAAAGCAAAGTGAATTTAATAGGTCTATTAAAAGTGCTCTGCTAATGCATCTTTATACAACTCAGAACAGCAGCAGCACTTCTCCAGAAATCAGGATGAATATAATGTGTCCTCCCAAATAGCACTAACTGATTTTAACAAATACTTAGAAAGAGAATATTTGTTTAGATCAATATCCAATTAAGAATACAGCTATTCAGAACCTACTCTTTGCTTTCCCTGCAAATTATGAAAGCAAAAGCTATTAGTAAATCTTATTAGTTTCATGCTGGTCTCTCGAGATATTTTTTTTTTCCACCTGAGTACTCAGTGTCCCTTAAAAGATAATTTTAAACACAGTGTGATATTGATTGTTTCGAGGCACTAATGTGAACTGATCAAACACAACCAGAGGAGATTTTACTGTATGCACAGGCAAACTGAGGACTAAGATCTGTCAACATCACAGGTTAATAATTCCACTTTACCCAAAAATTAACAACTAATCAGTAACTCAAGGAGAGAGTGGAGCCCTACTAACATTTGTAATCATGGGATCTGCATAATGCTCCAGTGAATTAGCTGGAGGAACATCATAAAATATGAACTTCAAAGGCTCTGAAGGTTGCAGGTCTATTATTTTGAGGCAAGGCTGAAAGAAAATAATTCCTTTTTCTGTTTTCTTCCTGCATTCTTTGTGTTCCTTCTGCCTAAATGACTAATAGTGATGCAAACCATACCTGCTGATTTCTTTTATGTACTGAATAATCACAGAAGATGAGAAGTGAGGCTAGAATCAGGTTTCTTTACAGAAATAGCTGCCTATAACCTTCCTAAACACAGGAATAAAGGGGAGGTACAGTAAGCTGCAATGTTGAATAAAAATGATGAGATTTCCCCCTTCCAGAAAAGAGCCTGAAATCCTGGAATGGCTCCCCACCAATCCCTTCATGAGATGAGTTTTTAAGGAATAGTTTATCCCTTTTCAATCCTCCAACATCAGTCTTGTTCTGCAGGAGAACAAAAAAAGAAATTCCTCACAGGCTTCAATTTTAAACCCACAGGTAGCTGGACCAGTCCAGGTAAAGGATTCAAAATTAAGCACCACTTTTCCACTCAGTTTTCCTAGATAAGAGCTGGACTGAGTCCCCAGAGGGATGAAAGCCTTCTCTGTGTCTCCTGCCATCCCTCAGCTAATAAACATCGATTGCCACAAGTGGCCTGGTGCTGTCTGCTAATTAGACCCTCAGTTACACACTTTAACTGGAGCAGTGTGACAGCATGAAGGAAAGGATCCTGAGGATGCAGCAAAAAAAAAAAAAAAAAGTTTAAAAATGTTCTTTTCTTCATTAAATACATACATACACATCTGTACCACAAAATGATTTTTAGCTTAAAACAAAGGGACAGAGTTATTTTCACTCCACGAGCAGAATTCCATCCCATCATGTTTCCACTCTAATAATTGTTGTGATGAATGATATCAACAGCACATCATTTAGTTCCATAACTCCCCCTGACTGTCAGCCCCTTGATGTCAGAGAACATTCACTGTGGCAACAATATTCCATAGTCATGCAGCTGCTGGAATAGTAAGGAAAAGGAGAGAAAAAAGGGAAAAGAAATGCTACTGATAAGAACTAGATGGTGAAGAATTGGAAAGAAAAGGAGTTGGAAGAAATAAGGGAAAAACTGCTCTAATTTCTTTACATACAATTTCTTTTTTCTGCTATCACCCGTGCTTTTCAAAAATAAACATTTTAATTTTATTTTTTTTACATAAATTAAAGGCTTCTTTAGCTGGGTGTAATTCCAGGCAAAGCAAAGGAAGACAAAAGCCATCACTGACTTCAAGAGGCTGGGGATCAAATACTAATTTATAGACAGGAGGGGAAGAACCCAACTTATTTCACTATCAAGTACAGTCTTTGCACTTCAGTGAGTTATTAGTGTCAGCACAAGTATGAGGAGCAAAAATTACAATTTGTTACCTCTCTTAGAACTGCAGGATCGTGGAATGGTTTGGGTTGGAGGGGATCCTTTAAAGATCATCTCATTCCCTCCCCTCCCATGGGCACCTCCCACTAGCCCAGGTGTGAATGGACCTTCATTGCTTGTGAAGAAAATAAACTCTGGCTTCAGAGGCTCCAAGCTGTAGAAATAACCATTTGTGTTATCCCTTTGGTTGTGTTTATTACCCTGCAGGGCTGTCAGCAGAACAGAAGCCACCACTGGAAATGAGAATTAAGGGCCTGTCGGGGCACTCAGCACCCCCCAAACTGGTAAATTAAAGAAGGAAAGATCTTATGTGAATGTCAGCAACTTCCACTCCGACAAAATTGAAGTGAACTTCATCTAAGTGGAGAAAAGAATTCTTCCCAACAGTTGCTCCAGTTCACACTTGAAGATGTTTATTCAGGGAAACGTGAAGTGCACCAGTGAGGGAAAGAGCTGATGTGACACAAAAGCAAAACCAGCACGCTGACCTACTTTGGCTGCTCTGCTGAGTGAAGTTCTTCTCCCTCCTGCCTGGAGAGACTGAACACCACAACTTGTGGTGCCAACCACCTGTGCACTCCCCTCCCACGACAGATCAGGGTTGGGGGAATCCAGGGACGAAAGTGCTGAGCTGGAGTGACACAGCAGAGCTCTCTGAGGAGGTCACCGGTTAAAACCAGGAGAAAATAATATAAAATGTTGCTGGGCTGCAGTGGAAGACTTTGACCACAAGTATTGAGGCTGAGGGGAAAACACTCTTGTGGGAGCTGGACCTGATTGCGTGGTGACCACCAAGCCCCAGAAAGTGTCCTGAGGTGGCACAAGAGGACAAGGTGGCAGGGGTCAGGAAATCCAGACTTTTCAGAGAAACTGGTGAGCAAAATATGATCTTTTAAAGAACAGATGGCCTTGGGCAAGCAGCTGGCCACACACACACACAGCTCTAACACAGATATCCCACCTCCCAGCAGGGGCCTCTCCTCCAAACATTCTCCCCTGTAAAGATCTTTAGGATCAGGACACCCAGACAGCCTCATCCTGCACTTCAGAAAATCTCCAGCCATTTACAGCTGTGAACTTAATCTGTGCTAGAGAGAAGTTTTTTAAATGAGGTGGGGACTGAATGAGATTATAAAAGAATGAAGTTTCCTCTGGGATGAGCCCAGAGTTCCTGACACTGTACTTTGGATATTGAGGTCTTTGCTATTCAGTAACCTTTCATTCACTTTATAATGTAAAGGACATAAAAGATCAACCAAGGAAACCTCTTTTTTTTTTTTTTTTTTTTTTTTTAATCTCCTATGACTGCATCTGTCAGAAAAACCAACTTACTGATTAATGTTCTCCAAAGGGATTCCACAAAATTCTGTTCAACTTCGAGATAATTTCCTGGCATTTAAATACTTTTTTTCTTTTACATTCCATTCACTTGCTGCTTGGAGAACAAGACAATGTATTTACTACTCTGCATAAATACAGCAATTAAAGTGGTATCTCCAGTTATTTCAGGAATTAAAATGATGGTTTAGCTAATATTGCACCAGCATAGGCAGGAGTAGTGTCTGTAAGATTCAGCAAAGCCGTCAGGGGCTTCAGTTCAGCTAAAAAAAAGGACAGAATGGCTCAAGAGATAGGATGCTCACCTTAAAATGTGTTTATATGAAGCAAATTGATTCATTTTTCACCACTTGGATGGATTTGGATTCAGTCTCTAAAATCACTGTTCAAATACAAACAAGAGTTAAATCATGGAATTTATATTATGGAGTATGTATTCTTACTTTCAGTAAATAACTTGTTCTCTTGGATTGTACTAGAGGCTGGTTATATATTTGTATATGCATTTGTAGATGCAGATCTTTACAATTTTTTTTTTCCCCTTAAGAATATCAATGTTTTTGGCATCTCAAACACTCTAAATTGCCTACCAACTGTTCAGAGCTGGTTACAGAACAAATCAACAATATGAACAGTATCTAACTGTAGATAAGAAAAGGCATCTGACATTTGAAACACAATCAAGCCTACTCATTATTTCCCCTTCTTCCAAGTCTGCTTAGCTATATTTAGAGTGGCATGTAAAGAATACAAAGTCTGTAGAAAGTACAAATTATACATAAATCTCCCCAAAAAGCTCTTTTATTTCTGGAGATAAAACTTTGACCTATATTCCTGAGATGCTACATTAAAAAAAAAACAAAAAAAAACCAAACACAACAAAAGCTGTTCAGACAGCTCGAGTCGTGATGCTTGTATTATTTTGTTAAATATTGCTCAAGCAAGTAATAATCACACTCCAATTGTCACATGTCACCTTTTAAAAGGGTAACACTCACAAGCTCCTCAGCAATGGCTGACTTTGTGCTCTGCTTTATTCCACATCAAGCGTTAAGAGGAGCTGTTTTACGTCCCAGAGCAGCTGAGATGAAGCCCTGACACTGTTTGTCGTGGTTTCAAGACGCACCAAGCTGTTAACAGAGCTCAGCTCAGGCTTTGTGACTTGTCATCAACTTCATCTTGGGATCAACCCCAAAGAAATGGAGGTCAGCCAGCCTTTGTTCCGCCCAGGCGAGGCACAATTTGCAGCTCCAAGATTTTTGGAGCCTCTTCATTTAGCACTTCCCTGACAATTGTGAGAAGAAGGGGGGGGAACTGGATTCCAACCAGGAACGTTCAGTTTTCCCGTGTTTAGGTGGCAGAGGAGCCGTGCCTGAGGGTTTTTAACGAGGGGCGTCGCTGCCACCTTGCCAAGGCACAGCTCAACCCTCCCTGGATTTACCCACATTCAGCACTTTTTTTTTTTTGGGGGGTTGCAGTGATAAATATGTCAGGGATCTGGCTTGGGTTTGGACTCGGAATCTTTTCCAAAGAAGACTGGCAGCAGGTGTTTTCCACTTGCATATGCAATTTGTTTAAGCTCCATATGATCAGCTATATATATAATTTTTTTTTACTTATATAACGAAACAAGGACATTTCTCAAACGTATCAAGCCCCAGGTCTTTCTCGTCTGACAACAGCCGTCACTGCAACAGATACAAAGTAATTCCAAAGTACTTTGAAGACATAAAACCCTGTCTGAGCACTCCTAAATCAAGGCTTTGCCCAAGGAATTGACAGCATCCAATCTTTGAGGTGGGAAAACCAAAGCAGTTGACAAAAGAACTTAAAACAACAAGACAAAAGCAATGCTAAGGTTTAAAAGTAAATAAAATTATGTTCTAGACATTCTAGACTGTAGACTCTTGAGGAACAAACTTGATTTTTTAAAATCAGTTTAAAATAAGATCCCAGTAATAGATGCAGTCACATCATGAAAATTATACAAAACATTGAAAGTCCAGAGAGAAGAAAACACATCTCTGTGTTTGTTTCAGATAAGGTACGGGCAGTTTTTAGTTTGATTTGGTTTTTCCACAGTCCTCAATTAACAAATCAATGAGCTCTTTGAAACCTTAGCTCAGCTTTTCTCTTTGGGACAGAACAATGAGCACTTTGGTGAGTCTGACCTTCCCCTTTAAATTTTTGGAACATCCAAGGAAGATTTTCTTACTCCTTTAAGCGCTGACTGATGCCAGCTGACCCAGCAGTAGTGAATTCTGTCAGCTGGTGATGGGCAGGAGCGACCCAAAACTGATGATTTTACCCAACAATCACCAGATAAAGGCAGGGTGAGCAAAGATAAACAATGTCAGCTCCAAGTGGTGACACAATGAAAGGCAGACAATAATGAACATTGTCAGAGATTGCCAAAAAGATAGGGATGAGCAATGTCCTGTTGTTCAGCCAATTTCAGTAAATGAAGATGAATGGCACTGGACACTGATTAGAGAGCAAATGGACAGAACATGGGAAAGATGTTCTTAAAAATTGAATTTTCAGACTTTTTTTACATGTAGCATACAGTGCAGCATGGATATACACTTTAGTTTTCCCACATAGATTTGTGCTGTAACTCTGGGATTACAGCAACCCCACCCCAAGGTGGTGCATATTCACACATAAATAATTTTCAATTTCACCCACACGGCCTCTGCTTTCAAGACATTTTGTGCTAATTTTCTGCCCCTGAAGGCTTGTAATTCTGGTTCATTAGAAAAACAACAACTCCTTGGTGCCCTTATGGATTCCATGGGTTCTGCTTTCTTTTCATGGAAAAGTGTTGCATGAAGGGAGTTTAGTCAGGGCTTTCAAAGAACAATTTTAGAGACTGTACCTGCTAAAACTCACAGCTGCAGCTCTGAGAGTGATGGCTGTGGAATACAAACAGCAAATATTCCCTGAAGTTTATGTAACTCATTCTCTTGTAGGGATGGTCTCTGAAATGTTGCCCAAGCAAGGCAGGAAAGCTGAACTTTTCTGATAGAAATGGAATCCTGTTAAGGCTGGTGGCTGGGCTGGTTTGTGCACGGCAGAGATTACCAGTGAACGATTCACAAAGTCCTGCCTGCTTTGATACACTCTGGCTGCTTCAGCCTGGCACATCAGCCTTGAGACACATTATTCCACAGCCTTGTGGAGCATTACACACCAGTGTTGGGGAGTCTGGGATGGTTTTCAGGAAACTCACAGACTCCATAGCTGGAAATGGAATTACAGTTCAGAAGAAGTGAGCCCCGTGCTGGCTCTGAGCCCCGAGCAGAGCAGAACACAAAGTTTTCCACCTCCTAAACTCATCATATTTCCATGTTTAGGGCACACAGGACAGCAGTGGCAGCAATGCCAGAGACACAGAAAGAGGAGCTCATCTCTCTGCATAAACATGAGGTGGGACAGAGCTCGAGCACCCTCGGAACAGTCACCACCAGTTTCATTAAGAAAGAGCTGAAATAAATATTCACTCAGAGGAGATAAAGCAAGAGAGATCACAGCAGCTGCTGGGCTGAGAAGGGGGCAGAGGTGTGTTGCTCTCCCATTTTAACATCGCTCCTGAATGGCACTGAGAGGAACAAAAGATTAAAGTAATTCCTTTGGTTCAGGAAGACTCAGAGGTCTGGGGTTTTGTGATGCAATTTCTCGAAAGAAGGACATGAAGACCTTTGCTTGAGATAAGATTTACTGAATGCACTATTGCAAGCACTAGCATTAATGTAAAGTATTCCAGATTTTTATACCAGATCTCATCTTCAAATCATCAAGAGGAGATAGGGAAGGATTCCACACAAAAGGTCTGTGAGAAGTGCCCAGGAGCCAGTTCTTACTTCCCTCATCCTGGAAATACAGAAGTGCTTGAAGCTACTCAGAAACAGTCAAAAGCTGAATTCCTCTGTGACACCACGGCAAGGTTTCTTGTTCTAGTATTTTGTCATGCTAATGAGCTTCCAGCAGATGAAGAATTAGTTAATGTCTTTCAGGTAAACAGATCCAGAGCAGTAAAAAAGAAATAGAGGATTGTATAGAACCATAATTCTACTGAAATGATCAGAAATGGATGAGGACAGTGTTTTAGCAAAGAATTATTTAAGCAGTAAATAAAAACAATGTAAAAACTCAGATTAAAACAAAAAAAAATCAAAGTTTTACAAAGTAGGTGCTGAGTTTCAAAGAGGCTGAAGGTCTGATTCTGCTTAGGTGCCTACATAGTCAGTAGAGGAAAATAAACATAAATTTCACCTTGAGGAGCCTCTCTGTCAGCCAATGAAGAAAGCTCATTACAACCAGTTTAGATGTAAATATCCAACTTTTAAATGTCTAGTGAGATAAATTTTCCACAAGACCTCTGCCTCTCAAGTGTGGCAATCCTCAGCCTAACCTTTACAAAAATCTTGGCAAGAAGAACCTGGGCAGGGAGTTAATGTCACCTTTCCAACAGCCTGAAGGTGCAGCTCAGCCTGTCTGGCTGAGCAGGGTCCCTGCTCCTGGGAGCTCCTTGAAAGGCATCCTGCATGGAGCACACACCATTCCTAGGGAAGAATTGATTAAAAGCATCCAAATGCCAAGTGAAACCTCCTTTCTGTGAACGAGAACCCAACAATGTTCTCTAAAATTCATCCTTTGGTCAGTCAGCTCAGCTTTGGTAGTACCATGGTGGTTTGAGGAGCAAGAGAAGCTCCAGGCTCAGTGGTGGCCACCACATCACACTTAAAGAGTTTCTAATCTGTCCTTAATGTCCTAAATGCAAAAAAAAACCCCAAAAAACCCCATCAGAGTTACCATCAAGAATGTGCTGTAAAATACTTGCATCATAAAAAAAAAAAAGGAAAAAAGCAGCATTTAAGAAGTCATAAATTCCCTTAGTTCCAAGGCAGTGCACATCTTTTATGCCCACAGATTCCTCTGGGCATATTTCAGACCAAGTGGCCCTTCCTTTTCTGCTTCCTTGAACAACATTTGTGGGTAGTCACTTAACAGAGCTTGAATGAATCATGCTGGAATGCTTATGAATATCCCTTTTCCTCTTGGTTTTTTATGGGATAAGCCTCTCCTTGCTGAGCCATGGCAATTACCTGAGGTAAGCAGCCATCTGTGGATCCAGACCTCAAACTGCAGGACATTTTTCATCACATTTTCCCCTACACATGCTCCACCTCACACGGGGTAAGGACAACACAGGACCCCAGCAGCTGATGTTCAGTTGATGTTCAGTGAAAAGTTCTTATTTAGGTAAATTGAAGGGTCTAAAGTAGCAAAGAAAATGGTGAGGGCTGCAATTTATTTTCTCATTGGCCCAAATTGAGGGGAGGTGACAGTGTGCTGATCATAAGTCTGGTCAAATTAAAAGCACAAGTTCCTCTTCTTTTGGCTTTACTGTCTGTCCTAAAGAGACTCCAAATGGCTGCTACAGTTTGAGCTGTTCTCTTGCTGTTTTCTTAACTAGAGCTCCATCTACATTATCTAAATACATACAATTCCAGTCCTTAGAAATCAGCCCACCTTTAAGTTTGGAGGCCAATCTTCAGCTCTATCTCCCATGAAATATGGATGTTTGTATCAGCCACAGATCTGATGCTCTGTGGTGGCTTTAATCCCTTTTCCTCTGATGGTTGGACTGAAACAAGAGAGCTCCTCTCCACTGTGAATTGAAAAAGAAAATCAGTGTGAAATTTCATCATCTCCTCCTTATTAACCTCTGATAACCAACTGAAATGTGCTTCAGTGGTGTGCTACTAGAACTGCCTGCAAAAGCATTAATGAGTCTATGATTTAAAAAAGGCTTTTTGAAAGAGGGATCTTTTAAAAAAAAATTCATTTACAGCATAGCAGCTCTAATTGGTACAAGTTACAGGCTGATTCTACAGAAGGATGCTGAGTTGCCCATTTCAGCTTGCTAAAGCAATGTATTTCCAAAGCAACATTGCACCTCATTCTGGAAGATTCTTTAATTAATTTGAATGCTGAAGCACTGCGAAAACAAAAAACGTGTTATGCAACATTTGCTTCCACTGAGCCATCCAACAGCATAATTTTTACCAGTTTCTCTATGTTCCCATTGTGTTTAATTCTGTTACTTGTATGAGGCTGCAGATGTCTGTGCCTTTTCCCCACAGCTAAGGCTGTTCTCTCATATAATGTAATGGCTACAATATAACCCCCAGATCCAGGACAATTCACTTGTTATGGGAGGTTAATAATTTTTCCTTCCTACATTTTTATGGAACATTTACTTTCAAACACATCCTAGTGGCTGAGGTGTTAATTCAAAACAGGCCTTTGAACAGCTAGTAAGAAAATGAGAAGGGAAATCCAATTTCAGAAAATGCGTGAAACTGTGCAGAGGGGGGGGAAAATGTCATTTTTAGAGAATTGTCTGCAGATGACTTTGAAATTCACCTCAGAGCCACGTGGTGATGTTGGACAGAACGGAACCTCACTGCTGTGCCTCATGACAAACACAGCAGCCAAACCCTCAGGATTTGGGAGGAGCAGACCTGCAGGTCAGGGCTGTGCTGTTCCTGGTCCACCCCAGTGGTTTTCTTGCCTTTTTCCCAACCTGGAAACGAAATTTGAGATGATTTTAGTAAGGAGAGAATATAAGAGCAGATCTTTATTTGAAGGCCTTCAGGAGCAGGTATGGAAAGATGTCCACAAAAGCCCATGCCAACAGGGGTGAGTACATTTTTTGGGTTTTAGGAAATTGGCATAATTGATAAAAAGCACCAATTAGGAGGACAAGTGGGGATGCAATTCCCCCCACAGGTCGAGCTCCTTCTCTGGAGCCCTCCCCTGGGACTGGCTGGGCTTTGTCCATGAGAATGGATCTCCAGGAGTTGCTCTCAACCTTGGTTCCCAGGAAGAACCAAGACAGCCCTGGGGCCTTGCACCCCTGGGGCTTGGAGCTCTGCAGTTTTTGTCTTTCTGCCCAGGGAAAAGCACTGGGAAAACCAGAGCTACAAATAGATGTGTGAAGGATGCAGAGAACATATAATAGAAAAAAAAAGGCAAAACCCAAAGGACATCAGTTTCAGAGGAGCTCTTCTGCACAGGGCCTTGGAGAGTTCCCACACCCAAGCCCACCCCAGCTCCTGAGCCCCTTCCCCAGGGAGGATGTTCCTTCTCACAGAGCCAACCTGCTCTGCTGCTGCTACCACAAATGACAAAAAGATTTTTGCTACCACAAAAATCCCTCCTCATTAAGCACATTTCATGGGTAAATTAATAAATAAGTGTTGGATCCTGGAGGAAAAGGGGAATTTTTGAAGTCTGCACTCAGATACGAAAGTTCTCAACTTTGTCTGCTGGTCCCAAACATTATTCAACTCTTTGCCACTATTTTTAAGGCAAAGGCAGTGCTGGTGTAGTACTGACTCTGCACCCTTTGCTGAGCACAGTCAGGCTCCAGAAGGTCTCATTCTTTCCACTCAATGCCATGGCTGGCATTTGGGAATAGATGTTTATTCAGAGTGAACCGAAGAAAGAGAGAAATAATCAGGTTATCAGCAGCCAACAAAGCACACATACTGTGATGATTAATATGCATTTGAGTGGAGAACTGCTCTTTTTGCCATTAAAACTTGTATTACTTAAATCACATCTTTCATCAAAGTCTTCTAATTGCACTACAGTTTGTGATCATTTAATTATCTGTGTTTTCTTTTCGAGATGGTGTCTCTGAAATGTACCGTATTTATCAGAGTGCTCCTCCACTTCTAAGTGCAACTTGGCCAAAGGAATTTCTCCTGGTAAAAATATCCATCTCAAAAGCATTTTCTTCTTGTCCACTTTGGGCTGAAGCAAGTTAAAAATGCAGAACACCCTCAGCTCCTCATTTGAAGAGGTAGACATCATAATTATAAATTCCTGCCGCAGTTGAAGGTTCACAGGACAAACTCACAATAGCTTCATTACAAATTCCCTGTGATCTCTTCATACATTTTAAGCACCTGGAATATTTGCATTTCTGATTTTACTGGTGAAGCCTTAACAAGATAGAGATATTCTCACTCACTGTGAACTGGATGAGGCTCTGAACAGAAGTTTTTTTTTTTTGTTGATTCTGGGCATAACAAGAGAAAGAAGGAAATAGAGATCAAAAAAAAAATGGTAAAGCCATTGCACTGTGACTAACATTGAGACTTATCTCAACTCACCTTTTAAGGGATCACTTCTTCTTAAAGTAAATGAAATTATTTTTTAAGTGTTCTTTTTCCTGCTCCCAGTGAAATGTCCAGGATTTGAGGGTTCTACCAGGTCTACCTTAAAAGAAAAATAAATGAAAAACCCTCCAGCTGAGTGCCTAAACACTCTAATGTAGTAAAGATTTGTTTATGATCATTCAGAGGAATAGAGATTTGTTGCTTTTATGAAATGGAGTAGAGATTTTCACTAAAAAAAATCGAAACATGCTGGGAAATCAAGTTTTACAAATATGGCCCTTTGTCCAATTAACATGTGATATAGTTCTTTCCATGGGATAATTATGCATTTATTATGTGTGTACATAAAAACTGCAGTGACACACAGGAACAGCACATTGCAATGAAAGCACTTCAATGAAAAATAACTCAGAATGAACTTAGTTACAACAATTTTCTTCTTATCTGTGAACTTTTTTTGGTATATTCAATGGATTTTAACAGTATCTGGTGTCATATTTGGCTGGAGATCAATTGATTTGTCTGATTAAAACACAATCTGTGTGTGATAAAGATATATGCATATAACTTCATACTATAATACAAAGATAAGCTGATAAATGCAATTTATATGAAGATAATAGATTTTCTTCACATGGGTAAGTATAAAATACATGTAAATATGAAACATTCTTCCAGACACTTTAATTCCTCTTACAGCACCATCAGAGCTGGCACTTCTGTAATGACAGTATCATTCTTTGAAATATTTTTACAATGATAAAGAAGGATGAGATTTAATAAAGAGGTAATTAACAAGCTGTAATACCTAAACATCCCTGTTTATGTGGGGTAGCAGATTTTTTATATACTCATTTCAGTCAGCTCTGACAGCAAGTCTGTGGCTGATGGTTACGCCAGTCATAATTAAAACTCTTTCCCATTACATTCATTATCACAACAGATGGGATGATTTTGAGAGGAAGAGGTATCAGTTTTATGTAAAAAAAAAAAAAGGAATTACTTGTGCCACTCTATTCTTTCTGCTTCATCCCTTTGTTTTCTTTTCAAAGAAAAGGATTAACTTAAACACCAAAGCTCTGGTATTAATATTAAGGCATTGTAGAAACCACAAATAGGATGATTGGAATCTGAAATTTAAACATGGGAATAGATCCTAAGCCATGATAATGATATACTGCTGCAAGCTGTATTTACAGATCAGGTTTATAGTATAAAATCATAAACATAGAGAATTATCACCAGCCATCTGAGATAATTAACAACTAGTCACTTAATTGACCTTTACCAGTGCTCTGAAGACACTGATACAATCTAGGTGTGGTTCCTGATGGAAAAATCAATGTCAGTTGTACCTTAGAGTTGTTAAGTGTTTAGATTGTAATTTCCAATCAGATAATGTCAACTCAATAAATTAACTGGGAGCTTTTTTGTTTGTTTATCTTTGTTTTGGGTTGGAGTTTTTTTAATTTGGTTTGGGTTTTTGTTGTTGTTTGTTTGTTTTTTCTTTTGGAGAAATTAAAAACATCCACCATGGGTAAACCAAAACAAAGCCAAGACCAAATAAAGAAAATAAAACACTGATACAGAATAGGGTTGAGCAACAGAAACTATTTGTGTACCTGAATGCCTTTGGAATCCTGACTGCAGTCCTAAAGTTCCTGTGTTCTTGAGCCCAATTCACAGGTTAGAATAAAGGATATTCATTGTTCAAGAGCAAAACCACTCAGCACCTTGCACTCCATCATATTTTCATGTAAATGAGAAAGGCACAGTTCCTCAGAAGGAACAGGTGGGAAGCCAACCATGTTTTCCTTTTAGATCCATTGAAAACAATTTCACTTAATTACACAATTATCCCAACCAGCATTTTTTTCTTTTCCTGCCTGAAGAGGAGCACAGAAATGCATGAGCTAACAAAGTGATGAGATGAATGGTTCATTTGCTCAGCATCCTATTTTACTGGAATGGCCAGTCCCTGGCATTCCGGGCAGAGGTACAAAACACACTGCAGCACACAGGTGTTGAACAATTTTTCCCTTGGAAAGGTTTCCTCCTTTCCCTTATCCTCTGTGTGCTCTCCAGAACTGCCATTTCAAACAGCTGCTGGCTCTGTGCCTGTAGCTGGGAGCAATTCATCACTTCAAAAAGCCAGCTCAGCACACTTGAGCCATCTGAACTATTTCCACCATCCCACATTATATTTGAGAACATAATTGGGGGGGAAGAGAGGACTTCAACTCTCATTGCTGTTATTGCTGCTCCAGGAGAGAGACAAAGAGTATTTCTATTTCTATTCTATTCTATTCTATTCTATTCCATTCCATTCCATTCCATTCCATTCTCCCATCCTACCCTAATTTCATCCCTGTTCTATTTCATTCCCATTCCATTCCTATTCTCTTATTCTACTCAATCCTATTCTATCCTTTAGTTCTTTTTTTACACTCTTTAAGATGAACTTTGACACTCAGGCATGTTTAAGTTCAAGAGAATTTGGAGAAAGACTGTTTTAACAATGTAAGTGGTTGAGGGGAGTGTGGTTTGCTCAAAATTGGTGGAGAAAAAAGATATTTTTGGCTGAAAGTGTAGGACTCCTATTTTCAGCTAAATTTCCTCAACATGTACTCATTTCTGTTACTCTGTTGCTGTTATTTACACACAAGTATAGGTTAGTCCTAAAACACTTATTAGAGAGGAATGAAACACAGAGACCTCCAAGAGAAAAAAAATCACTGTGATTCAGAAGGAAGTTTGTGAATTTGCACTATCTGAGAGTTCTTCATGGAGCAGAGCTCCTGTGCCAGGGAGAATTTCATTTTGAAACCCACCCAAATAAGTGTTACCTTTGCTGCTGACATTTTTAATCTTCTGCTTCTGTGGCTGAAAACTGGAAGTAGGTCATGCTGCAGCATTGTTACCTGTTGCAGATTCTCCACCGCAGATGGAAAAGGAGGGCCTGGCTCAGCAATTCAATAAAGTTAATCACAACCAGATAATCATAAGAGATGAGGCTTTCTCCAAAGCAACGCTGAACTCACAGGAGCAACAAACAGGAGAGAAAACTCTAACAGAGAAGTTGACACAACTCCAAAAAGCTCCAGATGTTCATTTGCAGGTAAAAACTTGTAATTAAACTTTCCAGACACTGCATTTCCAGAGATTAGAACACTGAACTTTACATATGAAGCACTGATGAATATGAAACCAAACGAAATTATTTCAGTCAGATGGGAACAGGCTGATTCCAGACATCTGTAATCTGGGTATTTATAATCAGCCCTCACAGTCACTTTTACAAGGCTGTCCTTGAGAAAATGGAGCAGTACAACATTAATCAACATTTCACCTGAGGCTGTGGGCTCAGGACACAAAGAAATTGCTCTGAAATTCCAATCATCCTTCAAAATTGTGTTGGATCAAAATGTTTCAGTTGTTCTGGGCACGCACTTTTTGATATTTCCTGGTCCAGTTTGCACCAAACAGTAAAATCTGGGGTAAATCAGTGCCACTGTGTGAATTCCAGCTACATATTTTTTTAAAAAAATATGTGTAGGCATCTAAAAACTCACACATTTGTGTGCACATATTTTACACAGGCTGTGTAATGTCTGCACATCACACTGTGATGTCTGCACAGCAGGATGGGAGAAGTGTTATCACAAAATGCTCCAGAGAAAAGAGATTAGTAATAAATGATCCCTCACCTGGTTCATCAGTGTAATCTAACTTTTTCTGTGCTGGGATGGAATTCATTACAGATTTACAGCAACTCCACAACTTTTCAAACCTTTATCCCCAGCCTTTCCACACATCGTGGATTCCAGAGCAACACTTCACTGAGAAGTCTTTTAACTTCCCCTCTAATTTTGCTGCTGAATCCTCTGCAAGGAGATGCTTGGGCTTGTGTGTGTTTTGCATAATATAAACACCTGCACATAGGAGGGCTGCAATAAGAAGTTAATTATGTCATAAGAGTTGCAGGGTCTTCCTTTGGAATTTCTCTGAGAAGCAAAGCCAAGTCCCACTTGCAGCCTGTCAGCTTTCCTTTGAATTGCCACAATAATTAATATTCTTTTCATCTAAAAGTCTGCCACCAAAATGGGACAGGTGGTTTCAAGAGCTGCTAAAAGCTGCTAAATATCTCTGGCAGTGGTGCCACAATGTCACTACAATGATGGCCTTTTCCCCCCAAAAAATTAGTCACAAACTTAGTTTAGGTGTCTCAAATGGAGTTCTACATATCATTCATGTATAGAAAAGTGGTTTTATACATAGATGTGAAAGGAACAGGGGTGGATACTGAATGCAAAGAAACAAAGGAGGAGATGACTCAATATTCCAAGAATACCTAAATTTCCAGCTCGCTGCTCAGCCCTGAGTGCAGACAGTCCTGAACTTGCAGGTTAGGAAATGTCAAAAAATGCATCACTGATCAGCAAAATCCAACAGAGAAGGAAATGAGGGAAATAAATAAAAAACAAACAAACAAACAAAACCAACAAAAAAAAACAAACCAAAAACAAAACAAACAAATAAAAAAAAAGACCACCAAAACAAAACTGTGGAATGCTGGAAGCTCACACAAGCTCTGAAATCAAATTTCAAGGTGGAGCCAAGCCTTCTTTGGGCCCCTTGCTTCCCCAGGCCCACAGAAGTTCAATCAGCCACAAACTGCTCCCAAAGTTTTCTGTTAATATAAGCAAAGCTGCTGTGCCACCTGGTGAACATTTTCATATGCAAGAGTCTCTTTTGCTGTCTTTCTCAATATAAAAGGCTAATTCAAGTGCTCTTGGCAACCTTTGTTGGTGCCTGCATTAAGATGTGTGAATAGTTGCAATCAGTAATGAGAGAGAGACTCCACTTCTGCCACTACAGAGGACTGGGCTTTTGTCAGCACATAACTAATGTGCTCATTATTTCTCAGCAATACATGTTTTAATTTTGGACAAAATGAAGCAGCATTATTTGTGGCATATAGGGAAAAAAAAAAAAAAACTACAGGGATAATGTATTTGAGTAAAATATCACTGTGTTTGCAGCTCGTGACCTGATCAATGATGATCGATGATAAAATTGGAATTAGGTGATCAGATTTGATCATCTAAAATGCCTTCACTTTCAATATCTTTTCATTGAACACTAAATAATTCTTGGCCCATCAGCTGCATGGACCAATCCATTAAAAATATTTAATAACACTGTGGTATCAAATGTTCTCCAAAGTGTTAAATCAATGCTATCACACACAAGCCACACAAGATGGGTTATTCTCAACACTTTGAATCAAATATCCTGAATAAAGCCTCTGTCAGATACCTGAAATATGTTCTGGAAATGTGTAGTGACAACACTCCAGAGCTGTTCATTTGGCCCATCCCTTTGCCAACTGACCCCATATTTATGAACATGACCACCAAAAGTCATTAATTCAATCAGATTCAGGAAAAAATTACCCCAAACTTAGGACACAGACTGGCCTGGCCTAACGTGCATTTTGCTACTCCACTAAATACAGGAATGTGCAATTTCTGACAGTCTTATCCCACATTGCTTAGTGGCTCTTTGCTATTTGTCCTGACTTTTATCTAGTAGAAAAATACATCTTTTAATTTGAAGAAAGTCTGGATTCAGATCAAACCTTGATCCACGTTTCACGCTCTAGAAAGTCCACCTTCCCAGAAGAGTGAAGAAAATATCTGCAGAATTTTAGAGAAGGTCAGCACTTAAAGCATGTCTTGGCTCAATATCTATATGGGTTTTCAGTCTCTTAAATTGTTCTGCTACCTTGAATTCAGTTTAGGGGAAGTAATTTTCTCTATATTTTTTCCCACCAGTTTTTTGATGATTCAGCCAACACACTGATCCGCCTTTTGGAATTAGTTAATTTATATTTTCTCTTGACTTCAACATAATTTGTAGTGTTGGACCCACTCCTATTTATTTATTATTTTCATACTGGAGGTCTATAACTTCTGCATGAGAGTAAAACTAAATTAACCCCCCTACACAGAGGTCTAAATCATTTGGCAGGATATTGTGTTTTCTAATAGAAAACAGCACCAGTTTTTGGACAACTAAATGAACTTTTGGAATAATCCAGAAATATATTTTCTGCAGGAATTTCCTTAGGTGAACAGCAATGAGTTATAGTTTTCAACTTTGCTCCCATTTTTCATCTAGTAACCAAATAATATTTATTCATAAGACCATAAATCTGTTTGGGTATGGATGGAAAGATGCCATCAGATGGCAGGTGTGCCATTGGCCATTATACACCTAGGAAAGGCTTTCTCTCAGGTATCTAAGGACTCAGCCCTTTAGAGAAAGTTAATTAAAGTTCAGAACTTGGTGACAGAAAGAGAGCACACCTTTTCCTTTCCTAAAAAGTTCAAGTTTCTGGATGACAAATTTACCTTATATTAAAATAAGAAAGGAAACTGAAAGCCTGGTTTGGATGATATATAATTTCAGCAGCAGCAGAATTTTCTGCTTTTCTTTCTGGTTCCTCTTCAGAAACTGCTCTCTCCTCCTCTGTTGCCCAGTGCTCTTCAAAATGGGAGTATCTCCAGTTTGTCATTGATTATATTTACAACCCCAGCCAGAAAGCTCCAAAGCACCTCTGTCAGCTCCCAGGGGCTTGTGGTATCTCTCAAGTCTTTTTTGCTTAATTTGACATGAGACACGTCCTTCATATTATCAAGGGCAGATTATTCTGCCTGAAAGAGTCTCATTGATCAGAATCCATGACTCTGACCATTTCTAGGGGCTGATTTTCCATAAATCTGGGATTTTGACCACTCACCAGGTACAGCCTGGCTGCCCTCACAGAGGTTTTTGGGTGGAAAACCAGAGTGGGACTCGAGGAGGTGTCCCTGGGTGTGCCCCCTTTAGAGGCTGTCAATGATTTCTCACACAGCCCACACCATCCAGGATTTCCTCAACCCCAAATCTGGAGCTAAAAGGCATCCTCCTAAGCCTGTCATGAATTTTGGCCCTGCCAGATGTTCCATTCTTCCTTTTTTCTTAGAAAATATTGCATACCAACACTTTTCTTTTCTTTACCTTCCTGCCCCTCCTTGTTTACAGATGTCACCAACACTGGTATGACATCAATGCTTTTCTTCTGTTGAGTTCTATTCTCTCTTCACCTCAGGACAAGATATTTGCTTTTGTTCCCCAGTTATTTCTGTGAGCTGGCTTCTACTGACAACAGCTTTTCTGTTTAGTACTGAAAAGTGGTGAATTAGCTGTTTGACTGACTGAGCTCCTGTGTTTGGAAATCAATATTAAATTGCTGCTTCCATCAATTCGAGCTTCTAAAATACAGACATATTCATAAACTCATTATGTAGAAAAACTGCCTGGAAAAGGTGAGAAATAGAGATTAAAAATACCAGTTTATTGCTACAATTACAGTGCATTCACAAAGGAGTTACCTGAACTCAGTGTTAATATCAGATTCGGTGTCAGAGTCTCAGGGATATCAGAAGAAATACATTTTTCTTTTTGGTTCTTTTCTCCTTTTCTCTGTGTTTGTAGCCATTACAAATGAATGGCATCGATTCTATGCACAATATTTCTCAAAAAAAAAAAATTGAAATACAGAAACCTCTATCATGCTCGCTGCTGAACACACTGGAAATGTGACTTCCTCACCATGCAGGTTGTGCTCACCTAGGATACAGCAGAAGGGGGCTTGGCTTTTCCCATGGAAAAGCTTTCTTGGTTTTTAAAGGATTACCCCAAAGCTCAGATTCCTTTTGGAACAAACTAAAAGCAGGGCTGCACTTCTGTCTGCTGTGCACAGAGGAAAACGTGTTTATCACATTACAGCACTGAGGCTGGAGATAAGCTCTGCCATTTCCCTACAAGCAAATCCAGACATCTGGGGGAAAAAACAAGTTTAGCTGTCAGACAGGGTACACAGGGGGGCTGAGCAACAACTGTGGCTGCTTCTTTTTCACAACAAGCAGACATGGTTCATTACAGTTAGATCATTACCCTGCTGGAAAATGGGATCCTCCAAGAAGGAAATCATTATTTATTACAGCCTTAGGATTTCTTACAGTCCACAGGTTATACCAGGCCTACCTCACACTTGAGAGGATTCATCCTGCTCTGGGAAAATGTGAGTGTGCACCTCGTTTGTGAGAGAGATCCCAGTCAACTTTTAAATGCCAGATGAAAAAAAAAAAATAAAATAAAAGAGTTTGTTTTTCTTTTGGGGTGATTATAACTCATATTCACCTCTTTATATTCTCCTCAATGCTAATCTTTAGTTCTGTGACAGAGATGAGTTATTTTGTGAATGAGCAGAAGCAAAATTCCTTTGGAACCATTTGAAAATGCAATTTATCAAATCCTTCTCTATTGCCAAGTGCAAACTATTGAAAATGCTTGTCATCTAAGCCAGGGATAGAATTCCCCTGTCTGTCTCCCCTGATTCAGAGATTTAGAAGCAGGCTTTTAGTTAATGCTCATGCAAAAGGCTGCACTGTAAAGTATTTCAGTGATGAGTGTGACAGTTAAGAGGTTTATTATTTTTAGCACACTCAGACTTGTGGGAAAATTTCCTCAGGTTTCATGGAAGGAAATGTGTCCTTCCATTCCTGCACAGGCAAGTTCCAGCCTGTAATTCTTAGGTGGCAAAAAAGCACCACTGTTTTGGAAAATATAAAGGATAAACAGGCAGACATTGATGTATTCCATACATGAAATACAAGAAATAATACATATTTCCATTATCTACATAGAACAGGCACTTTCAGCTGTGTTTCTGGGAATTAGCATTGGCTTACAAGTAAATAAAGAGAATTTCTGAAGGGATACAATACCAAACTCTGTTGGACAGAACAGATCCAGTCCAGAAACATCAGCAACCTGCTAAACTCCAGAAAGATGTCAGAGGTGTGTGATGGGTACTGGACATTTCTCCTAGAGAAACAAAATTCATCACAAGAAATGTCCAGAACCTAAAAATTAACATCAAGTTGGCCTCTTAGATTTGCAGAATTATCTCCCCTAGCTCTGGCAGGAACACTAATTACTTCCTTGGACTACACAGCTAAATTTTAGGTGAGTAAAACTAGATTAAAATGCTCCCCCTCTAAATGAAGGCTTTGCATAAAAGAACAGAGCCAATACTGAAAACAAGGTGCGTGCCATTACTGCCAAAAAATTTACAAGTAGCAGGAATACAATTTCCTGTTTTTATAGCCTCATCTGTATAAGCATTTTTATAGTCACTTCCATAAAAATGTCTGAAAGTGCTCCATAAATATTAATGAATTAACCTCCCCTGCGTCCCCATATGGTGGGTATTTATTTTTACATTGTAGAGTTGGAGAAACAATTGCAATAAAGTTAAGCTCGGTGCACAAGTCCAGCTCCTGATTCTTTTAGAGGATCAGGGATAAATAATCCTGGATCCTTGATAGTAAACTCAAGGATGAGTTATCTACCCTGCCATAGGCAGCCCATGACTCCAGAGCAATGGGATTTCCAAAAATCTTGAGCAATGGGATTTTTGGAAATCCCATTTTTGTGCCCTGTCCCGGCAACACTCTCCAAAATCAAACATCTCTAAAAATTTACTTCCCTGGAATAAACAGGATGAATATTTTGGTGTTACACTTCCACAGTATTCCTGCAGCTCTGGAAATTTTTCTGCAGGATGGTATTTTTAGCATGTCAATTTTAATGTTTTATGGGTGGACACATAAGAGGCTGTAATCCAAGAAAGACCAAAAGATTTCCAGGAGGAAAAAGTACAAAGATTCAAATTCATTCCTGATAAGAGAGAAATAGCTAAAGAGATATAAGTCCATAATGAGTTAAAAACCCATGTAGGGCTCTTGTACACCATTTGCACATACACACAAAAAAAATATGACAAAAAATAATAAAATCAGCTGAAATTACAGAACTATTCTGCTCAAATAACAGAGTGTGCAAGAATTAGTACAAATAATTCCACAGAAATACTTTTTCCTAAATGGTCTTTTCTTTCAGACAATTTCTGAGTCTTTGGATATGGTTTGGTAAAAGCCTTCTACTTCATTACTCTTCATTTTTCATTTTACTTGCTTTTTTCTTCCTCCTTTTTTTTTTCCTTTTTTTTTTTCTTTTTTTCTTTTTTTTTTTTCACAACTGTGTCACAGTCTTTCCCTTGCAATGCACCAAATACAAACCCAGAGTGGCCAAAATATCAATTGCCATTGAAAACACACATATTTTATGGCTCCAACACACATTTTCCTTAAGAAATTAATTTCCTTAGTAACTTAACAGTCAACCCCTATGCTCCTCACAGATTTTTCCCATTATCCCATAAGAAGGTAAGGGATGCATTTGTTGAAATCCACAGCAGCTAAATAACACTGTTTTTCCAAAAGCAATAACTGATTCACTGGGAGTCTGAACAACTCCAGGACCAATCTTTCATTTCAACTTTATCACGAACTGCATGATATTGATATACAGAGAGGAAATTGCATTAAATTTCTGTTTCACCCAGAAACCTTCTCAGAACATGTGTTTTTTTTTCTTTTAATATCTGAGGGAATTTCTGACAGAATTGTTCCCAGTGAGAGAGAGAGACGGTGAATTAACATTTCAGAGCATGCTTTGATATGCATTGACTTAAAACCACCTTATTTTGATCCGTGTTCAAAGTCTCCGAAACTAAACCCAAAGTTTTTGAAAGAATTAAAATTTATTAACTGCTTCCAAACCCAGTCAGAATGACTTTGGGACATGCACTGGTGGAACACTGGCAAGCAGCCCTTTGAGGGCCTCTGAAGGAAAGACACAGCATAATTTGAATAAAATATAATCACTCAGGTAGCAACCAAAGATAATGCATCAAGCAATGAATCAAATTGGATTTAGAATTGCAGTGGGTTTTCTCTTTAATTAAAAGCCAAGCTATGGCAAACCACATAACAAGAATGGATACAAATCAGTGCTTCTACAACAGCATCTGAATTCAGTGTCACCATTCTATTGCACTTATTCGTGGAGATGATGTAATATTAATGAAATAATAAATGAGGCATTGTGCACACAAGTGTGAAGACACTAATGTGTGATGTGTGATTTCTCTTCAGCTTTTTGTCAATTCAAAACAACTAAAGTACAAACTTTAGAGGGTGGAATTGACAATTTTGGCAAATCTTGATCTAATTTTAGTAGAATTTATTTTTAGTAGGAAAAAAAAATCGGTTCTGTTGGATACAAAACCAAAATCAGATAAATCCTATCTGCACAGGGAAATCCATGCATTCCACAGAGTCAGAGAAAAGAGATTTTGCTGACTACAGCAGAGGGAAAATTGGGTAATTAGGCCAAATCCTATAGTGCTTATTTGGGATTTAAGCTTATGAGAATAGCCTGTGAGTGATTATTATTATTATAATGATGTGACAAAACCTATTATTTTCCTAAGCATTTTGTAAATGTACAGGAAGAAACAGCCTGTGAATGATTCTCTGCTGAAAACCTGAAACATGTGGGAGGAAGATGCCACAACTTCACAAAACCCACACATATCCCTACTGGCTGGAGCAAGACAAAGAACTTTCCTTCTTTCCATAAGGACACAGACCCCAAAGTCAGAAGAGTTTTGTGCCTGGCAGTGATGCCAGTGAGTCCTGAAAGGGAATTTGGGGCTCTTGGTGCATTTCCAGTAATCAACTGTGAAGTAAATTCCTTGTCCCTCCCACTAAGATGTGGCAAAAAATTATTCTCATCCCAATTGTTCACTGTTCTAATTTAATTTTATTCACTTATTGACACCTGGGCAGCAATAATAACTCTCTCACCAGGATAACTTGCCTGGGTTCTTTTGTTATTCTTTTGGTAATTTTTACAGTGCAAAACAAACACCACCAGTGCTGTTTATTTCTGATTGTGAGATTTTGCAGTTTCACTCTGTTCTCTGATGAACACCATCAAGTACAAGTTCATCATTAGTAATTCTAAGAACAGGTTTGATCCAATTCATCTCTCCCAAAAGCTGTTGCAGATCTTGCAAATTATTGACATTGGCAGAGTGGGGAGTGATTACCTGTCATTTCACTAACCCTTCCCTACCATGCAACAGGGTCCTTCTTTGTCGTTGTTGTTTAATCCCTCTTTTTTCATTTTTCTTGCTTTTTGGGCTCTTAAATTGTGAATCACCACAAGAATCCCTCTTAAAAGACTCTCCTTAACATTCTGGCCTAAATTGTCAGGACATCATTGCTCTCCTTCCATCATTTCTAAAATACTTTTCCATCTCATCCCTCCCTTGAGACCTATTTGGATTATGCAGGCTCAGGGAGGCTTCTCCTGTGTTGCCTCATTGAAACATTTTTGCACCACTCCAAGCCCTTTCCCTCCAGCGAAATATTGGCTCTTTCAGCCTCTCATAAAATACAGGTGGGTTCCTCTTTTCTGCTGCACTCTTAATTCTTTGGGATTATGTAAGGGAACAGCTTCTTATTAGGGAAGGATGAGCTGAGGGAGATCAAAGCCCTGCTCCCAGCTGTGTTAAAGCCCCTTTATACCAAGGTAAAGGGGCTTTAAAGTCAGGCTCCATGTCTCACACTGAGTGGATTCACACTTTTTTTTTTGCCATGAAATTCTGGTATTGTGTGACTCGTGGGCTGCCTCTTTTCAGGCAAATTAGTCTTTTTTAAGAGAGAAGACACCCCACCTTGCTCCTGAAGTATAAAAGGAGAGTTTGTAAGTTTGCTGGTGGAGGATGTTGTTCCTTCAGCACAGTGGGTCCATTGCGTGGTTTCATTTTTCCCAAAGCTGGAAGAATGTGCTGTGTCACAGTTATCCTCAGCAGCTGCAACTACAAAAGGAGCAGAAGTAACACTCTCTGTCTCAGAGAAGTATAATTTGAGCAACTTAAAGAGTTCCTTGTTGCTGGTTTTTAAGGTTAGCACCAGAAATCTCTAAAACGTGGGAAATTCCAACTCAGCATGTTCATACTTGGTGTATATGGACAGAAACAGATTACACTAACACAAGAAAAAAAATCCTTATCATATAAATATGATGCTTACATAGGAATAAACTATCTCAGGGATAATGTAACTGTAAAAAGCTAAATGAGGAAAAAAATTGAGCTTTTTCTGTAGCATTTTTCCATATCAGGCTCCAGCTGCTTTACAGAGAACACAAATACCATTGTCAAGCTGACAAAATGAGATACAGAGAGGAAAACTGAGGCTCAGTTTCATGCTGCCTTCAGAATATTTGGGGTTTCACAGTTTGGTGGGAAAAGGCAAATCTAGGAGAGAGAGAAAGCTGAGTCCATCTCATACCTAAACACAATTTTCCTGCATTTGTGGATCACCACAAGCAAACTGAAAAGAAAAATGAAAACATTCCATATTTTTCAGAAATTCTAATAGGAATAAGAAAAATACTTCCCTGTGTGAGATAAAGGGGTCACTATGTTATTATATAATGTTATATTATCATATTAAGCATTAATTTTTTAACTACTGAAATAAATGAGGGCTGGATTTCTGCAATGGAATTTGAAGGGCTGATTCAAATATTTAACAAAGTTTATTTTTGATTAAACCCAATGTTTTCTCGAGGATTAATTTCCTGCTTTTAGAATGTCTCTTGATGAATTCCATACAAGATCATTTTTGTAGCAATAAATGAAATCATGACATAAAAAATTGCCTAATATTATCTATGAAAAGGGAAAGCAAACACTTTCTTAGGAAATTCCTTTTGTGTGTGTTCACAGTAGCAAATTAACAGAATTTTTTTTTAAAGGTATTGTTTGTAGAGGTTGAAGGAGTCCTATCATGTCTCTCTACAGACAGATGTTTTACTTTGAGTGGCTTTGCTGTTTGAATAAAGGCCAGGAGTGCTCTGGTATTTTAAAATTTCTTAATTCTCATATATTATGTCAAGCCTGCAACAATGAGAATGAAACCTAGACAATGGGCTCAGCACAGAGAGTTATTCTTTTCTTCCTAGCACGGATGGTGCCTGAGAAATCCTTCCTTTTTTAAACAAAAATCCATGAAAAATCAAGATTATCACCTAGACAAGAGACAGACTCTCAAATCTGCTTTAGCCCATTTGCTTTGCATGGCCTTAAAGGCACAGTCCCCAGCAAAACCAGGGTGGTGTTTTCTCCAGAGTATGGAATTCTGTGTTAAAAATTGGAAGTCGCCAGAAAAACCTTTTTTCTGACCCAGAGACAGGGCTCCTGAGAGGAGTTTTAGAGACTTTTTTTCCATTTTTAGTCTCATGAGAAGTGTGAGACAGTACAGATGTTACAATTCACACCATAACAACCAGAAGTCAAATTATTTCCTAATCACAATACATTATAAGTGTTTTTTGGCCCATCAGCTTTTGCCACACAATGACACTAATGCTTCTAAGCCAAACATCTATTAAAATACCTCACATGGGCCTTGCTACAATACATCTTTCATAGTTACATTTCTCTAAAAAAACTAGTTTACTTGTAAGGTCATCATCTGAAACTCGTTTCTAGTTCAATTTCTCTCTAAACAATGTCTGTACTACTCCATGGCCTTTCTAAGTCACCACATTATATCTCAGAGTTTGCACAAAGATGCACAAGACGATGTGAGCCTTCTGTCAGGCTTTGAGAATTCCCTACAAATCCATTTCCCACAGGAAGTGAGCTCACAGAGATTACACAAATAGATAAGTGAATCGATATTAAGGAGTGGGGTGGAACCTGGCAGAGCCCTGGTGGCGTTTCCAAGCAGCAGCTGCTGTGTCCTGCTGCCAGAGGGCAGGGTTAGGTGGGATACTGGGAAAGAATTGTTCCCTGGGAAGGTGGGGAGGCCCTGGAATAAAATTCCCAGAGCAGCTGTGGCTGCCCCTGGATCCCTGGCAGTGCCCAAGGCCAGGCTGGATGGGGCTGGGAGCAGCCTGGGACAGTGGGAGGTGTCACCAAGGCAGGGGATGGGATGGGATGGGATGGGATGGGATGGGATGGGATGGGATGGGATGGGATGGGATGGGATGGGATGGGATGGGATGGGATGGGATGGGATGGGATTTAAGGTCCCTTCCAGCCCAAATCACTGTGATTTTGTGATTAAGACTCATTGCATGATCCAAGGACTCCCTCAGCCACCCTCAGCTCCAGCCCCATTCAATCCCCCAGGCCATAAAACACAACACTCCAACCTCACCATTCCTGCCTCCCAGAAGTCCATTATGCTTGGTTTAGGAGGACTTTTAATCGAAAATTAAACGCCAGCTTGCTGCCTGGCCTTCATTAAAAAGTTCATTTTCTTGAGGAATCAGGCTGTGCGTGGCTGACAGGCCCATCCCTCTGCTCCCCGCGCGCTCCTCGCGCTTCGTTATCGTCCTGCAGGAAGGGACAGCAGGCCTGATTAAGTTGAGTTAATGCTAACAACCCCTGTCATGTTAATCAGCACCCAGGGCCTTCTCTTTGAAGGCCTCAGACACGTTTTCCAGGCAGCCATGGAGCCCGAGGAGGGGAGGCACTCAGAGGTCATCCTCTCCCTTCCCGTGCCCAAAGGAAGGGCTGGTTGAACTTCATCTGTGCTGACAGACACTTGCTGCCTCTCCACCACGGTCTGACCTTCTGCTGGTGGCTTTACAAGCACCCTGAGCAAGCTGGTGCCTTGTCTCTCTGCCCTTCCCCTCCAGGTTTCATCCAAATCTTCCTGTCTGCAATCCAAACCCTTCACATCCTGTCTATCTAAACAAGATTTTCACGCTCCTCTTTCCTCCCCGACTGTTTCACGCACTTGAGAAGTCTGGCTGTGCCTCCCTTGGCTGGAAACAAAGAAACAAAATGCAGAATGGAAAATAATTTCCAGAGTCTGATACTCTTCCTTCTCCAGGCTGTGTCGCAATACAACACAAAAGAAACAACTCTCATGCACTGAGATGTCCAAGGCAAAAAAGGGGCAGTTTATTTACAGACCTGGACATTTATAGAAGTCCAACAATGACCATGGATTGGAGGAAGAAAATTGTCCTCTCCAACCACACTGGTCAAACCAACAGTCCACCAATTCTCTCCTCCTCCAGAAAGGAATGCAAAACAATCATTGCTTACACGAAAAGTGCATGAGAAACTCCACCACAAGAGGTAAACTCAGAAGGCTGAAACAGAACTTTAGAAAAACAAAGAACAGAGGAAAACAGGGTGACACAGGCTGCACTTCCTGATCGATGCATCTTTCTGGAAGTGAAGTGCTCGAAACTGGGCCCCGTGTGTGGAGCAGAACAAGGAGTTTGATCACCAACCTGTGCTCATCTACAGCTTCTTCCAAATGAGGTTATGACACTCTGAGCACACCGTGCTGGCCCCTTCTTGCACAGATTTTAACCCAGCTCTCTGACTTTCTGGTGGCCCACACCAGATAATTTCTATCCTGCAGAGGCTCTGACAGAGCTGAGGTGTTCTCCACACTGCATTTGTTCTTCCCAGCCACCCCTGCCTTGCTCAGTGGTGGGGTTTTTTTTTATGTTTGGGTAGGATCAGTCTTTATTCTTATCCACTCATCCAGTACAATTTCCTAATCAATGTTTCTTCAGTATTTTTTAATATCTAATATTAACTGCACCAAAAGATGCATAACAAAGCTTGTGCTCCCCCACAAAGCCTTCTGTTACATAAAGAAATCAGACTGGTCTGAGATGAATCATCATTTAAAAAAAATATCTGCTGGCTCTTGTCATGCTGGTGTGTTAGAGATACCTCTGAGAAGTGAAATAAAGCCAACTGCTCTGCAAATCAGAGCTCCTGGATTTTGCCTTTCTGAGGAAGACATCAATTTTGCTTTCTCCCAGTTCTCCATCTGCCTCTAACGCACACAGAGTTCTGATATTTACTGTGCAAACACTTCTCAGCATTAATCCAGGCCATGACTTCCAACACCACCATGTCCTTAATGATCCCATTCTTAATATTAATACAAAATTTCAAGTAGTTCTCAATCAGAGCAACCTCTAAAAATCAATATTATAGTCATTATTACAGTGGGCAGCAGTATGATAACTCAAAACACGCTTGTTCAAATAAATCCACATGTAAATTAGTTCTTTTAGGTAGTAACAATAATTTCTATATGCATTAAAAATATGTCCTGCAAAATATACAGGGAAAAGCTCTTGGTTCCTTTACCCATTTAAGTTGTTTTCTATTTATTTTGGTATTTTAAAATACATAAGGGCACCAGGGAAATTTTTAACTTCTTACAAGGTGCTTGCATAAACCAAGTTATTATATATTCGCCATGAGCCACAGTACAAAATTCTACTCAAACAATTTTTAATAATTGGATCCTTCTTAATCCACAAATTACCTGAAAGTGAGGTTAAGGGCTCAAAACTGATAAAAATATTCATTTTCAAGTATAGTGACAGCATCCCACTATGTTACTGACCCAAGAGTCATAAAAGCTTGTCTTTCCATGGTGGCAACAGCTATGGTCTGATCACTGCCAGAAGCTACAGTTTTAAAGGAAATAAATGGTAATACTCTTCAAAACATATTTTTCAAGGAATGAACTCCAAGATAATTCACTTTCCTAAAGTGGCCACCATTTACAAAATCTACATTTTTCCTTACTCAAGGACAACCACTGGCTTTATGACCGAAAAATGGTGATAAAAAAGGCAATTATAGGTTGCATTGTAAGTGGTTAAACATCTGCAGAGCAAGGTGAGAATTTTGCCAGCAATTCATTTTTCTTCTAGGAGAATATAAGAGACAACGAAGTACCAAAAAAACCAGGTGCTTAACAGAAAGTAGACAAAATGTAGGCAAAAAATGGGGTCAGTTTCTACTGCTGTCCTAAGGAACTGAGCACATTTACAGAAGGGGTCAATAAAGATCATTTCCCTTAAAGGGTAATTAAGCCTTAACCCAAGGCAGGCACACATAAAATTGGAATTTGTTTTGCACAGATCTCATAGCAAGATGTTGTAACAGGTGGCACAAGCAGGGACCTCACAGAGGGAAAAAAATTTAAATGACTCAACTTCCACTTGGTAGTAACTGCTTCAAAAATACATTATTTTACGTTTGGATAACAATCCTGATTTGTGCTTTCTGTTGCACATTATACATTTGTGGAAAATAATAATAATAATAATAGCAACCAAAACTGTTCAAATGCATTTTAATGCACTTGAGAAGTTATTTCTGCTCTTTTATTTGAGAAGAATATCTAAAATCTCACCCACTCCTAAATAATTCCTTCATGACTGGCACATGTTCAGCACATCAGGTGGTATCAAAACCAGACCTTTAAAACATTCTACAAAACTCAGAGTCCAGATGGTGAATCCAACCAAACATACAAGGAGATGAAAAGCAACTTTTCCCAACAAGTGGAACACCCCATGGATCAGAGATGCCCAAAAAGTGTCTGAACTTGGGAATTTAAACTGATTTGATCCAGGAGTTTGGTTTGCCTCTTGAAACTTGAATCAGTTTCAAGTGCCAGGCTTGTTGAAATTGGCTGAGGGTTTGGCTTTTATGCCACAAAAAAAAAAAAAAAAAAAAAGTAGATGAATACAATAACTATAAGAACATGGGGTTGATAATAGGATAACAAGAATAAGGGTTTCAAGTCTATTGGGATTTTAATTTAGATTTTTTTTTGTTTTATTTGCACCCACAGAGAGGAGAAGGAAGCCCACCAAAGCCAGCTGAGCTGGAAACCTCAGGTAAATATTCCTTCACTTCATTGCAAACCTTTGAGGCACTATTCAAGGACAGGCAGTGCCCAGATTTGGTGTCACTACTGATGACACTTCACATTCCTGACTGGCTTTCCTTTGAAACAGACTTTTGTTTGCTTCTGACACAGTTTTGAAAGGAAAATGTGCCTCAAGTATGTTGTGAAAGCACGAGGCTGAGAGGCACAGATGTTATTACTTGCTGCCATATGCTGTTAAAGCTTTAATAATATGCATTTATACTAAGTTAAAAATGGCACTTCAGCGCTCTGAATGTCAGCAAAAGAACTGTTCATTCCTTGGTAAAACACACCAACAAATGGAGCAACACTCTGAAAAGTGATGTTGGATTTTTGACTCGGCACAAGTGGATCCTTGAGGACTTTTCCGTAAAGATCAAGCAGATCATTAGGAGTCCCTCTAAACCATTTTATATTGACATTCTTGTTTTCTGAACAGCAGCTTTCATTTATGCTCTCCTTTGGTTTATTTGACAGCCTCCTCTCACACAATTTTCAGATATAAATGCGAGCCACAGGCTAACATGGAAACAGAGAGCAAACCCTTGTGCACATCCAAAGCTTGTTAATATTTCTGAAACCTTTGCCACCACAAAAATTGAGACATGACCATTACCTCACCTGCCCCTTGGGCAAAATCTCCAGTGCATGTTCCATTCATAACCTTTGCTACAGAATGCTTTAGTGTTTTTTCAACACTCTGCCCGAAAGTTCCTATTTTAGAAAGGTTTTCAATAAAGTGAGGGAATATTTACCTGAGGTTTCCAGCTCAGCTGGCTTTGGTGGACTTCCCTCTCCTCTACACAGGTGCAGATGAAACAAATAAACAAGCAAAAATCTAAATTAAAAATCCAATTGGCTTGAAACCCTTGTCCTTATTATCATATTATCAAACCCATGTTCTCATTGTCATTCTATTCATCTGTGTGGTTTGTGTTTTTTTTGGTTTTGTGGTTTGTTGTTGTTTTGGTTTTTGGGTTTTGGTTTTTTTTGTGGCATAAAACCCAAAGCTTTACCCATTTCAACAAGCCAAGTAGTTGAAACCTGGGATAGTTGTCTTAGAGTTGGTCAAGCTGAGCCACTTCTGCATGGAACACCCTAATTATCCACAATTCACAGGGAATTGTGCCCAACTCCACAGGGAATTTCAGCACAAGTGGTGGGAAGTGCACCAATCCACCCCATACCCCATCAGTATTGTGGCTTTTCACTGGACATTGTTAAGGAAAGACAAATGAAGCCTTCTGAGAAGCCAACAGTACTTTAAATTTGGGGGTTTGGGGTTTTTTTGTTTGCACTGAAGACGACAGATCCTATGAGGTTACAAAGTACCAGTCCTAGTTCTAAGTCAACTCTCCTTCAGGACAAAATTCCACTCTCAGCACGTAAAAAGTAATAAAAATCTGATTTTCAACAAATATTTCTACTTGAAATACGGCAGAATAGCTTCCTTGTGCTTACTTCCCTGTTTTTATGGGAGCCCTCTAAACCTCCACAGTCTTTAGTAAAAGTCAAATAATTTAATTGCGGAATAACTCAGTCCCAATCAGTGGAAGCCAAACAACTCAGACAAGCATTTCCACACTCTCTGAACGAAAGTCAATGAGAGCTGAAGACAAACTGCCTCGACCAAAGTGTTTGCTCAGAGGCCCTGATGGAGCAGCTGACACTTTCCTGCGGAGATTTAGTCGAAAAAAAAAAAATGTGCTGCCAGTTTTTTTCCAGCAGCCACCAGATTTTGTTTCCAGCCTGTGAGAAGGGCTCCTGTACCTATCCCCATGAGCATATGGATGTGTAGGGAGGAGGAGGCGACAGCTACGACCAGTAAATGTGAAATCTGCATCATCAACAGCAGAACAGGGAAAAAAAGTTCTGTTAATTAAAACTTGAGAGGCTCCCTGGAACATTCACTCCAAGTAAGTTTTGTCCCCATCATTCGCCTTTGGAAAGAATTCCTTTCCCTCTGAGCCTGTTTCACTCCCTGCCTTCCTTATTTGTTTTTATTTAATTTCCAGAGCCGGTCACTTCTCCATCCTTTCTGATAACTGTGGCCAAACTGTGATAATTGCGGGTAAACGATGATAATTGTGGCTAAAGCATGGGATGGCAGGTGAAATGAACCCCTCTTTGCTCTGCTTTTCAGGGCAAAGGGAAGCTCCCCTTCTCTCCCTGATCGCCGGGCTCAGGGCTCCCTCTCCTGTTCCAACAGATTTTTCACCACTGCGCTTTCAAACAGACCTGACAGACAAAAACCTGCGATGTCTAATGGAATCAAATACTCAGGGAAAAAAAGTATACCTTTAAATTCCATAATATCTACAGTATGGCAATTAATATTAACTTCTCAAATCACCTTTTATCATGTCAAAAACCTTTGGTAACAGCTCTGGCCACATGACTGGGCTGTGGGGGTACAAGTAGAAGGACAACCAAAAAAAAATCACCTTGGGACGATCATTTAAACTCTTTAAAACATAAAAGAATAGCAAATAATACCATAAATTCAGTGGTTATTCTGCATTTAAAGAGAGATTTGGTAGTTATAGAACATGTAACATAAGCAACAAATATTTCATTTTCTTTTAAGAGGAAATTCCCTGGGATTATTCCATCTGTAAGAGAACCACAGGCAAGCAGCTGACATGCTCTCAAAAAGACAAAATTTAAAAAAGAAAATCTCAGAGCAATATAACATATTAGACTTAATCAACATCAATCAAGAAATATTCAGTGGTCACCCTCTGCTTTCCAGTTAAAATATTTGATTTCAAACCACCCAGACACAATTCATTTTATTAAAAAAGAGGAGACAGCTGAAAAGGAGCAGAAATCACAGTTTTTGTTTAGACTAGATTAAAAACAAATTTAAAAAAGAACACCATACAACTAATGAATAAAGGAAAAATAACACCCCAAAACTTTATATATGAGAAGGTAATTAAATTCATCTATGGTAGGAGGAAACAGAACAATTTCCAATAAATATTTAGTCAGACAGTTCTGGATCTGTAGTGGAAATGTGATACCAGATTGAGCTAATACATGTAGGACTTAAAGAGAGACTTCACTGTTATCATATAAATCAACAAGTAAATGAAATAATGAAAATGTGAAATATAAAAGAACCATGAACAACTACAGCAGAATTAATGAGAGCTGACGATCAATGGAGGTAATGGAAACCTTTCCAGTGCCATTAATAAAATTCAGAGCTGGTTCTCGTGCTGGGAGCTGATGGCAGTTTTAGGTGACACAATCATTTTTGGGCATTAAAGCACAATGATGACAGTGTGCCTTCTGTCTGTGCTGGGGAGGGGAGGAGGTGCTAAGATTGCCATTAGGGGAGGATGAAATGTTCCACCATCCACATGGGACCGGGCAGCCAATAAAATATTCCTGGCATTGCCCTTGAGATAACCACCTGTCACATCACCAGAATGTGCTCCCCAGCTATTTTCTGCTGTAGTTCCATTCCCAAATCCCTGTTTTCACTGTAACATATTACCTTTTAGTGGCTGGTACTCCATACAGCACACGGATTAATTTCCCCTCCGCCGACGGAATTTTTAATGAAGATAAATTGTAATCATGACATTTACATCTCAATGATTTTCACAATGGAAACATTCTCCTAATCCTGGTGCACATGCTGTAAGTGGGTTACGCAGCCAGATACTAAAGCAATCATTTTATCATTGTCAGAGTGAATATAATGCCTACAGCAATCAATTGGACTTTTATGGGAACAGTTAGCTCAGCTGGTTTTGCATTGAAAAAAATGCACTGAAGTGCCCATTATCCATCTCCACTGTCAAAGGGCAAGCCAGGATCTTGGCTTTCGTTCCCAGGAGTGTGGAACTCTGTCTCACAACCAGAATGAGAAGATGAGAGAGGGCCAAAGTGGCCAGGAATGGCCAACAGCAAAAATCTCATGAGCCCTGGGAAGAATAAAAGAGAATTACCTGGTTTGGGTACAAAATTTGGGTCAAACAGAGATTCCAGCTGTGGTTTTGGTAGCCATGGAGGGCAGGAGGTGGTCCTGACCAGAAAAGGAGAAGTGAAGACAGTGAAGGTGCTAAAAATAAAGGTAGAGGAGTGACAAATGAGCGCCTTGGTTGGAGACAAGTCTCAGAGGAAATCCCAGCGCTGGTGTGGGTGAAAAATGAGGACAAAGGGGGCAGTTTTCTCCAGTGGTGCTGCAGAGGGTTAGGAGTCAGAGTTGTCTAATAGCTGGCAGAATTGCCAGGACAAGGTTTTCTGCAGCTACTCCCCCTTATTCCCAGTATTCCAGGTCTCAGGTGGGCTCTTGTCTGCTTCAGGTCCTCACCTGGTCCTTTGCTGTCCCAAGCAGCCTCATTGATTTATCTTCCCTACACAGAAATATCCAGAAAAGAGGAATGTGTCTGAACTTCCTGATCTAGTCCAGGTGCCAAAAAGGGCCAAAAAAATAATGTTCTCTGCTTGTTATTGAATCTTAGGGATGCTGCATCAGTAATCACGGAAATTCTTGGATAGGACATGGTGGGAGGGCCACCAAGCCAGGAAGGGAACTTCCCATCAGGAAGGTGAGGAACTCCTGTGGAGTAAGTTTTGAAAACCTCAGGCTTGTAGGAAAGACAGAAAACTTCCAGTGATAAAGTCCCTTGGAGTAATTTCTGCTTTTTATTTTTTTTTTTTTTGTAGTGCACCAAGTCTCCTGAACATCTTAGCAAGAGATATTATAGCAATAAATCTTTTTATTCTTTTGAAGGAAAATGAACAGTAAAGGTTAAGACTGGAATGTACTACTCAAAATAAAAGAATAAATACTTCTGCCAGCTGTTTAAACATTCAATGGCCAGATCCATGGGAGAAAATCTGTTAATGTTTCTGTTCACACCATGGAGCCTTACTCAGAGCTTGCAAGTTGTGCAAACATAAAACCTTAAGTCCTCAACTTCCATACTTCAAATTTGCAACGTTTTTTCAGGAATTTAGTGGTGGAGAAGAATTTTCTGAATTTATTCTGAAAAGGTCCCACCAGCAATGGATGCATTTCAGGTTCCTTGAAGCGTAGTCAAAGAAAACAAAAGGAATTAAATACTACAGAGGATTAGGAAACAAAAAGCTTCCATAACACAGCGGGGGAGATCAGATCCCATCACAGTCAGGCTTTGTGCATTGAATCACATCATTCCAATGAGCAGGAATTATAATTGTAATTATAATCTTAATTCATTGGCAAACATAGCTCTCAAGAGGAATCAGGTACATGCAGACACTCTACCTGTACACACAGACACTACTCAGAAGGGAATTGGAAATTTTTTAATTAATGCCATGCAGAAATCCATCCACTGACAATTATCTCAATCAAAATCGATTTCCTTGTTATTGAGTATAGATTATTTAACTTAATAACGTATTCACCTCGGCACCTATCATGCGTAAAAACCACAGTCCAGCAAGAAAAACTCCACAGTTAAATTAATTCCACAGAGGAAAACTGGTAGGGAGGGAAAGGCTTTGTTATTGCCAAAATTAAATAAAATGTTAAAAAAATCATTAGGGACAAGTGGCTATGTAAGGGCAGCTCAGATGCCCACTGAGGTTGGTAATTAAAAGCTGGAGAACACTCACCTGTGTCCACAGAGGGTTTTACAATGCAGTTCTGTAGCTGGGAGGGATCTGGCAGAGTCCCAGGTTTACCTGAGACTGAGTGGCTCTCCCGGTGTCAGACTGTGCCTCTGGACAGGCTCCAGCAGCACTGGCATTCCTGGCATTCCTGCACCACCATTCCAGGGCTGACACCTAAATGGACGGCAAAGGAGAAGTAAAACTGGGGGAATTTCAGGAAACAGGGCAGATGCCCAAACAAAAAATCCATGGCCAGCTGGTTAAGGAGGAGGAAGGCACTTTTCAGCAGCCTAAAGCTACAGCCTGAGGATGCTGGCCTAGGGAGAGGCAGGATATTAATCTGACCAAGATCCACTGGAAAAATCCAAACACTGCAGCAAATGCAGCCAAGTCAAAACACCAATCCCTCGAAATCTCTTCTCCAGTAGTGTGGATGTTCCAGCAAAAGCATCTCAGCCCTCTGTGAGCTGTTTCACTCCTTTATTGCAAAGGCTGCATGTATTCCCCCTACCCTACCTTGAAATGTCTCGTTCCTGTCTTTGATTTCAGCTGGTTCAACTTGACACCCTTTCTTCACCCCCCAAAAGCAGTTTACTCACTGCTGAGCTTTAAAAAGCCCACTGTGACACGAGCAACACTCTTTGTACTAAAAACCAGAGATGTGGAGAATGGCATTATGCACGGCAAGAGCTGGAGATGCTGGGAATAATATTCAAAGAACAGGAACGTGAGAAGTTCGAAGCTGCCAATGGAAACAAAGGGAGCAGCAAGAAAGGAGACTGTAGAAAATGTCTTGTCAGTGACTCCTGGCCTGGAATTGAATCCCTAGGTGAGCCCGTGGCAGTCTCTGGAATGCTAATGAGGTGCTTAACATTACCCAGTGTTGGGCCGAGTTTGCAGACTAGAGGAAATGCAGAATGGGAAATGGGAATACAAAACTGCTGGCAGAGCTGGGGGAAACAGCAACCAGGGGGAGGATCCTGCACGAATCCTGGAAAAACAGGCTGGAAGAACCACAAGAACCTTGGTGGCACAGAGCATTTTGCAACCATGACACTCACAGAGCTCCTGCCACTGTGAAGGACACAACAGATCCATTGGGATCAAAAACTCCTCAAGGGGTGACCCATGAGCACCTCATTCTTCTCTCCCTGGTTTTCTTTGCATTCAGGATGTGTTTTTACTCATCTAAGAAGATCTGAATTGCAGCAAGGAGTATTAAGTGTTTACACACAATTTTACACCAACTCCAAGAAATATTTTGCCACTAACATTCTATTTTGGTGTATTTTAGATCAATGTCCCAGATATCGCATGTCAAGTATTTTCAGATCATAACCAGCTGTCAGAAATTAATAATACTTCAGTAGGAAGAAAATGAAGAATATAATTTACCATCAAAAACAAACAAACAAACAAAAAACACACAACCCCTTGGAAAATAAAACTGCAAGAACAATTTAGGGCTATTTTTAGGATGTTGACTTGTTTTGGATCCTCTGAAACCTGAAATGACAAAGCTCTGCTTTTAAAGACATGAGATAGAAAATACTCCCATCGTGTCTTTTTTAAATCTCATAGAAAGAGACATCTTGTAACAATTCCACAGCAATGAAGTTGTCAGCAGTGTGATCAGGTAACCTGCCAAGGTTTCAAAACACTTTAGATATAAAAAGAAAAAAAACAGATTTGAAAAATAGCAATTCTACTTTTAAAAGTAAACTTTTGAGCGTATGTAAGAATCCCACCCGATTGTACAGTCACAAATCCAGATATTCTAAAATAAATCAAATTTACAGCTATTATAAAGCTGAACAGCAGTAAGATATCTATGAATGTACTGCTGTCATTTCTAAAACATTTAATATACAGCAGGGACCATATTACTTTCCCCAGCCTCTCAGCAAGTTAATGTGTATTTTTTCCAGAGATAACTTCAATATTCTGTCAAAAGGTGGAAGAGTTTGGGGGTTTTTTTGACAAAAACTGGAGATGTCCTTCTCAGAAATGTAGTGACTTTGAACAGCCAACCAAACTTTGTGAGAAGACATCAATGCAAACATCCCATGGACCAGCAGCCAACCCTAAATCCTCAATTCTCTGCTCACCAAAGCACAGCTTAACTCAGATAACATCAGGCAGCAAGTTTTGGAACGGGTGTGGATTTCCCCTCCTGCTGGGTTTCCAAAGTAAAATGTCAGCCTGTTGAAAACAAAGTGTTCTGTGGAGCACTGTGGGCTCTGCTCAGGATTGGAAGGCAGTCAGAGAGAGGCTCCCAGGTGCTCTGTGCCCCGGGATTTGATAAATCTGGTATTTTGGTAAACTCCTTGGGAGCAGCCCATCCATGAACAAACAGGATCCTGAACCAGGAGCAGCCCATCCGTGAACAAACAGGATCCTGAACCAGGAGCAGCCCATCCATGAACAAATGGGATCCTGAACCAGGAGCAGCTCATCCATGAACAAATGGGATCCTGAACCAGGAGCAGCCCATCCATGAACAAACAGGATCCTGAACCACAAACAGCCCATCCATGAACAAACAGGATCCTGAACCACGAACAGCCCATCCATGAACAAACAGGATCCTGAACCACAAACGGCCCATCCATGAACAAAAGGGATCCTGAACCAGGAGCAGCCCATCCATGAACAAACAGGATCCTGAACCAGGAGCAGCCCATCCATGAACAAACAGGATCCTGAACCACAAACAGCCCATCCATGAACAAATGGGATCCTGAACCACAAACAGCCCATCCATGAACAAACGGGATCCTGAACCACAAACAGCCCATCCTGAACAAATGGGATCCTGAGCCACAAACAGCCCATCCATGAACAAACGGGATCCTGAACCAGGAACAGCCCATCCATGAATAAATGGGATCCTGAACCACAAACAGCCCATCCATGAACAAATGGGATCCTGAACCAGGAGCATCCCATCCATGAACAAACGGGATCCTGAACCAGGAACAGCCCATTCATGAACAAACAGGATCCTGAACCACAAACAGCCCATCCATGAACAAACAGGATCCTGAACCACAAACAGCCCATCCATGAACAAACAGGATCCTGAACCACAAACGGCCCATCCATGAACAAAAGGGATCCTGAACCAGGAGCAGCCCATCCATGAACAAACAGGATCCTGAACCAGGAGCAGCCCATCCATGAACAAACAGGATCCTGAACCACAAACAGCCCATCCATGAACAAACGGGATCCTGAACCACAAACAGCCCATCCTGAACAAATGGGATCCTGAGCCACAAACAGCCCATCCATGAACAAACGGGATCCTGAACCAGGAACAGCCCATCCATGAATAAATGGGATCCTGAACCACAAACAGCCCATCCATGAACAAATGGGATCCTGAACCAGGAGCATCCCATCCATGAACAAACGGGATCCTGAACCAGGAACAGCCCATCCATGAACAAACAGGATCCTGAACCACAAACAGCCCATCCATGAACAAAGGGGATCCTGAACCACAAACGGCCCATCCATGAACAAACAGGATCCTGAACCGGCGCCAAGGCCGGGATGTGCTGAGTAAGAACCACTGGCAAGTCAAGATGCCTCAGGGCACCTTGAGCTCACACACCCGATTTTTCCACTCTGTCAAAAATTATCTGAGAAGAGATTACATCATGGAACCTGCCATCTCCTTTTGTCTTTTGTTGAATCCCTGTCCTCCCCCGAGCCCGGCTTGTGCAATCCCCTCACGCACCTGGCACATTTCCCAGACCTCACACCGAGTTTCATTAGAGAGGGAGAATGCTGATCTGGGGTGATCTGCTCTGTGTCTCCATAAAATATGTCCCTAACTCCTGATTCAAGTTGTAGAGGAAATCTGTGACCAGCAGAGCATGAATAAGATGAGGAGCTCTTACACATCTAATGTCTTCCTCCAGGTTAGGAAAGGCAAGAGGCAGAAAACATCTCTCTGGGTGTGATGGCTGTGGCAGTGCCAGACTGGACCCATGCTGACAACCAGCTTGCAACACAGAAGGCAACCTCTTAATAAACACTAAACCTTTCTAACCTGAAAGATTGCAGCCATTCTAATTACCAGAAATTAAATTGTTCAAGGAAGGCTCGGAAAAGTGTAAGTCGCTGTGGGGCCAAAGAACAATGGTATTTTTGCCTTTTCTTTTCCTTCTGACAGGATCTAATCCACTGGGTGGTATTACAGCACACGAGATTACAGACAGGAATTCAGATACTTGCTAAAAATGGACCTCAATGAAAAGTGCTTGCAAGATTTTGTCATAAATAAAAATTAAGGGTTTGTTGTTTTTTTCTTCTTATGTCCTCTCACAAGTGCCTGTGGTGTGTTCATTACTCAGAGACTTTGTTTTATAGAATATTTTTTGAAAGGGATATGTTAGTTCTTATATTTACACACAAATTGGTTTAATCACAAATTCATAGATATTTTGAGATGTTTTTGAGCACACTCATAAATGACGATCTGTAAAGCTTTTAACTTGCTTTTTCCCCTTCTTGTGTTCAAAAGAAATATTAGTTTGACAACACTGAAGGCAGCAAGGACAGTTGCATTAAAAATTATGTCATAATAACTTGAATACATGAACCAGCCCATGTAGGACTCTCACTGCCACTATAGGATATAAAAGAAACCATGTAATTATGCCCAATCCAAAGGCAGTCCTGTTGCCCACAACAGTGGGAATTTCTTATGCTGGGGAAATTGGATAGATGCTGAATAGATAACACCAGTTTCCAGCAAGTAAACCCTGAGAACAAAATAAATAACAATAAAATCGATTATATCGTGTCATATGCCTTTTGTTTCTCTGGGAATAAAGTTTTATTTCCTTCAGTAAATTTGTTTGCTGAAGGAATGGATTAGAGAATCACACCAGAGAGATCCTGTAATTCACAGCCCCAGCTCCTATGCCCTGAAAGTCCTTTTTCAGAGACTTTTCTCCCTTAACCAGGCAAAAAACACATCCTTGCATATCCCCACATCACCATATTTCATATTCTTGCTGCTGTACTTCAGCAGCTCCTCTGGTGACAGAGAAGGTTATTCAGGTCTGGAGGGGTCTCTGGTGAGCTGGGGCAAACATATTTAGTTAAGTCCCTTTTTTTTTTTTTTTTTTTTGATGATATCATTTGGAAAACAGACCAAACTGTTTGCCTGAACCTCGTTCATGCCCTCCAGCACACCAGATTTGGAGACAGCTGCCAAGCCAGCAAGATGTCAGAGCTGCTGACACCCCTGAGTTCATTCAAAATGAGGTGCCCCTATCAGAGGGCAGAAGAAAAGAGAGGAAAACCCCACCTAACACCTCGTTAGGAGCTGAAGACCTGTTTCTGAAACCTTCCCTCCTCTCTGCAGCAAATAGTTCACGGGCTAAAAACCTGGCAACTCATAAACTCCTTCAAATTTATCAGAGCCTCTTTATCAGGCCTTAGAACTGCCTCAAAAACCACAAGACATTTGCCCAAATAATGGCAGTCTTGTAGCAATGCTTGGAGCTGGCTTTGCAATGTTGATGTCCTTTCCAAAAGGGGAGCCTGGTGGTGCAGATCCATACACCCACAGCCCACAGCAGATTGTGATTTACAGCCTTTGTGAGGCATGATATAAATATTGTATAACATTACAGTTCTGTCACAGAATCCAGACTGGGTTAGGCAGGAAGGGACTTTAAAATTCATCTTGTTCCACACCCTGCCATGGCAGGGACACCTTCCACTATCCCAGTGGTGCTCCAACATGGCCTTGGACACTTCCAGGGATTATTAACCTAAAAATATCATCTCTGTACTAAATGTTGCACAATTTAATGTGAATTTTACATAGATCAGCACCAGAGAGGTTCATACAAACTGATCTAGGAAAAACAACAACTCACCTATGAAGTATTTGTGTTTAAAACTCCTACAAAACCAAAACTGAAAGGGTTTCTAATTTTTGTCTAATTCTGACTGTGGATTGCACATTCTGTTTATGAGGACCAAAAGGCTCCTGGCTGGGTCATCAGCTGCTTTAGGTGACTCCATCTCTACCCATGGTTTTACTTTCCTTTGCTAAAATACTGGGATCCATTCAATGTTCCATGACTGGCACCCTCAGATATTAAACCCTCTTTTTGTGACTGCTTTGATGTGTTGTTTTTTTAATTAAGTTCTCTATTTTTGCTACAATGGGCAGTGGAAGCAGGAAAAGCCTGTGACACATCATTTGGCCTTTCACATCACTTAATAAAGGAACATGTTTGATGTGAAGATAGGATCTACCCACATAATATCCCTTTGTACAGTTCAAGAGTGACACATTTTGGAGGCTACAGTTCACTAGAAAAGAAAACCACATTTCATTGTTCACCTTGTGCTGATATGATCTGCAATCCATGAGATGATGTGAAGGGAAGGCAGGGCCAGAAGAACAGTGTGACTTAAGCTGAGAAGAAAATAAAACCTTCAGTAAAAGTAAATAATTTGCTAAAGCAAAGTATGAAAAAACTGCACAGGAAAAAAAAACTCACAATTAAAAAACTCAGTGATTTTCACTGTACATAAACAATGCAAGAAATTCTCAGGAGATGTAAGATGATACAAAACAGTGGTTTGAAATTATTTTGAGAAGTTAATGTAAACCAATTTTGGTTGGGATTGTTTAAAATGCTTTCTACAAGATCCTATGGTCATATTTATGTATCAGTAGATATTATTTGAATTTGCCTTGACATAAATACATTGAAGAACAATATATGGAAAATCACAATATGGAAAATTACAGTGTGGAAATCTACAATGTGGAAATCTACAATGTGGAAAATAACAATATAGAAAATTACAAATGTTCAGATACAGACTGGATATCTCAGCAAAAATCAGTGCTACTCACCAACTGGTTTTTCCTTTTTTCCTTTTTTTTTTTTCCCACTCTAAAAGAACTAGTTTCTTGGAAGGAAAAATGAGATCAATCTAATCTATCTGGACTTCAGTAAAACACCTGATTAATTGCCACGCTGGAAATTACTCGTTAGAGCAGTGTAGATGAGGATCAGCACAAAAAAATGAGGGTGGCCTGAACCCATCTGGAAGAGACAGAGGAGTGGACTGATGAGTTGAGGCTGAATTTCCCCACGGCAGCATGGATTTATTCCTTTGATGCCTTACCCAGGGAATATCACTGCCCACCCACAGGACTCCTCCAGGTAAATACAGGGATGTGCAGAGGGGTTTAACCCACACAGCACCCTCAAAGAAGAAGAGCACATAAACTGTGCTCAGGACTGTATCCATCCTCCTCCTCAAAATGATTTATTAAAAATATGAATATCGATCTAATACCAATATCTGAGACAGACAAAAACTCTCTTAACAGTTTAAAGTTAGAAAGTGTATGTTTATTACAGCGCTGGGCAGCATGTGGGATAGCTCCCCAAAGGCACACCCCGCTTTGCAGAAAATCACAAAGCTATTTTATTTACAAAACTGTTGAATATCCAAAGTACAAATGCATATTCATAACTTTGGTACATCCCATTCCCCGCTTTGTATGGTAATTAGCGAAAAAAACCTAATTAAGCCTGCGCAGTTTGTCCTTTGAAATGGGTTGGTGGTCTCATTTAAGAGGAGTGGGTTTAAAATGAGGAAGTAAAATGACTCTTCATCGCTCTGAACTTTCTACCTTTTCAATGCAAATGGTGACAAATGGGTGTTGGTAGAATTCCCATTTCCTTAGGTACAGTGACTTTCAATAAGTTTCAGGATTGGGGAGTCTCTGTAATTGTCCTGTGTCCCTAAACCTATTTATCAGGTTCTCTATTTACTGTTTCAAGCACAGCTAAGCAAACATAAGGTTGACAAGCAATCAGTTATTTGGAAAAAGTTAACTCAAGCCTAGTCTTCCTTAGCTAACTACAAAGCTCTTAATTAACTTCGACAACCATAAGGCTTATTTCTAACTAAAATCTTAATTTCTTTAAAATCCTATATTATTTAAAATCTATGTCTCAAAAACACCTGTGAGTGAAAAAGGGGTAGGTGTTGGCCTTTTGGTGACATTGTGGCACGCCACTCTGTGAGCAATGGCTGGGAATAAATATTGCACCCAGGGCATTTTAATCTCCATCTGAAGCTCCTAACGATAGCCCTGCTCACAGATTTATCTTCCCCACCCAGCCAGGCTCAGCAAATGACAAACCCTGGCGTTCAATTGCATTAAATGATAATTAGTCAGTCTACTTCTACTCCTGATGGTTAATAGATCATGTCAAAGGCTTTCTTACGAAGGAGATTGAATTGGGATTTCATCTCCAGCATTAACATAATGCATCACGATAATGGGTCCCAATCCCACACCTGATGCTTCAAGGAGGTCTGGATAAGGAAATCAACCTAAATCCAAGATTCCTGCCTCAAGGGTCTCACTCTGTGATGTGCCAAACCAAAATCTATGCATTTTTTTCTCCCCCTGGACTTGGGATAAATTGAGATTTTACATTAATATTATCTGAGTCAAGCATGACAAGGCAGAGCTCCCAAGATTTAACCGGGAATAATGGGGTGAGGAGAGAATCCCAAGGAAGAAATCTGAGAAAAATCCATGCTGACATTTCTATCTAAAATATTTAATACAGCAGGTATAGGTTCTGTGAGAATGCTCCTCCACTGCACAGTCACTCTTTGTAAACTCAAAACACATTTTAAGAAATAAACAACAGGAATACTAAGAACTGAATTACGGAAAGAATGGGATGGATTTGCTCAGCTGGAGCTTTTAGCTCACAGAGGAAGAGCAGGATGAGCTCCTGCCATGAACTTTACATAGAATTTAAAAAAAGTACATTTGAGGAGCCATGAGGAGCATTTACTGAGATCCAACCTGAACCTCGGTAAAAAATGGGAGGAAATTTACCTCTTTATTTAAACCAATTATCATTATTACTATGGTTATTGTTATTTTCACTCTTCTAAACCTGGGAATCAAAAGCTGTGGATTTCTTTACCATGCACTGTGTTTCCTCAGTAGGAATCTCCACAGATCAAGCAACTGCCACAGTCTGGGCTTAGTGAAAAAAGGGAATTGATGTTCTATCAAGAGAAGTGCAGCCTTGATCTGGTAAAAACTTACAAATAGGAGTAAAGAACTTCATACAAGTAGAGTTATTGATTTCATTTGCTTTGTACCGAATCGATTTCAAGGCAATTTATTCACACAGAGTCCATCTTTTAAAACATTGGAAATAATCTTCGTCATTGTTAAGCTGAAAAGTATTTCAGCATCAAAAAATGGCATCCCTTCAGAAATTAAATGCAACTAGAGAAGGCAAATCTGCTATAATGTTGTAGTTGATGAACTTACCATTCTTTAGAAATACACAGCTCTGGGTGCATTATGGACTGAGATCTTCAGCAAAGAAAACCTCTGAAAATATTTTTTTTTTCAATATTCCATCTGAAAACCTAATTATTATTAAAGGATAAGCAAATAGATTTGCAAATTCAGGGGTTTATAGGGAACATTTTCAAATTAAATGCTAATTACTTCTATCAGCAAACTGCCAGAAGTGTTATTTTGTTATATGGAGGCTGAAATTGTCGAAGTATCTACTTTTTGGAACAAAACCTCCCTGCTTTAGAAATGCAGCCTCCCTGCAGCTGAGCTAACCCTAGACACAAACTGTCTCCAGCAGACCTCACCAGAAATAATTTCACAAACTCTCCACACTCCACAGCTCTGTAGTTCCTGGTGGGCTGAGGAGTGTTGGGGAAATTAAGAAAAAAAAAACCACAAAAACCAGGAATAACCAAACTTCCCAGCAGTCTCCTGGTGTACATCTTAGCAAGAAATTCTGAGAGCACAGCTGGGGAGACAAGGAATTCTCTTGCTTAGGAGAGGCCCAGGCAGCCTAAAAAGAGAGATTAATGACCTAGCTCAGTTAGAGCAGCACAAGTCTAAACTGCCTGAACTGTTCTGCCTAAAAGTTGCTTTGTGAGTGAACAGAACCTGAGGAACCTTTCACATCACCTGCTGCAAAGTTGCTCTGCACAGCCCTACACCGGCCTTGCCAGCACTTAACTGATGGTTTTACAGAACAAAAGAGAAACAAAACCAGATAATCAGCACCTTGCAGTGCCTAAAGGGGCTCCAAGGGAGCTGGAGAGGGGATTTTTACAAGGACATGGAGGGACAGGACACAGGGAATGGCTTCCCACTGCCAGGGGGCAGGGATGGATGGGATCTTGGGAATAAATTCCTCTCTGTGAGGAGGGTGAGGCCCTGGAATGGAATTCCCAGAGAAGCTGTGGCTGCCCCTGGATCCCTGGAAGTGTCCAAGGCCAGGCTGGACAAGGCTTGGAGCAGCCTGGGGCAGTGGGAGTTGTCCCTGTCCATGGCAAGGGTGGAACTGGATGACCTTTAAGGTCCCTCTCAACCCAAACAATTCTGTCAATCTGATTATTTGTCTTTTCCATAAGTAAGGGAAAAAGAGGTGAAATCCACTGAGAAACACACTGCTAAACAGTGTGGAGATTAAGAAAGAGATTCCTCTGTATTTAACTGCAATGAGCTCACTGTAAATCAAAAGCTTAAAAGTTTTAAAGTTGTAATTGGATCAGCAGGGCTCTGACAGCTCTCTGGTTTTATGGCAGTGTGGATCTAAAAGAATGGCTTTTCCTGAAAAAGAGGCTCATGAGAGACAAGCAGTAAAAAAGATCCAGCCTGGGTTTGTATTTTCAAAGGAATTTCAAATAGACTATCAATCTCTTAATGCTCCTTTTGTATTATGAGCAAACAGAGCTTTGGTTTAAACTTCAGAATGCAACCTACCCTACTTTGCCAAGTTTTTTCCTCAGCGCACCTAAAACCCCATTATTTGACAGATGACAAGGACTCACTTGATTGTCTGCAGTGTTTGATTTACACCCTTGACAAGCACAGTCCATTAAATTAGGGGAATGCCAGCCAAAGGGAGTGATGGAGGTTGCCAGAGCCGCAGAGGAGGGAGTCAAAAATAAATAGTGAGGCTTTCACCTCTGCAGCCCAGGCACCCAGCTCGCTGTTATCAAGCCTGTTATCTTGCAAAGGTAATTATTACAGCTCAAAATAAAGTTAGAGGCATGTGGCAACCCCAGTTAGTAATTAAGATTCCGTGGAGAGCAGCGTGCTGAAATTGATAGCAAATGCTTATAACCCTGTCCCTAAAATCCATTTATCTAAGTTCCACTGACTTTCATTGGGACTTAGATATCTAAGCCAGTGAGATGCTTTAGAATAACAAATCCAGAAGGAGCTGCAGATAAAACCCTGGGCATCTTCACTGCAGAAAGCTCTGCCTTTCCCTTCCTGAGACACAAAATGCCACAAAAACCTCTGCCCTGGATAACAGCACCAGCCCAAAGCTCTGCTGAGAGGTTCTAAATAAAGGGTCAGGTCTTGGGGCATCACCTCACCACAGCTGTGTGAAGCCTCCTCTTTAAGGGCTGGGGGACCTTTGTAGCCTTCATTATCAATAGAAATGGCAACAATGAGTTGGGTTTTTCTCTACCTGTGAGTTCCAGGTGAATCCCATCCCTCCCATCAGCATTCCAGGCACGCAGAGGGCACAGGGAAGGGAAGGCCACCTGTCAAGCGGAAAGAGAACAAGTGCTATTAGGGAGGATTTTACAAAGTGACAATAGGCTGGAGCAGCAACAGGGACAGTACACATGCTTAAAATACAGGCAGGAGAACAGCCTGTAAAAAAAAAAAAATATATATATATATTTATTTATATATATATATTTTATATATATATATAAAACCCTCACAGAGGAAATTACATTAGGGAGATCAAGGACCAAGTTGTATTTCCAATTTGTACAAAACCTATAGGGCAAATGCATTAAGTGTTTGACAGCCCAGCAGAGCTTTGAACTTTGCTTGATCTCATCGTTTGTAGCGTTACTTTATGGCTAGTTTGTAATTAAACTTTTAGCAAAAGCCATTCTATATCACCAGTACAGGCCAAGGACAACGTTTGGGTGTAAACCTTGTACCCACACTGCTGGAGATAGGCTAAAAAAATGTAAATATTGAACAGCCAGAAAATATGACACGTCTGACAAGGGGAAAATATGAAGTATATATTATAAAAAGAGAAATAAAAGGGGGAGGTGGGACACATGTAATCTAAATCCAGAGTATCCAATCAGGAAAAAAAAAAAAAGGCAGGAAATAATCTAGTGAGGTATGAAAACATCCATTAAGTTATCTTTGCTCTGATCCTCAGAGCTTCCCAAATTTTTGGCACTTGTTGTGGATAAATGGCTGCCTGAGAGTCCCAGTGTGGTATTGACATCAGCACTGCCCCACACAGTCATTAAGCCCAACTCAAATTTCTGACTTAATGGACATGTTCTTAACACACTTTTAATATTTCTCCAATAATAATGTTGTTTTTGACATTAATAACATTAATCAAAGCTCCAATCAAAGCTCCCCCAAGAACATTCCAGTGTTCCACATCTGAATTACCAAATTTAGGAAAGATTACCCTCAGATCTGGAGTAAATTACAAAACCTTCCTTTTTAAAAAAGCCACTTCTCTTAAATGGAAGCCTTTCCAACAGGAGCAGTCATTTATATTCATGGCATGAACCTGCAGCAATATGACAATAATTCCAAAGTTTACATTACGGATTCAGAACTGGAGATCAAATGCCTGCAGCATCCCTTCCGCTGGTTCCAGGTTATCATCCCAGGTGCATTTGTGGAGAAAAACAGAGTCAACAACATCCTCAGAAAAGAAATCAGGTGTATGTTGTCATGTATTTATAATTGTGATAATTCTCATTCCTTCCAGGGCATTAAAAATAAACTTTCTAGATCTTTTTGTTGCTGTTGAATAATTTTTGAATTACATTTTCTCTGTAGACTCTAGGCTTACTTAAAATCTTTTTTTTTTCCTTCAGTGAGCACACTAGTTAAGATAAATTGATTGATTAATTGATTGATAGATAGCTATTACAGTCCCATGTTTGAAGAAATACCAGACTGTTGGCAATATCCTACCAGGCACATACAGGAAAAGGATCAAGGTGACACAGGCTGGTTGGTGCTCAAACAAGGATTATTATATTCTTTCATTTTGTTAGTGGAGTTCACAAACTGCACCTATTGTTCTAATCCATTATAAAATGGGAAAAACACCCAAATAAAGGAAATACCAACCTCTGTTAAACAGGTGCAGCCATTATTGCTAAGATTGGGTTTTTTCCTATCTGTTTTCTGAGCTGCTTCAATCTTCCCTTCAACAAATATGTTGCTTTTTTTCAGTCTCAAATATCAATGCCTGCAAATGTTGGTTCATTTTATAACAATTGCTGATTCTTGAGCAAAAAAAACCCAAAATTAGAATCACGTGAAACATAACCCCTGCAATAAGAATTTGAATAAAGGGGAACATGTCACAATAAACTCTACTGAATCCTTCAACTTGTGGACTTTTTTACTTCAGTACCACCACTGCTTTGTACAATAGGTCAAATCACTGGGGATGAAGCCTTTGTGCTTTTTTAATTAATTTCCTCATTTATCTTGATGATCTCCTAGATTTACTGAAGCAATCTACAAGAGTGTTATTTTAATAAAATTGCTGTCACCATTTCTCTGCCTGGAGTTTCTAAGTGAGAATATTGAGCAATCTACTGAGGATTTACAAGTTTAAAACAAATTGGCCACTGTTAGCAACCGTTCCAGAATGCTGACACTCACCAACCAAATGCATTTCCTAAACCAAAATTTATCATTTTAAATCAATTTAAATTTATCAATTTTTCATTTGTGATAGCTACTGAACATTTTACCATATCTATCCTTGAAAACATGTTATAGGCATTTTTAAATTTTATATCCATTAAGTATATATATATTTTTACATGTAATTTGCTTATAGACATAAGCTGTAGAACTGGACTTAAGTATCTCACTTTGTTTATTTATTATATAGCATTTTATAACCCCTTCACTTTATTAACTTACTTAATTAAGTAGGTTATGATGGTTTCTTTATTTCCCTGCAATGAAAGCTGTAGATCTTCCAGACTGACACAAATTTCTTCCCTCAGGGAAGAGTTGCCCCATTTTACCCCTGCTGAAGCTCTGGCCAGTGGATTCCAGCAGTGCTGTGCTCTAACTGCAATTCCCATCCAGGCAAACCTCTCATCCTGCAAAAGCCTGGATCCTCAGAGCTGATGAAGCTGATGAAGCTCGTTAAAAAGTCTTGCACTTAATAACATCAAAAACCGGATTAATAAAATTAATGCACCTGCACTGTACCAAATCACCAATCGTGTCCATCAGTGCTGCAAACCCTGGTGAGGTTCGGGCATTCCCTGGAGAGGGAACTTTAATGTGATTTTAATGAGACTGGGGGACTCGAGTTGAAACGCGTTTTTGTTTCTCATTTAGACGCCTCTCCTTTTAACACTCCATCACTATTCATTAAGCTTAAAAAAGCATTTTTAACCTCTATTCAAGCCCATGCTTTAAGGTGAGGTGGTTTCTTGAGAGCCCTCAGGCAAGAACGGCAAGTCCCTCAAACTGCAGCCTCTTCCTGGCAAACAAACCTGCCCAAAAAAGGGAGAATATCAAGGAAATCTTGACATGAAAAAGAAACATTTCACTCCTTTCTTCCTTTTTTTTTTTCCTCCCTTCTTTTTAAGATAAGGTTCTTTTTTCTAGCAGTTATTTTTTGTCATTACAGTGAGCCATGCTAGGAAAGGCACAATCCCACAGAAAGAAAAAAGAAGAAAAACCCTCCAGAAGTCCATAGATTTCCATCTGTCATGGATGAGTTAATCAGTGCAGAGCCCTAGAGGAAAGTCAGGTACTTTAGGCCACGTTTAAAGCCTAAAGAGAAAATTGGTGTTGACCCAAGATCCTGCTGGGAATTACTGGGTAACTTGAATCCATGTCTTTATTTTCTCTGCCCTTCCTTGTGATGAGCACAGGGAATCCAGCTGGAGCTGAGGATGGCTGGGTCAGGCATCAGGCTCAGGACAGGGAAAAGGAAAAACAAACCCAGCTAAGGGAAACACATTTACCATCATTCCTGGAGCACCTCTTCCTCCAGGAGGCAGGAGCTGAGCAAGGTTCGAAATCCTCATTGAACGTGGTTTAATTAACACAAACTAATTTAATTAATCTGAACACGATGTTTATATTTATTGTTCTATTTTTAAAGGCAGAGGCTGCAAGCGCTAAATTAAATAAATGCAAGTTTCTTTGTTCAGACCGACAATGGAGCATAACAAGTGAAAGGAACACACTCTACATCCTAAGCAGCTGTGCCTTCATTTAAAAATAGAGGTAGAATGCCATCTACTTGTTATTTCCCTCTATTGCTGGCTGAGGGAAGGAAAAGCTCCCACCCTTGGGTTGCTGCAGTTTTTTAAATCTATGCTGTGCCTGATCATCAGTGTCCAGAATCCATGGGAGAGGAGCAGCCAACAAATTATTAGCATGCACCCGACACGTCCAATGCATCAGTTACACAACACAGCCCCGCTCCCCCCCTTTCCAAACCCTGGAAATCATTCCAGCCTCTGAAGTGAGAGACACCCTCTGATGCTTGTTTGTGCTTTAGGATCCACATTCTGGCCAGGAATTTGCAATGCCCAAGGTGTGGGAGTGACATCCTAGTTCTGCACCGCTGGCCAGTCACCCTGGGGCTGGGTGTTCTCCAGGAGAGCAGCTCTGCCCCCAGATTTGCAGGGTGGGTGTCACCAGCCTGGCAGGGCAGCAGAGCTCTTGTCCAGTTGCAGACACGTAGTTGTGGTTCCTCTGGTTATGGGAGTCAAATCTCGGGGTCCAATCTCACCGTGGTCAACAGGAAAATCCACAGAGAGCTCCTATAAACCCATAAACTCAAAAGGTGATGCTGAGGGAGTGGAAATCACAGAATCACAGAATTTCTAGTTTGGAAGAGACCTTCAAGATCATCAAGTCCAACCCATGCTCTAACACCTCAACTAAACCACGGCACCAAGTGCCACATCCAGGCTTTTTTAAACACATCCAGGGATGGTGACTCCACCACCTCCCCGGGCAGCCCATTGCAGTACTTTACCACTCTCTCGGTGAAAAACTGTCCCTGCCCATGGCAGGGGGTGGAACTGGGTGGGCTTTAAAGTCCCTTCCAACCCAAACAATTCTGTGAGTCCACAATAGCTGTGAGCCTCGGTTATCAAAGCCCCCATCAGTTCTCTCCCAACTCTCTTTGCACCTCATCACCTCCTCATTTGCAGCTCATTTTGTTTTACTAACAGAGTACAACGCCTTTCAACGGAGAAGTCTCTTTCCTGAAACTAAAAAAAAACTCTGGTGTACCTATAAAAAGAGAAAAGAAAAAGGAAAAAAAAAATAAAAGAAAATAAAAAGAAACTGTTGTCTTTTTCTATTCCTTCCCTTGCAAAGGAGCCATCTGTGGAATAAAAGTCTCGGAAATAAGATCTATAATTACTGTGTATTGAGTTAAGTTGCCGTATCACCAGCTTTTCAGCAGTCCTCTCTCCAAGTGCTAGTAGCTCTTTTACAAATATTTATTTGGGAGCTTTATAAACCTTTTAGAAGCCTTAACCATACCCAAGGGGCTAAACAAGCAAGTCCCCCGTGAGAATTCCCCTGCTTTACAAAAAGGGAGAGAGCAGCTCTAAACCTGAGAATCATAAATATTATTATCTGTCTTATTGTATTTGCTTTCTGGCTTTTGATCCCACAAGGGATGAAGGCTGCCACAGTCACTCTGAAGCCAAAATGACTAAAAATGTGCTTCAGTATAAAATAAAACTGTTTCATGCCTGTATTCATGGGGCTCTGCAGGCTGATACTGTGAGAAAACAGCCAATAGCACACAGGATATGGTTAAATAAGGTAGCAGTAATAGTTCTGTTCCTTAAGTGCTGCATATAAAAAGGTATTCTGAGATTTGAAAAGTATTTTAGAGATATCTGGTGAAATGCCAAGTATTTATTTTTTTTTTCTGGCTATAGATCCAAAGAAGAGAGAATACAGAAGTTCAATACAAAATATCCATTATTTAGTTGTACTCTATTTACAGAAGCCACTCAATCTTACACTTCTAAAGTTATTATGGAATTGATCGGGATCACAATTAATGTAGCAACACACGGACACTTAGGGATGGTACAAAGCAGGAACCATTCCAGCCCCAGACATGAAAATACAGAATTCCTAAAGATGTTGGCTTTGCTGCAAGATGTGCTCCCTCTCCTGCCTACTTTGAGAACCTTAGAGCATTCTCCTTCATTTTTTAGTTTATATAACTGAGCAAAATGATAACATATATAGCTTCCACCAGTTCTTCACGTTCGAGATGACTTTGACAACCTTTTCCAAAGCTTCTGGTCCTGTTGAGAGGTATTATTACTTGGAATAAAATCTCTATCACCAGTTTCCCAGTGTTTACACTTATGCTTACCAAAAGAGAAATCCTGAGATGAGGCATGATGGAGAAGAAGAGATAAAATCATCCAAGGAGCTGAGCTCAGATTAGTTGTTTCCATAATACACTGGGGATCTCCTTGTGCCTTTGGCTAATTCCTGCTCATCCTGCTGTAAGGAAAATCCTGCTGGGAAGAGCCAGTGTCCATAAAGGAGACAGAGAATCCTGCAGCTTTATTCCAACAAAGGAGAATAAAGAGAGCCCACCGGGTTTTCTCTCCAAGTTTTGGAGGGTGCAGCCTCATTTATCCCAAACTCTGGCCACACATTGCCCTCCTCCTTTCCCCACTCTGAGGTACCAGGGAGGTGCCCCAGATCCCCCCTGAACCCGGCATTTTACCCCAAAGTTCAGAGGTTCAGGCCTGTGCAGACCCTTGTCTGTGTCAGGAGCAGTGTCCGGGCTCTGTCAGGAACCTGCTGCCTGAAGTTATCAACCCCAAAGTTCAGAAAGTCCCCCTTGTCCGTGTCAGGAGTCAGAGTGTCTGGGCTCTGTCACAAACCTGCTGCCCAAAGTCAGTAGAGACCCATTTTAAAGCCATTAGCACCCATCCCCTCACCCATGGAATTGTTTGTGAGGACATCAGGTCTTCCCTCTCCCCATCCATTCCCAAGGAATGAACCTCCTGCTGAGGTACCTGAGAGCAGCCAGCACAGAGTGACCTCAGGAGCAAGGATGGAACCATCTGAATAAATGAAGAGGGTGGGGAAGGATGACAAGCCACCCTTCAGGAGCTATTGCTGCACAATCCCCTGCTGAGCCATCCAGAAATCAGCAGCCTGGATAAGCAACATCTCCAGATGTTCTCTGTCCCCCAGCACACCGGGGACATAGGGAATGCTTCTGAATCTGTAGGACACTCAAACCCCAAGAGAATTGTTTCAGCCTGTGCCACTCAGAAGCACAACCTAAATCCTGACAGGCAGAAACCTCAAATAGACCTCTTTGTTCCAGTACTCAAGGTGGCTACAAAGATGGAGACTCCACATTTACAAGGAGCCAGATGGAAAAGAAGACAGGGAATGGATACAAGTTCCTCCTGGGCAGATTCCAGCTAGACACAAAAGGAATTTTGCTCACAATGGGAACAATCAGTCACTGGAATAATCTCCCCAGAGAAGTGAGGGATTCTTCAACATTGTACACTTCTAAAATCCAGCTCTATAGGGTGGTGGCCCATCTTGTCTAGACTCTGTTTTGGCCAAAAAAAGTGCTGGATCAGGTGATTCAACGTGGTATTCTGTGATTCTGTGGGTGGCTGTCAAAGGCACAACAACTCTGATTGGGCCACAATACCCATGAGTTTTAGTCATTTTTATATAAGAAGTCTATGTCAGTGCATTTAAGCAAGAAACTCTCTGTGCACTTTGTGCATGCAAAACGGGAGCATCTTTAATTTCTGCAGTTCCACCTAAGTAGGTTAGGTCAGGTCAGTACAAGCAATTAATATAAATGAACAAGAAGTTCATAAAAGCAATTTAACTTGAATTAACAATTCATCTACTCCCAGACTTGGCTACAGCAAAGAGGCTGCTACTTTTACCTATTAATATTTTTATTTATGTAGCAGCCACCTAGTAGAAGATGGAGAAGTCTATGGAGACAATTTCAGAACCAGTGTCAGAAAGAGTTTATAATGCAAACAAACATAAAATTATGTCAGGAAAACTTGAATATTATTTTCTTTTTCCAAATGCTAGCCTCATGAGCTAGCATTTTTCTAGGTGTTCTATCCTGTACTGCAAAGATTATTATTATTATTATTAATAATAATAATAATAAGTGAAATAATTATATGTAATATATAAATAAAAATTAAATGTATTTGTGCATTATATTCTGCCTGTTGTACATCTATCATATAATATATTATCAATATATACACTATATGTGTGAATATTATAATACACGATTATATGTGCAATATTCATTAAAGGACTTAACTCTTTGCCTCAGCCTTTCTTCTTGAGATGCCCATTTTGGAGCTGTGTTATGTAAACGGAATGAAATCACATAAAAAGCAGTGGAAATTCCAGAAATATGCACCTGGTCATTTCCATCCAAAAGCTGATGCAACAAAACTCCATACCCAGGGATGAATATCTCTTACAATTGCTATGGAAACTGGACTCTTAATATATTTTGACACATTTGTCTTATTTTGTCTGTGATTTTTTTGAAGAAGAAACCTGCTGGCACAGAATACCAGGTGAGAGAAATAAATGAACGGAGACAGGTGGTGGCCACGGACTGGACATGAGAGAGTGGGATGGAAAATCCACCTGGGCCATGATCCATCAGGAAAACAAACACTAAAAAAGGGCACGATAAAGGGAGGAGGAGAGGCTTTCTCCCAGCTCCCAGAGATTATTGCACTGTTTGTTGGCTTTGCTGATCCTTACTGCCAATGCCTGGCGCACGGTGATGGTGCCTCCATGCAAAATTTCCGTGCACTCCATGGAATTTTGCTAAGTGTAAAATGGAAACACTCTTTTCCAGGCAGCCCCAGGACAGGGCAGGAGTTTGGATCACACCCTCCTGAGACTGGGAATGTGCACAACAGGCACAGGCAGCCAAGGGCTCAGCTTTGGGGTAGATGCCACCCTGTTCTTCTCTGTTTTTCTAAAGTTTTTCTAAAGTTTTTCTAAAGTTCTGTTTCAGCCTGCTGTGTTTACCTTATGTGGTGGAGTTTCTCACACACTTTTCATGTAAATAATGATTGTTTTGTATTCCCTTCTGGAGGAGGAGAGAATTGATGGACTGTTGGGTTGACCAGTGTGGTTGGAGAGGACAATTTTCCTCCTCCAATCCATGGTCTGATGGAATTCCATAAATGTCGAGGTCTGTAAATAAACTGCCCCTTTTTTGCCTTGGACATCTCAGTGCTTGAGTGTCACTCTTTTTGTGTCATATTGCAACAGGTGCAGTCATGTTTTGTTTCTTTTGGAGGTTCCTGAGGCAATCAGTGAAATCAGAGTTGAGTCGGACCCAGCAGAGAGCTCTCCACACCCATTCACAGCAGCAGGAGCTGCTCCTGCTGGATCTGCCTCCAAAAGGTGGCAACAAGGCTCAGCAGTCAGTACTGCACTTTACAGTGTGCAAGTACTTTGCAAACATTCATTCATTAGTCTCCCAACTCCTCCCGAAGGCAGGCAATTAACTGGATTTTATCTTAAAAGCCCTGCACTGTGGAGAGGTTAAGTGCCTGGCTGGGAAGAGGGAAGGTGCTGGGATTCAGCCTTGGCTCGCTGTTTCATGGTCAAGCAAATATTTCTCTGCTGTCATGTCCACAGGGCCCCTTCTTTGTGGTCATCTCCTTTATTTCACTGAGCCCTTCCTCTCCAGCCAGCAGCTCCCCAGTAATTTAAAAGCACATAAAAGACTGGATCCAGCACTAAAAGTGACTGCAATTGCATCCAGTTGCTGAGGAGGAAATTGGATCTGTTCACAGATACTGGGCACAAAGTATTTCAGCCTCGGTTTAAGTCGTGTCACTGGAGTATTAATCAGCAGTGGCTAAAGCCACAACCTGGAGCGATTAACACTAAAATTAATCACTGGAGTATCACCCCAGGGAAGGTTGTTATATTAGATTACAACTGGTTTGGCTGAAACTTCTTGGAACTGAGGTGTTTTCTGTAACATTTTGGGACCAAAAAAAAAGGTCCCAAAAGCTTCAGCTATAGTTTAGATGAGATCTTTCCTTCCACTGCAGCCAGGAAGGATTTCGTGTACCCCTTTTACAGAGAAAAAGCCATATTCCCTCCTTAGTGATCAGATTCAGACACAATTTGGGGAGCAAAGATAAAACACCCTGGAGATGAAAGGGTGTAGTTTTCCCTTTCCCCAAAAATCCAGCTTTGACATGAATCCTCAAGGCAGCAGTTGGGAGTGCTTTGGTAGAAGACATGGAAGACATCAGCTTCCAGCTTCCTCTCTTGTGTCAAAGGACACTCAGACAATTTCCACTTATGAACTCCAGAAATTTTTCCTCCCTGAAAATGCTTCTTTTGCTTCCTAACTTCCTTCCCTGCAGTTCTCAGGGTCTGGGAAGGTCACCAGCTGAACTCTGGATTGATGTCACCTGTTGTCACTGGACACAGCCAAACCAGCCAATACAACCATAAATAGGAACTGCACTTTAATTGGATGAATTACTCTTTATTTCAATAAGCACAATAATTACTGTGTTTGGCTGCTGTACAGAGCATTGATTGGGATAAGGAACAGAGCTGGTTCATGTGGTCACTTGTTTTTTATGGACTGAGATCTGTCTTTCTTACAAATACAGCTCTGAGTGGCTCCCAAAGCTGTCCAAGCAAGTCAAGAGATGTCAGCCCTCACACCCAGAAACCACTGACAGAATTTTGCTATAAAACAAAACAGATGGTGTTTGGGTCAACATTAAACTATTTTTCAGTTTGGCTTGTATATATTTATATTTTTAGTAATCAAAATTTAGAAGTCACCGTCTCAACTCAAACCACTCTGTTTCTTTACCATGATTATTGCCCCTCTTCCATTTCCCTCCACGTAAAAACTATCCTGCTCCATCTGCCTACCACAGGTAGCAAATTGTATTTCCTTCTTGTACATAAACCTCCCACTACTATTCCAAATGTTTTAAGTGAGATAAGATAGACCTTACTGTGAGTTCCTTTTCCAATCTGGGCCTTCCATCCTCTGTGGAGAAGTTCTCCATCTTCTGCAGTGACAACCAGGCAACTTCTCCCCCTTCCTCATCTGGGAAGACAGACACTTCAGGCTTTGGCACCCTGCTCCTGCTTGTAATTTTTTCCTCTTCCTTTTATTTTTTTTGTGCCAAAAGCCAGGACAGAATTCACTGTGGTACTGCAGGGGAAAAAAAAAAAATATAATGTAACAAGCATGCAGGAAATCCATTCAATAAATTGTCATGTTTCAGCAACACTTGTTTTCCTGAGGGCTTCTAGAATTGCCCATTCCACTGGCACTTCAAAGCCGTGTTGCCCATCATAATATCCTTGTTATCATCCTCTGAGTGCTGCCTTTTCTTCATCTCAGTGGTTCTGCAGCAGGGAAGGGTTATAAATGTCCCCTGCACTGTGGATTTAATTCTTCCCTCAAACACGGTGTTAACTTGCCCGATCAGAGTGAAATCTTCTTTCCCCCTTTTCTTTTGGGATTGCAACAACTGTGTCTGCACAATTCTGTCTGTAAATACAGCTCTCTCAGGGGCAAATTCCCATTCCCATGTGTCCTGCCTCAGCCTTGGAACAATCTGGGGGGGTCCTGAAATCATCCTGCTGAAATCCAGAGGCAAAACCAACATAACTTTTTGCTGTTATTCTCACTTCACCAGCATCCCAACAATCCACACGCAACCAAGTGTCCCCCTCATGCCTCTGCCTCTCTTTGAAAGCTTCTCAGCAGCAGACATGCACTGATTTCTATAAATATGCTAATACATCATCTAGTGAGGCACTGAGGAATCGTACAGCCCTCTGCCAGGAGAGAAATAGAGATCTTGGAAAGGATTTGGGCATTTGTCTCCAAATGCAGAGACTACATGGACAAAAGATCCTTCTTTTACAGACTTCAGTGGCTGGGTGAACCAGCTGGGCAATGCCTGGACTGAAAAGATTTGCCCAGTAAACACTAAGATGTAAAAGAAGCAAACAGAAAAAAAAACCTCTCTTGAAATAACCCTACAATCAAGCCAGAGATGGAAACAATTATTTGATAAGAATTATGAGTTTGAGTCATTATCAAAGATAGAGTCCTCTACAACAATCTAATAAACCTAACATTATTCCTGCTATTTAATAGCCTAACATCTTTTCGGGGAATATAAATTATTCAACGTTTAAGTGCCTTGTAATTTGATTTGGACGACAAATGGAAGGAAATACTTTAATTGTGAAATATATTTTGTATGCATCACACAGAAACATCAGCCACCTCCCTGAAACAGGCTCTCAGGAGAGCTGCATGGCTCAGAAGTTTGCTAATGGGATGTGGCGTCCTTCATCATTAAGATCATGAGTGGAATCCAGAACGTGCTGGAAGCAGCTGGAAATGGTTTCTCAATATGGCCAGAAATTCAAACCAGAGGTAATTTTAGCTCTCTTCATCTTCTCCTCCCCCTTTTTGTTCAGGAACTTCTGGAACGGGCAAAAGTGGAAAATTTTCAGCCCTTCTGGACATTTTTTCAAGGTTGGCCATTCTCCTGGACTTGTTCTTTCACCCTTGGCCAACTCTCACCCCATTCCCAGCCCATGGTGGCACTCATTGGTCACTCCCTGATGGATCTGGAACAGGAACTGTGCCCAGCTGCTGGACATGCCATGAGTGCTCAGTACCTCTGAGCTTGCTTTTCACGTATCACACTAATTTTTAATATTTTCTACAAAAAAAAACACATCCAGGAAACTCTTTCTTGTTCTTTCCCCTGCAAAATACACACCTGCCTGACCATGAAGCCCTGATAGAATTTCTGCTTAAAATACCTGAAAGCATTATTTGTGATCATTTAGTCCAACTAATGCCACAATCATTAAAAAGTGAGCGCCCCTTGCCATTACAAAAGCTGAGAACAAGAAACAGGCAGGCAAAATTAAAATATTAAACTACATTGTGGTTTATTTGTTTGTTTGGGATGTTTTTTTTCCCCAGAAGTAAATGCATTCAGTGTTGTGAATTATTGATTGAGTGTATTGACTGCTCACCTGATGGCCACGAGACTTCATAGCAACTCCTCATCCTCCCACCAGCCTGAGCTGTGCCACTTGGAGAAAATGACTTTTATTTTGCCTGCTGTGTTTAATTCTTTTGAAGCAACAATTATCTGTAAGTATCCGTGAAGTTTTCATAAATCTTCAATCTCTGTTGGATTTTTGATGCCCTGCTGTAATAAAAATAATAGTGGTTGGTTTGGCTTTGTTTGTCAGGATTTTTTTTTTTTGCAGTAGCCCTGATTTCTGCTTATCAGTTTTACCTTTTCTGATTTCTCCATTCCTCTTAAATATCCAGCCTGAAAATCTGTAAAAAATCGTCATAAACGCAAATACCCGTGTAAGAACGTAATTAGATAAACTGATGTCCTTGAGATGAAAAAGAAGGGCAGAGGAATTAAGTGATCTTAGAGAAATTGATAACCCCTGGGGGGGAGATAGTGCCAGATCTCGGCCACACTGGTACGAGTCAATTGACCTCAGAAAAGTCTCGTATTTTACCCCAAAATGTAAAATGTGTCTTTGTGCCTTTGCCCATCGCTGCAGTGATGGCACTGGCAGCTCCTGCCACCCACTAATTGATCGTGCACATGAATGGAAAAGCCTCAAAAACTGAACTTGCAATTTAAACAAATGAAGGAATTTCACACTCAGGGAGCCCTTACAAAGACAACTTTTAACATCTTTAGAAGTCCCCACCTTCCTTATTACCATGCTCTTTAGAAATGCAGAAACAAATGGCCATTGAGGGGAAGACACACGGCTTGCCTGGGGCAAACTGGGATTAAATGATGAAAATCAAAGACTTTTACTCAAAGGGTGACTCAAATAGATGAGAGGGAGCAGTTTAAAGCTGAGAAATTACAGAATTAGAAATATCATTGTTATAAAATATGCCGAGACAAGCTCAGCAGAGCTGCTCCAGTGTTTTCCATGGAGATCCACCCAGAGCCCTGGCAGGTTTGCAGCCTTTAATGATGATTTTGTTTGAGACCACCACAGGCTGAGGAGTGAGGCAGACCCTGCCTCCTTTTGCCCACCAGCAAGGAGACCTTCAAACAGCCAACATCACTTCCTAAAGCCTGCTCCAGCAACCATGAGCTCCTCTGGTTTATAAACACAATCCATGCATTTGCTTCCAAGAAAAAAATACGAATTTTATATCACAGGGTGTGCTGAGATTAGGAAAAAAAAAATAAAAGAGAGAATTTTCACTGTTAACAACAAGGTTGACATAAAGTATATTTTCATTAAACTCCACAGGTATCTAATAATAAATAGAGAAACCAGAGAAGGAGAGAAGATGAAGTGTATTTTCAGGGAAACACTGAGAGTCGCAAAAATACCATTAAAGCAATTTCATGTGAAAGTTCTATTCAATCTTTCTAATGTAGCTCAAAATAATTTTGTGATCTGAAGTACAAAAGTGTAGCTAAATTTACTGTCACAAATGCTTTGATGACAAGTGTGCTAAGGAGGTTTTTAACGGGAAGAAAAGGCAAGTCCTTTTTTCTTAATTACTGCACCACAAAGCCATTCTGGAGCACATTTTGACACTTTAAATTTCCAGGGGGAGTGCTCATGTGATAAATTATTTCATTGGGCACAGCAGATCCCAATTTTCATATAAATTTCAGATCACAGTTTTCATATAAATAACACACTCAGCATCAAACAAAACTGTTGTGAATATTTCTGCAGATCTCTAAGTCCGTAAGTTTTTTTAATGATTTTCCTTTCTGCTGCGATTTCAAAGAAAAATTACACCATAGGGGCAAAACCTCTGCAGCTTTACTACTGTACTATTATCAGGAAATTTATTGTAAATTGGCAAATATAATTTCACAGACGTTGGGCCCTTTTATCATCACTTGTTTGCAGCTTCAAAAGTGTCACCTCAAAGGCAGAAAGAAAATGACCCGCGGAGTTTGTGCACTGAAAACCTTCCGGTGGTGACTTCTTGTATTGGGAAAGGTGAACAGGTTAAGATTAAATTAAATAAATGAACAGCAATTATCATTTGGGTGCAGCAAGATTAAGACATAAGGGATGTTCTTAATGCTTTGCAAACTGCTTGAAAAGAAAGAAAGGTTTAATTTTAGTGCGTGGACTGGAGGCAGGAAGAGGTTGACATCGGGTTGTAGGGGATGAGTGAGCCCTAGAAAACTTTCCAATGCTTCAGGCCTGATTCCCTGGCACCTGCAGCCACAAAACCCCTGCACATTTGGTTTTCTCTGTTTAGCTACCTCTGCTGCAGCAGTTTGCCAGTGATTAATAACACCTTTGCCCAGAAACAAATAAACACGTAGGCTGCGCTGAGCCGAGCACCGAGGGCCCCGAAATGTAATTAGCCACTCGCACGCTTTTTACTGGCAAATATTAAACTACACAGCAAACAGAAATAAAGGACAGAACCGAACTGTGCGGCGCCATTACTCAATAAAAATGATACATTTATAACCTCATTACTCACAGTTTATGGTGGTGGTTGCTGGAACACCGAGAAGGGGCTGTGCAAGGTCACACTGGCAGAGTTTGGAAGAGAAACCAGACATCTCATTCCCCTAGCCCAGTGTTCTGCTCCCTCTTTTATATTGCTTTTTCTCTTCTTCTTCTTTTCTTTTTTTTTTTTTTTTTTTTTAATTTAACCATGGATAGATCACCACAGCAAACTTACAAAAAGGCCTTGTGTGACACACACAGATAACTCTGGATTTAAGATAAGCTGCACCTCCCGAGCTTCTCTGGCAACAATGGAGTTTGTTGATTGCAATAAACCACCGTGTGGAAACAGCATCAATGTTACCAGAAATATATAGAATTCTTTATGGTAATGTTCTGGTCTCTCTGAGCTCAGGGATGAAACTTCTGTTGTGAATAAATTGTACGCACAGTATTGGATTCGAACTTTTGCAGCTTATAAATTGTCTCATCCAAGAGTGAACTGCTGCCAACCCAAATCCTTCCATTCTCCTTGGATCCACTGCTGGAGGAGGGGCAGTGGAAAAGCCACAACAACCTCTCTTTGCTGTTTGGTCTTCATGAGGACTCATGCGTTAATCACTCTTCTTCAGTTTGCCTGGAGTGATGCCTCTGAAGAAAGAAAGGTAAGGGGAGAATGAGGATTTACCTCAATAGATCACAATAAAAATGATCTTTTTTCTAGAGAAAAAAGATTAGTTGTTATTTTTTTCCCTCCCTCCAGAACTTCCTCATAATTCCTGTTATCTGCAAGTAATGCCAGACCTCTTTAAACTGAGATTCCACCGATTTGTTTGACCAAAGTTGGTTCTGTGATGTCCCTTTCCAAGCTCTGGGATTTCTGTGCTGTAAAACCTCCAAGGCTGTGCCTGTTCACCTTCCCACTGTTTCACAAATGCCTGTGACACCAGGTCTGAGCACACCTCCATCCCAAAACAGCCTCACCACGAGCCATGCCTGGATTTGAGCAGATTTGGGCTCTGCTCCAGAGTCATGCTCATCTCCCACTGGCTCATCACTGATCCGAGGCAGAGGAGGAAAGAAAATTGTTAAATCTTAATCCAGCTGTGAGAGAAACTTGGCAAATAAAATGACTAAAAACTGTCTAGGAGACAATGAACTCTGTTCAAAATATTTTTGGGTCTTCTCTCAGCACAAAGCAACTAGAACTGATTCTAGTGGAGTCCATGGCATCTCAGCAGGCTTCTTTTGTTGTCAGAGATCTGTCAGAACAGACAGATTTAGTTCTTATTAGCTCAGTATCATATTGAAATTAAGATATAGATTTGGCTTTTTTAGTGAGGCCAATTCTTATTCCTCAAACTGTAAAGATATAATCCTCATATGCAGGATTTTTAATGGGAATCTGGCCAAGGATCAGGTAAATGAAAATATCAGAGGAAGAAATGCCAAAGTTTGTATCTCATACAACTCAGAAAACCCGTCAATTAGAACCATAAATAAAACTGGCATCACCTCCTTTGACAGCTGAATATCACCATGAACCAAAGCCCAGCTGTGCTTTGGCACAACTAGGAGATGATTATTAGGAAAAATGCCCAAGAACCCATTCCCTGGGGCTGTAGAAAGCACCATCCAGCCCACCAACACCACAAGTGGTGCAATCTGTGACACTGACAAATTAAAGGATGTCTGTGGGAACGACAAACTGGGCCCAATCCTTTAATTATCCTTTCAGAACTCCCTTGTGTTTATATTTTTGCCTGGGGATGACATGGCTAGGAGGGAAGGCAGCTCTCAGCACGTGGGCATGGGAGGAATTTCAAAGCCATTAAAAACCCACCCGATCTTTTACATCCTGCAGGCTAATGGAGCTCAGGATGGGTCTGGAGCTGCCAAATGACACCACAAACCTTGGGCCTCTCTCAAAATAAACCCTGTGCCTCATCCTGCTGCCCTCAGTCACCTCTGGCAGTGCCTCATCCCACAAATACATCAACTCAAAGCCAAGTGCTTAGTTGCAAAGTGAGGTCCTTTACAAAGTGAGTGCCACAGGATGAAACTTTTTCTCAGGCTGCATCCCCATCTTCTCTTTGTCCTTGCAACACCTGAGGCTGCTCAGTGAGTGGAAGAAGACAGCACCACAAGCAGAGGAGGGAATGTCAGCTGTCACTGCCAATATCTTGGATTTGTTTCTTTGCTTGCATGTACTGGGAATAGAGAATTATATGTCAGTTTTATTGGCAGCTGGTTTATTTTGTATTTACAATGACCCAGATTGCCAGTTTACAATCTGCCTGCAAAGCAGTTGAAGCTCTGCTCTCTCCCAGAAGAAGACTTGGGGAATCAGCTGGCAGGGACAAATTGTACAGCACCACAAGTACTTGCCTCCTCTAACGCTTCCATTTCCTACAGAACCAGGGAAAAGAATATTGCTGTAATGTCCCTAAATTTAGGATTCACACAAAAAAATAAGAATAAGAATAAGAATAAATAATAGACTAACAGAATGGCTTGGGTTGGAAGGGATCTTTAAGCCCACCCATGGGCAGGGACATCTTCCACTGTCCCAGGTTGCTCCAAGCCCTGGTCTTGGACACCTCCAGGGATGGGGTAAATTGAGGAAGATGAGGAAATAATTCTGATATGGGCATGTAACATGGAGCTGTAACTTGTATTGAGAAACATTTGACAGCAATCTATTTGCTTTCCTTCTCAGATTTTGCAAGCACTGCCATAGCTGCAAAGTCTCAGACATGTTTGTATTTTAAATATGTTAGGAATGTGCCTCAAGTTTGAAAAAATTCAGTGAGATTCTATTAAACTTTTTTTTTTTCCACTTATTTTGTGGTGATGCCTTTCAAATCTGAAAGACAATTTGGGCGGATTCACTGCTTGCTTCAGAACAGTTGTGGGTTTTTTAAATAACACTCCACTACCCAAATCTTTCTCTCTCCAGTGCTCACTGAGAAAAGAAATTAAACAAAACTATTCTGTAACATGCTAGACTACAGAATATCATTGCCCCCATCTCTGGCTCTGAACCAGGAATTCATAATAACACCTTACATAAGCATTATTTTCATTAACAGATTGATAAAGACAATGTCAGGCCCAAGAACAACCCTGACAATAAAATTGCAGCATCATCCTATTATTAGCACCACAATCACTCAAATGCTGAAAGATTTTTAAAGGAATTTTGGGATTGGGATAGTGTCAGCAATATACTAATGGTGGCAATTCATGGTCACTTCAATCACACATTTAGGGTTTGTTGTTTCAAGGTAAAGGATTTGCCCTTGTTCTTTCATCCTTGTCTCTTCTACTGTCACCCACTGCACCATCAATGTTATTAAAAAGGTTTCCCTTCATGCTCCCTCTCTCAAGAAAAGGTTTCCATTTTTGTGTTGTCCAAGTCCCTCTTCAGGAAGGAAATTCAGATTTATATAAAAGTGAGAATGCACTGTGGACAGGTTATAAACAGAATTTTAAAGGCAGTTTAAGCCCTGCTAAAACAACGTTGTCTTACTTGACATGGTCATTCAAGGAGAGGTAAAACATTTCCTCCTTATAAAAATGATGAAAATCTTAAAATTATGCATTTCTGCAATCCAAATGCTGTTTTGCCTTGGGTGTGAAAGAAAAATTCCCTGAAGGATGAGATAAAATGAAGATGTGAAATCTTTATGAGGAACAAGGAATGACATGGGCTGTCCACCTTCTTCCCACGAAACTCCACCCGTGAGTTGCTGTTTGGGGTGAAGTTCTCATCACCTCTGTCCACTGAATTAACAAAACACTCAGTTTTCCCAGTGCACCTGCCTTGTTTGTTTAATTGATTAGCTTCTCTAAGAGGTGAATGTGTACTGCACCTGGGAGAGGTTCATAGCTGAGGAGATCCAGCCCCTGTCATGGAGATTCCACTGGAGTCAGCAAGTCCAGCCCAGGAGCAGACGGAGCCTCTGCAGGACCAGGCTGATGTTCAGATCAGATATTGCCTTGGTGCCAGGAAAAGAAAATGTATCAAAAAGCACCAGGAGAACCCTGATCAACATCTTCCTCTTGGACAAAGAGGAGTGCTGATACAAAATGTGCTGCTTGCATAAAGGGGTAATGCTGCAAGTGGAACAGTGGCTGTTTTTTAAATTCAAATTACTAACAAATTACACAGCTTCCTAACAACCTCGGAGCACATCTACTCACAGGGGCATGCAGCAGCCCCCCATGTGTGCTTTTTGGAGACCTGATGGAAACAAACACATGTCAGAACCTGGAAAGCCCTGTAGAACAAAACCTGTGCTTGCAGCAAAAGCAAGAGGTAACACTTCCCCTCGGTTTTTTCTGTAATTCATCACACCTCTTGCAGTGTCACAGCAGTTCTGCAGCTTGCAGAAGTTATTAAGGCTAAAATTAATCACAATTACATCTTTTTAAAAAATTATCAGATCGGAGAGAATGCAAAACAAACACCAAATGAAAATAATCTGAGCTAGCATTTCTCATTGTCCCGGTCTGTAGTTGGAACACATCACTCTGGAGAGGTGAAGGGAACAAGCCTTATTATTCCTGGGGAAAAAAATATAAATGTAATCCAGAAGAGATGCACAGGAGAAGAGAACCAAAAGGGTCTTTCTTTCCCCTTTTTTACATTTGGGCACTGAGATTTATTCCTTTACCATCACAGAATTCCCACTCCTCAGGACTTGGTTTTCCAAGTGTCTGTAGGCCCAATCTGCTGCAGGTAAAATTCACTTTTCCTGCCAGACTGACCAAACGTTCAGAAAACTAAACTTTGGACATTTCTATTTGCATCACATAAATCTGTCTGGTTTGATTCACAAGGGTTGTAAACTCCAGGTTTACCTGGCTCCCATTGAACTGAGCATTTCATTATTTCTTTTTCTCCCAGCTAACAAGCAAGAGGACGAGGGGAAATTGCCACAGGCTGTGGCAGGGGAGGTTCAGGTTGGACTTAGGAAAAATTTCCTCACTGAAAAAGTGAGGAAAGCAGTGGAAGGAGATGCCCAGGGAGGTTTGGAGTCCCCATCCCTGGAGGTGTCCAAGGAAGGTGGCACTCAGCGCTCTGTGCTGGGTGACAAGGTGGGGATGGGGCACAAGGTTGGAATCAATGTTCTTGGAGGGCTTTTCCAACCTCAGGGATTCTGTGATTCCATAAACACTGACAGGTACAAGCTGCCATCACCCCTCCTAACTCCACCAGCACTACCCAGCATCCCACTTCCATCCCACTCCCCCAGCCCTCTCTGTTCTGACAAGCAAGTTCCTTTCTTCCTGCTCCACCTGAGCCATGATGCTCAGCAAGCTGAGAATTGCTTCTTTTGTGGGTCATTTGCCTGATCACTCTCATTTCCACGGGCAGGAAAAAGATTTCCTCTCCTGATGGATGATGTCTGAACCCAGGAGAGGGTGACAAAAGCTCCCATGACTATTTCATGACTTCAGGTGGAGACTGGCACAGTCAGTGGTGAAAGCTCCAGAACTAATCCATCCCTGGTGATTGCTCCAAGATTAGGATAATAAATTACACTTTTTTTCCTCTCTCTTTTTTTTTTTTTCCTGTATTTTTGGCCAGCACAAAAATTAAATGAGATGAGGAGCTCACTTGGTCCCTCTCTCACCTGAGATCTCTTCCTCCCAGGTGAAGCCTGGAGTATGTAAGAATTTTGGACGTGATGAAGTTAAGAAATTTGTCACAGGTCAAGGAGAAGGCTGTAATTATCTTTGTAATTCTTCACCCATGTTTTCTTTAGGGGTACAACCACAGAAAGCCAAGCTAAAGTTCTAAAAAGACCAAAAAAAAAAAAAAAAGTCCATATTATCATCTATAAATTTTGACCACAGAACTGAGTAATTTCTGTCCCCAGGCAGAGATGGAAAAGAGGCAACGAGAGTAGGCAGGGAGCACCAGACAAAACATTATTTATTCACTTTTAAAATATGCCTTTTCACATTGTTCTATTAGATTTTGCACTTTGCATTAAATGCTGAACCCTTGACTGATTTGTTCTAACTCTTTGCAATCTCAGGTCTATATTTTCCAATCCCATTATTGCGTAAGAGTGGTAAAAATACAGATTTTGCAATTTAATCTTTAATGAGAAGTCTGAAGTTGAAGAGCTACGCTATGATCTGTGCATTTAAATAAAAACACAATACGGTGCTGTTTGGAGATTTCAGAGTTTCTAATGCCCACCCAGCTCTGAAAAGGCTCAGCTCTGAAAATTTGTCTCTTTTACCTTGAAAATAGAAAGTAGCAATCAGCCACAGCGTCATAAAACCAACATTAATAAAAAAGGGGTGAAACAGCCACCACCAGGTCACTTCTACACAGAAATGACAATTATTGCACAGAGAGGACTCAATTGTTCATCCAACTACCCTGTGCAAATGCAGGGGTGGGATTTGCATATGCAAATGCTGTTCTTTTCATATTCAGACACATACACCTGCAAAGTGTTTTTTAGAGGTTAGATGAAAATATTGCCTGAGGAGTTCAGACTTTTTCAACACATCAGATATTTTCACAATTATTCATCAGACTGTCTTGCCCTTGTTTTCTAAGTCACCCCTTTAAATCAAACTAGCAAGATTACAAGGGGAAAAAAATATCATTAACAGACAACAGATTATCCTGAAAGGAAATTAATACAAACTAACAAATTACCAACAAGGAAGAGGAATGGGAAGATCTTTTTAGGGCTGCATTTTCTCCTGTCACACAGCACCCCTTACCACGACATTAGAGAGATCAGCCAACAGGAAAGATGAAAGGCCTGCTGTGGTCTTCCCTGCTTCAAACACTTCAAAACATGGAATTCATCCAGTGAAGGATCAAAAGTTGCATCTTTCACTGGAACTGCATCTCGTTTTCACAGCGCACAGGCAGGTTACAAATATTTCTGTGTATGTTCCGTGCATGGAAAACGCCTTTGGCAAGGGCTCAGGCACCAGGGAGGGTGTGTGGAGGCCAAGGTGTTTGCAGGGGACCAGCTGGAACAGAATTCTGGCCATTTGCAGCTTCACGTTGTGATACAAGAACAGCTGAAGTGGATTTTGTCTCCAGGAGCACATGCTGCCTCTTGAAAATGCCCTTCAAAACACCACAGTTCCAATGAGGAGAGAGTGGCTACTCAAAAAATCTGGGAAAACCTGACAGTTTGAGGAGGATTGTGTCTCCTCTGGCTGAGCACCTGGGCCCCATAAGCACATCTGGTTCCCTCAGGGTCTGTGTTCTAGAGATGTCATTTCCACAGCAGCCAGGGATGCAAAAACAAAGACAAAGCACCAAATTTCCAAAGATACCAGGGGATAAAAGCATGGATACAGATCCAGAAGCCCAAAAAAGAGGCCAAGTTCCACAAAGGCTCAGAAGGCCGATACCTGCCAGGGCCCCAGGCTGACATCAGAGTCCAGAAGTTCATAATTATTGTCTTGCAGCTCATTTCTTGGGGGACCTGGGAGCTGAAACATGCTGTTCCTCTTATAATCCCGGGGTTTGAAACACTGCAGGAATTCTGATGGATGAGAAAAGAATCAGTGTCAGGTAGAAGCAAAGACACCTTCTCCTCGTTTTTGCAAAGGCCTACCAACACCACAATCAAGAGTTTTTGCCTTGCTAGGCCAAGCTTAGCGAGTTTCACCCCAAAAAAGATTAAGATGACAGCTTTAGGAGATGCTAAGGGGGGTAAATCCAGCTGAACACAGTTCTCCAGTGGGGAACACTGGGGGAACCCCAGTGACAACAGTCAGGAGCGTGGTGGCTCAGGACAGATCTGTGTCCCCTCCCATCCAAGAGCAGTGTCACCAGTGCTCCCTTCTGAGGGCAGCCCTCCTGTTGGGGAGGATGAAGTAGCTAGGCCTTGTAGAGATGATTTATTAGTAAAAGATTCTAAAAGTATGAAACCCACAAGAGGAATAGAATTAAAAGCAAAGTTTGAACTGTAAGTTGCTGGACAGGAAGAAGGTGATTAGGCAGCTGAAAAGATTTGGCTAAGTGAGTCAGTGACACCCCTGCCAAGACAAAAGGATGAATAAAAGGTTGGACCTTCTCAGGTATCAGGGATAAGGTGGGTTTCACAGGTTTTGGTGTGTAGAGTAGTATTGTAATGTTGTAGTTCCCATAGGCTGTATGTAGATTCTGTAGGTTTTGTATCTAGAGGTGATTGGTTAATGCTTATTAGAATATTCACGATAGAAAGGGTTAAAATGGAATGTAACAAGGAGCTCGGCCTCTTTGCACCCCTTCTCTTGGACCCTCTTGGATTCTTGCCCTCTTGGACTCTTTGCACTGGATCCCTGGACTCTTCCCCAGTCAGGCTGCCTCCCCAGGACCAATAAAGCACGTGTTCCAAAGAGTATCCTGATCTTCAGATCATCTCTCTCGCCGGACACAACCAGCGTGCTTTCTAATACCCTCCCAGTGCACCTCCCTGGGGGGAAAAAACCAACAGTGAGACACTTTCCACACCCAAACAGCTCCTGAGGTTGTGTCCTTCCCTCACCTAGGAGAGATTGCAGGCCTAAATCCCAGTTCATCATCTTTTCCTGCTGTATTTTCACGCGGATTATCAGAGCACATAAAACTGGTGGCAAAAGTCAAATATTTCCTTCTAAATTAAGGCAGTAGCAGGAAAACCACCATTTGCTGAGGACACCAACATTTTATCTTTGCTTTTTCTGCAATTTCCAGGACATTCCTGAGAACAAACTGAACTCAAAACCATAAGAATCTGCCTGCACTGCCCTGTGTGTACTTGAGCACCAGTCTGGGTTTGTATTATGCTGCTGTGGCACAAGAATCATAAAAGAACCTCAAAACCACTCCATTAAAAGACAAGTTCTGAGCCCTCACATCAGCAGTTTTCTTTTCCAGGAGAGTTTCTTTTCCAAATGACCCAGCATTGTCATCTCTCAGCTCATCTGTGGTTTGGGGAAAATGAATCAAGACTTTCCAATGTCTGCTCGGTGGTGAAAGATGCCCCCAGATAAGTAGGACTCCTTTTATTATCAATATGAATTGTTATACATAAAAAAATATGCATTTCCAAAGAGTGAAATACAGGCAGATCTTGTGAAAAGTTGTGTCTCTCCAAACACAGTAAAGGAACTTTTTAAAACTTTTCTAAATAAAATCCTTAACTCTGGAGATAGGCTTGATGAGGGGGAAAAAGCAGTAAAGGCAAAACAAAACAAAACAAAACCCCAACATAAAGTCTAAAAACCACAAGGAAACATAATTTGATGGGAATTGCAGGTCATTCCTGCTGCCACCAAGGAAGGAATTAGGGTGTGGGGGACTGCTTAATGCTCCATCATGTGGAACATAAGTCAATAAAATTTTAGTTATTCAGTAAAATGCCATTGCAAAGTCTCCTTGCTTGACTTTGCCAGTGCTGCTCTGAGTGTCAGGCCTGAATAACTTTGCTGGGAACGTTTTCTGTTTGCTCTCCTTATCTGAGCCGTTTATTACAATTGGTGCAACAATGTGTTATCACATCAATATTAATGGGAGCACACCGATAATAAGATGACTTTTCATGTTTCACACTCATGCGTGGAAATTGCATTCAATCACACGAAATATTTCATAAATTACTGGCAAACTGTGGTGAAACATAGCGATTCAATAACATCAGAACATACAAAGAAGTCAAAAATAATAAGTATAATCTTTTTTTTTTTTTTTTTTTTGGTCTTGTCTGGGTCATACATGAAAAAATTGGAGGGATAAATTAAACTGATTCTGGATCAGCACAAAATCTCCAAATGGCATGCAACAGGAATCTTCTGCATACAGAGATTAATACCTCCACAAGCAGCTCATTTAAGGCTGCAAGGAGCAGATGGAAACCAACACCAGCTGATACAAAAACTGTGCCCCTTTTCCTCTTGCTCCTCCGTCTGCTGGGATCAGGGTAAAAGAATGAGCAGTTCCCACCCACTGCTCAGGGAAAAACTCTTTTGGAGATCCCACCTGGTCACAGAGAGCTCAGCACAGCCATTCCCAGAGAGCTGCCAAATTGTCACAGCTCTCTTGGTGGCTTTGGCCACTCTGGTCCCCCAGAGGACCCAGGCTGCTGCCACTGCAACCCCCTGCAGCTGCAGGGAATCTCTCACTGCTGGGGAGGCAGCTCCTCCCTGCCCAGGCAGCTGCAGCCAGCAGGAATCTCATCCCAGAAGGATCCCGTGTCCAGCTCTGGGCTCTCAGCAGGAGGAGGTGGAGCTGCTGGAGCCAGTCCAACCATTACTGACAACTCAGACAGGAAGAGGATGGAAAACCACACCAAATTTTAGATTAATACACAGCCAGGCAAATGAAGTGTAAATTAACACAGTCACAAAAAAAACCAGGTGATCTGCATGACCTATAAGTGGGAAATACGGCCTCAGTAATAAAAGAATCAAACCAAGACACAAAGAGAAATCAGAAGAGCACTTCTTTCCTGCATGGCATATTTGAATTGTTTATCAGCACCTGGCAGCCACAGAGGGATGCAGAGACATCCAGCTCCACGTTCCCCTTGGTCAGGCATCCCTTACCCTCAGCAGGTTCTCATGTTGCCCACCTGCCCAAGGCATATATATACATCATATATATCTTATATATAAGATATATACAGAACATATATTTGTATATATCTTACATACAGAAAATTACGTGCACATTATTTACAATTATGAACCAATATCTATACTTTACACTAAATAGGTGTCTCTACTCTGACCCAATCCCTCTAAAGTTACTTAATGTCATCACCACTGCACAAAATGGAGACAAAGAAGAAGGAGAAGACTCTAGGGAACTGACTAGAATCCTCCATCTTGTCTCTGGTCATTTCTACTCTAAAACCCCAAATGTGAAAATATTATTACTTTCTATTACCTTTGAGGGCTCGCAACTCCTCTCTTAGTGCTGGTAGCTTTTCCCATGGACTGTAGTCGAGGCTCTTGCCTGTCTGGGGTCTATGCCAGGGTCTGCAACCCCCCTGTACAAACCCCAGACCCCCCTGTACAAACCCCAGACCCCCCTGTACAGGTTTTAAACCCCCCTGTACAGGATTCTGTTCGTCCAGGGTTTCCAAAGGAATGCCCTGGACTCCCACACTCATGGGTAAAACTTCACCCTGATCTCAAAAAAGGGCCGAGCTGAGGGCAGGGAGATGATATTCAATATATAATTAGCCATTCACAGCTGGAATAGTCACTTGCCACTCCGAAGCAGACAACAGGAACAGCAATGGAGAAGGGAGGGTTTTTTTCACACCCTTTGCACAGCTCCAGCTCTGCAGGACGTGGAGCTGCTGCGGAGGGAGCGGCGCAAATGCCAGTGACACGGCGACATTTCACTTCTCACCGAGGCTTCACTGGTCAGGTGGAGCCCAGGCGTTACTCATGCTCTAATTTTAGGCACTGCTCTCTCTCCACAGAGCCTTGGCAGACAAAAGCCCCCGAGGTGGAGCCCCCAGAGCTGCAGGGACAGCAGCTGACTCCCATCCAAAGGCGTTGCCGTGAGGGTTCCGTGTCACAGCATCCGTGGATTCAATGACACAGGGAGGGGGCAGAGCAGGCTCAGGGATGAGAGAAAGATAAAGCCTGGACATCTGCCAGCTGCAAACTCAAAAAAAAAAAAAAAAAGTCCCAATTCAATAGCCCAGACATGATTTATGCCTGGTATTTAGTAACATAAACACCGCGTGTGTTGAACAAGATTTATGTGCAATTTGGGCATTGCTTGTATCCGAATCCATCTTTAAATCAGAGACACCCCACGCTTCTGACCAGCAAAAACAACCAACCCCTAGACCCAGGTAAAGCAGGATCTGACAACGAGCTGGAAAGAGCAACGTTTTTGCATGTCAAAATTAATAAATGTCATATCTTTTGCTCATGCAGGGGGAAAAAAAAAAAATGCAAGGTCACTTTCAGCAGCTCCAGTGAGTGCTAGCGTACTGTATGTGGGGTTTTAACATAATATAAAGCCATCTGGTATGGAAACTTGAGCTCAGCAGATGCATTTGGAAAACAGAGCATTCATTTTTATTGTGCACTAAAATTACATTTAAAGTGTGCTCAAAAGCATAACTAAAACAGATTGTCCCTTCCAGCATTTGTGTTGCAGGCATCGATGGGGCCCCTGCTTGTGGAGTCTTGTGTTCAGACCTCTGGTCTGCCTCCTCTCCCTGTCATAATATTGAAAGGGAAACATCTTTCTTTTTTGATAAATACAACTCCAAATAATCATCTAAATGCTCTCTTATGCTTGTTAAGCTATTCAGACCTTCCTAAGGAAGCATAGCATTTGACTTCAAAGTTTGTGCTCGATGAAAATCCATTTGGCCAGAAAAGCAAAGCATTACAGGCTGACTGGTTTTTCTCTTAGCTGCATTAATTCTAGGTCTTCGCAGCAAAAATAATTATATAAGAAAAAAAGGCAGACAAAAATATAAGGTGTTTTCTCTTCCTGGTACTGAAAAAGCCACAGATCTGGAACAGTGATAACACCATACCCAGCACCCTTTTAAATAACAAGTTCACCTAGAACTTGTTATTGTGAATCCACATTTTTGGAGCTTCGGTGTGATTAGGTTTTGTCTCTAAATTGGTCACCTTCAACAAAAAAAAAAGACAATCCTAACAGAACCAGTGGCATATTTGGTCTTGCATAGAGACTACAGTAATTTAAGAAGTGAAAATAATTCTTGATCTCTTTGTAGAATTTCAGGAAGACAAAATGTTCTAACAAAATTTTCAGAGTGGTCTTAAATCAACAGGGGCACTACTGTTCTCTTTATCCATTAAAGAGGCAGATATAAATGCAAGGAAACCTTCTCAAAACTGACTGCATTTTCCATAAATCAGAAATAACCTGCAAGAAACTTTGAAGTCTTTTCAAAAGCTGTAGCATCTTTCTCTTTTTTTGGTTGATCAACTGTTTTCAAAATTCCACACCCGCCCAATTCTAATTTTTCAGTGTTTGCAAAGAGAATTCCCCATCACCATCAACTTTCCCCTCATTTCTGCTGAGCCAAGCTTATGTCCCAGAGAGACACAGCTTTAGAGTGCTTTGAAACCTTCCCTGGAGTTTCTCCTCCTTGCTTCCCTCCTGCTTCCAGACCCACACACACCTCCACTCTTACCTTACTGGTGACTTAGGTGGCTCAGACCAGAGAATCTCCGTGACTCCAGATTCCTGTTTCTCTCCCAGATCTTCCATCACAAGTGGAATATTGCCAGCACAGATCCCACCCTGCCCCTACCAGGAAAGGATTTACCCTGAGCTGCAGCAGTGCTGGCTCTTTTCCCATTTTTTTGCCTTCCCTAAATTCCAGCTCTCAATATCTCCTATGATGCAGTAATCAAGCTTATAATTCACACTTGCTATAAACCTTTAGATGATGCTCTCAAAGAAGGGCTCTATATGTATAAGAAGATAATAAATGCATGAGTTGGATTGTATATCAGCAATATTCCTCCTTGGAAACACATCTTTTATGTTGAAGCTCTGGAAAACACAGAACACCAGTCATATTTAACTTCCTTTCCTGTCCTACCCCTTGGTTGTCACAGAATCAGTGCAGTGGTTTTCAAGATTCTTTCTTTTGTTGTCACAAAAACCAGTTTGACTCCAATACCAAAAAAAAAAAAAAAAAAAAAAACCAAACCCACAAAAAAAAAAAAAAAAAAAAAAAAAAAACCAAAAAACCAACCAACCAACCCACCAAAAACCCAAAAACAAAAACAAACAAAACAAAACAAAACAAAAATAAAAAAAAATAATAAAAAAAACCCACAACAAAAAAAAAAGGGAAGAAGAAACATTAAATACTTTGGGGTTTTCTTTTGTTTGCAGAGAATGAAAATATAATTGCACCTGGCAGAGGTATGGAACTGCTGAAAGTCAAATCGATTCTGAATCTATGGGCCCAGAGTAAGAGCAGAGAGAGGCCTTGGAGCCTAATTATCTCAAAAGTGATCTGAGATGTGCACTGAGCTTCTAGAAACGTCCTGCTTGTCAGCTTGTGCTGCTGAATGGAGCCTTGTGGGTGGTTAAATCAGCGACTGGCTGAATATTCCTGAGGATTCCCCCACTGCCCCAGGAAAGAACAACTCATCCAGCGCGTTTTCAGTTCTGCACTCTCAGATGCAAGTCCTGCTCTCAGAGCTACAGCGTGCTGCTGGAGCCAGGATTGCATCCTCCTGTTGCTGCTTTGGGAAGGTGTCTTGGTTTGGAAAGACAGGTATCTGCCAGGGAAAGCTGGAGTTTCCCTTAGAATGGGAAATGTAAACCCCTCACCCCCCACCAAATAATAATTTTGCAATCAAGGGCTTTCAGGCAAAGATTTGGGAATAGGAATAACAGTTCTTTACTAGAAATACTAACAATACAAATGTAGTAGAAAAAACAAAACCACCCAACCAAACCAGCAAACAAACAACAATTTTGGAAAACCCTGACAGAGTCAGAGCTACAACCTGACACCCTGTTGGTCAGGGTGTTGGGAGCAGTCCCAAAGTGAGTCCTCCTGGAGTGGCAGATGTGGTTCTGGTAGAGTAGAGATGATCCTGCAGAAAAGCGTCCAGTGGTGGTGAGAAGGATCCAGTCTTCCTCCCAGGAATCAGGTGAAGCTGGATACCTGGTGTTCCTGTGTCTCAGTTTTTCTCCAGGTAGGAATGGTTGGCTCCTCCCACTGGGTGGAGCATCTCACAATGGAATGTGGATGTACTACTTTGGGGATGTGTGCTATTAGGGGTGTCTTAATGGTCCATTAGCAGAAAATATTCCCCTGGAGGGAGGACAGGCAGTGAAAAGAGATAACAAACACTGCCCCACCTGGTTTTAACAGCTGGCCCATTATCAAAAGGCACCCGCCCCCCTCCTCCCAGAGTTGCAAGAGATAAAGAAAAACATCTCCCCAGCTGCTTTCAACAAATGAAATAGAATACACACCCCTGGCTCCACAACCCAAGACAGAAGGCAGTGGATGGCACAGGTGGCACAACATACGCTGTGTCCTCAGCGGGCACCGCGCGGCGCCACAGGTGCTGCCGTGTTTACAGCCATGAATAAATGAACAGACATAATGCAGGATCAGGCTGCAAATTTTTTAATCTACTTGTCAAAAAGTCGTTTGAAGGATTAATTATCTTCAGCTGTGGACTCGCTCTCTGCTGCGGCCTGTATGATTACACAAATTGCATTGGTCAAAACCGCGGGGTCGTGTAACGTGCGTGGATTGTGTGCGCCGTGCTCGAGGTGCTGGAAAGGCTGTGGTGTGTGACAATCCACAATCCATGGCCTTCCAGACCCGAGGGGAGGATGGAGTGGGGCTTTTCACAAGGATATGGAGTGACAGGACAAAGGGGAATGGCTTCAAACTGAGAGAGGGGATGTTAAGATGGGAGATTGGGAAGAAATTCCCGCCTGTGAGTGTGGGGAGGCCCTGGAATAGAATTCCCAGAGAAGCTGTGGCTGCCCCTGGATCCCTGGAAGTGTCCAAGGCCAGGCTGGACGGGGCTTGGAGAACCCTGGGATAGTGGAAGGTGTCCCATGGCAGGGGTGACACTGGGTGATCTTGAAGGTCCCTTCCAACCCAAGCCGTTCCACGACTTTATGATTCACAGACTTCCCCTGTCTCTGCAATGGCATCTGCATAGAACCCTGCATGAATTTTGAAAATATCAACAACATAGTTCTGTCATTCAACAGAAAAATTCAAGGCTGGAGATGGCAAATTAGCCTGGAAGTGAATACAAACAATTTAATGAACTCTTGGATGGACAAGCCTTCAGAAGCAATAACAATTCTGGCAGTCAGAGGGAGGGCTGCCTGTTTTCCATTAAAAGCAAAGAACAATTCAGGAGCTCTTAAGGTTTGACATTTACAGAAGGTCAGGCTACAGACTCTCTTCTGGCCTTAAACAAGGCAAACAAAAGGAGTTTTCTCTCTCATAAATTTTTGTTAGACGAGATAGTCTTAAAATCTCTGGAGCTGTGCACAGATACACTGGATGAATATATTTCCATCTTTTAGACCCAGGGTAGGAGGTGAAAAGAGAAAGAACAGATCTCAACATTACAGGAGTAACTTCCCTGAAAAGTATTTCGTATTTCTCTTGAGGAAAACAAATACATGGTAATAAAAACAATGAGGAATGGTGCAGAACCACCACCAGGAACAGCAGCAGTTGTACCATTTATTGATGGATGCTCTAATGACTGTTTTTAATAAGGTCCTGATCCAAGGAATTTCTTAATGCAACAATGACAGAGCCAATTCTATAGTCAATGTATAGCACTAGTAGTTATGGAAATTTAATTTACAAATATAGGTAAAGTTTAAGTCTAGTGAAATCCTTCTCCTTTCATATATGTTTAATTGGCATATCTTTGCTAATTGGGGTCCCTATTTGACCGGTGAAAGAACAATTTAGGATATGATGTGAGCTCATTTCAGTAGTAAAATGAGCTAGTTAATCCTTTATTTTGGAATTTATTTTCCTATGGAATATATCCAGATATTAGTTCAACATTTCCTACCAAGTCAATTGCATTTCACTGGGGTAATAAGAAAACAGTGAGGAAAATCACAAGGAAACAAAAAAGCCCAAAAACAACCAAAAACCCCAAACCAACCAACCAACCAAAAACCAACAACAACAAAAAAGAGACCTGCAGAGAAAGGTAAATAAGTCTAAACCCACGATAATAGAAAAGTTTACAGTTGATTCAGAGTTATTCTTTCTCCCATTATCTCCTCCCCCATCCTCCCATTCACCTTTTGTGGTTTTCCAGGGGGTTGGAGCTTCCTTAAACCTCTCTGCAGTATTTTTCAAGCTTTGTTCATATTTGACCTTCATCCTTTGGACATGAAAGTATTTACACTCCAGCTCTGATGTCACAGAATAACTGAAAAAAGCTCCAGAATTATTACCAAGTCACCCTCTTTGTGCTCCAACACACACACATGTACCAAGGAGTTAAACTCAGTCTGCATGCCTGTGATACCTCAATAATAAAAAAAAACAGCTCGAAATTACCAATATATCATAGAATCACAGGATGGTTTGGGTTGGAAGGGACCTTCAAGATCATCCAGTTCCACCCCTGCCATGTGCAGGGACACCTTCCACTGTCCCAGGTTGCTCCCAGCCCCATCCAACCTGACCTTGGACACTCCCAGGGATGGAGGAGCCACAGCTTCTCTGAGCAATCAATTTCCCTCCAATCCTAAAATAAATAAATAAACAAACAAAGAAAAACTGTGCATTCCCTTGTGGAATTCTGGATCTTGTAACCAGCTCTCTGCCACAGTGAATATCTGTATATATGGACTTCAGTTGTTAGTGCATCTTCTGCCTTGATTGAACAGCAACAGCTGCCTCCAAACTTCCAGACATGACCCAGACTCTCCTCTGCATTTAGGTCCAAGCCACACATAAATTAAAATAATGATGGACTTCATTAAAATAAGGCAGTGAACTCCAGCTACAAGGGTTTGTTTTCTTCACCAATGTCCACAAACAACTCCTCAATTTTAATGAGATTTTCCTCCATTTACCATACACCCAATTAGGGAGCACTTCCTCTCTCTCTGCTTTACAATTTTGGGAAGCTTTAGGCAGAGAAACCCAAAGGAAAGGGGCTGATAGAGCTGGTACTGCTGCAGAAAAGAGCAACATTTAATATATGTACAGTGGAGCTGCATTTTATGTATGTTGCTCTGGTGTAAGGCAATGACTTTTGCAGCAGCCCGCTGGAATTAATGGTGTGGATGTAGAGCTGAAGTTTAACCCAGGGTGATTTGGTGAGGAAGGAGAGGTCAGTGGCACTGGGAGTGAAAGCTCTCCCTCACAAAAGCATGATTTGAAGCTGTGCTTCATTAGGCTAATGGTAGTAATGAGATCACTGGGTTGGAGAGTGCAAAAGAGCAAATTTAGCCCAAAGGTGACTCTGGGCAGAGGAGTAACACAAGACACCCCTCAGGGGTCTGTGACTGCCACACAGCAGTCACAGATGTGGATGAGGTTTACATGCAAGACTCAGAGTATTTAACCAGAATGATCAACATTTACATGAAACACAAGTGGTTTAAGTCATTGTTTGCATTTCCATGTTTCTACAGCTTCAAAATCTGTGGCTTTCTCCCCCAAAGTTTTCACCCAGGTGACACTGCCAATCTCACACTGGGAAGTTCTGAGTGCATCCAACACAGCACACAGCGAGATCATCAAAATACCTGCAATTATTTCGGGAGGAATAATCATCAGCTCTTAACGATTTCAGAATTGATTTCCACCAGAAAGTGAGTACAGAAGGCCGTGCACCAGCACTGCACACCTGACAATTGTCACCTGTGGTTGTGACAACACCACCAGGCTTTGCTTTGTCAAGCATTTAAAGCATCAGGCAAGTGTTTGCAGAAGGACCTACTTCAGCTCCGTGCCAGCACCTCACATTTGGCACTGGATGCTGAAATCCCTTGCAACAACACGTTCCAAATTCTTGAAAGCTCCCACTGTGCTCTCCCCAGGAGAGAAATGGAGATTACAGAACCTTGTCTTCCACAGTAATAACACCAACTTAAACAGAGATGCAAGGAAAGAGGGGAAGGTAACAAGGGTGAATCTTTTTCACTCTCTGATTAAATCAACTCTTTACTCAGACAAGAGTCCTTGCTTCTCCCGAGCTCTATTTTAAAGTCTGAGTTCAAATACAATATCAAATGCTGTTTCCTTTACTCTCCTGAAGGAGAGATCAGTAGAAATGGTGTGGTGGTGAGCAGGCAACACCATGCAGCTGAGGAAATTTGTGTCTGAGAGAGACAACTTTATACCCATCAAAAGCATAACAGGCAGCAGAAAATACAGAAAAGGGCAGACACAGAGCCAAGGCATTAAAAGCAAAGAACAGCTTGTCTCCCTCCAGACCCAGGACACTTTTAATTCTTCTTTAACCTGAATTCTCCAATCAGGTATCTGGATGATTAAAGAGACACCTGTGAGGGCAAAGTTTTCTATTAACTAACAAACTTAGTTATAAGTGAAACACACTCGGACACAGCCGAAAAAAATCCAGATCTCAACACAATACTCACCCATACAAGATGAAGTCTTTGGGATGGATTTGGGTAAATAACTCTGCCCCTTCCAAAAATTCCATGATGTTGGAATTGAGCTGACAGGTCAGAGATCTTGGACCCTTTGTATCCTCTGTTACAAAGGCCAGTCTTGTCACCTTGCACCACTTTGGTACCAGATCTCCTTTATCCAGTTCTACCCAAAAGGCCAACAAATCACTCTGGAGGAGCCTCCCACTCCCTCGTTTTCCCATAAAATTACTGTATTATTTAAGCCAAGTTATGAAACCTCTTTTATTTCTGAAACCTCCATCCTGATGATAATAAAGCAAGGATGCTGACATTAATTTTGTCTCTCTCCATTGAGCTGGCACCCCCAGGATGCTGCAATTCCCATACTGGAAATGCACTTCAGTGAACTTCCTATAATGAAAACTTCATTAGAAAATTTAGACTTCAATTAAAATGTGAAACAGCCAGAGTTAAAATACCATTTGTGGTGAAACAGTTCTGCTAAATGCAAGATTCCAAGACACTAAACAGAATGGATCTAGTTATTACATCGAGTTTTATCTGTTTTTCTGATCAGCACTAAATGTCATTTGAAACAAAAAATCCCCATATATCTGGTGCAATATCAAGCTGAAACATTAGTTGATTATTATTTTCTCTTTACAATTTTTAAGGAGTCCTGAAGATTTATGTGAGTAACTTGTGTTTTGTGCTGACAGCAATTTTGCATTGCACTTTCTTACTCCTGTGATTTGCTTAATTTGGTTTTATATTTGCAAGTCCTCGAACATAACTCGCCCTGATTAAAGAAGGAAGAAAATCCTCCCCTCAAACCCAGTTTTAATTTCTCAAATTGTGCTCTGATTACCCTTTTAGTGAGAATTCTACTGACAAATTTCTGCCAGAATGTTTCTTCTCATGTTCCCACACTAAGACAACTTTTTAACTTACAGTCAAGACAATTTGAATTCAGAATGTTTGAGATGATCAAAAGAACGAGGCAGTTGGGGTACATGAAATAATCCAGCGTCATCGTTTTTTTGCACAGGGTTTCTTTTGCTGAAGCTGTAAATATTCAAAACAGGTGAACAAATAATTTATGGGCCATTTGGGCAGCACATGGAGCAGCTCTGCCCCAGGGGAGCCCCCGAGGCGTTTTGCCCGGAGCTCCACAGGTACAGACAGGAGCATACAAATTGTTCCTCCTTCCTGGGACTGTGCACAGGGAACAGATCACCTGGGGAAACTCCAGCTGCTCAGAGAGGAGAGTTTGTAGAAGAGAGATGCATCCCTGTCCACCGAGGTACATCCATATTCAGGGAGTTTTTTGTGTGTGCTCAGTCCAAGGGGAAAGACTGACTCCAGACAAGAGCCACCTCGAGAATTTCCTGTCAGCATTGTTTGCCTCAAGATTTCCTGAGGTGGGAAAACTGCCATGGCATAGGAGGTCCAACAAAACTCCATTATCCCCAAGTTTTTGCCACTAATTTTGTCAGGACCACTGATTTTCACAGTAGTTTCCTACCTCCTCACACCTTCTGTACCCCACCCACGCTGTAGGGTTTATCTGCTATACAGCCTGTTAATAAAAAAATTAAATATCTCTCGAAAGATATTTAATCCCATTAGTTTGGAAGGAAAATGGCAAATATTTCAACAGATGATAATGGGGTTTAATGGTGTGGCTGGGGGCTTTTACCACATCAGTGACAAAGCACTTCAGAAATGTTGCTGCAATTCCTTTCCACGCCATCAGGAGCTGCATTAAGGCAGTTGTGTGAACACAGTCAGAGCTGAAGAGGTGCACAATGGTTCTCTTAAATATGAAAAGCAAGGAGATTTTTAAAAAGCTTTGCAAAGCTTTTGCTGAAATATTTCTGATTGCAAAATCCTAATATCACTTGATTTTTGAGAAAGGGGATTCTGCCCCTCTGCCCCTTGCTCAGGTGAGACCCCACCTGCAGAGCTGCCCCAGCCCTGGGCTCCAGCACAGGAGGGACTGGAGCTGCTGTGATCCAGAGGAGGCTCCAGGATGAGCAGAGGGATGGAGCAGCTCTGCTGGGAGGAAAGGCTGGAGAACTGGGATTGTCCAGCCTGGAGAGGAGAAGCTTTGGGGTGAGCTCAGAGTGGCCTGGAGAAGCTGCAGGGAAGGTGGAGAGAGACAACTGACAAGGGATGGAGGGACAGGACACAGGGAATGGCTTCCCACTGACACAGAGAAGGATTAGATGGGATTTGGGGAAGAATTCCAGGCTGGGAGAGTGGGCAGACCCTGGCACAGGGCACAGAGCAGCTGTGGCTGCCCCTGGATCCCTGGCAGTGCCCAAGGCCAGGTTGGATGGGGCTTGGAGCAGCCTGGGACAGTGGGAGGTGTCCCTGCCATGGCAGGGGTGTCGCTGGATGGGTTTTAATGTCCCCTCCAACCCAAACCAGTCTCTGCCCCTCTGGTTTTGAATTCTTAGCTCTACAGTGTCCTGCTATGCTCAGTCACTGAGAATTTTTATCCTTTTTTAATCAGAGCACAAATTGAGCGTTGTGGGGCACGCACTGGGAGGGGCAGGACAGACATCTCAACCTGTCTCCCTCTCTTAGTATTACTTTCCTATTATTATTTTATCATTATTTTTTTTATCCAGCCCCTCAAGGGCTCGACAAAAATAAAAGACCAATTTAATTTTCAGGAAGATGAAAGTATTTCTTTATTTAGCTTTGTGTACCAGCCACTTCCCTTAAACGACAGGAGGAGATGCCTCTTCCAGGTTGTCCTACACCATCCTCAAAGCTTTAACTCTTCAATAATTTTTAAACATGGAAAAAAGAACGACAGACTTCAAAACCAACCAAATCCACAAAAGTAATCAACATTTAGCTGGGTAGACTGACCAGGCAGAGGAGAATCCATTTTGTCCATGTTTTTTTTCCCCTGGAAGCACTGGAGCCAGCCGTGTGACAGCAATATTCCAGATGGCTGTGGAAATCTCCCTCCACCTTCTGCAGCAAAATGCTGCTGTGATGCAAGCAGACACACACACACGTGCTCCTGCAGAGTGACACATCCCCCAGAACGGAAGGAGAAGAAAAGCAAATCTCATTTACAAAGAAGCCTCAGCTTAGGAGGCAATTTGAAAGATTAGAATGAGGAAACATGTCATCGACAAGGCTGGTAATTAGAAATGATTTATTGCCTTCCCTTGTTAAGCCTATTATTAAGACAGAATATTTTCCTACTCCTACTGCTCCTAACGTATATAAAACCTCAATTATTTACGTCTTTTGTTCTTTACAAAAGCGGCAGGACAACTGTTTTAGTAACTTCCACTTAACTGAGAATCAAAGCACTGTTAGCTGCGTTTGCTCACTAAAAATCTTTCATGAAGCCAGCAAGTCCAAGGAATTTGAAAAACTCAACTTTATTCCCCAGTGAAAAGCAATCAACTGCTCTCTCTGTGTCTGCATTTTCTGTGCTACCAAAGAAAAGTGTTTCCCAAAATGACTGTGCATCTCAGCACGCTTTGCCTGCAAAGCTTAATTTTTCCTGACACTTGTCCCAGGGTAAATTTTTCAGAAGAGGTTGCCTTAATTTTAAAATTGACTTTTAATGATACTCATCTTTCAAAAGGCTGGATTTTAAATATACGGATTTGTTTGATGCCACTTGGATAAATTCATGAAAGGACACAGGCCACAGGACTTTTTTTAAAAAAAAACAAACAAAAAAAACCAAAACCTCAAACCCAACCACAACCAAACACCTCAATACCCTGGCTCTATGCATCACTGTCCTTAACTCACCACACAGCTGAGGCCCCTTGTGTAAAGACCTCATAACACCCTCATAAATTAAGATTATTTTGTTCCTCAGCTAGAAAAAAATAATAATAAAAAAAATGAAAAGGAAAAGCTGGGGGAGATAATATCACTCCCATTTATTTGGCTGCTCAGCAGTTAGGTTAGTCAGAGGCACAGGAATATCTGTATCCAGTTCCTTACCCAAAAGAGATTCAAGTCCATATCATTGCTTTTTGACAGGCTTTAACCTCTCGGTCCCAAGCAGCTGAAGCTTGTTCTGGTGTAAGAGCAGCTGTCAAAGCTAAGCAATTTTACAAGAAATGAGTCAATGCTCAATAGGTTAAAATCAGAGAGCAGGCACAAGCAGAATTCTCCAGCATCCCTTCCCTGACCCTTTCATTAGTGGTGACACCCACACTAAAAGCCAGCGCATGAAATATTCAATGCTTACCTGAAAACACACCTCACCCACACCCCCTAAGAATTCCTGTGAAATTCCTGGGCCTGAGTTCAGCACTGTTTTCCTCCAGCTTGTGTCAGCACAACTTCACCCATTCCAAGTGAAGCCAGCTCAGAGCTGTTTTCCCCAGCTGGAGTCCCCTGACAGCTCCATCAGCACAATAGCAGGTATTTTCCACTCCTGCACAGTGCAACTCCTCTGCTTTCTGAACAGCAGCCCCACAGCCCTGCCAGCTCCTTGAAATACAAACTGTGGCATGCAACACACCCAAGCTGTGCCCAGGATCTGCTCCATAATTGAGGTGTTTGCCTCAAATCAGCTGAACAAGAAATGTTACCTGTTACTGACCTGGCAAGTCCTTTCTGATGAAATTTCCCCGTGCTCCCAGTTCACTGGACTGCAATAAAAAAAGTGCTGGTAAGTGAAAGCCCTGATAGCACATCTGAACACACTTTCTTCGTTTAGGAAAGCTGGCGTGGATGGAGAAGAACAAATCACCCCTTGGGATCAGATCAAAGAGCAGGAAGCTCAAAACCTCATCATTTTTTTCAATCACGAAGCCATTCTAATTAAAAAAAAAATTACTGCCTTTGCCTACAGGCCCTGGATCTCTGCTGTTGCTTTTTGGAGTAAATGATGTGTATTTTATTCTCCAGGTATGATTATCATACACAACATGCATGTTAAACATCCTTCAATGCCATCTCCTCCCAATGGCCCCCAACTTCATGACCCTGCCAGAGACCACCTCCCCACCTCTCACAATGAATCCTCTCACCTTTCCCACTCACAAACATCCCCACAGCGAGCACAAAACCAGCAAGGATGAACCAGCCCCATCAGAAATGCAGTGTGTGGGGTCAGCATGAGACAGCACCACAACAACTGTCCCTTCCTGTGGAGTTTCCATGGATTACCAGGGTTGGGAAACTCACTCAGGTGGGAAAAATTCCCTCCATCCTTCCTGGCATTTGAGAGTTCCCAAAGAGAGTTGGAGAGATGTGAACTGCAGTAAATCTCTGCTCCTCACCATCTGCATCTCATTGCTGAACTGATCCCAGGAGGATCAAAACCAGTAAGGAATTTAAGGACTTAAAACCTTCTTGCTATTCCTTACCTGGACACAAACCCTTTCTACATCACCTTTTCCACACTGATGATTTTATGATGCACTCAAGACTTGGCAAGGAAACACCCAATAATATTTAAATGATGTTTAAACTAGTACCTGCTAAAATTAAGAAGTAAACATTTCTGTTTCACTCTACTCCACGGGCAAATGTATATTTTCATAGATAAGCCAATTATTTTAAATTTGCAGATATAAAAGCATTTTACAAATCACACCTCTGTACCCAGCAATTAATTCTAGGTACTATGTCTGTGCTCATGCACTACAATTATGCACTAATAAAAGATAATTATCCCAGTTTCAAGTGTCAGAAGGTTACATTTCTCTTTTTCAACCTAAAACACTCTTTGTTTTTAAATGTAAGGCTCTCAATGGCATTGGAGATGATCTAAACTCATCTCTGGGCTGTCCTGAACTAATAATTTTGTCCTGCATCAATGTTGGAGTAGGAGCACGTGTATTTTTCTATCCCATGCTGCTGCAGGCTTACATTTTTCTAGTTTTTTGTAAAATACCCTTCCCTGACTTTTATGATTTCACAGTGCAGAGGTGAGAGAGATGCTGGCCTGAATTGCTGATCAATGAGGGTTGATCAATATAAAAGTTTTAGGTTTATAAAGCACACGGGAAGAACAGGATTCACAAGTGAACTTGTGTCTCAACCCTGTAAAACTCTTAATTAGGATTTCTCACAAGACCTTTATGAGCTTAAGCGACAGGGAAAACCTAGAACAGTTTGATATGACTAGAGATAGAAATGTGAAATATTAATAATGCTTTCTGCAAGCAGTGATGCTGCAGATTGAATCCTTACAAAGCCAGAGAAGGACATGATACCAACATCTGACAGCGTGATTTACCTAACTGTGATCAGTGAGCCCAACGCTGAGAAAGGATGAGGCACTAAAGGGTTTTTTGTCTTGAGTTAATGCACTCATTAGACAAAGTAACTCGAATTTGCACAGATTTTCTTGGGAACCTCCATAGCTGCATCAATGTCCCGTTTGCCAGTCCTCGGGAGCAGGCAGGTTTAGGGTCTGGCAGCAGAGCACAGCTGCTTTCCAAGTGGAACTCCTGGCTTTGGGAAGGGCTCTGCCCTTTGCTCGAGGTCTTTACAGGGAGCTGAGGTGCATGAACCCTCTGCACTGTGCTTACCCCAACCCCAGCCCGCACAAAGTGCCTCCTCCTCAGACAGATGCAGTTTCAGCAGCACACCCTGTGCTGGATAATGAAGCAATTTCTGCTGTTTGAGGAACACCTCCTGAGCTTCCCACCACTGGCAGCTCCAAGCCATCACCGTCAGGCTGCCTCTTCCCCTGGGTGGAGGGTCGGTGGTGGTTCAGCACAGATTCCCCTTTCCCTGACAAATGACAACTGCTCAAGATGTGATGTTCTTCCTGCTCGTTTTCTTTCATAGGTGGCTCTATTCCCAGTGCTCTGATGTGATTCAGCCTCACAGCCAGGCTGCTGATATTTCTCCTGGAGATTGCAATTATATTTCTAAACTATTCTTTGTGTTGCTGTGAGGATCAAACAAAAGGGGGGAGAAAAAAAAAACCAAAACCTTAACGTTTCAATGAAGGAAATTTCCATAATATGTGGTGGCTGTCACAATCTTGCTGATAGAAATAATTACTCCTCCTGATGTAACTACACTGAACCACTGAGAAATGGGGACAGAAACTGTTACCCATCTGTGCAAAGCTCTTTCATACATGCATATGAAAGAAGAGCTAAATGCAGAGATTAGAATGCCCTGGGGTGTGCAGCAGGACACAGATCCCAAGGTGACAGGCACCTCTTACCTCGGGCCCTGGGAGGAGGGAGGAATTACCTCTCAATTTTTAACAGCTACAAAGGATGCTGGTGATTTGGGGATAACTTTGTGCTTGGCCTCCACGTGATGCACTAGATTATGCATGCAAATCCCCAGTTTTGGCTGATAAACTGAAACAAAAGCACACTCTAATGATATTTTTCTGAGTGAGAGAAACCCCCATTCTCTGCAGACAGCACTCATTGTTTGCAGATAAACCACTGGGAGGCTGCACTGGTGAGCAGGAGAACAAATCAAAAATTAAAGACCATTTCCAGGGCTGCTGGGGTTCTGATCTTACCCAGACACCAGCCAGAGGACAGTTCAATTTATGACCATGTGCATCTCTCTGATCACTTCAGGCTGTGACTTGTACAAGCTGGAGAATTCAGCGTGGTTGGAATCACCTGGGCACTGCTGGATTTGCTGTCTCAGGCACTTGTAAAGGTTTCTGCAGCAAACCTGCCTGAAAGCCAAGCAAATAAGCAGAGAGGCAGCAGCTCCTGCAGAGCTCCTGAGCAAAGCTAAAGGTGGGAAATGAGTTAAAAGTTAACTCAGGGAACATGGCTGAGTCCCTGTGGGCAGGCAAGGGGTGCATTGCTAAAATGTGAGTAGGGAGATAGTGGTTGGTGAATTAGAGAATCAGAGAGTGCTTTGGGTTGGAAGGGATATAAAAATCCACTTGTTGCAATCCCCCTGCCGTGGGCAGGGACACCTCTCACTAGGCCAGGCTGCAGATCTGTTCCCTTGCTCCCACCTTAGGCAAGGTACAAGGTGCACTACTCTATAACAGTATTGCCAAATTAGACAGCGTATCCAAAGTTAGGAAAATTCCACATTGCCAACTCCACAGAGCTGCAGGCTGTCTGTTGTGGAAACTCCTGCACTGACCCACCTGAGATAAATCACCTTCCCTGCCTGGTGACAACCAGAATCCACCAGCACAACCCCAAAGCAGTGGATACTCCAGCCCTTGCCAGGAGCCACACCAGCACTTACTGATGCCTTCAGTTTGAGCTTTGGTGTTTTTCAGGTTCTGTGCTGCCCAGAGGTGCAGCTCTCAGCCTCACATTCAGGGTCACTCAGCTCTGCACAGAGCAGGGACACAAAACAAATCCTGTTCCTGCTGCACACCAAGGACAACTTTCAGCCCAGCAGCACAAACAAGGGTGGCTGGAGGGAGGGACAAGAAGGATGGGACCTCACAGCCTGGAGCTGGAATTGGACAATTCAACCCCAAAACGCAAATGAACCCAAAACTGTTCCAAGTGTGAGACCTCATGGTCAGGAATGGCACCACAGATGAGCAGAATGACCTCAAAAATGTGGATTGCTCATCCATTTTGTGACCATTTTGGGTCCATTTTGTGACCATTTTGGGCCCACCTTAGATGTAGCCCTGGTCAGGCCCTTGTCCTGCCCAAGGTGTACCCTAAAGGCCTTTCAATAAATATCTACTTTATTCTCTACTCTGCCCAGTCTCTGTTCCAGGTCAGCCTCCCCAAGGCATCCAGACAGCCCTCCAAACACCTTTCAGCAGGAAAGAGAAAGCTGAACAGCCTGGATTGCCTCGGGGTGGAATTGCACCTGCAGCCCAGAGCCCTGGAGCCCAGGAGCACAAAGGCAGAGCTGCCCAAAGGCTCCCTGCAGCAAGCCCAGCACAGCTCAGCTCAGCTCACAGCTCCAGGGCTGCCACCTCCACACACCCACCCTGACTGATGGGGGCCTTCACCACTGCCAACTGCAGGAAATTTATCACTTTATGGGAAAATCCTCCCCCAAAAAACAGCTCAGTGCATGGTGCCATCAGGATGGTCAGACTTAAGAAAATTCTGACCAGAACACCCAGAGTCCTAAACCCCAGTAATCCTCACTCCTACACATCCCCCTCTTCCTTGGAAACCCTGTGGAAATCCAGGTTGAAAGGATCACAGGCTAATAATGACTCCCTGCAGAGCTGTTGGGAGTTACCTCTCCTGAGGCTTTCCTCAGCACAGGAGAAGACCTGGAGCATCTGTGCAAGGAGATGTTTTGCCAGCAAAGATTTTATCCCCTCACTGAACCCTCAGCAGCTCCTCAGCAGCTGTCAGGGAGAGGAGATCACAGATCCTGTTGGGTTTTCTGCCAGAGTTCAAACATCCCAAAGAGCCACAGGAGGACTTGAACCATGGTCCTCCTCCTTGAAGCTGAATATTCAAGTTTAGGCAGGCAAAACCAGCACTTTTTCTTAAATATTTTAAAATAATAGCTATTTAAGTTAGTCCTCCATGTATGGTTTTGTTTTTTTTTTACTTACTTCAATAGATTTCATGGGCTTATATTTTCTTACTTGTGATATGAAATATAATGTTTGGAAATATTTTCATTCTAAAATATGCACAAATCACTTTTCAGAGTCTTCTGAGTTCATCTCTTTTACTTAGAATTGGAGAATTTAAGTGAAAATTATCCAAATAATAAAATTAGTGTAAAAAAAACCAAACCACTACTACTAATAATAATAATAATTTGAAATGTGCCTCAAACTGGAGCTACTCCTCTTACTTACTACATCAAATATTCTTGTGTTAGATAAAATTAATGACCAGAATCATGAACCTTTTCAATTATTTTGAAAATTCTGAATGAGAGAGCTTTGAGGAAGCAGAGCCCTCTCTGGAGTTCTCCAGCCTGAGAGGAGTTCAGGAAAATGGCAAAAGTTTATCCAAGTCTTTATCCAAGTAGCTGTGGGTTTGGATAAACAGGGACTGAATTCCAACATACCCGTGTCTCTGGCAGATGAAAACTCAAGGAGAGGCTGTGATTCAGGAATAATCCCTAATTACCTATAAATTAAAATTACCTATAAATTAAAATGCAAAGCAAAGCTGCAAAGGAACCTCCCCAGCTGAGAGGTTAACTGTAAAAGCGGAGTTTTTCTCTCATGTTGGACTAAACATTCTCCCCAGCTCTGCTCTCAAAAGTGGGAATTGTGCTCAACCAGAGAAGGAATTTCATTTCCCAGATTCACACCTGGAGGCTTCTCCATTGGACTTTCACCCCACCATGGCCAACACAAGTTCCTCCAAGCAGTGCAGGAGAGAACCACGACTTCAGGGACCCGTTGGCCACTTTGGGACATCCCAAAGGGTTTTCCCTTCCCAGGGCAGCCCCGGGGATCCTGTGGTGCCATTCCTGAGCAGGAGGCAGCAGGGAGGCTCCAGCTGCACCTCTCTGAACCCCTCAGGTTCCACCTCAGCCCTGTAGCTTGGAGGATGCTGCCACCAAGAGTCCCGAAGCCAAAAGCGGCGCGGTGACAGCTGCTGTCAGTGAGGACAATGAAAATTGGCAGATCCAGCCGAGTATGAAGCATGACAAATTGCAGGGAAGAGAAGGGAAAAGCAGGGCTGCACTCGATTGAGGAGTCAGATGACATTTGCAGGGAAGCTTGTGGGAATTCTCCAGACAGTCTACAAGATGTGCTAAATGTTATTTGCATTAGAACAAATCATAAGGTATCGACTGCAAAATCATTTCCCTTTAATGAAGACTCGGAGGGGAAAAAAAAATATCAGAGTCAATTAGGAGGCTGAAACTACAAATATGTTGTGCTTTACATACCTCTGAAGCATGAAGGAGCCAATAAAGTGCATTTAATAAATATGAGCAGCAAAATCACTGCAGCTCCTGGGGCTGACGGCATTCCTGAGTTCATGCCACGCTTAGGAGGCTTCCCCTCCTCTCCTCCCATCTACACCCCTGGTACACTTCCCAAAAACATGTTATTCTGCATGAAAAGAGAGATCCCACACAGATCTGTTGTTTCTTCCCACTGAAGTGGAATTGTCACTTCGTCTCTTCTCAGAAAACAACCCAACTGCACTGCATCAGTGCCTCACAAAAGCACAGCTGAAACCACGACCTACATTCGCTCAGCATCCAGAGGAGGGGGCCTTTTATTTATGACAGATTGGGGGGGGGAGGGGTTATTTTACTAAATTTAGTTCTTTTACTAAATAGGTTTTGTTTCGTCTGTCCAACACCTTTTCTCCTTTCACAATATTTGCTCTGGAATCTGAGTGTATTTCTGATTTTTCATTGCACTGTTGTCAGGTGACGAGTGAGGGAAAAAAAAAAAAAAAACACAACAAACATTTTTAAGTGCTACCTGTCAGCCTGAAAGGACTCTGCAAACTGATATTGAAGAAGGATTAATTTTCCTCCAAAACACTTTTAGTAGTACTTAAACAGTGCATTTCACAGCTCTAACAGAAAACAGAATGCACCTGAATCTCCACTTGCACTTTAGAAGCAGCATTGTTACAATCAGTAACAATGTTGTGCTATTTCTTCATGATTTACTAAAAGGCACTATCTAAGAATTACCTTCTTTTTTTTTTTTTTTTTTCCTTATCAATTTGACTGTCATGTAACTTACCTGGAAAGAACCAAGAGAAGCAGCGTGGGCCACCCACAGACATCCCTTATCTCTCAAGTTTGGGCTGTTCAGATAAGCCCAGGAGGTGACAAGATATTCCAGAAGTGTCTGGATGTAATCCTCTGCCCTGGGCTTGGGCAGGGAGGGAGGTGGGACCAGAGGAACCCCTTGGTCCCTTCCAGGCTGACCCCTGCTGTGCTTCTGTGACAACTCTGCTGCATTCTGTCCCATTCCTTGGCCCCTCCATGGCAAGAAGTGACAATTACAGCACAGAAAGTGACATTTTTAATTAGATACCACACGTCTCTGAGCTGAGCGAGTGACCCAGAACACCTCAGTGACAAGCGTGGCATTTTATTGTAACCTGAAACGAGGTGAAAAACATGACTCTTAATTTAAATGCCTGTTTTTTCCCCTATTAGGTAAATTTTTGTACATGTAGCTCTGAGGGATGGAGGGTACACAAAGGAAAAAACAGTTTGGGAGGGTTTTGGGTTTTTTTTTTCCTTCTACTTCCTTTTTTATAATAAAATAATTTGAAGTTATTGAAGACCAATTCCAGCACTGCTTTCCTCACAAGTTTCCCACCATCCAGTTGAGTCACAGCACCTTCATCCTGCTGAACTGGAGGTTTTATTCCAATAGTTCAAAGCTGCTTTTTAAAACCCTCAAATACTTCCACATTCCTGTGGTAGAGCAGGAAAATAACAACAGGGACCACTGGATTGCAACAGGGTTAAACCAATCCTGGTGAGAGCTGGATGTCAGGGAAGGTGATAAAACCCCCCCTGAAACATCCCTTCTCCACCACCCCTGGTCACAGACACAATTCCAGACCTCACACTCTCCAAGGAAGCTGGATCCAAACAAGAGAGGGCAAAAAAAACCCTTGGAATCAAAACTAGAAATGTTATATCTGTTGTAATTCTCCACTTTTGAACCTCAATTAAAATAGAAGTTCATCACAACCAAGCTCAGATGGTTTCATACCCAATGTCTGTAACTGCTGTGGATGGAGGGAGGAATTGTCTCAGGCTGGACAGAAGCAGGGCATGGGAAAATCATTGGGAAAAACCCTTTCTTAGAAGTTTTCAACAACCTTAAGGGTTTGAGAACACGATGTGGACACTGATTATATGTTAGGAGCGCTGGAGAAGAGATTTTTATGAAAGCAACCCACAGAACAGGCTCTGTTGGCAACAAAAAGATAAAAAATAAACCATAAATCAGTAAATGTTTTACAAATTTTCATCCACCTTTCTACTCCTCACACACAAATACTGCTGTCTCCCCCAGGGATTTAGGCATCTGCAAGCTCTGCTGTACATGAGGGAAAAGAAAATAGAGCAAGTCAGTCAATATTTTTGATAAAAGAGAGTTAAAAGGGAAATCTGAAATCCCCAATGTTGTCCTCCATGTCAAAAAGGAATACTTTTATCTTCCTAGAAAGATTACAACAACAAAAAAGAGAAAATATCCCGAGTCCCGATTTCTCAGGACTTTCAAAGATAAGGTGGTGAAAAATAAACTTTTGGTAAGACGTAGCAAAAAGGTCTTTGCTGTGTGTGTCTGAATTCAGCTGCAGCTCAGCAGTTGCTAGAAAACACTCAAGCTTTCCATTAATTATTTGTTTCTCCCTGAGATAAGGATGAGCTGCAAACTCTTTACTAAAATCTGGGTGAAATCTCTCTCTTCAGTGCTGGAAGTGGCAGTGGGAGGAGCCCTGAGCATCCTCTGCTGGATGAATCCTTCACTGGGAGACAGCAACAAGATCCCTGCCTCATCAGCCCCTGCTCTCAAGGACAAGATTTGTCACTCATTTGTCACTTATCTTTGATCACCCATTATTTTCTAGGGATTTCTCTTCCCCAGTTTCTCCTCTGCCTTAAACCACCGAATTTCCAGGCAAAGCCGTGGGAACCAGTGTAACTGTTGTGACAAAAAATGGAGTTTAAGCAGAGCAGATGTCTGTGAAAGAGCAATTACACCTTCCCATGGAATAAAAGCACAACAGAGCGGTTTCAGGCTCCTCAGTTCAAGCGTGGACCAGGGTTTTCTTGAGAAAAACTGCGTTTCTTAAAAATAAAGTACTCTTAAAGCTCACTTTTTCCTTCCACTCCTTCTTTTTCTTGACAAATCAAAGTCCTTGCATTATCATCTCCATCCTTGGAAGTGTGCAAGGCCAGGCTGGGCAGGGCTTGGAGATACCTGAGATAGTGGGAGGTGTCCCTGCCCATGGCAGGGGGTGATCCTAGAGTTCCCTTCCAACCCAAATTATTCTGTGGTTTTATCAGACATTCTCCTCTCTTTGATCAAAACATCACGAAGAAACATTCCTCCCAAAGGAAAAAAACGAGGAACAGCAAAAAAAAACCCCAAAAACCACAAAAAACCATCCCAAAACCCAACCAACCAGGAAAAGAAGATCCCCAGCTCTTCCCGTGTGGATCCTGTGGATTGTTTTTCTCCTCTCCCCCTCCAGCTCCTGAAGCTCTGCTGCCCTTTGCAGGCTCACAACCTGCCTGGGTATGGAAATTCAAAACCAGCATTCCAGGGAAGGAACTGAAAGGAATTGAGGAGCATTTCAGTGGCTGCAGCAGAACCAAATTCCCTGGAACCCTGTGCCCTTCCCACAAGGCAGCCCTTTGGTTTGCTTCCCATCTTGGAACCCTTGCATGGAAGCCAGCCAAAAGAAAAACTGGGGGTTGCTCAGACAGTTCAGCTGGATTTAAGGCTTGCCTTTTTTTTTTTTTTTTGAGTGTGTGTGTGGTTTGTTTTTTTGTTTGTTTGGGTTTTTTTTTTGGGGGGGGGTTTTTTGGTGGTGGTGGTGGTTTTGTTTTGTTTTGTTTGTTTTTTTGTGGCAGGAAAATAAAAGGGATATCACATGGGAGACTTTTCTTGGTCATCACCACCAGTGTTCCTGTGTGCTGGTTTGGGGAGGGCTGTGCTCAGTGGAGGTGAAATTTCATTTTTTCTGTTTGGCAGGCTGGATGGGGGGACCACCAGAAGGCAGGTGCAGCTGGGGGTTTTTAAACTCAGCTGCAGTTTTATTTAAATTAACTTCAAAAAGTAAACCCCTTAAAGGAGAAACACCCCAACAATGAGTTGTTTTCCAGCACATTCACAGCCATGCACAAAAGGAATCACTCTGAGGTCAAAACACAGAAAGAACTTTCCTCAGTCTCAGCGTGTCCTCCCAGTTTAGAAATTCCCTCTCATTTTAATGACCCTCATCTATTCTACCTCCTCTTCTTAGGTGAATTTCAACTGTACAAAAATTTAGCAATGATCCTCCTGTGCCCCAAAATTCCCCAGAAACAAATTTTCAGCTCTGACTGAACCTACGACACCAATCACTGCTTCTGGACCTTGGGCCTTCTGAATTCCTGGAGAATCCTCACCCACCTACAGCTTCATCCAAAGAAAAAAGCCAGGCCCATTCTTATCCATAAATTTTGCATTATTAACTGTAAAATTCTAAAAGCCTTAGCACACTGAGCAGCACAACAGCACCTTGAAAAGGGATGTGAAACCACCAATCCACCAACACTGGGATGTCACAAATACGAAAATAAAAAATCAAATACACAATATCTGCTGTAAATCTGAAGGGGGGAAAAAAACCACCAAACCCACAGAGTTTGAAACAGTTTTGATATTCCCTTTCAAGAATTTGAATTGATGGAATCGAGGTCAAAAAAAAAAAAATAAAAATGATGGAATTGAAGTCAAACTTCAATTTTACAGGCTCGATATGTTGCAATTTCTTCTGAAGTTTTCAAGACAAGAACTTCAATTTTTTTAACTAAAAACAATCTCATCTGTCAGCTGCACAAAATATTTTTTCAAGATGGTTGACTGGAGAAACAAATCAGAATAAAGTGGCTGTCATCAGTAAATCAGCTTTGACAGAGCAGTACACATCACCAATTTTCATGGGAAATACCTGTTAAATTCTCCTCTCTCAGGAACTGTTTTTCTCAGGGAAGAAAAGTGGCCAAGGTAAGAGAAGTAATTGATGTATTACCCATGATTATCTTTCATTATTTTCATCCTTGCTTAACATGCCTCTCTCCTTACTGCTGCTCAGAGTGATTCAAGCCACACACAAATCATCTCTGCCTTCCCCCAGACACCCATCCTGATAAAAAACAGGATTTTCCAGCAACAGAACATCAGGGAGAAGAAAAAAAAAAAAATCTCAATAACCATCAACCACCTGAAGCATGGTAGCTCTGCAAATAAGATGTTTAACAGCAAGGTTTCTGCTGTTTTGCACCATCCTGAAATAAATGTGGAAGGTATTTATTGATTCTGCAGCTGACGAGTCAAAGTCGCTGTTCCAACGGAGGATGCTCAAAGGAAAATGTATTAACAAAGGGAAATTCAGCAGATATTTGTATTTGTCTACATTTCTGAAAGCCAGCACTGCAGACACAGGGTACTGATGGTTGACTTTTAATTGCAGCTTATTAAAAATGTTACCACTGGCATAAATATCCCTGCCAATGAAGTTATTTAACACAGCCCTGCCGTGGTCTGGTGGCACTGCAGAAGTCAACAGCTCTAGAGAGAAAGGCTCCAGCACAGCTAAAACCACCATTCTAAAACCCAAAAAAGAGCCTGCCATTTCATCACTTCACAGTCTATCAGCTCATAGAGCATAATTTCAATTTTTTCTTAAAAAAATCTACAATCTGTAGATTTTCTTAAAAAAAAAATAAATCTACAAGCTGTTTTGCTTTTAGCATTTGTAAATCTCACTATGGCACTTCAGGAAACTTTAATTAATAGGGGAAAAAAAGTTTTAATGTGCCCTCTATATATTAAAAGCAAATATGAACTTTCTGTTGAGAGGTGTCTTATTTTAGATGAAAGGCAAAAAAAACCAAAACAGCTCAACAGCTCCCAGACAACACCAAACCCACACTGACAGCCCTGGATGCTCCACTAGGGAAAAATTGGGAAAGGATTTCATCCTCCTACAGCACCATGAGTCCACTAGATGCCAACATCACGTGCTCACCTTGCACAAAGAAATCACAATGAAAAAATAAATAAATCAGAGAAAAAAAACCCTGTTCCTCATTGAAATATTGACCCACCAGAGCCTGAACTTTTAAAAGACAAAATGATACGTGAATGGTTCTCTCATTGCTATTGTTTAAAACCCAGTTATAACCAAGGATTTTCTATTTTGATGAGATGTGTTCAGCAGAGACAAATTTATTATCTTCTCTACAAGTGCTGAACTTCACTTCATTCCCCAAAGATTAAAATCAGACATCAGCAAAACAGCATTTGCTTTTTACCCCCATCACTGAGGTCCCTAATCTCAGGCACTCAGCCCCAAGGAAAGCTGTAGGAACAGGGACAAATCCCTAACATTTACCTTTTAGGTTACCTCCAACACCAATCCAATTATTTGTGTCACATATAAATATTTCCTACAGCCATTTCCTACTGGTTTGGAATTCTGATCTCCAGGAGATCTGTCTGGGGCCAGTTCCAGCATTCAGCTGTAAATTGGGGTTTTTTTGCTAGGCTGATTTTGCCCTCTGCTCCTGAGGCTCAGGCAGTGAATAATCCATTCACTAATGACAAAATTCAGGTTCCAGCTCAGTGCAGCCCAAGCACTGACTGTGCTCAGCTTGCTTTGAGGGCCAGCAGTCCTGCAAAACATTCAAACTCTCCACCTCTCAGAATAACAAAACCACCAGCAAGCTGAATGGTTTTCATTAAAAGAAACTTGAGTAAAAAGGTTTTGTTCTGAATGGAGGCACTGCTCTCCTATGGGCTTGTTTTCATGCCTTTTTTTTTTCCCCTATTTAAAGAGAATTCACAATGCTCCCATTTTCTATTTCTTCCTGCAAAACAGATTCCCTGAAACTGAGCAACTGAAATAAAAATTAATTAAACGTTGGACTAAAGTGAGATTATCAAGGTTTATAAATTCCTTCCTTTGGGATAGGAAGAGACTTATTTAAAAAAAAATTAAAGAAAAAACCCCTATAACTACACAGCTTTTGTATTAAGCTACTTATCAAAAGCTTTTCAGAGAGGAAAATGATAATGTTAAATGAAACTCGTGGGTATAGTTTGTTCATTTTATGGAAAATTTAGAATGAAGAGCAACAGCTGGGTCATTTGGACTTTGTGTTCTCTGTGACATCATTCAAAAATTCACCACATGGAATGAGTTGAATTATTTTTGGGGGGGGAAAGAGCAAGGTCTTGCTCTTTTTGGAGTTGTTCATCCCTAATTTTCTTATTTGCACTCTCAGAGTCATCACTCATGCACGAGATAAAAGCACCAGCTGGGATCACCAAGCCTCCAGTGGAGCACAGGCCACGGGGTTTCCCTGAACTCATTTGAAAACCCTCAGAAACTCAATTTGCCTGGATTTACTTTCCCGGACTTTGGCATGCAAACAGCAATTTACTGATTGAGAAACACTAATTATTGCAAGTAACAGAATGGGGAAAAAACTGCTGCAAGGTGCTTTGTGGGTCAAAGGTGCTGTGGGTCCTGGTGCTTTGAGTCAAAGCTCAGGTGGGGTTTGGATATAAATTTCCATAGAATGCTGTAGCACAGATCAAACTTCTGCCTCTGTCCAAGACGTGACAGAGCAGGAAAGCTCTCAAAACGCAGTCTGACTGTGAAGATTTCCAACTACCCAGCAATGGCAGCAAGATTTCATTTTAACTACCAACAAGCCTTGGTAGGATAAGAGCCTTGCAAGGTACTGGAAGTTCCCCCCGCTGCCGCATATCAAACCTGAGTGTCAGGCTCTGCCAAGGAGGGGTTGCTGAGTGAAAGTGTTCTCAGGCTCTCCCTGGAAGCATCCTCAGACACTCCAGCTCCTCGACTGCTGCGAGACTCGGGCTCTTGCTATTTTATCTGCGCGCTTTCAAAGTCAGAACTCGGCTTAAAAAGGCAACGGGGATGTGAGATCCTGCAACCCGTTGGCAATCAAATGTCTGAAAATGTAGCAGTCAGCAGAGTGCAAGACAGAAACCGGGCTGGAGCTGGAGTTCCAAGGCGAGTGCCAGGAATTCCTGAGCTGAGAAAAGTTCCTGTCGCTGTAATTGGAAGCAAAATGGGTCACAGAATGAACCAGGAAAAACCAGTAACTGAGTGCCGTGGGGTAGGTGGCAGGAAGAAGGCAGCCTTCTAAAATTCGGTCTGAACAAGAGCCTGGCACCTCCTCATCTCCCACAAAGTTTAATTCCTGATCCTCCTCCAAAGCCATGGCAAAGGTCCACTGAGCAGCCACGACACCAAGATCACAACAGAATTTAGCTCCATGTCTTGAACTGAGCCCACTGGTGAGGGCTCCTCTGAGTAAAAGGTCCATGATTTCCTTCCACATCAATGGCAAGGCTCTGGCCAAGTTTTGGGGGAGCAAAACCAGCCCTAGCAAGAACCCAAAGCTCTGTGGCCCCTTTATTTTATCACCTGCCGGGAGTGAGCAGCAGCCAGTGCCTGCCTGAGGATTAGTTTGCCAAAGCTTCTTTGATAGATCCCAAAGATAACAGTCATCTCTCTCACATCCACACCAGCCAGCAGTTCAGAAGGAAAAATCTGGTCTCTGCATTGGTGCCTAAATACCTCGAGGGTCTGCCAGCCCATTTCCCTGCAACACGTATGATCCTCTTGGCCTTTCAGGCTCCACTGAAATATTCTCAACTGAGGTTGTTGTGCACCACAACAACAGACTCCCACTTCAGAAGGCGGAAAATGACTCCTTTATTTTTGGGATGTGTCTCCTTTTTATCCTGCTCTACACAGAGCAATTCCATTGGTGAGACAAAGACAAACCTCTTCAATCACCTTGGTCAGAGCAGAGGGACAGCAAGAAGAAGTCCCTCCTAGGGAAAGGAAGGTAAACAAAGTGACAGCTACAAAAACATGTCTCTTGTTTACAGGAAATTCTCTGGGAAAAGAATTTCAGAAACCCAAAACATCTCAGGCCACACTCAGCACCGAACCCCTGGTGAAAGCCAAATGCTGAGAAGGGATCTGCATCATCTCCTGGGGAGAAGAATACCTGACCTTCCTGAAAAGCAGGAAACAGCCCCAGGACTTCAGCATTCAACCAGTGCACCTGGACCAAAAAAATCCTCCTTTTAAACTCCCTCAGTACCTGGGCACTGCAGGGAGTTCTCTCAAAATGGGCATGTTCCTGTCACGTCACATTAAACAGTCTGGGGCTGCATGGAGCAAAGCCAGTCCTCTCCTTCCTTCCTCTTCCCAATTCTTTCTCTCATCTACATATTCCAGCCAGTGTCTGGTTCAGATCTCCTTGTTCAGCTCTGTCCCTCACATCCAGCTCCAATTCCCATCCCATGCCTTGATCTACTCCCATCTCCCTTCACCAAAATTTTGATAGAACTGCCAAAAACCCGGGGTTTACATTTACTAAATTTGTTTTGCTGTGACCATAAGGATTAATTGAGTTCTTAATCCCATTCTGAAAACAACACGCACATTCCCCCAGATTTTATCCTGGAGACCACTCCTTTATGTTCAACTTATTAAAAAGGAAACACCAGGAACAAGCAACACTTTTAAACTTAGATCTAAAGAAACCATACATCTGTGGACATAAATATTTCCTGTTTATCAGCTAGGAAATTCTTCAATTACTTTTTTTTCTTTCTTTGCACTTTGACTTAAGTGAAACCCAGATACACTATATATATATATACCCATATATATATATATAAAAAAAATCTTTTTTTAAAATGTGACACAGAATGTAACTACTTAAATCTATAATCTTCCAGCCCCTGCAAAGCTGCTTCACCCTCATTATTCCAGACTGAGGTCTCCAGGCACTGTTCCTCCACCCAGTTCCATCAGAATTTAGCTTGGCTCTCCAAATGTAGAACCCAATTGTTCTGTGTCTCCTTTCTGAGCGAAGCAGATCAAATGAAGGCAATCTGAGTTGGAAGACTGTCACACCAAGTGAAATCTGAATCAACTGGCAACATCTAAAAATGAGCTGGCACCTCATTGGAGAGCCTCAGAATATCTCACATTATGTAACGTGTCACTGGAACAGACTTCCAGATCCCAGCTCCACGCCAACCTCTGACCTCAGAGTGCATTTTAAGGGCTCTGAAGCTGAATTTTGCATGGATTCTTTGCTTCCCAGTCTCACCTCACACTCTGCTCCCCCTACTCAAGTCAATAACATTCACAGTTCAGTTTTGCTTTCTATCATCTCTGACCTCCTCTGCCAGAAAATCCTTATCTATCTTTATGTTAAGACATGGGCAGTAATCTCTTTTGCTGCCATGTAACTTTAATGAGGATTGAACTGGATTCACTCCTGAAGAAAAAGAAAAACCAAGGAATAAGAGCCAAGATTCAGATGGGGGAAAAAAAGCTTTCAAACCTTTTTATACTTGAGCAGGCACAGATGTCTCTCTTTCTTGTGCAGGTACAGAAATGATTAGAATTGATCAGGAACTTCACAGTAAAGTTTTAAGAAACGCAGATTTTAGAACAAAACGTTCAGAAACTTGTGTTTTGAAAATGCCCTAATCCAAAGCTATTTTCCCCCTTTCACACATTACCTGATATTAAGGATTTTCTTTCTTCATCTGCTTCCAGTGGGGTCTCAGCAGATCCACCTGTAAACACAGAGGGGTTTGTGAAAGAGCTGAAATATCTATTTTGAGCATGGCCACTTAATAGATCAGAGAACCACACAAAAGGACATCCAGCTGGTTAAAAAGGAACAAAAGCATCCAATTCTCAAGTGAAACCATTGCTCTGGTACATCCTCTGACCACTAGGAAAATTTCCCTACCATCTAAAATGTCTCTGGTGCAGTTAGCGTTCAGTGCCTCTCACCCAGTCTGCCCTGGAAGGAGACCCAGAGGATTCTGCAACAACCTTTGACATCTTTGAGGGCCATTGAGACATTTGCCCTCTGCAGAACAATTATATTTGTGCAATATGCAATAAAAAATTCTGTTATAATCAGTTATTGTCTCACAGAGTGAGATGCAGAGCCCTTCTCATATTTTCCCCACAATTTTTTATTTAATATACTTAATATATTTAATATGCTGAATCTCTCTGATGTTGAGCAGATGAAACCTCTTTGTCCTTCCTGTGGTTCTGAACTTTAGGCCCTGCCCATGCCATCAGTACAGGAGGAAGCTGCATCCTCCCCCAGCCCACGATGAGATTGACTCCAAAGCCATTCCATTAACTTCATTAAGTTCTGAGTTATGACTCAGCCAAGCCCTACCAGCAATTTCAGAAAACACATCACAGGATATCATTTTTATTCCCTGAAGTACATCACTATTTTAATCTGGAGTTGTAATTGACTCCACTCTTAAAGGAGGTGATAAAACGCTCAGGGAGTTGTTGTGCTGCCTCCAGATAAGCAACCCTGGCAATATATAAGGGAGATAGCCCAGCCAATGGCTGGGGGAATGATTACAAACACATTAGAATGATCCTTTGCCACATGGATCTGTAATTTTGGTTTATGCTATCTATTCATCTCTGAGCTGGATGTTTTGAATCATCTCTGAGGGGTTGGTACCCCTGGGGATGGCTGTTCCCACAGAGTCCCAGCCAGCAGGGCAGCATGGAATACACCAGGCAGTGCAAACATGATGGGCAGGACCTGATCCTGAAGCAGATAGGGCTGTGAAGGGGAGGTTATCAGGCCAATATTGTTTTCTGCTGGGTGAGATAAGGCAGCACAGCTCCCCTCCCTTTCCAGCAAACACGCCTCTGTTTGGTGACAGCAAAGATAAAAACCCTTCCGAGATAGGGACTCCTTCCAGGGCTGGGAGTTGCAGTGAAGGTCAAAAGCAACAAGGCCTCAGGCAGCCCCTGCCACTGGAATTCAGAGGAGCCTTCACAGCCACCTGAAAGGCAGAGAGGTTTTGGAACAGCAGGCAAAGGAACTTGGGGTGGGACACGAGGGACAAACAGAGAAATGAAGCAAATGGTTCCTAATCCTACCTAATCCATAATTGTGTCAGCTCCTGGAATGGGATGTCTCTGCTTGCTTCAGCACCTGCTGGACTAGAAACCTGCCCTTTGCATCAGAGCCATGCAGCACAACTTAACCTTTATGTTCATCTTTTCCACGGATCATTTGGAAAGCACTCAAAAATTAGCTGTCGTTTCAGTGGCTCGGAGAGAACTCATCCCCTTCATCATTTGTCTTCTGTGAGGCAAAGATTAATTCCTTCAGGAGGAAAAACAGCATGGCCCAGGAAGGTGTGATCCCATTGCAGGAATATTTCCTCCTGAATGCCACCAATATCCAGAATCTCTGTTTATATGCACTAAATCACTTCCATGGCTGTGCAGGCTTCAGCTCCTCACTGGGGAGTTTAAACTGGGAATGTGCAGATTAAAATGTTATAAATGTTTATACTTCCATGCTTTTATATGGTCATCAACTCACCTCAATATCTGAGAGCTTCACCAAAGGCTCTGTTCTCTTGCCTCTCACTCAATGGATGAATTGAGTTTTATCTGCAAGGAACTCAACCACAAAAAGAAAAAATTAGAGGTTCATTGTGTCCCAAAATCTCTTTGATTTTTCTACAAAGCCATTCTCTGTCTAAGGCCCCACAGCAGTTTTAGCAAATCAGAGAAGCAGAGAATTCTCCTGCATAAATAGTGAGCAACACAGATATTGCTACAATTGTGGTAAAACACCATTTGGACTTCTTATCACATCACACATCAAAGTTATCAATTACAGGCCAGAGATTTCTAGCAAATGAGCCTTAATTAACATTGCTGCCTCCAAATTTCCTCATTCCTGAACATTCCCAGCTGCTGTGGGAAATTAATTAAGGCTTAAATCTTGTGGTTCTTTCTTTAGCACTTGTTGCATGGCAACATTCATTTTTATGTATGAGCTGCTCCCTCCAAATGACTTTATAATAGTCTTACCCAAAAGATGAGCTCCTAAACTCTTAAACACAGATATTTACACATCTTGGTTTAGTTCCTTTTGGCTTTTTCACTCGTAGGGCATGAATTATTCACTGATAAAAGGGGCTGTAATGTTCTGGTTGGTTCCAGGCATCAGTAAAATCAGTCAGAGGATTTAACTGGTTTATTTTAACGATCAGTTCCACGAGTGTGGAAAGATTATTTGTTATTTCTAAAGGATAATTATTACATTTAAATATAAGTTTTGATCGAGAGGCAGTTTCCAGAAAGAAATTACAGATGTGAACATGGAAGTGACTTTTCCCTCCTGAATTACTGGCCAAACTCCCCATGGGATGAAGCAGCCTGAACCAAACCCACACCATGCCACAAGGAATACTGATCCATATTTCTGCTGATTTCAGTCAGAATCGCCCAGTGCATAACAAAATAAACCCCAGAAGAAAAGCAGAGCATCTCCAGCACACAATTGTGTCTCACTTTGAATGAGCTGCAAATAACTCAGTTCATATTATAATCATATTATATATTATAATAGTTATCATATTATATAATCATATTATAATCATATTATATCATACCATATTATAAAATACACTATACCATCAACAGCTACTACTAAGAGAAACGATCAGCACCTTATTTTACAACATAAAGTCATAATCCATGAAGATTAGGATCTCTGATTTAAAAAAAAAAAAAGAATTTCTGAGCTTCAGAAGAAAGGAATTTCATGAGATATAAATTTTAATTTTTATTTTATAATTTTTATAATTTTAATTTTAATTTTAATAATTCTTTCCCTTTTCTTTCGATAAATTGAAAGAAAATGGAAATAATTCTTAAAAATAGACGAAGTTCAGACAGAAGGAAACTTTCCTAGCAGGGCATGTACTTTGAGTTTTGAGTTTTAACTATGGCTCTGCAGCAAAAATGCCAAGGAATAACACCAAGGTGACAGTAAAGTTTCCTTAAAGTGTTGTTCTCTTGTCACAACCTCCTGTGAAGTGCCAGTATTTTCTGACCTCACCTGAGATGTCTGTGGACATGATTTAATGCCATTGACTGCCAAAAAAGATCACAGCAACATTTAAGAATGTAGGTTTAAAGTCTACAGGAATAATTAGTAAAGTGAGGATTAATTAACTGAGGAGTTAAAATGAGGAATATAAAGATTAAGATTTTTTTTATCAGTTATTAAATAAAAGCAATAACTTTTATTGAAAGAACTCTACTCAAAATCTATGAACAACTTTATAAACAGATTTAAAAAGTGATACTGAAGTGATTTTATGCCTTGAAATTGTATCATTCAGACATGGCCATGGATTTGAGCTCAGATCTTCCATTTTTTGTTCTCTCATCACTAGAATTTGTTAAGAGGCCCAGAATCTTCTCCATGTGCTTTAAAGGTTTGAACAGCTCCTGTCCTTAGGCTTTGAAGCTGTTCCAAAGCTTCCCTAACAAAGGCCTAAATGCATTTCAGCCTTCAACAGAACATTGTATTCCTCTGTCTGGGAACCTCTGAGCACCAACACCAGGACTGTGACTGGAGTCATTAAAAAATGTAATGTTTCAAGGTAAAACAGAATCCATAAATCAAGGGAGAAATGCAGGATGATGGAGATGACAGGACCTTCACATCTGATTTTTTGACAACATTCCAGGTGCTCCCAGACTCTCCTGATGGAAGGGAGAATCCTCCTGCTGCTGCATCCAGGGGTTCTTCACTGATAAGCACCTCCTGGAAAAAAAACTCAGAGGAGATGAGGCCAGTCTCTCATGAAGGCTCCAAAAACCTCCATTTTCCTCAAAGAAAGAGCTGGATTAACAATCTTATTCCATTATCCTCCCATGAACAAGTCTTTTTTTAAAAGTATTTCAATTTTTTTTTTTTTCTATGTCAAAACAACAGGAGTTTTGACTTTGCCTAATCACTATTCCCTCAACATTTGAGTGAGCAGAAGCTGTTTGCACTTCCAAAACTGCTGGATCCGGGGAAAGGAACAACCAGGTTTTTTTTCTCTCTCCTGGAGACATTTTTTATTCAAAAAGATAAACTCCACTTCAAACTGCCACTGCAGCTCTGCAATCTGTCAGCACATGCGAGGACCAACAAACCTGTTCCCAAAAGGAGACGGGCTCAAAATGGAAAGCTCACACCTCAGTGGCTATTTTTAATTTAACTCTTTCATGAGGTTCTAAACCAAACCTCAGTTCGGTGAGATTTGAAGACATTCAGGCAAAAAGCTGTTCCAGTTTTGGAAAATTCCAAATTCCCATTAGTTTTTTTCACAGGATTTCAGCATTATGAAGCTGTCAGCAGCCCTGTGGAGGAAACATTCACACACATTTATTTAATGTGACCTCTTTTTTGTCTCACCGAGGCTTTAAATGTCCCTGAGTCTGCTCCCTGCCAGTCCCCTGGCTCTGAATTTGTTCTATTAGCCAGCAGATCCAGCTACACTCATGCAAACAAGTTTTCCTTCTGCTGTCCCTGCTAGTCTCAAATAATATATTCCGAGTAAAGCAGAATAAATTACGTGCAGAGAATAAACAAGATCAAACTCCAGCCTATCCATATTCAAGCCCTCAAATCAAGTGTGAAAGCGAGCTCCTGCTGGGGATTTTTTATTTTATTTTTTTTTTCCCCTCTCATTTGAACCAACTCCCCCACTTCAGTAACATCCCTTCCCCAATTTCCAAAGGGACACAGAAACAAGTCCTGAGGAGCTGAGCTTGGATTGAGGGAATGTTGTGCTCACCCATCATTGATGGGGACACTGAGCACAGCTGGCAATGTGCTCGGGACAATGGAGAGCCAGTCCTGGGATGCCCTCCCCCTTAGGATAACCAGAGGGAGTTCTGCATAATCTGTTCTGCACAAAACTCATGGGACACAGGGTTTAAATCCCCAAAAAGGGGAGGGGTTCCTGATACCTGTGGCTGGCAGCTCGCTCAGGGCAGCCTCGTGCCGCTGAAATCCTTGGGACAGCTTGGCACATGCCAAGGCAATTATTTGTGTTAGCACAGGCACTGCCAGGAAGGCATTAATCTGGAGATGATTAGAACCTGCTGCTTTCTTTGTGAATAATTTATCTATTGACTGTGGGAGTCATTTATTGATAATTTACAAGTGGAGAACACGGCTCAGCTCTGCCGGCTGTTGGCAGCCGCTCCCCGAGCTGTCCCCAGGAATGTGCTCCAGCCACGTCTCTCTGACATTCCTCATGCTCCAGAGTCAACTGGGAGGTGTCCCTGTCCATGGCAGGGTTGGAATGAGAGGAGCTTTTGATGCCTTAAGCTTCAGCTTTTGTATTTTCCAGATTTTGCACCGCCTTAGTGTGCGACTCTGAACTCCCTACGAAGCGTTACCAAGTTCTCCCCACAGTTTAGTCAAACAAAACAATCCTTTTCCAGCTCAAGAACACCGTTGCAACTTCAGGCCCAAAGAGGGTAACCAACAGCCAATTGAGGAGAGCAATCTGGGAGGATGGGACTTCAAAATCTGAAGCTGTAATTGGACAATTAACCCCAAATATGTAAATGGACCAAATTTATCAAAGTGTGAGAACTCGTGACCCATCGTCCATTCGGGTGTAGCCCGGGCCAGGCTCTTGTCCTGCCCAAGGTGCATCCTCTGAAGGCCTTTTCATAAACACCTGCTTTATTCCTTGAACTCTGTCCAGCCTCTGTCCCAGGCAGCCTTTCCAGGCATCACTTTGAGGTCCCTTCACACCCAAACCATTCCCTGACTCTGAACCACACCCTGGGGCTGGAGCCTCTGCAGCCCACACCCAAGATCTCCACTTGGCCAAATCTTAGAGCCCAGCTTCAATAAAAACCTTCAAAGGAACAGAACAGAGATACAAAACCCACAGCAAGATGGGAGAGTTCCTTTACTGTACTCAGTAGATGCCTCTGTTAATTTATCTTCCTTTTTATCTTCCTCTAACATGTTTATGTGGCACAAACAGCTCCTGGAAGAGGTACAAAAATTAGGAGAAGAGAGCCTCCTCCCTCAATCAGAGAAATCTATTCCATGACAAAGGAAAAAAGATGAAAGATATTTGTATTAGCAATAAAAGAACACCAGTGTTAAGATTTTTTTTTTCCTTAAACTGTGAAGGACAAAACAGAAATCATATAAAAGACAAAAATAAACAGAATTAATAGGAACTCAAAGCAAGGACAAGCTGCAGGTCCCTGATGGTGTAACAAATTACAAAGCAGGTAGAAACTAATGTCAAGAACTATTTATTCATCTCTATAATGGGAACAACTTCAGGCAAGGACAATAATCACAAAGCAGGAAAGTGTTCATTAATTAAATGGAAACAAATCAGAATTGCTCAGGCACAGCTTGCCAAGGATCCTCTTGGCAGGCAGAGATATGCAATGTTCCTCCTTGTGCTCAGAACCTTTTGCATGACAAGAGGCTGAAGGAAGTTTATCAAGGCTCCTGCCTGCACAGGTAGCTGCTTTGCAAACCCATTGAAAATGGAAATCTTGATGAGCTCTACATCTTCAGGGCTTAAAAAAAAAATCTCAGCAGTGAATCACAGGCACTGGTGAAACCCTTGACTTGCTGTTCTGTGGGCAGGAGTAGTGACCATCAAAGCAGGTTCCCTGTGCTTGCCCATCCCCTCTGATCCACCCATTCCCACTCACACATCAGATACTTGGAGAACCTCCCCACCTCTGTACCAGCACCACAGGTAGCATCTTAAACACTCTTTAAAAAACTAAATATCCTCTGAAAATTGTAAAATTTCATATTCCCCCTGACTGGGAAGGGAGATACAAACCATAAAAACCAGATCTTCCCTTTACTAGAACAGGCATCATTTTATTACAATTTCTGATGTTTTTACGTAACATTATTATTATTGTTATTATTATTATTATTATTATTACTACTACTACTACTACTACTACTCACAAGGCTTTCCTCCTTTCTTCTGTCCATGCAGACACATCCTGATTTCCTGATTTTCTCTCAGTCCTTCAGAGACCTGGAGACACACAATCCCATTTTGGCAGCAAAGACAACTATTGGGCAAAAAGAGGAATTTCTGGAGATAAGCAGTGAGATCCTGTCACACATGACACAAAGACATGACACCCACACACTGAGATGTCCAAGGCAGAAAAGAGGCAGTTTATTTACAAACTTTAACATTTATAAAAACCCAGCAGTGACCATGGATTGGAGGAAGAAGAGCTTCCTCTTCAACCACACTGGGCAACCCAACAGTTCATTAAAGTCTCCTCCTTATGAGAAGAATGCAAGCATGGTTAGATGGTTACAATAACAAGAAAAGTTGTTGATGTAAAATCGTGTCTGACTCCATTGCAAAAGATAAACACAAAAAGCTGAAATAGAACTTAAAAAAAAAACTTCTTAAAGAAAGAGAGGAGAACAGCAAAAAAAAAAAAACCAAACAACAGACCCAGCTGGGGGCTTGGGTGATGAGTTTGAGTTCCACTGCTTGAATTCTACAATGTTTGTAGAACAAAGGGTGTAGGGGGGATTCTTAGATCTTGACCCTTTGTGGGTTTTTTCATCAGCAGAGCTTCAAAGGGCTCCATCAACTGGAGCTGCTCAAACACCCAGGACAATTTGTGTGCAGAGGGACAATTGATTTGCAGGGTTTCAGCCTGCCACAGGTTGGGAGGGCTGAGTTTTGAACTCCTGGGCGCCCTGATGTGCAGAGGGAGCAGCAGTGAACCCCTAATGACAGCCCCATAAAGGTGATGTGATAAATACAACATTAAAAATGCAACAGGGGCATGGATCTGCTGTAATTGAAGGGTCTGCCATTAAATGCAGCAGGGCTTGCATGTTTTGCTGCTTTTTTTGTCACCACTGCATCAACACAGAATGGTTTGGGTTGGAGGGACCTTCCAAAACATGAAATTTTTCCCAGATTTTAGGAGATCATTTTTTGCCTTCCTTCCTCTTTTTATCATACATGGAACCAACATTTTCCCTTCCCCACTTTGTAAACATATAAAGCAAAAAAAAAAAACCAAAACAAAACCAACCTGGGGAAACCACATCAGCTACTCCACCCATCAAAATCCCTAAAAAAAGAAACAAACCACTCTCCACATTAAATACAATTTCCCTTTTTACACCACCTTTTCCCAAGTGGAAGCCTCCTTTTTTGGTTTTTTTGGGGTTTTTTTTTTTTTGGTTTTTTGGTGGTTTTTTTTGGTGGTTTTTTTTGGTTTTTTTTTTTTTTTTTTTTTGCTTTATATGTTTACAAAGTGGGGTTTTTTTGAGTGGGTTTTGTTGTTGTTGTTTTGTTTTGTTTTGTTTTTTGTTGTTGGTGGTTTTTTGTTTTGTTTTTGTTTTTTTCTGCTGTTGCACCGTGAGCTTCACACTGCTCAATGTTGACCCCACAGCCAAAAATCCAGGAGGGAAATATTGAGATTTCCATTATTCTCCTCTTTATTCCGTGAAGTCACTGGAGGAATCTTTATAGGGGGGAAAAAGTAATTTCTGAAAAGTGAAATGAATGCAATATTCATGGGGTGATCCAGCAGACCATGTTCGAAGAAGCATAAAATTATCTGCCTATGAAGGTCAATTAGTTCTGACATTAATTTTGGTAGCACAAGTTAAAAAACCTTTTTTTTTTTTTTTCTTCCTACGCCAGTGACAATAAATAAATATACACAGAAAATTCTAGGGGATAAAAAAAATACAGGAGCATTTGCAAGTTGCAAAACATTATTGTTTCAATTTACAAGGGAACTGGAACGTCACTAAACACTTTGCTGTCATTTCAACTTCAGGCAAGGAGCATTGCTGGCACATTCCTGGTGGGGATGGGGCCTGGTTGTTTTGCAGGAGTCAAACCAAGGGCCATTTAGGAAAAAAACGCTCAAGAAACTGATGGAAATAAGAAGTTCTTTGGAACCAAGCGCCCAAAACCATAATGAAATCTTATTTCAAATTAATTACACTTTTTAATCGAGATGGTGCCAATCTAAACACGACAAATTGCAGCAAAATCTAAACTAAAAAAGAAGTAAAGACTTCCATGGAAGGGAAACAATTTATCACTCTGCACGAGAAATTTCATTTTCTACTTTAAAAAACACGGCTTGCCAAATGAATCCAGCAATAACTGGAAACAGACCAACTTCCACAAATGAATGTTTTATATTTTCAAGTATACTTCAGTTAATTAAAAAATTAATTGGCCTTGAAAATACTGGAGAGTCTATATTTCATCACCCCCACCCCAGGCATATGGGGGCACATTTGTAACCAAATCTCTGGACTGAAAAAAAATCTGCAGAAAATAGCATCAGTAATTTTTTTTTTCAAAGGAAAAAATAATTATAATCTTTGTAAGTGCCCAAAAGTGCAGTTTGAGGCTCTAGGAAGACCCAGCTCCCTCCAGAGAAGATGGGAACACACATGACAAAAACATTGCCAGCACATAGTTCCTTGCTCTTTGCTTTAAAGGCCTTTTAGGACCTTTTCCCCATAAATTTTCATCAATTCCTGTCCAAAATTCCCAAGAGGGGAACACTACAGTCCAAATTTGAGCTGCTGATGTTCTCCTAAAGAGTTTCCACTGAAAAGTGCCATCCCTGGGAATCAGGCAGCACAGGGAGGTGTTCTGGACTTTATCCAAACACTGCTCTGCCCAAAGCTTTATTTCCATCCCCACTTCCCCTCACAGGACACAGGATCCTCCCCCAGTTCTGGAAGATAAATCTGCTCCAGTCCATTCCTAATGCACACAATGCTGGGAGGTCAGAAAAGGCAGGACAGGCTTGGAGAAATTTATGAATAATCTTTACAAAAGAATAATTTGTGGGATTCTTTCCAGAACCAGAAATAAATATAAGGAATAATTTACCATTGCTCAATTTGCCATAACCAGCTGAGGGAGACTGCCTTGGCAGATGGTGTTTCTGATCAACAATTCCCATTATTCCTTCAAATGCCAAAATTAAAATGTTCTGATGCTTGTATTAATATTGATTTCTCTTTCCTCATGTCTTGTCAAATCTAATCTCAACATTTCTTCTTTTTTTTTCCCCCTAAAAAGAAGTCATCATCGGCAAAAAAAATTAAAGTTTAAAGCAGCTCTGTCCTAAAAATAACCAAACCCAGACCCAACAAAAAGCAAACCATTTGGTCAGTACCCCTGCCAAGGTGCTCAGATGGGAAGGATTTTCTCAGTGTCACAGCATCCATCCCACTCTGTACCAGCATTTCTTCATGGAATGTCAGGACTCTCACCTGGATTGTCACCCAGCTGTCCCATGGTGTCACACAGGGTTGTTAAAGGAGCAGAAGGAAAAGGTCTGTAAGATATTTATGTTGTATCTATCACCCTCCCAATGCCCTCACTCAAATAACACCTGGGTCATGGCCAGACCACTGAACTGAACCCTTAGGGAACTTTTAAGGTAAAGAACTATAAAACTTCCAGTCAAGACCCAAAGGAAAAAAAAAAAAAAAAAAAAAAACAACAAACCAAAAACAGAAATCTACATTTCTATCCCCCTGTTTTTACTCAAACAGCAAATTAGACCCAGTCCATTTGGAGCAGCAACACGCCAGCCTCGAAAAGTTCCTTTTTTACAGATCCACAGCTTCTTTCAGCTCTGAGGAAACTCAAACATCTGCTGATCCTGGCCGAGGCACTCAGCATCCTGCTGCCAAGCAAGTGCTCCAGTCAGTGCCCCGTGGTTCCTCCCCTCTCTGCCCTTCTGCTGGCTGCAGACAAGCACAACTCCAGGTTACCTTTTCTGCCTCTCTGTGCAAACACTGGCTGGGATGGATTCTGCTGCTATTATTAGGCTGCCCTGGTTCCCACTGAAAGTCCTCCCACAGCTCCCAGCAGGATGCCAGGAGCTGGCAAGCTCGGAGAGCCCGAAGGCTGTGCATCTGTTCTGAGACTGACAGGTAGCACAGCAAGTTAAAAAGCACATAAATTTGCAGCAGGAGACAAAATAAAAAATAAAAAAATAAAAAAAAAACCCAAACCACCAACACAAAAAAAATTCCCTGTTTCAGTTTTGTTTTTCCAAGCACCAGGTCATGCTCTGCCACTGCTGCCTCTCAGGGAGCCCCTCCCTGTTTCCCTGGGGTTTCTCTGGATCCTCCTGTGCTTGTCCCTTCACAGTGTCCCCTCTGAGGGATGTGGCTGGCACAGAAGGATGGGGAATGTCACCTTCTGTCCCCCAGGCACTGGTTTTTCTGGGGGTGTCTCCCTGCTTGCAGGGTTTCTCCACACCTGGATCTGTGGGATGGGATCCCACACCTGCAGCTGGATCCTAACTCAGGTGCTGAAGTCACTGACACTCACCTGTGCCACAGCTGGGGCTGAGCTCCCCCTCCCACCGGAGCAGGCTGCTCAGAACCTGTGTTTTCAGGAGAACATTTTCTGGGGGAAGCAGGGGAAAATGTCAGACCTTGGTAGCACACACCTAACTCTGACTCCAGACTGGGGCACACCAGTTATTTGGTGCTTTTAACAATGTGGGATCTGCATGACCTGAAGGAAACCAGGCCAGGAGAGGGAATAGAAACAGCTAATCTCCCTTTTCCTCTGCTCTAGCATGTCCCTCCCTAGTGCCACTGGACAATGCAGTTAAAAACTTGGAAAGATCCAGCTTTTGTGTGTTTTACAGCTGACAACAAACCCACAACTCAGCCTGGAACAGCCCCATCCACACCGAGTCCTCCCACCCTGCCACAACCTGCAAGCAGCCAACAGGATGAGTAATTAGTACTTCCTCAATTAGTAATTCTGAGTGAGGAGAACAGGGCAGGGAGATCTTCATGCCAAGCAGCAGAAGTCTAGACCCTTTAGCCCCAAAAAAAGTGTGATGGAAATAAAAACGAAACCCTAAACATTCCCAGCTCTGTATCCTCGAAGGTGTGTTGTGTCAAACTCCTCTGAGGAGCTGAATTCTATTCTGATATTTATATTCCAGCGAGGAAAAAAGAGAACAAATGCATTTAGAAGAGTGAATGCTGCCATTCTGAAGGTCTTCAGTCCACAAATATGACAGAAGTGGGCTAAAATACCCACACCTGCTCTAACTACCAAAACTTCCCTATCCCACTCACTCACTGTGAATCAACAAATGCAAGATGATGACCTGGGCTGTGAGGAAAAGGAACATCCAGGCAAGGATCAAAATCATTATGTGGGCATTTCCCAACCCCTTTGCTCCCATTCCTACCCCACCAATCAATTCCCAGGCTTGCAAGGCAGAAGGAGAGTTCTCATCCTCCAACTGATCATGAGTGTGACACAAGGTGAAGAGCCTCAGGTGAGGTTTTTTGTAGTCTGGTGACTGCTCTTCAAGCTGAAAATCATCTTTGGGAAGTGATCAGAGAAATCTCTGGAGAGATCACAGCCAGCAAAACACTTGAGAAAGTCCTGGGAAAACCCCACTGGTAAAACAGGCAAATACTTCACTCTGCTGGTGTCAGCTACAAATGAGTTTTTCCTGAGCTCCACATCCAGAGCTGCAATTTGTGTGCCAGAGGGAAGAGGAGGCTTCAGGCTGGTGCTGCCCTGCTGATCAGGGCACTGAAATGCTGCAGCTGCTGGATCTCCACAGTGGGGCAGGATGGGAGAGGGCACCAGACTGGATAAAACCTGCAGGGGCAATTCCAAAGGCTGCAATTCCATAGAAATCACCACACCACTTCCACTTTCCTCCTCCTTAAGCCACCACTCTTCCCTCATGCATTTCTTTGCTTATCTACCCCACAAATCAATTCCCAGGCTTCCAAGGCAGAAGGAGAGTTCTCATCCTCCAACTGACCACTTGTGTAACACAGGGTGGAGAACCTCAAAAGGGGATTTTTGTAGTCTGGTGGCTGCTCTTCAAGCTGAAAATCATCTTTGGGAAGTGATCAGAGAAATCTCTGGAGAGGTCACAGCCAGCAAAACACTTGAGAAAGTCCTGGGAAAACCCCATGAGGACTTCCCTCATACAATTCCTCTGAATGAACTCCCCACACCTATGCACAGCAGAGATTTATGTTCCAACTGTTGCATCATTTCAAATCAACTTCATTATTTTTTCAGTAGCCTCAAGCAGGGTTTGGCCTCTGTTAAGGTTTGGATTTTTGGTTGGTTTTACAGCTTGGGGTTTTTTGCTTTCAGACCAGCCATAAATTAAAGTTTATTAACTGATAAGAAAATGCCTTTTTGTGTGTGTGTGTGATGCTGCTGTGGTTGATTTCAGGCCTTTCCTTTTTTCACACGTGAAGCTCATTCCTGCCTGATGTAACAGTTCTGCATTAATTTTGCTCATTAATTTTTTCCTCTGTTCTGTAACAAAAGTGCCTCGTTCATGGCTGGCAGCAGGTGTCAGATTGCAGCCAGTGGTTCCTACCTGGGCATCAGTGGCTGCTCCCATGGCCACGGTGCCTTCTGCTGCATCCTGCCCGAGTTAAACTCGGGCGTTTGGCTGCAGTTTGTACCTGCAGAGCTCAGCAATGCACTCGTGCCACCTATTGGCAAATCACAGCAGAGTTCCCACTCCTGCTGAGCACACCTCAAGCGAAAATCCCAAATTCGGAGCTCCAGAGCAAATTTCCTCATCCTCCACAAAAACCAGAAGGGCCCACAGTGGATCCTCCAGGATTCTGAAAGCATTCTACTGAGTCAAATTCTACATTTTTAAAATTTCTGTTTGGCAAAAAAAAAAAAAAAATTCCCAAGAGTGCTGAAAACAGAATTCTGAAAACATTCTCCTGAATCAAATTCCTCATTTTTTAAAACTTCTGTTGGCAAAAAAAAAAAAACCCTCAAGAGTGCATCATCTATGGGTAGAAGCATAGCTTAAATGATCTTCAGGCTTGTTTATTCATTTCCATGTATTTCTGTTCTCAAAACATTTTTAAGAAAATGCAGACTTACAGGCATGTTGTGATAAGTTGTACCAGGGTTCTCCAATCAATAGAGTGTCTCTCTGAATAATCTCCTGCAAAACAAAACACAGTGCCCAGCCAGTCTGGGGAGTCCTGCTGTTCAAATGGCAATAAAGAACACGACAGGAAATATTTACTGCTGCCAGCAAGGCAACAGGCAGGTTCCCCTTACCTAATGACAGAAACTGAGAACTCTTTTTCTTTTTTCTTTTTTTTCTTCTTTCTTTTTTTTTTTTTCTCCTTTTAGAGTATTTTTCCAGCCCAAAAGGCTGATGGAAGAATGCAGTGCATTTCTGAGCACGTGTCCCAGGAAAATGTGTGTGGTATCTCAGAGCCCAGGAATACCTAACACATGCATTTCTTTTTTCATTTCTTCTGAACACTGATGTAAAGCTGGCTTAAAACCCGCTGCTGTGTGTGGCTGGCTTCACTCTGAGTTCTTTTCATCTCTGATAGAAGCATTTCCTTCTGCATAGGATGGTCATCCATTTAATTGCATGGTACAGAGGGAAAAAAAAACCAAAAAAACAGCAAAGGAAAACTCAGCTGTGGAGATAAATCTCAATAGAAATGTGATGAGTGCTCCTGCCAAGAATCATTTGCAAAACTTCCTATTCAATGCTAACCATCAGAAGTGGGGCATCCACGAGCCCATCTGGGAATCTGGAGATAAGAAGCTGCTATTCAACACCCAGAGCAGCTTATTCCTGGCCAGGAGCAAACCCACCACTTTAAACCCTGGAAACTTGAGAGGGAAAGCATTTTTGAGCTGCCACAGCCACAGAGCCTGAGCTGGGAGCCTCACTCACAGCTGGGTTTTGGGCTTTGGGAACTGGTGAGCTGAATACCTAGCAAGTCAAGAGACCAAAAGAGGGGGGAGATCCAGCCTGACAGCCACATTTACCACTTCTCCAAGGTGGGGCCACAGAGGGAATCCTGATGCTGAACTTGGGCCAAGAGAACACCAGTGCCAGTGTCTCTTCACATTTCTTTTCTCCAGCTAACAGAAGCTTTCCTGTGTGTCTCCAGTCACACTGGAGAATATTCCAGGTATTCTGTCTTTTTTTTTTTTTTTTTTTCTCTCCAAGGGTTTCCAAAATTCCCTTAGGGCCTTAAGAAAGAAGAGAAGGCAGAAGTCACTCTCTTTCCAGATGAAGATATTTGGAAAAGCCTCTTCAGCATCTGCTGTCAGCTGTCTGGTGGGAGGATGAGTAGACCTGGAGTATCTTACTCCTAACAGAACTCAACAGAGATTGTGCTGAGATAATGCTCATCCTTGGGTAATGCCACTCCTTCACGTGCAGCAAAGCAAATTATAACTATTAATTGTTCATTATTTCTGCATTATTGCTAATCCATTAATACAGTATTTTCCCCTATCCAGTCAAAATGAAAAAAAAAAAAAAGCCCCCCAAAAAAACAGTTAAAGGGAAAAAATGTACTAAGATCAAAGTGGAGCTGCTTCAGTCAATCCTTTCACTCAGGAAAAACGTTGGATCAATAAAGAAAAGCCTAAAATTCTCTGATTATCTATCAGCATTAATGTGAGGATCTGAGAGAGCTGCACACCCCTGAGCTGCAAATCCTACAAATGTTCAGGCTGCTCATGTTCAGCACACAGTGCCCTGGACTGGGTTCCCATTGCTGCAATTATTCCTGAAGCTCCTCAAAGATGAGGTCCCAATGCTTTTCTTTATTTTTTTCCTGTTCCTCCCATCTCCAAAATCAGCCTCTGGTGACTGTGCCTGACTTTCTGTGCAAATTGCTTTTGGGACAGGACACTTGACAACTTGAAACCTTTACATTCTGCTGCTCTGCACTGAGGGAGCTCTGCTTTGCTTCCCCCAGCCAAGGCCACTCCTGACCCCCAGGTAAACCAGCACAAGTCAGAAGAGTTTTATAAAAATCTCAGTTTTCTGAACATCCTTTGCTTTCATCTCCCAGCATTACCTGGACAGTGCAGCTGGAACAGCAGAGTGCAGTGGCCTGAGGCCAGACTCCAAGAAGACAGAGAGGGTCTGGCACTCTGGAGAGAGGTGGAACACAAAATCTTCTGCTTTTATCTGCTGTCTGTGGGGCATGGCCCACTCTGAGCCAAGAACAGCATCCTCAGATTAAAACAACCCTCAACAGTGGGATGGAAAATTGACCTGCACCCTGCCCAGCCAGCTCCAGGCAGTTTTCTCTTCCATCAGACTTTTCATCTGGAGGCGTCTCTGCCCTGAGAAAGTAAATGGAGGTGTGAACATTAAACTCACAGCAAAAAGAAAACCACTGACCTGGCCTGCCCAGAAAAACTCACAGCTGGAGGGAGATCCAGCCCTTCCTCTCTGAGCTCAGCACAGGATCTCTGCCCCAGGCTCCCAAACTGTGCCTCATTCCCCAAGGAAGCACTTCCATGGAGCCAGGGCTCAGCCTGTGCCTGGTGTGGCTGCTCTGTGACTCTGACATCTCTCAGCTCAGTCTCGTATCATTCTCTTGTGACAGGTGAAAGGATTATTAAAGAAAGGCCTCATAAAATCAGGCCTGCTCTGCTGAAGTGCCAAAGTTAGCCTGTCTCTTCTTCTAAGGAATTTGCAAGTACGAAAACAATCTTGGTATGAAAACTCGTTAGCACAACAACCTATTCCTGAGTTAAAAACAAATGTACCTGCAATAACAATGGATTTGTCCCATGAGAATCAGTAAAGAAAATAGGGGACCAATCCAAGAATACAGAGATTTGATGGACAAGTAGAATACCTTTGACTAACCAACAGAGTAATTGGCAAGAAAGCCATGAACCAATTAAAGGTGCCCATGAGATCTGTAAAAACTGTGTAAAATGAGTTGTGAAAATACAGAATTGGCTTTTCCTGCATGAAGATGATAGAGTCTTGGCTAGCATGTTGCAATATCATCCCATCCTAAATCCTTTTGAAGCCACAAGAGAAGCCAAGAGGGATCTTGTGGGACACAAAAGAGATCCCGTGCTGGGCCATGGGACAGGGATGGGCGACAGGAGAGCTGCAGGCAAAATTCAATTCTGCTGCCCCACACACAGGGACTGATGGTTCCTCTTGATGCCTTTTGGGGCTGCCTAAAACCAGAGGCCAGGCAGAGTTAAGGGAATAAAAAGCAGTTCTGTTTATGGAAGGGCCTCCAGGTACATTCAGGGCAGACAAAGCCCCCCAGGGCCTGCACCCAAAATGGGCCCCGGGTCAGGGGTTTCACACTTGGGTCACTTTGGGCCATTTGCACATTGGGGGTTCAGCTCCCAATTACAGCTCCAGCTGATGAAGTCGTTCACCCCAAGTTTGCTGCCCCCAACTCCCTTTTGTTCCCATCTCTGGGGGCCTGAGGCAGTGAGGTGTCCTTGATTCCCAGGCCTGGGGAGGAATTGTTGTGTCTGAGCAAGGTGGGGAAGCAGCAGCTGAGGCTGAGTGTGGGGTTTGGAGTCACACACTAAAGAACTGCAGGAGTGCAAATGTATGGAAAATATAAAAGCTCAAATCCTAAGGCATCACTCTGGCAAGACATTCCCTGGAATTTCTGACCATGCACTGCAGGGCTGAGCTGAGGGGGAAAGGCTGGCCCCCAGCAGAGTGGTACAAATTAATAAACAGGAGCTCTCTAATGGTAAATCCTGGATGGATCCTCCTCCCCAGCAAAGCTGAATTTCACCTGTCACAGGTAGAAGGGTTGAGAATGATCATAAAACCAATCCAGGCGGGCTCTCAGGAGAACAAGCAGTATTCAAATGCAATCAAGGCAATGTGAAATTGAGTCTGTGGAAGCTCCTGGCACATCTCATAATGGATTGCTCAAATATGATAACAAGCACACTGATTTTTCTCCATAAGGCAGATTAAGGCAGTTGCTCTAAAAACACAAGATTAATCTGAGTCGTGCTTTGATACTATTTGTTCCAGCATTGGGTGAAAAAGTTGTGTGTGACAATGCAAAACCACCCAGCTGGGCACTAAGAGCAAAACTCTGCCCACTGAAGCAGTGCCATCCCATAAATGAAAATTAATTAACCTTAGGCATCATCTTTGATGGGAACAGAATTTGCACCTGTAAATTTAATGCTGAAAAACTCTGTTATTTTTTTTATCAAACATCTCTACAATTATGTTAATCTTTAGTTGACTTGTGGCACCTTAACTTCACATTTCTCATAATTTTGAGGCAGGGAAACTTGAATATATTTTTAAAAAATGCTTTAAAAGTAATAGGAATTGAAGTTGAATTTTTTTTATCAAATACAAATAAAATAGCGTGGAGATAAGCAGCAGATTTCCTATCAATTCTCTAGGAATTCCTTTAGATTTAGCCAAGTCAAAGTAAGAATAAATATCAGTGGCATTCACTAGTCCTGGTCTTTTACTAGCAAAATTCTACTGACTTCAAGGTACTTAATGGAAAAACAGAGGAAAAAAAATAGCAGCCTTTAGTGAGATAATTTTATACATGGATGGACAGATGAAATAAAATTTGCCACCAATAAATGATCTGGGAAATGACAGGGAAGGTTAAAACAAAGCAAGCAATGATTTCTTTTCTTGCCAGGGAAAGTTTTGCTTTCAGGAAGATTGATGCCCAGAGAAGGGGGAGAAGGGAGTGGCTGAAGGGAAGAGAGGAGAGGCTGAGTTTGTGGCTGGAAATTCAGCAGCAGCTGAAGGGGTCAGCAACCTCTGCCCTTTCCAGCTCCTTCTCAGGTGGGAATATTTCTGTAGATGCACAATCAGCAGGAGCCCACTCAGCTCTAGAATCCTTAACAAAAGAGGTTCTCTCATTAAGGATGGAAACAGGTCATTTGGATACTAGAGGGGAAAAAAGAGGAAAACAAAAGGGAAATAACAAAAGAGGGAGGAAAGGTTTAAGGAATGTATTTATTACATTGACTCCAATACAGAATGTGCTAAAATACAGAGACCCAAATAATCCTAGCCATTAAATCCAGTTTTCCCTCTTCCTCAGCAGCCTCATTCCCCTCATCCAAAAGAAGTGGAGGACAAATTTCCTTCCCAGTTCTGTTCCCAGAACATCCTGACACTGAACTGCTCCAATATTTCAGGATGGTTCCTGAGTGGAGCCACCTCAGTTCATCCTTCCTTCCCAAAGGCCACCTCCTGTCTCCAACCCCATTTGCAGTTTCTCTTTAGCTCAACAAACCCTGATCAATGCAATTTTAAACAGGTCTGACAAAAAACCCTAAAAAAATTACTTTTAGAATTTATAACACAGATGGAAAAGCAGGCAAAGATCTTCTGTTGCTTTGGTTTTTATGTAATATTACTTTCTCCTCTTAAAAGTATTTTGGCAGCACGCAGCCACTGCTTTTCAATTATTCTCATCATTTTCCAATATTCAGAGTGTCTGAATAATTTTAAATACTGAATTTTGGAATATTTGCAATTTTGAACACAAAAAATTAGGTTCTTCTGAAAGTCAAAAGCAATGGCATTTTTTTTTTCAGATAATTACTTGAATTTAGGACTGCAAAAAGGGATTTTCCAGCACCTTGTGCAAGTGATTTCTGTGTTGGAGAAGATACCTCACATTATTTTGAAAGGAGAAGAAAATACATTTAATCTGAGAGCGTAACATCTGATGCCACCCAAAGATAATAACATTTCTCTTTTTTTTCTTCCCAGCACTTGATTATTTTTTCCACTAATAAGACTTGGGGGAAAAAAAATAAAAAAATTAAAAGGAAACCAAGACACATCTTAACGATTACTTTGATAATGCTAATATGCCCTTTAAAAGGGAGTCCAGCTGGGAAATTGAAAGGGTGACAAGTGGAACCAACTTGTATTAGGTTGGCATGAGACCAGTCACTGGCATGGCCTAAATGACAGTGACTGCATCTGGGAAGGGGTTGATAAGGAAATCCTGTTACAGAGCACTGCTAGATTATTATTTTTTTTCTTCCCCTCCCCAAATTACATCTTACATGATTTTTCTTTTTTTTTTTTTTTTTTTTGTAATTGTAATTTCTTCATTTTCTGACAACAAAATTGTTTCATTTGAAACACTTTTGATAAAGCAAATGCCTCAGTGATAGCTCCCAGCACTTTCTTTTAAGTGAGGAAAAAGTCTTATGTAAACTAATCTGATCCCTCAAAGACTTTGGCTGGGCATCCTTCCAGTCAGAAGTTTAAAATTTATGGTAGTGGTTTACAAAGTACCTTCCAAGGGAGGGAAAAGAGAGAGCATAAGCTCTTTAGATGACCTTGATCTCTTCAGCTTCACTGGAGGTAACCCCAGGGGGAGGACCTGGGGCTGCAGGTGTTTCCAGCAGGGATCAGAGAGGAGAGAGTCACCCTTGGAACCCTCTGCCTGTGCAGAGATGCTGAGGAAGGGGTCAGCTGAGGTCCCTGAGGGTTAAAGAAAAGCTAAAGCAGGAAATTCAGAGGATCCTGCACTCAGCTAGTGCACACCTCCTGGTTACAGCTGGATCTGTCACCGCCCTGCCTCCCTCCCAAACACAAATCTTCGTCTCTAATTAAGCTGTCCTGTGGCTTCACAGGTCTCAACAACCTGGCACGGCTGTCACAACTTTGTCAAGAGATGTGGAGTGTTTAAAATAATCCTCCTGCTGCTGACATTTGTGTTTCTGAGGAATAAACACGATCCCTGCCACCTCTGACTTCCCCAGGCTTGTTCTGGCTCTGAATCACAACACGGAGTCCATCACCTGAACATTGATCCAAAGAATTTTTAGTTTCTCCCCATTCAATGTGCTGGGCAACACCAAAAATGCAAGCAGGAAAGCCAAGGGAGAAGAAGCAGGTGACTCACAACACTCAAACTCCAGATATTGGGGTTTACTTCATCATTAAGGGTGGCTGAATTAACGAGAAGCCAAAATAAAACATAAAATAATCTTAAAATAAGTTAAAAATATGGCTGACTCTCCTCCAGGTCTGTGGGTTGCACGCAGGCTCCTCAGGAATTTTTGGAGCTGCTAGACAATTTCAGTCAGATCTGTCAGATTAAAAGTATAGAACGTAATTATGTCCTCATTAAAAAAATTGATTAAAAGGCATATAAGAACACTGCAGAATGTTAATGGAAAGGCAGCACGTTCTGCATTGAAAGATGCAGAGCAAGTTTGCTAAAGGGGCTGAAGCATCCCAGAGTCAGGAGGATCTTGAGCCAAAGCTTATCCAGGCTTCAAGATCCATATCTTCTCCCTATCTAATGGCATTTTCCTAACTGTGCTCCTGCTCCTCAGAGAATCCCAGAATGGTTTGGGCTGGAAGGGACCTTAAAGCCCATCCCATTCCACCCCATTCCATCCCTGCCATGGGCAGGGACACCTTCCACTGTCCCAGGCTGCTCCCAGCCCTCTCCAGCCTGGCCTTGGGCACTGCCAGGATTCCACAGCTTCTCTGGGATTTCCATCCCAGCCCCTCCCCATCCTCACAGGGGAAAATTCCTTCCCTATGTCCCATCTAGACCTTCCCTCCCCCTTCAAAGTTCCTTGCACTGGCTGGATTTTCACAGGAACTCTTGGACTTCTGAGGATTTTAAGGAGATTCAAAAACACTGGATAAAATCAAAGGAAAATTCCGAAGCTCCTTTAAAAACATAAATAAAATTGGAGCTCCTGTTTTGGAAAACATGCTGCAGTTTCAATACTGCAAGATATTTCAATCTTCCTTTCTACTCTGTTTTTCTGTGTCATGCTGAGTTCACCTTTCAGGAAACTGCAGGTAAATATAGGGTTCTGTTGTCAGATGGATTCCAATCATCACAGGACACCAATGCTCCCAAAAAATCCCAAATCCTGTCCAAGTCCCTGGGAAGGATCTGAGGAACGGCCTGAATGGTTCAATATTTTGATTCACTGATATTTTACCAAGCACCTGCTACAATAAGATGTATTTTCCTTTAAAACTGGCCAATATTTCAGCCAACTTCCAATCCATTTGGCCCTATGACTTCTGCCAGGTGCAAATTAAGGTAAAATATTACCCAGGCTGAACCCAGACTGCATGGCTGGCTCTGACTAATTTTCCAGTATGGTTTTATGCAAATGTGCATCCTAAAGCATTGATTTAGCTAAACATGTGCACAGCCAGCATTGCTCCTGGCTCCCCCCAATCATTAATTTAATATTCATTTCATATTGCCCTGAAGTAGAGGAGTTATTTTACTTCACTACAGAGATTAAATGACTTAGAGGAATTCAGTAAATTTGTGAAAATGCCAGGAACAGAATCCAGGTCTCCTGCCTAATTCCACAAAAACCATTCTTGCGGGCACCGCGCGCTGCAGCTGCACAGTGGAAATGCAGAAGTTAATTACTCTCATTTCTTGTCCAATACAATCTATTTACTTCTTCTTCAGGATTAAAACTAATGTTTTGTCCTAGTACAAGTCCGCTTTTTTTTGTTAAATGCAACATTTCAGGTGTTTTGGTCTGTTGATAGAATTTTTATGCAGAACACCACAGCTGAGGTTGAATTTTTAGCCTCTAAATGTTGATTATGTTGATTGAGTTAATTATGAGTCAAGACTTAAGGCATTTTATACCTGGCCAACAATTAAAATCTCATCTTATTTGTTAGTTTTCAAGCATTAGGAGATGTCTTCTCTTTCAGCAGCCTAAGATTTTTACACCTATAAATATTTAAATCACCTCGATACGTTCTCCCCGCACACAAACTGCTGCTGAAGTTACATTTGTTTTAGTTTTCACTCTGAATAAAGACAAGCCAGCTGATTGTGATCTTTCCCCTCCTGGTTCATTTGCCACATGATTTTAAAAGGGACAGAGCAAACACACAAAGCTGACAAGGAATATGAAGCTTCCTCCCCGCTAAACCCGATTAAAGGAAGTCGTCCTGAAGTTAATGTCAATGGAAATATCATGGAAACATGACTGCTTGTGGTATTTCCAATGGAAATACCAAACAGAGAACTGTCCAAATACTACTTCTCCTGTAAATATCATGGGGATATTTGCTGCTCAGCTCAAAGGCAGGAGGATGAAATGGAGAGGAGGAAGAAGAGAGCAGAGAAAGGAGAGCCAAGTGGGGAGAGCTGAGGAGCAGAGTGGGGCAGAGCCCACTTGGAGGATATAAAACAGCAGAGGCAGAGAAAGCTCTCAGTAACATAACCTGAGCTTTAAGGGCTGGAAAGGATTTAGAACTCCACAGGAAATGAGTGAAAAGGAGGGAAGCACTGAAAATTGAGCTACAGGGCCATCCAGCCTGGTCTTGAACACCTTTGGAGAGCTTTCCAGGCTCCCCATCCCTGGAAGTGTCCAAGGTCTGGTTGGACGAGGCTTGGAGCAGCCTGGGATGGTGGAAGGTGTCCCTGCCACCTGAGCTTTAAGGTCTCTTCCCACCCAAATAATTCTGGGATTAGAATCTAAAACACTGAGATGGGAAAGGCACTCTGGGAACTGAGGTGAGAATGAGATGCACTTTAAAGCTTTTCAGAAGTAATGTAAATGTACACAGACCCACACCCCCCTTGTCAACACACCTGTACAATCCTTACTTGTGGCACTGATTCAGCCTAGGAGACACATTTTACTATTTTCATGCACATGTATTTTTTGAAGTGTGTATAAATATACACAAAAAGCAATCCTCCTGACAGCATTTTCTTGTCAATGGAAATACATTGCAACACTTCTCTTGATCCATCCTCCCAGTACATTATTCCAGAAGCCAAAATGTATTAATGAGAAAGAGACTGTACAGCCCAAACTCTTGTTGATTTTCTCAGTCCATCCCACACACGATAAAATTAACGCTGGGCATCTTTAGATGCATATTTAAAAGTTTCAGTTTTCAACTCTTGTACAGAAACAAGACAAAATATGAAGAAGTGAGGTTATTATTTAATTTCTTCTGACATCAATCTTTCCAGATGATTGATTTTGTCTTTTTTCCAGCACAATTAGAAGTGTACAAGAAGTCTAGGAAAACTTTTGCAGTGTAAAAACACCCTGTAGAGTGAGAGGAAATCCCATTCACAAGTGAAAATTATTTGTATTCCACTGCTGTAAAAACAAACTGAGTACTTCACCAGTTTTGTAGCATGGATTAATAATGCATAAATGTTCACAAATGGTAGAGGAAAGCTTCAGTCATTTCAAAATCCTTCTGACCAGTCAGCATTCCACAAAATGTCTTGGAGAAATCATTCCAAATACTGCCAAGGAAGAAGGAAGCTTTGGAGAGCACAATGAACACTCTGTTACTGAACAACTATTTATGACTCATATTAAATTGATAAAAAAATATTCTTATTACAGTTCCTCCTGGGTATCTCACAGACATCCAAAGAAGTCCTGCATCAAGGCCAGGAAGCCTAGAAGATCATGGAAATAGAAGTGGAAGGAGGAAGCAGAGGACAGGAACTCACCTAGTGGTTTCACAGAATGTAGAGAACTGAGAGGAGCCACATCTTCAAACTGCCCAGAGAGCTCTGCTTCCCACCTGCTAACACAGGTACAAAGCTAAAAAAAAAAAAAAAAAAGGTGATATTTAGCTGCCTTGCTTCTTGAAAAAATTAAATCCAAAGTTAATACAATTTACAAAATAAATATGCAGGGCAAATTAAGGATGTATACGACAGGAGTATGTAATTCAAACTATATATACAAAACGAATATGCATTGCAAATCAAATACAAATTAAATCAAACCTTATCATTTCCAACCTCACACTTCCAAAATAGATAAGACCTTGTCACCCTTTAAATGCATTCAAAGTAGATGATACCTTCAAAAGAGTTTCATTTATCAAGCTGAGATGAAAAGACATTTACTTAAATTAGAGGGTTTGGTGGGGTTTTTTTTGTAGCTGCACCAGCCTGAGCAAATAAAGCAGGCAGAAAACAGCTCAGAGATACACAATCACCTTTAGGATTCACTCAGCATCAGCATTTTATTGATCCTCATGTTAGGAGATCCCATTTAAGACAGAAGCCGTTCCATTTTCAAGTCCAGCCTTTACTGGCTCAATAAACATTTCTGTAATCCCACACTCCCAGTGCCTGCATTAGAGCAGCTTTTCCACACACCCTGGGTGTAGCCCTGGTTGGTGCCTGAGATGTTTTGGTTTTCTGAAACTCTTTTTCCCAGAGAGATTTCTGCCAACAAGGGACACGTTTTCCTAACTGTAACCTTTCTTTGCATTCCTTTCCCTAGGAGGGACTTCTTCTTGATGTGCCTCTGACTTGACCAATGTGATTGTAGAAGTTTGTCTTTGTTTCACCCATTGAGTTGTTCTCTGTAGAACAGCATAAAAGGGAAGAAATAACTGGAAATAAACAGAGTCATTGTCAGCCTTCTGGGTCAGAGTCTGTGTTGTTGTGGTCTTTAACAGTGTCACCCTGGGGACTGAGCTTCAGAATCTGCTGATGGAAGTGCCTGTCCCACTGACCCAGCCAGATCTCCCAGTAAAGGAGGTTCCTGTTGTCCTGATCAAGCTGTGGAGCCCAGTAATGGGAATTCCCATGGGTGAGGCATCAGCACCTCCCTAACCCAAACCACGTTGGTGCAGAGCCCAGTGAACATTTTCCAGTGCACGTTCAGCTGCTGTTTCTCCAGAAGAGGTTTAAGGACGTGCCCTGAGAGCCCAGGCCACTGCTGGGGAGTTTTCATTTCAGCACAAGGATCTCAGCACAGAAAGCCTTCTAGACTGGAATCCTCTCTTTGATCAAAGAACTCCCAGCCCTTCTTTTGCTCAATACCTGCCCAAACAAATGATGATGAGCACAAGTAGATATGGACACACACAGCCCAGCACTGAATCACACAATCACAGAATTATTAGGGCTGGAAAAGACCTTTAAGATCATCCAGTCCAACCATCAATGATGTTCCCCAGTAAACCACACCCTCAAGTGCCACATCCACAGGTTTTGCTCTGAGATCTCTAAATTCTTCAAGCTCAGCTGTACCAAAGGGTGACATTTTCATATGAAGGGGACAGGAGCTCTCCTTTGTGCCACAATTCAGCTCTCTCTGTAAGAATTGGCTTGAACAGATGGAATTACATCAATTTTCCCACTTTCATCAGCACTGTCAAATAAATTCAAGACATGAGTAGTTAACAGAATAAGGAGTTGATCTGGCAGCACATCTTATAAATCCACCAGGTATCAGCAATTTGGCAAAAATAAACAGCTTGGCCGAAAAGCAACAAAGACAAAATTTGACAAATAGAAGCCTTAAAATGCATATCTGATTAAAAATATATATACACAGAGGACAAGGAAGATCTGAATATTGCTGTTCAACACTGCAAAGCAAACAACTACCTCAGTTATGAATGTCGCCATTAGTTATGACTTAAAAACCCCTCTGTGATTCTCTGATTAAGGTTGGAAAATACCTCCAAGATCACGGAGACCAACCCTACAATTTAAGACTTGAATTGATGCACTTCCTGCTTTTGTAAGCATATTTTTGTGTCTGAGAGAGGAAAGGCCAACTCAGAATTTATAAGCCCTGTGGAGTGATTGCTCCTCTTCACCTGATGCCGTCCCAAAAATGCCACAGACAAGGGCAACCAGAATTGTGGTTCTTACTCCAAAAGACAAAAAAAAAAAAAAAAAAAAGGAGGTGGTTTTCTTTACCGTTGTCTCACTGGGGATTTTTGTCCCCCTTCCTGCTGAATATGTGGCAGGACAGATTATCCAAAACACTTTGCTCTTTCTCCTTTATTTCATTTTTCCACGGTGTGCTGTAAAAAGCAAAAAGGAGCATTCCAGCCTCGGAGTGCAGGAACTCCTGTGGTGGGGAAGACATGAAACTGGGGGCTGTGGCTCCCCTGGGGCTTGCAGAGTGAGACCTGAACCTGGAATGCTCCCATAAACGAGCTGTGCCCTGTGGCACACTTAAACTTCTGGGTTTAACCCCTCCATCCCCATAACACAACAAATTTCTTGGCTACGCAGCACAGCAGAAAGCAACACAGGATTGTCTTGGCACCAGCCAAATATTTGGACTGGGAACCAAGGGTTTCCCTCATGCTACTTAGATTTGGGGTCACTGAAGAATCAGCCTACAAGGGAGAGCACACAAAGGTGTCTTTTCTGTACAGCAGCTTGAAGTACACTGAAGACACCACAAAAAAAAATTCAAAAGCTGCACACAACTGACAGTAAAATAGTTCAGCTCAAGAAAGCCTCCTTAAACAGCAAAGGTCTCTGAAGGTACAGAACACCAATGTATATTCTCCTTGAGGAGCTGTAAACATTTGAGAGCTTCATTCATCCTAAAATTCAAAGCAAAAAATCATCAATGAAATAAAAGCCAACCAACCTGGCAGCAAACTCCCATTTCTTTAAAAAAAACCGCAGAAGTTAGAAACTATTTGGTTTTCCAGCTACAGAATATTCAAAGTTCACTAAAGTTCTGCTACCCCTTAACACATCATTTTTCTTCAGGCAACTTGAGCACAAAAGCAGCTTGACTTTCTTTGTGCCTCCTGATTTAGCACTGTTAAACCCAGCAGAGCATTCTCAGCAAACATCTTGCTGACAGTCAACACCTCAGGTCAAACTGAGCCACTGGGGATCCCACCTTCACCAGATTTTCCTCCTGACCAAGGCAAGGGATCCTCAGACTCTCCCTCTACCTCACCTGGGACAAACCCCACCTGAATTCAGAACCTGATGGAAGCAAGGAGTCCCTTTTCTAGAACCTCCCATTAACAACACAGCAAATGGTTCAACGGGTTTTTTTTTTGTTTTAAATGCTTCATTTTCTAAGCTGGTTGAGGGATATAAAATGTTCATGGGGCTTGCAGCCAGGTATTCCCAAAGTTCACGGATTTGCCTGTCAAAAGCTTGGGCTCAATTTCATCTTGAAAGTGATGCTGGCTCTTTTTATACTAAAAAATGTCTCATGCCCTAATACTTCAGGGTTGCTGATGACAAAATAATACAGTAGAAATTTAATAAAGCCCTTTTTCCATAGGATAGAGCCTGTGGAACTGACAGGGTGTACACTATAATTAGCAACCTGCACCTTCATACACTTGTTGCCTGAACAATAAGCTCAAAACCTGAGGTATCTCTCCACATGTCAGCAATCCTTTCACCAGCACAACTTGCATACTGATGAATATTATGTAAATGAATTTACAGATAAAAAGGAAAAATACCTATTCTGATGCAAATCACACCCAGCACATAAGCAGTGGGAGTGACTGAAGCCTAAATGCTTCTTGTGCTTTTTCACAGTACACACAAAAAAAAAAAAAAACAAAAAAAAAAAAAAAAAAAAAAAAAAAAAAAAAAAAACACCAGGAAAAAGCTGTCTGGATGTTCTCACTGCTGCTGACATGGAACCGTGAGAAATCGAAAATTAAAAATAAAGCCAATCCACAACCAACAAAACATTGAGTATTTGCTTTAGCTCCTGCCTGTTTAATATCAATATGAAACCAAGCAGCTGCCCCCGAGGTGAGACTGAGGTTTGGAGCTTTTTAGCTGCTGTGAGTATGACAATGACACTCCTCTGGGCAGCTGCTCTGGAGAGCCCAGTGATGCTTTCAGTGATGCTTTCAGCTTTGATACCACCAGGGACCTTCTCCAGCCCTTCCTCTGCCCCTTCCTCCTCAGCTTTGCAGGAGTACAGTTAAAAAAAACCTGTAAATTAGGTGGAGGAAAAACACAGCCCCCAAAATGCATCATCCTCCATTCATTCATTTCAAGTAACAAAAGAAAGCTTCAGTAACTAAATCAGTAAATACTCCTGAACACACTTTGTTAAAGTGGCAGCTCAGAAGAAGACAGCAGCAGTAGTAGGGAAGCACCCCAGCGTTTCTCTGCTGATGAGAGCTCTGCCAAAGCACAGCTGGAGGTATGAACTTCCCAGATATAAAAAAAGGTGATTTTTACCAGTTTGTACCTGCCTATTTCCCTCCTAAAAGTCCTGGGGCAAAGCAAGAAACCGCAGCTCATTCCTCGTGCAAAAAACACCACTTCTGCTCTTAGACTCTTTCTCCATCCACATCCAAGTGTCAGAAGGAGAATCCAGAGGAAAAGTGTGGAGCTGGAACCTTCCAGAGCATCTGTTGAGTTTGCTCTTACATAATCTCTGAGGGTCCAGCCCTGTTCAGGAGTGCTGGCTTAAAAATAATTCATGGGACTGCATGATCAGTGTGCCTTGTAACTCAAAAAGGTCTAATAAAATAATGCAAAATAATACAAAAATACAAACAGAGATCAAAGCCGAGCACAGTGTAAGGACAGATCCTACACCTGCTACAGCACCCTGGAAATGCTACGAAAATGCTCTCAGACCCTTTGTTCTGTCACTTTTTCTACCTAATGGTTGAGGATGGACCTATTGGCAGACTGCCAGTAGGAAGGGGTACAGGGTTTTGACAGTGACTGGGTCCAACTGGTGTTTCTCTCTTGGCACTGAGCTAATTACAAAGAGGGAAACACAGAACTTTCTGGCTAAGCTTCCTGAAATGTTGTCTTGGTTTGGAAAGACAGGTATCTGCCAGGGAAACTGGGGTTTCCCTTGGAATGGGGAATGTAAACCCCTAACCCTCTCCAAATTATAATTTTGCGATCAAGGGCTTTCAGGCAAAGATTTGGGAGCAGGAATAACAGTTCTTTACTAGGAATACTAACAATACAAATCTAATAGGAAAACAAAACCACCCAACCAAACCAGCAAACAAACAAGAATTTTGGAAAACCCTGACAGAGTCAGAGCTACAACCTGACACCCTGTTGGTCAGGGTGTTGGAAGCAGTCCCAAAGGGAGTCCTCCTGGAGTGGCAGAGGTGGTTCTGGTGGAGTAGAGATGATCCTGTAGAACAAGGGTCCAGTGATGGTGAGAAGGGTCCAGTCTTCCACTGGGAATCAGGTGAAGCTGGATGCCTTTTTGTTCCTACGTCTCAGTTTTATCCAGGTAGGAATGGTTGGCTCCCCCCACTGGGTGGAACATCTCACAATAGGATGATGTAATGTAGATAGTCTATTTTGTGTGGTTTTAGGTCCATTAGCAGAAAATACTCCCCTGGAGGGAGGACAGGAAGAGATAACAAACACTGCCCCACCTGATTTTAACAGTTGGCCCATTATCAAAAGGAATCCCCTCCCCCTCCTCCCAGAGTTACAAGAGAGAAAGAAAAAAAACATCTTCCCAACTGCTTTTAACAAATGAAATAGAATACACATTTTTTGGTTCCACAACCCAAGACAAATGTCCAAAGGGAAAGCGAGACCCTTTCCTTACACAGAGCTGCCCACCCGGGGGTGGGGGCTGCATTGCTACAAGCATCTCTGGGTTGGTGACAGCACCCAGTGCAGTGGAACCCCTGAGGAGCTGAAGGGACAAACTCGGGGGGATTTGGCCCCCAGACACACCCTGAGCACTGGCACTGCTCAGACAGCTCCCTCTCCCTGCATCCCAATTCCTCTGATACTCACTGCTGCCAGGCGATGGAATTTGCCACGGGAGGTGCTTGATTCCATTTCTAATTCCCTGTGTACACATAAACTTGCTCCAGCTAATTTAAGTGGGAACACGCCAGCCCAAACTCCTGTGAGGATGTTTCAGTTTTAGTCTAATTTAATGGATTATTACATTTTAAGCTGACAATGTTCCAAGCTGATTTACACTAACATGAAATAAAGTTCGTTTGTGCTGCAATGAGAGTGGCTGGGCAGCCGATTGGCCCAGCTTAATGAAACTGATGTAAATTACACCTTAATTTAAAGAGGTGCAGTAATGCATATTAACAAGCCCTGAGTGATGCTTTGAATGTGAAGAGAACAAGGATGACTGTAAGGAGCTACAGACATTGCTGGGTTGTTCATCTCAGCTTCCCAAAGCTCAGCTCAGAAGGGCTGAGCCTTGAATTTGGCCTGGGAGTAGTCAAGGAGAATAAAAACAGCGTAAGGAACAAAGTAATTCATCTTATTTTCTATGTGGATTGCCTTTAAATTATGTAAATTCAAAGAATTTATTTCTCCAAAGAGACACAAAAAAGGGGAAGGGCACACACATGAGATTATATGTATTGAATCCAGTGTGAGGGGGAAAGTTGGCAAATCCATCCCTGAGAACGTGATTCCAGTGCTTTAGAAGTTTCATCTTCAATACCACCAATTTTGCACTAAAAAAAAAATTAAAGAATAGAAGCAAAAGTCACTGAGGTCATGAGTTTACTCTGTGTTAAAGTTACTAAATTCTGTCTTCTGTTACTTGCTTGTTCCTTGGACAAAAGCAAAGTGCACTACTGTAAAGTGGGGCTGGTATACACTCACAAAGAAAACAAAATATTAACTACTTTGGCTCAGTTTACTTAACTTATGTTGCATTTCAAGCAGGAGAAGTTGGTTATTAGGCACTTCTAGAACTTTTATGTCCCCCCAAGATTTAGTTCATTGTGCTGAAATAGAGTGCAAATAAAATATAATAAGGAGAAAATGATGGTATAAAACATTGTGTTGTAGTGGGGAGAAGGAAGCCCAGCCTTATCTTTCTTCTGCAATGCATGCTCCATTCTCTTCTTGAAATGGGCTCATATATAACTTTAAGAGTTTGGAAATAAAGCTTTCCATTTTACAATCTGTTTAATGTCAGCTGCTCACTATTTCATGGTGGGCACTGTGACAGTCTCATTCTGCAGGACAAGATACTCCTACTCCCCCGTGAGCTTAGCCCAAGGTGCTGATGGAGGCTGACCTCAAACTTTGGGATTTAATACTCTTTAGACTCTTTGACTCTAAATTAACACAACTTTTTAAAAACAAGTCAAACAAAAAATGCAAACAAGCTTACTCCTCTTTTCCATGGGTGTGCAGCAAGTGCTCCTTCTTGTTCTCTCAAATTTGGACAAAATTGCAGATACAGGGTGTGACATTTTCATCCTGCACTGCTAAGGGCAGGCCCCTTAAGGCTGTGAGAAATAACTAATTAAAACAGATGAAGACTTACCCCTAGGTCCAGACCTCTTTAAAAAAAAAAAAATCACTATTTTATTATATTCATGGCTCCCAGAAGAGCTGAACTGCATTAAATTACAATTTTATTAAGTTGAACAATTAATATATGCAGAAAATCGAGTTTGAGAGAACAAATATCACAGCAAACTGCAGCCCTCCTGTCTCTTTACTGAAGCCTCCCACTGGTGCTCTGCACTAATCCAGGTTTATGGCTGCTTTGCATCAGCAGAGCAGCACAAATTAGCCAGGGCACACCAGTGAGTATGGCCCAACACATTCAGAAGAATGTTCCTGGGGTTCCTTAACCTCTTTTGGTGCCTGAAGAAGGGAGCACAAAACTCAGCAGTGGATTCACTGAACAGACAACAATTTGCACTAAAACTAGGTAACCCAGCAGGCAGAGCTTATTAACCCAAATTCTTCAGCACTCTCAGCCCAGGTGTTACCACAGACAATTCTGTTCATGCTTGATCAGGGCTTTTTTTTTTTTTTCCCCCTAATTCCCTCGTTCTAACTTGGCAAATAATCACTGCTGACTCCTAGAATTGCAGGGCACGCTGAAATCCAGACCACCTGGATTCCACATAATTTCCAACATCCCACAGCTCAGATAGCAGAAATAACCAGGAATGCCTGTTCTCCAAAGAGGGGATGGTTTGCAAGCAATAAACCCCGACAGGTTCCTTTGCAATGCAGTTCCCCTTTAGCACCTACATGGGGAGCCCTCAACAGGCTCAGAAGACAAACACTTAAGCACTGAGTTCCCACATAAAATCTGTCCCAGTTCAGCCAGAAATAAAACTCTGATCCTCTTGAAGAAGTCCCTGGAAGAAGCTGAAGGCACAAGAGCAAAGAACACTGAGCACTCAGGAGGGTGTTGTGCCCTTCAACCAAACAGCACTGACACCCTCCCAGGGCAAAGCACAAAGAGCCACTTGTCCTTAAAAACAAAAAGTCAGAAGTTAAAAACCCTTGCCCTTTAAAAGAAAATGTGAGAAAATGAAAGCCCCTGCCCTTTGTAAGAAAATGTGAGAAATGAACCCCCAGAGTGGTCTGAGTGTCCCTTTCGTGTGCCCACGTTCAAATCACTGATTGACCCAAGAAGACCTGATCTGCAAAGCCTGTAACAACTTGGAAATGGAGTTATGGCAGATTGCTTTGGAAAAAAAAAACAAAAAAACAAAAAAACATTCTCATCACACTCCAATTTGTTTTGTCATGTAAAGGGCTGCTCCTATGCAGAGGTCCAAGCCTCTCTGACAAGGCAGAAAGGCAGAACTCCTGCAGACAGCCTTCCAAGGAGCCCTGTGTAGCTGAAGTAAAAAGCAGACCACCTCTGCCTGTGGTTAATTAGGCAGCCACGTTAATGAAGGTAGTCATTAATGAAGGCAGAACCTCAGGGTTGTCATCTGGGGAGCCTTCCCAGCCCTTACAAGAATCCAACCTCCTCTTGAGGAAGGGAGTTCCTGGGCAGCATCATTGGGAGGGGACGGGAAGAGGACAAGTCCCAGGCCACCCACCAGAGTCCCCAGGGAGAGAACAGAAATGGAATTAACTTCAGACCTCCTGTCTCACTTTCTACCTGCTCACGTCCAAAACCTCGCAATTTCACCCAGAAATTGCTGCCTGACAACAGAGCCCTGGACAGGAGCTTTGTGTTTGCAAACTGGACACAGTTCCACATTTACACCATCATTTGTATTTGCTAAATTGTTGAGGCCAATGAAGTTCAGTCTGAGATTATTTCTTTTGACTCTTCAGCTATGTTTGGTAGCTGCTTATTTGCTCTTTCTTAGATGACAAATTTTCTGAGGAGGAAAACAATTAGAGCAGAAGGTAAATCATCTTCCTAGCATGTTCTGGGAGAAAACTTAAAGCCTGCTCCTGTTGAAGAGCTGACACACTCCACAGTTTAATCTTGAAACAGATCCAGGGAGGTAAAAGAGTGTCAGAAGTTCAAGGGCTTGAGCTGTAGCCAAGAAAAAGGCAAGTCAGCCAAGGTGCTGTACAAGCACAGGCACAGGCTGTGCATAAAAGCTGTGCCTGTCCTTTTTATCCAAGGGGAGGTGAGGAAAGGCAGCAAAAATCCCATCAGCTCTGTGCCTCAGTTTAGGCAGAGCAGAGCCTTAAACATCACCTGGCAAAAGCAATAAATTGATGTCTTCCTGACCAGGTCTGATTGGAGATGTTTGAGTGTTTCACATACAGACAACATTATTGTCAATGCAACATTATTGACACCATAAATGTAAATAAATAATCAGAGCAGAAGATAAAATAGTGAAGTAGAAAAACCAGGCAGAGTTGATAGGGATTGTGTACATTTGGGAATGTAAAGGTGTGGGATGTCTAGTTCTGAGCCCTCCCAAAACTCCAGCACTGTCAGGATGTGTTTATGCACAGCTGTCAGGAGGATGGTTTAGGCCGTGTTTGTATCAGAATATCCTCAGGAATTGCAGGAGCTGAGTCAGTTCCCAGCTGCAGGGGGACTGACCTCTCTCTTGGATTGCTACCACAGGAGAGCAAGGAAAACCACAGACAGCTGGAAATCTGGTTTTGTTCTAGAGCTGGCAATGAAATAATGAGAAAATTGCAAGTGGTGGCACTTTGGGACCAAAGTGTGGTCAGAGACTGGAGCAGGATGAGTCACTGAAAATCACCAGAGTAGCTGTGAAATACCACAACCAGCCCCTCTCTAAAGCAGCTTCTTCACTTTCCTTAACAAGTGGTTTCACTTCTGTCAATGGAACACACAAACCTCCAGAATTTTCACTTCACTTTGCACAACCCAGGATTTCTTCAGTGCCCTGCAGCAGAGACATGGTGAAGACCTACAAGCATTGCCTTTGTAAAACACCAATGCTGTCAATTTTCCCAGCTACAAGACTCCTGTTTCCATTTTGTTCTAGAAAAATTATGCAGCATCACAGAGCCCTGCTGAATCCAGTCAAGTTCTGGAGTAAAAACTCTGAATTTCATTTGAACTGCGCATTCTTGTGAGCTGCCACAGTAACAAAGACAGGGATTTCTTTTGGTAGGAATGAAAAATAGAAGAGGCTTAGAAAAACAACTAAAAGAAAATCTGACTACTCTTTATATAAAAGATCTAGGAAATATTTTAGAGAGCAGCACATGAGACTTAAAATTTCTATTCAGAGGCATGCAAGTGCATATAAAAACAATCACACATTGATTGGCCTTTTGTTTATCAAAACCAGTTTGGAGAAAGCCTTAAAAATATTTTACAGCCACATATTTTAGAAATAAGCTTCTCATGCAGCCACAAAAGATTATGGTGCATGGCCAGTTTAAAAATATAGGAACTCTCTGTTGAAAAAAACCAAAAAATCTCAGCTGTTATTTAGGATGTCAGGCATTACCCAAATGACTTTCAATGGGAAAAAGAGGAACATCAGCAACATTGTTAAAGATAAAACCAGAGCATGGTAATGGATAAATAGGGTGTCTTGGGGCTTTTTGTTGCTTCCTAGGTTTAGGTTATTCGGAATAGCTGTGCAGTTGGATTTAGGTTTCAATTAATTCTCATCTGCTCGGAAAGAAATCTTTGATCTTAAAGGAGTCCTTCTAGTCCGAGTTAAAGAAAGAAGGAAACAAAGAACACAAAATCCTTTTGTGTGTTGTTAGCAGCACATGAGGGGTGTGAAATCCTCAGGCCACGTGGTGCCTTTGTGGGCAGAGCTGGGATCACACAGCTGGGCTGTCCTAACACGGATCCCAACGGGAATTCTGGACACAACCTCCAGAGCCAGAGCCCAGCCCTTGGTCAAGAGCTGCAATCTCCCCATCTCCCACAAAGCTGAGCTGGCTGCCAGGCCAGGCCTGGGATTTGGGGCTCTGGGAATGTATTATGCATTATTATAATTACATTTTCTGGTGTGATTTTATCCAGCAGTTTACTGCTCATTCCTTCACCTTGGAAAGGAATAGGAATTGAAATGGCTGCACAAAGAAGAGTTCCAGGGTGAGTTTCCACTCTGAAACAGGATTTCCCCATAACCTAAATCACCAGAGGCCAATTATCCTTTTAATTGTCAGGACTCTCCTGCTTCAAACCCCACAAGACAAAAGCCTTTCTCCCCTTCCATCACCATTCCTTCCTCCAAAGCAATAGAACAAATGATGAGTAGGGTTAAGGGATGAGCTCTCCAGGCATTTGTACTTCCCTGACAAACAAAGCCACAAAGCTGGAAAAATCTGTCAAAGGAGTATATTTGGTCCAGGCAATCACTTACAAACCATTTTGTGCTTTAAAGTCTCTTCTATTGCTAAGAGATGTTGTGCAAATGAAACAGCCTCAGCTCCCAGACTGGCAGTTTTATTTCCAGCCTGAGATTTCCTGGGCACAAATAGATGCAGAAGAGAGGCACAGCTGCTCTGGGTCATGCAAGAAACCCAGGGCTTTGGAGAAGCACTGGATTTGCTGTAAATGCACCAATTAACCCTAAATCTCAGGTTTTGGAGCAGCCAGGGCTGCTGTTGCTCTGGCAGATGCCCTGGCAAACACATCCAAGCTTTCTGGAGCTGAACAGGTCACTGCCCCCTCCTGCAGAGCAGCTCTGAGCGATCACACTGTTCCACGTCCAACACCCAAACACACAGCACCCTCAGAGTCTCCATCTGAACAACAAGAATGGCTCCTCAGGGCATCTTTGAACAGCATTCAGATGAAAAAGATTGAAAAAAAAAACAACCCAACCTTCTGAGGGTAGAGCAAAGCCAGAACAGCAGTTACACAATAATCCAGTTCAAGTGATGGATAGAAGCTGAATGCAAGCCCGAGCTGTGAGGGTAAAGATGGATCAAGCAAGAGCTGGAAGATTTCTTTTCAATACAGGAAGGCTCTTCTTTGGTTTGTTTCCCCTGCATTTATTTGGATGGCAACAGGAGCAGGGAAATATATACTCACACTATTTTTAAAATGAGAAATAACAGTCAAAAAGAGGATGAATAGTTTGGCATAACTGCATATCCTGATGAACCTGTTCCATCAGAGCTTTATATTGCAAGTAGAAAAAATAATGTGCTAAGGGGACATGTGCGAAAATCAATGGGTCATACCCCCAAAAATGCATTTATGGAATATTGGAGAACTAAAAAAAGTTGAAAAAATCTCACCCATCAGAAAACTGTGAGATGGAAAATCAAACTCTGCTTTTAGCTGTGCTCCTTCCAGGCCTTCAGGATTGGTCCTTCTTAGAACACATTGCTTTGCTTGCAAAGCCTAAGAGAGGAGGCAGATGATGCAGTTATTACTCTTCAGCACCGCTCTGTCTCTTTTCTTTTTCAGGAATTCTTGATGATCTGTCCAGGCTCTTGTCCACAGGCTCTCCAGGAGTTCCCCCAGCTGGCACTAGATGGGGTGTGATGCTCAGCATCTTTTGATCACAGACTGATTCGTTCTTTTGGGGAAAGGAGAGGCAATAATGAGATTTCAGCCCAACTGAAACAGTTAGGAAAGCTTATTTCAGAAAAAAAAAACAAACAAAAAAAAAAAAAAAACCAAAAAAAAACACCAAAAAACCCAAAAAACAAGCCAGAGTCAGAACTCTGCATTCCCACATTTCCCTAAATATTTATTTGATCACATTCACTCTGTCCTCAAGTGGGTGTGGTAACCTCAGGAAGGTGATGCAGAAATGCAAGAAGGGAGATCACAGACTCTTCCTCTCACACCTCCCCTTGGAAAATTTACCTACCAAAAGAATCACCACGGCTATTTTTCAAAATCTGAAAGAATAAAAGAGTATGGTTGCAGGTTTTGTTTCAAATTTTTATAATGATGATGATGATCTGAAAATAATTAAGCAACCATTGCTGTAAATCTCCCGGCCTTGAAAAGAAACTGAAACAGAGAGGCAAACACAAATAGTGCAGCTTTAACACAAAAGAAGCAGCTGAAGAATTTTGCTAAATATTAATGTCACTTTTCAGTCCTCAATTCTCCCTCTTAGGTCTTTGTATCACCTACAGAAAGATCCCCAAAAAATCAGCCCCATACAGAAAACCACATTTCTTCCCTTGCCTTCCCAGACTTTTCCAATCTGTTTGAAGCAGAAAAAAAGAAATCTGTCATTTCCTTTGAGATCATTCACCTGTCACTGGAAACTCAAGGAGTGAAGTCACTTTTTAAAGCAGTTTTAGTTCTTCTTAGTCATCTGTTCACAGAAATTTAAATTTCATTGTAGTAAAAAATTCCATCTGAACTTTTTGACTAACAATTTTCTCTTTCAAAAAACTTAAAGAGGGAGAAAAGTTGCCTTTGATTAGTTTTTCAGAAGTTCATTTGCAAGCATTCTTTCTTTTTGAACAAGAAAAACCTAAAGTTTCCATGACTGCCAGGCCATTTTAATGAGTTAAAGAAAGAGTTTTCTCATAAATTATTCATTTCTTGCCTCTCCTATTTTTTAGTTTCTTTTCTCCTCACTGTATTATATCATTATCCCATATCCTCGGCAACAAAATCCTTAATTCAAAATAACCACATTTGACTTTTTGACTATAAAAGTACAATAAACCAAGTGATGTATAGAATACCCCCTGCAATTCCAATGCATTGGATACAATTTCATCCTTTTTAATTTCATTTTTTTTTCCTTTGGTGGGAGGATAGAAAAAAAAGACTGAAGAGGGAAGAATCTAAGACTGATGAAGGCTCAAGAAACGCCCAATAGCTTTATCTTGTCTGCAGCACTCTTTCAAGTACAATATCCAATATTTTCAAAAAACTATAAAGGACCTGGCCAGGATAGGAAGAAAAATCCCTGAATCTATCTAATGGTCTATTTGTGTCCTGAAGCAGGAGAAATAATAGCCTGGTAATTCCATCCCAGGGAAACAGCAAACTCCATTCTTCCACTGATGACAAATGGATTTATCCCAGCGCTGATTTAGAGCTTTATTGGGACAAACAGATATGAAGCATTTTAACCAACAACAAACGACTCCATTGCTTGTGGCTGAGTGGAACAGACACAAAAATGAACCAGTTATTAGAGAGACAATCACAGACAGTGAAGATTTAACACAGGAGCAGCAGCTGAACAGTTTTGGTAAATTTTAATGGCACTTATCAGTCCTTAAAAACACACCTATCAAATACACACTGTACTGATTGTACCTTAGAGGAAAGTGATCTCACAGCTCCCAGGAGATGCTGAGCTGAATCACAAACTTATCTTGGCTCTTTGAAATTATCAGAAGGTGCCTAAAGCTAATAATTAGTACTTAGACTACAATATCTTCTCTCCCACTATGAAGATTATTGTGTCTTGGTTTTTTTCCTGAGGATTTGTGCTCATTTATATTCCAGGACTCATCTCTTATGAGAAACAACCCCAGCAGAGTAGAGGGTTAGAAGAAGAGTCTTAGAATGCCACTACTGATCTGTGGAATTAAGAGCCACAAACTCCAAAAGGTCAGAAAAAAGGGAAAAAATCTTGGACAGGTTATTAAGGTGAGGAAAAGAGATAATCAATAAAAGTGTCAAATCTTGTAAATCAGTTTATTACGATGGTCCCTGAGGCTGAAGGATGGAGCATGAAAAGGAAACAAGCAGCTGAAGCTCCAAAGAGCTCACTCATTATATATTAAACATCAGGGCAATGGAGTCATAAAACTTACACAGAATCAAAAAAAAAAAGATGAACAAAACCCCCACCAGAACATAATTATGGCAAACTGCACACGAACCAATGTCCTATGAGGACAGTTTCATTTATTGTTGGGTTACCACAGACACCTGTATCTGAAACAAGTCACCACGTGAGCCCCCTTAAAACAAAAAAATTCAGATTTCTCCCAGTATTGCCACCCTGAAGTAGTTAAAACCTGTGTCCCTCTCAGCTCAGCCCACAGGAACACATGGGATGGCAGAAAAGCTCTCTCTGGTTTTCTGAGCCTCCTCTCCTGGGGTGTTTGTGCATCATAACCAAAGGATTTCAGCAATATTGCTCCAATTCCACTTCCTTCTGATACCATTTAGGTTTTGCCTTTTGTTTCTTTTATATTCTCTGTGTCCTTCACACATCTATTTGTAGCTCTGTAGCCCATTGTGTTAGTGGTTGGTTTTCCCAGTGCTTTTCCATGGCCTTTCCCTGGGCAGAAAGACAAAAATTGCAGAGCTCCAAGCCCCAGGGGTGCAAGGCCCCAGTGCTGTCCTGGTTCTTCCTGGGAACCAAGGTTGAGAGCAACTCCTGGAGATCCATTCTCATGGACAAAGCCCAGCCAGTGCCAGGGGAGGGCTCCAGAGAAGGAGCTCGACCTGTGGGGGGAATTGCATCCCCACTTGTCCTCCTAATTGGTGCTTTTTATCAATTATGCCAATTTCCTAAAACCCATAAAACGTACTCACCCCTGTTGGGATGGGCTTTTGTGGACATCTTTCCTTTCCATACCTGCTCCTGAAGGCTTTCAAATTATATATATATGCTCTTATATTCCCTCCTTACTAAAATCATCTCGAGTTTCATGTCCAGGTTGGGAAAAAGGCAACACTTCAATGGCATTAGGTCATTACAGCACAGAAAGGCTGGGAGAAGGGCTCCTGAGGGACTGTCACACCTTCTTCTGAAAATACTGCACTTCAAACTAGCACAAACCAGTAGCTTCTACACCAAGGAGTTCAGAAGTCTGTCCTGTGCAAGTAAAAGCTCCACTTCTATGCCCAAAGAGAGAGTAAATGTATTTCTATGAAATGGATTAAATTTCTTTTGATTGCTCAACAGTTGGGTTTTTCTTTTCCTCTCTGTCCCTGAACATCTTTTTAAGAACTGGACAAAGATCTTCCCTTAGATTTTGCACAGCATCTACAATCCCTGCTTCTTCACATGTAATTTCCCAGTTTGCTAATAAGTGCCCAAACACCTCTTTGAGATGATCTCCTACAGTCAGACAATCAGAGCTGTTCCAGTTTCTCTGAGCTTCACAGAGCTCCTCTATTTAATTAACTTCAAGTGCTGTATTCTCCAAGGAGGCAGAGGGAGAGTTTATTAGGAGGTGTGGTATAAATTACACAGTAATTTGAACAGAGTGGAAAACCAAGACAGTCTGAGTGCAAGAAATCTCTCTGTAACACACCTACTCCTTGAGAGGCCAAAGGGCAGAACATGGTTTGCAGCTCTTATTTGAGCCCCCAAGGAAGTGTGATGCCTCAGCATCTCCAGCAATTTGATCCATTAGGAATGCATGCCAAGCTGAACTCCCAAAGGCTTTGCACAGATTTTTTAGAGTTTAAATCAAAATCACCATCCAAAAAAACGAAAAAAACCCACCCACATTCTCACTCGTTGCCTAGGTGAGAAATTCACTGAGTCTCCCCTTTTGCCTGGAAGATTTTAAAGTTGCATCTGAAGGATCCAACCCTGAGGAGCAGATGAATAAATCCCAGCTCTCTAATTAAGCAGAGGGGCTCTTAACACCCTGGAGACCCCAAATGTTCCAAGCACAGCTACCAGACAAGAGCAAGCGGATTGGCTTTAAATGATTGCCAGAGTATCAGATAATGGCTCAACAATTAAAACAACCCTCCAGGGAGGGGAAAACAGGGCAAAACAATCTTCCTCCAGAGGATTCCAGAGCACATCATGCACTGCTGCTGCTAACACCCAAGCGAGCATCCTGCAGATGAGGAGAACCAAGAGGAAAGCAAAGCATGCCAAAATTAATGTGCCATAAGGACAGAGTGCAAAATTCCCAATTCTTTTTGAAAGCAAGGACAGGTAAAGGCACAAAGCTATGCCTTAACCACCAGACTACCAACAGTTTGCTCCTTTGGAGGTGGGAATTTCTACTTAGGATGGAGTAGGAATCCAAGGCCATGTTGGGCAGGGCTTGGAACAACCTGGGATAGCGGAAGGTGTGGAGGTGGAATGGGATGAGCTTTAAGGTCCCTTCCATCCCAAACCATTCCAGGATTCTGTGATTAATGCTGGCAATAAAAAGCAGGTTTTCAAGGCATCTCCTTCAACCCTCATTTTAAAAGCAAGCTCTGTTCAATACTTCCAGAAATTATGCAAGCAGAGAGAACAAGTAACACCAAGCCAAGCCAAGCTGACATCCTGAGCAGCCATGAAAGGCAACACCATCAAACACATGGACACAAATTATCCTTTCAGCAATCAGTGAAGTAGAAACACAAAAAAGTTTTGCAACATAATATGGCTACATTCTGGTGCATTCATGAATCCTATCAGCTTCCCTTTTATTAACAAGATTCATTTTAACTGCTGGTATTAACATGACAACAAAATGTAAATGATTTAGGAAGCCTTTCTCCATTGCTATATAATGATAAAGGGGGAAAACTCTCTTGTATCAAGTTCATTATTAAAAAGGATAAGTAAATAAATCTATAAAATATTCTGTTAGTTGCTGGGAAACCTCATTGTTGATATGACAACCATGGCACAGAAAACCAGATTACAGCTTCCTTCAGATCTGTGGGGATTCTACATTTTCATTAAGGAAAGTGGCTTCTATCTGCTATGCTATAGTGACACCTACAGAAAAAAAACCCCAAAAACATTTAAAATGGGGGCCACAGACAGGAATTTGATTAGAGATAATTTTTAAGTGCTGCATAGCCACACTTGTGTGCGTATGCAGTAAGTAATGTTTAAAATCCAGCACGGAGGCTCTGCAATTCCATCTGCCAGTCTTTTAGGACCCAATTTACAAACGTTTTCATGTCAGCAAATCACGCCAACAGCAAGTTCCCAAGCAAAGTTGGTTATTAAAATTGCTGAGTCCATGCTGCTAACATGCCTTCAGAGGCAGGGAGTTTTACAGCTTTCAAAGGCTCAGCACTTTTTTTTTTTTCCCCTGTGGTGCTGCTGAATTTACAAAAAGGAGCATCTCCAGAATCTCCTGTTGATTGTACATTGTTGCACTGATGTCATGCAACTTGTTTTCTCCAAAACTTTGCTTCTGCTTTTGCAGAAGGAAGAAATATTCATTTTGTCTAGACCTCCCTTCCTCAAAATTAAATGCTCTAGGAAGTTCTGGCACAGTTTTTATGGTTGACACCACCTTCAACATCAGAAGCCATTTGCAGAACTCTCATTCATTCAATATTATGTTCTTGAATCCTCAAAGCCTGACACACTATTTCCATTTTCCTTTTCAACCAAATAATAGCAGAACAACCTCCTCTTTTTTCCTGGAGGAGGAAAACACTTTAACACTTTTAGGTATTGCAGTTGAGGAAGAGCTTAATGACATTAAGGGCTTCAGTGAAGGAGCCTCTTTCTTTGAAGGAATGGACAGAAAATCTTGAGTCACTTAAAAAAAAAGAAAAGCCTTCATTACATTTTCCAATATGACATTACAATTAATATTGCAATTTATACTTTGTTTTCAGTCAGTAACAGCTCCAAAACCAGAGGGGAAAGACTCTGTAAGGTTTCTCCTCCCCCATGTTCAACATCCAGACAAAATTAGGAGCAAATACCTAAAACCTGAACTTGGACCTAAAGAGGACACAACAAACAGCTCCTGGAGTTGCCTTTATTTACTCCTATCCATTTCACCTATTGCTTTAGGATAAAATTTTCTCAACCAACATGACCTCAAGCTGTGTCTGCCCCAGACATATTTGTTTGCTAAACTGTACAGATGACATTTATTTGCACAGATCAGCCACTCTCACCACTCTGAGCAGAGCATAAGGACTCTAAGCAGGGCTTGACACCAGCTTTAGGACTGCCACCATTCCAGGCTGCAGCAAAAAGCTCTGTAGAGCTCCCTCTGAGTCTCCAAATAAACATAAATAGTCACCAGAAAAAGTCACCAGCCATAAAACACTGTTTTATTACTCCCTGCACTTAAATGTTTGTTCAAACTCACAGATGGCTCTTTCTAAATTAAATGAGAAATGAAGAGAGACAATGAAGCAGAAATGTTGTGGCTACTCCTGGAAGAGAGAAGGGTTACTCCTTACCTCATTCCCTACACAAAGTGAGCTGGAGAAGCTGGAATAACTAAGGAAAATGCACAGGTATTTTGGACAGACACAGACACCTCCTCTGAAGGAAAGGCAACTTTTTTTTTTTTTTGCTGTCACAGCAAGAGTTAAACCCAACTCCATTACCTCTTCCTTAGAAAGCTCCTCACATTCCACCTCCTTTAAATTGCTCCCTGACTTAAGTAATCATCTCCTTCAGGCCCTTAAGCAACTGACTGGAGCTGGGTGAGTGAAAACCAAATTTCATCAGTACCAGCTGAGGTAGCACAGGAGAAGCAGAGGTGTTTCTGGCAGTGTATAAAACATTGGCAGTTTAGAAAGGAAAGAGCCCTTTCCCATCTGACAGGTTTTTAATATTTCCACTCAGTGTGGCTGAGTGCTGCCCTAGGCATCCCAAAGTTTGCTGCACGACATCATTCATTTCAACAATTCTATCAGACACGGAGAGCAAAAAATAAAACACATTAAAAAACTATCAAGTCAGGCAAACTTGTGCTTCTGGGGAATCCAAATCCTTGTGAGAGAGAGCTCTCACTGAGTGCTATCACTGCTGTAGATGCAGCCAAGTATCCAACTGAGTGTTCCTATAAAAGCATGGAGGTGGATGTGTCCAAAAAATTTAAGCACTGATGGCCTGAGCTGTCCATCACACACCATCCAGTGGTGTCTCTGACAGTGGATTTTTCATTTGTTTCAGCATCTGAAGAGCTGTGGCTGGTTTTCTTTCAGGTAGCTGGGGCTGTCTTGAGGCCCCTCTGTGGCTCCCCCATCACTGATGCCTTCCTGCTTCAGCTTCCATTATTTTTCCAACTTTTTCCTCATGCTGCTGAAGAGCCAGGTGCAGGTTTTGTCCTCTCTTCATCCTTCTCTGTAGCCAGGAGAGAGGTTGTGCAGTATTCTCAAGCAGCGGTCTGCAGCAGTGGCGAAATAAAAAGTGGAAAATTTGTTCCCAGGTATCTGACTTTTGGAGCACTTTTTGAATTGATCATATTTGGGTGATTTTAAGGCAGTTTTGCAGGAATTCAGAACTTACAGAGCATGCTCGGGTCTCTGCTGTAAAATGAGCTTTACACTTTGATTTGCTCCCTTTTGCTCTTTGTTTTGAGGCTTTGGATTGTGGATGCTGGACAGGGCTGGATTTAGGCTCAAGAAGCATTTGGACAATGCTCTCAGGCTCAGGATTCTCAGGATTTTTGGGGCTGTTCTGGGCGGGTTCAGGAGCTTGACCCAATGATCCTTCCAACTCAAGATATTCCATGATTTTTTCAGGAACGGGGCTTTCAGGTGTCACTGTCTGTCTGTGGGGAATTTTTGTGTCAGAGCAGAATTACAACCAGTCCCTGTTCTTTTTATCATTCAAGATAAGAACAGATTTATTTAATTCAGGTCACATTCCTTCCTTTTATTTCATTTTCTTTTCACAAAACGGAGTCTCAGCTTCCATCTCAACACTCCAAATACACCATGGAAATGTGCACCACTGATCTAAGAGAAATGCACATGCAAATTCCCCTTCTGTAATTAATTAAGTACTCCTAAACATAATCACATTCCAGGGAAGTCCAAGCACACTTTTCACCTCTGCTGTAGGTGTTACCTGGACATAAACACAACAAGCACTTCAACAATGCATGGGGTAAGAGAGTAGAATTTAGATCTCTGCTCAAACAGCACCTTTAAAGTTTCATTTTATCAATTTGCTCAGGCATCTCACTACACTCCAGCTATTAAATCTGAATATAAAGTATTTACCAAAACCTCACTCTGAAATCCACCCCCATTTCTGTTATACACAGATGCAGAGTCACAGAGAAAAGAGAATTTGTGCACATGATCAGGTTAGGCACAGAACACAGAGAATTCCGTATTACACACTGGCCACAAATCTCAGCTTTCAGAAGGCAAAGGTCACCCACACCTCCACAGGCCAGAACAGAACCCTGACAGATGTGTTTGGCCATGAAATCCAAAACATTTACATCTAAGTAAAAGGAATATTTTTGGCCAGCAGGGTGCCAGGTAAGTCAGAGGAGTTGTGTGGCCAAGCAGGAGCAGACAGAGCAGGACATTCAGTGGAATAATAACCCATCCTACCTGTCTGTGGTATCTCAGCACGTCCCTCCATCCCCTGCCCCACAACCCCAGCCCAGCCCTGAGCAGGCAGCAGCAGCTGAAGTGTTGGAATCTGGTGACAAAGAGCCAGGGCAGAGCCTCCCCAGCATCCCTGGCCTTGGCACCCCAGGGCCTGGGATGCTCACTGAACAAAGGGGGAAAAATGGAAATTTCTGAGCTGGAGATCAGAGGAGCAGGACCCCATTACAGGGGACAACCATCCCCTCCCAAACCCCTCCAAATGAAATTTGAGGCAGTAAAATCATTTTATCTGGATTATTAAATCCAGAAAACACTGCTGATACCATTACCAGGAGCTAAGGACTGTTTCATTTTACTGTCCAAAAGAGCAGTCAGCCAGCCAGGTTACTTTACTTTTCATTTTGCATGCACTGGGACACAACTTCACCTTCACAGGACAATGGTAGCAAACACCACAGCATGAAAAGCAATTTTCTGAGTGCAGGATTCATCCCACAGACTGAAACTGTACCAAAAAAAAAAAAAAAATCAGGATTCAGTAACTCCAAATGTCTGAATTAAGTACCCAGCTGTTGTGGTGGGCCCAAGATCCTGAGGCAATCCAAGGGAATCATCCTCCATAGACAAATGAGTGCTCTCAAGATTAAAACAAAAAGCCACAGAATAAAATTGCTCACAGGTGGCCAACAGCAAGCTGGATATAAATTGGATTACAGGATTGTCAAATGTAATATCAACTGTTCTCTAGCGAATGGGCAAAGAAGGTCCTCTCCACTCTTCTGTGTGCTCAGGAAACTACAGAAATCACATCCCTGAAAAAAACAAAAATACACAAATTCTTTCTAATTTATTGAATAGCTTTAGATTTGTAACATAATACAGCACTCAGAAAGCAATGGAAGATAAATCACTCTTTTAGCTCAGACACAGAGTGTTTCCAGTTACTCAACAACTGCTCAAAGAAATTATTTACTCTTGCAGAAAGCTGAACACTGGACAGTAAGAAAATCATTTAGCTTCCATTTACTGACTTAAAGTTCTGCCACATGTTGCAGAAGACCATTCTGCAGCTAATTTTCTTAATTTTAGATAAATTTCTGCTTCAGTGCCTGTCTTAAAACCCCAGTATTTAAAACAACTGATTTGAATGTTCTGTGCAAGCATTAAGCTTTATTGGAGGAATAAGAAACTACACAGCAAATTTCCCCCCAGATTTACCAACTTCTGCTGAGGAGAGTTGCATTCTTCCTTTCTTTTTCTCAAACTGTGCCATTCTTGATGCTCTGCAGTCTCATTTTCCACAAGCATCTTTGATCAAAAGCACCCAGATGTTTCCTTCAGGCTCTGCCAAGTACCAGATTTCACATTTTTGTGAAGTCATAGAAGTTCTGAAACAAAGGAGGAATTTTATGAGCATTATACAGTCAGTCTTCAAGGAATCTCAGAAGTCATTTGCTTCATCACATGGACTGGCTGCATTAAACCTCTCCTAAATTTAATTACATTACTAAACAATGGAGCTACCAAAGCTTTTACAGCAAACACAGCTGGAGCCATAAAAAGGTGAATTAGTCACATCCTATTCTAAGGACCAAGGGGGATCTCCTGCCAGACTCTATCTTTGATCAGCTTAGCAAAGTTTTAATGTGAGGTTTTAATTGCTGCCTCTCATTTGATACAATGACTTGAAAGAAAAGCACTGATGGAGAGAGAAGATCCTTTTAAACTAAAAATGCTGGTTGGAAATAAATACTTTTCTGCTGGCCAAATTAAAACCAAAGTTAATCCTGAAGTGGGATAAAATTTCCAGCTTGACCCTTAAAGCAGCAAGATTATGGAAGCACCTCCCAAACGCTGTGGAAATGGCAAAAAGAAATTACCAACAAAAGAAATCAAAACAAAACAAAACAATCACGTGCTGCCTGCAAAGTAAGACCTTTCACAGAGAATTTCCTTCCCAAAGAGGAGAGAATTTGAATTCTCCTTCCACCATCCCATCACCAGTGCACAAAGTGGCTCCATAAGGAATTCCTCGTGGGGCAGCCCAGTTGCCACTCAGCCACACCTCCAATGATTATTCCCCAAGCAGCAAATTCAGAACTCAGCCATGACTTTGCCTGAGGTTCCTTCCCACCCACAGCCAGTCACTCATTTATCAATATTCTCTTTCCTCCGTCACACAGGAACTTCTGCAAGCTCCCACAGCCAGTTTTAATTAGAATATTCTGAGTCATTTTGTGTCAGCATCAAACTGGCACCTATTTACCTCCTTTTGCAGGCCTTGGAATTGGCCTCCACATGAAAATCTGTCCTTCAGTTCTGCCTCTTTTTTAATAAGTTGTGAATGCCTAAAAAGCTTCACTTTTAATCCCAATGCTTGTTCAATTTCCTAAAAAGCTTTTATAGATACTTCTAAGAGGCTTTTTGGAAAAATCTTTTCATAATATGTAAATTATGTCATCCTTATACTTGTTAACTTCTCCCAAAATCTTCCAGGTACTGTTTATCTTCATAAAAGTTACAGAGATAAATCCCCAACATCTGTTATTCCATTCCCCTGAGCACCTGGGGGTTTTTTTATGCTGTGCTAAGTCAGATTTGAATTCAGCTCCACACTGAGACAAAGGCTGGGGTGAGAGCTCCTCCCTGCTATTCCTTCTGCACCCAGGCAGATCTAAGTGGTGTCCCACAGCAGCAGGCTGGTGATTTCACATTTTAATTCCCTTACAAGTATTGGGTGAAGACCATCTGGTCTTTGTGCAGTGCTCCTGCTCAATTTATTGATTTGTCTCAAAACTCGAGGATGCTGAAGAGAATAAAGCTGTCACAAAGGTCAACCCAGTTCAACAAGCCCTACAGAAAACACATTTTGCAAGATCATTTACCTAGAAAAACTCAGCTACAGATGTGCTGCCTGGTTTTGTGGGGTTTTGCCATCATTCTGGCTGGGTTATGTGAAGGAACAGAAGGGAATCTGACCAAAGTCATAATACTAAAGCTGCTCTATAGCCCAAAATTGTGCCACAAATCATTTGCATTTATTAAGCCATTTACTTTTATACACACACACCAGCTGAAAACACATGAACACGAGATTAAGCATCTATAAATACATCCCTGTTCTTGCAATAGGTAATCCTTCCATTTTAAATCCACTTTCCCTATAAAAAATACACAACAGTCCCTCAGTTTCACAGTCACACACATTCTCTTTATCAGTACAATTAAACCTACTCTGGTTTTCTCTTGGTTTTTCCTTTCCCAGCTCCCCTCATCTTCTAAAAAATATCCTGGAACTCAATTTTATTAGGGTTTTGCCTACTGGATGCTGCATTTCTAATAAGCTCAAGGAAGTGAATCACACTCACTGGGTGGAAACAGACACACCTGAAGTTGGAATTGTACAGAAGAACAGCGTTTCGTGCATCCTGCAGGAGCTTTTAGTTCCTGGCTGCCACACACACCAAAGAACAGCAGTGGGTTATTTGGGTTTCCTGAGCTGGAGCCCAAGAATTTGGAAGGGAGCAGCAGCCTCCCTGCTGAGGGCTGCCAGCCAAGCAGGGACCCTGAGGGACAAAACAAAGGCTGGAGCCAGGACCTGCTGAGGGACAGAGGTCAAGGCACTGCTGAACAGCAGGGAATCCAGATAACAGCAGGAGAACCTTCCCTGGCTGCAGCAAGGGCTGGATGAGGGGAAAGGACTGGATACCTCAGTCACAGAGACCAGAAATTCCTGTCAAAAGTGCAAAAACCAGAGAACTCACCATTAAAGTCCAGCTCTGCTGTGCCATCAGCCACAGGTTTTTGTTGTCTCCTCTCCTCTGCCTCCACGTGCTCATCACCAGCTGCAAGGGGAAGGAAAAGAACAGGTGAAGGACAAGAAGCAAAGTTTGAGGAGCAAGGACAAAATGCCTCCTGTAACAGAGAACACAGGAGAAGGAATTGCAAATGCTGATTTGCTTTATCTTGCAATGCACTGCACCTTGATTAGCACTGCTGCAAGGAGAGGAAGCCAGGCTGCTTGGAGAACACAGAGAGAGAGCACAGGAGAATGTGGGAGGAAACTGGGCCAGGTCTCAGCAGTGTCCAACACCCACAACAATACTTTGCAGAGGAGATTTTGGCAGCAGGAGTTTATTCAAAAACCAAGGTAAAACCATTTGGCTGTTTGCTGTCAAAGAGGATCCCTAAAAAAGCACTTCTAATCAAACCAACACCTTCACTGAGCAAAACAAAGGCAGCTACAACACTCCTCAGTTATCTTTATTTCATGTGAACCTCAGAATGGAGCTGCCACATTCAGGTGACAATTTGGTTGACATTTTGACACATCCTTCACACTCAGAGCATTGTTCTCCTCTTGGAAGCAAACAGATTTTTGCTTTAAATAACCCACCTCATGCAGTGGCACTTGCAGGCACAAAGCCTTGGGTGTCATTCATGAAAAGAAATGTTTAGCTGGGTTGTGAATTATAAGACAACAGAATTTCAATCAAAATGAAGATTCAAATATCGAGTGGATGCCACTAAAAGAAGATACTAAACTTTTTTTAAAAAGAAGAAATAGCAATAGCCCCAAGCAGGAGAATTAGAATTTTCAGCATGTTTTTCCTCCTCCTTGTTGAAGCCCTGGAAAGAGTCACTGGCACGAGTGAAATGGGCACCACCACCCAGCTTGTGCTCTGCATCCTGAGCTGCACTGCTGCAGGGGCTGCAGAACAACTTGGAAACAGGAGAGCTCTGCCAGAGGAGGAGTCACTCATGTCCAATTTAGCCTCACCATAAGAAAATCAACGCTGCCAGTAACAGGCATCCAGCTCCCTTATGCTATTTCTGTCAGGAAAAAAAATCTGAGAGTGTTTTTTTGTAACATTTAATTTAAGTTTGTGCCTATATCCATATTTAACGTCTCATTTTGACTCAAATCCTCCTGTCCAACACTGTGAAATCCGACTGTGCTTTGAAAATCACTCCAAAATTGACAAAGAGAACATTCTCACCTGAAACAAAGCTCATGCCAAGCCTCACAAGGCTTTGTTCCCTTCCTTTGCTTGTTTACATTCACACAGAGACAATTTAGGAAATCAGACATTTTCTAAAGGTGTTTTAACTGAAGGTCTGTTTCCCTTCGGGGAAAACTGAGACTTTGAGGACAGGGTCACACAACAACAATGCTGGGAATAAAATTGGGGCTCCCAAGAGAAGAGAAACAAACCTGCTCACCCCTTTTAGCCTTTCCAAGACCTTCATCCACAGAACCTCAGAACGGTTTGCGCTGGAAGGGACCTGAAGCTCATCCTGTCCCACCCCTGCCATGGCAGGGACACCTTCCACAGCCCAGGTTGCTCCAAGCTGGCCCTGCTGCCTGTTTTGGAGGAAGAATGCAAAGGAGATGCCATCAAGGATTCAGAATCTTCCAGTGGAGCTCTTCCCCCTCCTTCCCAATAGATTTTACCTGGAAGGGACACCTGGCCCTGGACATCTTCCTTCCCTGGATGAGCTGTTAATAAACCCCCCTGCCCTCAGCTGCTTTCTGCCTGTGCAGCCTGCAGGAACAGAACCCCAAGAGGAGCAGGAATCTCTGCAGGGCTGTGACAGTGATGGCCCTGTGCCTTGGCAGAGCATTTAACACCCTTAATACCTTGGGGTGAAGCACAACTTTTGCTCTGCATTTAAACTGATCAGCTTCTGAGGCCAGGTTTTTTTTTTTTTTTTGATGACATGCTGAGAGCACAGCTGTCTGGGCAAGTAATCTGCAACTAATAAAACTGCAGTTATTTCTTGTTCTGATATTTGACTCAATGGAGAAAAAGGAAAAAAAAAAGCTTTTGTTGAGCAGCAAGCATTCTGTTTTGTTTAGAAAATTGTCAGGAAAGCAGCCTCATCATTCGTCAGCTGCCTTATTAAACGTAGATGCCATGCAAAGCAGTCCTGATAAACACCCTGCAGCCAGATCAAAGTCCTGGAGTGAAAAATAACCCCCAGTGCTGTAAATTGTCTGTCTGGTGTGATTTCCTAAGCACTCCCCACATGCTGTGCCATAAGCCTTCTCCTAGTGCTGCCTCCCAGCTCTTCTTTCTGCAGCTTTAGGTTGTAAGAACGATGTAAACACAAGGGATGCTAATGTAGGAGTCAAACATCCCAGTTTTTACAGGTTCAGTAGAAAATGCTTGAGGGAAGAGGGAGGAAAATGGTTTACTTTGAGATGATTGGGATATTCAAAGCATTGTACACATAAGTTATATAAGCAAACTCATCAGCTTTCACAGAATTACACTGCCAAATAAATTCAGGTAGAAAGATTAACATGAAAAATATTCTCTAGGAAGCTGTTTTGACTTTCCAAGCAGACATCACGCAGCATAAGAAATGTTATTGTGGTGATGCTCTTCCAAGAAAGTTCAGCAAGTTTTAATTTGTACTGCAGAAGGGAATTGCAGATAACTATAAAACACTGTCTTTTGAAGTGCTGTGCATTATAAATGTCTGGTAAATTATGAAAAGATACTTCATGCCCTCAGTGCAATTCAGAAACAATAAAGGGTAACCATCACATTCCTGTATTGGTTTTTGATGAAGTGAACAACACTTGGAACTCCTCAGAACATGAAATCTTCTCTTTCACACAGTCTGTAAAACATCAGGATGATTTCCAGTACCTTTTAAATCCAAGTTATGGTCTAATTTCAAAGATTTTCCATGAAAATAGGCTCTTGTCAACCAGGCCTAAAAAAATTATTCGAAAAATTCAAGCTGGCTCAGCAACAATAATATTCCTAACTCTGCATGTTATTTATCATTATTGTTAGATAATCTGTCTTAACTTTGGCCTGGGAAATGGTGTCATGGTTGAGCCTGTCCTTAAAACTTTAGCCCATTCCCTGATCTTAAGCAGTTCTTAATCAGACAGCAGAAAACAGCTAAAATTGCTTAAATAGCTCTGTTAACAATGAAAACAAGCAAAAATATTCCACAGAAAGCAGATTATTGGCTCTATCCATCCTGCATTTCCTACAAACAGAGAAAATTCTAATTTGTTTGATTTAGGATGGGGTTTTTTTGATTTAGGATGTCTTTCCATATTGGCCATGAAGCTTTCCAGCTTGAAAACTGAAGAATTTCACCAGCTTAGTATTGGACAGGGAAATTGAAGTTTGGTACTTTGCTCCAACAAACTGGAAAATGTGGGGGTTTTTGTCCCCCATTCCCATCTCAAACCCACACAAGGCATGAATCCATAGAGGTTGTGGATTCCTGGAAGTGTCCAAGGCCAGGCTGGATGGGGCTTGTAGCAGCCTGGGATAGTGGGAGGTGTCCAGGGCAGGGTGGAAGGAAAAGGTTTTTAAGGTCCATCCCAACCAAAAGCACTCTGTGATTCCATGACAATCCAAAGCAAGTTGTTTGGAAAAGGCCACATGAAAACCATTTTTACATCCAGTTTGAGTTTTCCCACTTTTGGCTGCATCACAAGAGGGAAGATAAACTTCCAACCAATCTCTTATTAAACGCTACATCTTCCTGCATGGGAAATATTTGTCTACCTACAACCAAGCTGAAGATTTTATTTCCACCCACATTAATCTTGGGTGCACTGCAAATGAGCACGAGAAGTTCAGACAGCAAAATGTGAGAGCTTTTGGCCTGAAAATGACAGTGCTTCCTTAGCAATGAAATTCTGCAGGGATGGGAAGTTATTTTAGTAGTTATATCATAACTTTGAACAAGAAAAGATGGACAGGGGGTTGTAAAATTTGGGTAATTTAAAAAGGTTTTAAAGCAGAAATCAAGCCAGCCACCAGCTCACCCTGGGCTCAGAGTCTGTTCCCTGTACCAGAACATTTGTTTGAAGATTATTTGCTCAGCTCTCTCTTTCTCAGGCAGTTTATTAGCCTGAACCCTGTGTCCTACACCTGAGGAGGTTTATAGCAGCTGAAAGATGCTGGAAATTATTTCCAGGAGCTCTTCCCTTAACAAACCATCCACAGGAGTGCAGCTCCTGGCACTCCAAGCCCCTCTTTCCAAATCCTGGCTGTTGCAGTGACTGAGCAGGGGCAGGCACTGGATCCATTACAGGGAAGAGCAAAGACTCTGCAGTGGAAAGGACATTTGCTAAAATGGATTCCAAAGTCATTTCAACAGTGACAGCAACAATGTCACTGAGAACAGGATGTGCTTTTTCACTGGCAAGCCTCCCACAGGCTTTATCAAGAGCAGACTGGGACTGTCCCTGCATGTTCTAAGATTTCATCATCCACATTTAAGCCATTTGCATGATCTGTGCTGAAGAGGAGGGCAGGATATTTGCTTTTTATCAAGTACTAAAAAGTAGGAAAAAGAACTCAGAACCCTTATCTCTGCTCCTATTTCGACCTCCTTCTGAAAAAAAAATACACAATAAAAGCAACTTGGAATCTTTTAAATGGATACAAGCCCTAAAAGTCACCTTAAAAATGCAGAAAAACAGACAGGAAGGAAAAATGGGGAGGGATGGGCAGGAAAGGAAAGGTTGTATCTGCACCTGCAGCTCTTTCTCTTGTCACAGTTCTGTTCTCTCACTCCTTTCTCACCTGATTCTGAGGTCCAACATTTCTGAAGACTGGGTCCCCTCACCTACTACAAAAAATGGAGAAGAATGAAACTTAAACCTTCAATAACAGGTTGGCCAGGAGATAAATAAGCTTGATTGGAATTAAACCACATGTGATACCTCTCTACCTCAAAAGTTGTGGTTTTTTTTTTTAAAACCAGCTCTTTGTTCTGTTTGTAGCCGGTGTTCTTACTGTGACCATAAAAACTGGTTTTACAGCACTAACAGCTAAATGCAAACAACAGCAGCTGTGTTTCAAGCAACATATGATGTATCTATTTGATAATTTAATAGTAACTCTAATGTAATATAAGTAGGAAAATTAAATATAGCAGAGGAGAAAGTATATTTGTATTTGGCAAGCTCCAGCAGCCAGACAAAAATAATGCAACAGAGCATGATTTTTCCAGACTGTTTCAGAGTACTTTAGGAAAAGTGTTCACATTTTTCAAACTGAGCCACATTCAATTAACTTCTCTTCAGGTTTCCCTGTATAAGTGATTCAAGCTTACAATAAAAAAAAAAAAATCATAAAATAATTGTCAGGGCTCTGGTGCAGGAGCAGCATTGGTAGAAATGGTTTGTGGGCACCACACCATGGGCCACTGTATTTTGATAACTTTTCATTCCTCTCAGTCATTGCCCAATTTTAAGATTATAAACAGAATTTTGGTAGATCCAAGTATAATTCCCAACTCACAGTGATCACCTCTCATCTTTATGCAGATGTTTATTTAAGAGTTCTGCATCCACTGCCATTATTTTATGGCACAGAAAAAGTGGCTAAAGCAGGAAATTAATGAAGACCTCTCCCAATGGAGTAAAGAAAGAATTCCTTTAATCAAAAATCAGCACATTTAACAGGGAAGAACCACAGCAGACAAAGGAAAACAAAATCAATTGGTGGAGTTTTAGGCTATTTCATCTTGCAAAGTAAATTTTAGGAAAAAAAAGTAGAAGTACCACATGAAATGCTGCCCCCCCCAAAAAAAAAAATAACCAACTAAAATTATGTTTTTATCCTTCAATACAAACACTGGGTAAATTTTGTTGTATTATGTTCAGAGAAATATATGATAAACACACACTGGGCCAAATCCTGAAGGATTTGCTGAGGTGTTTTTGTTAGGTTTGAGGTTGATTTCCAGACTTTTTAGTTTGACTATAATAGAATCTAATTCATACCTAGCAAGGTTTCACAGTTCATTCTGCTGAATATTTGTTCCTTAACCCCTCTGTTGGATTTCCTTTGGAAATCAGCATTTAAAATCCCTCAGTTTTACTGAAATACATCAGTTCTTCTTTGAGGGTCTTTCAATATATGGAAAATCAGTTTTGTTTTTGGAGGCTTCCATTCCTTGGGCTTGTTAACTGATCTGTATTATTAACATAAAATAGATTATTATGTTTCCATCCCTTACCAAAAGCATAAGCATATTAAACAACCTAATTAATCCTAATTAACTAGAAAGTCATGGAACACTTCTCTTGACCAAAATAATTTAGAAATGCCCTTGTGTTGATGGCTTGCAATTTGCAGGATTCATTTTTGAAATGAAAAAGACAGATGTATTTGTCTCTGCTGCAAATGGTCTGGATAAATTAAAACTAATTGGGTTTATGTGTTCCTGATAATTAAATGAGATGCATGTAAGCTATATTATGATGGAGGAAAGAACAACTCTTAATTTTTATAAATGAGATGCAGCAAACGACAGCATCTTAAAGCCTATTAAAGGGTAAAACCAAAGGGTAAACCAGAGCTGTGCTCTGGAGCAGGGAGCAGAAACCTTTCCAGTGTTTGCAGTGGAATTCATCCCTTGCTGGTTGGAAAGAAACATCAAGAGGAAAACCTCAATTTCCACTGTCCAATCTTTGTCCACCCCTATGAGCAAATCCAGCTGAGAAAGGACTTTGTGGGGTTTCTCTGACTTGGAGGAGTGGCCCTTCTCCATCAGAACAACAAAGTCTGGCAGGCAGACAAACAGCAGCCAGGTAAAGTATTTCAAGGCCTCCCTGGGCAGTTGGTGTGGATTTTGAGCACAAGAAACATTCATTTTACACTGTAAATCTGCTCAGTAATGGGAATTTGGTTGTTTGATGAGGAGCAACCACACAGATTGGGTCAGGATCAGGCATCACAACACAGCCCCTGGACAGTGTCAGGCTGGTAACTCAGCAGCCCCTCTGATCTGCCCTGAAATGCACTGAGAGAGCTTGATGGGGACAAGGGGAACAGCAGCTTGGGAATTCCAGCTGGAATCCTGTGGAATTTGTGTATTTTGTACTGTATATTACACTGAGAGCAGAAAATGGCCACGTTCAAAAAGTCAGAGACACAAGCAGGTGGAGTCTGCTCCAGGCTCCTTAACAGGAACCCCAAAACACTTTCTATAGAATGAATGTGATGTCCTCGCTCAAAATCCAAACTAATGGCCAAGTCATTTCCCAGGATTTATGTTTTATACATAAAAGTCAATGTACAGAGAAAGACAAACTCACCCCAGAAGCTCCAAAAATGAAACTGGTCTTTCATTTCCCCCTCTCCTTTTCTTTCTCTCTAAATGGACTGGAAAGATGACTTTTCTGTACAAATCCCTCAACACCTGGGTATGGATCAGGCACCCCTACAACAGGCTCAGGTAGAAATAAAAATAAAACCTAGAAGAAAAAAAAATGAACATTATCATTTGTAAATTGTATTGGTGCCAAGAAATCATAGAATGGGCTGGGTTGGAAGGGGCCTTAAAGATTGTGCAGAGAATTGCATTAAACCATATTAATAATAATAAACAGCTTTCAACCTATCAACACCAGATTTGTTCTGTTAGCAACAAATGTATCACACAACTTCAGCAACTCAGATGCTCTTTTTGGTCTTCTGTTTAGGACAACAGTTCCACCACTGTAACTTAAACAGAGGGGAGAAAAACAACACAAAACATCCTCAGATGTTTGATATCTGGAATACAAAATCGACATTTATTAAAATCACCACTGCCTAAACAGAGATTAGTAATGCACTGAAGAGAGCTTATTTTTAGCCCAAATTTTGTTGAAGGTGTTATCAGAAACTTTTTTTTTTTTTCTTTCAAGCAGAAGGGATGAGAAGGGAAAACTTTGAAAATCAGATGTTGAAAGCACTCAGTGACTTTCTGGTTATCTCCAACAAGCCCAAATTTAAAGGATTACCCTGCCTGCTGAGGGCTCGAGGCACAAACTGCAGCAGCAGCTGCTTCATCAGTTTTCCTGTTAAAAAAGGTTGGGAGCAGCATGGAAGCAGCCAGGCTGTCCATGCCAGGGAAATGAGTGTAATAAGAATATTTGGAAGAGTAACTGAAAAAGAAAGGTTACACTGATGAGAGAAAAGCACTGGCCTCCACCTCCAAAGTGGAACACCTGCTTTGTGATTTTATTCTCCCAATTTCTGACAAAGAATTGCTGTAATAAAACATCAATATATGGTAAACTCTATAAAGAAAACTGAGGTGGAAAATATGCCCTCACCTTAAAGACAAGAAATGAGGCAGGAAATCAAATCAATGGTCTGTTCAGCCTGATGCCTCTAGTTTGTATGAATTAGGGTGGCTGGAGTACTTTTTGCTGTAAAAGGAATTGTTGCAAAGATTATAGTGTTGTCTGGGGGGGCAGGTAACACATCAGAGTCCTGGGGCGTGGGGAGAATCCAAACCAGAGTGGCTTTACCTGCCAGAAACCAAACAAGAGACTGGAATGTTTCCACTGATCCATTAGTGAAGGGCACCTGCCACCTCTGAACACAGAAAAGCAGAATTTAAAGCTTCTCTTTCTACAGGAAAGTTTCTGAGGAGAACAATTTCCATGAATTTTAGAGCCCTGCCAGGCAGTTCACCCATAAACATTTAGGAACGATTGTCAGGCAAAAGCTTTTAATTAATCCCACTTTCAAAGTTTCCCAACACAAAAAGACAAATCTTTGTCACTGCTTTTGATACACCTTTATTCTCAAAACTAGGGGAGAAGGAGGAAGTTTTCCTTAAAATCCACAGTGGAGAAAATGAATAAAAGAAGGAAAAAGTCAGGCACAAGAAGGGAAAGAGAACTTTAAAGCTAAGCAAGCTGCTGTGTCTGAGAATCCTAAAGATGTTAGCAAGAGATACCATTTAGGTAATTTCAAAGCCATTCAATTACTGGGTACAATTAAGCATCTCCTCAACAAGAGAGCAGAAAGTCCCCAAACCCTCTTTACATCAAAGCACCACATTGGCCAAATGACCTTTTACAGAAATTACATTAATTGCATTCAACCTCACACTTTCTGGGGAGCAGGAAGAAAAAAGCTCTTCATACAACACAAATACAGCAAGTTCAAAAGGACAGTTGGGGCTGTTTGTTAAATTAAAACCACCCAGGATGATTTTAACTGCATTTCCTCTTTGTTCTTTTAATTATCAAAGGCCTGTAAGGCAGTAACTTACAGCACAGCTGGATTTGCCTGGACACAGATCTCTCTGAACTGGAATTTTGGAGCAGGGAAAGAAAAGGGAATTCACTCCCAATTGATTCTGAGCAGAGGTTTGCTGCTGGCCTGGGCTCCCTGCTGGAGTTAGGAAGAAAGGAGTGTGGCAGGAGAAGTTAAATGTGCAGTGGAAAGCTGTTAAATTCTATTCTGCAAGGTGCAAGTCCCTTTTAAAACATGTGACAAAGTGTCCTTGACCTTAGAGACTCCTCCTGTGCTTCTCACCACAAACCTGATCACACAGAGACCCCAGTTTAGCCCATTAATAGCCCTGGTGTGGCACCTTCCAGCTTGGCAACACAAAACTGCACTTAGACACAAAATTCCAGCAGCAAGCAAAAAAAAAAAAAAACTTATATTGAATTTAAAATAATAAATAAAAGAATCCTAAAAAATGGCAGCATAAGAGCAGTTCTCTTTTATTTTGTTATTTCTTCATAGTAATAACAAAAAAAAAACCCCAACAAATCAAGGTATTTTCTAGAAGTTTTAATGACAACTTTACAGAATGTTTGTTAAGAAATGATGTCTTGAGTAGCACTTAAAAAACCTCTTGATCTTCTTGGTTCTGAACCATACAAAGGTGGAGGCTGAACTGAGTTTTCCACGTTCACTTCAATGCCAGAACCTGCTGTTTATCCTCCAGAATTGCTTCCTCATCATCCATTTGGCTTTCCTCCCAGTCCCTTAAAAGAAACAAACCCCAGTGATTTCCAGCACCTCCAACTCCCCAAGTTCTCTGCCTCAAGCCTTGCTGACATATGTTCACATCTGTTGAACTAAAAGGCACAGAAATAGCTTTTACTGGAGATTTTGTCAGTCCGAGCTACTCTAATCCAGCTTTTCCCTCAGTTTTTGTCACAAATCTCTGAATCAGCTCTAATCACAGCAAGGAGTTCATTTCAGTGCTTCTCTGACTCTTGCTGGTTATGAGATCCCAGTAAAAAAAACCAGGGAGACACAGAATTTTAGGAACTTCCTTTTTTTCCAGTCATCTCTTCAGTGTCCAGTGTAAATACATGGTGAGTTAGAGGTTATTAGCTCACCTGCTCACAACTTTTCAAAGCTACCTCACAACCCAAGAATGAAGATGATTTTTAAGATAAATCTCATAAATCTCAGTGCTGATTGAAATTGAAAACACCCACAATCCCCAAATTTATCATCTGGAGTCTAAACAACAAAATACATCCCTCAGTTCTGACTCTGAGCTACCTGAGAAGGGGCTTAGAACAAACACCAAGACACCACACAGGTCATGATGATATTTGTAATTAGCAGGTAATGCACAATTTAAGAGTTGGGACTGTTTTTATTTCAGTTCTGACACAGTTGGCATCTTGAATAATCTAAAATATCATAAAAACACATCCAGCAAGTTGAACTTACCCAAAAATATCAACTGTGTCATGGTCTTTCAGCTCCAGGGTGTTCTGGAAATCTACACTCCCCAGGATCTTCTCCCAGGCTTTGCTGGAGGAGGTTTCACCTTCACAATTTAAGTTGGAATGATTTTCAGGGCCTGAAATGTTTTAAGAGCAAATAAGAACAAAAAGATGCAGTATCTCCACCATCAGCTTGAAAAAATTCACAGTATTGACAAAAACTTGCCATTAAAAGTCTCAAACCAACTCTAGCTGAAGAAAAACATCACTGCAAATTAAGACTGTACTTTTCAATTTGTTTATAACTTTTAACCACCTCCTACTTCAGAAGCATCTTTCAGAAAAGTAACACATGATTTAAGTATTCTGCACAATGCCACAAATTTTGTGTGAGGGGAAACACGGAATGATTGCAGAAAGCTCAAAAGTTTGGTTCCTTTTTTTTTTTTTTTTTTGTAATTTAAACTAACATGAATAAAATATAGACCCTTTCCAATATTTCCCCGGGATTCAAAATTGACAGCTTCGATTTCTGCACACAGCATTATTTAAATTAAAATGTCAACCTGGTTGCTCATGATGGGAGAAATAATGTAGAGCTACATTTCTTGGGATGGAGACAGTTGAAATTGAGAAAGGTAACACAAAAGTGCAGACACAGTTATTACTTGTGTCCCTGTTTCTTCGAGTTCATATAATCAGACTTGCTGCTGTAGCAGGAAGAAATCCTTTATTAGATCATTCCCAAATTGTACCAGAGACTACCAGCACACACAAACACAGAAACTTCTTCTACAGAGTTTATTCTCTAAATATTCAAGCTAAGAGGGGAGCAAGAGGGCAGCAGCAGAAGCAGACTCTAGGCCAAATAAAAAGAATTATTGGTGATAGATGAAAAGAGGTAATTTTTAACTCCAAGCCTACTCTCACAAAAAAACCCCCAGAAAACAAATACACAAATTAAGGTATAAAAACAACAAATTCAACAGTGTCTCCATTTTACACAATTTAAATTAACCTAATCAGGACCTGAGAACTGTGGCTGTCCCTACCTGGCCATGGCATCCGTGCTGCCATCAGAGGAGAAAGTTGATTCTGAGCCTGGAAAGCATTTGCTGCTCTGTTCAGTTGACTTTCCAAGACACCTTGAACTACAGAGTCATCAGCATATTCACTTAAGCTCCTTTCAGAAACCCACTGCCCATCTCCTGAAATCAAACATTAGTAGAGGAAATTATTTGCAGCTTTTGTGTCAATATGCATTTACTCTTCCTATATCTGCTGTATTTAATGTGTGAATTAAAGAAGCCATGCAGCAATTTTTTTTACAGATATGTAACAGACTAAAAGCTTGATTTCAAGTGATATATTTGATCAGATTAATGATGTTCATTTGTTGTTTCATATAGACCATGAAAAGCAATAGAGCCCTCATGGAACCCTATTCTCAGGGGATGTTTTTATAAAAAATAATGATAAAATTTATGGCACTGGATTTCCACAAGGTAAGGAGCTTATTTTACCATGCCCAGCACCACTTGTGTGGCACGACTGTCACCCTGAAAGTGACTCTTAAAGCAAGCTGGATGGAAGGGAGCTGAAAAATGATAAATATGTAAAATTTTGAGGGTTTATTCACACAACAGTACCTGGAAAAGGGATTCTCTCATCCCTAGGGCTGGAGGCTGCAGCCAGGGAGGAAGGAGCCTCCAGCTTTTCTTGTTTAGGGTTTGCTCCCACAACAAAGAAACCTTCAAGTCCCTGATATGATGTAGAACCACATTTCTGCCTTTTGGCTACATCCTGTAACTTGAATAAAACAGAGAGATTACACACAGGAAGGAAAACAGGAAACTGTATAAATTGTCCTTGCAAGTTGAGATTAATACAATGCTCATTTCATAGAACTCAGACTGATTTTGACAGCCAGCTGAAAGAGATATTCATGAGGATGATGTTTTTGCTCAAAATACGCTTTAAACCCCTACAAACTTCTGATGTTGTGAGAGTTTGAGTCCACTCTTTCACTGGGGACAGGAAAAGCAGATTTTCCTTGTGTTCTTTTCCTTGTGCTCACTTTTGGGTACATACAGGAAGGTGATCACTGTTTAACAATGACTCCAAATCAATGTCCCAACATTTTCTATCCATTTTTGCTTTTAATTTTATTGCCAGCAAACGAGGATGTGAATAATTTCTTAGATCAGACTAAGCACCATTTTTTGGTCATTCAGTCAAGAGGTGAAGTACTGTCAATACAAACATGGGAACAGCTGCTCCTCCAACACTTTTTTTTTTTTTTATGGCTGTTTGTTCTCTTTTCCTTTTTTTCAAACATTAACAGAAAACTGGCAACACAAAGTGGAGCCTTTCACCCCCTACATGTCAAACATGGCAGGCAGTGACAATCCCCTAAATCTAAGGAAGATAAAGCAACCTCCTTAATTTGTTCAGCAATTAAAGACATGATAACTTACTGCTGAAGATTTTGTGATTACAGGCAAGACCAGACTCTGACTATTGCAGACCCTGCCCAGTTCCTGTGGCTCTCTTCTGCTCTGCTGCAGCTCAGTCCCCAGGAGATCTCTGGTGCTCTTTAGTTCAGTCCCAATGAGATCTTTGCTCCCTCCTTCAGTGGGGTCAGAGATCTCCTCAGGAAGTTCACAGGAGCTCGGTGATCTTCTCCCAGCCTTTGCTTCAAGACTCTCCTCCTGCACTGCATTTATTTCAGGATCACTGCAGACAATAGGTTTTTCTGGCAGAGTACAACAAAATCATAAAACCAGCAATATTTGTAATGAATGTTAATTATAACCTGCAAGCCCACTACATTTTCTTCATGAACTTAAAATACAAAATCACCATTAAAGAAAGGCAATTGTTGAAATTTAATAAAATTTCCTTAAATGCGTTGTAAGGTTTGAATTCCATCCTACCAGGCTGTGAATGATTCTGTAAGTTGGTTCTCTTTGTTATGTGTTTATCACAGAGCTCACACAGCCCAAGAAACTGTAATGAATCCAATTGTGATAGCCCAGAGAATGGCACATAAATTAAAGACCTTTAAGTATTTTTTCAGACCACTGTAGTTGACTACCCCACCCTATATGAGGATGATAAACTGAACACATTTACATCTTTTCAACAAAGAACTTAATAACTTTTTACATTTACCTTGAGAAATTTCTTTAGGAGAAACAGAGTTTCTGTTGAGAGGAAAAAGTAAAAACTATTAAGTGTCAGTTGAGGAAGTTAAATGGAAAGAAGACTTGCCCATTATACCCATTTCTCTTCTAAAGGGCTGGCTCTGTGCTCTTCTGGTCTGCAAATGCTGAGCTTTGCCAGAGAAAGGGGAAAGGACCAGAAGAATACTAAAAAGCAAAACAGGTCACAGTTAATCCAATAATATTGGGAGATCAGAAGAATTGCAGCTGTCTCAGTTATTGTTTTTGTCTGGAATTACAAGGTTAGTTGAGTATCTCAAATGTGCACAGCACTGATCAGTGCTAAGATCTGTATGTGAGTTCCTGCTCCTGCTGAGGGAAGAGCTCCAAAAAAGGAAATTTTACTCCTTCAGGACAGGCAAATGCAAAGAAATGCATCTTGTATGGGTTAGGATTTCAAAGTGATGCCTCTCTAGTTACAGGCAGTTAATATTCCTTAGTGGCTTTAAAACAGTGTACACTTAATAACTCAAATATAACTGCCTGTAAAGAAAAGCCCCCATTTCTTAGGAACTAACCCCAAATTTGGGATTATTTCCTTTCTTCCCCCACATTCTCTGCATTTCTGACACCTTCCAGACTCCAGTGGGTCAGTTTTTCCATTATTCATCCCCACAGCTCCAGTTTCCTCCACTGAAGAGTCTTCCAAGTCCTTGCTGTGAGACTGAATAAAAAACAAAAATAAAGAGACTCGCACTCAGCAACAGATTAAAATTTTAAAAATAAATTAAAGTTTTTAAAAACCCTGAAAAGCTGCCAAACTTTGTGTATAAATCCCATATAGTGCAGGTCCCTGAACACAACAGAAAAAAATCACAGGGAACTTTTGGAATGATCCATTTTCCACATTTGTATGGAAAACAAACCATGCACCAGTATTTATCCTTATTGGAAATTATTTAACTGTTGCTACTTTAAACATTTAACAAATCAAGACTTGAACAAATCAGTTCATTGTTGAGATTTATCATTATCAAAGTCCTTTATCATTATTGATGTACTCACGTCATCAAGGAACTCAATTTTCAAAGAGGACTCTGTGTTTTCAGGAACAGTGTTGGATTCTTCAACTCTATAAACAGATGCCCAGTATTTCTTCACCTCTTCAGCTGTGAAATGTGAATAATTTCATGCATTTCAGTTTTCCCTGTTCAAAACACAGCTCATAAAATGCAACATTTTTGTTCTTTATAAAAAAAAATCACAATTTTCTCTTTTTATTTTTGCTGCTTTTAGCAGAAACTGCTTAAGAATGGAAATGTTTGGCAATCACAGAAAAGAAAGCTCAAGGAAAAGGTGTTTTAGATGGAATAAACAGAAATCTGTTACACCTGTTAACTCCTCAATGTCATCATCATCATCATCATCATCATCTCCTCCTTGTCCCTCTCCTGCAGCCCCAGCCTGGTGAACACTCAGGCCTTGCACAGGCCTTGAATCTTTTATGCAACTTGCAAAAAATTGATCGACAGGAGTTCTGAAACAAGAACAAAAAATACCCAATCTTAAAAACCCCAATCTTAAAGAGTCGTATTTTTAAAATATTTCACAAAAAAAAAAAAAAAAAAGAAAAAGGAAAAGGAAAAACTCTACCAGCCTATTTACTACAGCAGCATTAACTAACTCCTCCTAATTTCATTGAGGTGACTTTGCTCCTCAAGAACTCATAAAACAACTCTGTAATGCCCATAAAAGAATCCTGAAGATTCCCTTTCTCTATAAAACTCCTGTAGCAAATGCCTCAAAACCAAGCAACCAGATATCAAAACCAGTCTCCAAATTGTACAATAAACTGAGAGCAAGGAGAATCCCTCTAAATACTCCTTCAGCAAGAATTCTGAACTCTGAAGTGATCAGAGTGGTTATAATTATTTTATTACAATAAAGCCCCCTGTATACACTCCCTTTAACTCTTTATAAGATATTTAATATTTTTAAAGTTTCATCTGAGTTTTGTTCATTTGGTATTTCTGAATTCCTTCATTAGGAGCAGCAAATTCACCAAAACCTTCTGTATTTCTTCAGCAGGAGTTTCTCCATGTAGCTCAGGCCATCCTTCTGGAATTCCACGTGGATGGGTTCCTTCAGAGCAGTAACATTGGTCTGTACCTCACAAACCCCCACAGGTTCTGTCAGAATTATTAAAAAAAAATTACACAGCTGTTCCAGCTTATAAACTTGCTCTTTACCTACATTATCCTTGAATGAACATCACATTTGGGTCTGTGCTTAGCTCATTCTTTGCATAACTCCAAAATTTAAATGGCCAGCAATATTATATTGACAGAACACAGTCAGTAGTGGGGGCAGCCATAAAAAGTCCTTTATTACAGATTACTACACTGGAGCCATAGAAAGAGTGGGGGGATGGAAATTCATGACTCCAGAGATCAAAATCCCACAGAAAAGAAGAAAAAAAAATGGAGAAAAATCAGTTTAATATTATTTTGTACAAAAAGCCACAGAGAAAAACCACCATCCATGGACTATAGAAACAAGACACAGATTTGGATTTGCACAAATCCAATCAGACCAGAGGAATTTTCCATATTTTTCCATGCATACTTCAGCTGATTGCAGCTTTTCATTGGGACAAAGAAATATTAAGAGCCTGGTGAAGGCAAGCAGAAAATGTACTTGGATAGAACACACAAAATCCTGAGCCCTGCACATTCCCTGCCTCAGTTTAAAACTGTTTTTTTGTTTGAGCACTGCAGTTCATGCTGAAGTGCCACGTGAGACACAAAGCCTTGGGAAGGTACAGGGACATGGGCTGGACTGCTACTGCCAGAGATCTTTACAAAAACTGACTTAAACACTCTGCATAGCATTTAAAAAAAACCTTCAGAGCTGATTGTTATTAATGAAGGCACACTGAGAAAGAATAAAATGGGTTTTCTGAGCTTCACATAATATCTGCCTTCACTAATCTAAAATCCATCTCCCCCAAATGGCTCCCACTGCATTTAAAATGTCATTGAACAGAACAAACCATACCTGATGGGACCCCACTGGCACATGGATCTCCTCCAGGATCACTTTTACCTCTTCTCCACTGAAGCAAAGCTTCCTGAAAAGTCTTTGCAGATTCCTCCTCATCAAAGGCACCACTCAGCAACAATCCTTTGTCCTGCTTTCCAAGGCTTGCACAGGTTGATTCTGTGGCTGGTTCCTAAATCAGTTCCACAACATTACTGATAAAGCCTTTCTGACAAGCAGCAGCATTTTTAGTCTCAGCTGTGGAACTGCAGCACTCAGTTTTCTGGGCTCAGCTGAGCTACCTGGTCATCAAGATCACTCCCATTTTATGTGATCCTGCTCACAATTAACTGCAAAGATCTATCAAGAGCTACATAAGAAAGACAAAAGTTTTTCTTACCAGACCCCCACTTTTCTTCCAAAACCCCCACTTTTAAAGGGTTTTGGTAACAGAGAGCAGAGCCCATGGACACCACATCCCATGTACAGGAGGGATTAAATGAGGCATTTAATGCAGCATGTCTCACTTAAAAGGAATTGATGAGTTGTGTGCATTATTAATGAAGAGCTGATTATTGAAGCTTCTCAGTGGACAGGGGCACATCTGGAGAGGTCAGCAAGAGGAAAATGGTCACTTAAGGGGCTAACTGGTTTAGCCATTCAAACAACAGCCCGGGGAAGTCCAAACTGTAATGGATGAGATTGACTGAAAATAGTTACAAAAGGAGAAAAGAGTCCTACACTGGGTCTTTAATGATTTTTCAGCTTTTATCAGAACAAAGAAAATTACTGTGGAAGGTTTTCATTACCAACTCTCGGCTGATTATCAAGCAAAACCACGAAATAATTTACGTATTTATGGGAAAGATCCTTTGTCTACACATTCTCCAAGCGAGGGACCTGTTCTTACCACAAAAAAAAAAAGCAGCAAAGGTACAGGCAGAACGTGTAATGAGAGATCCCCTACAACCAGGATGCTTTCCCAACTCCCTTCCACCTGCCCTACGCTTTAACTGATCCAGGGACTGGCTGCACATCCAGCTGCACTTGCGACTGGATCTGCAGCCTGTTCAAGGCGTCGGTGTCTGCACGCTCAGGGCATCACCCGCTGCAGAGCGGGGTGAGCACGGCGCAAAGTTCAGCCGGGATCAGCAGGGAACAACAACCCGAGCGCGGGGCCAGCGAAGGGCAGCTCAGCTGCGGACACAGCGCGGGTTTGCCCGGCGCTCCTTCCTGCGGCTCCAGCATTCCCGGGGCCGGGATCCCCCGGGAGGCGGAGCGGCTGCAGGGTCCTGCGGGGACGCGGCGCCCTCGGGCGGCGGTTGCCGGCACTGCAGCGGCCCCCAGCGCTCCGGGATCGCTCCCGGGCCGGGATCGCTCCCGAAAATCCGCCGGGAAAAGCAAAACGCGCACGAGCGGCGCTGGGCGCTGCTCTCTGTTCCGTCCGCGTGAATGGAATGGGGAGCACGGGAGAAAAAACGCCGTGGTTGAGTTATCTTAAATTCCAAACCTGCAGGTGGTGGATTTTTGGGTGGTGGGGTTTTTTTGGTGGTTTTTTGTTTTTGTGGGTTTGTTTGGGGTTTTTTTGTTTGTTTGTTTTGGGGGGTTTTTTTGTGTTTTTTGGGGGGTTTTTTGGGTTTTTTTTTGTTGGTTTGGGGTTTTTTTGGTTTGGTGTTTTTTTGGGTTTTTTTTGGGTTTTTTTATGGTTTTTTTGGGGGGGTTGGGTTTTTTTGTGTGGGGTTTTTTTTTAGTTTTTGGGGTTTTTTGGTTGTTTTGGGGGGTTTTTTGGTTTTGTTTTTTTGGGGGGGGTTTTGGGTTGGTTTTTTTTTGTGGGTGGGGGGGTTTGGGGTTTTTTGGGGGAGTTTTTTTGGGATTTTTTTGTTTTGGTTTTTTTTTTCCCTGTTGTTTTGGGTTTGTTTTTTTGGGGTTTTGGGGTTTTTGTTTGTTTGTTTGTGTTTGGTGTTTTATGGGTTTTTTCGTTGTTATTTTTCTTTTTTGTTGTTGTTTTGTTTGGTTTTCCCGCAGAGGAAAAGCATTACAAACACACACACAAAAACCTCAGCTCCTTTTGAGGGTTAGCAGCTCCGAGACTTATTTCCAATGGAAATAAATCACATCATGTATCACAGCGTGGGCAGGGGGATCTCTCTGAGTTGACACCTCTTTCGAATAAAAATGTTCTTATTCAACAGTGGAACTTTAAAAATCGAGCTGTGCGAGGCTACACCACACTTTGGAGGCTGTTTATTATTTATTTCCTATTTATTATTATTTCCTACTTGCTAAAAGGCAAAACACCCTTATTAAATAGAAATCACCTTACACTTGACAATAGAAATTTCCACTCTAACACAACCAACAAGGTGCCAGCTTGGAAAGCAGTCAGAATTCAGCATTTGCCCTGGGCTTTATTTAAGGATTTTAAATTACAAACCATTCACAGACCACTTAATTTTGCCCCCTTTGCCTGCAACCATACATCTTATTTTAATCACAGAGAAGCGTTCCTTAGTTAAGGATGAGGTCAGCCTTTCTCAGTCATGCCCACATGCTGGGCAGATTAATAAAAATAGAGTTAAAAAATATATTTTTTAACTGTTACTAGTTAAAGGAGTGGTCACAGTTCTGACAACAGAACCATTCAATGTTTCCTTGCATTCAGGGAGACCAGTCTGTAAAATTTCTCTTTACTTTATGGGCACCAAGTAATGATCAAAGAGAAGAAGAAAAATGTGTCTACATACTGAAACAAAAAATCTACACACCTTAAATTGTGTTATTTGAGAGTTATTTTTAAACCATTTACTTACCAGTAGCCCACCCTTAATTTCAGGTGATCCACAGGCAATCCCCTTCACTCCCAATTTTTCATGAGCTACAACATCTTTTTCAGGCTTAACTGGTTTTTTCACTGGCTCTGAAAACAAAACAAAACCAAACCAAAAAAACTCAATTAATCCAGTGTTCCACTCTGATTTCTTCATTATTTAATTGCAGCAACCACCAAGCAGCAATAATCTATCAGAATTTTGTTTATTTGGTTAAGAAAGATGCCTTTACCTTGAATGTATTTGAGTACTTGCAACTTCACTTTTTCTGGAGAAACCTAGAGGAAGGAATATTTACATAGATGTGTAAAAAAGTTCTACTGATAATGAATAAAGAGTAACTTGTACAGAATGAAAATGGGTTTAGGGAAATAGCAGGGGATGATTTAAAGAGAAAACTCCACATAAAGCTCAACACAACCATGAAGCCCAGGATCAGTTTCCCTCCCCAGAGATGAAATATTGTCCAGGTCACCCTTCCATGAGCTAACATCCCAGTAATTAATAACTTGCAGCATTTTTGTTCCTCAGTCTTCCCCTGCTAACAGAGTTCACCCCACAGCCTCACTGCCCCTCATTCACCCCTTATTTTAATTTTGCCCTTTTTAAAATTCTGCCCCATTCATCTTCTCAGCCACCCCAGCTGAAATTTGAAGTTTTTGAAGCAGCAACAGCTCTCAGTTCCTTGTCTCAGACAAGGGGGAAGGGAAAGAGGTGAGGAATGAAAACCTTTTCATTCTGATCCTCTCCTCTCACAAGCAAGGAGGCAATTTTATTGAAGATCTCATTTTCTGCCAGCTTAAGAAAAATTGCCACAGACTTTCCCAAAAGAAAATAAGTACCCCATTTGTACATACTGAAAAGAAAACAGATTTTTCAAAGATTTAGCAGGAAAATTCTACATCCCTTCTTTTAAATCTGAGCAAGGATGTCGTAGAACAAGAGTCAATAAACCTGAGTTAAAGAAAAGACTTTAACTGTGGTTTATTTCATCTGTGAAAGCAGAGAATTTGCACTCAAAGTTTCAGCCAAAGCCCTTCAATATTTCAGATCCATCATGGGCATCAGCCAGCCAAAGGATAAGCTCCTGATGACTTCCACCACTACCAGTGCCACTCTTACAGGATTAAATTCATAGGAGCAGTGATCATTTGCTGTTTATTGCAACTAAAACCCCAACAGATCACCCAACGAAACCTGATGTTCCTCCAGCTCAAAGGGAATCAGGAGCCTGGCATGGAAAAATAAGCAATCAGGAATTTTACTCAGACAGGGCTTAACCTTTTGGTTCTACAGTCTTTGAAATTTCCCTGTTCTGCAGCAGAAATCCAGTTCTAAATCTCGTTTTACTTTAAATAGCTTTACTTGCAAGTATGGTTTCCTACCTTCTTCCTGTTTTCATTATTTTGTGCCACAGCTCGGGCTGGGGTGGTCCTTGGTCCTGCCTGCCCAGATTTCCAATGGTAAGCACCTAACTTCCTACAAACCAAGGCAAGAAAAAACTTCAAAATTAGGCCTTCTGCAAGGGAGAGAAGCATAAAAGCTTTCCTTTAGCTTGTTAAGTAGGAACAAAACATCACAAAAATAAAATTCTTGTCTATAGGATCATCAATTCCCCAAAGCACAAATACTCCTTTCCATTGAAACCTGCTTCACATCTACTTTCAGAGCAGTAAATACAACAAATGTGTAAGAACAAGCACTTACTTTTAAACCATTAAATTGGTCCAAGCTTTTAAATTAAAAAAAAAAAAAAGTCTTATCAATTCTCAAAGGCTGGTTACAGAAGAATAAAAACAGAAGTACATTTTGTATGAGCCTTCATTGTCCCAATTTACTCCAGGACTTCATCCAGCACTGCTAAAAATGCAGGGAACTTTCAGATCCTTTCCAGCCCAAACCACTCCATGATTCCAGTGGTGCAAATGCCAAAGCCTCCTGTCCTCAGAGCTCACCACAGAAGCCTATCAGGGCCTGCAGGTACAGGGCCTTGGGAGCAAAACAAGAGCAGTTCCATGAGAATAATGTGGAGACAAAAGTGCCACCCATCACCTGGAGAACACTGCCCCAGCAGCTCAGGGCAGCGCTCACGGAGCTGCCAACTGCTCAGCAGCACCAAGGGATCCAAATCCAAGGGATTTGCATTCCCAGTGACAAAGCACAGCAGGCAGAAACACAAGGAAAAAGAGGCAGATGTTGCAGAAATTTGCCAGCATTCAGAGTGACTCGGATTTAAACTTCACCCCAGCATTTGCCTCATTACACCGTGCTTGGCTCCAGGCCTTGCTTGCCATCGTGCACAAGGTGCCTCTCTGGGAAGCCACACAAAGGGGATCAAAGCAAAAGTAACAACAGCATCCTCTGCAGAAACCTCAGAAATAAACAAGGGTGCAGGAGAAACTACTCTGCCTCCTGCCTGAAAACTCAGGTGACAAATCCAGTCAGACAGGGAAAAGGAGAAGAGGGAATAAATGAGGAAAATGGAGCAAACATCACACGAGAGTTTAAAATTAACAAAGTCACAGGGAAGCAAGTTTATCACTGAAGGAAGTCTGGAGAGAGGAGAGTCAATATAATTGCAAATTCCAAACTTTCCAAGAGATCCCATGTGAGGAGAGCATCTCATTGGATTCTTTTATCCCAAAAGGAAATTGAACCTCTTTTCCAAAGGGAAACTGAACCTACCTCCTCTCCTCTTTCTCTCTGCTCATGTTTGACTGCAGCTCCCGCAATCTCTTCTCCATCTCTTTGTTTTCTGTTTCTAACTGCTCTTTCTCCAACTGCAATTCCTTGACAGTTCTGGAGGAAATATGAAATATTCATTAGAAATCACCTGGAAGTGAGTAAGGCACTTGAAGGAGTTTAAAGCAGAAAAACAGAAGCTGGAAAATTTGTCATTACAGCCATGTCCCTCCTCTATCTCCCAGCAGGACTGAAAACAGCTCTGGAAAATTTAGGACAGCTCAAGTGCAAACCCCACCACAAAACTGATACAAATGTGCCTGTGGCCATAAAGTTTTGGGGTTTAATTCCATTAAAATAAACAATCCACTGATTTCTTTAGTATGCTTGTGGTATCCAGTAGATACACAGGGTTATAAAATTCATAATTTAATCAGGAAGTAGATTAAAGCCTGAGAAAGGAGAGGATAAAAGCATAGGGGAAATGCTAGAAAAGAAACACATCATGATTCTTCTTGCTCTTGCACTCTTCTAGTTAATGTTGCATTAAAACTTATTAAAATTATGAAAACACATCTCAATCCCAATCAGATAGAATGCACTTACTTTGTTTTTAATCTCACTGAGGTTCCAGCTTTTGAGCCTGGGAGAATTACAAAATCACTGACATTCATGATGCCCAGTATAACTCCTATAAAAGAGAATTTCAATGATCTACAGTTAGAAACCTGTTGAAATGGGAATTTGATTGAAATTAAAACAGTACAAAACTCACTACACATCCAAAAATATTCATATATAGAGGGAAATGGAGCAGAAAACTTGTTTATATGAAGTGCCAATAAAATCCTAGAGCAACTCAAAATTAAATTTAACTGGGAAAAAAACCTTTTTTATTACATTTATGATACCAGGGAAAAGATTTTCTTGGCTGTTTCATTTGGGCAATTCCCTAAAGTTCAGTGCAAGCAGATTAATATTAACTACAACACACCTTTCTCAAACCAAACCCATAGAAAGCACCAAGAAGGAGAAAATTGTACCAATGGCTATGAAGTCAAACCATCTCACCTGATTTGGGAAGATAAATTCCTTCTGTCACAGACAAATTGATACAAAGGAACACAATAACTCACAGAGCAGAGGTAATACCTCTCTCCAGACTTCAGTGGTATTTGAAATACTTTTTTTTTTTTTTTAAACCCAGGTTGTAAAATAAAATACTCTTCCAAAAAAGCAAATTCATACAGCACAGGGTTTAAATTGAAGGTGAACATCCAGACCCTTTCTGGGCTGGAATATTTGTGGGGTAACTGCAGTTCAGTGCAAAACTGGGCATTTCCTGCTGCTGCTGGGATGCACATGGAAAAGGAACAAAAGTTGACAGTCCAGAGACTTACAGTTGACAGAGTGCTTGGAAAATCCTGCAGCTTGTGGATCTCAGCTTGCTGGGCAGGGCAGGACCTAGTAAATGATAAGGAGAAGCTTAGGATTGGAAAGATCCCAAATGTAACGCTGCCTGATCAGAGGTAAATCTGAAATTGAGCATTAATACAGATAAAATGTGTCTAAATATCTCCATCCATAAGGCCAAACCCCTCAATGGCACGTGGAAGTTAAAACACCTGGTGCCAGAGAGCCTAAAATGCAACATTTCAGCACTGACAAAGCATCAGATTCGTGCACAAAACATATTTCTTATTGTGTCAGAAAATCCAGGCACTCAATTCTACCATCATCTCAACACAGTTATTCCTTTATCACTCTCCAAGATAAAAGAAGGTTTTATTAATTTTGAATAAAAGGAAATTTTTCTCTTGGCAAATGTGTGCTGGCAGGACCAGCACAGCTGGACAGGGGGAGGTCACACACTGGATTTGAGGTGGCTCAAAGGCTATTTAATAACAAAAGCAGAGGCAAATGACACAGGTCAGCTGAGCAAGCTCAAGGAAGGAAAGTAGTTAATAAAAAAGTACCATTTATATGAGTTAACTTTAACATATTCCACTGAAAGCAAATATTTAAAGAAATTACTTAAAAATATGGTAATATCAGAGATAAATATCAGAGATGTTGTGTGAGAATGTTAGAGATAAAAAAGCCCTACGAAGTTTCAGGGACACTGGGGTGTAGAAAAACCAGCATCAATGGGATAGAGATAGACAGTGATCAACCCCCTGAACTCTTCTGAGAAAACACAGGAATTCATTGTACAGCACAATCCTGTGTGGGATAAAAACAACTGTTAAACACTGAGACTGGAAGAGTCAAAGTTAAACAAACCCCACGGGGAAATGCTCACCCTGAGCCTGAATGGCATCCTAAAATATCCCTGAGCTGGGCCCTCAGGGCTGCCAGGGAAGCACAGCAAAGGCAATCCCAAACTCCTGAGAAACAGACTTGCAGTTTAAACACACAGAGGAGTTCCCTCTTTCTGTCTGGTTTTTGTTTAATGAATCCCTTTTCTCTCTCTAATAGGCAACACAATTTGCCAGTGAGGCAAACAGTAAAGCAACTCATCAACATAAATAAATCAAGCACTAATTAGCCACATCCTTTCTGCCTGCTCCTCTGCCACACTGGCACTCAAATTTCATCATTCCAGCAGGTTCCTCTGTGCTGACAATGGATGTACAGTTCAAAGTAACAAAAGAAAAACTGCTGTTTGGGCGAAACAAAATTTGAGTCAACTTGAAAGACTGCATAGCTAAATAAATTCAAATTCCACATAGCCTGTACCCCTGCTTAGCTCAAGTCTCTTCCTAGCCAAATTCAAGACAGGTTTATAACTTCCAGACAGCTGGAGATGGGTGGAGTTTATTTCATACAACAAGAGTTTAACCAGGGCAGACCAAATTCCAACAGCCTCCTCACATCAATAAACCCATAAAATCCCAAGGGGTACTACTGTCTATGCAATAGCTCATATCCAATCATCAACACCAGGAATGTGGATTTCATGCTACACTAAGTTCCATCCACTTACCAATGCTTCAAACCAAAGTATTTCATTTGAAGAATTATTCCAAGTGCAATAAAGAGTTTGTCTATCACCACTCCCCACCCATTTGCTGTTAATTACAATCACTGAGACTTCTGGTCCTTCCAAGCATTTAACATTATGCTAACTACTTTAAAGAAAGAGAAAAAAAAATGACATTAAAAAATATAAGAAAGAAAAAAACAAACAAACAAACCACATCACATAAACTTTAATTCAGGTATTCTGAAATAATCCAGTCTTTCAGAATAAATTCACATTCTCCATGCCCCAACATCTGTGACACCAACCACTTCAAGCTCCACTTTCTACTTTTAAACCAATTATCCATTCCTATGTGTAAAGCCATACAGCACACACAAAATAAGATCAGGAAAACAACATGAAAACAGCTAAATGCCACTTTCCCTAAGTCCTTTTACCATACTTTGCAATTTCACCACACTTTGGAAAGGTGCCTTATCTTGGTACCTCTGCAAACTCAACAGCTATTTCTGTGGGTTGCGTACCTTCACTGTTGTATTGGTTTGATATACGTCAGTTTTTAGTTAAGGAAAAAAAATTATAGCAGTTAAGGGAAGAAAACATAGTCATCTCACTACAACTGTTTAACCAAGAACTGTAATTCCAGCTGTATTGTAAATAACTTCAGACCCAAAGGCCACGGCAGGATGGTCTAGGTCACTCCACGCAGGTTGCTAAAAAAAAAAACCAAAAAAAAAAAACCAAAAAAAAAAAAAAAAAAAAAAAAAAAGAAAGTGAAAACAAACAAACAAAAATCTGGAAAACCTCCCCCAACTGCAAACCATAACCCCCCAGACTACAAAGCATGTTTCTCAAGAGAAAAAAACCTTCTTACCCACACTCTGGAGCTACAGTCACTGACCTGCGAGCTGCTGCTGCTGCAGCTCAGCCCCCCCAGCAGAGCACAGGGAACAAAAAACGGGTGGGGTGATAAATAACAGATGGGGTGATAAATAATAGGTGGGACCGTAAATAACAGACGGGGTGATAAATAATAGGTGGGGCGATAAACAACAGGTGCATAAAGGCAGCAGAGTCAGTACTTGCCTTTAGAGCTCCTCTCAAGCTCCGATGTGGGATCGCTTTGCGGGTTGTGCTCGGTCCCGACGGCCGCTCTGGGGAAACAGAGCAGAGCACAAAGGCAGACACGAAATAAAGGTGTTAAAAGCTCCGCAGTAAAGCCGTGGGGTTGTTCGGGTTTGTTTTTGTTTTATTTGTTTTGGTTTTTTCATTACCGGTGTCTTTCCAAGCCTGATGAAAAGCTGCGGGGCAGGGAAAAATGAACCGCCTGGAAGTGTAACCTAAAACCAGAAAGGCGTGAGAGGGGCAATAAAGAGAACAGTGCCAGGGCCAACACAACTGCAGCAGTGCGGGTGCGCGGCCAGGGCGCTGCCGGGCACGATCTGGGGGCATTTACACAACTTAAACCTGCCCTGGGTACCCTCAGCTCTCCCTGGGCATGGGCTTTGCGCAGGGACGGGCTTGCTGGGAGGGAGCCTCGGCTCCTGAGGGGAACTCCCGGGGCCCCCCGGACGGTGCTGGACGGGAGCTGAGGGCTCACCCCGGCCGGTGCTGAGGGGGAGCTGATGGCTCACCCCGGGCGATGCTGAGGGGGAACCGAGGACTCACCCCGGTCGGTACTGAGCGGGAACAAAGGTCTCACCTCGGCCGGTGCTGAGGGGGAGCTGATGGCTCACCCCGGCCGGTACTGAGGGGGAACAAAGGTCTCACCCCGGCCGGTACTGAGAGGGAGCTATGGGCTCACCCCGGCCGGTACTGAGGGGGAACCGAGGGCTCACCCCCGCGGGGGCTGTCCCGATCCCGGTCCCCGTGGCCGTCCCGGTCCCACCGCCCCTCGGTGCCGGAGCGCGGCGCCGTTGCCTTGGCAGCGCGGGAGCGACCATTGGGCGCCGCCGGGCGGGGACGGACGAGGGGAGAGGCGATTCCGTGCGGGATCGCGGAGCTCGGCTGAGGGCAGAGCTTCATTTATCACGGAACCGCGGAACAGTCCGGGTTGGGAAGGGACATTAAAGATCATCCAGTGCCACCCCTGCCACGGCGGGGACACCTTCCACTTGTTGCTCCCCGCCCAGCCCGGCCTTGGACGCTTCCAGGGACCCAGGGACGGCGGCAGCTTCTCTGGGCGCCCAGTGCCACAGGGCCTGCCCACCCTCACAGGGAACAATCCCTTCCTAATCTAAACCTGCCTTTCGTCAATTTAAAACCATTGCCCCCATCACTCCAGGCCCTTCTAAAAAGTCCCTCTCCTTCCTTTTAATGAGGCCCCTCCCATCTCATTCCAACCTTTATTCCCAAACTTCTCAAAACGTCCCCCCGGTTTGTCTTTGAATCCAGGCTTTCCTATGGTTTCATTTTAATGTATTATTTATTTACCACTCTGGAGGAAGCAAACTGCTCTCCCTGCTAATTTAGTGCCGTGCTTCCAGTAGCTGAAATCTAAATCAACCTCGCTGAGGGCAAGGAGGCTTCAAATGGCTTTTTTTTTTACAAGTTATCCCATTATCCCCGCTAACCTTTAGTTAGTGCTCAGGGCCCACAGAGCTAAACATCCTTGCGATGTTTAATTTTTCACAAAAGCTCTATTTATGCCCACCCTGTAGATTTGTGGAGCTGTAGATCCATGCATCACAGCTCTGCTCTTCCAGACCAGGTATTTATTTATGTCTCTGCCAATAAATGAGAATCCCCTCAAAGGATACCTGGAGTGCATGGCAATATTCAGGTTTTTATCAGTTATATTGTTGCAGTTTATTTGCTTGGAATCTTGTCCTTCCAATTTTGGTGGCTTGACCATTATTTATAATTGATGCTCCTTTCACAGGATAAACAGCCTCCACAAAAATGCTGGAGTTTCAGGAAAAAAAAAAAAAAAAAAAAAAAAAAAAGCAGTCCACGATCCAAGCCTAGATTTAATAAGGACAAAGTATTATCTGTTTGAAATTTATGCACTCTAAGCTGTATTTCATTTGGCAAATTTGCATTTGTCCCATATGTATTCAGGCTAGGAGGCACACAATAACTTAGGCTGTTTTTCTTCACTATATAATCTGTCTGGCAGTAATTTTCCTTCATCATCTTGGTTACAGCACCGTTTTCAAGATTTTTTTTTTTTTTTTACCCTGACAAGCAATTTGAGTGGAGAGCCCGTGGAAACACATATGGATTTATGGATTTTTTGATCTTGAGAAGGAACTCAAGTAGTTTGCATAATGTGTAATCAACCTGAAAATATTCTGTATTCTGGACCTTACCTGGAGCATTGTTTTGTAGCATTATAACATGTTCTTCCCTGTAGGAAAATCATGTTCTTAGTATCCAGATGAATACAGTTTTTAATATTCTATAATAAAGCCTTACTGAAAGGCATCCCATTGTACATGGGGATACTTACCTGTTATTTTCAAAGAAAGTAGAAGCGATACACTACATAAATTCTGCCAAAATTCTACAGAAATTATGTTACAATACTCAAGACTACTTTTAATTACGAAGTTTCTGCTAGGAAAAATGTGATTTTAGATGTAAGAATAATTTCCTGCAGAAAAAAAAATTGGCACTCAGCATCCCGAACTTAAGTGATTCATACTGACTTTGTGAGCTTTGGATTGAGTGCTTCAGCTGGAAGAGCATCAAGAGCCTGTTTTGTTGAGGTTTGTCCCTTTACATTTACATGCATGGGAGAGGAAATAATGCAGGATTTGATGCTGGCATTCTCTATGCCATCATGTTTATAATTAGATTATTCAACTTTCAGCCATTTTATGTATCTCCTCCGATGCTCAGTTGTATTTTTTGTTTTGTTTACCAAGATCTGATTTTCATAAACATAATCCCCTATTTTTTGCAATCAACTTTCACAAATGTAGATCACACAAAGAAGTCAGTGCTTGCCTGATTTCTCCCAGAGTCACTTTTATTGGAAGTAAACACGAAGTTCATAAGGAAAATAAAAACTGAAATTCAACTCAGATCCTTCTGGTGGAGTTGTGCTATAAGTTATAAACCTTCCGTGTTCCTATTACCATTCTCTTCCTTTGTTCTCATACTGCTCCTGACAAAAATGAACCAGATTTATTAACTTTTGTGGGGCTTTTCATCCCTATGAAAATATTTTTAACTCTTTTTGAAGCTCTGTATTTACAGCCACTGTTAGAACTCCTGAGCACTGAAGTGACTGAGGGACTGACCAAGCGTGGCTTGTACCAACCCACATTCCTGCTTTGATTTGCAATCCCTTACACTTGTCTCAGGCTTGTGAGGTTCCAGATCAAAATTTCTGAGGTTGCAGGGCTGTGAGTTACATTAATACTGGAAACGAAGGATGATCAGGAAATATAATTTAATTTTTTCGCAAGCTGCTTTTTATCACTCTCCACAAACTTGGGTGCAGTTCAAATTCCACTTCTATGACCATTTGCCAAAGGCCTGTTTTAAAATCTCATAAACCAGGATCTGCAGGAAATGAACTTTAAATTTGCTCTGGAGCTGCTTGTTCTTACGACCAGGCAAGAAACAGAAGTAACATCATTTTACTTACCTGATGACTTTCAATAAATACACTTTCAATAAAAGCAAGGTATTTTTAGTCCTCAGGAGGAGATTGTGTTTTTTATTAATTGTGAATTATTTGCTCCATTTTGTTCGTACAGCAGGAACCTTGTTTTCCCTGTTCCCCCCTCCCCTGTTTTTGGCTGCAGAGGCACACATGGAATCATAGCTACCAGTCAGATGAAGATTTTTTTATCTTTAGTCCCATCAGATCCCATTTAAGATAGTCTGGAGCATTAAAACTATTTAAATCCAGGGGAAACCCTGGACAGCTTAATCCCTTTTGCTTGATAGGAGAGGGCTAGTTAAATCCACTGGGGAGCAAAACCCAAGCAGGGTTTGATTTACTGCCAAAATTTTCCTTCTCACTCTCCAGAACAACACAGGAAATTGCCACGTTCGGTAATTTTTTAGCCTTCTTCATAAAAAAAAAAAAAAGATTTCCTTGCTCAGCCAGAGCTCCTGGTTTGATCACAAACCTTGGGCTCAGCCAAGCACAGGCAGAAATGAACTCAACACCTCCAAGCATCAGAGCTTCCCTGATGAAAAGAGATGCTGTTCACCTCAAGGTGTGCAGTGCAGACCAGGCCATTAATTTGTGCCTTGAACTAAAAACACACACAGTGCCTTTATCGGCCCTGCTTGACCCAAAACTCGACCTAAAGCACCCAAAATCGGAGCCAAGTTGGAAGTTTTTCGTGAGGCCAGGTGATTTTCAGGTTTCATGACCACGTCTCAGGCTCTGTGACCTGCAGCCTGCACATCTGAAGGTAAAGCAAGCTGAAACCTCCAAGGAAAAGCACTTTGCAGTAATAAATGGGAGGATTATCTCCAGTGTTTCCAGTGAATGCAGCTGCTGGGTAGTGTTTTATTTCTTCACTTTATGAGGATTAAAAAAAATGAACTTGTTTTAAGACATTCAGGTTTAAGACAGGCCTTATCTCCCTGGTTGGAGGGAAAGATTAGCACTTATTAGAGCCTAATCTTAATGATATCCATTTATAAAAAGGGCTTCAAATTGTCTAAAATATTTAAACATGATGAAATGTAAAGACTTAAGACGGCTGAAGTCTTCAGAGAGAAAAAAAAAATTGAAAACCTGAAGATTTATCTACAAAGTTTAAAGCAGCTTTAATGGCAAAGCCCAAAGAAAATAAAAGAAAATATCAGGAGAAGGAAAACAGAAGCTTGTCTGTACAAGGCAAATTAAGTTATAGATGTGGCAAAATGGCTTAAGAAATTATAAAAATGTAACCATTTAGCTGCTGTATCATAGCCAGAGACATCACAACTGTTTACCTTTGTCTAATCCTTCGTTTTTCTGAATCTTTAGACTCTCTTTGCTTTTTGTACAGAACGGTGTTAATGCATCGAGGCATTTTCAGGCTTTAAAAATAGAAATTGCTATTTCCCCCTCCAAAAACTGTAGGAAAGAGGGAACATAACTCTTGTTTGTGTGCAGGTATCGAGTGAAGCAGCAGGGGAGCTCCTGGCTGATCACAGGCTGAGGCAGATTACAAGCACTGCCTTGCAGACATTCCACACTTCAGCTCTGAAATTCCCACCTCTGCCCAGGAACATCCATCCCTTTGACTCCAAAGCTTCCCCATCAGGAGTGACACGGTGCTTTATGCCCAGACCTCAGAGGGGCCTGGATGTCAGAAGCCTTTTCCTGAAGGCTTTCAGTGGAGGATGGGTGTGAAGGGCAGGAAAGCAGGTAAGTGCAGGGCTCTCTCCAGGGCTGAGAGGGCTTTGCCAGCAGCTTCAGGGCCTTTTTCCAGGTGTGCCTGTCAGGAGATGTCCCCACCAACCTGCAGATCGCCGTGGTAGCACCGATTCTGAACAGATGGATCTTTCCTGGGCATGCAGGTAACGGGCAGCTGGGTTTTTATGGAAGGCTGGGCTGAATTTGCTTTGCTTCTCCTCGCCTGATCCGTGATGACACATTTTAAATGCCCAGGGTTGTACAGATGTGAGCCTGAACTCACCTTGCCTCCTTTCTTCTGCTGCTCAGCCTCACAGCCCTGCTGTTCTTTCCTGATATCCCAAATTCCCCAGCGCTGCTTTTCACACAGCCACTGCAAGACTTTTGCTGTCTTTCCATGATTTGCTGTTAATATAGTTCTCAAACAGCTCCTGGCTGGTTTAGGGCAGCCTTTACCTAAACTCCAAAGAGAATTCTGTTGTTTGAAGTGCTTTAGTAGCCTTTTCCTTCCATTTTCACAACTCCAGCACCTCAGTTTCTTTCCATTCCACACTAAGAAAAACCAGGAATCAGGAACTTGCTTCCAATAGCATGCACAAACTTCCTAGAAAGACTGAAACTGAGAAATCCTCAACTGAACTTTATCTATTGGTATTCACTAGGCATGGTTTGTGAGGGCACCTCACTTTTGCAATTCATCTCTGTAATAGATTTGCAGAGCTTTTTCAAAGCCTTGCCAAGTTATTTCGGGTGTCATCATCAATATTTTCTTCAAAAATTGGATATGAGAAACAGTAAATGGGCAGTTTATATGTGAATAATGATTAGCTTGAGCAGCAATACCAAATCATTTCCCATAGCCCTGTAGAAATAGTTCAATGATTCCACATCAATAAAAGAGGGTAAGACACAAAAAGGAATGCAGATCACAGCCCAGTTTTACAGCCAGAATGCCAACAGATCATCTTTTAAAGAACTTTCACTGGAATTGCTTACAAATATGAGGAAATGTTGCTTATTTAGCACATCTGTAGAGAGAGATGCTTCCCTAGAGAAGAGCTTTTTAATATAATCATTAAAATAATTCTGTCTTGCAAAAGTTTGCAGTTTTTAGTAGGCTGTGTATGAAGCACGATAAGGATGGTTTGGTCTGCTTGTATTAAATTCCTTTTTTTTGTAGCTAAACCACTGCAGTGGCTTATTGAAACATGAAAAATCAGAAGTTCACATCCTGCTTTTCTGGGCTGGCAGGGATATCTGCCCCTAGAAGTCACATTGCTGTCATTTGTGATTTGCTGAATAACTCTGATCAACAGGCAAACCTTACTGGGGACGTTGGGATGCAGGTGGGACAGAAAAGGGGTGGGAGCAAAATGGATTTGTGCATCCTCCAAACCTTTGTGGTTTTAAAAAAAGGACTCACCTCATTCCTGGTTTAAGTCACTGGGGAAAATTTCCTTTATAAAACATCTTTGCAAGTTCTGTGATAAAGAGAGAAGGGTGAGAGGGAATATTGGGAAGGAATTCCTGGCTTGAGCATGGGGAGGCCCTGGCACAGGGTGCCCAGAGCAGCTGTGGCTGCCCCTGGATCTCTGGAAGTGTCCAAGGCCAGGCTGGACATTGGGGCTTGGAGCAGCCTGGGACAGTGGGAGGTGTCTCTGCCCATGGGACAGTCAATGAGATGAGATTTAATGTCCCTTCCAAACCGTTCTGGGATTCTGTGAAATTCTTGCATGTCTTGCTGCAGGCCTTCAGAATTATGAAAGTCTGGAGAAATGACATTTATCAGTTCAGTACAAGTCTGCAAGGTGTAAACTTTGAAAATCTTTTTCTCCTCCATGAATTTAATAGCAGAAATGCTCATTTCATGTCAGCACAAAGCTCCTTGAGTGGAACCTGGAGCTCTGGATAAGCCATTTAAAGGCAGTGACCATGAATGGGAGAGGAAAACATCTCAGGATGCTCATCTGAAGCACTGACTGCAAATTCTTCCATTCTATGCAAGAATTCCTTTCTTGATTTCGTTTGAAGAACTACAGCTGTAGTCCTCCATATCCCTCCAAAAAAAGGGGGAAACTTTATCCCTGGATCATCAAAATGGAAGAGACCTCCAAACATTTTTGACCTCCCAGAAGAGCTGGGTTTCTGTGATTTTTACATTATGATTTTGGCCTTAAGGTGTCTCAGTTCTGCCTGAATTCTGCTGGGGATGCCAGAGCTCTTTCCCAGATGGAATTCCTGCTGTGCTTTTCACAGCAAACTCCTGACAGGATGCCATAATGGAATGTAATCATTGTAAACACTGGTACCCCACAGGTGAGCCCTCTTTCCATTTGAAATGCCACAAAAAAATGTACTCCCTGTCTCACAACTACAGAAGGGGTGTTTAAATCACACCCTTGTTCATGGCTCCACCAGAATTTTAGGGGAGAAATTAGAAGTGTTTGAAAAAAAATGCCTTCATAGTGCAAATGTTGTAGTCTGGCTGTTGGGTCATTACCAGGCACAGGCAGAAATATCCATCAGGAAGTTGCTGACAGTCCTGCAAATAAAGAAGGAAAGGATTCACCTTGTGACTACAAAAACATCAACAAAAAAAAAAAAAAAAGCAAATAGAAACCAACTGCTGGATTAAGAACAAAAAAACAAAAAGGGGAGAAAATGCTTCCAATTTAGAAGAGCTTCACTGGAGTCCTTTTTATTGTCCCAAAAAGCAATAGAAATTAATCATCTCTGCTGGCATGCCAGAGTTAGAGACTGAAACATTGGTCCTGCAAGCAAATACAAGTGAAGGTCTTGCTGTTAAAAATTCATGTAAAAATCATTCCAGCAGAGGAATAAGATCAGATATTTTCTTGCAGTTCCAGCAAGCTGACAAAGGAAAGAATTAGATACCAAGTCACAGCGTGCATGAATTAATCAATATGGATTTCAAATGCATCTCCATGAGAGCTGCAATGAGAGGAGCAGACAATTATTGCATGGGCAAAACCAAGCTGCTACAGAAACAGAATTCTTATTCTGACATTTAAGTTTCTCATTCTTTTTACCACTTGATGAATAAAAACTGTACTTAGCTATTAATAATGAGATTTTAATTTCAGAAATTAAACCTTGTAAGCTTTATATTTCTTCAACCCAGTGATCCTTTTCACCACTCCCAAAAATCATGGGGCTCACATATTCAAGGGAAAGGGGAATTTATTTAATCCTAATCATTAATGTGAACTTTGGGTTTTCATCAGTTGCTAAATGGCCTTGGCATTAGAAAATACCACAGTGATAGCTAATGTCACAGAACATTAACAATTCCATTTTTCTTATCAATTAAGCTGGCCTTACCTACACTTATTATTTATTTGAACAAGAAAAATCTAAACACATCATGGATATTACAGTCCAACTACCACAGAGTTCTCTAAATGCTTTTCCTTACCCAGGGCTTTCCACAATTCATCTCTGAAGACCCTAATAAAAACAGGAATTGTGTAATCAGTAAAAGCAGGAATTTCTTTTCTCTTTTCTTTCTTTCTTTTCTTCTCTTTTTTCTTTTCCTTTTTCTTGTCTTTTTTTTTCCTACAAATGATCTGCCATTTATTCAAACCCATAATTTAAGAAATAGCTCAGTTTTTACATCAGAAAACAGTAGATTTTTTTTTTCATTAAAGGCATTTTGTCAGTAAGAGTAGCATGGAGGGGTGTGGGGAATTTTCTGTCTCCTCTCAGCACATCTTTGGCAAATGGAAAGGATAAAATGGCATAAAATAATGGATATCTAAGTGACAGTGGAGATGCTCAAGAAAAGGGGTTCACATGTGCTGGTTACAAATGAAAATTTGATACTGGCAAACTCCATCATAAAAATAAAATCAAATTCCCTCCAATTCCCTCCTAGCATCCCTGCTGGATGTAATAAATCATTGTTCAGCTTTAAAACAAGTTGAAAAGCAGATTAAGGACCTGAAAACTAAACCAGAGATTAACTTAAAGGCAAAATTTATGTTTCCAAGGTGTAACACAAAAATGGAGACATCTGTCAGGGCCCAGCAGTCCTGGGTGTCCTGGAGTTGGAGGTTCTTGCAATTCTTTGGTTTTTAATTAAATCATGAAAAACAACCATGGACATCCTCACAATTTCTTTGCCAAGCCTTGTATTTTTTCACTGGCATACAACAAAAGAGAATAGAAAGAAGTAAAATTGGAAAATATGCATTACTTCAGACTTTTTTTTCTCTTCTTCCTCCTGAACTTCATTAAGCCAGGCTCAGCTGGACTGTAATTCCTTTGTCCTGCCACTCCCACAGCTGAAGTGTTTGGCCTTAGCTCAGCTCCTCCTCTTTTTGGGACTCATGGAAAATCTGATCATTCCATGATTGGGAGAAAAAATGGCTCGAACAGAGGCAAAAAGGTTTGCCCAGTAATTGATGATGATGGTGATGAAGGCAATAACTATCAGTAACATTTATTAATGCATTATCAATAACATAACAAAATAATTTATCAATAGCATTTGATAAATGTGGAGAACCCCCATTTATATTAAAACACCAGTTCTTGTTCTCTGAGAAATTGCAGAATCTCAGGGAAAAAAAAAAATCAAGTTGCAGCATGGCCAGGTCCATGCTTAGAGCACTTTTCCAAGAGAGGGACTTTTTGCTTGGTGAATTCCCAATTCCCCAAGCTTTATAAAACATGAAAATATTAAGAAATGTTTCTGAGGGCTGAGAATCCAAAGAAAACCCAGGATGTTTCCTGAGCAGCTTGGAGTGCCAGCCCCTTGCAGATCAGCTGTTGGTGTGGACAGACCGTGGTGCTGCTGACTTCCAGTTCCACTGGGCAGTGCCTTGGATCCGTCACGGATCAGGAATTCATTGCAAAGCAAACATTTTTAGGACATGGGGGGAAAGTGGAGAATAACTGGCAAAAAAAAGAATTATTCTGAAACAAAAAAAAACAAACTGTAGAGGATTTACCATCTGTTTTGTTTTCCATCCAGGTACTTCTGGGCTCTGAACAAGCTTTTGTGCCTTGGAAATTCACCAGTTTTCTGAAAAAAAAAAAATCCCTTGTTGCTATGGAAATACCGTCCCTTCCTGCTGAATCCTTCTTGAAGGTGGAGGACATTGGCAAGACTAAATGTAAACTTTTTTGGGTTTTTTCTTTTAATGATGTGTCAGGCAGAGGCGGCTGGAGCAGGGAGAGTTGCTCACACCCCAAAAAACACAGGTGGTGTCATCACCTGCATGTGAGGAACATGAAGTAGCTGCATGATGGGGTCATTATCCACCCCCAAAACTCATCCAGAGTCCCCTGGAGCTCCTGGCACGGCTGCTGTGGAGAGCAGGGCTGAGCTGAGGGCTGGCTCCGTGCCCAGAGCTGTGTTTTAATGAAACACGAAGTTGAGAGGGATCAATAACGCCCTCCCCTCCCAAACAGCCCCTTAGAGCGAGCCTTGGGAAGGTGATGGGGAAGGAAATTAGATGTCTGTGAGAACTGGCAACATTCCTGTCAGGTTCACACCACCGAGGCTGCCTTGTCATTCCGTGGCAAACCTCAGCAGGGGGATAGGGAACAGAATGAAAGACAGGAGTGTGTGAAAAGAACATGAGAGAAAACTTCTCTTTTTTCCCCTTTCCCCTTCCTCCCACTTGTCTTTTCTCTCTGCCTGCATCCCAGCAGCCCCCAAGTGAAACTCCCCCGGATGTGACCCTCAAGATGAGCAGCCAGAAAGACAGAGCTGGTGATGTTCAAACGCTTCCCCCCACTCAGAGCCCTCCCATAAACACAGCCTGATGGCTGCTGAGGCCACTATCGACCCTGCAGGAGTAGAGTGGGAAATAAAACAACACCACCCCTTCAGAATTAAGACCTAATCCATCCTCCTGCAGCTCAGGCTTGTGCAGTGATTTATGACGGAATTCCTCCCACCCCTACGATGCACTCACCATCACAAACAGGCTCAGGGACCACTCAAAAAAATTAAAACCCAGCTCAGCATAAGCATGGCAAATCTGTCTGTTAACCTGATGAGTTTCTTCAAAGGGTAATACCCAATGAAAGTAATTTCCAAAGCAACACGTGGAAAAAAAAGCAATTTAAAGATGGTGTGCTGGTGAGATCTTGTGGTTCTCTAATAAATTGATGTCAGAAGCTGAAACGTTCACTGAATCCCAGGATGGTTTAGGTTGGGACATCAAAGATAAAACAGCTCCACCCCTGCCATGGGCAGGGACAAGCTCTACTATCCCAGGCTTCTCCAAGCTGCATCCAACTTGGCCTTTGACACTTCCAGGGATGGGGCAGCCACAGCTTCTCTGGGCACCCTGTGCCAGTGTCTCACCATCCTCAAAGGGAAGAATTTTTCCCTAATCTCCAATCTAACCCTGCCCTCTGTCAGTGGGAAGCTGTTCCCCTGGTCCTATCACTCCAGGCCCTCATAAATTGTCCTTTTCCATTCCTTCCCTCAGCTCCTTTCAGGCACTGAAGGGCTGTGACAAAGTCACCTCAAAGATTGCTCCTCTCCAGGCTGAACAATCCCAGTTCTCCCAGCCTCAGAGTAGAGCTGCTCATCCCTCTGATGGTCCTGGTGCCTCTTTCCTGTGCTGGGACCCAGGGCTGGAGGCAGCTCTGCAGGTGGGATCTCACCTGAGCAGAGGGGCAGGATCAGTGTGGGCAGCAGGCTGGAGACACAGGTGGGGTTTTTAAATCACTTGCACATTTGGCTGCTTTTATTGAGAACACTCCTGTTTTGAAAATGCTCAACTATTTGATTCTGATTTTTTATTTGTGAAGCCTGAGCCAAGTGCAGTTCCAGAGCCCTCCCACTGATGTCACCAGCATTACAGCAAAGCTGCTTTGTGCCACTCCATCAGCAGTTCAGTTTATCTCAGCTGATTTTCCCCTCTCTTCAGCTGCCTCCTCATCTTACTCCGTTCTTCTCAGACTCCTTTTCACAACCTTTCCAGGATGAATTCATTCAGTGTTTTTGTCCCCCTGCAGGGAGGGCTCTGCTCAGACCATCTTGTACCAGCAGGCAGCCTGAGCAGAGCCCTCCGTGCCAGGGACACCTGGCAGCACTCACAGCCCTGCTGCTTCCTGCACCTTGTTTGCTCAAATCTTTCTCATGCAACAGCTACAAATCACCTGCCAGAGTGACCAGACTTGCATCATAAACCTTTGCACAATCAATACTTGAGAAAAGCCAAGTGGTCCCTTGGTAAGTTAATTTTTTTTTTTTTTGCAAGTTTAGGAAGGGCTGTGGTAGGAAAGAGTTCAAAGCAGCATTCAGTGTCCTGAATATTTTTTATGCCAAGTGCAACTCTGTGACTGTACATGTTAAGATTGTATTAGAATGATAAAACCAATTAAAAGAGATTTATTGCCTTTCTAAGGTTCCCTTTTGAGATGGAAGTAGTCCTGCTTTTGAAATGTGAATTCGTCTGTTCCATAACTGGTTGCACACATTGAAAAAGCATCACCAAAAACCATAGGATTGCCTTTTGAAGCAATTTTTTATTCTTTCACTGCCTGCCTTACTTGACTGAAACAAGTCAGTAGAGAACACTTTTCAGGGAAGGCTGGGAAGAAAATGGAGCTCCCACAAATTTCTGACATGGGGCCAGAATCTGACACCAGAAACCTCTTGTGGCAGGAACAAATCCTCCCAGGAGTTTCAGTGAGGAGCTCATGGGTACAGTCTGTACACACAGCAACCCTGGGTCCAGATCCTCCCTGCCTGCTCATGCCAGGCCACAGAACACAGAAAAGTGGGGACCAAGTTGCTTTGGGATGCTCAGAGGAGTTCCCTGTGCAGGCTGGAATTGAACTCAGGCCTTCCAATGCTTGACCACCCTTTCCATGAAGAAATTCCTCCTGATGTCCATGCTGACCCTCCCCTGCTGCTCAAGGCCATTTCCTCGTGTCCCATCACTGGTGGCCTGCAGGAAGAGCCAACCCCCTTTTTTAGGGTTACTTTCTACATTGATTTGTAGCTGTTACTGTGTGAAAAACACTATAAAATAAAAATCTGCTGCAATTTATGGCAGTAGCAGGAAATCCCTCCCAGAGAACAGCCAGCAGCAGGACAGGAGATACTCACCATCACCTCCAAGCTGCTTTGAAGTGCTTGTCCTTTGTCCCCACTGGACACTGGAGCAGCACCAAGGAGGATGCAGAGCCCCATGGGGATCCAGCCCCAGCCCTGGCAGCACAGGGACAGAGCCAGTGGCCCAGCAGGGCCATCCCAGCAGCAGTGAAAGCACAGCTCTGCTATCACACACTTGGCACTATCACCCTGTTTATTGCACCTTTTCCCTGCCAGATGATTGAAAACAATTAAATTATTGGAACCAGGGAAGTGATTTATCTTCAAAGTACTGCTCTTGCCTGAGAAAATTAGATAAAAATACTGACTTTTCTGAAGTTTTATTGCTCCGTGTCTTTACTCATGGAAGGAAGTTGCCTATGTTTTTTGGAAGAGTTCTCTCTGACCTGGAGCAGGGCTGGGTGTAAATCTGCCTTCTGATGAAAACTTCTCTATCTGAATGGGTGCCAGATCTAATCCCATAAAAATCCATGCCAAGAAAAGTTAAAATTCATATTTAGGGCTTTCTTATCAGTATTATTTGGCTTAAGGAGGACATTCCTTTAAATGCCCCACTCACGAACACAATAAGGGAGTTTCTTTCCTCCTGAGAAACAAGCTCAGTGATGGTCTCATTTCCCTGATCAAATGCTATATCCACAAATGTTGTATCACTCTGACACACAAAACCAAGCCCATACATTATTTCAATTATTGAGAAATACTCTTGAGAAACACTCTGTAGCAAGTAGAGAGTGGCTCTCGTGGCAAATGCAAACCTGGATTTTCAATTGTGTAGTGCCCCACTTCAGAATTTCTAAGTCAAGCTGACTACAACCCTGGCAAACATTTAAAGAATAAGAAACTTTTTTTTTTTTATTTGATTTGATTTTTTTCTGGTCCTTGAAAAGCCAAGTCAAACTTTCCTTTAGAAAAGCATTCAGATATTGACTTAGAATTCCACTTCAAAAGGATCACCAACACCCACACCTCCTTTTCTTCCATTCAAAGAACTGCCACAACATATTTATTTTCTTTCATGGGGATCTTATTTATTGCTGGACAAGCAGGATACAAAGAAACAGGATCTCTGTAATGCCTTAACCCAGAGTATAAACGTCAATCACATCAGGGAGCTGAAAAAGGGATTTTAAAAGCATCTCAGCAGCTCTTGGGAGAATCCTGCCCCAAATCCATCCTGCTGTTTATCACCTGCACTGTCCTGAAGGCAGCAGCTGAAAAGGGATAAAACCAATGGGACTCTTCCCATTTGCTTTAATGGACTTTGGATCAGTGCCCAAGCACAGTAAGTTTCAGAGATAAATATATATTTTAATTCAATCAAGTTTTCCAAAGTTTCTGTCGAGATCAATCAGGAACTCAGTGGTCCTGGGGGAAAGAGCCAAGGCCCATACTCAAGCTCTGCCTTCTCCTAAAGCTTAAGCAAAAGTAACCCAGATTTAGGCACTGGGAATACCAAACACCCCTTAAAATATCTGACTTTCCTCTGTTAATGGCTGGCTCTGGCTGCTGCTGCAACCCTGTCCCGTGTGAACCCCCATCACTGACACATTAACTGCTCCCAAAAGCCTTGGGAAGGATTAACACGCACAACTACCTGGAAAACAGTGTCACACCTCTCCACTGGCTGGTGTTAAAGCTGGTTTGCCTTGAAAAATAAAGCCTAAAACAAGGACACAGATAAGCTTAACATGAAAACAATTTGATTAATGCACCAAGGGCCACAACAGGCGAGCAGTGAACGCTGGGCTGTCAGGGCTGCCTTTGGAAGAAATTAATGGAGGGAACAAGGTTTCAGTTTAATGGGATTACGAGACCTTAAGAAATGCTCATTTCTGTCTCAATTTACCTGACATTTTTGTTTACCTTGCAACCTCTTCTGTAACAGAGTTCAGGGCTCTGCATTTGTAACTAATACCTTACACAGGGTTTGTGATAATCGTGTCCTGCGTGGCTCCCACAAGGAGTTGCTCTGTCCTGTGCCCCTTTCCTCCCTTCCCATAGAAAAAGAAGTCAGAAGTGATGCCTTGGGAAGGCTGACCTGAAACAGAGGCTGGACAGAGCTGGAGAATAAAGAGATTTATTAAAAAGCTTCCAGGACCCACCCTGGGCATTACAGGAGCCTGACCAAGGCTGCACCCAGGGTGGGTTGGGAATGGCCACACACAATGGCTCCCTGATCACGAGATTTTACATTTTTATCAGTTTTGGTCCATTTGCATATTGGGATTTAATTGTCCAATTACAGCTTCAGCTTGTGAGGGCCCATCCTTCTTGTTCCTCCCTTCAGTTCACCATTGTTTGTGCTTTTTGGGCTGAAAGTTGTCCTTGGTCCTCAGCAGGAAAGGATTTGTTTTGTCTGCTTGTTCTGTGAAGAGAGCTTAGTAGCACTTAATGTGAGGCTCAGAACTGCATCCTTAGGCAGCACAGAATCTGAAACTATGAAAGCTGAAATCTAAGGCATCAGAAGCAGCCTGTGAAATCCCCCTTAGTCAGCACAGGGCTGTGGCTCAGCCCAGCCTTTACCCTGCAAATGCCAAGCCATCCCTCACTCCATCACCGGCTGAACGTGAACAAAAAACAGCTTTAGGCTAAAAGCAATCTAATCTAAACCAGAGAAATATTGTGACATTAAAAGCACTGGAAATATATGATAGAACATCTAGAAAGCTTTTAATCTGGATGGGTTGGAGATAAGGCTGTTGTCACTCGCGGGAGGCACGACAAGCTCGGTGTGACTCGGTGATGGATGACCCAGCCTGCCAGCGCCGGGCCTGCACAAAAACATTATTTGTGGCCTTCTTGCAAACATTCATTGTCACTCTGCCTGTTTTAAATCTGAGCCTGCTCAGGCTTTAAAGGAAGAGAACGCCATAAATAATGGGTTAGAAACTTCTGAAACCGAGCAAAAAAAAAAAAAAGCTTTTCTGTGCATGAAGGTGGCACAGGTGGTTTAAAGTCCAATATATTGCCACCTCCTCGGAGTAGAAGTTGTGGGAGGGTGGGAATCTTCTTTCTTCAAGAGTATAAAGGTTTAATTTTGAGCCCTGAGGACAGACACAATCAGGCCTAAGTCCCAGGGCCAGGCAGAGCTGTGTGCCATTTGCACCTCAGCCCTGCACAGCTGATCTGGGGCAGGGGTGCAATGATGGCTTTCCATTCCTGCCAGGCACAAAAGGCCATCACTACAGCAGATCAGCCTCTAAAAATTGGCCTCTGCCTGAAACTCCTCAGGTTTGGAATTAAGTCCAATTGATATGAAGAGGAGAATGTTCAGTGTGAGCATCAGGCAGTCAGAAGGGAGGGTCCCTGTGCTCCTGCAGCAGTGGCAGATAGATCTTTGTGTCACCTCCACAACCACCTCCTCCTGCCCTGCAGGGCCCAGCCAAGCCCCCTGTGCTCCCACCCTGCTGCTGCCTCTGCCACTCCAGTTACACACCTGGGGCAGGAACTGCTCCTTTCATTTCCCTGTGCCCTCCGATTGTTTTAATTATCTGACTCAGAGTTAAAAGTTTCTCAGAGCGAGGATAATTTTTCACCACTTAGAAAGCATCAAGCATCTACTCTGCGTGTAATTGAGGTCCTAAAGTCGTTAAGGCAATAACACAGGAGAGCTGGGAAAAAAAATTATCAGAGAAAATACAGACAGAAGAGAGAAGGTGCAGCTCTGGGGAAAGGAACAAAAGTGCTTTAAAGTTCTTTGGCTTAATTAATTAATTCTCCTCAGCTTGCTTTGCCTCATAGAAACTCCCCATGCCTGGAAGTGTCCAGGTTGGACAGGGCTTGGAGCAACCTGGGATGGTGGAAGGTGTCCCTGCCCGTGGCAGGGGTTTGGAATGAGATGGACTTGAGGATCCCTTCCAATCCAAACCATCCCATGATTCCATGGCTCTCACATCCATGGCACTGGTGCTAACATGGCTCTGAATTAATGAACAGACATCTGACATTACCCATTACCACCTTACTCTGCAAATACATTCTTGCAGGAGGGGATTTTTTATTTGCTTTGAAGTTTATGTGATACTGGGGAAAAAAAACCAGGCTTTGACCTTGTAAACAACTCTGCACTTAGGATTTATTTTTTTCAAAAGCATATGTAAACCTGAGTAGTCCTCCTGAATTCAGCGTGACTCAAAGCTCTGCAGGATTTGGTCTGGCAAATTACACATGCAAATTATTCTACAAGAGGATATTTTGCAGATTGACTTAAACTTGAGGATGAGCCAATATAGTAACTATTGCAGTAAGATATGTAAATTGCTTTGAATAAAGCCCATTTTTCTAGCGAGAAAATATTTTCCAGGAGAAATGAGATGACAAACACTCAACCAGATACTGCAGAGAGCAGCATCTCCTGAGCAAAAGCTGCCTCTGAGGTAGGGAAGCAGCTCATTGTTTTCTTCCTACAATCTGACCTTGCTCCTTAATGAATAGCAAAGTTCCTGGCAGAGGAAGAATTAAGGCTGGAGTTTTTAGAGAAAGTACCTCTTAAAACATTTCTGTCAGTTTAGGCGAGCACTGAATCCTCAATTACTTTCCCCAAATTTATCCAGAACAGGTATTAAGCTGGTAAATGGAGGAAATGAGGTTGTCTACAGAGATTTCTTGCCCTTCAAAGAGGAAATTAGAGTAAAACAGCACCAGAATAGCGGGGGGTTTTTTCATATTCAAAGACACACAAAATATTTTTTCCTTTTTTTTTTAATTGAAAAGATTCCTTATTGCCATGATTAATGTTTTGACACCTAATCCAATCAAGCATCCAGCTCAGCTGCTAATTCCACTTGCATGTGGCTTCCCTGATACACAGGGATGGGTTGGTACAAGTGGGAGATCAGGCTGGGGGTCAGCACCCCCTTACTCTGAATTAATGATATCAAACCTTGGGGACAGCACAATCCTGGGAAGAAAATCCCAGGTTCTTCTCTGGCCTCACACCTGTGTTTGTTTTTTAGGGTTAGAACAGGAAACTCAGAGGAAACCTTCCATTTGGAAGTGAGTAACTGACAAGTGCCTTGACTGCACTCAGACTATTTGGTTCAAATCAGATGAGGATTTGCTCGCTCAGGGGTTTAAAACATACCAAGAACATCCCAATGCCTGCAAACCTCAGCTGGATTGCAATCAGGGAAATTACTCAAACAGCAAGAAAAAAAAAAAAAAAGTATAAAAGTGACCTCCCTGATTTTGGTTCCTTTGATGAGACACCCAGGGCAAGCTGGAGAGAGGGAATCCTAGTTAGGACCTAAGGGTTGTGTGAGGATGAGATCCTAAGGAATGGCTGAAAATGTTGCTCCTAAGAAAAAAGGGAGCACATTGGAAAAAGACCTAATGGCACACAGCAAAGACAATTGGATCTGCATTCTGTGTACACACCTTCCTTTGGAGGAGGAGGTTTATTTTTCTGCCAGCTTTGCTTGCTGCTTATTTCTTTTTATTTTCCCCCCACACTCGCCGACGGAGTTGCTTCGCTTGTTTTGTTCGGGATCGTGAATTTCTTTTGGGAACAGGCTCCTCTCGTCAAATATTGCTTTCAAGGCTACAAAACAGGAGTGAATTCCACATCAAAACCAGGGGAACATTTGGTGAGGTGCACTGTGAAAATCAGGCTGCAAGGAAGAACTTAAAACGAGAGGCAGAGCTCAAGCACTGCCCTACTCCAAGAAAAACATTGGATTCTCTGCTTCCACTCCTGCTGAGTGAGATTTTGGGGGATGTTTTCTCCCAGTTAAGGAACTGAGACTTGTTGAGCCCTATGGGCCACAGTGTATCCATCTCTGCCTCACACCCTTTGAGTTCATTGGCCAGGTCTAGCAAATCTGAGGGAACGGAATCATGGAATTGTTAAGGTTGGAAAATACCTTGGAGGTCATCATGGTCAATAGAGAACCACCCCCATGGTGACCATTAGACATGGAGGGGTGCAGATCTCAGGGAGCAGAATTCCTACAGAGCAGGAATGCAGAGAGGCTGGATGGATGAGGAACAGCCCTTCCTTGGGAATGCACCCATTCCTGGGCAATCTCCACCCAGAGCCAGCACCTTTTTGGGCAGCAGGATCAAACCAGTCCATCCCAAGGGAGAAATCCCTGGCAATTTGCCTTCACCAATGCTTTTGTAACTGCTGACTCGATTTTATTTCTTCCCCACTTAAACCTTCGGACTGAAAATCAGCTGCAGATCCTGAGACATCCAAAGGGAGAGGCCTCCCACCCTGCATGTGCTACCCCTTCCAAAACCTTCCCTGTATCAAGCAGAACTTTGCTTTTGACTTTTTCACTGGGGCAGATTAATCCCCTACTCAACTCAGGGAGTCTCAGGGGAGGCTTTTTTCCCCCCAGCTCCTCCTCTAAGTCTCCATTCCTTTAATTTATTAAAACTCCAATCCTGCCATTAAGAACCGAAAAAAAAAAAATCAAATTATCCTCCACTGAAACAAGAGCTCTAAAACTGTTCCCTGAAGGCCTGCATGACTGAGCAGGTTTAGCCTGCAGCCATTTATTTACATGGATACAGCAGGATGATCTCCAAGGATTCCTCCAGTCCCGGACAAGATTCCTTCTCCTCACGTGTGCGTCAATCCCCGCTGCTACAGCCGGACTAACCCATGAATAAGAATAAATGATACGGTGCTAAAGCCAGACTAACTCATGAATAAGAATATAAATGATATTCACCGAGCTGTTCCTAGGCACCTGGTGGTGTCTCAGGAGCAGTGTGGGAGGGAGCCCCAGGAGCTGCCTGGCTGGGAATTCCGCGCGCTCGGGTATCGCTATCGAGATGATGAGCACGGAACGGGCACAGATCTGAAACTGCTGCAGCCACTTCAGCTGAGAGTGCACTTGCATTTAACAAGCCAGGAAAGCAGGAGGCAAAGGCTGGGTTTGATGCCCCAGTGATCGTTATCGCTGCAGAGAGCATTAAATGGAATCAAATCAAAAGCGCACAACGCTCCTGGAGCCCTGCTCATTACTGGCCAGGCAGGAAACCATGCCCTGAGTGCTGAGGGGAGAAAACAGCCAGCAAAACATCCCAGACAGCTTTTTGTCCATTCTGGAATCTCACCTTCCAGCTGTAATTACAGGCATTTAGCTCTTGGGAAAGCTACAGGGCTTTATCTATTGATTTCTGTAAGTTTAGGACGAAACTTGCAATGATTTAAAGGATTAGGATTTTAAATGTGTAAACTGTGTTTCTGGCTTCAGTTAATTAAAAGGTACATTAAATGCCAAAAAGAAGAAAAAAAAAAAAAAGGCTAATTAATACATTACCAGGGCTTAATTCTTAATTTCAGATACAAGATAACCATTTAAACACCCCCTTAAATGAAAAAAAAAAAACTTTTGACAGGGAATTATTAAAGTTAGCAGCAAAAAAGAATCTGATGCAGATTTACTGCTCCCCTGATCCTAAAGGCAGCAGAGTGGCTTTAATGACTGATGGTTCAGAGCCTCAAACAGCAAATCAGCTCCCAGTGCCCACATCTGCAGCACAGCCAGAGCAGGAAAAACCTCAATATTCAGCGTGCAAAGAGCAGGACTGGAGCCACAAGGTTTTCAAACAGAAACTGGCAGGGATTTGTGTGAACAATCCAGCTGTTCCCTCTCTGTAGAGGTCACTGAGAAGCCAAGGCCATTTAGAACTGAAATTCAAATTTGCCAACAGCTGGGCTTATTTGCTTTGGTAATGGGGACAGTCACACACAACCATCACACTCCACTCGAGTCTGGCTTTTAAAATTGCACTGCCCATGTGATTTTAATGGCTTTATCCCTCATTTATCTCTCATTTTGAGCAACTCATGGTAACCTGGAAGTGCCAGGCCAATTTTTCTTTTGCTTGATGAGGGTGAGGTTTGGACAATTAAAACTAAATTAGTTTAAAGGTCTGAAATGCTGGAATTGTCTGTATAAGAATGACACAGTGTTTACGCCTGGCCTTCCACAGAAAAGCAGAGAGGGCGTTGCTGCTATCATCCTTACAGAGAAATAACATCCCTTGGTCAGATAGAAACAGGCACCTGATTAAAAAATCCACAGCTCATGTGACAATTAAATCAGCTTTGAGGTATTTAATATAGAGGTTGCACACTTGGCCTAGCTGAGTCAGCTGCAAAGTGTCCAACACAATCAGGTTCTTTCACCTCATTTCTTTCAGGAAGCTGAGCTATCAACCTTTGGAATCCATCTCAGCCAAAGTGAACGTGTCCCACAGCAAAGCCCCAAATTCTCACCTCCAAATTCCTGATCCTGGGATCTGCAGCCCATGGGCACCTCCAGCCTGCAGGGTTGGACATGCCCATATCCTCCATCCTTCGCACCATGGGCAGGCTGGGAGCTGGCAGGGCTGGAGAGGAGCTTTTCTAAGGAATAGGAAGTGCCAAGCAAAATTCCAAAACCATCAGGAAACCTCCTGGAGGCTGCAAGGACACTGATGAATGCACCAGTCAGCTGCTTTAATGCATCCAATTAAGCAGCTGCACAGACCCTGTCAAGTGGTTTCCAAATGGACCGAGGGAAGTCTCTCATCTTATTAAACAGAGATCACCTGGTGCAATCCCCAAATGTAATTTTCCTCTCATACTCCCATGTATTTCACAAATTAAAATCCTTTTTCTTCGATCAAACCTATTCAGGAGCCAGTATTCCAGACTCATGTTTTCAATTAACCTGTGAAGTCTGATCCAGTGCCTGATGAAGGAAGTTCTGATGTTTCCATCAAATTCAGGGGGTGCTGGAACATGCTTTTACAAAATAGGGAAGCGCTGAGATAGGATCAGGAGTCTCACCACTTACCTGAAGCCTCAAATCAGCTGCGAAGCAATAAATCTTGGAGCTCTCTATTACCTTCCTCTCATTTTAGCACAGATGGTAAAAGCTAGTGACCTTTATATTTTTTTTTGTCTTTCTGTGCTGAGAGCTGGAGTAATGAGAATATAATGAAGGTCTCTTTATTTTCCAGCAGCCTGGGAGGACACAGATTTTTCCAGCACTGCTCCGCTGGCTTTTCCCGAAAGGATTTCTCAGGGAGAGGAACAAAGTCAGACTCATTCGTGCCATCAGTCTCCTCCAGGGCTCCAACACTCAGTGACCTAAACACACCCTTCAAATCCAGGTTTACTGGAAAACCAAGAGGAATTGTGCTTCTGTAAGTCAACTTTTCTCATCTCATCTTTATAACACTGCTCTACCAGGCAGACAATGTCGTTACAGGCAAAAAGTGTTCAGAAACTCTAAATGGAGTAAAAACATGTTTTGTTTGGGGTTTTTTTCCTCCTTATTACCTTTTAGGGGATGTAAAATGTTCCAGGTCTTTCCTAAAACCTTCCCCTTCTTGGGTTTGGTTTCCTAAGCCCAAGCTTCCCCTTCTGTTAAAAAACCCAACCTGCCTGCTCTGGTGGGATTCTTCCCAACTAAGATGAGCACAGGTAACTGCTGGGAGAGCGGGCCAGCCTCTTGAAGATAATTAATAGTGTTAATTACTGCTTTGGTTTGTGCAAACAATTCCCTGAGAAACATTCAGCTGCAATCCATCATTTGTTGCTGAGATATTTCGATGCAGCCTGAAACGAGCACCAAGGCTCAGCTGGGATTCAGTTCGATCCCCTCCCTACCAGAAGCAGAAATGCTGTGAAATCCATTGCAGGACTGTCAGGTGAAATAAATCTGTCTTTCCTGTGGGTCACAGCCCTCCTGGAGTCCCCAAAGGCAGGGAAAGGAAGGCAGGGTCTCCCTCCAGGTCAGGCTGAGGAGGATCCGTGGGGATGGATCCAGGAGCAGTTTCCTCTCTGAGCCTGCCCTTGTCTGCATTTAGTTCTTGCTCTTGCTGTCACCTTCAGTGTTTTTCTGAGCTTTAAACTGCCAGATACATCTGTATTTGCAGAGCATTTGGGGGCAGATTTTTTTCCATACACGCACAGTTTATATATTTATTTTAAATATTCATATAGACATATGGAAATCCAGCTTGGAGCAGACCTTGAGGAAAGCTTGCAGGGTAAAAGGTTTCCTGCCTGCCAGACAAGGAGGAGAATCATGAAATGGTTTGGGGTTGGAAAAGGACTTTAAAACCCATCTCATTCCACCCTTGCCATGGGCAGGGACAATGTCCGCCATCCCAGGTTGTTCCAAGCCCTGTCCAACCTGACCTTGGACAGCTCCAGGGATGGAGCATCCACAGTTTCTCTGCACAAGAAGCTGCTTCCCCCTTCAGAGGAGGATGAAGGGATGGGACGTACAGCTGTGCAGCTTTTTCCATCAAACACAAGCAACAAATCCAGCTGCAGCCATTTAAGGTCACACCAAGAACCTTTTCAAGTCCAAGAGAAAGTTTCTTCACCATTTTCAGACCAGGTAAGGAGCAATCTGCAAATCAGATGTGACACGGCCTACTCCTACAAATACAAGATGTTTAGCAAGTCAGCCAGAAGTCCAACTTACATAAAAAGGCTTCTAATCATCTTCTTTTTTAATGAAATTTTAATTATGGAAAAATTAGCAACTGGTCTAGAGGTTTCTGCATTACCATAAATGTCTCCAAAAAAAGCACATGCTCTAAGAAATACCTCACATTGCTGCAGAGCTGGAAAGTAGGACATGTTGATGGGTTCCCAAAGCAATTTTTACTAAAAGCACTATTTCTGAGGAATCTGGCTCCAACAAAAGAGAGAATCCCTCACGAGGCCACTTTCTAGTAAAATATTTACAAGAACACCCAAAAGCCAGTTTCTTCTTCGTGTGCTTTTGGTAAAAAATGTACCAAAAGTGAAACAAGTTCATCCCTTTCTCTTCCAGGTGCTCTGAAAACTCAGAGAAGAAACTTTCTGCCAATGTCCCCACTGGGCTGGGAGGTGGGAGAAGGGGATCACACTTCTGCTCCTGGCTGGCATGGCTGGGAACAGGGAAAAAATGGCAATTCCTTGGAAAAATGCACCTATTTGGCCATTTTCTGCTTTCATATCAGAATGATAAAACCTACAGTGCTGGGCCCAATTCAGGTGTGGTTTCTGACAGTTTTACAGAGTGAAATCAAGGGAGAATGCTCTGGAATTGGATTCTAGATTGAAAGTGTATGAAAAGGGCTTTTCACTCCATGTTCTTCTCAGTCTTCAACAAATATCCCATTAACCCCACAAATTTAAGAATTAACAAAATCACCTTGAATTCTAATTCATTTCGATGATTCGGATGATGGAGCTGGGAAATTCCATTTCCTCTTTGCCCATCACATGATGGTGCAGTTCCTAACTGGAAGGTGGGGAAAGCAAACCTGAAAAAGTAAGAATTTACTTAAAATCTAATTTCTGTCAGGTTAACAGGCAAATGGTTCAAATGGGAGGCCATTTTAAGTGTTTTCTTTTAACATCAAATCTTGTCTTCCATCATCCTCAAAAACATTTGGTCTGGAACATCCTATTTTTAAATACTCTAAATCAACAGCCCAATGGGCAGGTCTCTTTTGAGCATAGTAAATAAATTTGCATGTTTTCAAATTGTTTTACAGCCTATTTTTTTTGGCTTTTTACCTGATTTTGATATGTAATAGGATACCCCTGCATAAACCCCTTGTATGAGTTATTAAGGAGTAAAATAACTGGTTATATCCAAAATAAGGAGATTCCTAAAAAAATAAAATAAAAAAAGAGTTGCTTTTCTTCTTGTCTTCATTGTCATCAGCCTTTGTTCTTGTACTTGTTTTTTGCAACATCCTTCCTGTGAAAGACAAGCAAGATTTACATTTTGCTGGTTTTCCTACCCACCCCCCCCCAAAATGGAGGAAATCTTTGCTTGAAGCTTGAATAATTTCTTGTAGTCTTCAAATAAGATTGGCAGAGTCTTCTACGGATTAATATACCAGTTGTCATCCTTTTCCTGGAAGGAAAAAGAGAGGAAGGAAGCACATCTCTCCCCTGAGACATCTGCAGAGCCACAGGATTTATTTCTACCAGAGAGGTTCTTAAAAGTGTTGTTTTTAGAAGTCAGGATAACTCCCAGACCACAGCTGCTTTTTATTTATATTTCATCTTTCTACCCAACTACTGCTGAAGAGGGTGGAGTTGTTCCTAAGATATTCCAGCCTTGCACAGAGAGAGGGGCTGGGACCTTCTCACTGGGAACCAGCACTGAAAAAAACATTTTCAGGAGAGAAATACCCAGGAGGAGTTTGGAAGCTTCCTAAAGCCCATCACTTGATGTTTGTAATCCTGGGCCTGGAGGATGGATGAGGGAAAGTCTCCTCCTCATCTTATTTGGGTGGGAGTGGGAAATAGTTTTTGTTGAGCTGCCTGCTGGGCACTCACTGGAGTGAAAGGGACCCCTGGACTTCCCTCAACAGCCCAGAGTTGAAAGCTTTGCTCCATTTTTTCCCTTTGCTAAAACCAAACCAAACAACAACACCAAAAAAAATAATAATAATAAAAAAAAATAAAGCCACAAGTAAAACCTGATTGATTTCCCTTTGTGCTACAGGGAACAAAAATAAGTGGGCTGATTTCCTTGCAGTCTACCTGTATTTTCCATAATTTCACTGATCTGTCAGGAGACCCTGGCTGCCTTGAGCTGCACCCAGCTCCAGCCTGAGCATCCCACCCTGCCCTCAGCCCCCTCCCAGCACGGCTCAGCCTCCATAGGAGCACAGTTTGCTCCAGATTCCTCCTCAAACACCAAGTGGGGCTGAGCAATTCTGTGCTGGAGCAGCCTCTGCTGAGCACAGCCTCATCGTTCCAGTCATTCCTTAAATATTGGCTGGGACAAACCTGCAAATCAATTCCCTCCACAGGAAATACATCCTGCAGGTGGCTGCTGGAAGGATTTATTTCCCTGCACAGTGTAAAATGAGAAAGAGTTACAGCAAGAGAAAAAAAAAAAAAAGCTTCTTTCAGAGCTGTGCCTTTATTTCCTATTCATGAATACACTGCTCCAAAGGAAAACTCACTTTGTAAACAGTTTTCTTTATAGGACTTGAAAGTGCCTGGTGAAGCTGAATGTAGATGGGGAGGGGGAAAAACTCTAAATCAACAGCCCAATGGACAGATCTCTTTGAGCATAGGAAATAAATTTGCATGTTTTCAATTTGTTTTACAGATACGTGGTGCAGGTTCGAAGAATGGCCAGGAGAAACAACAGAGAAAATATTTCACTTTCTCCAGACAGAAATCATCTGAAGATCCCACAGAAACCCAGAACGTGCTGTCACCTATATCCTGTGCAACCTCAGTGGCTTTAGGACAATTCTGTGGGCTGGAGGCTGCACACATTAGGATTCTGTGTTTGTTGCCAGCCTGGGTTTAGACTATTTAAATTCCCTGTCAGGATCAGTTATGGTCAAATCATTTCCCATAAAAAGAGAAATGGATCCGTAACGAGACTTAATGCTTTGTTGTTTGGAAAACTATTACAACACACTATTAAAAACTCCAAGGACTCTAATTGAACTGGTTTTTTAAGGAGGAGACAATTAAAGTTTGCTGCATAATTAATATATCATGGCCATTAATAACTCCTAAATGATCCCTAAATTTCATTTTATTCATTATGGACAAATTGAGCCGACTCATTGTGCAGGAAATACTTTAAAACACCTGTCAGTGAAATATTCCTTCCACCATCTAGAAATAAAAGCTTCCCAACAGCTCCCTGAAATTGTTGTCACTCATTAAAATCATCTTCAGACATTGTGTGCCTTCCACAAGTCCTCTAAGCACCATCACGGGGGCTCTTTGAGTCACCACTTATCTCCGAGAGATATTCCCAGCTTTTATCAAGGAGCTTGTGTTTGTAAATAGGCAGCACAAAAAAAGCCACAGCTCATTTCCCCACTTTTGTGCTGCGCTGCCTGACGAATCCCAGTCTCTTTTGTGGAGAATTTGCACATTGACGTGGCTCTGTTTTAACCAGCTGAATCCTGCCACCCTCCAGGCTGCTGGATCCCGGAGATGAATCACGGGGGTTTCAGCGGAACCATTCACGGGGAGATGATCAAACCCCACAAAAGAGGCAGCAGGTGGAGGCCAGGGGAGGCTTCCAGGCCCTTCTCTAAGGAGCACAGCACCGCCTCTGCCTCCTTGGCACGTCCCAGGAGTTATCTCCACACCAGCTGCAGGGTGTTGCCCTGTCACAACACAACACAAAAGAACGACTCACACTCACACACTGAGATGTCCAAAGCAAAAAAGGGGCAGTTTATTTACACACTTTGACATTTATAGAATTCCAACAGTGACCATGGGTTGGAGGAGGAAGATTGTCCTCTCCAACCACACTGGTCAACCCAACAGTCCATCAATTCTCTCTTTCTTCAGAAAGGGATGCAGAACAACCATTGTTTACGTGAAGGGTGTGTGAGAAACTCAGTGTTAAATATTGTCTATAATTCGGTTTGATTGTAAATATGTTTTATAAAATGACATAAGAAATCTACACTGTAACCTTATGTTGTATTCCTTTGGCAATGGTCTTTCCTGCAAAACCCCCCTCAGAGACTGTAACCTTTGTTCTGACCCTACCTGCCCCTTGACTCTGACCTATGGCCCTTGGCCAGGTATCCCCTCCTTCATCTTTTTTGTTGGCTCCTTCAGGCACTGGAAGGCCACAAATAGGTTACCCCAAAGCTTCTCCTCTCCAGGCTGGACAATCTCAGTTCTCCAGCCTTTCCTCCCAGCAGAGCTGTTCCATCCCTCTGCTCATCCTGGAGCTTCCTCTGGATCTCTCCAGCAGCTCCAGGTCCCTCCTGTGCTGGAGCAGCTCTGCAGGTGGGGTCTCACCTGACCAAGGGGCAGAATTCCCTCCCTCACCTGCTGCCCAGGCTGGCTTGAATTTTGATATTCCTGAGTTCTACAAATCTCTATCCTCTCAATGTTGTGTTCATGACTTCTGGGGAGGTTCTGTGCAGAACCCACAGCACTGGCAGTCCCTCTGCACCAGCTCCCAGCAGCAGGGTGAAGAATAAACCCCTAAAAGCTCCACAAGCTTATTGTTCCTTTGACATATCCGTGACATTCACAGCACCATAAACCTTCCTCATCTGAAATATTTAGCTCCTTAGCAGCAGTCAAACAGACATGCATCCTGCCTGGCACATCCACACCGTAGATCACTAATTTATTTCTTACAGCCCTCCTGGGTGCCGTGTGTGCTGAGACAACTGCATTCCCAGAAATGGGCATAAATATCTGTATTTATTTTCTCATCACACTGGCTGGGGAGTTGGGGAGAGAGAGAGAGAGAGAGAGGGAGAGCCAGAATAAGAATCACACAGAGAAAATGGCCTGAGAAAGGCTCTGGGTGCACTTCCTCCAGCGGAGTGCTCGGCATTATTCCTCATCTGCTGTGCCACAGCTCGGAGTGGGCCATGATTATGGATTTCCAGCTGGCATTATGGTTATTATAGATTAGATGCTCCTCTGTAAAGACTGTCAAACCAATGAAATTTTCAGGTTTTGAGCAGCCTCCAGGGCAGGGCTCTGCCAGGCTCTCTTTCCCGAGCTGTTAGTTTTATTTATAGTCCAGGACTAAACAAGGCAGGAATTAAGGGGAATGCTCCTCGCTGAAGGTAATGGGATGGAAATGCTGATGTAGGTCTGTGACAGCAGACAGGAGCAATAGCCTTGAGGAAATATTGAAAGTGTGGAGCTGAGCAGAGGCAGCAGCACCTCAAGGCTGCTTTTTGTCACTCTGACAGGACAAAGTTGTAAATAATGCCCCCCTCAGTCTGTACTCAATTATCAGGAATTTAGTGGCACCCAGGATATGATGTGCCCAGGAAAACACAGCAGTCACCTCCAGTTCTCAACAAAATCTCTGGGATGAGCTGCTTTCTCACCTGGTTTGGATTGCAGAGGCTTTGGAGGATTGAAGCACAGATTAAGGTTGGCATTTTCCAGGCTGCTGTTCCAAAGAGCTTTTCCACCGTAGCTCCCAGGAACAACATAAAATTTAACTGAATCAGGCAATCTTGAGCCTGAAATTACAGAAAAAAATAAGTAAAAAATTAAATTCTTACCATGTACATGTGCTCTCTGGAAGTTCCTCTTTGTAAGGCAAACAGAACTTGCAGATCTACATGGGTTTGATGCTGGCCACTGAGAAAGAAAAAAAAAATGAGGGGGGAAACGTGATTTTTATAAAGATTATTAGAATATTGCTAAAAGTTTTCTAGGGAGGTGGATGTAGGAACAGGGTCAGTTGGTGATGAGAGATCTCTGGAGCCAAGGCTGCTCTTGGAGCAGGGGTTTATTTATTGCACAGGGCCTGGGTGAAGGGGCCCTGCTGAGAGCTGCCAGCTGCAGCTCAGAGCAGCCCCAGAGAGAGAAGAGCAAGAGAGCAAAGTAAGAGCTGAAGAGGAGCAGTAAGAACAGAGCTGAAGAGAAGTAAAAGAGTGAAGTTCCCGTTACAATCCATTAAATCTTCTTCTCTACTGAACATTCTAACTTCCACCAACCAATCCAGTACAAGATACAAATCTTACAGCATTTACATGCAGCCTATAAGAATCATTACATGACCATACTGTGTTATATTTTAAACCCCAAAAACGACTCTTTGGACCCCTTCTGCCAAGCTAGTGGGATCTGCTCTGACCCTTGGGCTCTTGGTGAGGAGAAGGGCATTGTTTAATCCAAAGGGGATTAATTACCTTCAGCAGCCACACTATTGTTCTCCAGTTGTCCAGGAACTGAGGCTTTAGACATCGAAACTCGCTTTCAATTCTATTTCACTATTTCTATTATAGGTTTCATATTCTCAAAACCTAAGCAGTCATATTTATAAGGCTTTTCTTTTTCATCTTCCCCAACAGGTGGGAAATGGGTCTTAAAGGCTTTGCCACCCTGTACACCACCAGCACATCCCACTGTGGGTGCCATTTCCCACTGCCCTGGAATAAGGGACAATTCCAAGGGCTCCCTAAAGTCAGGAGAGCAGCTTTGGCAGTGGCTCCTCTCAGTGCCTGTGTGATTGCCAACTCTATTAGCAGCAATTGATTCATCAGGATCACAGAGCATCTGAATGAAAGGCTGGAATGCCTCAGCTGCTGTCTGTGCTACAAGGAGCTGCTGAGGAGGAGCCCCAGCTGAGCCAGGAGGTCACTGAAACACCTGAAACACCCCCAGTGAAAGGGAAATCAGTGAGGGGCAAAGATTACACAGAGCACTACATTTGAAATATTTTTAATTTTGTGTGTGTGTGTGCATTGTCCTTTCATGCTGCACCAAAATTTTGATTTTGGTTGCACAGTGATAGGCAGCAACTGCCCCTGTTAGTCTCTGCACTGTAAAACACACACATCCCACACACCTCTGGGGGGAAAAAAATGTTTATACTGGGAAAAATAAAGTGTGTCCACAGTGCACACACTCAGTGTCAATGCACATTTGTCCCTGACAGTCAAAATGATCCAGGATCAATGCAGGCTGGGGAGTGGAGGGATTGGGAGTGGCCCTAAGGAGGACTTGGGGGTGCTGGAGGATGAAAACCTGGCCATGAGCTGGCCTGGCAGCCCAAACCCCCCTGCCCTGGGCTGAGCCCAGTGTGGGCAGCAGAAAAGGAGGAATTCTGCTCCTCTGCCCCCAGCCCAGGTGAGACCTCACCTGCAGAGCAGCCCCAGCCCTGAGCTCCAGCACAGGAAGGACCTGGAGCTGCTGGAGAGTCCAGGTGATGCCTTAAGTTTTATCTTTCCTGTATTTCAGGTTCTGTGCTGCCCAGGGGTGCAGCTCTCAGCCTCACATTCAGGGTCACTCAGCTCTGCACAGAGCAGGGACACAAAACAAATCCTGTTCCTGCTGCACACCAAGGACAACTTTCAGCCCAGCAGCACAAACAAGGGTGGCTGGAGGGAGGGACAAGAAGGATGGGACCTCACAACCTGGAGCTGGAATTGGACAATTCAACCCCAAAATGCAAATGGACCAAAACTGATCAAAGTGTGAGACCTCCTGACCCTTTGTCCATTTTGTGTCCACTTTGTGACCATTTTGTGTCCATTTTGTGACCATTTTGGGTCCACCTTGGGTGCAGCCCTGGCCAGGCTCTTGTCCTGCCCAAGGTGCACCCTAAAGGCCTTTCAATAAATCTCTACTTTATTCTCCAGCTCTGCCCAGCCTCTGCTCCAGCTCAGCCTTCCCAAGGCATCCCAGAGGAGGCACCAGGATGAGCAGAGGGATGGAGCAGCTCTGCTGGGAGGAAAGGCTGGGAGAGCTGGGGGTGCTCCCCTGGAGAGGAGAAAGCTCCAGGGAGAGCTCAGGGGCTCCAGGAGAGCTGCAGAGGAACTTTTTATCAGGCCTTGTGGCCACAGGACAAGGGGCAATGGTTTTAAGCTGAAGGAGGGGAAATTCAGGCTAAACATAGGGAAGAAATTGTTCCCTGTGAGGGTGAGAAGGCCCTGGCACAGGGTGCCCAGAGGAGCTGTGGCTGCCCCATCCCTGGAAGGGTTCAAGGCCAGTTTGGGTGGAGCTTGGAGAAACCTGGGCTAGTGGAAGATGACCCTGCCCACGGCAGGGGATGGAATGGGATGATCTTTAAGGTCCCTCCCAGCCCAGCCCATGCAGGGATTCTGTGATTTGGTCACACCTGGCCAGTGCCAGGACCTTGGGATGGACCCAGGACACAGGGACAGGTTCCCAGTGACAGTGTTCCCAGTGGACACCCTGCTCTCTGTGCCTGGAGCCTGTGGCAGCAAAATGCAGCACCCAGGGTACGACCCCAGCCCCCTTCCCCTCCTCCAGCATGAACAGACAATTGCTTCCCATTATCCAGGTGGAAGGCTGCAATTACCCTGATAAAAGATGCACAAATAAACCAGCCCCAGACCAATGAATCCAGTCACACCTTGCTGCTCCACGGGAGTGTTTTGTCTGTACTGGCTTGAGCACCATTATTATTTCCAACAGGTGGAGCTGAGTTTTGAACAGAGCTGCCATAAAAGTGCTGCCTTGCTGACAAATCCCAGGTAAAGCAGGAGCTGCTGCAAACCCAGCACTGAACAGCTCCCCAGCACATTCTTATCAGATCACGGCTACAGGGACTCAAACTGATACAAAAATCAGATAAAAATCTCCTAACAGCTGTCCCCAACAAAGCCCAATGACACCCTGATCTCAAAGAGGCTCAGATCCACGTCACTGGCATGGAAATCTCCCCACCTGAAGAGGTGTGGATGCTTTCCCAGTGATCCATGCCCAGGAGGATGCCAGCACTCACACACAGAGTTCTGTGAAAGCCAAGGAATCTCTGGTGAAGCCTTTCAGTGATAAAAATTTTTTTTTCCACTCCTGTTTATCCATTGATTGGGAAGAGACAAACTGAACCAGGCAGCAAAATTTATATTTCCCTGAGGAGTCCCAATAGCAGGATTCTATTGGGTACAGGTGGACATGGCACAGCTACAACCAGGGCAAACAGATGGCTGCCTTTTCACCAATGGGAACTGAACGAGACTTTGCCTGATAGAAACAGGAAGCAGAAATAATCACTAACAAAACTCTTATCTTTAATTGCACCCTTTGCTTTCAGGGAGAAAAAAAAAAAAAGGGTGAGTCAGTGGAGTGATCCCAGCTGAAAAGTGACAGTGTTCAATAGCTTGGTAGGAAGAGAAATACACTGATCTCCACCAAAATAGAGACCTTTAGTCCTGTTTCGTGTGCAGAATACAAACAGACTTCAGTCTGTCTACAACAATATTTTACAGAGTGCAACAGTGTTTTGGTGTCTGTAGGTTATCCCTGACTTTCTCCTCACCCTGCCAGATAAAGCTTCACTTCAAGAGCCCAAAAAATAAAGGAAAAAAAATATATCAAAACAAGCATTTAGATGATGCAGTTTGAATGAGGTGAAGTTTAGACCCAGCTCTCTGCTGAAAACAACGTAATGGTGAACATTATTCTTGGTTCACAGCACAGATCCAGAGGTTCAGAGGGAGTTTTGGCTACTTAGGAGCCATAATTCCTGTGCAGTCACATGTGGACAGCAGCAGTTTGTTCCCATCCCCGGGAGCAGCTGGGAGTTATTCCAAAAAAGCAGTAAATACCCTAAATACACACTACAAAACACACAGAGAGGCAGCACTCACCTCTGGCACTAAAGGCATTTCTCTCCCACCACGGTGCACTGCCTGGGTGTTTTCCTCCCTGAATTTCAATCCTAAGAGGCAAAGATGTTTGTCTGGAGAGTTTGAAAATAGACAAGGACACAAAAGCAATTTATCCCTTTTTATTCCTCGCCTCCTCACACTGAACAACTGCTGTGCAAGTCTTCTCCTTAGCCAGAGCAATATCTGCATTCTTGGGAATTCTAAGCTTACAAATAAAAAGTTTGGAAATTATGCCTCAATATTTTTTCATAATAATGGCATAAAAACCTAGCAGAGGAGTGCTCTTTATGGTTTCAGTGCTTTGATGATCCTGAATCATTTTAAAGGGCTCTTTCCTGCCTACTGCAAAGCAGAGAGAACAAAGCCTTAGGAAGTCAATACTGGGTCAATCCAGTGCAGTAAACACCTGAACATGGACAGATCCACGGCTTGAAATGGGATTTATTGAGGACAACTGCTGCCTTAATTTGCAAGAGATCTGGGAAGGCATTTCTTCAGTGTGCTGCAGCTTTTAAAAGCAATTTAGTGATGTGCAGCCAGACCCCAATCTTCTTCCTGCACCAAGTTGCCAGCCAGCCAAGGGAGTTAGTCAGCTTAGAGGAAATCAGGCTTTGATAGATTTTTATATCTTAAAAAAAAAAAACCCTGAAGCAAACAATACAGTTCAGCAATCTATCTTTGCCTGCTTTTTCTTGTAACATGCACGGTACCTGGACCAGCACATCACACTCTTCATCCTCTTTAGAGCCAGGATCCAACGGAGCTGTTCTTCCCAACAGCACCTTTCTGGTGACAGTGAAATCAAACTGCTAATTAAGAAACCAAAAAAAATTAAGAAATTTGCATAGGCAGAGCAGAGAAGTGCTCTGTTATATTCAGAGTCAATGAAGCAGTGAAAAAATTAGGCAAAAAAAAAAAGAAAGGAAAAAAAAATCAGGTGACAGAAATCAGTAGCTGCTGTGGCTACTTCACAAGCCCCTCACTATGGATTTTTTTTTATCTGTACAAGTTTTCCCTGCACTAGCCCAACATCAAGCTAACACCCAATAAAAAAAATAAAGCCTGTACCTTTCTCTGCACCAATATTTGTTTTTCCTAGGCTGCTTTTGGTTATTTTGCAGTCTGGCTCCTGCAGATTAAAACAGCTTTTGAAAAGATGCAGTTTGGGGAAACATTGGTAGCACATCTCATTTGAATGCAGCCTAATTCATGCAGTGATAATTTATATTGACAGGACTTTGAGATAAGGAGGTATTTGCCATTACAAGCTGGAATGCATTTTTCACCTGCTGGAATTCCAACATATGCATATTTCATGGCATGAATCGATTTCAAAGGTGTTGCACGTGTTTGTTTTATGTCTGTGAGGTTCAGGGAGGCTCCATCTTCAAGTTTTATTTACAGGACAGGAAAACTGAGATAAGGAATTCCCTTGCTGTACCATCCCTGCTGGATTCACTCAACCTCAGCTTCTGGACAGAAATGTTAAATTCTGACTGTTCTTAAACCTTGAATTTCCAGATTATTCTTTGAAGAGCACCACCATGGCACCCACTTTTTCATTATTATTTAAAGCAGGGTTATGGTTTTGTAATGAGCTTTTTCAAAGTGGAAATGGAAGGCAGGTACAATACTCAGAAGACCTGATGAGACCTAATGTTCTAAGGCAGAACTTTTGTATTTAGACAAGCCCTAATGGAGCACTAAGAGAAGCCTCTTTTCCAGGAAATGCATATTATTATTACCATTTATTAGGGCTTCTCTGAAATAACCTTCCTCTGAGAGCACTTCTAATTAGACAAAGCCAAGAGCTTAATTCACATTAACCTCAGCTCCAGCACCCTGGATAATGGGGAGAGGCAGAAGGGCACAGGCTGGATCTCTGTACAACAAAGAGAACAGAACATTTTAAAAAAGAGTTTTCATTAGGGAGAGAAGTTTCTGCCTGTGGGGCACATCCAGAAGCAGAAATGCATTACAAACCTCTTAATTCTTGGTACCTTTTAACATCCCAGCACCTGGCTGCACCCAGGCAGGGGAGGCACCAACACAGATCCCACTCCCAAACCTTCATCTTGCAGGGATAAATGTCTGAACCACTTGATGCCAGCTCTCTCCAGCTGAGGATTCTCCCTCTAAATCTCCTGCTGGGTTTTCCAAGAGTCTCAGACAATGCAGGGTTTTGTGGGGACTGCCAAACAGGGCAGCAAAGCCCACAGAGGTTTTGTCAGGTTTCTGACACAGCCTCTCTCCTTTAGCTGGGAATAATGGAGTTAAAATCAGCAGGATTGCTGCCATATGTTGCCCAGTCCTTGAATCGAGGATTACAGGTCATGGTTTTTAGTGAGTGACTTGGGGGTTTAGGTGAGTGATAAAATCAAACTCCATTTTCCCAGCAGCTTCAACATTTTCCTGAGCGAGGCAGGGGAGAACAATACCCTGTTGTTTGGCCATTCTGTACCCGTGTGGATGAAACTGTGAGACAGGAAAATACCTGGAAAGGCTGAAGGATGAGGAGGAGGGGCTTTCCCCACACCTTTGCAGCTCCACTGCTGCTCTGGGGGAAGAGCCTGGTCCTGCTGTCATCGAGGTGCTGACCCTCAGCATCCCCATGACAACAACTCGGATTTCCTGCCCAGTGCCAGGCAGCAAAGGCAGCAGCAGCTCTGTGGCTGAGCTAATTACTTAGGGGACAGCAGGAACTGCTGAAATAGAGACTCTGGCTCTATACATCTTCATTAAAATCATCTCATAGATTTGTGCTCTCAACCTGGGGAAGGCTAAAAGCTGAAATGCAAATCACGGAGCAGTCGGCATTGATTTTTATTATTATTTTTTTTTATTATTATTATTATTATTTTCTCCCCACCTTTTCAATTCATTGAAAAGATTTCTGATCCCACAGTGCTGGAGCTTCCAAGGGGACAGCTGGGTCACTGCTTTGGGAGTGCAGGGGCAGGAGAAGCAGGGCAGCACCACAAGTACAGCCCCTGGAAAATGGAACTTGAGGCTGAGGAGGCAGCAGCTGAACTGAGAATTCACTGATAAGATCACCATTAAAAATTAGGAGAAGTTTCACTCAAAATCCACAGTCACTGTTTTTATTTTGGTTTTTTTCCCCTGTGCTTTGGCCCAAGGACAACAAACTCCTCCTGTTGTTTGCTGCTAGCTCCCACCAGAGAGCTGGCTTTGCTGCTTTCCTGCAGTCCAAGGGATCACCATCAGAAGGTGTCAATTTTGACAGCCACGACCCTGTGTTTATAAATTTAAACTGTCAGGCACTTGATACTCAAGAGCATCCCTGGCAATGTCCAAATCCAGGCTGGATGGGCCTTGGAGCAGCCTGGACGATGGAAGGTGTCCCTGCCCAAGGCAGGGGTGGCACTGGATGGGCTTCAAGGTCCCTTCCAACTCAAACCACCCTGAGATTCTGTCATTAACTTCCAAATCCTCTTCACAAAAGCTTCTCACTATTTTTTGGGACCTTAAACCCCAAATTTAAATGTTGCATTTCTTCCCAGTGCCAGCCAAACCTGAGAATTTATCCCGAGGTTTGCAGCCAGCACACAAAACAAATGTGCTGGGACCTCACAGCACAAACCAACATTTCCTCTTATCATTTAAAGCCATAAATATAACACTGATCTATTCCAGCAAAAACTGGTCAAAGCCATCAGAAATCTCTTCTTGTATCCTTGTAAAAACTCATTGAAGTGAGGCAGCATGATGCTGCCCTTTAGAAATTCTTATTTAATTACTGAAGCCCATTTGAGAAGCAATACACTTCATACTTCCCCAATTACAAAGTCTGCTTCTGCCCTTAAAAATAATCTCAAGCAGAGCCAAAACTAAGCCCTGATTATAATTAAATTTCCTTTTTACATGAATGTTGGTATTTTCTTATGCATTCTGAGCTCTCTGCTGATTATTGTAGGATAGGGAGAGGATAAAGGGGGCCCAGAAATTAAAGGAAAAGAAAAAAAAAAGAAAATATTATTTGATATACTAAGGAATCACACACTTTTACAAAAATACACTGGAGAAGTTATGGGGAAAAATTATTTTTAAAATATCATGGAACTATTATGATATTATCACTAATTTCAGAAGGTTTAATACATGCATCTATATAGATATCAATTTTTATGAGCAACTAGCAGAATCAAGAGCTTTGGAAAGTACAGCTGCACAAACAGAAATGGATAAAAAATATTTTTAAAGTTATAAAATAATAGAAAAATACATTCCAAGGCAAAGAAAAGCAAGAGGAAAAAGAAGAGGAAAACCAGGGGGAAATGTTGGTTCTTTGGAGAAAGTTTTCAGCGATGCCAAGGCCGGAATGTTCAATCCATTATTTAATTAGTCTCATTAAAGATGTCAAGCAGGGAGTTAACACCAAGGACAGGAGGGTAAGGGCTGTCCCTGGAATGGGCTGAATCATAATGGGAGAAGACAGATGTTTGCAGAGTCTGGGCAGTGAACCTCAAACCCCCCCAAGTTCTCCTTGAGGCATCATGGAAAACAGCCCAGGAGCAGGAAATTGAAAAAGGCAATTGTTCTCCCTGCCTGCCAGCAAAGGGAGGATAGCAGAACGTGACAGCATCATTTCCATCCAGAAAAAAACCAGAAAAAATAATCAGGAAGAACATAATGATATGAGTGGGCTGCCAGCAGAGGGGATGGGAGGTGAGCAGAGGCCAGGACACCCTCAGCAAGAACAAAGCTCCTTCCACAGCCCCAGAGCCAGAGCAGCACAGGGAAATTCATAAATCCAGGCTCTGGACAGGCTTTCTCCTCATTATTGACAAGATTAAAGTGCCAGGAGAGCAGCAGAGCAGGGGGGGTTTGCCCTCAAGGGTAGGCTGAGCTCAGATCCTCATGTCAGGCAGGTCCCTCTGGGGGCTCCAGGTGCCACCTGGGTGATGGAAAGGACCTGGTGACATGGATTTGGGAGGCACCCTGCCAGCAGAGGCAAAGTTAGAGATCAGGATTATTTTTAAATGCAGGTCTTTCACAAAACGCAGAGGTTAAGGATATATTTAAATATATAAACACACATACACACACGTTCATGCATATTTACAGTGCTGGAAAGAGCTCCAGCAAATCTGTGGATCAAGGAGACAACAAGGCAGACCTGTGTGGTTATTTCAGCTCAGAGGGGACTGAGGGAAGCTGTGACAACAATGCCCAAGTCCCTCCTGCACTGCAGGGAGGGAATGACCCATTGTCTGTGTCCAGGAAATCTTTGGGAACCTCCAACTGCAGGAAGGAAAATTCTAATTAGACACTGGAAGAAGCCTTTTAAAACCTGTTGCGTTTTTTTGGGGAATTTGTTTGCTTGTTTTTTTGTTTTTGTTGGGGTTTTTTTTAGCTCATAAGTCTAGAAGAAATTATCTGAGGAATTATTGAAGACTCCATTACCTGAGGTTTTTGATGTGTTAGAACGACTTTAATGGCCCAGGGCTGCCTCCTGAGAGCCACTTGTCCTCTGTGGCCAGCACCTGAGGGGCAACTCACCCCAGGTAACCTGAACAAGCAGTGTGAGAGGGAAGTTCATAGCCAGCAATGAAGAAATGGGGAGAAATAAGTAAAAAGATAAATTACAAGAGCTGATGTTGAGCAATGTAAGTTGCTGTTGCAGGGAAAAGGCACAACACCCAGCAAATGTGGCTGAACCCCAATATAAAAGTCAGAAAGGTGGGGAAATGTATTCAGGAATGGACAGTTGTGGTCACAGGCCCAGATAACTTCTAGAAACTTGAGTTTTGTTATTGCTCTGGGGCAAGACTTGATCACCAAAGCAGTAAAATTCAGGATTCCTTGCCCTGACAAGCATTTCATAGCCAAGTTACCAGCCTGGTTACTCCTGGGTTGGTTTCTCCTACCCAAGCTCACACTCAGGATGCTGAAAGCAGCTTTGATTTGAGCACTAAACTCCAAACTTTCTTCCCAGCTTGTGCAAACACCAGTTTTCTGCATGAGAGGTTACACAAGGCTTTCCCCTTTCCTTTTTAAGCAATTTCAAAGAGGTGGTTTTAATAACACATTCATTGGTAATTGCTGCCCATCTTCAGTGCCCAGCTGCACAGTGAAATCTTGCCTTTTAAACCTTGCAGGGAGCATCCCAAGGGAAAAACTCAGGCTTTGCAGGACCTGCCTGTGGAAATGGAGCCCATCACCCAGCTCTGGCTGAGCTCTGGGTGTGGTGGCATTGCCAGAAATGAACTTTGATGAAATCCAGCTCTGTGCCTGGATGGTGTTGAACACGCCCAGCTCAATAGATGGACAACAGGCACTGCTCTGTTCAAGAAAATCAGCACCTAAAACTGGAATATTAAATAGCAGAGGGGAAAATAAAACACAGGATGGGGAATATGAAAGACCAATAGACCAGTGAGGGTGAAAAATGCACATTTGCAGCCCAGAAAACACAAGTTTCACAGGTACCTGCCCTAGATGTATTTATCATCTCCACAACCACGGTTCCAGATACTAAAAAGCAAAAATAGCTTTAGTAATAAAAAACACAGGCCACAGGGCAAGAAAATAGGTTTAAATCTAGATACTAAGAACTCTAAACCTCTGAGGGAAATAAATCTGTAATCTAAATCACATCCATTTATAGATGGGAGACAGATTTGCTCTATAGAAGGAGCTGATTCATCTAAATAAACCACCAGGCTTGTATTTACAGCTCTACTGAGATGACTCTGTTCTCCTTCATGTGGGTATTACTTTATTACCAGCTTTCTTGGAGCAATATTTCATTTCAGAAAAATGAACTGAAAGTCCAACATTTCATGTCAAACCCAGGCTGCTCATTCCAGCCAGGATTAGCTATGGTATTTAAGCATCTCTTCCCAAACCACCAAGAACCAACATGTCACCTTGCTCCCTTGTGAATCATGGGGTCATGGAATGGTCGGGGTTGGAAGGGACCTTGAAGATCACCCAGTGCCACCCCTGCCACGGGCAGGGACACCTTCCACTGTCCCAGGCTGCTCCAAGCCCTGTCCAACCTGGCCTTGGGCACTGCCAGGGGCAGCCACAGCTGCTCTGGGAATTCCAGCCCAGCCCCTCCCCAGGGAAAATCCCATCTAAATCCACTCTCTGGCAGTGGGAGCCATTCCCTGTGTCCTGTCCCTCCAGCCCTTGTCCCCAGACCCTCTCCAGCTCTCCTGGAGCCCCTTTGGGCCCTGGCAGTTGAAATTGTGAGGGCTGGATTTGCTGTCGCAAAAGGTTTCCTGGCTGGAAGGGATCCCTGGGGAATTTGATAAGATACCATCTCAGAGTCATCAGAGGCTGATCACCTTCATCCTGGCTGTTCTTTCTCCTTCCATTGGAATTGTAATTTCTTTGTCACCTTCCCAGAGCTGGAGAGGGTTCTTGTGAAACTTTCCAGGCCCTCTGCTCCGGGGGTGGGTTCCTTCTGGCTTTCCTATAAACTATATTTCTACTATTATGAAAACATGAATTATTCCTTATTACATTGGGATGCACGTCCCCGAGGAGCATCCCTGCAGCCCTGCAGCACAAACAGGAGCTGCCCTGCATACCAAGAGGGAGCAGAGCTCCCGGGCACGGCAGGGCTGCCACAGATGAGTGTTTCAGGACAGGGATGTCCCCAGGGACACGGAAAGCAGGGAGGAAAGGGGGGGTTTATAACCAGCAGCCAAGGGAGGCTGGTGTTCCTCAGGGATAACCCCAAAGGTCGGGGGGTTTGTGTCTGCTGGGGCTGTTCCAGTGGAGCACAGGGCACACCAGCATTTGGGGTGGCTGTGGAAGGCAGAACCTTTCTCAGAATTAAACCCAGCTCAGGCAGGAAAGGCTGGAGTGCCAATGCCACTAGAAATAAGGGGAAAGCAAATTACCCACATTCCTCTCCAGGGAGAGCCACAAAAACATCCCAGTTAGAAGCTGTGGCTGTCCCTGGATCCCTGGCAGTGTCCAAGGCCAGGCTGGATGGGGCTTGGAGCAGCCTGGGACAGTGGAAATTGTCCCTGCCCATGGCAGGGGTGGCACTGGGTGAGCTTTTAAGTCCCCTTGAACACAATCCATTCCATGATTTATGATTATGAGATAATTTCCCCTTAAAGTAAGGGCTTGTTTCTTTTCACCCCTCTGACATCTCTGAAATCCTTTCCAGTGACACACTTGCAAACTCTTTTTTTTTTTTTTTCCAGGGAAATGCAGAAAGATCATTTTGCCTTTTCCCCTTTCCCTGCTCCACCACCGAATTGCTCAGGATCCAACCTCAGCTTTGCCTCTGACCCTGCTGCAAGTTTCCAGCTCCATTTGCAGGAACATCGGTTCATTATTAGAGAAGATAAAGGGGCACCTCTGAGCTTCATTAGGATAGAGAGAAGAATGGGATTTCAGATCTCTGGGAAGAAACCAGCAATCTTCTTGGTGCACAGCTGATGCTGAATGCCCCCGATCCTCAACACCTGTGAACAGAACAAAGAAAGCACCAATTATCTCCAGGTTTTGCCTCAGAATGGGATTCGGGAACAAATAGCTCACACAGCTGAAGGTCTGCCTTGCTTATTATTTTCCTCATTTGCAACTAAACACATTTTGGTTGGCTCTATAAAGAGTTGTTATTTGTTTTGTGTCAACAGCCAGGGTCCTGCTGTACTATTATTCATTGCATAAACACACATTTCTTCCAGCAGTATCCTGCTCCTACTCCAGCACATTTTATTCTCTGGCTTTCACATTCCTTTACCAAAGAAGAAGGCAGCTGCAGAGAGGTTTGTGGCTTGCAACACTTGTGCTTGTGTATCTCAGCTCATCAATCATTTCCTTCCCCACACTCTGTGCCTTTCTCACGTGATGTGTCTGCATTAAAACCTATTTGTTTTATAATCAGGTGAACTAGAGGCAGCAAAGCCTTTGTATCTGAAATCTCTGGCTCAGGCACTCAGAAGGAAATCAGAAGTATCAGAGAGAAGCTGGAACATCAGCAGTGGCAGACCTGCATTCTGCCAGGGTCTCCAAAGATCTGGGAATATCAGGCAGTGAAATATCCCCCCGCTGCCCCCCAGGCTCCTGTGGTTGGCTCAGTTTCCTTCAGAGGCTTTGGAGGAATATCTCAGGGATCAGGGCAAAGATCCCAAAAGAGGCTCTCACCCCCTGGGATCAGTCCAAGGCTTTATTCTCAAAGGGTTCCAGGGAAGAAAGAGCAAGAACAAGGAAGAACAGGACTTTATCTGGTCTCTGCTCAGGACAGATAGCTGGACCTGAGCCAATAGGGTCAAGATAGGAAGGAAGGGTCAAACTCCATGGTCACAGGCTTCAGGGGGTTCTGGGGGAAAAACCATTCCCCAGAGGAACACAACAAGGCAGGAGCTGTGCAGCCACTGAGATCCAGGTAAATCCCCTGTGGAACCATCCAGGGGCTGATGCAGGAGGCTGAGGTGGGAATATTATGGTCTGTTGTGCACCTGGATGAGCAGGCAGGCTCTGAACTGATGTTTCCTGGGTGTGCTGTGAGGAGCTCTCAGTGAGCTGGTGGGGCAGAGGGAATGTCCTGTTCTGCAGGGGCTGGGGTGGGATCTCTGCAGCATTCCTGGAACACGGGGCTGGCAGGGATCAGTAGCTGGGTGCAGACAAGGAATAAAGTTGTAATCAAAGAAATCAAACGGGGTTTGACACCCACCTCTCCTGGATCACATCCTGCCATGCAGCAGAGACAGAGATTTCACCTCCTGAAACATCCCATTTCTCAGGAAGTGAGTGGATGACATCTTTCATCTGTTATAAAAATGCAGCCATTTTTTTTCAGTGGCAATAATATATAGTGTTTCTTTTTTTTTTTTTTTTCTTTTAATTCCACCTTCAATTATGTGTAATTTCACCCGGCTTGTTTTCCAAACTCCATCTTCTCTTTTCTTCAAGCTGATTTATCAGATGAAATCACAGCCACCCTCCAACTGATGCAGTAATTCACTCTGATGGGTGACACACATACAGGTGAAAAAATATTGGCGCAATACACAAAGTCATCTTAATAAATCATGGTAAATTAGTAGGGAGAACTCATTTTCAGGCTTTTAGCATAACAATTAAGATGAGATGAGAGAGGAAAGCAAGAGCTCAGGGCCAGGTTGTTTGGAGCTCTGAACAACCTGGTCTGGTGGAGGGTGTCCCTGTCCATGGGAGGGGTGAAATGAGGTGATATTTAAGTCCTTTCCAACCCAAACTATTCTGTGATTCTGTGAAACTCCTTGGGCAATCCTGAAAAACAATTCTTGTAAACAAGACTCTCCCCACAGCAGCACCAGCACATTAACATCACTGGCTGCACCTGAAATAAAGGCATTTAAGGAAGAACTACATGCAGCTAATAAAGCAATTCAAGCAATTGATCCATACAGAAGCAGGCAGATAATTTTAAAAGATATTAAACCTCACCTGCAGGCTGGTGGCAAGGCCATTAAGGAATTTCCCCATGATGAACTGCATTTAGTGGGAATTAGACCTGGAGATGCTGGATCCTGGGAGTTCCCCAGTGCTCGTGCTTCAATTCCAGGCTGCTCACATGCTGAAGTGTGTTCCTGGAGACCTGCCAGGGATTTTTGCAGGTCTTGGGTGACTTTGTAGAGAGCAAGGACATGAACCTGACAGTGCCCTGGGTACTGGATGCTGGGAGGAGTCCAGTGGCACCAACACTCCAAGGTGTGGGAGCTCCTCTGTTCCAGAATGGACCAAGAAGGGATCCAGTGAAGGCAAACACTGCCCTGCCATGCAGGACACAGCTTCTGGAGCTGAGATAAAGAGAGAATATTTGGGAACCACCACTTCAAACCACTCCTGATTAATGCCATTCCCATTTCATGATAAATACAGCTCTGCAGGGATTTCTCCTCATTGACCTCAGTTTTGTCCATGCTACTGCACACTTCCCTCAGCACAGCAAACCTGGTAGCAGTGTTTACAAACCCCCTCCATACTCCCCCACAAATGCACAGTTGCTCTATGGTATGATCACCACAGGTTCAAAATGCACAACCTTCCACTTAAAACTCAAACCTTTGTAAATTTTTTTTGCTCTGCAGCCTGTACAGAAAGACAAATAAGGAAGGGTTGAAGCCTGATTGTTGCTCTAGGACTCCAGTCTGCAAGGCTGTGAGAGGCATTTATGAGAAGTGGTGTTTCATGAGCTTGGTAATTTGCAGTTTGTTACAAAGACAAATTCGTTTCTGACTAAATTGCATTGTAAGTCAGGCTCCTCAGGGAACATCTGACTAAAAGGTGATGTTAAAGTAATTTCCATAACACCAAACTATGAGACAAATTATAAACTTCATAGAGGAGAAAAGTGGGGGAAAGAGCAGGAGCTGAGGTGGAACGAATTTCTTCATGGTTCTGCTCAGAATGGGGAGAACTCAGATAATGCAGTGAAAACTGCAGTGCTAAAGCTGCTTGAAAACAAGCACAGCCTTGGGCTTTCAGCTGGTTGACAGTGACTGACTTCATCCTTGAAATCATTTTTCAAACCATCCAGACACCCTGCAAAGCCTTCTCCAGGGAGGAGGCTCCTGGCAGGGACAGCAGCTCGGGAATTTCCCTGCACGGGGTCCAGCCCCAAAGCTTCCTCACCATAAACAAGGCAAAAAAGCAAATCTCACAAATCTCACCTGCTCAGCAAAGGGCTGAATCTGTGAGGGCTGCAGCAACCATCACTGCTCTTGAGCAATGGGATGTTCTGAGGGGAGGGAGCATTTGATCCAGTGCAGCATCGCCCTCCAGCTCTCATCCAAAAAGGAAACCAGCTCACAGCTCACAGCTGACACAGAGAGAGCTGATTCAGAATCCCAGGATGGTTTGGGTTGGGAGGGACCTTAAAGATCATCCAGTGCCAGGACAGGGACATCTTCCACTATCCCAGGCTGCTCCAAGCCCTGTCCAGCCTGGCCTTGGACACATCCAGGGATCCAGGGGCAGCCACAGCTTCTCTGGGAATTCCATTCCAGGCCTTCCCCACCCTCCCAGGGAACAATTCCTTCCCAATCTCCCATCCATCCCTGCCCTGTGGCAGTGGAAGCCATTCCCTGTGTCCTGTCCCTCCATCCCTTGTCCCCAGTCCCTCTCCAGCTCTCCTGGAGCCCTTTTAGGCCCTGCCAGGGGCTCTGAGCTCTCCCTGGAGCCTTCTCCTCTCCAGCTGAGCACTCCCAGCTCTCCCAGCCTGGCTTCAGAGCAGAGGGGCTCCAGCTCCAGGAGCATCTCTGTGGCCTCCTCTGACTCACTGCAGCAGCTCCAGGTCTCTGTGGTGCCTGGGCACCCAGAGCTGGAGGCAGCAGCACAGGTGGGGTCTCACCTGAGCAGAGCAGAGGGGCAGAATCTCCTCTCTCACCTGCTGCCCACGCTGCTTTGGGCTTGAAGAGAGAAAACAGAACTTGTCAACCTTGGAATTTCCAATCAGGGCATTTATCAGGGCAGCTGCACCAGCTGCAGCACAGAGATCCCATCTCATTGACAGTCCTCACCCGGCAGATTTGTGCATTTGAATATTTGAATATCACTGCTGTGGTTGTTTTCCCTGATGAGGCAGAGGGGGGTTCTGAAGGAGGCTGAAAGAGCTGGGTGTGTCCAGCCTGGGTGTGACAAACAAGGGGGTGACAAAGTGTGGCAGTCATTGGAGGCAGCCAGCACAAATAGAAAAAAACCTGTTTAGTGTAGTACAATGATTATGAATGTGAGGAAAAGCATGCAGCAAGGATGAGGGCAATTTATCCTGAATATTAGAAACAGCTCGAAGAGTGAGGCTGAATTCATGTTCTGAGTGCCAAGGGAAAGGACTAAATGACATGAGAGAGTTCCTTTTCCTCCTGTAATTCCCATCACCTCATGATTCAGTGATAAATTCCCTTCCTACCTCTGCATTTCATTCAGGTCATGCACAGATACAGCAGCAGAACAAACCTCCAGTGCCACTGAAGCCTCTGATGCTGTGAGCAACAAAATACAGAGTCTTCCCCAAAAGTTAATAATCTCTCACTTTGCTCCAACATCAATTGGATATTTTCTTGCTGTTTTTAATTTCTATTTTCTTCCCACAGTTCCCACTGGACAGCTGTACCACTGACAAGCTGCTCTAACAAGAATTGCCTACCTAAATTATTCAGGACTCATTTATATTTATCTATATAACTGTACCAGTACTGGACTTTTACCTGACTGCATTTTCCCAGCACCCTTTATTACCCAAAAATATAAATGGATGCCATCTCAACCTCCCTCAGCCTAGGAAAGACCTGCCAAAAAACCTCTGTGTTTACAAATAATACAAGAAAAAAAGGACAAGGGAATAACTACAGTTTGTTTTCTGCTGCTCACAAAGCTAAAATTGCATTTACCAAGGAGCCAAACCAGCTTCAACTGGGAGTTGCACCCATGCCATCAGTTCTTAAAGACCCCAAAGTTACCTGGATTGTTATCATGTTTTAAAACACCCACCTATTTTTAATTGTCAGCACAAAATAAACCAAATTGAAATAGTAATTATTGTCAGGTTTTAAATCTAGACAGAGAGAGCTTTCAAGTTGGCACAAAGGGGTGCAGACACAGAAAACCAGTCCTGATCCCAGTGTTAGTCAGCATTTTAATAATGGTGCAATAAGATCAGTATTGAAATAAAAAAAAAATCAGGAGGCGCATCAATACTTAGAATTTTAGACAGAACTGACAGTTCTGGAGCTGTTCCCGACTTTGAGGGATGAGTTTATCCCACTGCAAGGGACAGAGCAAATCTGCCAGTGCTCACTGTAATCTACAGCTGTAGTGACAGGAGGGAATTCCATCCTTCTGCTGAGCTCCAAAAGGGGCAATTCCAACTCTTTCCCTGGGGAACACACAGTGGTTATTGGTTATTGATTCCTCTGTGGCACAACCACTCCAAAAGTGATCAGTTCTCTCCAGTTCTACCAAAGGGGGTTGGATTTTCTTTTGAGCTTTGGACACAAACTGATTGCAGCCAATCCACTGAGCAGCTGTGGATTGCAGTGAGTTTTGGTCCATCCTGGTCTGGTGAGACTGGCTGGAAACTTCTCTGTCTCTTCAGGAATGTCCTAAGGATTATCCTTCTGCACACATTTGACCTCAGTTTCTGCAGTTATTCTTTACCAGCAATTTTAACTGTACTTACTTTGGGCAGAGGACAAGGGAGGGGGCAGTGGGGAGTGAAGTCAGGAACTCAATCCCAGCTCTTCAGGACAAGTTTCTGGCTGTGCTCTGAAATGCTGACTCATTTTTCTGCTAAACAACAATGAGAAATAAAGGGAAGCTGGGCTCCATAACATTGGTCTAGAAAAATCACAGCTAATTCTTGTATCAATTCCATGAATATTTTCTTACTGCTGTTTCTGCCAGGCTGTATTTTACATTATCATGGTCGTTCAGATTGCAAATGATATATTTGAAGAATAACTTTTTTTCACTCGTAGCACTGAGGATCTCTGCTTTATAAAATGTAGATGCACCCTGAATTTTTAAGGTGCTGAGCAACCCCTGCTAAATGCTTTGCTCTCAGTAAGAGCAGAGGGAACAACTCAGAAAGAAAAAAATCCAAATCACTTTTCTCATCACAACGTGTAAGAAGTCTTCAAGCTGGATCAGGAGTTTTCTTCTACCAGAAGTGTTTTAATACAGATTTAAAGAAAGAAAAACCAATGCCTAAAATTCAATTGGTTTTTTTTTTAAAGGATAAAACTTTCTTTTGCAAATGTTGAGCTAAGTAATCTTGATTTTTTTAATTATTTTCTCGCCATATACACTCTTCTATTTTTCTAGTTAACGACAAGCTTTGATCCATTTTTAGAGCTAGATGCAATCTGTCCAAAGTGACATTTTTTGTTCCAAAAGAATTCTGTGCTGAAGAAGCTCACTTAGCTCTGCACCAGAGTGGAGCTTCAATTGATCCCTGCATTAATTATATCAGCACTCCCCCAGGTCCCAACCCCCTTCCAAGCCATTTACAATTTACAGGACCTCTGTAAGGGGATGAAGGGAATTGCTGCTGTCTTACAGCACCGTGTGCACACACAAAATGAGTTTATTTAAAAAAAAATAATAATAAATGGTGCTTAAGCATTTGTTCCACTTGCCCCCCCCAGCCCTGGCTGCTGCAGCCAAATCTGTCACTCAGAAAGTGAGAAAAGCTCAGACATCCCCCCTGCCACACCCCTAAAATAAATAAAAAATCAGTTACAGCAGTCAAGGAGGGAAGAAGCAGATTCCTGGCCCCAGCCAGTGCCCAGCTGAGGCATGTGATGGGCACAGGGAAAATATTTGCAGTGGCTCAGCAGCCTTTAAACCTCCTCCCTTAGGTTTAGATAAGCCCCAGGTATTTATAGCCTTGATCTCATTTCCTGTCCCCGGTGAGTTACACAATGTTTCCCAAGGACTCACATTCCACCCGAAGGCCACTTGGGCTCTTTTTTCCCTGCCAGCTGTCCAGCAGGACACAGAATTCCTCCTGGAAAAGGAGGATGTCCCTGTGCCAGGAGCTAACACGGCTGTGGCATCGCCCGGCCACCGACAATCCCATCAGCTCCTGGGCCCAGCAATTCTCTTCTCATCCATCCCAAATATTGAAGGAGAGATTCATAATCTCTCTTCTGACCTTGAACAGATTCTGAATGAGCCCAAGATTTAATTTCTCATCACAGAAAGATTAATCAATGCCCCTGATCTCCTTAGCAGCCCTTCTCTGGTTCCGATTCCGGTCAGGGCAATCCCCTTGAGCAGAGGGAGCCTGAACCACAGATCCACTTCTCCAGCTCGTCCTGCCACTGCCCCTTAGAGCCAGAAAATGCTTCCCCAACTCTGCTGAGGATGCTTCATCTGCTCTGTTTCAGGAGAAAACCATGAGAAGCTTTCTCACAGCTCTCATGCCAGTGACCACGGTGGTTCTTTGGTCAACACATCCCTGAGATGTTCTGAGTGTACCCAACCAGGTGTGGAAAAAAATCAGCCACTCTTCTAGCACAGGACTCTCAAAGTCTCATCTTGAGGTGCACTGTGGTCAGGCTGCTTAGAAGTGCTGCTTAGGAGTGTCTGTAGCAAAGAGAAAAATGGAGTAATTGTTCGTTATTACATTCTGGGGCAATGATGTGCCAAGATAGGCAGCACAGCTCCATTTCTTGTGTTCAATAAACAACATTTGAGCCTTGCTTAGGCAAACCCAGACAACCTGGCACAGTGCAAGCACAGGTTGCCCAGAGAGGCTGTGGATTCTCATCCCTGGCAGTGTCCAGGACTGGGTTGGACAGGGCTTGGAGCAGCCTGGGACAGTGGAAGGTGTCCCTGCCCATGGCAAGGGTGGCACTGGATGGGCTTTAAGGTCCCTCCCAACCCAAAGCATTCAGGGAGTCTCTGATTCTCTATTTAACCCCAAACACAGGACAGGCCCAAACTTCTTAAATCTAAACTTCAGCAGTGCTTAACATAACAACATTTTCTTTTATCCCCTCTGTCACCACCTCTTCCTCTCACTTCCCTCTTTGGCCATTCCACACTTCTTTGCTCAACTCATCTCAATTACAAAATAATTCTCAAATTAATTTGTCCAGCAGAATTGCTGCCACCTCCCTCAAAAGGCCTGGGAAGCAAAAGCTGTGTTGTTCTAACAGAGCCAATTCCTCCTGCTCTCAGGCAGGGATTAGGAGGAGCTGGAATATTTGGCCAGACCACAGCTGGAATTCAGAGGTCCCCCTCACCACCACACATCAAGGGATTTTTGGAAAAGTATTAATTTTATTAAATTTGATATTTTTTTAATATGTATTATTTAATTATTTAATTACTACTCTGATTAAATGTGATCATTTTATTAAATGTGTATTACATTTGCATGATTTTTCTGTGACATTCAGTCCCAAAAGTCACTGAAACCAAAGAGGACTTTTCCCCCTCACAAAGGCAGCTTGGTCTGTAAAGACAGAATTCAGCAGTTTAGACAAAAGAGCCCTGGTTTCTACTTACATTATCCCAGTGATTTGAGTCAAAACTCTTTCTGGTTTGAATCTCAAGCTCTTTCACCCCTAATCTGTCTCATTTCTCTGCACGAAATTAAACATGACACAACCCCAGTCTGAAATGAGAACTTTCAGTGTCACAGTACAATAAATAATCCTGTGTTTCTGGAATAAATTTGAAATTACTCCTCCTAGGAATAATTTTTCATAAAGAGTACAGCTTCTACTGTAGCCTTAAAATAAAATAAAAAAAATAGATGTGAGAGAATGTTGCAGGAAAACCTGATCTTTAGAAAAAAAACCACAAAGCTCAGCAGGTCTATCTATGAGGTAAATAAAACTTATTTAACCATACAGAGAGGGTGGGTAAGACCCCTTTTTTGGGTTTCCATTCCTCCCTCTGGTAAAAGGGAGCTAAAACATCACAGAGCACCTGGAATAAAGCAGCATTGCCTGGGAGGAGGAATTGTGTCCAGGTACAGATGCCACTGCTCTGGCCCAGGAGAGGAAGGAACAGTTTAAGGTACCTGAGCATTTTCCTGCTCCAGGAAAAAAACATTCAGCTGGCAGATGAGTGAATCAGTTAATATTTTCCCCTTCCACACAAACCATTTTCTACAAATTATGACAATTTTCCTCCGGTATTTGCTTCTCCGATTTTCTCCTGGCAATATAACCCATGCAGAAAATTATCCGAGCTCTTTAGCTAAAAAGACACTGACTTATTTATTTTATCTCAACTCTGAAATATTTAGAGGGTACCATCTAATTCTGGAGTGTTCCCACACTGTAAGTGATTTGCCTTTGCTCACATTAAATGCTTCTCATTCCAAACACTGCAGAACTCTAAAATGTGACATCCCCTGCCTGCAAAGCTTTCCTTTGTGCCTGGGTAATGTAATAATAATAATAATAATTATTATTATTATTGTTATTCTTATTGTTATTCTTATTGTTATTATTGTCATTATTACAGCAATGTAGCTGAAATGAGGGCCCTGTTGAGTGCAGCCCTTCAATGAGGATCAGGGAGGTTGAGGCACAGAAATTCCAGCAGGCTGATGGATTTGCAGGTGAAGTTTGGGATGGCTGGGACCATGTTCCTGTTTGGGACAAGGCCACCTTTGTCCTCTGCCAGTGGGGGATAACAGAGATGAGAGGGGCTGGGTATTTATTTCTAAAGTGCCACCCTGATGAACAGCACAGAGGATGTGGGTTTTTCACAATAAGGTCACCCATGAGAAAAGGGAAATGAGTCCTCTCTGAAACTGCAAATTACAGAATGGTTTTATTTTTTTTTTTTTTATTTTTATTTTTTTATTTTTTTTATTTTCAATGTAGAGTTGCCTTTTGAGGGATGTTCTACACATTGGGGAGGCAAAACAAAGGTACAGCTTTAGGCACCACAGGAATATCAAAGCTCACTGAACTTCTTCCTTGGGAGGAATTGTTGTGGACAAGCAAGAGCAGCAGTTCCAGTCCCACCAAAGCCAGTGCAGATTTCCCCACACACCAACAGTCTCCTCCAGGAACAGCCTCCAACCCTGCCACAGCTGGAAATCTTTTAATACCAACAGCAGCAGCTCTCAGGAATGATGGTCTTGGTCTGAGGAAAATTCCAAACCTGATTTTAGTACTTAATTACATAAATTCCAACTAGCTTTCATGCTCCATTCCCCATAGTGTGAGTCCTTGTGTCCAGTTTTAAGTTTTTTTTCACTGAGATAAATCAGCCTAAAAGCAGCTTTTTACCATGGAGACTGAAAGAGAATTGTAGGTGGCTGATGTGTGAGAGATGTAGAGATTGAGTGTTGGCTTTTCCAGCTCTAATAGCTCAGGGATAAAATTCACACAAAATGATCTCTCTGCTTTCTGCTGCTAATTCAGCTACAAAAATGTGAGGGATGAAACAGCTTTTACAACTCCTTTGCTCCATGGGAAGGGGGGGATTTCAGCAAAGCAGTGCCAGTCTTGCAGCACTATCACCCCAGCAGCAGGAACCATATATATAATATATATAAAACCTAAATTCTGACCCAGCTTCCACTGTGCTGAGTGACCCCACGTTTATGAATTAATATGGAAATATCTTGAGACATTATTTAAAGGTTTAACTAATTTGTAATCATCATCCCCTGGCCCCCCACCAAAAAAAAAAAAAGAAACCCAAACCCAAAAACAAACCAAAAAACAACAAACCCACAAGACTAACACTCACCACTTGGGATAGTTTTCAGAGGTCAAGAAAATAAATGTTAAGTCCATGTTTTTCATTAATTTCTACCACATAATTCTCCTCCAAATAGATTTTGGAGAGGGAGAAGTAACAAGTCTTGCCTGCAAGGCACACAAGCAGCAGGAGGTACAGGTTTTGAATTGGCTTTTAAGGAGTCAGAAAACCCACAAAGCTGCCAGCTGGTAAAATTTAGTTCCAGGTCCTCAGTTGGGAGAGACAGACAATCTAGAGATGAACAGAAGCAACAGCAGTTTGCAGCTGAACCGTTCCTAGCAAAATCCATTTACTTTAGGCATTTCTGATGATGAACTTTTCCACTTGCTGCTGAAGTTGGGCTCGGAGGACAGTGACTGATAGCCTGGGGAAGAGCTGGAATTGGAGCTGGCAGTCTGAGCACAGAGCACAGCCCGGTGGCTGCTGCAGTGGAAATAAATGTGTGTGTGGAGGTGTTCCTGTGCAAACCAGGGCCATCCATCCTCAGCAGCCTCAGAGGCTGCAGCACAAGGGTTTGGAAACAAACACAAAGTCTGGGCTGGGAGTTCTCCCCTGAGCTCAGGCTGAGGGCAGAGCCCCAAACCCAGCCACCCCAGAGCTTTACTGAGGGACAGCTTTGCAGCCTGTAGAAAGAAAGGATGATTTTGTACCAAATTCATTAAATAAATTGCCAGGAGGGTTGTTTTTTGTTGGTTTTTTTGGGGGTTTTTTGGGTTTTTTTTTGCACCTGATCCTTCTCTACCTCTGAGTTGCAGCCCACATAATGTGGAGGAGGATGTGGGTGCTGCTTCTTTTGGCCCAAGAATGGGGCAAACAAAGCAACACCAGCTCACGCTGGGGGCTTTTGCTTTCCTCCCTGGCTGGAGACAGCACAAGGACAGCAGGAATGTCCCCCTGGGCTCCACACCCTTGTGGGGGCAAGCCCTGGGATGAGGTTACACATCACCCCTGACACCTCAGGAAATGAGAACTGGCCAAGGGGCAGCTTTGATCCTTAATTCCTGCAGCCCTGCTGTTGGATTCCTGCCTGCCAGACACGGGGACAGCGGGTGCTCTCACACCTCAGCTCTATTTTCCTCCTGCATTACTCTGCTAATGCAAGCTGCTGCCTTCTATTGGCAGGGAATTAGAGAACCATTATTGCATCTTCATGAGAAAAAGCTCCAGATAGCAAGAGGTCAACAGGTTGAACTTCACTTACTTTGGCACTGTCAGCAGTTGGTATTGCTCGTATTTCATGATTAAAAAGTCCCTCCTTGTGCTGGAAGGAAAAAAAAAAATAAATCCCCATACTTTGCTTTAATGTCTTGGTAATGCAGACATTTGGTTTTGAAAAGAACAGCTCAGTTCTCATTCAAATAAAAAAGTACTGACTTGCACAAGGCCTTACTGTTAAACGTTTGCTTTGGGTTTTATATTTAAAGTCATGTAAAAAAGGCAGGTAAAATCCAGCTGCAATTGCGTTTTCTTTGCCCCTTACACTCTGTAATTCTTACTGAATAGAAATAAGGTGGGATTTTTTTTTTTCTCCCATTACCTGCAGCAACCGTGGCTCTTTGTGGGGCTTCAGAGTGCATTAAATCTGTGCCTGACAAGACTCTCTCTGGGCTCCCTAAATACTGGGGCTGGGCTAAAGGATCCCAGGGGAGTTTTACTTTGTTGTGGCTCCTGCAGGGATTGTCCAGACCCAGAGGACTGAGTGGAGTCCCCAGCCCTGGAGGTGTCCAAGGAAGGCCTGGAGTCCTTCTCCCACTCAGTGCCCTGGGTTGCTCTGGATCAGTCAGAGATTGAGTCCAACCTTGGAGGTTTTTTGGTTTTTTTTTCCCCAACCTCATCACCTCTGTGATTCTGAGAGGTTTTCTTCTTAACCTTCCCAGGCAATATTTGTTATCCTTACTGCACTACAGCCTTGAAAGGAATTTCTGCTCTCCCCTTCCAAACCACTTCAGAAAATTCTGTTTGTCACTCATTAAGCAGCTGTAGAGAACCACACGAAATTATTAATACCACAAGGCTGTGCAAACAGCAGGGAAAAAAATGGTTATCACATTTTCCTCAACAAGCAAGGCAAAATCCTTCTAATTAACATTTTAGTTAGGAAATTCACTCACCATGAAAGTGTCTGCGTTTTCTTAAAGGTTGTAGCTCAGTCTTTACATTTTTTTCACAGCATTTTTCACTGTGGCTCTATTGGAGATTAGATACCCAGCAGCAAGAAGGGAGACTAAGTGAATTACACTTTTAGCTCATACTTTATTCTCTTTACTTTAAAACTTCAGGAACTCAGGCATCTATTTCACCCATCATTTATCCTTGGAGACTAAGGCAGCTTCGGGGAAAAAAGCAATTACTGACTATGGAAAGTCTAGGAGTTACAATTATGAAGTAATAAAATGTCAAAGACACGTCTAATTTAGATATAGGGTTTTATACTTTTTAGCTTGGTGAAATAGTACAAAATATTCTCTGAGATTTTTCTATCCATCAGGTGAAATTGCTCCTTTGACTGTGATACCAAATGCAAATTCACCAGTGTTTATACAGCAGATCTGAGTGTGCCTTAGAAATCAGCAATTGAAAATCTATTTTGCTTACCTTGTCACCAATAATGGAATTACAGCACTAAAAAACACTTTTCCTTCTTGGATGCACCAAGCAGAACGCTTCTGTCTCTAGAGTGATAAGAACTCAACTTCCCTTCCTCTTGCTTCTGGGAGGAATTTAATGTGAGTTCCTCTCAGGGCTTGAAGTGTCACTGACAGTCCCCACAAAAACAATTCAACCTCTCCCCATGGCCACCTCTGGTTACTGCTCAACAAAGGAATCCTCCTGATTTGTAAGCCTTTAACAGCAAGAAAACAAATTCCAAAGGAACAGCAACAGCAGAGTGTAACCAAACTTTCCACCGAAGTTGTCTGAGCAAAGTGATCTTTACCCAACAACACAACCTTCTCTGGGATGGTCAGCTCCTGAACTGCCCCTCCTGGCTGCTGTGCTGCCAGGGAAAGCCTTTCTGATCCTCACACGGGGATAAGCAGCACTGGGAGGTGGCAGAGACAGGGCAGAGATAAAACCCTTTATCCTGTGGTCACAGACTCTCAGAGTGCCCTGGTGTGGCAGTGCAGCCCAAATTCACAGCCTTGCACCTCAAGCTCTGCTGAGCTTCTCTCCTTGACCCTTCAATGAACACTAAAGCCATGACCTTGCCCAAATCTAGCAAAAATGATTGTGAGGATGCCATGCTAAACTGGGGAAGAGGTCCCAGGTGAGTGACTCCCAAGGAGTCAGCCCTGGTGCTGTCCCCTGCACTGCAGGAGTCCTTGATGTGACAATGTGCTGCCTCAGCCCCTTCTGCCTCCCCAGCTGTCACAGCAGCCAGGCCTGGATGGGGCAAGGTACAAAACAAGAAGTCAGGGAGGAAAATACTCAGACAATCCAGCAAGCAAACCTAGGGGGAAGCATCCTGGTGTGTATCACAGCCAGCTGTGGGGCAGGGGAGGGACAGAGAAGCCAAGGGACATCCCCTCCCCAGACACCTCCAGGTGAGCCAAACCCTCCTCCTCTGCCTTGGAGACACCAGCCCCAATGAGTTTTGTAGCAAAATTCAAGCTTGTGTTACAGCATGAGGAAAAAAAAATGTGTTGTCTCAGCCTTAAAGAAGCAAATTTAGCATTGCCCAACACCTTCTTCTGTTTAGAGGTCCAAACCCTTGGGATTGTGCATCTGTAAGAAGTGAAGCCCATGGTGCTACAAAATTCAGCCCAGAACTAAAAGAAGAGGGGAAAAGAGCAGTTGGTTGTGGCCAAGGTTAGTGAATTCTTCATCATAAATTAAATTTATGCAGCATATTAAACTTCAGTATTGGAAGGGGTTTTTTTTTATTCTTTCAGACTGTTCTAAAATGACATCTAACAAGAGGAATGAGGACAAAGAAGCTGGCTTTGAAATGGAGCTGGGCAAATTTGGGGCCAACATTCTACAGTACCTTCTAACTTCTGCAAGAGAAGCCAAATGACCCAGGAGCATCTTCCCAGCCCTGTTTCTCAGCACTAAGGCTGCTGCTAAGCCTTGGCTCTGCCCCTGAACCCCGTTCCCTATTCTCTTTCAAAGGCAACTTCTGCCCAGATGTGCATGAGGAAAAGCAAAGGGGTGGAGTGAAAAATGGCCAAGTGCACCACTGCCCAGGGTGATTATGCACAGCTCAGGGAGTTCCCACACCTCCCAGCACAAACTGCCTGCAATGCCTCCCCAGCAGGTGAATCCTGGGGGAAGATGAGCCAGGCTGAGCATGGCAAAGCAAGATTCTCAGGCAGAACTGCCTCCTCCAAAGGCAAGGGATAATCATCACTGCCGTGCCCAATCCAGTTATTACTATTGCACACATTACTCCAGTCTGAAGGGGAAATCAAATAAATGTAGCATTAATCTAAAAGTTTAGATTTGTGGCAAGTTTGTCTGGACAACCTTCTTTTCCTTTCCCCACCCAACAGAGAGAGGCTCTATAAAATGAGGAGATAACCCTGCAGAACAAACAAGGCTCCCCTGCAGATGCAGAGTGAGATCTGAAAAGCACATTAAGAAGGAGCACTTGGCTGGTAATCTAGGTGAGATCATATGAGAGGATCAAAGTTTGATCCAGACTGACACTATCTGCTCCTGCTGGCTGCAGACAAGGAAGGTCTGACACCAGGACACCGTGAGATTCCCTACTCACCACTTCCTGTCAGCTCAAGATAAACCTCGCTCTGAGCTGGGCACCTGGCCCATCTCACAGACTTGGGACACAAATCTGTGGATCAGTATTTAGAGCTTCCAGCCAGAAACAAGCCAGCCTAAGCTTTTCTGCACTTCTTTATAGGCTGAGGAAAAAAAATCAAAACAAGTGATTAAGACGGTTCTTTGCTTCATTAACAAATATACAAAGTTTTATTTTGTTTATTAGATTGGTTTTCTGTATGTTAACATTATCATAGCAGTTATAACCCACATTCACAGCAGAAATTTTCTAAGAGCATTTTGCAACACTAACTGCTGCATCAGAAATCCTTAAGAGAAACTTATCTTTGAGCTACTCAGGTAACTTGAATAATAAAGTGCAAAACCACAATAAAATTTGACAGACATATGTCCCAGCTCATATTCAGTGGAAAAGAAAGGTTTATAAGACCACTAGATATGGATTCACTGCACACAACAGAAGAGTGTGACCTGAAGACACCAATTTTCAAGTTTTCCCATTACCAGACATTGATTACAATGAATAATTTTCCATTACTTTTAAGGGTAACATATAGAAATCACAATGAGGTTAAAAATAAAACAAAACACATTGGCCAGACAACCTGAAGCTTAGCCCTGTATTTGGTACCTTTTACCCAATAAAGGTTTTGGGAAGAACCTGATGAACAGGAACAGTTCATTTCTTGATGGAAGAGCCTCTGATTTGACAAAGAAATCAACTGGCAGGACACAACACAGCAGCTTGTTTGGGACACAAGTCATAAAAGGATTTTTTATATGTATTCTTTACCACCCATAGACAGAAACACGGTCTCATTCAACTAATGATTGCCAGCATTAATTACTGTCCTGCTCAATCCAAGAAAGTAGAGAAATCTCAGAACGTTATGGGAATCAGGTCATATTCATAAAATTAACCCAAATTTTTTGTGTTTCTCTCTCTCCACAGCCACTGCTGCAGCCTCTCCAGTACCAAACACTCTTTCCAAGATGAAGTGTCAGAAACTCCAGAGGGGCCTCTCCCTTCTTTCTCCCTGACTCATGGATCTTCATGAAGCCCTTTGGAGCTATGACTTAAGTGAGCATCATCCATAAGGAGACTACTCAACCCTTTCACTCACAGAATGCAAAGATGCAAATTAAGTATTACTCTAATTTCCTCAGCTCTAACATTGCTCCTCTTCTACCGCTTGCCCAAAAAATGACAGCTCAGCAGGCCAAGCTTGAAGAAACAGCAGAAAGTTGGAACCACAAACTGATCCTGCATCCCTTCACTAAGCTCACTTTGCTAAGGACACGAGACACCACTGTCAGGACAGAGAACAGGCTGACCAGCAAGCTTTAAGGATCACGTCCTGTTTTTATAGCTCTACGTGTAACCAAAAATTGCACGAGATACATTCCCAAAGAACTCAGTTTTACACAACACTCTCCTTCACATTGCTCTATTTCACTAACAGTGCTCTCAGCGAGGACAATTCCATGCACAAATAGACAGCAGAACATCCAGTGCTATGTGGGAGGCTGCAAGTTTGCATTTCCCCCCCTTTTTTGATCCTTTCAGATCAGCAAATGCAAGGACCCAGCTGTTGTACCTGGGATAAGGCACTTGCCCCAGATGAGCAGTACAGCACCAGGCCAGTGTGCCAGACAAGCTGGAGGGACCTTTTCTTCACCACTTAGAGCCAAACAAGGAAGAGTTCTGTAGCAATTGTGCTCTTCCAGCCCGGAGTGCTCCTCCTGCAACAGCTTCAGAAGCTGCTTCACATTCTTCCCTACACTTCCTAGTAATGGCCACAGATTTTTGCAAACTTCCAGAGGTTTATTCTGTTTCCAAATCAGCTCGAGGTGCACTGCCAAGGGATTCGTCAGAACTTGTGAAACATCACCAGGAAATCACAAAGGGAAAATTTCCACCTGTCCAGCAGCAGCTCTTAACCACCTACACAGCCAAGGTTTGTCAGTCGAGGTCTCACATGATTTCAATTCCCTGAAAAAACAAAGTTGCCTTATGGCATGCATAGTATAGATATCACTAGTGCTACCTGGAAGAGTTCTAGCTCCAATCCTCCTCCCTCCCAAAGGGGACAAATTCCAGCCCACTTGTCTGAATAGTTTAAATTCAATCTTTGCTGCATATATTTCAAATAAACCTGTGCTCCAAACCTTGGAATAGCCTAGCAGTAAAAAAACCTCTTAACTCACCGCTGACAGAAGACTAAGAAAGAAGTGAGATCTAGTTTCTATCAAAAACAAAAGCACATCTCACTTCTGGGTTTATTTATTACTTCCTCAAAGACATTTTAATATAATTATTCTGATATTCTGGTCTAGATAACAGCCAAAAATCTCAGTTTTAAGGAAAACCCCTCATTTTACACTGATTTGAACTCCCGGTAGCTTTAAGCACCCAAATAATTTTAATTTATTTATTTATTTTCTATTGAATGAATGTTCTGCAGTTCTAGAAAGATGAGTTATGCACTTCTGTTCACATACAAAAAGACAGTCTAACAGATGTAAACTATTTATTGAATATTTGCCACCAATATTGTTAAATACATAATCTTGCAGTTTTCCGCTTTCAAGTTAAAATGTCAGAAACAGAACACCAAATATTTACAATTCTTGTAAGGAATGTTACATAATGACACATTAAGGCGTAAATTCTTTTGGCTTATAATTCTGAAAAGAATGATAATAGCAAAAAAGTGATGCAAAATCTTTCCTCGTGAAGATTATGATTAAGCTACAATGTTTTACAAAAATATGGTGTAAGATGGCAATAATCCCATTCAAAATCCTGCATTAGGGCCCCTCGGGAGGGGCTGATAATTTATACAGTCAAAACTTTTTAAAATTTACATATAAAGGTACCCTATCCACCATTGAAAAGTACAACTCTCAACATATACAGTTTTCAGGCCACAGTTTTGAAGGTCTGGAGTATCAAGTTGGTTTGATGAATTAGTCGGTTGGCACTTATGAACACATTTATTGCCCTGTGGAAAGAGAAGAATATTGCTTCAGACACTTCCAGAAGAAACCTGGCATTGGAGAAAGCCAGCATGACTGGCATCAAGGCTTTGAGAACTGGAAGAAGCACAGGGATGTTCCACCCTGTGCTGACCTACCTGAAAAGCTGGCAGGCAGCCAGGCTCATTTGCATAGCTAATCCCAGAAAGGCTGTGTTGATTTGGCAGGAATTTAAAAAGAATTTGGCTCTCTATCATCACTGACATCTCAATCCTTTCTGGGATTCAGATAACCAAGGGAAAAAACATGGAGCAGATGACTGGGGCTTGGAACAGATGATCTTTAAGGTCACAGCCATTTTCTGACTCTGATTGTTAAACACCTTTCCAAAGCTGAGCTCCTCACCCCCCCAGGAATTCCAGAATTGGCAACTCTTCCCTCAAGGAGTACTGAACGTGCACACATGTGACAGCAACACACTATTTTAGTTACCTTTTTTGCCAAGAAAGGTGTGGGGTCATGGAATTTTTCAGCTCAGTAATGAGGTCTGAGCATGGCTTGTGTTCAGTGCTGTTACCTTCTGGGGGAGCAGGGATCTCACTCAACGTGCAGCTCAGACAGACTGAAATTCCTCCTGACTTCCCAAGGATAGGAAATACAGGCCTGATGGAATTTCTTACACTACTGCAAATCATTAACACACTTGAAGCTTAAGGCCACTACACACAGTACTTCTGTCCAGGAATCAAAGCTACCAAAGCCTAAACTTCTCATTTTGGTATCAAATTTGGCCCCAATTCCAGGAAAAGGAGAGAAAAACAAGAATGCTTTGATGGGAGCAGGTCTGTATTCCCAGCTGGTCTCAAGACTTTTCTCTCCTTTGGTAAAGCACCATCTCCTGGGTGCTCTCAGCCTTTGCCAAGCTCAACAAGATCTGACATCAAAGTTGGTTCCATCTTTAAAACAGAACACTTTGGCACTGTCAGAATCTGAGGGGGATCTACTCCTTTTCCTAAAGAATCCCTACAGTGAATTATACAGGAAGAGTGACTTCAAAACCCAAGGTGAAGACCTGGAAAAAGCCTCAGTCTGAAGGCTAAAATGTTCAGCTAGGAAAAGATTCAGCTGAATCATTCCAGGTACTGCAGAGCACTGTAAGGGTCTATAAAGAAAGGCCAATAAAAATGTAAATCAAAGAGAACCCTGCACAGATGTTTTGTATTTGCAAATGATATTTCAAACAGGTAAATTACTTTTCTCAATAAAAAAAAATAAAATCCATAATTTCTTTGTCCTTGTATATGCACTGAGAAAACCCACACAGGGCCAGGAAATTTAACTTCTCATATTGAAATTCAGAACTAACACTGCACAGGGGTGTTACATAGTGGTGTATTTAACAAATTTCCCTTTCCTCAAAGGCATTACAAAAGAAACAGCATTTAAATGCAGCCATGGTAATGAGAGGATATAGGTAAGGAAATAATTAGGCAACTCCTAAAAGAGGCAGCTGACACCCCAAAGCTTGTCCTATTTTCCTGTTAGCCAACAAAGCCTTTCACTATGTAAATCATCAAAACAACAGGACAAAAGCATACTTACTTTCCATCTTTAAAATAGGTTTTCAGAGTATCACTGAAACTTTTGGAGTATTTTACAAACTCTTTCTTTTGGTGCTCAAGTGCCTACAAAAACAACAAAAGAAAAAAACAGGAGCAGAGTCTTAGTTCACATATTTCTGGGTACAGAGAGAACCTTGAGGTTAAACTGATCAGAAAACTCATGAATGTTACATTGGGAATAATTTTTTTTTTCCTTTAGAAGAAACAAGGAGAAATGATTTTTTTTCCTCTAAAACTCCTGAGACCTAACAACCATTTTGTTATTAAAGCATGGTGTCATTGACCAGCTAAGCTTTCTATTCATCCTTTGATCCAAAGGATGCCTTTTCTTTTGCCATGAGAAATGCTGGATGAAGGGCTGGTGCACGTACCCGCCGGTTCTGGTACTGGTATTTCTTGAAGACATTATTTACTGTGTCAAGGAGCTCCTTTATTGCACTTGCAATGTCCCTGTTGGGCAAGAAAAAAAAAAAAGAGAATTTGAATATCCTTAGGAGATCCCAGGAAATGCTGGAATTGAATCCCTTTCCAGCAAGTATTTCTTAGGGCAGTCTCTACAGAGGAAGTGGCAGACAGGATGCAGAGAGCCACAGCAGTATCAGGGGAATTCAGCTTTGGAACCAGCAACTTTGGTCAGGTAACACCTCAGGCTCTCATGCAATGGGAACAATGCTGCTACATCTACAGAATTTCAACATTCAGGCCTAAATATGAGAAGTTTGACCTCTCCATCTACAGCAAAATCCATCCTATTGTACTTACTTGATTGTCTGAAGAAACCTCACTCTGTCATTGATCTCATCTGGAATCTTACTAAGAATCTGTTTAAGTGCTCGTGCCTTTTCATTAAGATCTTGGAATTCAGGTTCAGGTCTTTCAATCATATACTCTGGCAAAAAGAACACATTCAAAACCACCATTAGTTTGTCCTCAAGTCTGTAGTGACAGCTGAAAACGTGACACAAAATGCACCAGGACTGCCAGGGTGAGTTTGAAGGTGACCAGCACAGAAACAGCCACGAGCAGAGAACTGCAGTGAATCACCCCTGTGTGAATCAGGACAGTGCAACAATCACCTTTATTACTGCATGCTGGAAAAAGAGCCCATCTTGCTTTATTTGAGACATTAAAGTCATCAAATTCAGTATTAAAATAACTTAAAGCCTGCAGTATATTCTCCTTCTGTGACAGTCTAACTGCTGCTTTTAATTTGAAGCAAGGAAAAAAAAAAAAAAAAAAGGATGTTATACTCCATATTTGCCTTTTCCTGGTTGTTAGCCCTGCAAAAGGTGAACTATGCAGCCATAAAAACATAGCTCTAAACATTCATTTTCTTTCTTTCCTTCTCTTATTAGTCAAGTATGGTTTTCAGGGAGATTTAATTTGTAGTCAAAAATACAATTTTTTTTTCTACCATGCTGAAAAAGTTCTACTAAGAAACAAATAAACTCTTCTGGAAAAAAAGAAAAAAAAGAGAAATAGAGAATTGCATGTCCCTAGTTCAAGTGTAATTAAAAATACAGTTATTCAGCACAGGATTTATTACCTTCTACATCATCAGCTGCCATACGCAGGAGAGACTCTGTGAAATTCACATCCACGCTTTTTTTCTCCAGAATTTTCATGATGATGTCCTGTGTAAGACCTGGGTTTTCTTTTTCAGCCTGTATAGCAGAGGAATTTTATATTCTTAAATATGCAAGACCTGGACGTTGCAAGCACAAAGGTTTTCAACTAAATTGCTTCAGATACTGCAAAAGTTTGCTAGGAACTTTGAAAGTCTTTTGACCAGTAGATTACATTAAAAACGTTATTCCACTAGAAAATTAATTTTTCTTGGACTACATCATTGATTTTGTGTAAGAAACTTTTCCAATAAGCCCTTGCAGTCATTTTAATTTGAGTAAAAAAGGTTTTAATAGATGCCTCTATCCTGTAATATTTCCAGAAACACCAAGCTTTGAGACAAAGATATTGTATTCCCTGGAATTCAAGTCACTCCACCACAGGTGCTGCTCCCCCACCTTCCCCCTGACATTTATAAATGTGCCTCTCATGAATCACATCATATGCTCAGACATCATCTGGGAATTGCTCTTTCAGAAAAAAACCCAGCTTTTGATTGATGACATATCCAAGTACAGAGCTGGATTAACACTGGAGCTGTTCACATCACCTGTGCTGCTACCAAAAAACTGCTCTGTGTGCAAGAAGAATGAGCCTGGGTGGGTTTTTTAGCTGGCACTACCATTTTTACCAACATCACAAAAGTTTAACATTCTTTGCATCCAGCTTAGCTCCTTACCACCAATTGTGAAAACACACAAAACCAACCCACACTTGTAGGAGTTCAATTTGAGACTTCAGACCACCAAGGCACATTTAGATTGAAGTGCAGGAACAGGGAAGTATCCCAGAGTTGCACAGCTCAGGTATGTCATTTTGTTTCAATATTTCAAAAGATCACCACTTCAATAAAGCAGTGTAAAGGAATATCTGTATTTCACTCTTTAGGAATACAATGGAAAACTCAGAAGAACCTTCTTTTCCATTTACTTCTGAATTTCTGGATTTCTTAATTCTGACTCTGGTTTGTTTTCCACGAACACTGAACTTCATCCACAAAAAAAATCCCATTACTACTCATTTTGTAAACCAATTTCAAATTCTGCTATGTGCCTATTGCTCGTGAGCACTTGTTCTACAAATCTTGTGGGTTTTAGACTAAGTTTATTATTTATTCACTGACTGCTCCCTCATTTAAGATTTTGTTCTATATGGACAAGAGAAGAGTCTGTTCAAAATTGCTCATTCAAATTTCTACTCATGACACCTGCAGACATCTCAAACTCCCAGTTCATGCAATTGTCCACTTTATTTTTAGACTACTGGATCAAGCATGAAGTCTTAGATAAAAAGACAAGGAAACAAGAGAGCTGACCTTTCAGCTTCATCATACACAGCTTACTATTGAAACAACCATTTTTCAATGCAAGTTACTTCTCACCTTAATAAAAGCTGCTCTCAGTGTCTGAGCTGCAGACAGATTTACTCTTTCTAGCTGCAATAAAAGTTTAGAATTAGTTATTAGCATTCTGTTGTTATCAGAACAAAACAAGTCAAGTAATCACACCTTGCCCTATAAAGCAGAATGGAAAGGGAGATTGACAAAAGCTTTCAAATTGCTGGTCTCACTTCAGAGATACTATAAAGTTAATCCCAAAGGAAAGAGTTTCACAACCCAAAAATGAAAACAAAAATCACTGGATGTATTTTGCAGCAAAAGTCCAACAGAAGATTTTGAGAACATCTTGGCAATCTCTGATACTCAGAGAAAAACAAATATCCTATTAAATTACAACCATTAGCAGTAAAATTAAAATGCATCAAGCTGTGCACAGGTTTGACTGCCAGAGAATACCAGAGCTGGCATTTTTGTGAAAATTCTCTGTTAAAGGTAAGATAAAAACTCAGGACCAAGACAACCAGCAACCTTTGATGAGCATGAAACTATTTATGGCAAGAAGGGTAAAACAATGCAGGGAGAGAAGATGTGTTAGACAGAGCTTTCACAAGATGAACAACATGTTCCTGTGGCCACATTTCCCAAAATAAAGGGGATTATTGCAGTCCAAGGTAAACTGGAGCTCACCTCATTAAAGACAGGGTACATAACAGCATAGAGAGGCATGGAAACCATAGAAGTGGTCTCTGCTTCATTCTTCATCTCTTCCATTGTCATCCTCATTCAAAGAGCCACTTCTCAAGGGAAACACTATAGAAGCAAAAAACTCCTCATTCACTGAAATGTCTCTTCTTTCTCCTCGTTGTGCAAGAATTGAAGAACTTGGAAAATCTATTGTCCTTAGGGCGTGTGAGAAAAGAGAAAGCAAACACACAATTACAAAGGCTCGTGAGGGACAGGTTCTAAAAATGACAAGGCACAAACCAAGGTGAGTTTTACTGCCCAAAAACCAGGGATTTCTTATTACATGAGTCAAGTAAATGTGGAATGACCACTTGGTGTAACTTCAAAATCCTAACTGAAATGTATTAAGTGAATATTTTTAAAGAAAAGGTGTTGCCACAAGTGTTTTTCCCTTCATGCTCCTACGGAATCAATTCTCCTGAAAGCAGGGATTTTATGTGATATTTACAAAAACCTTGCCACCACTCACAGGCAAGCAGCATAAGGTTCCTGACAACTCCCATCCAGAAAAAGCTTGGGAAGCACTACATGCTGCAACCCCAAACCTCATCCAGATGCATTGTGACTATTAAAGCTACCTATAAATACTCCACATTTTTGCACATGCATCAAGCTGTGATTCTGCTGGAGATCAGTGCCTACTTTCCACCCATCTGAATGTGAACACTACATCTTTGGTTTTATATAAGCTGAAGTCATGTTTCCACTCAGGGTGTGTCCCCAGCTATGTTAACTCAATGGAAAATTATTGTTCCAGTAACTGAACCTCTGTTTTGGAAGTTCTCCACCCAGCCCAGCTCATCATGCCCAAAATGGAAGGATCACTGCTCAGATCCAGAATTTATGTGGAAAAGAAAAAAGGTCACCTTGCAGTTGATAAAAACCCCTTGTTCCAGCCTGCTATATTTTCTATTCATCAGATTATTTTAAAATATTTTATATGACATGACTGAGTTTAAAGACCTGAACTCCAAGTCAGAAATAAAGATATAAAGAAAGATATTAAGGGGTTTAATTTTTAGATCTGCTTGGAGTATTTAATGCACTAGAGGAGGGATTTTTCCTCGTAGTAAGCTCCAGACACCAGGCATTTGCATGTCTGTGTAATTTACTGACATTTTAGTAAGAAGTGAAAAGAGTGAAATGATAAGAAACAGCAAAAACTACTCCAGCAATCAATATCACTTCCTGAGAGTATGAGCAGGTTAAGAACATGCCAAGACATTTCTTCAAGCCATATTCCTCATTATGCTCTGCACTGGCTAAGGATCTTCAGGCTGTTTAAACAGAAGAACAGGTATTTTTTGTCCAGAGCAGATATATAATCATTTAGCCATAATTTTACAAGTGAAATTTGTTCCTGATTACAGTCAGACCACAAATATTGTGCACATCTCATCTGAGCTTATGAACAGTAAAAGCTGAAGAAAAATTAAAATATGCCCACAATTAAAACTTTATACAAGTCTTCTAACATGGACTGCTTATTGCAACACCTCACTTTGTTTCTCTTGCTGTTCCAACCTCAAAGTGCTACAGATGAGCTGATTCCTCCAGCCCCAGAAAAAAGATTCCTGAGACTTTAGAAAGGGGTCTGGATGGAACTGCAATAATCAGGGGTCTCACAACTTTCTCACCCACCCCTGATATTTTACAGCTGTCAAGAACATGGAAGAATACAAGTGAATATTCATCATTCCTCAAAAAGTTGAGCGTTTTCCCAAGAACTTGTTTCAGTTACATAAATTCATGCAAGGTCTGCTCACATGGGGGGAGGGAACTTGTCTGAACAAGTTTTCACTCCCTACTGCAGGTACAAGCTGTCCCATTTATTATCCATGTGTATTCCCTGCTGGATGGAGAGCTGTTTGTTTGGCTGTTCAATTCCTCCTTTCTGGAAGTTCAGTAAATATCCACTCACACATCTGACAAGCACCACCTGCATTCACAGATTAATTTACAGCGAGTTTTTAATCTCTATTCTCAGAGTAATTTTTTTTAAATAGTTAAATCAGGTCACTGAACATTGTTCTACTCTACCCAAAAGATTTTTATCGCAGGAAGAAGGGCAAAAAAGGACAAAATTGCCATTAGATATAATTACTTTGTTTTTATGGGTTAGCAGTATCCACACACACACAGAAGGAAATACTAAGTGAAATGATGGATTTTTATGATGATGAAAACCTATTACACTGTGAGCTACCATGAAGAACTCATTTTCTCCTGAAGAACCATAAGCTATTGTCACTAATCCATGCTACAGTTAAAACCTTCATATAAAAACAATTATACATTATCTATTACCCCTTTTCCAGACACTGACACTCTTAAAAAAAAATACAACACTTGGATTTATATTAACACAAAGGATACCAATTTTGCAACTGAAGAGGTGGGTTTATATATACACACATGCACACAAGAAAGATTTAAGAACATCAAATGCTTTTGTTGCCAAGGTATGAAAAGAAGTATATTCAATTTATCACACTGCTTGTTCATTATTTCAGAAGTCTTCCTGTTTTCCAGAAGATACACTGGGAAGCATCAGAGTGTCATGAAGCACCTGACTGCTAAAATTCCCAAACTTTTCCATTAGGAATCAACTTCTTTTGGATGTAACTTATTAATTTCAGTCTTTGCTAGTGTTAGACAGAAATAATCATTATCTTCACAAAAACTCCATGTCCATTGTGTTCCTGAAAGTCAGTTTATCATAGCTGCCCTATACCATGTCCAAATACCCTTGAAGAAAGTCTCAATCCTGATTAGGGACCAAATCCTCGTGCAAACTGAAGTTTCTGCTTTATTTAGATCAACTATCAGCAAGTCCACTAACCTTCAAAATGGCCTGACTCAAGCCCAAGTTTAATGCACATTATCACACAGCAAGGAGGAGCTCTCAGCAGCTCTTTTGGGATGTGATCAAAAGCAGCTCTGCAGAGCTGCCAGACTTCATGACAGTGTCTTGTACCAGCTTAACTTCAGTTCCTCCAATCTCAAAAGAGCCTTTTCTTTGAGAGGAGTTTACCCTAGTTTCGTCTGTCATCTGGCTTTTTTTTTACATCCTCAAAAAAGGTGGAACAAGATTCCATGAGAAGGTGATTTATTAGGACAGCACAGTGGAGTGGTAGCGTTGAGAAAATCCTGGAAAACTGTAAGGTGTATAAAAGGTGTTACTCTGCTGGCAAACTTGTTAATTGGTCTGAGGGGGCAGACGAGGAGAAGACAGCAGGATACTGCCAAATACCAAACTGAGTGTCAGCCTGATCTTCCTTTTTGTTACAGACACCCCACAGATCCCAGTCTATGGGTGTGCAATGAGAGTCCTGGGAGAGAATGCCCAGAACGATGCAGGGAATTTAAAGAGCATCGAGATTTGTCAACTGAGCTGAAACAGCAGTAAATGCAACCCTGACTACCCAGGCCTGACCCATCAAACACACCAGGCTGTATTCCAAGAGATGCACTAACATGGAATATGTGCTTTCACTGTCAGAATAAATCCTGCATTCTAACTATTAAGTCTCAGCACTAAAATCTGATCCCAGCCAGTCAGCAAACACGGAGAGCTGGTATATTTTAGGTGAGGAATAGATTTGGAAGGTTCTTTGACAGCCCTATTCCCCCATAGCCACCCAATGACATTTTAAATAATTCAGCTGAACTTTAGCAGAAAAAAAAAACCCCAAAACCCAATCCCTGTGAGAAAGGGTGAAGACACTTTCGAAATGTACGACCACCACTGTCAGTGTCTAAGGTGACAATTTGCTTTCTCTAATGTGTGTCATTTACTGAAAGACCTTTGGTCATGCACTTAAATCATGCAGAGCTGCTTCCTAAGAACACAACCATGACCATGTAACTACAGCAGGCAGGATCTTCCCCAAATCCTGCCCCTAGGCCAGGCTGAAGGTGAGTGAGGTTTCCATCAAAGAAGGGTGTTTGTGTAACACTCTTCTGAAGCAGTGCTTAAAGCAAAGAGAGCAGACTCTCATGATTTCAACTTTTCAAGCTTTAAACCAACAGAAGCATTTGGGCATTGGCAGGGTTTCAGCTCTGTCATCAGCAGATCTACCTCTGCACTGAAGTTGTCTCTGTTCCCTTCTCCAGGCTCCATCTACCCTAGATCTGGTAAGTGCTTAGACATTAATATTCTTCTTTAGAAAAGTACTACAAGGAACAAGGCCCAAGGCAGTGATTACAAATATTATTATTTCAATGGTTACTTCAAAATCACAGCTCTACTCCTGCTAGAAAAGACTACCTTACTGCCAAGAGGTTCTGCTCCACTTTTGTCAGTGAGGATTCAAGAAGAAGTTTCACCTTTAACCTGATCTGACATCCCTCAGTTACTAGAAAAAGTCCAGTCATTCAAGTCCAGGAAGAAAGAATGGTGGAAGGGAAATAACAGCATGAATTCCAGCTGAACTCAGAGGCAGAGCTTGAATCAAAATGTAAGACCAATGGGCATGAGAGGAGGGAGTGTAGGTAATTTACTACTGCTGTTGTAAAATTTATGGAAGTAAAAAAAAAAAATTGCAAAATATGCTCTTTTAACTATATACACAACCCATGCCTGTCTTGGCAACTCTGTTTCTGTCATTAATGGTCACTTGGATTAAAAATAAAAACAAACCCTAACCCACACATCTTTTTTTTTTTTTGACAGATATTACTTTACTTGCCACTGTATTTTAATTATCAATTGCAATTGTTTCCCATTGTATGACTTAGATTATTTGATAGAGAGCTTCAAAGCTTTGTTTCAGACACAGAATTACTTTCCTTCCTTTTAAAACTGAGTCTGGGTGGATTCACTGGGATTAGCATACAGATCAAATATTAGGATAACAATCTGTGTTTTAAAATCAGCAATGATAACAAGAGACTTAAAAGGCAGCCTACTGAACTGATTCCATATCCTACTGATTCTTACACCAAATAGTTTCACTGAAGAGTTAATAAAAGGGATGTCACCAGCAAATAGCATTGAAGCTTTGAAAGTGTCTTCAAATGCCTCTCACTAGAACAGAAATACAGTTTTCAAACATCTCCACACACGTGTAACAGTCACCTGCAGTGAAATTCTCTCTGGCAAAGCAGAACTACTTATGCATTTGATTACTGTAAGAGCAGTTCTATGACTAATTCAGAAATGACACAGACCTGTGATAAATCCAAGATGTCTATTTTTAGAACCATATCAACTTAAAAAGCAAAAACCAAGCCTAGCCTGAAGCCAGGCTTATAATCAGCCTATGTTCCTCTGCTGGACTTCAAAATGGAAGTGATTTAATCTGTCCTAATACACCCAGTCTGTGTGTCCCATGAGACCCTACAGTCTGTGCTCCAGTTCCACCAGCCAGCAACACCAAAACTGTTACACAGCACAACTGAAACAGGTCGTGAATGTCGGAATAAATAACCACAACAACATAACCCCCTTTCTCTTTTTCGCCTCTTTGGGAATGTGAAAGCGAAGCCCTTACTTTATCAAGCACGAACAGGTATGACACAGCTCCAAAGGGACAAAAATACATTCCAGCGTGTGAACAAATACCAGAGGAGAATTAGTTCCTCCGATAACAGGAACAGCACAAGGTTTCAGCCACTCGGCATGTGCGAGCTACAGGAAAAACACCAACCCAACTCACCAGTTCAGTGAGCAACTCAATGGGACACCCCGGCCCTGAACACCTCCCCTGACTGCCCAGTCCCTAAGGGGGGCACAGCCGGGGGACCCTGCGGAGAAGGAACCACAGGATCAATCGGCTTGGAAAGGACCTCCAAGCTCATCGAGTCCAACCTTCGAACAAGCACCACCCTGTCAACCAGACCACGGCACCGAATGCCACGTCCAGCCTCTCCTCAAACACCTCCAGGAACGGTGACTCCACCACCTCCCAGGGCAGCCCATTCCGATGCCTAATCACCCCTTCTGTGAATAATTTCTCCCTAAGGTTCAACCTACACCTCCCCTGGCGCAGGAAGGGGGAAGGAGCCGAGGCGCCCTTTCTCCCTGCCCGCCGCAGCCACCTGACAGCGCTCCGCTCCGAGAGGACGAGCTAAAAATAATACACACAAAAATAAAACACATCCGGGCCTGCGCCTGCCGGGCCCGGGCCCAGAGAACCAGCACCAGGCCGGGAACCCCGGAGCGGGGCCAGGCCCCAACCCCCGCGGCCGCGGGAAGGGCGGGGAGAAGGACAAGCCCTCGGCGGTGCCTCGGGGCCGGAGGAAAGAGGTCACCGCCCGGCCGGGAGGGGAAGGGACACCCCGCGCACCTTCCCCGCACGGCCAGGCCGCCCTCAGCCGCTTCCTCTGCCCGGCCGCGGTGCCGGGGGCGGCTCGACCGCTTCTCTCGCAGCCCCGCAGGGCGCGGCGGGCCCCGCGTCCAGCCCGCGGAGCGCCGGGCAGGGCAGGGCTCGGCACCTCACCTGCCCCGGCCCGCCGAGCCCCCGCTGCTCCCGAGGGGCTTCGCCGCCGCCGCCGCGCCGGAAGCGCCCGCGAGGAGCAGGAGCAGCAGCAGGAGGAGGAGGAGGAGAAGGAGGAGGAAGATCCGCGGTGTTACCACACACCAGGCGTTGTCCGGAACCGCGCGCGGGGCCCTGGGGCTCGTAGTCCGCCCTCCGCGACCACAAGCCCCACAATGCCGAGCGGAGCCGGGGGCGGGAGCGCTCGGCGGGGCGGGCCGGGGCGGGGACAGCGCCCGGGCGGAGCGGGGCTCAGAGGAGCCGAGCACAGCCCAGCACGGCAGAGCCGCGGCGGAGCGCGGAGCGGCGGTAGCACCGCCGGGCAGCGGGCGGGGCGGCGGCGGCGGCGGGAGTGCCGGTGAGTGCGCCCGTCCCTTCGCGGGGCTGTGTGACCGAATAAACCGGGCGGCTCCGGCTTATTTCTTACACGGAGCAGCGGCGGTGCGGAGGAGCCGCTGCCCGTGCGGGGGTCGCCGGCGTTCCCTCAGCGCCTGAGGGAGGGGGGGACGGGCTGCGCCCGCTGCGGCGGGAGAGGAGGCGTTCGGGATCGGAGCTGCCTCTCTAACGTGGGGTAACCGGCGGGGAGCGGCAGGCGAGCCCAGAATCCCCTCAGGTGCTCGCTCGGCTCCTGCGGGCGGCCGCGGGAGGGACGCGCTCCCTCTCCGGCCCCGCGGAGCTGAGGCGCCCTCAGCCCCGCTCCTCGGCGGGAGCGCTCCAGCCGGAGTTGTGCTCAGGTGAAGAAAGTGTCGCGGTGCCGTGCCCCAGAACCCGCCCGCGGGTCCCTGCGGCCGATCCGGCCGTTCCCAGCCCGCAGCTGGGCTTCCAGAGCCCGCCCTGTGACCGGCTTCCCCCGCCTGTGGCAGCCCCGTCCTGGCGGCTCGCTCAGCGCGCCGCAGACCGACCGTGCGCCCCGAGTGTTGGCCATTAAAAGAACTAAACTTGTCTATCATTAGCCGAGGTGATTCTGCCCCTAGTAAGCTTTGAGCTTTGGAGTTTCGAATTACGTTGCAGGGAGAGCTCAGTGATTAAAACTGAGTATTAATATTAAAGCTCCAACTCCGTTCTGGGTTCGAATTTTCATTTCCGATGTGTCGCTGTTAACGCTCACTTTTTTTACAGTGCTGATCGCTATTACCTAATGGTAAGGCACACGAATTCCCCAGCGTGAGCATGGGAACGAACAGCCAGAGCATTAAACTTGTCAGGCGTTGGCTGTAACTTCTTGCGGTGCTGCTGGCAAGGTGGGAAGAGTCGGATGCCTGTGGAAACAGAGGGACGGTGTGCTGTGTCCGTGCGTGTTACCCATCCCCATCTCCTCCCTAGGAGTGAGCAAGGACACTGGGTGGGGGAAACATAGGAAAAAAAAAAAAAAAGGCATCTGAATTGTTACACATTATTACGTGTGTGATTTTTCTCCTTCCCACAGCACCTTGTTTTATTTTAATCTGATCGATGGATGATCTCTCACATATCAGATGCTCTACGCATCCTGCTGTTAAAGGGCTGCTTAAAACCTGCATAATGTCTATGAGTTTTGTGCTGTTAATCACCTTTGAGCTCAGATTCTTCAATTTTCCCCTCATTTGTGATGTGATCTGGTGATTTAGTCTAGTGGAAGATTACACGCTTCTGTGTAGGAGAGAGGTGTTTACCAAAATGTTGTAGCATAGATTGAGCCAAACGTCCGTTTAATGGTATTTTATCCTTTCAGTGAAATTAATATATTTTAAATAAAGCTACAAAGCTGCAGTTATAGAGCTGCTAAAACTTTAGATAGTTACCTCTTCCATCAGTTTTGTGATACTTTTCCAGATTCTTTGGAACCAGGTCTTTGTTGGATTTTTGGGCTTGGGTCAGATTCACACTTTGTCGTTTTACATCCATTGTATTTTTCAGAATTGCTCTGGCTTGGTTGAGGGTGATGAGGAATAATTGCCAAGGGAAGGAAGCAGCAGGAATGGTTGATGGTTGTTTTTTTTTAAGGTGTGGGTTGTCTACAGAATTACACAGGGCAGCCTAAAATGTAATACAATGTGAAGGCTTGTGGCAGTGTAAAGTTTCCTGTTAAAGGCAGTCATGAGTTCCAAAATTTGACCTCATGAGACTGTCTGTCCTGTGTTTTCACATCCTCTAGTCCAATTTGAGTTGGGATTTTTAAATTTGCTTTGAGTTTGTCTCTTTGTCTGCCACTGTCAGCGATTTGCTCACGTGTAGATGAAAGTTATTCGTGAATGTGTCAGTCATCTCCTTTCATATTCAGGGGTGAACAGTTCCAGGAACACTGTTGTTGTAATAACTCTCTTGAGATTTATTCTGTTGTATGTAAATGTTGTATTTAGGTGTAGCTTAGTTCAGTTTGTAACCTTGTGTATTGCAACACGTAGCAATGAAAATGGGTTAGTGCTGGTAGAATTCTTCACAGCAAGATTTGACTGCTCCCTGCTCTTTAAAGGCTTTTTTCAACGAGTGCTTTACTTCTCAAAATTTCAAGTTTGTTTTTTGGGTTGCTCACCATCAGTGAAGACACATTGTTGGCATGCCTGAATACCTTTTAAAAGAATTTCTAGCAATTTGTGTTCTGTGTGGGCAATACATTATTCTGTCTGTGTAAAGCACAGGCTGAATTAATATAGGGTACATCTGTCCTATACTCAGTTTTCAGGCTGTTGTTATCTGAATTAAGCTATGTGTTCAAAATAACATTAAAAATTGGTGTGTAAGCATGGTTTTCAAAGTTAATGTTTGGTTTTCTCTATTCTATATATGCTTGCATTTCTCTGATACAGTATAATGGGCAGATGGTAGGGAAAGATGTCTGTATAGTCAGCTGTAATTAGTGATAAATGTGTCTTTATGAATATATACATACTTTGTGTGTATGAAAAAAGAGTAGTTAAATTTGGAAATCCCTGAAAAGTTTTTGGGTTTAATTCCTGTCTTCTCAGCGTGGTCTTGTGAACTGGGTGACTGAACATTAGCAGAACTTAGAGGTGAGGAAAATAACATCCCGTGCATTCCTGCAGGAGGAAAGGAAATGCTTTCTGAGCCTTGAATTATTGAATTGACAGAAGGACACGTTTTCTGTAAACTTCTCTGTGAAGCAGTCCTGGAAATGAAGCTGTAGCCACTTCAGGACAAAAGAATTAATCCCATAGTTCAGTAATAACGGTGAAGTTTTTGGCTCTTGTTTTCCCTCTGTACTTGGCATTTAAATCAGTAGAAAATGACAGGGATGTAGGGATGCATTGATCCCGTTAAGAACGAGTTTATTTCTGGTGTAAATACCTCAGTGCAGTCACTAGAAAGGTTATGTGGGAGAAGGGCTGTAGCTATAATGTGAGAGTAGTTCCTTGCCTGGCTGTGGCTTGGGTAGCTCTCAGCAGCATCTCGTTTGGTGGCCATAATGAAGTATCTGTGATAAAGAATTATTCTTATGTGGTGTGATTAAAATATCAGCTCTAAGGTCGTGTTCTGGTTTGTTTAATACACTTCAAAGCTAATGATTATGAGAACTGCAGACCGTGGCTAATGGGATAAAAGCTGTGTGAGTTATCCATGTCCTTTTTGTGCTTTTGGAGTCATTGCAGAGCAGCTGTGGCTGTGAGATGGGAAAAGAGGAAATTTCTTATTCATACAAGCTAATGAGTTAAATGTGTGCATGGCTTTTGGGTTAATGAGATTTGACCTCGTGTGTTGTGAAAGATTTTTGGTTTCGTTCAGTTTTTAAATATTGTGATAATTCTTGAGAGGTATTTTTGCAGACTTTGAGACTCTTCTTTCAGGAAGAATCAATAATGACAAGTAATTTACTGCCTGGAAGAAGAAAGTTAAACCAATGTGGTGGTATTAGTTTTAACCAACTAGCTTCCAATTTATAGACTGGCTGTCTTTACACTAATTTATATACTTTGTGTACTTCCACCCTGAAGTCTTTCATCATTGCAGCTAAAGAAATAATTGCTTAATAATGCTCTCTCTTCCTACTCTGCTGTGTGAGTCTGACAGTTCCAACCCCATGATGGCTTGATGGGCCTAATGGACAATCTGCTGCTTCTAGAAAGATCTATTGTGTCCCAATCAAAACTGAAGCTGTGCCATATGTGCAGGGGGATGTCAGATGTACAAACCGAGCACTTGTTAGCCAGCAATGATCTCCCCAGACCACGGAAGAGCTGCAGCTCCCGTGTTTTTTTCTTCAGTTTTTGTCATGAATGTTTCTGCGTGCACAGTAGGTTTGGGGGGATTTCGTCACCTCAGAAAGAGAACTCTCATTTCCTTTTTAACCTTTCTGCACAACACACTTAAAGGCTTTGTTTTGATCTTGCAGTTCTGAGAACTCTGCTCAGATACCACAGAAAGCGAAAGCTTTAATTCCCCTTGCAGCAAGGAAAAAAAACCCCAAACACTGCTCACCAGTTGCATTTTGCATCTGGTACTGTTTGAGCAGCCATGCCATCCCAGCCTTGATTCTCCTGTGGAAGTTTGGAGTGAGCTGGAGGACTTGGACATCTACTTTTCACTGTGATTTTTTTTTTTTTTAACTGCCCTTGGCATGTCAAGGTAGTGTTAAGAGCGTGGGTACTTTGCCAAAGACAGCCTGTCGGAACTGCTCAGCATCACTCAGCCACTGGAGATTGCCTCCTTCCCTGGCACAGCAGCAAAGTGCCAGGGTTTGGGGACTGTCCCCGTGTCTGAAGTGATGTTTGCTGCCCTAGTTTTCCCCATACATCTCAGTTATGTAAGTTGGAGTTGGAAAGTGAGGTCTAAAGATTTAAGACATCGTTTTTTAATTGGTACACCAAAACTGCCCTTTTCCGATGTTGTTTTTTTGTTGGTTTTTTTTTTCCCCCACTTTTAAATTAAAGCAGCTCCTGGAGCATTTAATGACTGTGTACTTCACACAGCAATTGGAGTTCACTGAAGCAACTCATGTTTTCTCTCTCAGATATCTTTTTTCTCAAAAGAAGCATTTGCTCCAGTTTCTAAACTATTTAAAGCAATTAATCAAAACCTAAGATGACAGGAACAGCTTCTGTAATATCAGGTCTTCAACTTCAGATGAGGTGGATGCAAAGGGTAAGTGCCCAAGTCCCCACAAGTGTGTGTAAAGCCTGTAGGTGAATGATGACCTTTTCATCTGCTAAGAGATATGAGAAGTGGGAGGAAGAAGACAGGGGAGCCGAGTTATTTTTACTGTAAATATGTCAGTTTATTGACTTGTTAATTCCAGATTTATTCAAAAAAGCAGGAGGAGGAAACACTAATGTCTGCCAAAACCAAAGTAATTAGTGGGAGTTGAAAGATGTCTAATGACTCTTACAAGTGTTAAAGAGGAATAAACTAGTCTCTTATTAAACTGGATATGGACTTTTAAAACACTGTAGTAATTCTATTTTATCTTTAAAACATGTGCAATTGCATATGGTAAATAAAAACCTCTTTATTAAAGTAACATTGTTTATTCACAGTAACATTACAGGCAGAAGGTGGGGTTTTGATTGGGAAAAAAATTCAGAAACTGAAGCTGACTCCACACTTCTAAAATAAGGGTTCAGATAACACTTGACAAAGCTGATGTTTGAGTTGAAGATGACAGAAGAGTTTTAGATTAATGCTTAATGTGCCTACTATACCTCCTTGGTCTAGAGTGACAAACAGGATCTTGTTTCATGACTTCATGTGCTGTGGAGCAGCTTCTCTTTTCTGTGCCAAGGGACTCTGGTTGTGATCAGTCCAGTCACAAGATTCATCAACACATCTGCTCTCCTGGTTCTGTCTGTCCAAGGGAGTTGTTGGTGGAGATCTGCAGTCTGGGGAGCTGGGAAGGAGAGGACAGCAGGGTCTGAGAATCTGAAGAAGAAGCAAGCCAAGGGTTAGGAAGAGCAGCTATCCAGCAGCTGGCAATTAAACCTGGGAGATTCAGAGCTGCACCCTTTAATTCAGCTTTGGGCTGTGGTTGCTGTGATCTCATTTCCATCCTGCAGTAATGCTGACTTAAGTGTGACAGATAGGGATTATGTGTTGTCCCCAAGTGGTAATAGTGAAAGTCTGGGAGGGCTCTTTTGCCTTTGCCTTGGGTCATTCCTCTGCATCTGAACTGAGCCTTCCCTCTCGATCTGCTGGGCTGCTTTATCTGCTCCCCTCCATGGCCAGCCTGCCCCCAGGGATCTCCCTGCCCATGCTCTGCTTCCCTCTTCTGTGCCCACAGCGCCCTGTGCTCCTGCAGTGTGTGGGAGCACATCTCTGCTTCTTTTCACCTCTAAGGCTCCTGACTTCTGCCACTGCTGCAAGGACTCAGAACTGTGTCTGTGGTGCTTTGCAGCTGGAATTATTCCTGTTCTTCCTGGTGGTCTGTGTGTGCATGCCTGGCTGCAGCTCCCCTGTTCATTGTCACCTGTGTGGTCGCTGCAGGCACCAGCTCTGCTTGCTCTGAGCTGGCTGCAGGACAGTGCCTTGGATTAGCCCTCCCCACATCTCTGAGGCACAGGGAATGTCCTGGTGTCACCAAACCCCACCCCATCCCTGTCATTTTCTATTGCTTTACATGCCAAGTACAGAGGGAAAACAAGAGCCAAAAACTTCACTGTTATTACTGAACTATGGGATTAATTCTTTTGTCCTGAAGTGGCTACAGCTTTATTTCCAGGACTATTTCACAAAGGAATTTACAGAAAATGTGTCCTTGGGGTTTGGTTTCAGAGCTTTTGGAATCTCCACTTGCTCAGGAGCTGCTTGGCATCATCTGTGGCTGACAGTTCCCATCTGCTCTTCCTATCGTGCCTCTGTTAAAATACTAAAGAAAGCAGGATATTAGATATATGAGAAGATACCAAGGAAAACAAATATTAGAAAAAAAGCAAGCAGAAATATTTAATTACAAGGGCTGTGGAGCAGCAGGGCATATAAGATACCCATGACAGTGAGTAAGAATCAAATTGACTGTAAGTAGATCTATTTTGAGGGGATGATATGCATGAAGCGAAAAATGCCATTAGTAGTTTATCATATAGAAATGTGAGGGAGGAAAATGTGCATGCAATATTAGAACACAGTGCACTTGTGGATTTGACATAACAGATAGCAGGTCCTCATATATGAAGTGACAGCAAAATACCCTTTAGCTGCAAGGGGACAAGCTTTCACTCAGTCACAATGCAAGCAAGCTCTTGAAGTGATGGAAGCATATTTCCTAAGAAGAACACGAGGACATCTCGTATTTGGAAGGGGAGAAAAGCAGCAGGAATTCAAATCTGCATCTAAGAACTGTTACAAGGATCTGGGTCTCATAAGTATCTTTGTTACCTTTAGTGAAAGCCCTATGGAGATAGAGGTATGAAAATGTGTTCCCACTATTTTGTCATCTCAGCATTGGTAGAAACAAATTAAATTGATTTGCACCATCCTTTCCTAATCCTTATCCGTGTAACTATCCTATCCTGGAGTTATTCCTTAATTCCTTAGGAAGTGTAGGGCTTTGGAAGAATCCCTGGAAACATTGCTGAAGCACTCAGAGAGTAAGGACAAAATTAATTTTTTGCTTTCGAAGGCTCTAGGATTATCCCAGGAGCTCAGAGAAGGTAACACCAATGGATAAGATAGTTTTAAGGGAAGAAGGTAAAAAACATTATTGTTTTTAGATCTTTTGGTAGTGGACAAGTCACTTAATCTTAACTTAACCTTTCTCCAATATAAAATGAAGACAGACTCTTCCTACTCATACAAGCTATGAATGCCTGTGAAGCATCTGGGGTTAATTTATTAAAGGTAAAGGTCTATTTGCCTGTGATTAATACTTTTAGCAACCTCAGTCTCTGTAAGCCATGTAAGCAACTAGCTGGGCATCTCATTCATCAGGCATGGTGATCTTTGCTGGCTCACAGCAGCTTGGTATAGATTTTTAGAGACACTAGATCGTTCCTATTACTTACTTGAAGGATAAATTGCAACATTTGTCATGGCATTCCCATTTTTATTTTGTAAATCTTTCAATACCGTGATTGGAGAACACTTTGCAAGCCAATAAGTGCAAATCCCAGATATTGTTGGGATTGTAAGGGTATTTTGTAAGGGTACTTCTGATCAAAGTAACAAATAGCATCAATGGACTTGCCCAACACATTAAACGTTGTCAAGAAATATTTTCAAGGAGGCCATTAGAACACAGCATTCATTTGGAAAATATTTGGAATAACAACCTATCATTCACTCATAGAAAATTTCGGTGTTGGGTTGCATTTCAGTCAAGAAAACACTTGATATCCTTTAGAAACCAGAAATTGTGCCATCTCTGAAGCCTTGCGAGGTTGTGCCGAGGCAGGAAGCAGCACATTAATGTGAAATTTCCATCTTTTTCACGCTTAAGCGGAGCAGATCCAAAGTCAGTTCATTCAACAAAATGGCAATTTGGATCTGTTTTACAGAGCTCACTTGAGGCAATGTGCTCTTGCTAGTTCACTTTAAATATGGATTCTGTGACTATGGAAGATTTTTGCATATTTCAATTACCATTAGTTCTGTTTGCTCACATTTTACCTGGTTGACTTGAGAAATAAAGTTTTCCTGGGTATCTTTTGGCATATACAAAATCTAGTTAATTAAGACATGCTATACTTTCTCCCCAGAGTCAAAGTATAATGTTCAGCTGGCCGACTTGCATGAATAATCCATCACTGTGAATCATTAATTTAGAAGACAAGCTATGGTAATTGATGTCTTTATGCAAGCTATGGAAATGCTTAGGGAAATTGCTTGTTTTTTTTTCTTGTTAGTTCCTTTTGGTTTTTTGGGTTTTTTTTTTCATTTGCTTTGGAATATTTCTAGGCCTGAGTAGTGCAGATTCTGAAATAGATTCATCTGAGATTAAGGTTCCTGGGGGAATGGGATCATTTTCTTGGGTTTGAGCAAAAATCTGAATATTTTTCATCTGAAAATCATAAGACTTAACCTCAAGCTAATCTCGTGTGCATACATGGTATGAACCACTTTAAGTTTTGGAAGTTTCTAGGAAAAGGACCTGGCATGGTGGTCTTAGCAGTGGCTTTAATGTGGTAAAAATGCCTTTAAAAATTCCTGTCCTAATGTGGTAATGCAAACAGGGATTGCAAGCACTGCCTACTGGCTAAGTTGGTATTTAGACCTTCCTTTATTACCCTGAGTTGCCATCATGTTTTTGTATCAAACTAAGCATACAAAAGGCTGATGATATGTATATTTTGTTGGAATATATATATATATATATAGTTGGAATATGTACATTTGAAGATAATTTATTACATAATTCATGTTACATTATACTGTAACCATTATGTCTCTGTGGCATGAAAAGTTTACTCACTTTGTTTCCTTTCTGGGAATCTCTTCCCTTTCACTCATAATTGAAATATGAGGGTTTGCTACCAATTTACAATTATTTTGTCTGCCTTCAGAACAAGGAAAAGGCAGTTGGTTGGTATTGAATGGGAGCCAGCAGCTTGGTGGCATTTCAAAAGTGGGATAGCAATAACCCATATATGACTTAAAGCATATATATATATAATATAATAATGTCATATGTGCAGCATATTAAAAAGTCTTTCTGTTGATGTTAATGGGATTTGGACTATAACTACATAGTACTATGATGGTTTTTATTCCATAGAGGAAAGTTCCTAAATGTTTCTTATGTGTTCTGTAGGTGAAATGCAAAGTGGACCATTTCTACAGATAGATTTGAAATGTAACAATCCTGAAAATGAGCAGGCAGGCTTATTTTTTGTTCCTTTTTTTTTTACCCTTGAATATTTACTTCCCATTTAGGCATCAAACAAGAGGCTTATTTGATCTCATGTGCTTGGCTGCTCCTGTTTGTTCCCAGCTGAGCCCTGATGTGCTGCACTCTGAGAAATCCAGCCCTGAATTCTGACATTTTACTCAGGAGCAAGAAGAGAACATGCTCCCAATAAATTCGCATTTGAGCTGAATTCAGATAGGTTCTGCAGTTTGGGTTCAGTTTCATAAGGTAGGAGAGGTGAAATGCTGCTGATAGCTGCAGTTATTGAAAAATGGTAATCACAACTTTCATAAAGTGAGATAAGCCATGTTTATTAATGTTTTCTGTGGACATAGAATGACTTGGCCCTGGGACATTAAATGCCTAAATGGGTTGTGTAATTAGCTTTTTTCCACTTACAGATCAAGCAGCTAAACACACAACTTTTTTTCTGAGCAGCTCAAATTATTTTTGTCCTGTTAGTTTAAGCCAAAGGAAAACAATTCTGACTTTTCAGGGGTTTTTTTAAGTAAAATCAGAGCTGCACAGTGAACAGAGCTGGGGTCCTGGGGAGGTTTCTGTGCCAGCCATTAAACTCATAAACCAGGGATGATTTCTGTGTTCCCATCCCTGACACAGTACAGAGGTTTGAACCTTACTGGCCTGCTTTGGCAGAGAATTCCAAAATCATTGAACCAAAACTGTGGCATGTAGTGGCTGTGGGTAGAGACCTCCCCAGGCAACCTTTTCCAGAGCTTTCTTGTGTTTGCCAGCAAAATTCTATTGTTTAAGTCGAGCCTGATGTTTTCTTACTACAGTTTGAAACTCAGTTTGTCCCATCCACTGTCCATACACAATCACAGCAATATTTTGGTGCCTTTTTTCTTTTCCTTCAATGATTGATATCAAAGAGAGGGACTGAAATAAAACATCCCCAAACCGGCCAAGTTTGAGCTTTTAAATCCGTATTAATTTCATACTTGGCTACCTCAACTGGCATCATTGTTAGTCCAATTAAAAAATAAACACCCGCCCTAAAGAATTTGCAGCCAGGCTGTGTCACACTCAACCCTAAAGGAAAATGACTTAGGCATAGGGAATATTCCTGGTCTTTCAAAGGCACTGCTTGAGTGCCTGCCAAATGTAAGCTTTTTTCCCCACAGTAACCACCTTGACCTCTTTGACAGTATCATAAACCAAATAAATACACAGCAAAATCCCCAGTTTGATCAGGACATTATAGAGGAAAATTTCTCGTCAGGATTTCTGGTTAAAGTAATCTCAGCAGTGCCCGCAGGGAGTGAGTGGGGAGTTGCCAGTGTCAAATAGGATGTAAATATTTCTCTCCCTGAAACAATTCAGCAGAAAGACCTCTGAAAATCTGAACAACCTGAGGACTTTGAGGTAGTTAAGCTCTAATTTTGTAATGTCATGGGTTGACTCTTTCTATATAAGACAGGTTAACCGAGTAGGACCTTTAAAATGAGAACAAGGAAATGTTTGTTTAATAAGGCCCCAGTAAAGATTTTTTTTTTTTTTCCCTAATGCAAACTCCCTGAATGGGGGTGCAAAAGTGTTTGAGGTTAGGGATCAGCTGTGGCCATTCAGGCTTGTAATTACAGCTGTGATAAGTGTGTTTTCAAGTCTTGCTGTGCTAAGAGTTTTCTTAATCCATTATTTTGCCAGGCCTTTCATTGCTCCTCCTAGTACATTGTAACAATCCCTGAAAACTTCTGAATCATGGGAAAGCGAGTGTTAGGCTATTAATTTCTGCCTCTATAGAGACATAAACTTGAGTCTTGCCTGGGCAAGTGCATGGCCATGTCTGACATCAGTAATACTGTACTTGGGAGGCACAGTAAGCACCAAATACTACAGCTCTGTGGGGTGAAGACTGGACTGTTTAAAGTCAAGCTTTTTAAAGCAGCATTGGGGAGACAAGTGTAGTGAACTTCTGGTCCATTATTAGTAGCCTTGGTTACTGTGGGCTTTGGGAGCTGGAAAAGAAATGCCTCCTGGTGAAGGCTGGATGTCTTCTGCTGTTGGCTTCCCTACATTTTTATGGAAACAAGCACTGATGTCTCAGCTGGTTGCCCTTTAAGTGCAGAAATTCACACCACTGAATGTCCCACAGGTTTGGACACTTGATCCAGTGGAGCTGCTGTCACCTCTACACAGGGCACCTTACTGCTTCACACAACAAATCTCAGTGGTGCTCTTCACTTCAAGGTAGCGTAATTCTGTGTATTCTGCCATGGATGAATTTGAACAGAGAAGAAATAAACTTGAAAGTAACTTTAGGTGGATGATTTCATGCTCTGAAGTGGGCCAGCTGTAATTTTGGTGTCTCATGTGTCCCAATGATGAACTCTGATGAGACAGAGGGGGTTGTGCTGCACAGGCCACAAGGTGCACAGCTGATCTGTGTTTGCTGCCTCAGGGATTCTCAGAGTTTGGTGCACTGAGAGATGAGCTGTTGCCCATTTACACCTGGGGGTGTATTTGGATCCAGTGGCATAGCTGTCCTGTGGTGACTAACTAAAAAAATGTGTGTAATTTGGGCACTGCTTCTCATCCAGCTGCACCAGCTCCAGGAGGTCTGTGTGAGGCAAGGCTTTCTGCCTGCCTGTTGCCTAATGAGTTTGCTGCTGAGACATATTGACTGAAAATTAAAATATTTTTTCTTCTCTGACTATATTGATGGAACTGCTTGGCACACACTGGATCTGAATTCCTTGCTTTGAGGTGCAGCTGTCCACCTTGTCTATTTGACAACTTAATTTAGACATAAAAACCAGATAACCCATGTAAATCTTGAAAATTGGGATCTTACATATAGGCTCAAGAATTCAGGTTAACCTACTTAGGTTTGAAAGCCACGCTAATTAAAAAGATTAACCTAATTTTAAATAAGTGTATGTGTTACCCACCAATGGAAAATGTTGGATGCACATGAACCATGGCTCATCATATAAAAACTGGGAGTAGTGTCATAGTCTTTCTAGCAAAAGGTAGAATTAATATTAACTTGCCATAAGAAAACATCTGAGCCTTGCTGGAAAACAGGTTTGGTTTGGGGAGGGGAGACAATGGGGTTTCAACCTCCAGTTTTCATTCTGGGTGTTGAAATGATTCCTTTCTTTAAGGTGCCGGATTTTTCAATTTATAAAAATCTCAAAAGAAAACAAAACCAAATCCAACCCACTCAACCAAAAAAAAACCCCAGACATCCTCTGAAGAGCACAGCACGAGCGTGTTCCTGGAGCCTCAGGGAGGGTGTGTGGATGTGAGGCAGCAGAGCACAGCACGAGTGGTCTGTTCCTCCAGTGCTTTGTGATTGCTCTTGTTCATGGGAATTGCTGCAGCATTTACAGTCAGGTCTAACGTGATGCAAACTCCTCTGTGTGGGAGAATAAGCAAGATTAAGACAAATTCAGCTCCCTCCATGTGGTGTTTAAATGGCTCATCATGGAGTGGGTACTTGGAACAGCGTCAGTTCCCATAAACACAAACCAATGAGGCTTGAACAGTGAGCGCAGGAGTGAGCTCCAAGGCCAGATTCCACCTTCCAGGCACAGCTTGAGTGCTGGACTCTGAACTGAGCTGTTTTGTCCATGGTGAGCCCAGAGTGATGTTTCAATAGCCACAAGCCTCCAGGACCAGGATAAATGAAACTATCAGAACAAAAATGTGAATATTTTATTCCCCCGCCAGTAAAACCAGGCTTTTTTGTCTCTGACTGAAAAAACTATTTGGTTGTTGTGTCTCTTCTGTTGTGGATAAGATGCCTGAACAGCAGGAAGCAGTTTTTCCTCCCTGCCTTTCTGTTTCTAACGTTCCAGTTTATCCCTTAAAGCTGCTGTTGTTCCTGATATTCTCTCTGAACAATTCAGAAACACATGCAGGGCACCAAGCTCACTTGTTGTTTTCATGCCCTGCCAGCTCTCCGAGTTAGAGCAGCATGAGGCTGCTACTGTCCCATTTGTTGGCTTGTGGGGTTTTTTTCCTTGAGTTGGTAAGTTCATGGATGCTTGTGAAGAAACAAGAGTGAGGAAGGACGTGAATGATGATGTGGAGACAAAAGCATGAGGATTTAATGGCAATTCTGTCCACTGTGCCCTACTGGGTGGTTCATTCCTCCTGTCTAGATCTGACTTGTCTGTGCTGGTGTCTGGAGTCTTGTCTGTAATGGGGCACATGTCCTGGTTACTTGCTTTTTTTAGATATTTGCAGAGCTGCTCTCAAGTGCAGGCAATCTAAAACCACAATTGTTGAGTTGTAGAAACCATAAAGATAAGAGAGACAATCAAAAATATTAGAGAATATATGAAAAATACCAGCAAAGTAAATAGCAGTGATGCTGAGGCCTGAGAGGCAAGAATTGGAACTGGCCTTAGGGTAGGAGGAAAGAGGAGTTTAATTTTCTTCTCCGTGTGGAATTCCCATGCTTCTCACTCCTTTGGGAAAAGCAGTGATCAACATCCTTCAGATCAAAAAGAAATTCTTATGGAGTGCCTTGTTGGAGGTTTTCCACTGTGAAAAATACAGAGTGAAAAAAACCTGCTACTGGCTGAATTTGGCATCAAGATTATTCTGTAGTTTTTAGAAAAAAAAGTCTGTATTTTGTAACAGATGTTATTCTGCTATGTTAGAGAAATATTTGAAGTAGAGAGGCTTAATGCTGAATTTTTCCCTCAGCTACTGATATGCTGAAATGTCCTTGCTCAGTGACTCCATTTTGCTGGTTCAGAACTGAACCCCCTCTGAGCAACTCTTCTTTCTCACCCTTTTGTCTCTGAAGACTTTGTGCTAGACCAGCTTTAGAGCTTTTTGTCATTCTCATTTTGTGTCTCAGCCCTGGCTCTGCTGCTCGGGCTGGGTGCATTTTGACAAGGCAGCTCTTTCAGCTGGTTTTAAACCTGGGCTTTCCTAAGCCCTGCCTGGTCCCTGGCCATGCCAGGACAGCTCTTTCAGCTGGTTTTAAACCTGGGCTTTCCTAAGCCCTGCCTGGTCCCTGGCCATGCCAGGACAGCTCTTTCAGCTGGTTTTAAACCTGGGCTTTCCTAAGCCCTGCCTGGTCCCTGGCCATGCCAGGACAGCTCTTTCAGCTGGTTTTAAACCTGGGCTTTCCTAAGCCCTGCCTGGCCTCTGGTTGTGCCAGGACAGCTCTTTCAGCTGGTGGCCCTGTCCTGGGCACTGATGCCAGGGCTGCTGGGTGGGCTCAGCACTGAGCTGGTGCTGCTGTCAGCACTGAGGCTGGCAGGACAGGCTCTCTGAGGTGTGCAGCTGCTCCCAGGAGTGATTTGGGCTGGCTGGAAGCTCAGCAGTGGCTGCTGCAATCCTGAATTTTCCATGGAAAAAGGGACCGTGCAGCAGAGAAGCGCTGGAGGAACGGTGTCCGTGCATTATAAACAGGAGACTTGGTAATGACGAATTGCTGCTGGTAATTAATCAGGGTATAACATCTACTTTGAGTGCTGGGGTTAATTGTTTGGGTTTTTTTTTTCTAAAGCAATCTCTGTCTTATTACTGTACTGTAAGAAAGTAATTCTGATCTCAGAAGTGTTAGCAGAAGTGAATAATAACTCTCCTGGCAAGAGGGACGTTACCTAAATGCAGATGGAGCCCAGTGTTGATTGCAAGGCTGAAGCCAATATTATTTTGTAGGAAAACAAGCTGGTTTGTATGTCATGCTTGCTTTCAGTTCATGCACTGACAGACCCCTCTTCTGAAATCCTGATGCATTTTAATTAACTTTCTTCATCATCTTGACATAGCTATACCATAGCCTGATCTCTTTTCTTCTGAAGTCCTTGTGAAGGGAGCTGGACAAGGTATGGAAGAATTAACTTCTACTTTGGTCTTTTGAAATGATGTTTCACACCATATATTTTTTCTATTTAGTTTTTCTGGGATGATTTAATGATTGTCACTGTTCATTGTGTTTTGTTAAGGATATTTGAAAACTTTCCCGAGTTGGTGGATGGGCTTTTAAAAGACATCCAACAAAGTGTCCTCCAGAGATGCACAATTTCTAGGTCCTTCTCATGCAGTTTTCCCTATTCCTACAACCCTAAGTAGTGAAGGGTTCCTGTTCTGTTTTTGTTTCTCCTTAATTAGTTGTGTCTTTTAGTCCTCCTACTTTGGAAGGTTTAAAATTGGCTGTGAGAGCTTGTGTAATGCCAGGCAAAGTACACAGACTAATGGAATGTATTCGAAGTGACTTTATGTATAAATAGGGAGTTGCAAGAAACATGCTTGAAACACTGTATTCCAAACACACTTGCTGTAAATGCTTCCACAGGATGTATTATTAATATATTTTGGTGCTGCTGAAACTGTAATATCATCATGCATTACAGCAATATCTGTGACATAAGTGACAGCTTTCATCACTTATAAAACTACGCTCCAGTACATGCAGGAATCTCGCCTTTAGACTCCCAACTGCAGTGATTGCATCTGGCAGTTGCATATGGTGAAACTTAGCTACTGCCCTTTTAATTAAATTATAGTGGGAGCTCGGTGATCAACTGAGTTTCACAGGAAAATAACAGAAATGGGACTTACTGTAAGGAAGGGAAATTGTGGTACGTGCAAGAGCAGGCAAGAAGTTGTTCTTGTGTCTAAAATAACTGATTGCAGTGTTCTCTCTCTGCTGCTTGTGATGGAAAGAGACTGTTGCAGAATTAGATCTCACCCTTCCTTTCCCAGATAGCCCTTAGGAAATCTGAGGGAGGAAAAGGAATGCTGCTGTCTCATCTGGGGTGTCTTCCCTAGATGGCTGCCCCCTGAGTGGATTGAATAGCACTGAAAAGTCATTGCAGAGGTAGAATGTGTCAGAATTGATTCTTGAGAGCCTCTGAGACCCAACTTCCCCTGCTGTGGCTGGGCACTGTCCCTCCTTCCACAGCAGTCAGGTCAACATCTTCAGCAGCAGACCAATACCTCATTCAGAGAGCTGTGCAGGACTGACTGCCCTCACTGGGACAGAAATGGGTGGTAAAAACCACCAAATCCAAACAGCCTGTGCCTCACTAAGATGCTTTGATGGAACTTGCCAGGTAGAGTCCCCTTCTGGTCTGCTGCTAGCAGATGCTGTGTAGTATTTCAGTCTCAAGCCTTGAAGCTCTCCCCAGTCAGACTGTGTTGACTTTCCCAGATGAGCCACAGGCACACCCTCAGTTCTGAACCTTTTAGAATCCCCAAGTTCCATAATGCTTCAAATTTTCTCCTTCCCAGAGCTTGTGGGTTTTGTGTTCTCTTATTTATAGCTCTTGCTTTGTGGGGCACACTGGAGCTGTCAAAAATAAGGCACTCTGCCAAAGTATTTCTAAAAATTTGTTTCTCCTAGACAGAAGAAACAAACAGAGAAATTGCATGTGAGTCCTCCCAACTGCAGGCCTTACAGCAGTAGATCTGGAAACAAGACCACCTTTTTAAGTGTCTAGACATGTATTTAGATGTTCGCTTCAGGCTATTCAAATTTAAGTATTTTGGACATGGCTTCTCAGCATCTCTTTTTATTTTTTAATTGGAGCTGAGGGAATATGCTTGAGGAAGCGCAATTAAGACAACTTTGGCTTGCATAATTGCCTCAGCAGGTTAGTGACTCAGTGCCAAGCTCCATGAAAGTTTAAAAACATTTGGGATTCAATGGGAAAAATTGTCAATATGGAATTTTTCAGTGTACCACTTGCCTTTCAGGTTTTCTCAATGCTCCTGGTGCCGTGGGGTCATTTAAAAACCAGAAATAAAGAATCCTGAAGGGCATGACTTGGCTGTGTATTGGAGAGCAAGGTTTTAGTGTGGTCCAAACACTCCTATGGAATGGCTCTTCCTTGTCTTAGTCACTCTATACTAGAGGTTTAAATGCCCCACTATTTCCTATATCGTTTTTGTGCTGCTCTCAAATGAAATTACCCTCAAGGTTTCCTGCTCCAGAAGGCAGTGACACCATAATTGACAGATGGTGATAAAATCCCTTAACTTATTAATAAGTGTTTGTGCAGATTGAGATATAGATGTCATTGCACTGAGACAAACTGATTCCAGCAAGCTCAGTGCTCCCACCTGTGTCTCTAGAATCTCTTCTTGACAAGCTCAGATGCTCACATAGGCTAAGGGTAAACATTTTTTAGGGATAAACGTATTTTGCAGCACAGAAAATGTAAGTACATCCCCTAACATGAAGGAAGCTGCCTTGCTGGCTAAATGGGACAGGTGTCATAGCGAGCAGTGATGTGCCTGCCTGCTGTCCAGGGAGTGGAGAATTTCCCAGGGTTGTCACCACTTCCAGGAACTGCACTACAAACACCCAAAGTACTTTGCAGATCCCTTCTTGTGCTGCTTGCACTGTTCTCGATAGCTGTAGCTTAAAACATTTAATGGACATTTGGTTGTTTTCCCATTTCCTTGGTTGTATTCTGGTGGTTCTAAGCAGCAGCACCTCCTGAATTGTGCAGCTGCTGCTGTGAGGGTTTGTTTGATTTTCCTGCTCTCACCTCCAGGTGGGCTCTGTGTGGCAGCCCCACGTGTGAGCACATCCCCGTGTGCTGGGTCCCCAGTAGGATATTTGATGCCCTTGCACTGCTGTCCCCTGGACACCTGCCTGTTTTCCTGGCTATGAAAAAGAAATTATTTCTCAGGTGGAGCCAGCTCAGGTTGGAGCTTTATTTCTCAGTCCCTTTGCTGGAGTGAGAGAGGGGCTGAGTGCTGGGGAGGAAAAGGGAGATGAGCACAGTGAGCAGCTGATGGGAGGAAGTGTCACGTTACTTCTGTGGGGTTTTCCTGTGGTAACACCACAACCTTCTGGAGGTGAGAATGCTTTTGCCCCAGTAGTGCTGGCTGGAGGTGCAAGTCTTGCCCAATCTCCAAACAAAACTCTGGCAGGTTGTGTCACTGGACAGAGCAGAAGGGACTGAAAAGGCCGTTCTTGCATTGCTCGGCAGTGGATCAGGTAAGCAGCTTGAGGCTTGTGGTAGCAGCCGCATTCCCCTGTTGTTGTAGAGCCTGAGGCAAGCCTGAACTAGCTTGGAGCAAATCGTGGACATCACCAGGAGCCTCCTCTGCACATCCTTCAGGGTAGCCATGACAACCATTCCTGGCCTGGGGAGCAGCTGAGGCTCTCACCGCCTGCTCCCGCATCCCCTGCGCTCGCCTGGGGCTCAGGGCCGCCTTTGTGGAGGGGAAGTTGGGTCCATTGCCCAAGCTGTGCTCATTTCCTAAGCTGTTGTTATTGGATAGGTGGTGCCTCTCTCTGATCTTTATTGGTAGCTGTGATTGCCAACAAGAAATCGTTCAGAGTCAAGGTGCCTGCAGCAATTGTCAAATTTACCAGCCAGCCAAACAGAAGCGGCTGAATTTCACCAAACTTAGATCCTTCTGTGATTCACCTGCCACAAGCACGGTACTGCTCAGGTTGGGTTTGGAGGAAGGAGAATCCCCCAGTTCCTACCTGGATCCACTGTGGGTTTTTCCCCTGACCCAGCAGGTCTTGTTCCCTGAGCAAACCCATCTGTTGCTTTATCAAATTGTTCTGCCAGACTTCTGTCTGCTCCTGCGGCTGCTCTTTCCAGGAGACAATGTAATCAGTGCTGTTACCACACTTCTTTTCCTCCCAGGGTTTTTTTTTAACACACTGATCAGGAATCAGCAGTTTTTCTCATTTGTACTTCCCACACCTTTGGTGTTTAGCTTGCAGGTAGCCAAGAGTAATCTTGAAGGCAACTAATCTTAGTTTAGTCTCTGTGTGCTGAGGAACCAAGGCAATGTATCACAGCTTTATTTTGTAGGTTTTTAAAGCCATAAATTAGTTTCTTTATAAAACCCTCTGTAAAGGTGTAAAAGGAAAGGAAATTATAACCCATTTTTTCAACCTGTCTGACAAGTACAAGGTACTAGAATTCAACCCTTAATTGAATTTTTGGCACCTTCCTACGCCGAGTCCAGGTCTCGCTGTTCCAAAATTCGTGGTACCTCATGTCTGTGAACTCAGTTGGAGTTTGTTGATAGGATATCTCAAAATATCTCAGCTTCCAGAGAGCGCCTGCCCCTTTTGCATTTTACTGGAACCGAATAGTTCAGAGTTTGTGGGTGTGAGGGGGCGAATTTGTTCTGCTTCCTCTTAGTCATCCCAGCCTTATGCTGGGGAAAGGCGAGAGCTGGATAAGCAGTCCTGTATTTATCAGATGAATGTTTTTCTTCAGACACCACAAGAATGGGTGTCCCTTGTGCCCATGCACAGGAGCACATCTGGGCTGGCCCCTGGTTGTGGCTGCTTGGGGATATGTGCTGGGCTGAATTTTGTGGGCTGGTGACATCTTTGCAGGTGTTTTCTGAAATGCTGACTAAAAAAGTTACCTGGGCATTGACCTGGGAATTGTCACACGTTGAGGTGTGACCTCAATGCCAGTACCTACTGAAGGATGGATACCCAGTGTCCTGTTGGTTTTATGGTTCCATCCCTGCTTTTTTCCCCTGAGAACAGTCGCAACTCAGAACAAAACTGACCCACTCTGACAAACTGACTCCTCCTCTGTAGCAAGTGAGGATTTGTGATACTCAACTGTTTTTCAAGAAGGAGAGTTTGTTTGCACTGATTCCTTGATTGCCTGGTGGGAGAGAAGTGTTCATGCATCAACTGATGAAATCAAACAAAACTCAGAATCTGACACACCCTCAAATGAGAAGTTCATACCTTTGGCCTTAATAACTGTGTGGCTGAGAAGTGAAAGCATTTTCAACAGCTTTTTTAATTCTTATATTTAGCCCATGAAAGCAAAATGTACATAGTAACATTTGAAACTGATGATTGTTGATTTTTAAACATTGTTCAGTGGGGACATTGACTCCTTTCCCACTGCTGCAGGATTATTTAGCCAGATTGCATTGATGCAAATCAGCAATGACAGACTATACTGGGGATGTCTGAGGAAGACAGAAAAGACTGAGTAAAATTTTGATGATACTCCCAGGGCCTACTTAAGTTCCTGGATGTGCATTACATAATGTTCAGCTTCATTTCCTTCACTTGAAGTGTGTTTATGGGTAGGGTCCAGGCAATTTAAAGATGCTCTCAGTGCTGCTGCAATGACAATCCAGGGTGCCCTGGGCTCTGAGATGCTGAGAAGATGCTGCACTACAAACAGGCTCAGCTCTTGGTCAGATGCAGCCCTCCTGCCTGAGGAAGCACAAACCCCAGAGTAATCCAGCCTGAAGGGAGGCAGGATCAGAAGAGCAGGAACTGCTCTGGCTGGAATGATAATTAAGAGCTGGATTCCCAGTTGTCAGCAAAGCAGAGTGTGCAGGAGCCAGAAGTGTGAGAGGAATTGAACTGAGGAATTTACCACGGACATTTCCCATTAGATGGATGAGATGAGACCATTCTCACACTGGCTGCCAAGGATTGGTCAGGTGTCTGTGGTGTTTTACAGCCTCCTCCCCACTGACCAGCACCCACAGATCTTTAATTTGCTTTAAAACATCTTCCCTTGGGTTGGACTCATTCATTTACTTTTGTATTTTCACTTTAGAGGGCATTGCCAGCAAATGAGCTGATCAATTCTCTGCCTGTATCCATGTGTCCATTCCTGCCTCCCTGTCTTCCTTTCCCCGTGGTGTCTGTATGGGGAACTTCATTGGAAAACCTCTCTAGACTAAAACGATGTGGAAGGGCAGGGGAGGAGATCTAAATTGTTTGGTTTTAATTCATTCCTACTGGGAACTTCTGTTCTGCACAGCTTCTTGTGTTGCTATCAGTGGGATTTGGCTTGTAGTTAAAAATATAAGTTTGGTACTCTGTCTTGTTAAGAGCATTTCAGTATAAATTTTATTTGTCTCCATCGATGTACTTACTCTATTTTCTGTCCAACTAGATAATAAAAAATAATACAACTTAATTATTGGTGAGTGGTCACAAAGAAATATGATTTTGATTTGTATATAATGTTGGGGTTCCAGCATTGTCTAATAACAAATACTTTATTAGCTTTCAGGCAGTCTAACCTACATGTTAAACAATTAAGATGTATAAATTTCTCCCCTCCTTCCCCTGTGCAATTATTTAAGCCTGCCTGGGGCATAGGACAGAGATCAGTGATGGAGTGCTCAACAGCTGCCTCTGCCACTGCAAGGCTGGGGAACTTCCCTTTTTGAAAATTGCGGATTATTTCACATCTGTTTTAACCATGTCAGGTCTCCAAGTGAGCTCAAGCTGTTCTTGATCCAGGAGTGGAAAGCTTTAGCTCTCTGCATAATTACATCCACACTGAGCTGCACAACTTGTTTGTATAGATTAGGGTGGGAGAGCTCCCAAATTTGGGCTCATCCTCAACAAAAGAAAGATGAGCTCCTGCTTATCTATTTCCTCAGTGCCATTTTTGGTACTATAGACCTGTGTGATGGAGGTTTGTTAAGCTTTTCTTGCCTTGTACAGCTTTTAGGATAAGAGAATAGTACCTGGGCTCAGTCTATCATAGTGATGTGCTGGCTGAAGTCTTATGTAACACTGGCAGAGGCATGCTCCAGGGCTTTTAAATAAAGAAATCTCCAGTGCCCATGATCACAGAGAAATCCAGTTATTTTCTATACCAGAAACCTTAATATCCTTAAGTCCATAATTTATAAATGGGCAGGTTAAAAAAAAATGAACTGCTATGAAGCAGTCGTTGGGGAAGTTTGTGGTGTGTTGATAATGTTTGGGGTTATAAATAGTGTCTCAGTGTTTCTGAAATAAATAACCATGGTCAGACTGGTGTTTTGTACTGGGCAGCAGTGGAGGGCTGGGTAGTTCTGTCAGTGCACTGGAACATGCAGACAGCAGGATTAAAGCTGGTGCTTTAGGCTTCTGTGAGTTATCTGTCAGTGGGCATTTCTGCTGTCTCACTAAGAATCAGAGGAGGATTGATCAAATAATCCACAGAAGTGAAGTGATGCCACCATAGATAATTTACTGAAAATTTAGAAAGGAGAATATTCCTTACATGTGTGGAAAGAACCACAGGATAGGAGGTGAGGGGCAGGGAAGAGGCAAAGCTCTCCTTCTCCCCTGAACCGTGTGGGATTGCTGCCCTGGTTCATCTCTTCCATTTCCTCCATTCAGGACTGAACAAAAGGCTGATGGAGGTTGGGGGACAGGGGGAATCTTAACCAGTGCTGGCACCAGTGGCTGCCAAGGCACGTGCGTGTGCCCTGTTGTTCTTTGTATTTTCTCAGCTATAAAATGCGAGTAATAACACTTAAATTATGGATCATTCAGTGCTGTGTGAGTGAATTAGATAATGCTACATAGGCCTTTGAAGATGAAATGCAGAATATAAATGTTGTCTAAAGCTTACTTTGTGTCATGTCTATAAAACCCCCCTGGTAATGAAGCCCCAGGATTGCTGGGAAGCATAAGGAGAGGCACTTGGGCTGGCTGCATGCAAATCAATTCGGTGGAGCAGCAGCATTCACACAAATCTGTGCTGAGAGCCCTGCAGCCTGGCACAACAACTTGTAAACACTTGTGGATAAAGCTCTGAGCCTTGTCCTGTCCAACCCCCTGCTTCAGGAGAATTTGCTCTGTTGTGTCTTGGAGACAGAGTGGCAGAAGGAAGGAATTGAAACAGGAGCTCTGGTGGTTGCTGTTTCTCACCCAAGACTTGCAGCAGTAGTGGGTCGCATGCCAAGGTAGCACAGAGTTTAAAGGAAAATAAAAAAGGAAGGATGAAGTTACACATTCCCTGCTCCAGGGGCTGGAATTCCACTATCAGTAGTTGTGTGATGAGCTAAACTGGGCTAGAGTGAGAACTGTTGCTTACCCCAGAGCATTTCAGCAAAGCTTGGAGGATGGATTAGTCAGAGGCATCAGTGCTAGCCCTTTTTTAAATTTAGTTTCCATCTTTGTTCCCCCTGCTGGATCTTTCTCCCTGTGCAGTACCTTGGTCCTCTGAGCGGGGGTTGACTCCCAGCTAGCAGAGCTACCCAACTTCTCACTGTTATTTACTAACAAAAGGGGATTTATTTGGGAACTAAGGCATGATTGATTTTTTTTTTTTTTTTTTTTTTCTTTTTTTTTTTCTTTCAAAGAATTTTTTGGCTGCTTGCCCCGTGTTTTGCAACTGAGCAACATCACGGAACAGTAACTTTGTCATGGGTGTCAAAGCTGTCTCACACTGTTTGAAACAGTTTTACCTGTTGGGGGCTTAGAGTGACTTAGATAAATAAGTTGCATCTTACTAGAAGGTCAAATGAAAGAAATAGCAGATCTCTGGGTCTTCTTGGAAAAGTGCAGAAACACAAACCAGTTCCAGGTCAGCCTTGCTAAATAGCCACAATTCCAAAGGGAAGGAGGGAAGGGGTTGCTGTCTTTGGGGTCTTTTTCAGTAGAAGCTGTGAGTGTTTTGCTGGTCTGGGGCTGGAAGATTCCACAAACATCCCATTACATAAGGGAGGAGGTTCTTTTTGTGTGAAAATACACCATTACTTCTGTTCTAATAGTGTCTCCTCCAAATAACTGCATTGTGCATTGAACTCTAGGGATTTTCTTCCCCCACAGATTTAAGATAAAAACGTTGACTATTCTTCTTTCTCTCAAGTTGAATTTTGCATTATTCAAACAATCTTACTTTGTCTGAAATTTATCTTACAGACCTCAAAATCTCAAGACATGTATTTCCTTGGACTGCTGTCCTTGCTTGCTTTGCAAAGCGAAGCCTTCAAGACCAATTTTCCTGACGAAACCATCGCTGAGCTCTCTGTGAACGTTTACAACCAGCTGCGAGCCACAAGGGAGGATGAGAACATCCTCTTCTCCCCTCTGAGCATTGCCATATCCATGGGAATGGTGGAGCTGGGAGCCCATGGAACCACCCTGAAGGAGATCCGACATTCCTTGGGGTTTGACGGCCTGAAAAACGGTGAGGCCTTTTCCTTGTGTCTTTCTTTTTGTCTTAGAGCAGCAAAAGGGTGGGAGTGGCCTGCTGGTGTCCAGGGGTTGTTCATCACTGGATTTCTTGGGGTCCTCAATGGCCTGGGCAGGCGTGCTGGTTTGAAAGCAAAACCAGTGAGACGCCCAGTCAGAGATACAATTTAATAGAAGAAGAGAGAGGGGAAAAAAGGTAAAATAAAATAAATGGAACAATACAACCTGACACCCTGTTGGTCAGGGTGTTTGAAGCAGTCCAAAAGTAAGTCCTCCTGGAGTGGTAGATGTGGTTCTGTTGGAGTGGAGATGATCCTGAGAGAGAAGGGTCCAGTGATGGTGAGAAGGGTCCAGGGATGGTGGGAAGGGTCCAGTGATGGTGAGAAGGGTCCAGTCTTCCTCCAGGGATCCAGTGGAACCAGATGAGATGTTCTTGTCAAAGCAGTGATTCCGTCTGGTAGCTCTTGTCTCCTCTGGGAGTCCAGTGGATAAAAAGCTGTCTGTGAGGTCTCAAACCCTGGATTCTATCCAGGTGGGAATGCTTGGCTCCTCCCCCTGGGCAGAGCATCTCACCATGGGATGATTTCATCCCATGAGTCATGCAGTGGGTCCTTGATGGCCCATTAAACAGAGATAACTTCCTTGGGAAGGCATTGTTGGGCTCATTAACAGAAGATAAGGAAAACACTGCCCCACCTTGGCTCCAAGGGCTCATGGGGATAGAATACATCCCTTGGGTACAATTTTACATTGGAACCTAGGTCAGCAGGCTCAAACATGTGGGGTCTGCATGAGCTGAGAGATGCTGACATAAAACCCCAGCTGGGGTACTTGGATCTTCAGCAATTGCAGCTCACCCTGCTTAGCTTGGTTTCTGCTGCAAAATAAACTTGCCTTGGCCTCTAGAAAGAGATTTTTTAGGAAAATCCTTTTTAGGGATTATAGTGAAAGCTGTTAAAGAGAGTAGTAGTTTCAGCAAAATTGCTTCTGTTGATAGCCAAGTAACTGGTTTGAAACCTGAATGACATTTCTTCCTCATGCAATGTGCTGGACTTCGGAGTCTTCAGTGAAAGGATCTTGGAGAGGAATTTCTGAACACAGACATCAAACTGTGCTTGTCAGAACCACTGCAGAGCTGATACCTCTCAGGCTGCAGCACCAATTGAGTTCTACATTTTGTCTGTAAAACAATAACCAATTATCCCTTAGCTGTAATGGAGGGAGTTGTGCAGTTGATTTTTTTTCCTGAGCTGTTCATTGTTCTGGGATATGAGTGGCATTCAGTAAAAGTGTTCCCATGATTTCTGCTTGGAATATATCATTGCAATCAGTTTTTAAGGTTTCTTTTGTTGGGTTTTAATTTAAAAATTCCACCTTCTGGCATATGATGCAGCAGTACAAGCTTCCTATTTTAAAGCAGACTGCTTTAATCCTATCCAGGATTCCTCACTACCCACCAAGGATTTTGTATTGCCCCACTAAGGAGCCTGGGAAATTCTAGACCTGCTTTTGGCAGAGAAAAGGCTGTGGGAGGTCCTTAGTTTCAAGATCTGAAGTTCATTTTTCCTTAAACAACTGGGATTTAGGATGGAACAAAAGTTCTGTTAAGAGTTTGTGGTGGCAAGACTCAGAAATGGAACCTGTAGGAAGAATTTTTTAATTTCTCTTTTGGTGTAGAAAGGATTTGCATTGGTAGCTTTGCCTCTGGTGGGACTCAAATGTCTCATTAATTAGACTAATTATAGCTAGTAGAAAAACCAGGCTCTAAGTAATATGATCTTGGAGATTATTCCTTCAGATCTGAAGGTGTGTGTAGGTTTAGAAACGAGTTTGTTTAAAAAAGATGACTTTGCTTGGCACGAAACATTCTTGTGAATTTTCAGCAGGGAAGCCATGGAATACTTTTCCCTTTCTGAAGCCCCTGAAGGTGTTTTTTCCTTCCCCAGGTGAGGAGTTTGCCTTCCTGAAGGACCTTTCTGACATGGCAACCGCTGAGGAAAGCCACTACGTGCTGGACATCGCCAACTCCCTCTACGTGCAGAGCGGGTTTCACGTCAGTGACAAATTCCTGCAGCTGGTGAAAAAATACTTTAAAGCTGAAGTAGAGAATGTAGATTTCAGCCAAAGTGCAGCTGTTGCTACTCAGATCAATAAATGGGTGGAGAATCACACAAATAGTAAGTCCATGTGATCCTTTTTGTGCACTTCCTGCAGGAAATGTTTCTGCTTCCAAGCTTGTGCAGTGGTGTTGGGTTGGTGCTTTGGTTTTTATCTGTTCTGTCTGAGACTGAAGTTTCTCCTCCCAGGAAAAGAATTCTAGTATTTCTATTTTTTTCCTCTGTAGGAATGATCTGTCATAAGTAATGTTAGTCATTGTTAATCATGTGGCATCTATTTGAATATTTGTTCTCTGGTCTTACCATCTGTAACATTTATTGAATGAGACTTGTAGGCATTTTAATAGTATTTGAAATTATTTTAAAAAAGTGATAAGTATTCTTGCTAATGGCAGAAAAGTTGTCTGCAGAGGGGTTATTGCTTGTGCTTTGGATCTGAGGAGTATCACTCCTCCTCTGAGGAGCTCATACCCACAAGGTACTGAGAAAAAGAGTACCAGGGAATAAAAAGATCATTTTGAACCACCAAATCAGAGTGTGTAATGTAATATTTTGCAATGTGAGGAAACGAGGCAGCATGTTGAGAGGGTAGTTGATTTTAGGAACGCTGTCAACAGTTTCACAACACAAATTTGCAGCAGGGGAGTTAAGCACAAAATTGCTGTTGTAAATATTCACATTGAGAGCTGCATGGTGCTGGCTTGGCTTGGCAGCTCCCAGAGAGGTGGCATTTCCTGGATCCATGCAGAGTCCCAATATCTGGGAGTCTCCTGGTGTAGGGATCAGCATGTTCTCATTCTGGTTCCTCTGGCCCACTGATGGTTGATATTTTGAGAGTAATTCAGTAATTCTGGCTCTCACACAGTTGTACCAAGATTTTGAAGGGACTGGAATCACCTGGAAGGAATTAACACATCCCCATGTAGTCTGAGCACTTAAGAATCCACGATGCTTTATGGAAAAGTATGGCTCCACAGTAGAAAAGCACCTCCTGTAATGCTTTTATTCCATTTGAAAATGGTCTGGTTTGTTCCAAGGGAACACAGCAGCCATTCTGTTCCTAACAAACTGCCCTTTCTGTCAGGCTGCAGAAATAGCTGGGTGTAAGTGATGCAGCAGATTGCAGAGTGTTTCCATGGATGTGGTGTCTGTCTGAGGGAAAAGGAAAAGCAGGGCCCACCAGGGCAGCTGGGGGGCTCTTGGTGTCAGGCTGGGACAATTCCAGTCCCTCAGCTGCTCCCTGCCCACTCCTTCTCTCTGATTTTCCCCTTAGGAAAGGGGCACAGCTCAGGCAGGTTTCCAGTTCCAGCATGTTCAGCACGATGGGAGGCTCAGAGCAGAAAACAGAACCAGCAAAGGTTTCCCTGGGCAGGAAAATTCTTAACATATCATTAATGTATTAACAAGATATGGCTGAAAAAACATAAATCCGAGTACCAAATAGAAATCTGGAAATGTTTTCCTTCTTAGTTTCCCTTTTGTTTTCTTCCAACTCCAGGTTGGAGTATTGGTCACACCTCCCTCCTTAGAACATTTGAGATAAAATGAAATACAAAGAGCAACCCGGAAGAAATCCAGCCCTGTGATACACAAATTTCACACACCAGTTAGTCAGGATCATATGCTCCAGAAAGCAGAATTAATTTGTTTTTTAAACCATGGATTAAGGAGTAATAATCAGACTGAGGAATGTGTTTATTTTAACACTTTGCATTGCAACGTCAGCTAAAAATAGAAGTGAGCAAGAGAGCAATCTGAAGGAGGCTGTAATTCCTGAGGAATAGTGACAGATCTGGCCAGTGCACCCGGTTTACCAAACTGGGAATGGTTTTGGTGAAATGCAAGGCATTCGAGATGAGCTACAGCAGGTACCAGCCTGCATTCTGATGTAAATGACTTATTCAGGAGTAGGAGCAAAGCAGCTGCCATGCTCAGCTGCTGTACCTCCCATGAATAGAGCAGATGCTAGATGGTTTTCCTCTTGCTTTTCAAGAGCTAATGTCACTGGAACAAATGCTGGGAATTTATGTGGATTTTTGATGCTCAGTCCTGGCTTTGAGTTCAACAGAACATCACTGAAGCTCCTTCTGAACCGGCCCAGGTGAAGCTGCAGTGGGTGCACTCAGCCCCTTTAAATCAAGAACCCATTGAAGTGCTTCTCTGGGTTGGAGCCAAAGTTTGTACAAGTTCTGACCTTAAGGTGGAAGTGCAGAACTGTTTCCTAGCAGCAGGGCAAACATTCCAGATGTGACCCCTTTTCCCACCTGGCTTCCTTGTAGGGTATATTTAGTAGTGATCAAGAAACAGTTGCCTAACACGTACTTGATGGAAGGGTTTACACACCTACACTGTGATTTAGGTTTACAAAACACTGGCACTTTAATTGGAGATTTAATGAAACATCTGAATTGGAAATTACATGTTAACACTGCTTTTTATTTTCTTGCATTTTTCAAGCTGCCTTAAGTTTGGCTTTGACACGCAGACTGACAGCTGGGTTCCTTTTTAGGTATGATCAAAGATTTTGTGTCTTCAAGAGACTTTGGTGCTCTAACTCATTTGGCTCTCATCAATGCCATCTACTTTAAAGGCAACTGGAAGTCACAGTTCAGGCCTGAAAATACCAGAACTTTTTCTTTCACTAAAGATGATGAAAGTGAAGTGCAAATTCCCATGATGTACCAACAGGGAGAGTTCTACTACGGTGAGTTAGACCTTTAGCAATTTAGAGCTACTAAATCTTCACTTAATGGGTTTGTTGCAGTAATATCCATTTGTATTGTTGTCTCTTCTTCCACCTAGAATTTTAATGTGCTGTTTGCCCAAAGAAGGGACTCAGAGTTTGGTTATGTTTTTTTTTTTTTTCCCCTAATGTGTGTATTATAACTGGTAGCAATGTTCATAATGACTTGCTTGGTGCCACAGGATGGATTTCAGAATGTTTATCCATTAGGTTTAAGCTCCTTGCAATTCTTGAGCTAGTCCTGCTTATCACAAAAATATTTTTCTTGTGCTGTGCTAAACATTCAAATGAATAATGTTTGCTCATTACTGTTGGACTGGTAAAATAGAGGTTCTTTGAACAGCAGAACTAATGATCATTTTTAGTTGGAGCTTGAGCTCCAAGTGGGCTCTAAAGTGTCTGGCACTGGCAGCATTTTGCTCAGTCTCATCACTGAAAAATCCTCTCTCCTCAATAAAAAACTCTGTCCGAGTCTCAGCAGCCTTAAGTTGTAGGCTCTTCCCTCAAACTTTTGTCCCAGAACTGTAATTATCTACCAATTGTGTGATAGCTTGAGCTTGTATTCTTTAAGAAATCAAATGCAAGCCTCAAATTCTGTGATGAGGAAACCAATATAAATTTTATATAGAATAAAGAAGGTCATTTTAGTTCCAGTATCTAGTAAATACTGCCTAGGATTAGACCTTTTTAAACTAAAGACCAAGTAGTTCTAACAGGGTTTTTGTTGTTTTCCTTCTCCAGGAGAGTTCAGTGATGGCTCCAACGAAGCAGGAGGGATCTACCAGGTCCTGGAAATCCCCTATGAGGGGGATGAGATCAGCATGATGATTGTCCTTTCCAGGCAGGAGGTTCCCCTGGCCACACTGGAACCACTGGTCAAGGCCTCCTTGATTAATGAATGGGCTAATTCTGTGAAGAAGCAGAAAGTGGAAGTGTATTTGCCAAGGTGAGAACGTGCTCCTGTTTCACTGGAAAGGGGGAATTGCATCCAAATTCATGGAGGAGCAGAGTAGGGAGCACTGGAACTCATCTTGCTCAAGCCTGGAGTGCTGCAGCACCCACAGGAGGGTGGTTTTGCCAGGAGGGGGATGCAGTGCAGAGTGATGATTATTTCAGCAACACACCTGCACTGCATTTGCATCCCTTTCAGAGGAGAGCTCTCCAGACAGGCAAGTTCCCTCACCAGGAGTGCATCCACCCAGAGTGATGCTCAGAGTGCAGAACTCATTATGGAGAAGTTCCATTTAGACAGGAGCCACAGAAATATTGGAAGTCTGAACCACCAAATGTTTCATTTAGGTGCTAATTAGGTTTCTATGTGCTGCTATTTTCAGAAGTTCTGGGCAGATACAAATGGTTGAGTGTTGAGAGGTAATTCCAGTCAATTTGGGGTTGTCTTTTTTCTTTTTTCTCAGCTGTAAGAAGTGCTGCTTTTTCTCCTTAGAGCAGCCAAGAATAACAAGACATCACTACCAGAAGGGCTGAAATTTCTGTCAGTCCATTTGCAGACACAGGCTGTGTGCTCAGTGCAGATTTGCCCACATAGATCCATTAGGCTCTTTCCTGGAATCCTGCTTCATCCACCTTCAGATATTTCTCATGCCTGTGTTCTGCCTGGCGTGGTAGCAGAGTTGTTTACTACTAAATGTCACTAATAATGTACAGCTGGATCACACTGTCCTTCAAGTGATTCATGATGATTTCATGGAAGTGTTTATGTAACAATAGAGCTCATCTCTGAAAGGAATCACTTCCACTTACTCTATTTTTGTGGCACTGTGCAGTGGCTACGTGGCTGCAGAAAAAATAAACTCAAGTGAATCCTTTATTCATTCAAACAGTTCTTTGATTTCAGGTGACTTGGAGATCTGAGCTTGTTCCATTTCACAGTTTCAGGCTCCCTGCAGCCTTTCCAATTCAGAGACCACTGTCCAGGAGCTCCCTGCAGCTGTCCAGGAGCTGAGCACAGGAAACAAGGCCAGCCAGGATAAATTAGCTTGAGATGGACTGGTGCTGTCAGCGTGCCCTGATCCCAAATTGAGATGGAATCCAATTCTCTGTAGAGCTTAAAGGCAGAGTGCTGAGGGTCCAGCAGCATTTTGGGGCTGGTTTTCACTCCCCATTGTAAGAGTTTCTCTCTTCATTTTAAGCCCCAGTTCCTTTGGAGAAGCAGGAGGAGCAGCAAAGGGCTGCATTGCAGGTTCTATACAGACTGAACCTGCTGCTCTCTGTTCCTGGGATTTGTTTCTTGTTTGTTTCCTCTTGGAGCTTCAGGTCCCAGAGGCCTCAGTAAGTCCATTAAGACACATGGGAGGGGAGTTTTTTTTTAGGCTGCTTTTCCTGCAGGCTTGGGCAAACCTAGATGTTAATGAGAGCAGAAATCTGAGGATTCTTCCATCCTTAAGCTTTCCTTTTATACCTGGGACAGCAGCCTGTGCACCAAGTGCTGAAGCTGGGCATCTTCTCTCCAAGAATTTCTGGAGTGGGAAATCCACAACAGGTTATGGAGATCCTCTGTTGATTATGGAGAAAATCTGTAAAATCCAGTTTCCATATTTAAGTATCTTGGGTATCTAAACATATGAATGGCTCTGAAATCGTATTAATTATGTTTATGACTTGGATTCAGTTTATATTGATGATTTGGGGTTTTGTTTGCAGAGACTCCAGGCTGCTCTGGAGCCAGGTTCTCCGATGGGAATTGAAGGCCTGGGGTTTGTGTGATCATAAAATGTCCTTATTTATTCTGCCCTCAGGCTGCTTGGTTCTTATCCAAGAACCTCAAAGAGGTTTTCTTGGGTAAACACCTGCAAATTCAGGCTGTACAGAGGCAAACCAGGTAGAAACACATGCTAACCACCTTCAGTGTTTTCAGATTACAAAAAACAACCATCCTGAGCTTGCAATTCTGTCTAGGAATTCTGCAGTGTCCTTACAAAAAATCCAGAGATTAATTGCATGCTCCCAAGGTGTTGGATTTCCATTAGGGAGTCAGAGGTGATCTACAGGATTTTGTCAATGCTCTAAATAAACACTTCATAAATATTTGATGCTGTGACTCAGAAAGGCATGTTATGAAATGTGGCCTCCAGGCTCTGTCCACTGAGAAATTGAAAGCAGCAGTGGAATGAAATTAAATTTTTATATCTTGAAAGATGCTATCCAATTATAAAGTGAACATTTTTTAAACTTATACATTTGTAATGGGACTGAATGACTTGCCAAAGCAGAGTTAATCACAACTTTGCAATTTCTGTCTGCATTATCTGTGTGCAAATGAAATTGTGTATTATTCCTCTTAATGGCAAAGGAGAGATTTGCACAGAATTGTTAAATTATACTTCCTCATTTTCATTTCCAAATCATTGTTTTCAGCTTAACCCAGACTAAAATGATCAACATTTTAATCCACTTTTTGCATAGGAGTGAAACAGACCATGAATCTAATTTACAAAGCTGTCTCTCCAACATAAATTACTTGAAGAGCATGGGAGGAACTGGTACCTAATAGTGGTGCTACAGTTTGCAGATCTCCTCTTAAGGATTGTTCCAGTGTGCCCAAATCTCTGTAACAACCTTCTTGCTTTCTTGTGCATTTAAAATAGCTTGAAAATCTTTAGGTGGTGCCAATATGATAAGTGGTGTTAGCTGAAGGTTGTTTTCTTTAAAAGAAAGAAACAGCAAGCACTAAAAACACCCCACAAACCCCAATAAAAATCCAAACCAAAATGAAAAAAAAAAATCCTTGAGCTTTCTGGTTTTACTTTTTAACCTGCTGTCTCAAGTCCCCTTTTGATGAGGAATGGGCCAGTGCTGATTGTCCTGGAGGTACAAGCACAGAAGAGGCACAGAACTGTCCACTGGAACACATTCCCACCCAACTCCTGTAGATCCAGCCCTGGAAGGAAGGATCTTGCCAAAGACCCACAACCTGCCTTCCTCCCCCTGCCCAGAGCAGCTGAATGAGGTTTTTTTGCCTGATTTTGCTGTTAGTGGGGTTTGTTTGAGGTTTGTTTGTTTGTTTGTTTTTGGGTTTTTTGTTGTTTTGTTTTTTGGGGTTTTTTTGTGAGTTTTTTTGTGGGGTTTTTTGTTGGTTTGGTTTGGATTTTTTCCTCTCTTGCTTGTTTGTTTTCAGAGCATTAAATCCTGGAGGCTGCTTCTAGCACCTGGGGACAACCTGGCTGAAATTCCAGCCGGGATGCTGGAACTGATAGCAGCTGGCAGCTTGGCACTGCAGCCTAGGTGCAAACACTGCCTCAAGTCCCCAGGGCCTGCTCTCCAAGCAGCAATATTGATGTATTCCTCTGTTTGCCTGTCCTTCTGCAGGATTTCATCGAGTAGAACCAATCTGAAAACCTGGAATTTTCTTGCTTTGGCTAACTCAGAACCATTAGGAATTTTTGAGATGATGGCATTTGGGATGAATCACTCCAGGCTCCTGGATGAGTAGATCCTATACCCTCATCCTGGGTTCTGTGGATCCTGAGCATCTAAAACTGACAGAAAATCCAGTGTTTTAAGAATTGCATGACACCATAGAATATGAACACTTTTTTTTTTTTTTCTGTCTAGAAGGTTCTAAAATAGAAGAAAGATGGCCTGATGTGGAGTGTTAGTGCATAACTACAGAATGTCAGTGACATAAAGGCATCATTTTATTCTCATGCTTGTGCAAGTTTTAAATTTCATTAAAATGTCCTGACTCTCTGCTAAAATCTCCAGAGAATTGCTGGTTTCTCAACTTAATCTTCCCTTCAGTGTCTGTTTCTCAGACTTCCCTTTGTGGTTTTTAAAGCTCTTAGTTGCTACTATTCCGTGATTTTTTTGATAGTGAAGTATTTCTATCAGTTTTTCAGAGTATTTTTAGCATCAGGAGCACCTAAAAGATTGTGAAGGAAATCAAAAAATTACTATCTGCTTCATTATGTGCAACAGACAGTGCAAATAACCAAGTGTCAGGGGTGGTATTGTGCAGCTCAACATCCCCAAAGTCTGGGAAATGAGATGGAATGTCAGTTCTGTGCTCTAGGCTGTCAGCTTTGATTTGGAATGCCATCCTCACTGTCTGTAAGGAGTGCCCAGAAATCCAAATCTGACTGAGGGGTAATTCCTGCTGAATGTTTAGGTCAAACTGCAGAGCCTGAAATTAAATTTCAGAGTGTGAAGCTGCCCTGTTACTTTTGAGAAAAGGTTGGTTCTGATGTCAGCTAAAATATTGGCAATCTCATTAAGAATTGATCTGTAACTCTCCCTGCTTCTCAGAGCATGTGAGGAAAGAGGGGAGATCTGTTTGGAGTGGGGGTTTTACCACAAGACAAAACTCCAAGAAGGGAAGCAATTTGGTTTATTTTTGTAAAGGCATCATTTGGTATTTGCACAGCTGCTGTGGTATTTTTGGGTTGTTTTCTTGTCAGAAAAAGCAGGAACTCACCTCTGTAGATACTGAGCAGCCCTTCACTCATCCACCTGCTCAGGATTTGTCCTTTCCAGAGGTTCCAGGCAGGGATGGAGCCTCTGTCTCCAGTGACTGCTGCTGTCCTTCCCCCAGGCATCCTTTGGCATGGTAACCAATCCCTCAGATTTCCTCAGCTCCACATTCAGTGAGGCTTTCCAGGTTTATCTTTTCCCTGAGCCTCTCCCAAGCTCCCCCCTTGCTCAGTGTGCAGGAGCATCCTGTGCCCCAGCTGCTTTCTGGGTCACACTGCATCTCTGAGCAGATGTGTTTTTGCTGTCTAATGGTCCAGAGACTTAAATCCACCTGATTTCCATTTCTGTCTTGCTCTGATACTCTGCAGTTGGAAGAAGATGCGCTTTTTTTTCAGTTATTTTTCTTATTTTTTACCTCAAAGTTTGCTTTCCATGCAGACTTTACTTGCTGCTTTCTTTTCCTGATATTCCTTACTGATTTGACACTGCTGGCTCCTACCTAAATGGTGTTGAAAGCTTGATGCATTTAATACTGGGATGGAATAAAAACAAAAAGGGGGAACAGACAGCACTGAAATTTTTATAAAATGCCTTTTAACATTCATTTGCATTCTCTGTAAACCAGGGACAGTTGGAAGTGGTTTTCAAAAGGTTTTAATGTAAATATAACATAAAAGGAAATATTTCTGACTTTATTTTTGTGGACTTCTTTAATGTGCACAGACAGGACCTCCGGACTGGGAATCAGGTCTCAATTCATCTTTTTTAGGGTTTTTACCAAAGTCTCTAAGGTAGATCTGGACGTATTTTACAAGTGTGTTGTCAGAGTAAAACTGATTTTAGTGTTGGAGCCTAAAGCTCAGGGAAATTTGCCTGAAGGAGCAACTTGTAGAATTGTTACCACAGTAACTGATGTGCAGTCTGTCAGAACACCTCGAGAAGCTTCTTCAGTACCTGAATTTTTGTTGGTCTCTTCTGATTCTTTTGAGAACTTCCAAGGCAATAAAATCACAAGAATCAGTTCCTGTGTTTTTTTATTCCATGCAAGCCCTGGAATTGGTCTGGACAGGGTGCATGAAACACTGCTGATGCCAGCAGTGATTTGTCAGTCCTGAGCTAACTGCAGATCCTATTTTAAGTCCTAAAACTCTTCTCTGGATAATGATAATTCTGGATGATATCCATTCCACCCCAGATTTTTGGCTTCTAGTGGCATTTATAAGTTCATTATGAAAGTAGATTATGTACTGGATTTTTTTCAGGTTTGTGTAAGTGAGGAAGATCCACTTGACTCTCATCCAGTTCTGTTTGATGTCCAGATGATTCCTTCTCAAGCTGCCAAGGCTGGTGCTTGCCAAGGTGTTGGACATCTCAGCTCTTCATCAGCTGTGCCCTGCCCACAGCTCTGGGCCAGACTTTGACCTGAAAAGAACATGTTCTTCTTCCATGGAGTTGAGGAGTTTAATCCCCAAAAAAAAGCAGATTGCACCAAAGCACATTGTCCTGGTTTAGGGCACATTTATTTGGTTCCAGTGCTTCTTTTCCCCATCACCAAGGACTGAGCTGTGGCTGTGTCTGACTCAGGGGCTGCAGAAACCAGAACAGCATCCCACAGACCGTGCTTGGTGTTGGACAGTTCCAGCCAGGCACTGCCAGCAAATTGTAAATCACTAATAATTCATCTGGTCATTCTGCAGAGCCCCCAGAACTCACCCCACACAAGCAGCTACAGTCACTCCTGTGTTAGTCTGTAGACATCTGCTATTTTCTGCTTGGGGCTGCCATTACTAATATTTTTCTGCCATATTTCTGTGTTTCTCCAGCTGTCTCTTTCTGCCCATACATAAAGGTCTTTTTTTTTGTTTTGTTTTGTTTTACTGACACCAACATTTACAATGTTTGAAAATCAGTGTGTAAATGGAACAAGCTTTTGCCCAAAATTTTGCCCTCAGGATAGATCTCAGTTTGTCCTTCCAACACACCAACCCAGCCTAGAGCAGGGCTTTTGCCAGGTTATACTCAGTGCATTTAAACTAACAACTATTTGTTTCACTGCTCTTTACTCCCAATCAAAACCCAATTACAGTTGTGCCACCACACTCATTAGAAGCTGAATCAGAAATGCTTTATATTCATATTCATAGCTGGTCTTTCTTCTGCTATCAAAGTCAAAATGGAGTGTCTTTCTTACTCCTCCTTTGCCAGCAGCTCTCTGGGAAGTTGTGCTGTCCTTTGCCTCATTTGATATTCTGTTCTAGTATCTGCACAATTAAATTCAGGTTTTAGAGAAAACCTCTTGTGTAAAAAGTAAGCATTTCCATTAGCTGCTGCATAATTTTGCACTGCAGTTTTATGGGCAGGGGCTGCACATACCATTAGCATATTTTTGATTGCTTCTGGGTTAGAAAAAAAAAATCCAGCTGTGAGTAAACTCATTTGTTTATAAGCATTTTTTGGGAGGTGTCACTAGTACCAGATCTCCTACTTTGCATTATTTATCTCGGTGTTTTCACCTAGAAAATTTAATCTTCTAATAACAGTAAGTAGTGCTTACATCTGGCTTTTTGTAATTTTCTCTTCCATTCTCCAGGTTCTCCGTAGAACAGGAAATTGATCTGAAGGATGTCTGGAGAGGTCTGGGAATTACAGAGCTTTTCAGCAGCAGTGCTGACCTCACTGCCATGTCTGGTAAGAACTTCTTGTCTTCTCTCTCAAGGTAGATGAGGAAATACATTTTCCACCTGGGAAAGTTCACTCTGAGTGTTTCAGAGCTGGGGCTCATTAGAAATGGAGACAAAGTGTGAATCCCCTGCAAGAGGCAGGTGCACACTGGAGCAGTGCATGGCTGCAGTGCCTGGGTGGCAGATGGGATTCAAACCCCAGGGGGGTCAAAATGTGTCTCCAGTGCTGTTTGTTCCCAGCATGAGGAGCATTAGGCTGCTGCACAATTAATTCCTCTCCCCAGATACCTGGAAGCAACAGGGGATGGAAGAGTTTGGAGATAAAAGCAATTTAGTCACAAATGCCACCTGCATTCAACAGAAATTGAAATATCCAATACCTTTAAAAATCCATGTGGAAATGAGATATTTATGCTTTTAATACCTCCTAAAGCTGTCTATAGAGTCACAGAATGGTTTGGGTTGGAAGAGACCTTTAAGAACATCTCATTCCAGCCCCTACCATGGGCAGGGACACCTTCCACTCATGCTGGGCTGCTCCAAGCCCTGTCCAGCCTGGCCTTGGACACTTCCAGGGATGTGGCAGCCACAGCTTGTCTGTATTGAAGTGGCACACTGCCACTTGAATGATTTTGGAGGTTTTTTAGCTCCATGTGTTACTCCCCAGCCATCCATGTAGGTCCTTGGCTGGTTTGAAATCCCTGCTCTCCATTGTCTGACCCTGGGACACTCCTGTGTGCCTTAGGTTTGCCTTTCTTACCAGGGGTTTGACTTTCTTCCTCCCACTGGCACAGAGGAATATTTGTGATGTCCATATCCCTTTTTATTTTTGCTAAATTGGAAATGTTCTTTATAGTGTATCAGGTAGCTTTTCCCACTGGTTTGGCACTTTCACTTTTCCAGTGAAACTGGGTGAAAAGCTGGCTTTAGCTAATATGAAAAGAGTTGAAATAAATGAAAAAACCCTCTTTTCAAAGAAATAGCATTCTTTTGAAGAAAAACACCTTCAATTTCTCTGCCAGCTCAATGAAAAGTCAGCTTCCTACTAAATTCTGGTCTATTTATAGGAAATTATTTACTTGAGAAAAAGCTCCTAGGAGGATGGGAAATGCACAGGGAACCACAAAGGCAGCACCTGGCTTTTATTTAGTTCCATGTAAAACTCATTTATATATCAGGGGCATCTATTTCTCAAGAGGTTGGCAGAAAGAATCACAATGCTTGTGTCTTAATCCATGTGACTAAAGATTTGTTTCACGTTTTATAATTCTGACAATTGTACTGTACAAAATCAAAACCCCACGTTCTGCATGACTGAATTAACTCCTCTGCCATTTAAAGATTTATTTGTTATTTAAGTATAGAGCAGTGTAAAGAGAAAAATCTTGAGTTTTCTTGCTTTTCACTGAAAATAGGTTGTTCCACCTGGGCATGAAGAGGTTATTTGTAAATTAAGCATGAAAAAATGGTTTTGAAGTAATGTCTTTAATGAAAACTCCACAGTGGATGCTGTCTAAATGAAGTTTTAAGTAATTAAAATCCAGAATAATTTCCTTCTAATTTTAATAATTTAAAATATGGATGGAGGAAGGAGAAAAAAAAAGTCGTGAAGACAATTTGTTTAAAGCTGACTTCTGCAGACACCTGAATGGGACATGAGGTAGAAGGGAAATGGAAGTTGGAAGTTTATGTGCATCTCAGGGTTAGCCCTCTGGAAAAACTGGCACTTCATAAGGCTTTAAATGCAGATATTTCAACAAAAATCTTTAACTGGACACTTAATTTAGGAAGATTTAAATCTAAAGAGATTTTTAAGGAATTTGGTTGTGTTTAAAAACCCTCTCCTCCTCCTGTCCCGTGGCTCTGGCACTGCTGCCAGGGAAAGTCTCCTGCAATTCCAGCAGCAGCCCTAATCCTGTCATCAGATGCAGGCAGATTGGTGAGCTCAGCAGAATTCTGTGTGGCTTTAGTGGATATAAAGCAAATTGCAGGATTATTTTTCAATATTCAGAATTTCTTTGCTGTTTCCCCTCAATCTGAAAAATGGGAGCAGAAGGACCTTCTGGAATGTCTGGATTCTGAGCAACCAAAGAGAAATTGTTAATCCAGGTGCACTTTTCAAATGTTCCTCCCTTGCAGAAATTAAGTTCTCTGACAATTGCCACAGGTGAGTAGGAGGACATTGCTGTTGGGCTGTCAGCTCTCCTGTGTTCTGGCTCTCACTTTCAGAAAAGACTCTGACAGTATTTACTTGCATCTGATTCCATCAGGTGTCCAAAATAATCTTGAAACAACTCTTGCTTTTTGAGATGTTATCATTGTGATTTTCTCATATCACATAAATTTGCTGCTTGAGTGTTTTAACACCACTCAAGACTTAGCATTGAACCAATTTCAATACTAAAACTCCCCTACTCCTTCAAATGATTATAATATTTCTGGCTGTTTTATAGAGCCTTAAAAGCAGCTGCTTTTAATGCAAGGTGACCTGAGTGACAGTGAGCAATGAAGGGATCTCAGTGACTTCCTGCCACAATATGAAGTACTTAGAAAAGAGTATCAATGCAGTAAATAACTCTTGGAAGTCTTGACTGACATCCATATAATTTTTCTGGGACAGCCTAAGCAAGAAGAGCCAATAAACCCACATGGTATTTTTTTTAAAAAAATGAGACTTGCAGAGCAGCCAGTTGGCAGCTGAGTGGGAGTTTGCAGACATATGGAGAGTAGTGACAAATGAAGTGTGGTGCCAGCAGAGTCGTGTTCATTAGGGGGCAGCTCCAGCTCCCTCCCACTCCCCATGGGTCAGCCTTGGGCCTGCACAAAGCTCAAACTTTGGCACCAAATCCCCAGGGGACTTCCCTGAGATCTTCACAACCAAGTCAGGTTGGTTCTTATGGAAATGCACATTCAGAGAGAAATGAAGTGATGGGAGATGCTCAGGTGAGCCCCACTTTGTCCCCTGTGAGAGCTGTAAGGGGAGGTGGATAACCCTGAGGAGATGGGTGCATTGCAGGCAGGGGTGTGACAGTCACAACCTGGATCAAAGGGAAGGCTGCCTGAGCTCTCAGGGACAGCATTATGTTTCCATAGGAAAATTCATTCCCTGCAAGGAGAGATGAATGAGAAGGATGTGATAGTGGCAATATAAAGAGAAGAATCTAGAGAAGGTAATTTGGGATGTGGAATTGCTCTTTTCATCATCCAAGGACAAAGATATCCAATGAAGTGAAAGGCAACAAATGGAAAACAAATAGAAAGTGCTTCTCTCATAAAAAAACTTAACCACAAGGATCTTTGCTGGGAGTTCCTTGAGATTGGCAGGACTGAAAAAAAATGGAATTGCTCCAGAGCAATCAGAACTCTCTGTGCTACACTGAATAAAGGCACTCTGTGTACAGCAGCTTGGGTTGGGGTATAGGGCACATGCTGGGTTAGAGGATATTTTTCTCTTGTAAGCTGTGCTGCAGTTTTCATCTACAGGGCTTTTTGTATCTCCTTCTGAGGCAACAATTCCATAGCTGGTGCAGTGGGCTGGGCTAACTGGGTCTGCTGGTCTCATCTGCAGGGGCGCTTTTTGTCTTCCTGTCAACTTAAAATATTTGGTTTAATACTCAGATCCTGGAAGCATTCACATGTAGGCAACCTTTGTACCTGATGGGAAATGTCAGCAGTGTTTGTGCTCTCAGAATGAGGGGCTCTGAGCCCATCAGGTGGAGAGCAATCTTCTGAGGTGCTGTTTCTCATCAGGAACACACCTTGGACTTCCAGAAGCACCACCAAACTGTGCAAAATAAAGCACTGGGAGTGAAAATGTGACTATTACAGAGCACAGGATCAGGCTTCAGTGCTGCAGTAATAAAGAATTAATTGGAATCCATGATGGGGCTAAGTGGGCGTTTCCTCATTATTGAACATTAAAATGTATTTGGATTGAAGGTTTTTGCTTAATCTTAAAGGAAAGTGGGTGCTGCATGTCCCATGTGTTAAAGGAGCAGGGTGGAAGCTGGATCCCAGCTTTCAGGACAGCATTGCTGAAGGCTTGGGACTGAAGTCTGGAACTGGTACCAGTTTTAGCAGCCCTGCCTGTGTTTTATTGCACACAATCCCTGAGGGGATGATTTGGGGGTGTTTTGGTGTGATTGAAGTGCAGCAGCTGAACTGGGAGGTTTAATTCAGTGCTGAGTGTACAGAGCAGCAAATGAGGTCTGCTGGGGAAAGACTTTCCCAGCTGCTGCTCCTCGTGGCTTTGGAATTGCAGCTACTGAGTATTCCACCTGACAAAAACCAGTGGAACATTCACTGACTTCAGCAGGAGCAGCCTGGGACTGAAATTAAAATACTGACAAGGAAGGATGGAAAGCAAACAAGATTGGGAAAAACTAGCTCTGTGGTGGTTCTTGCAATAAATATTTATCTTCAGCTTCTTGTAAACAGAATAGAAGAAGAAAGAAAAGACCTCATTTTCCTGGAGGAAGTCTGTATTGTACCTAGTGCAAAAATGATTTTTTTTTTATGTCTGAGTATTAGCCTATAATGTAATAATCTTTTTTTCCCCACTAATTGTATTTAAAATCTTGATTCCAAGGGCTGTTTTTACCCTCTCTGGGTTCTGGGCTATTTTAATATCCATGATGTAGGAGAGCACTACAAATCTGAGTGAGGTGAATGGTGCTGTTAAAAGGTATTGGCAGAAAGTGTTTTAGTGCAAGAAAGCTCCTCTCCTTCCCTGCCTGGTGTAGAGGGTGGATAACAGTGTTGGGTTTTTGGCACTGTTTGGGGAGGGTTCTTTAAATGCTTCAATCTCATTGTTGAGCCACTTGAATGATGTTCCCCTTTCCTCTGCAGATAACAAGGAACTTTACCTTGCAAAGGCATTTCACAAGGCATTTCTAGAAGTTAATGAGGAAGGATCAGAAGCTGCTGCTGCCTCAGGTACCTGACTGAAAAGCAGAATTAAATCAAATGTCTGGGTATTCTGTGCTAATTAATTTTTTACAACTGATTTGCTGTAGAGGCAGGAAAGCTAAGTAGCAGCATGGAGACACAGCATAGCAAGTGTGCTGCTTGCAGAGGAGAATTCTGCACATCAGAAGTGTTGGCATTTTTGTAACATGTTTTACAAGGAATTTTGAGCATCCTGTGGAAAAACCTCTTCTTTCTTTTCTTTCTGATTGTCAGGAGAGTACAGACTGCAATTTGTGTTTCCTTTATCAGGAAAGGAGCATTCATCATTTTTCACCTGCTAATTGAGATGGTCAGAGGCATTTGATGCAGAAGAGTTAGGAGATGAGGGTTGTGGTGGCAGCTGCATTTTAATCAGCTCATATCCAGAAACACAAGATGAGAAGTGCTGAATGCACCACCAGAGCTGTCCCCTGCTAGTGCTGGGGGCAGGTGCTTGCTTTACATGATTGTCACATGAAAATGAGTTACATTTGTTGCCCATTAGGTGATTTCTAATTGCCTCTACTTTGCCAGTCTTTCAGGAAAGGAAGAATTACTTGCCAGGTCTGGGTTGAGTTGTGCCCAGCTCTCTATGGACGTGCTCCAGTCTTTGTGAACAGTGGAGTGAAAATTCAGAAGTAAATGAAACACTAGGAATTAGCAATAATATCCTGGAGAAATCCATGCACCTCCAAATAAAAGTAACAAAGGGCCAAATTCTGCCTGATTTACAGTTGATTTTACCTTCTGCATTATGTAAGAACACCAGCCAAAAGCTGCAGGATCAGCCTAATGAATTTTTGCATATTCCCTGTTATTTAGGGTCCCCTTTCCCTCTCCACTGTGTAAAACAGGTCAGCAGTGCTGGTTAATGCAGTGCACTTCCCTCTGTCACTGAGCAGGACTCAGAACTCCTCTGAGTTCTGGATCTTAAAATTTATATGCTGCTCCCTCAGCCTGGGAAATTGCAGCACTCTGCATTGTTAATCATTCTCAAAGCCAGAATAGGCAGTTACTCTGCAGGTCTCTCTCCTTTTCAGTGAATATTTCCCTGCTGTTGTTTGGTGTTGAGTGTGGGACTTCAGTGGCTGCACAAAGGTCTCTGCTGAAGAGCAGGAGAAGGGGCAGAGCTGTTTGACAGGTTGCCTGTGTTCTGTTTCCTCTAGGAATGATTGCCATCAGCAGAATGGCAGTGCTCTATCCCCAAGTCATAGTGGACCATCCCTTCTTCTTTTTGGTCAGAAATAGAAGAACAGGTGAGAATATTGCAGACTTCTCTGAGTTTTTCACAGCACGTCCTCAAGCAGGCAAATGAAAATTGCATGTTGTGACCAATGAACTGGGCTTGTATTATGAATTTCTCATTGTTTGTTTTAAAATACCCAATATTGAAAGACTCACCTTTTCCACGGCCCTGAATCTTTCTCCAAATAAAACACCAACATCTGACACATGAAAAACACTCACAGAAAAGAAAAATTCACCAGTTCTGTTGTGAGAACAGAGTGTCACTGCCCTGAGTATCCATAATCATTGCACTCCCTGAGAGTGCTGCAGTCAGACCAGTGAAATATGTTCCCAGTACCAAATGATTTGCATAATGGAGGGACATTACAGCTGGGAATAATTCTGTTGTGCTCTCCAAGTGCTCTGTGGCAGGTGAGGGATGAGAGCAGCACTCACCAGCAAAGGGGGCAAGGATTAAGTAATTCCTGAGGCTCCTATTTGTAATTGGCTGTAATGATGTGGATGTGACTGGGTGATCAAGCATTGCTGTGCACCCACAGAGTTTTTTATGGCTCTGTGTTTGTGCTCCCAGCACAGGATCAGTGTTTATTAAACCATTCAGTGGCAGTGATGCTCAAGTCTGGTTAGGCAGAGTCACCTGTGGGGCTTCATTCAAGCACAGCCCTGAACGAGCCACTGAGAAGAGAAAAAGCTCCATCCCAGCAGAGACCAGGCCAGCAAGGCAGGATACCAGCTCTTAGAGGTTTTTTAACCCTAATAAAATTGAATATTCTCACTGTTGTAGGCACATTATGTATCTGGAGGAGGGTATGTGGCCTTTATTGCTACTCAATATCCAAAAATCTCCCCAAGAGGAAAAGTTCAGGAGAGAGTGGAACTTGGTCACTTTGGGGCTGTTCTTAAAATTGCAGAACCCTTGTTGCCTGTAGAAAGAGGAGTTGCTAACAACTGTAGCTAAAGCCTCAACGCTCGTTACTAATCCAGAAATCTGAGGTTGGAAACCTTTTGAAAAAAATCCTCTTGGTTGCCCTTCTTCTCCAGACGAGCCCAAGTGCTCAGATTTGGTTGCTGTCTTCAGAAAAGGCTCTTGAGCCATTCCCTGTACCAAGTTCTGAGCCATTTGTTCCTTTAACAACCCCACAGCACAGCTCTGGAGGTTACTGTTGGCATTCATCATCCTAAATCCTCAGCTCCTCAGCTTCTCCTGGCTCTGACACCTTTCCCTCCCTTCCCCCCCTTTCTCCACAGGTACCGTGTTATTCATGGGAAGGGTAATGCACCCTGAGGCAATGAATTCGAGTGGCCATGACTTTGAGAAGCTTTAACTGCCCCCAGCTACCAAAAGGAGGAGATAAGCACATAAAGTTGGAAGTTAATATATTTAAGGTTTGCTGTGTTTTCCCCCCCAAGACACTGTTTCAAAACGCTTTCGGATCTAACCGTGTGCGAGTCAGTTCCCAGAGGAAAGCTTACAGTATTAAAGTAATGGTTCTGTTTCTGTCATTGTGATTGCTGTGTCCCTCAAATAAAGTTGTGTACATGTCAACAATTGTTTCTTGTCCTCGTGGGTTGTAACGCAGGAAACCGCAACTCCATTGTTTGTAATTTTTTTACAGTCCAAAGACTGACTTGAGCAAATGAGACAGGAGCAGAATTGTGTGCAGCTCTGGATAATGCAAATGGCAGAGCTTTGGTGGGCACTGCCAGAGCTGAAGAAGCCCATGTGGACACTGTGATCTCCTCCTGTCCCTGGCAGAGCAGGGACCTCACAGCCTGTGCTGCGCTGCTTGAGCAGAGGACATGGAACTAACTGAGCCCAGTGGATTCGATTCTCTGACTGTGGTAGACTTTGTGTGACCTCTCCCACGTGATTCTCAAGTGCTGCTTTTCTGGATGCTCCTGCATGTGACTCTGCCACTGACCCCTTCCCCCGAGTGTTGATGCCAATAAAACCTGATCGCATGAATATTTGAGACCTGTCAGTGTAGAAAGCTCTGTGTGTGACTGAAGTAAAGGAGTTCAGTAGTAATGGCATTCGTGTGGACATATTTTTTCTCCCCTCACAGCAGTTCTGCTCTTCAGTATCTCCTTTCAAGTCTCTAGAATGTTCTTTCTCAACAAAACCCACCCCAACTTCTGCTCTTCAGTATCTCATTTCAGGTCTCTAGAATGTTCTTTCTCAAAAAAAAAAACAAAAAACCCACCCCAACCTCTTCAATATTTCCTTTCAGGCCTCTAGAATGTTCTCTCTCAAAAAAACCCCCAGCCCAACTTAAAAGTGTCTAAAAATGTTCAGTTCATAAATAAATGTCTAAAGGAACAACATCATCCCTTTCATTTCCTAACTTTTTCTTGAGAACAGGCTGACAGAGAGGAGAATGACACGTAGCACAAGTAAATATTAGCAGGGGAATTAGTTGCTGTTTCCATTTGGAAGAGGAAGAGCAGTAGCCATTGTCAGCAGAGAGACATGTAATTATTTCCTCCCTCATTGTGCAAAATTCAAAAAGAACAGAGGTTATTTAAAAGGTGAGGGAGAAAAAGAGGGAGGAGCTCCTTTGAAACAGATCATAAACACAAACCTTTGGATAATAAATGGGTTTTTCTCAGTCAATAGGAGTTTTCTCTTTGGAATTCTGTGGGAACAAATGCATTTTGGCTCAAGTGCAGTTCCAGGCTTCCCTGGCATTCACTCACTTCAGAGCAGCAGAAATATTGCTCCCAAAGTTATTCATGCAAGGAGAACTTCCAAAATCTGCCACGTTGTTCACTCTTTTTCTACTGCTAGTGCAGCTCCTGCAGGTCAGCCCAGGACATGAGCTGGGGATGCTCCCTTCAGGAAAGGGCTTTTGAGCAGATTTCCAGCCCTGCCTCCTTGAGCTGGTTCACTGATGGGGTTCCTGAGTGTGGTGCTGGTGCTTGTTACCTTCCTCTATTATAGCCTGGACTCGGTAAGACAGCTTTTGTATTCAAATTGAGATGAAAATGGTAATTTTAGCTTTGTGTAGGCTAAAAACGTTGTGCTGGGGAGGGAAATGGGAATGCTGCTCAGAAGGAGCAAGGGCTAATTTTACCAAGACCAGAACTGTCTCACTGCAGGTAAAATGAGCTTTGAAGTGGATTACACAAGGGTTGGTCCTTCCAATTGAAATAGTTCTGTGGGCATCCCCTCATGCCTGTAAAAGTGACTTTTCCATGTCTGTAGAAGTGCTGAGGATCTCCTGTGGGGTTAATCTTAGGGGAGCCCATTTAAAGCTCCCCTAAGATTAAATTAAGAGCTAAACTAAGATTAATTTAAAAGCATTAAAGCTTTTAGACATTTTTAACTTTTTTTCAGGCTAATTTTTGTGGTGTTGACTCTGACTAAGAAAGACACGAGAAACCTTCAGTCACGTTTATTATCAGTCCATCAAAAGTTCTTCCTGACCAATTTTGTATTTTCTTTATATCAGTTCCTTGCAATATAAATATTCCTTACTAAGGGAAAGGCTGAGAACAGATTTGAGCTAAAGCTTTGAGTTTTGGAAGGACAGCTGCCAGGCAGCAGGGTTTATGGAGGATATCAGGCAAATGCACAGAATTCCCCTGCAGCTGGATTGAGCAGAAGTCCAAGGGAATGATGCAGAATCACAGATTGCAAATCAAATTCCCAGAATTGCCTGAGTGGGTTGGACTTGATGATCTTGAAGGTCTCTTCCAACCTAAAAATTCTGTGATTCTGTGATTGATTCTGTGATTCTGTGATAGGAGAACCAGCAGGAATAGAGATGCAAACACTTGTGATTTCACTTGCTGCTCTCCCAGGCCTTACAGATGCAGAATAACCTCTTTTCTGTTTCTTGAAAATTGAGAATTACCTGGTTTACAACAACCTGAATTGATTTATTTCCACAGTTTTCATTAGTAAAAACATCTTAGGTATTGTTGCCAGTTAATAGGTATATGAATGCTGTTCCATGATGGTTTTTACTCCAGATTTTATATAATGTTCTTTTTGAAGATGCTACTGCTTTTTCATTACAAAGCTAGCTAGCAAAATCATTTTGTCTTTTTTTGGCATGGTTTTTTGTTTTGGGGTTTTTTGTTTGTTTGTTTGGGGTTGGGGTTTTTTTTGTTGTTTTTTGGGGGTTTGGGGGTTTTTTTGTTTGTGTTTTGGGGGTTTTTGTGGGTTTTTTTGGTGTTCTTTTTTTTTTGGTAGGGAGAATCTGTCAGTTGTAGCTCATCTATGAGTTTAGGTGTGTAGTCTTCAATTGAAAACTGTTTTGTGTTGGAGGCTCTATCAGCCAATAAATCCCTGAAAGTTCTCCAACTGTGCTGATTAAGTGACCCATGGTGTGACAGTGCCCAGGTCCTGCTGGGATGCAGCTGCAGTTCCAGCCTGGGATGCAGTTGCCTGGTGGGATCATCTTCTTCCTCCTTGCACATCCTGGAGTCTGGGTGGGAATGCTTTCCAGAGCTGCCCTTGGAGAGGTTTTCCCCAAGAATCCCTTCAGTAGTGGTGCTGCTGCTGAGGATGGATTTATTTGACTGCTGGGATCCCATTTGAACGTGACCTTGAGCACCTGAGGGTTTTTCTAGAGTTGGTATTTGAGCAAAATTTGTCCTGTTGTGTGAGTTAGAATGGGTTTGTTGCTGTTCCAAGGAAGAATTTTCATTCTCCTTCCACCAGCAAGGCTGGTGGCAGAGTGAACTTTTCCATCAGTGTGTGGGAATCAAGGACAATGAGATTCCTCAGAGAAATAAGATCTTGGTGTTATACCAGAGACAAACAACCCCAAACTTAGTCAAGGCTCTTTTGGCTAATTTTTATTTGTCAGTGGTGGACAAAAGAAGAAACCACAAGATGTCACTCTATCCTAAGGAGCTGAGAAGGACTTTCCTTCTGACAGGAATCCTGTGGGAGTGTTGCAAAGCTGGATATCCTGAGTAGAGCTCAAGCACAGGTAGATCTCAGCACAGTTAATGAGAGATGCTGAGTGTGGAGCTGAGTTAGCCCCAGGTTCCCAGGATTAATAATCACAGATGGGGGAACAAACCCCCAGACACCTCCCTCTGATTCCTGGGAAGGGATTGCTGGTGGAAGTTGATTGCTCCCAGGGGAATTTTTGTCCTGCATGATGCCTGGTGTGCCTGGTGTGGGGTGAAATGGCAGGAATGGGTTGTTCTGTCCCCATGAGCTCTACTGGGGTTGTTTCAGAGAGCCACTGCTCCAACAGGACATAGAATTTCTTTTCTGCAAGAGAGAAATAACTGGGACTGACTCATTGATGTGCTGGACCCATTCTACTCTTCTCCTTTGATTGCTTCTTAAATCCCCCCTTCCCTCTCTGCCTTACACAGTCCCTGGAATTCCTGCAGATTCCCTGGCAAAGTGAGGTGCAACCACTCTCAGGGGTTCTCCCTTCCTGGGAAGGAGGCAATATTAATATTGCTCCTATAAAGATCTTCTTAAAATGACCACAAAGCCTACTCCAAAAGTGTTCACAAGCTCATTCTGGAGTTGTTCCTGTCCCTTTTATTGGGCACTCCTTGCTTGTGTCCCTGCAGTGGAAAACAGGAGTAGAAAGAGATGGGTGAGCTGCCCCAAAGCAAAGGAAAGCTGTGCCCTGGTCACTCAGATAACACCAGCAAGGAGTTGGCTTCCCTGGGGAGCTGCTCTGCATCCCCTGGCACAGCTGGGGAGGAGCTGTGCATTTCTTTAGCTCGGGGATCTGTCTGCAGTTCCCCAGGGGTTTGGATCAGGCTGCTGCAGTTTCAGGGGTGCAGACAGACAGAAGGCTCCGGCTGCTGGCTGGGACCTCTGTTAACTGCTCCAGCGGCTGCTGGGGCTTCCAGCTGGGCTGGAAACAAAGTTCCACATGAGAAACCACCCTCAATGCACATCGGTGATACTTGGAAACTCATTAACACTCTGTATCTGCCGCCCCCTCCGCAAGGGCTTCTCAAATGATGTTCCTTTTATTCAGCGCTGCCTTCCAACAGCACCCACAGGAAGATTTTTTTTTTTTTTTCATTTTACAGCACTAATTAGAAGCCCAAGTCATGGGCCAGCTGCTGTAGGCATCAGGCAGGCTGAAGGAAAAGCTGGGCAGTGATGCCTTAGATTTCAGCTTTCATAGTTTCAGATTCTGTGCTGCCTAAGGATGCAGTTCTGAGCCTCACATTAAGTGTCAGTGAGCTCTCTTCACAGAACAAGCAGACAAAACAAATCTTTTCCTGCTGAGGACCAAGGACAACTTTCAGCCCAAAATGCACAAACAATGGTGAACTGAAGGGAGGAACAAGAAAAATAAAACCTCACAAACTGAAGCTGTAATTGGACAATTAAACCCCAATATGCAAATGGACCAAAACTGATAAAAATGTAAAATCTCGTGATCAGGGAGACATTTTATGTGGCCATTCCCAACCCACCCTGGGTGCAGCCTTGGTCAGGCTCCTGCAATGCCCAGGGTGAGTCCTGGAAACCTTTTAATAAATCTCTTTATTCTCCAGCTGTGCCCAGCCTCTGTTTCAGGTCAGCCTTCCCAAGGCACCAGCAGAAGTGAGGGGTTGAAATGCAGCTGGGAGTGCAGTTCAGCCAATGGCCCAGGCCAGGCTGGGGGGCTGATGAGGGAACGTGGGGCTCAGCTGGGAAATGGAGAGAGGTGGAGAAGATAAATGCACCAGCCCAGATATCGATTGTAAAATTCTAGCTCTGCTAGGAGCTGGCTGAGGAAAGCACTGGAATTGTTCCTGCAGCTCAGGAATTGAGCCCATTGCCTGGGTTTTTATCTTTTCAGCCACACTGAATCACAATAGGAATGATGTCTCAGATATGACCCTGGCTTTACTGATAACAAGTTGTTTTACTGTCTCTCATAAACACACATCCTCCCTGTGGAAGCGTGATCTTTTTGGACAAGCTGAGGGAAAATTCCTGCAGAAAAACCATTCTGTGTTTGTGTAGAAATGCTTTTAGGAAAGGAAGGGAAAAGATACAGAGGAAATCTGGATTGTGTCTAAATCGTGTTTTTAATGTTCTCATTAAGGGATTGGAATTGCCAATGGAAAAAGAGGAGCTTCAGCCATTCCTTTAAGTATTGTAATGCTATCAAAAGAGTTTAAAGCCATAGTTTTTTACTCTATTTACAGATATTTGTTCAAAGTCAATTTGTTTATTGTTTTAAACCCAGCCTGGAATCCTTGCAGGTGATAACTGGGAGATAATTTTCCCTGAGAAGAGTGAATGAAATATATTAAAACACGATAAGAAATAAAAAAAATATCAGGAAGTTCTTCCTCCTGCCCTGAGACCTGTGAGGATCATGCTCTGGGCAATGCCAAATCTCACTGGTCACCAGGAGTGTGGCACAAAAAGGCTGTTTATCTGGGGCTTTTGTCAGTGCATTTTGTAACTGCATGCTTCTAAAGGCAACAGCCAAAAAGTCAGCACAGCCTGGCACAGGAATAATAACATTTCTGAAGTGTATTACAAGACAAATACTGGTCTCAAAATTCTTTGGCTCTGCTGGGAAATGTTCAGCTTGGGTCAGGCTGCAGCTTGGAATCACCAGTGTGTAGTGACAGTCTGTCATTTTCCAGGAGCAGACCATGTAAAGCTCTGCTGCCAGCTCCAAACCAAGGAAATGTCTTCATCAGCTGAGCTGCTTTTGGCAGGACACTTGGAACTGAGGAGCTGAGCTTCAGGGTCTCTTCCAACCCAAACCATTCTGTGATTCTGTGATTCTATCAAAGCCCTCAGCAAAATCCAGAGAGGTAAAAGAGGCCAGTTCTGCCTCTGCTGCCTGGTTTACATCTGTCCCCATTGATTTTTCCTCCAGACAATTTTCTCCTTGGTCTATACAAAAAGAAAATCAGAGACAGTGTGCTCCAGTTTCTAAGCTCACTTCAGTTTTTTGATCAGAACTCATTTGTGAACCACCCCAATATCTCAGAGTCAGTCTTAGTGCTGCAGTTCCATGGGGAGCAAGGTGAGCAGGCTGACCAGAGTGATTTTAATTCCTTTATTTTCCAGTGCCATTCCACATTTAGTGCATATACTTATAGATAAAAGTGTTCTGAGGAGGTGATCTCTTAATTACTGAGCTTCAGGATCCCAACAGAGGTGGGACAGAGAGTTTGGAATGAGTGGAACAGCCTTGTGGCAGCCTTGCAGACAGGCAGGGCTGTCAGCAGCCCTGGTGAGCACATCCAGGCACATCATCCTGAGGGAGAGATGCAGGGAGCTCTGAGCAGAGATCAGGGCATGTCTGCTTCCATAACCTTCAATGCTTAAATCCAGCAGACAACCTTGTAGTGTCCAAAGGACTCAGAGCAAAGAGCATCATCAGGAAAGGCTACATTGTCATCTGCAGCCTGTTCCAAATCCCTTTGTGGTCCCTCACAAAAGTCACTTCTGGACCCTGTGCAGGTTTCTCTCAGGCTATGCCCTGAAGCCTGAGTTCAAAGAACTGGCTGGCAACTGACACACCTGGGATTTTTTTGTGACCAGAAAAACTTAATTTGCCCAATTTTGCCCAAGTTGCAAAAATTACTTTAGGACGCTTAACTTGAAAATATGAAATTGGCTTCTAATCACAGTGTAGAAAAAGAAAAGAAAAGAAAAGAAAAGAAAAGAAAAGAAAAGAAAAGAAAAGAAAAGAAAAGAAAAGAAAAGAAAAGAAAAGAAAAGAAAAGAAAAGAAAAGAAAAAGAAAAAGAAAAAAGAAGAAGACTATGCATGCAAGGTGTAGAATTTAGCAAGCTGCACTTTGTCTGTGTACACATGCACTCATTGAATGAGGATGCATTGTGGGAACCACACATCCTGTTATTATTTTGCTACAGAAAAGAACAGAAACCTAAGCTGTTACTGCATGAAACCATGAGATCATGCAGTACAAAATAATGAAGCCACTCTCTGCCTCTTGCTTTAGAGGCTGGAGGACTTTTCCTTGCTGCAGGATGCCTGTAAGGGAATAAAAATGTTCTTTCCCCCCCTCCCTTTCTCAGTCACTACCTTGGCTGGGTTCCTCTCTTTCAGTGACCCAAATTAAATGATGAATTCTGGCCTCTTGAAACTGATGGCAGCAAATCCCTCTGCCTGCAGCCACTGCCCAGGGGATTCAGCAGGTTAACAGGAGCAGACAGACAGGGCAGAGGGCCCTGGGGAAATAAAGGGATGTCAGTCTTTAACACCAGGGGCAGTGGCAAAGCTCCCCAGCCTCTGGCAACACCCAGGGCCCTGAAGAGCAGCCACCACCCCCATGGGAGGAGCTGGCAGAGCTCTCCTGATAGAATTGATAGAATTGCTTTGGCATCACTTTGTATTTTCTAGAGAGAACCACTTTCTAGTAGATTTATTGGCAGGGCAGTAAGTGTCCTGAGCACAAGTTAATTCAGGCTCTCTTAGCCTTGATAACACTTGTTTAAAATATCCTTCCTCCTATGGGTGACAAGAGTACAGAGATTGTGTTTTGATAGTCCCATGACAAGTGACAGCCAAAAAGCAACAGAGAAGGCTATTTTTCAGAAGGGCCATTAACCAGCTGGCAGCCTGTTTTCCACCCTTCATGGCAAGTGTGATCATCTGAACAGCATTCAGGAACAAGGCTGATCAAAGTCTTTGCTCTTTTCCCAGGAAATGCATCCTGATGACTCCATGGAGAAAGGTTTTCAAGTGGGAAGGTTGTTTTACATTTCTATCTCCCTCAGTGCTGCAAAGCCTGGCTTATTTTTTAGGTTTTCTGCACAAAGCCTTATTTTTTATTTTTTTTTTTCACCAGAGCTCAGGGAGTATTAATTTTGCAAGTGTGTTCACATTCAGCACAGACATCTGAAGACACCATCTGATAAACCAGGGGCTATCTGTGACAGCCTCGTGCTTTTGTGTGTCGTGGCAATGGTGCCTTCAGCCTGTAACACTATCTACACCTGCACAGGCACAGCAGCTCAGGCTCATTCCTACCCAGCACAGCTGGCAGAGCAGATGAAATCAGTATTTGTTCCTGGTCTCAATCTCAGACAAAATCAGTATTTGTTCCTGGTCTCAATCTCAGAACTTAACCAGCACCTTGCTGTTAAAATTGGGCCTCAGTGAGGCAAAGGGAAATGCTCTTTCCCCAGCTGGTCACACCTGGGAGCTGAAGGGAGGTGCTGGCTCAGCCTCTGCTCTCAGGATGGTTCCCCTTCTGTCCTCCCCCTGCAATCCCTGGCTGGAGCTTGGCTCAGTCAGGGCTTTGCCTGCCTTTCCTTCCCGTGGCAGGGCACTGCAGAGGGAGGGGGATGTGGATGTGGGGTTGGGCTGAGGCTGCAGCTGGGGCTGTGCCAGGGCTCTGCTCTGCCCCTTTGCCCCTTGGCCTCATCCCAAGTGACCCATTCCTCAGAGACAGCACGGAGCAGACAGGGTGATCCTGATGGAGAGTGGCCAGCAGGGACAGCTGCCCTGGGGGAGAGTCCAGGGATGGGAGACCCCAGGGATGGGAGAATCCCCTCTGGTTTGGCTCTGGGCTAAGGTCCCTGCTCTGGTACATCCCCATGATGTCTCTGTAATGCTGAAAATGGGAACAATAGGATGCTGTAAACTGCTGAGTGTAAAACAAGATTAAGGCTGATGTGCAGAACAGGCTCTGTCCCAACCTGCTGGCCAAATGACCCCCTGGCCAAATGACCCCCTGGCCAAATCCCCCACAGACCAAATCCCCCACAGGCCAAATCCCTCCTGGCCAAGTCACCCCCTGTCCAAATCTCCCCTGGCCAAATCCTCCACAGACCAAATCCCCCCCTGGCCAAATCCCCCACAGGCCAAATCCCCCCCTGGCCAAATCTCCCCTGGCCAAATCCCCCCCTGGCCAAATCCCCCACAGACCAAATCCCCCCTGGCCAAATCCCCCCTGGCCAAATCCCCCCCTGGCCAAATCCCCCACAGGCCAAATCCCCCCTGTCCCAATCCCCCCTGGCCTGCTTGGGCCAAAGTGGCAGCGGATTTCCGCGGCAGGAAAATCCGGTGAACAAGCAGAGCGTTTCAAAACAAGCTGACAAATCTGCAGCACTTTGGGAGCAGCAGCTGATGCTCCCTCAGAGATGTAACACGATTCCTTATAATCACAGAAATACATTTAATTTTGTTTATTTAAGCCAGCCCCGTGTTTTGCTGTGAGCATTCATCATCTGCTGTCGCACGGCGGAGTAGGAAATGTCACCCCTTGAGTCACATCCCCAGCAACTCTGTTAGCAATGCTCTGGCTGTACTCCACAGCTGGAGAAAAAAAAAAAAGGGGCTTCATGCTTTGCTGGCTGTGGAGCAAACAGGCTCTTGCAGCTTCATTTTGCATTCAGCAGCTCTCCAAAACAGTGAAGGCAGCATGAAAAATGAGGAGGAGCGCGACTGAAGCTCGGCTGCTGATCTTTCACAACTCAGCTGCAAAAAAATATGAGGTCTGAAAGGAGACCTTAAAGTACAGGTATCAGCAGGAATATTAAGTTGCCTTAATCAAGAGAAGAACACCTGGTCACTCAGTCATTTAAGAAATGAAAACAGGGCTCTCTTCTTCCTCCCAGTGCGAGGCAAAAAGAAAAATTCTGATTTCCCACCTGGGAATACAGCGTGGAGCTGGCAGCAAAGGGAAGCAGCTGAGAGATGGTGTAGTTAATGGCTGAGGATGGCTCAGTGACCTGGCAGGCTGTGACTGGAGGATATTGTGACATAAAGGAGTTTAACAGCACCTTCAGAGCCCCTTTAGGCCAGCAGTGGGCTTGGAGCCCCTTTGAAGTCCAAAGGTCAGGAGGGATGTGAAGTGATGGGGTTTAATCCTTTTTATTTTCCCTTAAAGAAAAGCTGCCTCTCCTCTCACCTCAGCTCTGTTCAAGCAGAAAGGTGAGGTGGGGAATGACCTCTGAGAACCAGAGATTTGTCTGCAGAGGGGATTTTGGGCTGAAAAGAGCTAAAGCAGAGTGAGGCACTGGATGAAGCCATTCCACCTCCAGCCCGTGGTTTGCCTTCACTGGGTCCTGATTGAAACCCAGCCAGGGGAAGGAAAACCTACTGCACACGGATGGAGCCCTGCCCTTCCCAGGGGTTCCAGACCCTGGGGCTCTGGGATGTCCCAGCAGCAGCTCTGGTGTCCTGCAGTGCCAGAACTGGAGTGGAAAGGCAGTGCTGAGGAGAGTAAGGGCGAGGTAAATCACTCAGGGGAAGATGCTTTAAGGTCTCCTTGGCTTCTGAATGTATCTGAGTCCAGAGCCCCTTCTCCACTGAAGCCAGTAGCCCTGAGTTAAAATAGATATTTATAGCTGTGCCTTGTGGATGGAAAGTGCTTGTAGCTGAGAAATCCCCTGCTCAGCAGGTACAGCTCCCCAGCTGGGGGACAAAGTGATGGAAAATCATCCCAGGAATGGTTCAGTTCCCCCAGCACTGCTGGAAGGAGAACGTGGTGTAGCCCTCAGGACACGAGGATGTGATACAGCAAGCACAGTGTCTGACTTTGAGCAGGAACACACTTTCATTCCATTTAATTTCTTTTGGCAGGCCGTGCCAGCTCCTAACTTTAAATGCAGGAACTGTGGACAGCTACAGCGTGTCTGTCTCCTGCCCATAAAGGAAGCACTGGAGAGAAAGAAGTTCATTTTTTTTTATGTAACACAAGGCTGCCATTTGCTCAAAATGAAAGCAAGTGGGAGCAAATTATTTGGATTTCCTGACAAAAGCTGCATGAACACAACACCTTTAACAAAAACAGTTGATTCTTCTCATAATGCTCCTCTCCTCTCCTCCCCATGATCACAGGAGGCCCTGCTTGCTGCTTTCAGCTAGAGAACATCTTTATTATCCTTGCAGACAGCGAATAACAAGGCATTCATTTGAACTTAATTTTTTTTGGCAATAAGACTCGGGGAAAGAATAGGGGTAAAAAAAATGGGAGATGTCAGGAACAAGTTCTGCCTGTAAATACACGTTCAGAGTTCTCAGTTCCTTCTTTGATTGGAATGGGGACAGGCAGCTCTGAATTTTAAACAACTGAGTTGTGTTTGTCATCCAGCTGCATTGTTTTTCCACCTTTCCCTGTCCTTTCCCTCCTTTCTAAGCTCCTGTAGAGCTGGGTACTTTGTACCACCTTGGCCCAGCAATACAATTGTTTTCCCATCCCACACTTAAAGAGATTATGTCTCTTTGTCTCAAATATCTCGCATATGACAACCTGGCAAAGCCACTTTAATAAAGGAGTGCTCTGGTGGACTCCCAAGTATTCCTGCATTTGCAAGATCTGATTTTCAGGAAGGCAGGGCTTTGATGGATGAAGTAACCCAATTTTTTTCAATGTATTTCAGGTAATCAATTCTAAACAAAAAAAAGGAAACATAACTCCTTAGCAGCTGGCAGCAGTTTCAAATAAATACAAGAAAATGATGGCAGTGTAAAGGCATCTGCAATGATGGAAGTTAGAGAGGAGAATAACCAGAGATGCTGCTTCCAACCACACAGGGGAAAAGGAGCTTACTAGGCTGCAACAGGAAATTGTCTATCAAAATGAATTTAGAATGATTTTCTTATGATTAAAATTACCTGATGAGACTCATGTTTGATAAATTAGGAAGTACTTAATGAATCTTGTACTCCATCAGGAATTATTGACAATTAGCTCGTGAGAAGATGAAACATGAGATCCATAACAAAGAGGTGGATGGAGGAAATGAGACTGACCTCACACTGGAGGTTTCATTTCTGGGTGGTTCCATCAAATCCCTGATTTGTTTGTTCTGGCAGCTTCCAATGAGACGTCTGAAACGCTGAGGCTTAGGGAGGAATGGCAGCTGGGGAGGTGGGGAGTGACAGGGAGCTCATTAAAATGGGTGGCAGTTTGTCACTGAGCTTCAGGGAGCTCCAAAGCATGACCTGTGTGAAGGTTCATTCCCTCTGGGGACACCTGGCAGGGACCTTTGGGCTTTTCCACACTCACACCCAGGGTTGGTTCTGCTCCAGCTGAATTCCGTGGCTTTGCTCCTGAGGGCTGCAAGGTTAATCAGGATCTCATGTGCCTCTGTGGGTTAGGGATGCAGTGACATCATTCATGAAAAAAAAACACGTTTTAAGGTAAAAGGGAAAATGTATTTCATTTCAGTGAGGTAAATAACGGGAGAAATCAGCAACCAGGAGTGTTGTGTGCCACCAGCTCCACTTGGGATAGAATAATGCTTCTCATACAGGCAAATGAAGAGACAGTGAGTTATGTCCATGATTTCTTTTGAAAAGAAAGTTTTGAGGAAGAAAATCTTGAAATGTTACTTACTTGCTGTCTTTCCTCAGTGTCAGAAAAAGTTTAATTCATCCAAAACTCGTTGAGCCTCATTTTTTTAGAAAAGAGAGATCTGATACTGGAATAGGCCTCTCCTAAACCAAATAAAAATGCTTTCTTCATTCCATAAACATCTTTTCTTATAGCTCCATCCAAAGACTATTAACTCAAGGAAAGGCTCCCCCTTCAGTGCCAGGCATTGTCATTATGACTTGCAAGCCCATTGTTTTTCCAGAAGAGAAAACCAAATTTCACTCCTGGTTGCTTGGTTACAGCCCCTCCAACCCTCTTGGAATCCATGGGTTTGTAACACCTTAGAAAAGCAGACACATATAGTTTTCACTTCAATTATTTATGCAGCCAGTTGTTGATTCCTCTTTGTCTGGTGACCCCGATGAAATGTTTCACTGACTCTGCTCTCCTCCTGCCCAAGGCTCTGTTCTGTTGTCCTTGGCTTTTCCCTGGGAATGCTCTCCAAGTCCCACCAGTGGGAATCAAATACTTCCCTGGGATCCTGAACGGGCAGGACAAAAAGAAATGTGTTGCCTGGGTAACTCAGCAAAACAAGCAGTCAGTGTGAGTGAGTGTTGTCCTGCTTATCTGCCCAGGCACGGGTGAGCATTTGTGCATCAAAAGTCTGCTCCTCTTCTAGGGCCCTGCACATCAGAGCTCTGAAACACCCCAGGAAATTCTCTCTCTCTAACTGAATCATCCAGCCTGAATGCCCTGGATTCTTGGAGATGTTCAAACCAGGTAAGATCAATAAAAGTTAACTTTCTGCTGGTGCTGAAGTGTTGTTACCTGCTTAGGTTTGATTTTACTGGTGCCATCGACCTAATGATGGTTTGATATCACCAACATGTATCCAGTTAACACCAAAAAAAAAAAAAAAAAGGAATTTTACATAACAAACTGATTTACCCCTGACTCAGAAAAATGTTTTATAGTAGAGAAATGTCTTTTAAATATTCTTTAATGACGATTACCAAAATGTCAGCTCAGGAACTCAGCCAGTAGACGCAGACTTTAAAGCCAGACTGCTCATCCAGTCTGGTCTTAACGAAGTCAGTGGCTGGGAATCCTGTGTGAATGCTGACCCTGGGCACAGGAACAGAATTTCTGCTACCACAGTGCCAGGATTTCATGGTCTGAGCATCTCAGTTATTTCTGTATAAAAGGAGGAGGGATAACACAATTTCCTTTCTTCCTACTCTTTGTCTGTCTGCTCTGTTCAATTAAAGCACAAACTCTCTGGAGCAAACTCTGTTTTCCTGACTTTCTGTGGTGCCCAGAACAACGGGGCCCCTGGTGGCCTACAGCAGTGAGAATAATTGGGATAGTTTCTGCCATTAATCAGACCTCAGGATGAGCTGGATTCTGCCCACTTCCTACATACTCCATGGACATGCAGGGAAGAATCCAACGGGACAAAAAAAAAGATGTGAGAGGCACAGGGTTGAGAGCGATGCCCACCCCGTGTTTACCCAATTCAAAGACAAAATTACTGGTCAAAATTAGACAAAGCGGGGGAAAAACTATTTCTTTCTTGCAGAGCTGGGACACGCCGCTGAATCTCTTGTCAGAAGCACATTTTTATGGGCAGGTCGTAAAGCTCTGAAAAATAGTGTTTGTAATGGAAAGGCCGACACCATGTAAAATATGTCGTTCCTCTGAAATAGCACAGAGATAATTTTTCATGGGCTTTATGAGGAATGCATTTGCCATAAAAGATCTGAAGCCCATTAGGCTGTGATGGGGACCAATACCTTTCATTTTATAGACGGAGGAAAAATGGCAAGTAGAAAGGCCCCAAATTGCAATCTTGTTTGATTTAGATATTAATTTCTTTATTCTTAGCAGACAGAGAAATGATTCGCTCAAGTGACCTGATGAATCTCTTAATACCCTGTCCTCGCCCACCCCGTAATAAACTCAGTTCTTAGCGCATAAAGTTTTAATGAAACCTGTGTGGAATGAATACTTGGTTAAATTTCACATAACGATCTGTCAGCTCAACATTTGGAACCACGGAATGCCAGCGCGTGGAGCTGAAATTCTCTAATTGCCATTATTCCCCTCTGCTTTCCTGGCACGGTGAAATCTGCCAGCAGAATTTCTAAGAGAAGGTTTTGAAGCCTTCAGCAGGCATTGGGGGAAGCTCAGACCTTTCTGTACAGAAAGGCCTTGTAATGATCAGCCTTTGTAATGACCGAAAAGAGAAAAGAGGAGTGTGAAGGAAAAGCAGGATAAGGAATAATATTTCTGTGAAGAAGCTGAAATGTAGAAGCCTAAACATAAACCACAGAAGTTTTGACTATATGGCATTTCCAATTGAATATCCCCGGGCAGAGGGGATTGTGTACTTTTTTTCCACATTGATTTTAGCCTATTTATCCCCTCTTTCTCTCAGTGCAGAGCCCAGGAGCTGAAGCGAGGAAGGAGCTGTGCCTGTGGTGTGGGAGTCGCAGATCAATAGGGTGCGATTTACAGCTCCACTGTTACCTTCCCCTAAAACCTGCTTCCACCACTCCTGCTGGAGTTTAAAAGCCATCTGTGAACTTCAGCAGGGACTAACCAGTGCCCACCAGTATGCCCATAACCCTGGAACCCTGCCAGCATCTGCACTTTGTCTGGGCGGACAAACAAAAATCAAACGCCTTTTGAAGGGAGTAATTCACTGGGCTGATCCTCAGAACCTGCAGCTTTAATGTTTCAAGAAAAATACAATATAAAAATAGGCACAGACCTGACCTGTTCTGTTCCCACCAAGAGAAGAATCTCTTGTTTTCATTTTCAGATGCAAACTCCAAGAAGGAAGCCTGGAAGCTTTTCCTAAAATGGCTGAGCACGCTCAACCGAGGCAAGAACGCCCAACAGAGCAAAGAGGTGCTCATAAAGAACTTTCCTGAACATTACATAGAATGTGAGCCTCTTTAAGTATTTTCTTTGCATCCAGTACATGCATTAACAACGAGCTACTAACGAAGCAGGAGATCTTTCAGGCAAACGAAAATACCAACTTCAAGTTGGGCAAAACTGTGAAAGCCACCGGTGAAAGCGAAGCGAGCAGAGCAGGGATCCAGCTGGATGATCACATATCTTGGCTACAGGTATCACCAACCTATCTTTAGGCACCTTCTGGAAAGGCAGTTCACTGATACCAGCTCGATCAGCCCGGGGAATTTGTTTGATGTGCTTAAGAGATTGGTAACAATAGCTCCTAACGTGACTGCGTTGCGAGGTGACAGCGTTTCCTTGGAGACAGTGAATCCCATCCAGTGCCGGCCAGGATCCCGGCAGCTTCCCCATCTCCAGAGGCCCTGGAACTCCTTCCCCGTGCAAGGGCAGAGATGGGAAGATAAGCTCTGCCTGTAGACAAATAGCCCTGTGCGAGATGTGAGGATTTTATGCAGCAGCCAGACATGTCTGAAAGGTAGGAGGGTGCAAGGAGACACGAACCTGTAGTCATTGCTTGACATGCTTTGACAACAAAGATAGAGTTACAGCATTGAGTGTCTTTTTAAAGTGTGCCAGCCTGGATTGCTAAGGGAGATTGTTGTGCAGGGAAAACAGGAATTCAGAGCTGGTTTTTCTTTTTCTTTCTCGGTGCCATTGGCTGGTTGCTGAAAGAAAAAGCTGTCCCAACAAAAAAAACCAAAACCAAAACAAAAAAAAAACCAAACAACAACAACAAAAAAACCCAAACAAAAACAAAAACAACCAAAAAAAAGTTGAGTTTGTTGTGAAAATGTGTGAAATGCACGTGGATTGAGATATTGAGATATTGAGATATTGAGATATTGAGATATTGAGATATTGAGATGTGGGCTTTGTATGGGCACAGCTCAGATCCACGAGGAAAATGTTAGTTAATAGCTAAGAGTGTGTCATTATGTGATAGGACCTAATTAAGTTAATTATGTCTTTTGAGGGGTGGGGGAGGGCAGTTTTATGAAGCATAAAGCAAGATAATTGATGCTACAGCTATCGGCAAGGATGCTTTGTAGCCATAACTTACAGGTGTGTTTGTCACTAAATTACGCTCAAAAGAACTGCTTCAGAATGTTGCATAATGTCTCATAAAACTCCTATAAAAATAATTGAAAGGTAATAGAGCATGCAAACACTATGTCCATATCTTCTACTCTCCTAAGTTCAGAGAGTTCTCATAATAAATGTTTGCATACAAGCAGAGCTGCTCTGGAGCAGTAAATTGTGTGCATTTGAAATGAGGCACAGCCTGAATCCTGCGTTTGCCACCTTCTAAATACTTGCACAAAGTGTGCTGGTGAGATACCCCTGCAGTTCCTTTATGTGGATGGCTTTGGCATTTGCCAGGGAGTGGGACAACACAAATAACTGGGTGTTTGGAACCTGAGAGCAAGCACTTACCTGTGCAGATGGTTTGGGCAGATCCAGAACCAGCTCTCTTAGAGCCTGCAAAATCAGCAGCTCTCACCCAGTGATACAGACTCTTTGCTTTGGGAGGATTTATTGCTCTTTTCTTAGTTTCTCTAGTTTGGATTTTTTTTTTTTTTTTGTATTCCTCAAAGATGATCTTAAAACACATTTGGTTTGGCTCCTTCTTTTAGAATGGCCCACGTTTTTCACTTCCATGGTATCAGGACTGAATGAGCTGAGAGCTCTTTGCTGCTAAATAAGAACCTGTCCAGGCTTCACCGAGATCAACACAGGAGCAGGGGCCTTTCCATCAAATATGGGCTGTGATTCAGTGGGATATTGCAAGCACCACGGGAATTCTGACTCTGGATCTGTGAAGAGTTCGTATAAATAGCCTTGCTCCCTGTTCCCAAACCTTTCATCCAGGGCATTTCAGGTTTAAGGAAGAAGCAGCCCTGGTTCAGTGAGAGCTAAGCCTGCTCAAGGACGCTGATTCCTGAAGAGCAGCTGGGGATAAGGCTGGGGGAAGTTGGACCAAAACTGCTCAAAAGGCTGGGACAAAAAGCCTTTCAAATCCCAAATGCAAGAGTTAGCTCATAACCTCCTTTATCTTTACTCCTCTTTAACTGAGCTTCCCATTTTCTGTGCAGCAGAGCCCAGCCTGTGCTGTAGAGCCTCAGATGTTTGTTTGTCAAGGCTGCTGTTTTATCAGGAGAAAGGAGCCTTTTGACTGACACTCCTTTTTTAACAGCCAAATATCTAAAATATACACAGGAGGGACTTTTCACTCCGTTTCTCACTCAATATCTTTCACTGGTGTAGTTTCAGAAGTAGCTCAGCTTTAGCCCTTCAAAGTCTTTTCGTGGGCTTTTAATGTATCCTACACTTAAAGGCAGCTGGATTCAAATGTACTTGCACTGCAGTCAGGAAACCTGGAGCATTCAGGGCCCTGGGGAAAGCTGGCCGAGGTGTCAGTGAGAGGAGAACATTTCACAGCCACACAGCTGACACTGACATCCTGATGAGGTGGGACTTTGATCAGGGAGCTCAGCAGTGCATGCTTTTCCAAGGGATGGCCTGATATCTCCTCAGTCATGTTCTGAAAAAGGCAGGAGCTGTTCTGTTCTCATTGCTGACAGTTTGCAAAAGTCTTCAGGCACTGAATTCCTCACTGGGACTTCCACTGAGAAGAAAAACATAAAATACAAGGGGTTAGCCATCAGTGCTTCCAGTTACCCCACAGCCCCTGCTCCCTCTTGTCAGCTCACACAGAGCACTCCAGACTTCAAGGTGCCTGCAAAGAATTGTTTGGTACAATTTTGTGGGTTTTCATTTATTACTGAGATGAAAAAAAAAAATGTTGTACCTGGATTTGATGTTGGCTGCAAAGCTGTAGCCACGATAGGAAATGGACTGAGGAGCAGCCTCAGAAATCAAAAGCTGGTCACACACAAGATTTCCAACCCTCCCCATTACCTTTTGAAGTTTCCTTTCCAAACCTCTATTATAGAATTCTTAAAATACAGTCAAGTACCTCTGCTTAAAAGACATCATAAATACTCCCCCACACCCCCCAAAAAGAGGGAGAATGGAGGAATGCAATTGCCACAGAGGGTTTCCATTAGTGAAATTAATTCTTCTCTCATAAGAATTTAGGTCCATGATTTATGATAACCACCAATTTCTCACTGCAGGCGAAGTGAGAGGAAATGACTCAGCCTGGACAGACATCATGAATCTAATTTTTTTCCTTCCCTTAATGCTTGACATAATCTAGTGTGCTGCTCCCTGAGGTGCCATTGGAGATTCATATCCAGCCAAAGGGCCTCACAATCAAGGCAGGAAATTTTGTTCCTTTCATGTGTTGTGGGACCTGTAATTGCTTGGAATTGCATCCTGCCTCGTGCATTGCCACTCCTTTTGCAGCACTTTTGCAGCAAAACAGGAAGGTAAACAAAGGAAGGGAGAGAAAAATCTGCGTGGCACTTGCTCCTCCAGAAAAATCTCCTGTGACAGAATGTGGGGGTCCAGCTGGTGCTTACTAAGCTCAGGGAGTTTTGAGATGAAAGATGTTTCTTCCAGTCACTCTTTCCCTTGGAAATCTCAGAAATCTCACTACCCACCTGATTGGGGAAGTTGTATCCATCACTCTTTTTTTCTTTTTCCCTTTTTTCCTTTTTTTTTCTTTTTCTTTTTTTTTTCTTTTTTTTTTTTTTTTTTGGAACTTTGTGTTTTATTTGCCATCACCGATACAGAATTTTGTGAGTGGGTTTCCTTCCAGGAGATCAGAAGAGATATCAAATCAAATGGTTCAGCTAAAATGTTTTATCCCACATTTCCAGGGAACTGGGAGTGTATATTCCTGTCTCAGCAGAGGAGGTAGTTTCTAGCTGAGAGGAAGGTAGGTTTTGAAAAGTCTTGCAGTTATAAATAACCTTTTGAATACATCCTAAAAGATCACTTCAAACTGAGAAAAATAACAGATTTTTTTTTTCTTAAACACAGAAGAATTTCCCTAAATTTCTTTGGTCTGATCTCATTTAACACACAAAGAGGTAAAAGCAGAACAAACACCAAGATAGAGCTAAGAAGAATTCCCATCACTTTTTAATTTTCTGGAGTTTTTTTCCTATTTACCCAATGTAAATCCTCTTTTCACGGGGCTGCTGTGTGTGAACTCCTGCTGCTCTGTGACACACGCCCCACAAGGGGCTGTTTGCCTCCAGGTGACCTCCAAAAGTGTCTCAGTAAATAGCTGTTATTTTCCAAAATGCTGAGCTCACACAGCTCCCTGGAAGTCACCTACAGTTCACTGGGGCTGCTCTGACCCCATTAAACCCCCACCATAAAGCAGAAGGCAGGAGAGCTGTTTGTCAGAGCTGCTCCTGCACTCAGGTCACCAGGACACGTCTCCTCATGAGGGTTTGCCAAAAATCTGCAATTGTCCTTTTTAACCAATGCTCTGTTCAGCCTGTTACTCCCAGTATGAGACCTTCCTTGCCTTCCTCCCCAAACCATCTCAAAGCTGCATTTTTATTCTGCATTTCTGCTCCTGACTCCAGTGGTTTTGTGATGCTGACTGACAGCTGAGGCTCCCCGGCAAGAGCTCCCCGAGCCTGTAGAGTAAATGTCAAATCACAGTGCTGGATGCACACCCTGACTAAATTCAATCATTGTTCTCAAGTATCCTGTGGTAAATTCCTAAGCTGCAGCTGCCAGTCTGCAAGGTCTTCAATCCCTGTGAAGCACAACTGGAGAAATTGCCCCATTTGGGGTTGATAAAATGTGACTTTTGGGAGTGTTCTCAGGCAAGGGACTAAGAGCACATGAACACACGACTTTGAGCTGAAGATTGACTTGCTAACCTTGGAGGCCTTTCCCAGCACTAATGATTCTATGATTTGAAGACTCTGTTGAACAGTTTTTCTCCAGACCTCTGAGAATCCCCTAGAACACATCCAAGAGATTAAAATATATATACTAATGTTAAGAAAATAATGAGTTAAAACACATGTACAATGGAATAAAATAAATAAGTGAGGTATCTCCCTATCCAACCCAGAGCCATAAAAGCAGGGCTCTCCTGGGGAGGAGGGAACAAACACATCATGCTGTTGAACAAGTTCAGCTCTCAATTTTCTCCAAGACTCAGTTTTTCTAACAAACTGCCAGTAAATTCCTCTTTCTGCTGTTTGGACACATCTGTGAAAGGCTCCTGTGTGTAAGGAAATGCAGCTCAGGTGAGGGGTAAGGGAATTGCCCATGGTTTGGCCTCAGGATGTGGCTGTTGCCTGCTGGCAAGTCCTACCCTGAGCTAGTCTGTATCTTCTGTAATTATTTGCTGCAATTATAAAACAAGCCTAATACAATTTGCATTTCTCTGAGCAGAATCTGCACTGGCTTAACATCTCCTCTCTAGCTCCTCAGGTCTGACTACAAGCAATCAACAGTTCTTTAGATCCTATTCCTCCTGCTGCTCCATCCTTGGTGAGGCACACAATATTCCACCAGCCTTAACCCAAAACAGAGGGATCCTCGGGCAGAACTGGGGCTCCAGCCTCCCTTTCCCAGTAAGTGTTGGGTTTTCCAGTCTGGTTGTAGGTTTGTAGAAAAGAGACATTGACAAAGAGGAGCTAAGGCAGAAATCTCTTCCCCAGCTTTGAAGAGGATTTTGTTTACCTCCTTTTATCTTCCAAAACTGGGGTGGAATAAAAATAAAGATGCTGTTCTTTGGGGCCAGGGGATTTGTCTCAGCCTTTGAGCTCTGAGCACCAAACTGATGCCATGGACAGGTGGATAATGAGCCCTGAGAAGGCTCTCCCCAATATTTGAGCCAATTTATTGGAGTTAACCAGGATGAGCTGTGGCAAACTCCGCTTCGGTGTGAATTCCCACAGCACTTAGCAGCTCCTGCACATGGCTCTGACTGGAGGGATTTCTGCTGTAATAAGGCCAGAAATAACAGAAAGCACAATGTCAAAACCTCAAGAGCTTTTACTGATCCTTTTATATCTTTATTTTGCTTTTTTTTCTTCTAAGCTTCCTTCTGACTCCTTCAAGTACCTTGGCTGGTGTGACATAGAAGAACACGGTGTTGGAGGAAATCAGCTCCGCTGCCCCCGAGTGAGGGAAGGTAGAGATCAAAAAGACATTTTGACATTTCAACTCTACTGAGTCAAAGAGTACAGCCCTAAAAGTGATGAGCTTAAATCATGCAGCTTGCCATTCTTCTGAGAAGGGGCAGCATTTCATCTCATAGTGCCCATGCTTGCCTTTATTTTTTTTTTTTTAACCATTAGGAAATGATCCTTTGTCATTTCCAAAATGAAAAACAACTGCCTGAACTGCAAATTGAAAAATTTTAGTATTAATGGGGTGCTGATTACTTCTCTCAAAAGTTCATTAGCATTTGACTGCTCAGAATGCAAGAAAGGAAGAGGGAAACCCAGCCCTGCAAACAGTGGCACATATATTGTATTTTAAGACTAAATTGGCTCAGCTACAATCTATAGACACACTGAAGAACAGATGGGTTTTAAATTTCATTATTTGCATGTTTGGGAGTAAACAGTGGAAAATTTCCAGCCTTTAATCAGGAATTTGAAGATGTCCCTAGCTCTAAACCTTTCTGGAAGTCTCCAGTGTGTGTCTGTCTCAATACAAATGAGGTTTGGAGTGGGGCTGTTGATCCTGGTCACTCCTCTGGAAGCTGCAAACATTCTCAGGACCTTTCTCAGGACAATCAAAGGCTAACTCATAGCATGGCAAGGAATAGGAAGGATTCCAGAACTCAGATCCTTAAGAACAACCCTTCAGAAATAGTTTTCATTCTGAGCTGCAGCAGGTCTGTCATTTACCAGCCATGCACAAAATCATCACGACTGTGGATTGCTGGCTGAATTATGGGCCTGGAAAAGGTAGAAATTTTTTTCCATTAATTTATATCTCAGAAGCCTGGAAACTCACACACCTATAATATTACATATATTTCTTCATTACAGAACCTTCCCAGCAATATATATATTTATTCTTCCAGCAAGTGACTAAGTGCCAGTTCTGTATCACATCCTCAACTGTAAATCTTTTTCTCTGACCAGGGCCCTCAGAGGAGGAGCTGTTTTTCAGAAAAGAAGAACACACTCTGAAAAAAAGAAAACAAGTAACTGACACAGAGAAATGGGAAAAGAGGCTGCAAGAGAACTGGGAAAACTGTGCTGTAAAACTTCCTCATTAACACTTTGGACTGTAGTTATAAAGAGGCCAAATAATGATGTGCTGGCTGCTGACTGCATTGAATAGGTTAAAACCTGTTACAAGGAAGGTGTCCCTGGCTATGGCAGGGGGTGGGATTGGATGAATTTTGAATTCAGACCATTCTGTGAGGACTCTATGAATATTTATATCTGGCTGCTGCACAGCACTTTGGTGCCAGATGAGTTTAGAAGCCAAACCAATAAGCCACCATCACTTAGTCCTGCTCCCTCCCCACACACTGGTAACCCCACTCACAGAGGAAGGAGGAGATGGACAATAAAATTCTGCTTGAGGGATGGTTTCTTTCCTCCCCTCAAAGAATTAAAGAGTCCATCACTATGATTCTGAGGTGAATTTGGCATTAGGTACCAGCAGTTGTTATAAGAGCAGCAGCATAAAACATATTCTCATTTTAACTCTCCCTGACTAATTCTGTATTTAATGATATAGCTATTACAAAGCAAGAAAGAAGGAAAAAAAAAAAAAGTGATTTCTCTTATTTTTCCCTTCCCAGGAGTTGAACCTTTCCTTCCAGGACCTGGGTGATCTTTACCAGGTGGAAAACTTCAAAAGAATCCTCCGGAGGTTAATTCGGGTGGAGAAGCTTTGGTTGGTGGACAATTCTTTGACAGACCTCAGTGCCATAAGGTTGCCAAGGTAGACAAAACGTCCTGTTTCTATTTTTGGGTAATATCACAGAAATCAGCATTTTACTGAAGTGACAGCTGGAGCAGGCTCCTGAGAGCTGCCAAATCTGCTCTTGGGGGGTACTGGACTGAGAATCCATCAGTTGATTGCTGTGCTGAGTTCATGTCATCCCCAGGCTGGAAACATCCAGTGAGCAGATTAGATGATGTTCCCTTTATTCCTGGGGAATAATTAACGAGTCCTGTCAGCTTCAGGGAGATCTGTGCCAAAAGGGGAAGCTGTTGAACACAGAAGGAATCTCTGTGAAGAGAAGGTGGAGCATAACCCAAGCAGAGAGGCCAAGCATGACCATGACAACTGTAAATTCATTTTACCATCCATCTGTTGCTACTCTGCTCTTGTGTATTTCGGTGGATGGAGAGCTGTAGTATTGAGAACAGAAATAATGATGCATCTGTTGTACAGTATAAAGAAATTAGGGAATATAAAGTGTAGGGATCTGATCTGGCAGCCCATGACTAGGCAAAATTAGCACAAATGTAAACCCAGTGTATAAAACCCATCCCTGATGGAGGGATTCTGTCCCAGATGTGACAGTGATGCCATACACTTTGTACTTTACAGATGCAGAGAGCTAAATGTAAATAAAAACCACTTTACATCCTTCAAACAGCTGCCAAAGATCCCTCAGATTCAGCACTTATCTCTGGCTGAAAATAACATCACGACCCTAAGTGGGATTTCAGACTTCAGACACACTCCACTTGAATCCCTCATCCTCAAGAGGAATCCCTGTGAGTTCCAGGAAAGATACAGACAGCTGTAAGTCTGACCCTCTCGTGGCTAACAAAAGTGATAAACACACACACAAAAAAATGTTTGTCAGAGTTTCAAAGGAATAGGATCTCAAATCCAACAAGCTTTCTAAAGAAGTTTTTCAATTTCCCATAGTTTCAATGTTCCAGGAGGGTGGGTTAGTGAGTTATTATGTGATAAAAGTCCCAAAATATTCACAAACTGCCTCTGATGCTTTTTAATGGCATGACTGGCAGTTCTGGAAGTGAGCTAAGCCCATGGATCAAGTTTAGAGACAGCGAGCAGGGCAGATAAATTAGATTCCCCTTTATTAATAGAAAGTACCTATTACTCAAACCCTCTTCAGTCTCATTGTATCCTTGGTGGGTTCTGCAAGGAGCCTAAATTGCATTACATGTCAGAGATGGAATCAGGAGGATGCCTTGAAAAACAGGAGCAAAAGCAGGAGAAAATGAAGTTCCCTTCATTTGATTTTTCTGGATTCCCCCCTGTCCCTGTGGCAGGGCTGTGGAAGCTGCTCTGCCTTGGGCAGCCCCTCAGTGAAAGTTGTGTTGCAGGAGTTTGGGATGTGCTGGAGATTTAACAGAGCAGCCTCAGACACTGGAGGAAATGGAAATTCTAATCCAAGACATTAGATCCAAGAAAATTCAGGAGAATAGAATCTATTCTAAGCCTCACTCTTAGAAAATCTGCATGATTGCATGTTTTTTTCCCCACTACAAACACAGCCAGGTGTTGATATTTTAAAGGTAAACCTTGCAGAGTGTGTCTGAAATGGGACACCTCTCCTCCCATCTCTTTCTGGGAGCGGGGGAAAAGAAAGGAGGAGTTTAAAAGAAGTTTTTAATGAAAACCTTTCTGAGTTTCCAGTATGTTTTCCCTTGAGTCTTGTGGGCATCCCTTTGGCAGTGTGGTGCTGGTGCTGGTGCTTTCTAAAGGCAGGGAGGCAGATATCAGCATGGAAGGGGAAAAGTAACTTTTAAATGGTGGATTTCACATCTTATTTGCATATCTAAAAGTCCAGGAGAACAAAAGCAGAAAAATTGCCTAATTGTGTTTCTGCTCTCAATCTGCCAGTTCTTAGGGCAATTAAATGTTGGTACTATTTGGTATAACTCTGGTGTTATGTTCATTCTCAGTGCTGGAAAACAGATTCTTGAAGTGCTTTATTGAGTCTGAGGATATAAAAGTGGTGCAATAGAGTGAAATCTGAGCGTTTTAATTAGCTCTTTATCAGATACACTCTGCAACAAATGACAAATCAAGATTTCTAACAACCCAAATCTATTTTAGATATGATTGAATCCACTGTTTCTTTTTTATCAATGTCTGATTATTTTTCTCAATTTCTATTTGTTCTTTTGTCTCTCTTTAAGTGTGTTCTCCAATTTGCCAAACCTGAAAGTGCTGGATGGTATCCCAAAACTGCCAGAGGACTGTTCACCCCCTGAGGTCAGGTTTTTTTACAGAATGTGTACTATACTCTAGCTGTGTATTTTTGTAGGATCACAGCTGTGCTACAACCACCTTGCTTAAAAGAGACAATAAATCCTGCTTATGGAAGTTCTGGGTTTGTTTTTGGTTTTTTTGGGTTTTGTTTTTTTTTTTTTAACTGGTCAAAGAGATATTGAAACAGAAATAAAACATTTTTGTGTGCACTTTATGGATATGTAACTAAGACATAATGTTACACTGGATAGCATGAGTTTGGTGTTTTAAAAATAGTGTGTGATTTTCTCTCATCTAGGAACTCTGTGTCCACAACAGCTCACAATTATTCCACTCTCTTCCACTTCATTTAATCAAAACATATCCAAGCTCACACCCCGAGTTCCTTGTGGGAAATGACACAGGGATGAACACCCAAAGAAAAGGGAAACAAATCCCACAACTGACTAAAAAGCCCCACCAATGTCCAAGTGCTCTTTAATGAGCTTTGTACGTGGGAAAAGCTGAGCCACCCCAATCATTTTGACCATCAGAAATAAAATAATAAAAAAAAAATTAAAAAAGATCTTGTGGGTGGCACTGGGGAGGCAAATCATGAAAGGGAAAGGAGACTTTTGTCTCACTGCTGGCATCATTTGGGGATGTCCTGTTGCTTAACAGAGGCTCCTCAAAGCAAAACCACGGGAGGGGAAGACCTGTGGAAGCTGACAAGGGATTTGTAAAGGCTCACAGGATGTCTGGATGCAATTATCTTTGAGAGGTGTCTGTCCTTGGCTCTGATTGCTTTGCTCTCCAGTCCTGGCGGTTTTGTTCCCAACCAGCACACAAAGAGCTGTGCCACCAACGGCGCAGGGCAGGAATGACAGAGTCCTGAAAATGAAGCCAATTAAGAGAATTGCCTAATTCCAGAGCCAGTCAATAAATTCTCTGCTGTGTGCTGCCTGCAGGGGCAGCTGGGTTCAGCTGCAGGGAGGAGGGGTGAGAGCTCAGCCCTGCAGGGCTCTGCAGTGCCATGACTTACCAGCAGAAAGGTCTGTTCAACATCTGTACTGCAGCCAGGCAAGAGAAATCACCAGGCTGGAAAGTTTCCAGGCTCTCCCTTAGGGCTGTCCTTGCGTCTCCCACAGCTTAGCAGCCCAAACAGGTGATCAAAATATTCCACAAACGAAATCATAAGGTATCAAATGTATTACAGGATGTGGCTTCAGAGGATTTTCTGCAGCTGTGACAGGAAAAGGCAGTGGAGCACTGCAAAGAGGTGTCAGCTTGATGGTCACCCTCAGGAAATACTGAATTTGGGAGAAGCAGAGCAGTATTTACATGCTCACAGGGCTGGATCAGCAGATCCAGTCAGTGGGATCCACCCCAGCACTGGGAGCAGAACAGACTGTGGCAAACCCCTCCATAAACACACCCCAGGATCAGGAGGGAAATTCAACAGACAGCAAAGAGCTTTCACAGGTTCAGAGAGAGATGATGTGGTTTACACAGAAACAACAACAACCAGGGCTTTGGAACAGGGAAACAGAACATTGTGTGCTGTACATGGCAAACAGGGAACAGGAATCTTTGCCATAGAGGGGATAAGAACAGAAAACATGGACTGAGGAGAGTGATCTACCTCAGGTCTAGAAATGAATCCAGATACCCTGTAACACATTATCATTGTAAGGAACCCCTGTTGTGTCTGGGAGTGGAAGGTTGAACACAAAGGATTAAATATATTCTTTTTAAGCTGAGGACCTGTGTGAGAAAACAGAGTGTTCTTGGAAATGAGGCAGGGAGCCAGAGCAGAGGGGAAACAGAGCCTGAGGGACCAGCCTTACTGACCACCTGACCTTTACTGACCACCTGACCTTTACTGACCACCTGACCTTTACTGACCACCTTATCCTCACTGACCACCTCACTGACCCTGACCTGGCCAAGCCAAGAGCAGACAGCAGCTGGACACTGCTGTGGGTCTGTGACTGGAAACAGGAAAGGCAGACAGGCTTTTCCCAAAGCATCAGACCCTGAGGAGCACTCACACCAGCAATGCTGGAATCACAACACGAAGCACTCAAGGGCTAGGCTCTCTTCCCAGAATCCAGCATCAGAAAGTGAGGCTGAGATGGGAAATTGCTCCAGTCCCGTGGGCAGACGTCTCAGTTACCAGCTCCTGGTAAAGTTACCACCCACCTCTTGCAGATGTAATTAGGAGCTGCTGGAGTCTCTCCTGGGAACAGGCTCAGAGGCTCTGCTGCTTAGACCTGAGTGCTGGGTCAGTCACGAGGGAAAGGCACGGACACTGATTTATTCCTTCTGAACGGGAAGTTGGTTCTGCTCTCATCATTTTTCATTTCATTATTTTAATGCTCTGGCTCTGGGATCCCAGGGAAGGGTGAGGTAATTCTGGGGAGCCTTGCTGATTTTATTTAAAGTGCATCCAGGAGCAAAAACGTGCTGGTGATGTTTGAGTCGCTTTGCTGCGAAGAGATTGAGAGGAGATCACAGAACCACAGAAAGGTTTAGGTTGACAGGGACAGAGAAGCCCATCCAACCCAACCCCCTGCCATGGGTTACTCCAAGCTCCATCCAGCTTGGCCTTGGGAGACTTCCAGGGATCCAGGGGCAGCCACAGCTTCTCTGGGAAACCTGTGCCAGGGCCTCCCTCCCTCACAGGGAAGAATTTTTTCCATCCATTCTGAAACATAATATAACAGCTGCCACTGGGGAGCTCAGTATCAAAGTGTCATGAAATCAATTTCCAATTACTTACAAAGATTCCCTTGAACCTGACATTTCATGAAAATTTAGCCAAGTGTTCCCAAAGTCTTGCTTAACATCCTAGGACAGGTCCAGGGCTGATGAGCCCAAAACTGTCTCATTTAGCTGTCTCTTTTCATTATGTCTAAATCTCTCAACACAAATTAGAAAAGTTTGAATGGAAAAATTTGAGCAATATCAAATTTAAAAAAAAAAAAAGATTAACTAAATGAACAGAAAGAAAAGAAGGTTTTTTCATTTAGTCATTTATTATGATCCCAGGAGCTTCAGAGCAGGGTTTAAAAGATCTGTAATTATTACAGCTCATGGGTCATGGAAGCAAAGTTGTAGCAGAGAAGAAACCATCAAGTACTGGTGAGCATTCCAAAAACCATCTGCTCCATCTATACCATCTGTATACCTCCCCTTGCAGAACATGAAGGACAAACACCCCATGATCCTACTGGCCCAAATTACTTAAATCCCTCAGGAAAAAAAAGGCTTTGATTCAATATCCTTCCCCAGGACTGTTCATTGAAGCCCCAGCTGGGTGTGAAAGCAGCAAAGAGGAAAGCAGGGGACTCCCACGAGAAATGAGTTCTTTTAGTACCTTACTGTGGGCTTCAGAGGCTGGGAGAGTGCACCAGAGGCAAAGCAGAGCTGGTCAGGATTTCATTTCAGGAATTTTAATGCAAATCCTTCCACCCCAGACCTCCACACTGCTATGGATTCAATAACTTGTTCCTGAATCCCTCGAGTTCAGCCTGGCAGTGCTGGAGCACAGAGCAGCTATGGGGACATCACAAGAGACTTCTCCACGAGAAATTTGCCTGGCACACCCTTTGGATGTGCTGTGGGAAGGGGTTGAGTGCTGTGCTCAGGGGCCACCTGCCACCTTCCCATGGCCAGGAGGGGCATCCCCCCTCTCCTTTTCCTGCCCTGGCTCCTGTCCATGGCATCTGAGTGCTGGCAATGCCAGGACAGGGGTGGTTTGGTGTTGGTTTTTACCCTGACCCAGCAGGAGTGAAGACCCAATTCCTGCCCCCACTGGATTCACCTGCACAACTTCCAGGGATTCCAGAGCTGCAGGAGCACATCTCCACTCTGCTGCAGGGGTGGAAGGGAGGAAAGCACTCACGAGGCAGGGATCAGGTCACCAAGAAGGGCACTGTGAGGCTGTTAACCTTGGAGAAGCAGAACACTCTCCCCCTTTCCCCAGAGAACCTATAGTCAGAATATGCCAGACTGTGTCAATTTATTTCACCATTTCCTTCCTGGCTGATTAAAATCAAATACCTCCTGGTGTGTGTAAGGCAGCTTTCAATCATCACCACTTAATTCTTGCTGTTCAATAAAGCATTTTCAGCATTTTTGATGATTTCCTTGCTATCAACACCAAAAGGAAAAAGGAATTTATTGACTATGCTGACTGACACTTTGATCCACTTGGATACATGCATGGGACATGCAGAGGCACATGGCAGGAAGCAGAGTGGAAATAAGCCATTAAGATACCCCAGATCACTCATTTTTCATTTGTAATCTATCACTCCAGACAGATTGGTTCTGGAATTGCCAGGTACACACTACATTGTGCAACTGAAAGCCCTGAAGGTAAGGGAAGAAGGCCATTGACAACAAATGCTTTGGATAAAAACAGCCTTGAAGGTAAATGGGATAACCTAAACAGGGATGAGAGAAGCTTGGAGAGTAATAAACTGGGAATGACCAGAAGGTTCATGATTAGTCAAGCTGCAGGAAATGGTCCAGTCAGCCTTGGGGAGTGAAATCCTGAGTGAAACTCAGCCTTCCTCCTCCAGCCTCCTTACGTTGTTTTAATCAAGTTGCATTTCTTCTCTTTCCTTCAAACAAATTCTTTCCCTCATTTACTTGGAGGTGCAGCCTTTAATTTGTGCTGGGGCTGCACAGGCAGTGTGCTGCTAGCAGGAGAGCCAAGGTGCAATTGCAGAGAGGAGGAATCACTTCCCAGACATCCTCAGCTCTTGTCCTTTCCTGGAGGTGAAGGGAACTCTGCTGTCACCAGCTGGGACAAGGCTCATTCTGAACCTTTGCAGCTCCCTCAGTACCAGTTTTAGCTCCTCCCTAGAGCCTCCTTTTCTTCACTGCACTGTATAACCCTGTTTGAACAAACCCCATTGATTGGAAGGGAAGATAACTCGCAGAATCAGGGGTTTATCTGTTTGATGGATGTCTGTCTGAGCACTGGGAACTGTCACAGCCATTAATATTGTCTAGGGTAGAATAATATGACCTGAACAATCCAACAATGAGAACTGGAGAGAGCAGATCAGCCACAAAACCCTGGCCAATGAACTGAAGTGCAGCTGCCAGAAGTTCAAATGAATTAGAAAGAAAAAAAAAAAAAAGTGTTTTATTCAGTGGAATGAACTACAGCCAAAAGAAACACAGATTTCACAGAGAAACACTGAACTTTTTGACAATAATAACCAGCTGCAATTTGCCACTCTTTCTTCCTTAAGCCATTCTGGGTCTCTTGGTTGTTGAGGTTTTGCTGAAAGTTGTACCCAGCACGCCTGAAAGAGCCCACCTGAGGGAGCTGGCGCTGGGTCTTGGCTTTAAAGTGACTTTTCTCTTCTTTGTGCTAATTTTTTGGGTTGTGCAAATTATTCTCCAGTGCTTCCTGCAGGCCTCAAAGAATTCCATTCCATAGGATTTCTAAAAGGATAACATCCCCTTATTATGGAGCTCCTTAAAATTGCCTAGATGCTCATGTTAGAGGTCTCTTTTAGAGTCACAATGAGCTGCTGCTTTGCAGGGAGACTCCCAAAACCCTCTGTGGGGCTGAGCACACTCAGAGCACCCCACATATCTCTCCCACGCTGTTCCTGCTGGGCACTGTTTAACCATTTCTTCCCAAGAATGATGAAATTCAAGTCTCCCCACCTATGATTTCACCTTGAGATGAGGCCCAATGGATATTTTCACTCCCTGGTTTGGGAGGGTGTTTCCAGGGAGCCCCAGGTGCTGCCTGTGCTGTTATCAGACATCACTCCTCATTTCCCAAGGCAGCTGAGCTCCTCTCCCAGGTGTTTTCTCCTTGCTGGAATGTATTGTGGTGGTCAGGTGGAGGTAACTCAGTGTGGGCTCACGGATGGAAAGGATGGACAGCACCTCCTGGGACACTTCAGCTTGGAATGGATCCTTCTGGAAGCCCTCTGGACCAGCTCACCCAGGTAAGGGGAGATCCTGCACCCAAAGGTGCTCAGATTGTCCTACAAACTGCTGGAGCTCACCAGTGTTCCAGGATCAGTGCCAGGATCTGGTTCCACGTCCTCTCTGTCCTAATGGGTGTGGTGGGAGTGCAGGGCTGGGATTTGGGAGCAGCATTTGGGCTGCAGTGTCCCAGAAATGCCAGACTCTGCTTTGCTCAGGTACCAGCTCATGAACAGAAAGGGGCTTCACTCAACAGGTGTATTTATTTACCCAGCATTCTTCCCAGATGGAATAATGTCCAGTACAGCTTTTTCATCCCCTCAGCTGCCAGTGGAGATCAGGCTGTCATAGGCAGAGGAAAATTGTTCTCATAATCAGTTTTTGAGAGCTTTTGTTGCTGAGTTTTTATTGTATGATGGAGAGTCTATCCTGCTTTAACATTACACAATGCCTCAGCTCCTAATCCTTTCACAACGAAGCAAATACATTTTGCTTTCTTGAGAGATAACTGGAATCCTGCTTAAAACACAAAGCAAAGCCAAACAACAACAACAACAAAATTCTTGTACAACGAAACTGCATGAGTAACACTGGGGAAACATTTCAAAGGCAGTGAAGCCTCTCCACAAAGGTAACTCCAGCCAGCAAACCCTGTCTGCAGGAATGGGTTTAAAGCATTTCCACGTTTTTCATGCTCTTTTCTCTGACTTTTAGTGCAAGGCCATCTGTGCTGAGCAGCTGATCCTGGTGGTCCCTCGAGTGGCTGCCACAGACAGGCTTCAGAGTGTACAAGAAGGATTAAAACCTGCTGGAAGGACACATTTTTAAATCTCCCCCCTTCCAGATAAAGCTTCCTATAACTAATTTAGCCCCTGAAGGAACAAGTCTATTAGCCCTTTGATAGCTAATTTAATTCCTGGTAATTTATTGTGCTGGATGGGTTGGGAAAACAGATTCAAGTGCCTTTTGGAGGATAATAAGAGATCATCAGGGGAACTGAAACACTGTGGAAAAGGAAAATGGTTGAAAGATGAGGCTGAGAGAGCTGAAAGTGCCTCCCTGGTGTGGGTTGTGTGAGGAAATTGGCAGCTTGAAGAGGGATCTGAAGGCAAGTGCAGTGTCTGGGGAGAGGATAAGGTGAAGAACCTGGCTTGAGGGAAAATAAAGTTTTTTAGGCTGGTTTGTCCTCTCAGTGTTTTGGCAGTTCCTGCTTTTCACTGTTAGACAAAGAAGGTGTGTGATGAAGTAGGGGGCAAGGGTTAAATCTGAGGTTTCTTTTCCATAACCCCAGGGATTTATGTCACTTATTTGATTTTTATCTGTTGTTCCCACAGACCTTTATCTCTAGGTAAGGTCACAAGGAGCTCATTTGTGCAGATCCCCTGCTGGCTTCTGTTGTTGGCTCTGGAGCTGGCACTGTGCTCCCCAAGTGCCCAGCCAGCACCAAAACAACTTCTGTGTGTGGAAATCCTAAAGGAGAGAGAACTTACTGGCACTTGCTGTGTTCCTGGCCTACCAGGCCGGGGAAAGGCTCTGCCAGGGAGCTCAGGGAGAGGCAAAGCTGCTCCTGTCTGTAGGACACCCTGCATTTTTAACCTGCAGCGCCCTCAGGCTCAGCACACCTCCACAAACAGGGCAGGAGATGATTACTAGCTCCTTAAATGTCTTTATTTAAAGGGGAAAGCTCAAGGGATTGTGTAGGCCTCTGCTGCTGCTCCCTCAGTCAGCCGAGGAGGAGGCCTGAGGCGATTCCGCTGCTCACGCTGTAGAGCCCAGAGTTCACCCTCACGGAAATTTCCAGAACCTTAGTAGGCACATTTTAGTCCATTGGTAACTTTGTTTGAGTGCCTTACAGTTATGGTGAGGAGGTGAAAAGCCTCCACAGATAGCTTGATGTCCTGCCAGCCGGGAGGCGTTCTTTATGGGTCTGGATTTTGCCCTTTTTGGTGTTAATTGTACTAAACTTTCTGGCAAGGCCTCATGGGGGTCTCTGCGATTTCCATAATAGCAGTCGGGCTTGAGGAGCAGACAGGGAGCCGGCAGGAGGTAGGACACAGGAAGAGCAGGGTGCAGGCAGGGAGCAGCAGAAACTCAACAAGAGGTAATGATTTATTAAAATACGACTATCGATCTAATATCGATACCCAACTGTGACGGACAAAAGAGTCTCTAATATTTAAGTTAGAAAGTGTATGTTTATTACGGCCAGGGCAGCTGTGTGGGATAGCTCCCCAATACGCACTGCAAAGATCACAGGTAATTACAAAGCCTTTTAGCCACAAAAGTGTTGAATACACAAAATACAAATGCATATTCGTACTCCTGTCACCTCCTCTACTCCGCTTGTATTGACAAAAGGCTATTCAGCATTCAGTTTGTTCTCTGAAATGAGTCGGGGGTCTCATGTGGGGAGTGGTCACCAAAAGGAGGAAGTAAAACGAGTCTTCCTCGTTCTAAACCTTCAGCCTTTCGATGCATGTGTGATAAATGACTCCTTGGAAAAACTTCTAGTTTCCTGTTTCCAGAACTGTTTCTGGAGATAGAGGGTTTGCAATCATCTTGTGTTTTTGGGGTCTGTTGATCAATTTCCCTGTTTTTCGATACAAGCCCAGCTTACACAAACATAAACTTGACAGGTAATGAGTTATTAGATCCGGGATAGCTTATCTAAAATCTGGTCTCTCTTAACCATCCTCTGAATTTTAACTGATTTCAGCAAAGCTTATTTTTTTCCAGCTAAATCAGCAATATAACCTTAGTTTTTTAAAGTCTTCAAAATTAGTGTCTCAGTAAGGGCACACAAAGCTGGGACTTGGGTTACAAACTGGGTACAAACCATTCAAGATGACAATCTGCATAACCATCAACAGAACATCCAATGTATGATTAGGAGTCTTTAACATTCTTAAAGTAACCATCTACAGAACATTCAACATACAACTAGGAGTCATGGAGTTCCACCCACATCATCCACCTCACCAAAATCCAGCTCTGAACTCTGTGTCTGCTCCTCCCCTGATGAGTTTTGTAGCACCACAGCTGCTGCCAATCTAATTTGATGCCTGCCATGTGTGAGCAGTTTCCCTGCCATAAACCCAGCTGGCAACCACTGCAGCTTCCTGCTCTGCTTAGGCCTGGAGCAGGACAGAATTTCAAGGCATGTGGAAAACCCTTTTCCTGTTTCCTTCTGTAGCCAGGTCACAGGTTTTTGTGTCAGTTTTCAGGCAGGCTTCTTTTTCTCTCTGTCCCTCCTTAAGATGCGGCCATAACGTTATTAGGGAATAACTTGTCTGCCTGAAGCAGAAGGAGCTCAGGGAGCAGAACACACAGAAACAAACTCAGCCTTTTAAAGGAGTATTTGCACAGCTCAGTCAGTCACTGCAGAGTTCAGGGGGATGAGCCCTGTGAGGCTTTGAGAGGCTTTCTGCCACCTCAGAGTGCACTGAAACCTGTGATGCCTTGGGAAGGCTGACCTGGGACAGAGGCTGGACAGAGTAGAGAATAAAGTAGATATTTATTGAAAGGCCTTAGGATATACCTGGGGTGGGACAGAACCTGACCAGGGCTGCACACAAGGTGGATGCCAAAATGGACCCAAAATGGACCCAAAATGGTCACAAAATGGACAAATGGTCACCAGGTCTCACACTTGGATCAGTTTTGGTCCATTTGCATTTTGGGGTTGAATTGTCCAATTGCAGCTCCAGGCTGTGAGGTCCCATCCTTCTTGTCCCTCCCTCCAGCCACCCTTGTTTGTGCTTTTGGGCTGAAAGTTGTCCTTGGTGTGCAGCAGGAACAGGATTTGTTTTGTGTCCCTGCTCTGTGCAGAGCTGAGTGACCCTGAATGTGAGGCTGAGAGCTGCACCCCTGGGCAGCACAGAACCTGAAAAACATCAAAGCTCAAACTTCAGGCATCACCTTGTGGGGATATCCCTTCCCCTGGATGATTCTCCCTGTTGGAGAGGAGCTGCTGCCCACAGGAGCCAGGCCAGGGCATGGAGGTAGCTCCCCAAAATCCAGCCCTTGCAGAGGCACAGCTGTCAGGGCTGACAGGTTGTTAGGGATTCATGTTCACTTATGAGCCATGAAATAAAGCTCATCTCCCCTGCAATTTACTGCTATGCAGTGCCATTGATTTTTATGGGAGCTGCCTGGTGTTTCATAGCAGAGTGTAATTCTGCTCCTTTTTTCTTGGACATTTCCAATTTGCCCATCGTTCATTTAATGGCTCAGTCAAGAGCCCACTGAGCTTTTTTATAGTATTTAAATGGGAGACATTAGCATAGCATGGATGCTTTAATACACCTAGATATGAATCTTTAATGCATTCTTATTGATCAAGTCCTTATAGGATAATAGAGGACTGTCCTCCCTGTTTACACAGACAGAAAACTCAGGCACAGAGGGGAGAATTATTCAAATGTTATGTGCAGGATTTAGCATCAAAGCACTGAAACCCACTTATTCTAAGCTGTAGAACTCCAGAATGGTTTGGGCTGGAAGGGACCTTAAAGATCACCCAGTTCCAGCAGCTTCCACTGTCCCAGGCTGCTCCAAACTCTGTCCAGCCTGGCCTTGGGCACTGCCAGGGATCCAGGGGCAGCCACAGCTGCTCTGGGCACTCTGTGCCAGCCCTGCCCACCCTCACAGGGAAGAATTCTCTCCCAGTATCCCCTCTAACCCTGCCCTTGGTCAGTTTAAAGCCATTCCCATTGTCCTGTCACTCCAGTCCCTCCTAAACAGTCCCTGTAGCTCCCCTCAGGTACTGGAAGGTCACAATTGGCTCACCCCAAACTCATTTCCAGGCTGAACAAGCCCAGGGCTCCCAGCCTTTCCTCCAAGCAGCTGTTCTCCATCCCTCTGACCTGACTCCTGGATCCTTTGAGAAGGATTTTGTTGCTGTTTTTGCTGGAGTTTTTGTGCCCAGGAGCAGCCTCGTGTCTCTGCCTCTCTGTAACTGGTTTTGCACGGCTCTGTTTGGGCTGGGGAGGTTTAACCCTGCTCTGCCCTGAGCCTTGATTTACAATTAGATGAGAACTGCTGCAAAGGAGCTAAAACAGGTCACAGGGTTTAAAAGGCCCTAAAGGAAATAATTAATTCACGAGGGTAAATTGTTGGTAAGATGATGTGAGCGTGTGGAAACAGCTCTTGGGGTCATTAAAAAACAAGAACAGATTTATTGACTGATCAGATGTCAATAAGCTTCCCTTACAAGCATGGACATTGTATCCTGTGAGGGAGCTGGAACAGGCAGGGAAGGGATCTGCCATTGCTAATGCAATATTAAACAGAATTCCTCTCTACTTAATCCTCTTATTAGGTATTGCATTACCTGGGCTGTCAGTGTTGGCTGCCTGCTGGGGAGGGTGAGGAAGGTACCCCCCTGAGCACATTTAAATGGTTTGTGCACCAAGGGATGCTCCAGCAACCCATCTGTATCAGTGCCCTGCAGGAGGTGAGACCCAAATGGGCCCAGATCTTGTGAGGAAGGGGGAAAATTCACTAAAGGTTTGTCAGTCCCCAGCCCTGACAGTGGGATGTGTGTCCTGCCCAGTTATTGAGTCTGACAACACAGAGTGAGGCTGGCCTGGCCCTCCCCACCCACAAGGAACCAAACAAACCAAGCTCTTCCTGCCAGGCCTGAAGCCTTGGTTCCTTGTTGTTTATCTGTGTTTTCCTTTCCTGCATTCTCTGAGATGAGATCTGTGGCCTTGGGAGGTTGAGAGGAGGTTCCAAACCCCACTGCCCACACCAGAGTGGGTCAGTGTGTGGCTGAGGGATCAGCACCACAAAGGGGCAGGGGACCTCTGCAGCTCCCCTGGAATCTGACCTGGGGCCAGCTCCTTTGGCTCTGAGCACGATTATCCCAAGAAAACATAGCCAGAAGGCAAAATGCAGCTTTGTGGAGGCGAGGAAACAAAACTGGAAGCTGACTCTGTGTTTTTACCCAAGCTGGATGCTGCTTCCCACAGGAGGCACCTTTAGCAAAGTCCAGCTGCTGGGAACAGGAAGAGGTGATGTGGGATAAGCAAATCACAGATCAGTTTATTCACCCACAGAGTTAGCAGTTGTAGGATCACCCTGTAAGGAAAAAATATTGATTTTTATTTAATTTTTTTTTTTTGTCCTCTGCTGCTTAAAATACCAGCAACCCAAGCTAGAGCTTAATCTGTGGTGCTGTACCTGGAATGAAAAACACCACATCTGTTGCACACCAAAGAGATTTAAGGCACCTCTCTGGAAATCCAGGGCTCTTTGAAATATTCATGAATCTTCAGTAGTTTCCTGAGATACAGAGGAATGTCAAATAATCTCCTCTTCTTTTTCCACACTCTAACATTTAATAGCTTGAGCTGTGAAACCTTTGCTACCCAGCAAGATGGAAATGCTCCCTCCCTTGTCTCCTCAGGACATTGATTGTAATTCCTGTGGTGCAGATGGTCCCCTCAGAACAGGGGGCAGCTCAGGTATGGACTGAGGTTAATTTATTGGGGGTGTCACCTGCAAAGGCTTCGATCCAAGAGGCTCAATAAAGCAGTTTTCAGTGCTGAGGGGAAGACCTGAGGTGTCAGTGCCATTCATGAGGATCCACGTGGAGCACTGGAAAGCCAGAACAGCTGCTGAAGGCAGGAAAGCTGAACAGGAGGAATAAAACAGGGTGAGAAAGGCTAGAACTGGGCTCTGTGTTGCATTCAGGCAGTGCTAGACCAGAGGTTTCTTTGAGGCAATCTGACAGGAGGCTTTGGATGGGGAATGCAGCAGGCAATGAGGTAAATTGCAAATTTAATGATGTTTGCTGTGAGGACAAGCCCTGAGGGGGATGTCTGACAGTGTGGAACCACCATGCAGAATAACCTGGAGAGCTGCTAATGACAGTACAGCCCAAATCCATGTGGAAGGAGAAGCAGGCTAAAAGTTCTTTACTCATCCTTGCACTGAGTTCCCTTGCTTCGTAACAGAGCCCCCAAATAATCCACAGGAATTCAGGTTTTTGGGTTTTGCAGATCTCCTGGTTGGGTTCCCAAAGTTCCATATGAAAACACCACCAAGAAACTCCATTCTGAACAACTTCTCAGTTTTGAAACTGCAGAAAAATTTTCTAATCTTCTAATTTTAAACTTTCTCCAGAATAAATCTCGATGTCTCTTCAGGAACAACACGGATTGAGGCTTTGCAGATCTGTCACTGTGAATTGTAACACTTCCACAAAGACTTTCTTCAAATCACAGCATTATTTTCAGCAAATTTATTTTAAAGCTCATCAAAGTATTGATGTTGAGGTTGGAAATAGCTCAGCATTTTTCATTATCACACCACATCCCTTCATTTTGCAACCAAATCGATCCATTAACACGGCCATCTGGCATGGCATACAGCAGGGAGGGGAACCATTTCCATTTCCAATTTGCCTTTGTTTCCTAGAGCATTTGGCAGCCCAAGGAGTGCAGTTGGCTCCTCTGTGCCACATAATGCTCATGTTCCTCTGGGAAAGAGGTCAGTGGGATCCAGATATTCATAAAGGTCTGTCTTGGGTTGCAGGAGAGTCTGGAAACTCAGAACTGAGCTCATCTCAGCCTTTTGCCCAAGGCTCAGGTAAATAGAGTTCTGCACAAATTACTTCATGTAATAGCTATTTCTGTATATCTGTATGTTCAGAGAGGTAGAATTCCAGCATGGTTTGGGTTGGAAGAGACCTTAAAGCTCATCCAGTTCCACCCCCTACCAGGGTGCTCAAGTTCTTATCCAGCCTGGCCTGGGACACTTCCAGGGATGGCGAGTCCACAACCTCCCTGGGACACCTGTTTCTGTTTCTAATTGCCCTCACAGCAAAGAATTTCTTTTAATAACCAGCCTAGATTTATTTTCCCTCTTCCAATTTGTACCCATTATATCGATTTATGTGAGTATATATATGTATATTAAACCATCTCAGCTTAATGCATGGGAGCTGTCACATTCCTCACCTGTCACAACAAATGACTGGAAAATTGGCTGCCTGAAATGCAGGAATTCCACTGGAATGTCTGCTGTACACAGAGAGCTGGTGGATTGTGAGCCCAGTGTCCTGCACAGGGCTCCCCTCAGCACAGCTGCAGCTTCCCAGGGGTGCTTTGCATCCCCTGCTGGGAAAGACTGAGCTGCACTTTGCCACAGGTGGGGAAGACCCTGCAGGTCCTGCCCTTCTCTCTAACACCAGTGGGATAATGGGTCCCACACAGTCTGGGAATTAATTCCATAATCTCATTTTCACAGAACTGGCAACTTTGTTCTGCTGAGCACACAGCAGTAGCATTTGTTCATTAATTAAGGCTGCTGCCTTTTCCAAAGTGCCATCTATGACTATTTTCTGTTCTCTCCGTACAAGACTGTGGATAAAACTCCCTGGGAGATTTAACCTTTCATTAAAGCTCACCTTTGTACCTACTTCAGCTCATTGTTACCCTCATAACTGCACCAAAGGCAGCTCTCTGATCCTGTGGCAGCTTTTCCAGGCTCTGGGATGGGCATTCCCTGGAGGGGTTGTTCCTGCAGCTCCCAGGGCACTGGGAACATGTTCCAGATATCTTTGGGGTGCTGTGGTTGACAAATGGAGCATTTATGATGGAAAAAATGTCCTGATAGTTTTGCCACATCTGAAACTTCGGTGGAGTGTTAATTTGTGCAGTGGAAATGCAGATGTGGAGCTGAGGAAACAGCTGGCAGCAGAGGGGAGGTGAGGAAAGGCCAGGAGCTTGTACACGCAAGGGCTGGGGACTGAAACAGTGAGAGATCACCCCAGGTCAAAACTCTGTTGCAAAATAGTTTTTTGAACTGACAAAACCGTTTGTTGTGTGGTTGAGAACGTGCAGAAGATCCAGTCTTACACTGGTGATCATGATCAGGTGGCTCAGCAGGACTCTGGGGCTGAACTTGGGTCCAATCTGGAGGTTTCCTCTCAAAATCCTTGTCCAAACCCCTGTGCTGGCTTCTCTCTGCATCTCCCTCTGCAATAGGGTTTAGCAGTTCCTTAAAATGGTTTGAGAACAAAACATGCATTGAAGTCCAGTGATTGTGTTTCAAGGAATGATAAGTTATTGATCCCAGAATGCCTGTGGATTTTCTGTGGTGTGTTTCAGCACACAGGAGCAAGTAAAGCTGTTTGTTCCTCTCATCAGCTGAGTCCCTGACTGTAACAGAGCTGATGGATACCTAGAACATGCTGAACTTCCAAGGAAAAAACAAAAAGGAACCCAAACTTTACTAGCAGATACAGCAACATCATTTGGGGTTTTTTTATTCTTTAGTTGTGGTGATGATGATGAACAGTTCTGCATTCGAACCAGCAAGAAGGGAACCCTGTTTGCAGGTTGCTGCTCTGTCAGATGCACCGAAGGCAAGTTTTTATCTTGCTCTGGATGCAGAGCTTTGGTTTCTCTGTGCCTGCAGATGCTCTGTGTGTGTGTGTGCATTTCTCCCTGATGCAGCAGAGCGAGCTCAGCAAACACGGGTTTTCCGTGCTCAGACTCAGCAAGGCTGAGGGAAGGTCGAGCTTAGCAGGGAGCGCCCCGTGGCTCCTTCCCTTGGAAACCTGAGCAGAGGTGGATACAAGGTGTCAGCCCCCAATTCCTGCTTGGGTGAGAAATGGATTTACAGGCTGTGCTCCCAACCTCAGCCTTTCCTGTTGGCTTTTCAGTGCCACGCGGAGCAGCCTCACCGAGGCTGACAAACCATTTCTTGAACCGACAAAACCATTTGTGGTGTGGTTAAAAACATGCAGAAGATCCAGTCTTACACTGGTGATCATGATCAGGTGGAGATCACCTCACCCAGGTGAGCTCTGGAGCGTTTCCTGACCCACAGAATGGATCCCACTGGGTTTATTTTTGCATTGTGGTTTTTTTTTTTGTGTGTTCATGGCTAGAACAGCTCTTAGCATGCTCTTGACTGACCTTTCAGCTTGTGGTGGGCAGGATTCCCTGGTGATGCCCAAGCTGGGGCTGAACCAGAGAGCCTTTTCAAAGTTGTGTCATGATCAAAAATTCATCACAGCCTTTAAATTAATTGCTGGGATGACTGATTAACTCAGTGACCAAACACGCTATTTCTGGTCAGAATTTTAGGGTGGCATTTTGTTTTGTTTTACTGGGAGGCTGAGGGCTCCTGCCTCACTGGGTGTTTCCCTGTGTGTGCTCTCAGCCAAAGCACCAGCACTCTCCTCTCCTCTCCTCTCCTGAGCTGGCTCTAGCTTGGATTTTCCTTCCACCAGCAGGGTTTTCCCAGTGTTCTCCCCCTGCTCCCTGAACTGTCTCCAGTATTTTGAGGAGTCCCTGCCCCTCCACGGCTGCTCTGCTGCTGCCAAATCCCAAAGTGGTGGAATTTTCCCTTTGAATTCTGACTTCCCCTCTCTAGTTAGTCCTAACCTCTCTGGTTAGTCCTAAACCAGAGCATCACACTGGGATCACACTCTGGGAGCTGGAAAACTGAGCATCCCCCTGTGCTGTTCATCCCCTGCTCCAAGGCTGGGGCTGGGGCCCAGCTCCACTTGTTTTTAGTCACAGAAACTCATTAAATTCTTGATTTAGCCAAGCATTTGGCATTCCCTGAATTCCAGGGATCCTGTGGCAGTGAGGACCAGCTCAGCTACCCCATGGTCCCCCAGGGTCTGGCACTCTGACCCTTGTCAGGCACAGAGGTGGGAATATCATTAACAGAAATATTCCCCTTCCCTGAAAATGCTGCCAGGGCTCCATTCCTTCCCCTGCCTGTCCCTGCTTCCTGTACTAAAATGAAATCCAAACACATCATTAGGAAAACTGACACAAACCCCTCATGCTTGTGAAAGATCAGTAACTACATTCGAGTTTATTGACTGCAGTCAAGTTTTATTATGCCTCAAATAATTAAATACTGCAACCATGACATTAAAAATACAGGCCAATTTACCAAAATAATTGTATTCTGAAGATTATGTACATATTATACATTTTACAGTCTCATGTAAACTTTTTTTTTTTTTTTATACATAAGGTAAATCTGATTTATGGTAACTAGAAAACCCAAAATACTCACTGACAAAAACCTTCCTATGAAACATAAGCACTGGATCTGGGACAATTAGGAAAATTGCAATGAATGGAAACCAACTATAAAACATAATATAATCAAGTTAGTAGAAAAATGAATTAAATTACATTCATATAAAAAAATTAAACTAAAAACATTGCTATGCATTGTTATAAAAAAAAAAAAAAGGGATAACCCCCCCTCTCCCTCTCCCTTTATATATTAACACAGCCTTTGATGGGGAGCTCCCCTGTGCCTCATTTCCAGCAATGGGGCATAGCCTGGGAAATCCAGATTCCCATTCTCCTTTAACATATATTAAATAACTAGTGTCTGTACCAATACAAATATTGTATAACTCATGCACTGGGATTATGTTCAGGGTAGCCCACACCAAGGCACAATTTTTGTGTCATTTCCCACCCACCCCCCTCAGGTTTCAGCATGCAGTGCTGGAAATGTTTGCTGGGCTCAACAACTTCTGCAGGCTTTGGCTCGAGTCTGAGCCTCACCCTGGGGCACACAGAAATCCCTCCAGCAGATTTTTGTAAATAAATAAGGAAAAGAAGGTAAAGGCCTTAAGGTCAACATCTTGCACCAACTGTGTCAGCTCAGCTACCCACACAGCCTCCAGAAAACCTGGCACTGAGGCAACATCATTCTGGTTCTGGTCAAATATTTTATAGATTAACCAGGACAAGGAAATTGCTGCTGCTGTAAATCTTCGTCCCTGTGACAGCTGTAGTGTTTTGATTTGGCATAATGGAGCTCCAAGTCTAAATTGGTTTTTAGCTCCCAGCTCCTCTCAGCACAGCCCCATTTGCATGAGCAGCCAGGTACTGCCTGTAATTGAAGTACCTGGGAAGGCTCATTAAAATGAATGCATAATTGAACCGTATCTAAACAGCTGCCAAAATTAACAGCTGGTGACTTGGCTGCATTCTGAAGGCTTGTAAAATTTGCATATTTCATAACTGTTCTGCACCTAGAAAAGGCCTGGTCCTGCAAAGGGCTCGGCCTGTGCTTGACTCTGTGAGGTTACAAGGAATAAGCAGCCCTTGGTCAGAATAAATCCATGGAAGACAACGAGCTGGAGTGACTGAAGTCACCTGGATTTAGGCACTAGGAATATTCCTTCAGTGTTGACATGACACCAAACATTCTGGCAGGTCTGGACAAGGTGAAACTGTATCCAAAGTGGCCTCTATAAACCGTGCCCAGAGTTACAAAAAATTCAACCTAGAGGATGTCTGGTTATGTACAGCCTGGATAGAAAAGAAATCCTAATTCAGAGTATCAAAATACTGTATTCATAGAAACACAGGACAGCACCTAATAGAAAAGTAAAAAGTGAAAAAACACAAGCTTTCTTTTTTTTTTTTTTAAATTAAACAACTTACAAAAAGTTGGTTTTTAAAACAAAAACACAACTGGAATTTGTGTACTGGAAAAAGAAAAATGAAGGGAGGAGCTACATCTCCCCTCGCCTGCGAGTTTTTGCTGCAACAGCTCTGCCTTCCTCCTCCTCCTCCTCCTCTTCCTCCTCATAATTTTCTTCATGAATTTCTTTCTGGTTATGGTCTTCTTGCATTTCTTGCTCTTGGTCTGTCCCTCTGTTAGTCTTTTCATCTGCCTGATGGGGGAAAACAAAGCAAATTTACAACAGATTCAGTGCCAGTTTCCTTATAGCTTGTTTTAGGGCAATGAAATGATTTTCAGCTGAAGTTGTGAGAGCTGATGGGCAGAAACAGAAAAAATAAAAGATTTTTCAAAGCCTCCAGGGAGCAAGAATTGATGAAGAGATGGAAAGGTGAGCTAAAGGAAGATGGGCCAGCATGAAACATTAAGCTGTATGATCCAAAGCAAGCTGGAACAATTATTATGTCACATCCCTGTGCCATGAGCACTTTTGGTCAGGGTTTGATCCTGTCCCTGACCCCTGGGCTTGCACAGGACTCACATTTTCCTCGTTTTCCCCATAGGGCTCCTCAGCATTGTGCTCCAGCTCTCGCTTCTTCTCTTCAGTCAGATCTTCCTGCACCTGCAAAGCACAGGAGATGTTCTGTATGGTTTAATTGCCTTTCAGAGAGTGGCCTGTGGCACAACTGGGCACATTTTCACAGTGATATTTTTACAGAACAAAGATTTTAAAGAAGGGAGAAGAGAGCAGGGAGAGGTTAAAGGAGGATAAAAAGAACCATAACCGCCCAACGCTCAGGAAAGTCACTTCCTCTGAGAGCATCTAACTTTGAGATACAATTCTCACAGACAATCTCCTCCAGTGCTCTCCTTGGAGAGAGCAGGTCATGCTGAATCTGTGTCCCTGAGGTTCAGCTTTTGGATCTCTCACTCCTTTTTGTTCTGTCAGCACTCTCCCTCCATTCTGTGCCCCACTTCCCACCTTAGGTGCAAATTTGAAAGAGGAATGTTTTGAAGCAAACTTGATTTCCTTTTGGGAAGTGCTGCTGTGCATGTCTGCTCCAAAGAGTGTCCTGTGAGCTGGGCCAGAGGCATCCATCACACCAGGATCACTTTGGGAAAGATCTGAACAGCAATGGATAATAATTTGAGTCCACCTACTAAAGAAACTGATCCCCACTGCAGCATCTCTTTCCTCTCTTAATTGCTCACTCAAATCCCTGCTCCCTCTCCCCATTTCCAGTCAGCACAGTGGGCACATCCTTTATGAGATGAGTATAAATTGCTTCCTGGAAGCCAAAGAGCAGCTGCCAAAGGCCAGCTCTGCCCAGTTCCCAGTGGCCTGCTTGGATGTGAGCAGCAGCATTTTGCACTGGTGAATGCTAAGTGCATCCCAGCTAATCCAAAGTGCTCCCCATGAGGGAGTGACAGCAGCCAATTCCAGGGCGTTTTTTTTTGAAAGGGATTTTGTGGGAAGCAGGAATTGGAATTAATCAGATACTACTGAGGGGCTGTGGGGCAGCTCAGGGTGGTGCCTGCACGAGGAGGTTGACATGAAGGAGAAAGTCCCTTCCCTCCTTCTCTCCTCCAGCTCCATGTGCTGTCAGCTTCCTGAGCAACTCCATGAACTGCAGCTTGGATTGCTCAGGAGGAGCACAGATAAATCAAAGTCAGAGCTAAAGAGTAAGTAAGTGGCCAAGGAAGCAGTTTGCTCAGAACTGCAGTGTGTGATTAGAGATTAATGAGGTTTTCTGTGACCTTGAGGTTTCCAGGAAATTTTTCTTGTGTTGTGAAAGGCTTAATCTTTTCAATTATTGCACAATTAATGCTGTGTGGCATGGAAGACTAATGGATTGCAGCACAGGAGCATGAGTAACCCAGAGTGTATCCAGAAGGGGACAGCAGAGTAATGGCAAAGACTTCCCAGGTTTGCTAAAGTCAGACAAAGTGATTTGGGTTCATCCTGCAGCTCTAAAAGACACCAAAGTTGAGTGTTAATGGAGCTGTGCTCTGCTGCCTGAGCCTACACCTGCCTTGGGTCTGTGCTCTTACCTCCTCTTCTCCCTCCTCCTGGTATTGTTCATCCACATTATCCTCTTGCTGGTCAGGATTTCCTGCCATCTGCACAGAGATCACATAAAAATTCAGTTCTATGAGCCTGCCTAATAACCAGAGGGCTGAAGATTAAAGCTTCTTGTTCTGGAACTAAAGCTCTCTGTAAAGCTAAAGTAACAATAATGGCAGGAGAAGTTTTAGTGCATTCATTAGCAGCAGTGAGAGCCCAGCTCTGTGATTTAAAATTGCCCTCAATTAAAAAATAGCAGGATGAATATAAGAAAAATCACTTGGCAGAATAAAACAAGACTTCCCATACTAAGCAGGAAGACAATGAAATATTCACTCCACTGAAGACCAATGCCATAAAAATTCAGACTCTCTCTGCCTGGAGGAGTTTACAGCTCCAACACAGCTGAAATGTGCAGCTTTAACCTCCTGAAGGAGCCCCAGAGGTGCCTCTTTTGCCTTTACCCACCACCAAGTGCTCCTCCATTCCTGGATGTCCTGGTTTCTGACCCGTTTCCCTGTGCTTTTCATTTTCATCAGGCAGGTTTTCCTCTCTCTCTTGCTCAGCTTCTTCAAATTCATCTTCTCCCTGATTATTGGGGTCATCAGCAGGATTCACATCTTCCATGGCTGCCTTCTGTAATTTACAGGAGTGAGTGTTAAATACTTTTAGCTCATGGTCCAGCTGCATTTCCCTTGAAAGAAGAGCAGCATGGGCTGTCAGAGCCAGCTCCATCCCCACTGGCACCAGCTGGGATCTCTGCAGGATCAGGGGTCACTCAGGTACCTCAGCAGTGAGCAGGGACAGAGGTGCAGGTGCCTGTCTGCTGAAACCCACAGGATGTGAGCACTGCTGTCCCAGAGGCTGCTGAACAACTTGTGTTTACTGACTGGCTGACAGTGCCTGATAAGGCCATGTGAACAAAGATAAGAGTTTAATGCTCACAGCTCCACAGAGCTGATGGCATCATTCAGTATCAGCCTGCCCTGCTCTGTTGACCTTGGCTATGTCTACAGGAAAACAAAACACTTTTCACCTTTGCCACGCAGAAAAGGAGCATTTCCTGCTTATCATTCAATAAAAGCAGTTTTCTGTCTTTACAGACAACAAGGTAAAGATCCCTCAGAAATATTCACTGTAATTTGCTGAGTGGGAGAGGAGTAAGGAAGATGCACTTGATGCTGATTCTCCTGCCCCAGATCTCTGTGCAGTCCGTGTCAGGGCTCAGTTCACTGCTGACCCACATCCTCTTTCAGGACCTCACACCTCAGTACTCACTCCAGCTGGCTACAGTGGCTCTTGAGCTGGACTTTAATTAATGACAGCATGAAAATTACCATCCCCTCTCATTTTGACTGGGCACTGCTGCTATTTTTTGAAGCCCAATGTACCTGTTCAAGTCCCAGCTAAGACCAAATCCCTTATTCCACCGAAAGCACAAATCAAAGGGATGTGGAAATAAACACCTTGCTTCCAACAAGGAAGATTTTTCCTTTTATTTCTTCCCAAAATGAGTAAGGACACCTTTAAATAGACTTTAGATGTTGTTTTCAACTGTCAAGCCTGTCTGCTTAGCAGACCTCTGCTTATCTCATTTCTGTAAGGTGCAATTATGTCAGACGAGACCTGTGGGTTCTCACTTCAGTAACACTGCAGCCCTCAGCATCTTAATTCATACTTACTGATTCATCAGCCTGCTGATTTTCTGCCTGATGTTCTGCTTCTTGCTGTTCATTTGCATTATTCTGATCATCATCTTCACCTTCATCCTGGTGCTGGTTGTCGTGTTCATAGGCTGAGGGATTTTTTAGGTGATTATTGGTCTACAGCAGGTTTTAGCTACCCTTTTAAGAGTTTCCTACAGACAAGGTTCCACATGTGCTTTAAGCCTCTACATAAACAGATAATGCTCACAGAACTGATTTACTCCTAATAGGAGATAGAAATTAAAAGATCAGGCCAGGCTGGATGGGATGTTGAACAACCTGGGCTGGTGGAAGGTGTCCCTGTCCATGGCAGGGGTGTGGAATGACATGAGTGCCTTCCAACCCATACAATTCCATGATTCTGTAATTTAAAGAAATCAAACAAACCCACAGGGAAAGCCAAGAACATAACCAAGATCCACAGAGCCTGGTAATAACAGCTCAGTCCAAAGGACTCTTTTCCTTTCAGGAATGTGGATATGATCTTTGGTAATTCCTCTATTTCACTCAGTCAGTTCAGTAATGGTTATTTGAGCTTCTGGTTTTAAATTGCAAGTTTATGTTTCACTTGAATCCAATCTGGATATGAAATGAATATTAAAGCCTCCCATGCAAGGCAGTACACAGGGAGCCTGTGAACATGGCAGGGACAGAAATTCTCTCTTACCTCCTTCCTCTTCCTGAATACCTTGCTCTTCCTCCCCTTGGACAATGTCCTGATCCATGTTATCGTAATGAGCCTGTTGGCTGAGAACATTAAAAGCCAAGCATCATTTCAGTTCCAAAAGTGTGTTTTCTGCTTTAATAAACAACCCCCCACCTGCAGCTCTGCCTGTCTCAGCAGCTGCCAGAGCAGGCCCCAGTTTCATGGTCTATTATCTGATATTTTCTCACACCACCTTTCCTGAAAAATGCTTGATAGAACAGAGACTTTCTTGTGCTGCTACACTGACTTTGTGTTGTGTGTCTCTGTGTGTGGAGTCTGCAGTCCTGAAGGATATGGGTCAGGCACAGAGTCAAGCCAGGACTCTGAATTTTAGGGAACAAACCTCCAGCTCTGCAAGGAATTAGCCAACAGGACCCCAGGAAACCTGCCCTCAGGGAGAAGGGAGCAGAACAAAGCTGACAACATAAAACCCACAGCACGACAAACCCATGAGGGAGAGTTGAACCTGAGGCTGTTTTTGTGGAGTTTCTCCCCTTGCTCTGCCTGTCTCTGCAGCTGGAGCTCTCTCTCCTGGAGCTGCTGCTGCCTCAGGAGCTGCCCTCGCAGCCTCTGCTGGTGCAGGGACTCCTGCTGCTGCCGGAGCTGCTTGGCCTCCTCTGCTCTCTGGGCTCCGAGGTGCTGCTGCTCCAGCTGCTGCTCATAAGCTGCTTTCTGTCTCTTTGTTGGCATTACCTGTCACAGAAATGTGTTAGTCACAGATTAATCATCCCCTCAGTGATCAGAAACAAGCAGGGAGAAGCCTGTCCAGAGGGAAAAACAAGCTCCGTGCAGTTACAGCAAAGTGATTTTAAAGTTTTTGTGTCCCTGCTTGAAGTTAAAACATTTTTTGGAACACAGACTACAAGTGTTGGAGTGTTTGTGGAGTACACAGGGAAGAAAGGAGATTGTGGGCTAAGGAAAGCCATGCTTTTCCTATAAATAATAATAAACCTCCCAAGACATTACACAGTAAAAGGAAGTTTTGATGACTGAAGAGACAGCAGAAGTTTCCATTGATTTCAGTGGTAATCTCAGGGGGAGTTGCTTTTAGCCTTAAGTGAGACACTGCCCATCTTTTTATACTCAGCAATAACTTAGACTAACTCCAGTTTCACAGCCATTTGCTGCTGTTCTGACCCTCTGCACCTCTTCAGCAACAGCTTCACATTACACCAGTGACAAAATGAATCTGCCAGGACAGAAAGTGTTTACAAAGCCTAAAGTGGGACCAGTGAAATACATTTTCCACTGCAGAGCCAATCTAGGATGTAAATCCAGGATTTGCTGTTTTATTTAGAGCTGCACACTGATTTCCCCTGGCTATTTTAGTCATGTTTGTCTGGCAGTTAAAATTCCCTGTCAAACAGTGAGCTGGCAGTGTGTTTGCAGAAGGCAGGTACCTCTGAGAAGGAAACACTCTGCAATTTGCTGAGATGCATGAAGTTACCAAAGCAGAGCAGCTCTCCATCCCAGCCTCCCTCTCACCTGCTGAGTTCTTCATCAGCTACCACGGGCCTCAGGTTTAAAGTAGGAGACAGGATTCAGTCTGCTGCTCTTTTTTTGTTTTTCCATCTGTTGCTTTTTTATCAGCAGAATTAATGTTCGTTAAGATCTGGCCAGCACTGCAGTACACGTGTGCTCAGGTTGAGCCTGAATCCTATTGCATCCAAGTGCTTTGAATCCCTAATTTTCTATAACTATAACAGTAATTTTATCTAAAAAACAGTGAGTGCTCTGACTCCCAAACTCTCTATAAATCTCTACTCTGTCTAGAAATGGGTGACTGCAATACCAGGCCAGCAGTGATAAGAGAAGCCTCCATTTAAACAGCAGATTTCATCACTAAGAAAAGAGCTCCCTACCTCTGACTGCAGGTGATCACCCAACATGTTGGTTTCCTCTTCCTTTTGTTCCTGCTTTTTCCATTCGTGCTCTTCTGGGACTTGGTCCTGCTCCTCCTCCAGGTGCTCAGGCTGCCCTGCCTGCTCCATTTCTTCCTCTTCAAGCTCCTTTTTGCGTTCTTCTTCCATCTGCTCTGCCCGTTGCTCCTCATCCTCTCCAGCTTCCTGCTGCTCCTGGATGTTCAGCTCCTTGGCATTCTGGGCCTCGTGTGCCCTTCCCTGCACGTGGAAAGGCTCAGCCCTGGCCTGCTCCTGGCTATTTATTTCTTCTCTCTCCCTTGGCTTCTCATTCTGCAAAACAGACACAGGGTTATGTGTGTACAACACATTTATGGATTTCAAGGGAGCCAAGGACAGACTTGGATCCTTTATCCCAGCCTTTATCCCTGGTGCTGTTGTCAGGAGGGCCAAATGCCTGGTTTGGAATGAGCCCCTCCTGCCAAGTGGGGTCATCACCTGGTTTGTGGCTGCACAGCTACACAAGGTGTTGTACAGTTCCACCACAAAGTCAACCCCCATTTTAGCTGAAGTGGAATAAAAAATCCTGCACTTCTGAAAAGCCAGCTTTGTGTTTTAGAGAGACAGTTTAGTGCCGGCTTTGGCAGAATTGGAATCACAGCTGGACTCAAAGATCTTGAAGTTCTTTTGCAGTCTGAATGACTGTATGATTTTTATTTCTTGTAGGTTCTGCTGGCCAAAAATTCTTGTCAAACGAAATCACAACTGGTTTTTCTAAACTGCTAGATTACACGTTTTCTGCTTGAGCCTTGGTGTGCCAATTTTAAATACACTGACTCCAGTGTGCCACTGGAACCTTACAAATTAAAAATTTCTTCAGAACTTCTAAAACCTCTCTGTAACACTTGAGATAGCTAAAATTTTAAATACCTTATTTAAAAAAAAAATTGATTTTGAGCAACTTCTTAAAACAGCTGGCATAAATACACTTAAAACTGGACTAGTCAGGTGAGAAAAGATCATCATGAATAGATGTTGCCACAGTTTGTGCTTGTCATGTTTTGGTTTTTAAGAATTCTGCTCCCAGGACAGAATTGCTAAGCAAGGTCATGCTATTTGTAAGCTTAAGATGTTTTCCACACGCTTTCCCATGGGAGAGACTTCATGTGATGGTCTCTACGAGCGACCAATGGTTCCAAGAGTCCCACCTCTAAGGTGGGTGTTTTGTAAAAAGGTATAAAAGAGGTTTAAACAATAAACACCCCAGCTCCCTCCATGAGAGTCCAGCAGCCTTCTGATGACTCTGCATCTCCTCCTTTGTGTCCCACAGCAACAAATAGATTTTCTTACTGCTCAGCAATCAAACCATTCCTCACCGCTTTCCTCCAGAACTGGCAAAGGTGCACAGTCAAACACACACTCCTAAGAGACATGCAGCACATTGTGCTGAATCAGAACCATGGCTGGGGTGTCTGAAGTTCCTGATCACTTTTACCTCCTGCTGCTGCTGCTGCTCAGCTCCGTGCTGCTCCGGGGGGCGGCTCTGCGGGGACGGGCCCCGCACCTCGGGCTGCTCGTTCCCTCCTTCCACCTTCTCTGGATCTTGGAAACTTGGGATCTTTTTGAGCGTGTCCTTCAGCTGCTTGTATTCCTCCACCTGAGTCTAAAGCCAACACGTTAATTACAGCGTGTCCAAACTAATTTCTTAATCAAATGTCACCTTGGAGCGAAATCGCTGGCAGGACATGTAGTGGAAAACTTGATATTCCAGGGAGGAGAAGGGGTGGCAGCTTTTAAAATAATTTTTTTTCCTCCAAACATTAGATGACACTGATCCATCAGGACCTTTTCAAAGTGCACATGCATATAAAGTGTATCAAAAACATCTCTGTGGGACAAAGAAGAGTTGTTGTTTTATTCATGCCAAGCAGAAGTGTCAGAAGGGGATGATGCAGCTTTCCTGGCAGACCAAAGCGAGGGAAGTCGAGAGCACCACAACTTCTCCTTTGCTGGTAGAAAGAAGTGCAGTTCTTTCAGAAACAGAAGTTTTAAAGTACATCTATGTGTCATGAAAATGCCAAGTCCTCAACATTTAGACAGGTGTTAGACAAGACAACAGCCAACATACGGAACTGAGGCAAAGAAAGTCACAGTGGTGAAAAGCAAGGGAAAAAACAGAAGGGAAAAAAAAGAGAAGAAGTAGAAAGAAATGTAAATTTCTAAAGGCATCCTGAAATGCAACAGTGAAATGTTGGAATTTTTGATTTTCTGTTCAACTTTGGACAGGATCAGGAAGCTTTAAAGAAAATCCAGCAGGGTTGGCACCCCAAGCCCTGGCTCTGCAGCAGGAATATTTCCAATTAAAGTGGATTTTATGGGGTGGGCAGGGTGTATCAAAGCTGACCAGCTGCATACACAACAGGTGCCACACCAGAGAGTTTCCCTGCTGCTCCAGGGGAGGTGTGGGTGTGCTTAAGAACCTCCACAAGCCTATGGACCCCTAAGACAGAATGGCCTAAAGGGAAAGCAGAGTGCACAGTGATTAATCCTGTCAGTCCCGGGAGAAGCTTCTGCTCCCTGATTTACTGCTGGAGAGGACAAACTTCAGAGGAAAAAGGAGTATTTATTTACTGAACATAAAACCAATACTCAGGTCTCTGATTTTTTTTTTTTTTGCCTCCACTTGGTGACCATGCAGAGAGATGAACACACTGGGATATGCTGGAATGACTCCAGAGGAGGCTGTGCAGAAGCTCCACGGGCTGGAGCCCCTCTGCTCTGGAGCCAGGCTGGGAGAGCTGGGAGTGCTCACCTGGAGAGGAGAAGGCTCCAGGGAGAGCTCAGAGCCCCTGGCAGGGCCTAAAGGGGCTCCAGGAGAGCTGGAGAGGGACTGGGGACAGGGGATGGAGGGACAGGACAAGGGGGCTTTAAGCTGAAGGAGGGAAGGTTTAAATTTGATATTAAGAAGAAATTCTTTACTACAAGGGTGTTAAGGTCCTGGCACAGGTTGCCCAGAGAAGCTGTGGACTCCCCTGGAAGTGCCCAAGGCCAGGCTGGACAGGGCTGGGAGCAACCTGGGAAAGTGGAAGATGCCCCTGCCTGTGGCAGGGGGAGGAATTAGATGAGCTTTAACCCTTCCAACCCAAACCATTCCATGATATTTAAACAGTGCTCATCCAGATCAGAGTTCAAGTACTCTGTTCTACTGCAGAGTCACTGAACTGAACATTCTGATTCAAGGCCACAGCTTAAAAGGTGCTGATACTGGCAGAAAACAGGGTTTATTAAAGTATAGAATTAATCTGCCTGGCTGGGAAAAAGCACAAAGACTAAAACCCTTTAAAGATTCAGGTTAGTGCAGTATTGACTGTTGGTCAATGTTTAGAATACACCTAGAAACAGAGGGATCATTTATGGAGCTGGCAAAGCATCCCTCGGGGACTTTCTGCAGCTGGTCTGCAGGAGAAACTACACCCAAGTGTGAAATACCCTCTGTTTTCAAGGCATGTGCAAGAGCCTTCCCTGGAGGGTCCCCACAGGACAAATGTCACACCCTGACTGCAGACAGAGAGGCTTTGTGTGACACAGGCTTTCTAATTAAAGACCTGAACCAAAGCCAGGAGTGTGGGGAGCTTCCCTTTGGGTTTGGTGAACCTTAAAGCAGCCCCTCCACGTGGCCTTGTGGAATTTCAGATGTTCTCAGCACACATCATGGCCAGTGGGAGAAGAGCTCAAAATCAGCTGCCAGTGTGCTTCAGTACTGCAGATTATGATTCTTCAGATATTCAGTCTATGGGGGACCTTCCTGATCTTTCCCTGTTTTTTGAGTATCTACAAATATTGACAGGCACAACAAGCAGAACTGGGGAAAAAAAAATTCAATGCTTTTAATGCTGCTAATGATTTTGTGGACTGTGAAAATGCCTAAATGAAGAAAATCAGTCAGGAATAAAAATAACTTCACACTGCCTCATTGCTTTTCCCTCTGATCTTTCACCAAAAGTCTTCCTGTGCTGCAACATCACTCCCACTTGCAGATTCCCTGTGGCCTCCACAGCTTGTACTGGCACAGCTGACTGAGCCTGCAACAGTTTGTGCTTCATGGATAGTTCACTTGAAAATGACATTTAAGAAACTTAATGCTGCTGGCTCTTCTAAAAACTAATTTGAGTTCCACCTGGAGTTTACACACCTCCATACACATCTCCATCTCTGTTCTGCTGCTGCTGCACTGAGCTGGATTGCCCAGAGCAGCTGTGGCTGCCCCTGGCAGTGTCCAAGGCCAGGCTGGACAGGGCTTGGAGCAGCCTGGGACAGTGGAAGTTGTCCCTGCCCATGGCAGGGTGTGGCACTGGATGAGCTTTTTCCAAGCCACTCTGGAATTCCATGGAAGCCTCACAACCTTTGCAGTCACACACAAGAAGAGATTTTCCACCAGCACCCAACTCTAAGAGATAAAGGTGAAGGTCAGAGTGCAGGATGCTCACAGCAGTTCCAGCAGAGAGGACAGAGAGAGGAAGGCACTGACAGCTCCCAGGGAAGCAGAGACTCTTTTCCCAGGAACACATGCATTGCTGGGCTGGCCCCCAGCCTGCTCTGCAGCCCCTGGGGAGCAGCCATGCACTCCTGGGGTCCCCATGCCAAAGGCACATGCAGCACCCTGCAGCCAGCCAGGCCGGGAGAGACTCGGGAGACAGAGATCTGGGCAGCTGAGAGCTGGCAGGAGCTGCTTTCCTTCTGACCTGAGCAGCAGCTAGTGCACTCTTGTGGTCTTCCAATGTCACCACAAGCTCGTTGTGCTGGGACAGTAAGTTCTTATGCTGTTGCTACACAAAAAGAAGAACATCACAGGTTTCACATAAAGTTCATCCTAAAGATCGGTTAGGGAGGCTGGGGGGGTTTGAACTAGGCAGATAACTCAATTTATTTTGAAAAGAAAATCCTTAGCTGGAATGACTGCACTTATTTACTTCACATGGAATGCATATTAAACAGGCAGGGGAAGTAAGCACACCAGGGAAGGCAATTTGCAGGCCAGGATTTGTGTAACTAAAATAAAATTAAAAGTAGGGGTGGATGTTGATGAACATTTAAAAAAAAACAGAGCTGGAAAACATTAGGCATTGAGTTTTACCAAAACCCAATTTTTAACTTGTAAAACCAAATTCTGATTTCTATACTTTTCTATACTTCTAAATATACTTCTATACTTCTAAATACTTATTTTTTTTCTTTTTATGGGCATATACCTGAAGTGCAGACGGCTGAAGACAAATCCAGTTCAGCCTATTCCTCTCCTTTTTTACCACATAGCAGAAACTACCAGTCTACAGCACAGCCTGCTTTGGCCTTGGGAAAACTTGGGAATTTTTTTTTTTTCCTAAGGATCTTGAAAGTTCTCCTCAGAGCAAAGCCTACCTTGACATCCTGCAGCTGGGTGTGAATGTCTTGGTGAGCTTTTCTCAGCTGCCTGTTCTCCTCCCGTAGGTTATACAGGGATTCTGTTGAAAATTAATGAGAAGAAATAGAGAGTTTAAACTTGGCTGGATTTATAACACCAGGCTAAGCAGCAAAATTAAGACTATAACACAATCTACATAAAATCCCACATGAGTGCTGTCATAAAAAAATAGGCAGAATAATTGTATGGTTTTTCTTACCTCTCTCCCCAGCCCTATTAAAAGCTTTCCATTTTCAAGCAGAAAATTGTAACATTTGGTGAAATTTTCCATCAGTGCACCCAGCCTGCACCTGGAATTCTGCATCACTGCTCCCGCTGGGTGCTGCAGATGGCAAAATTCCCTATGGAAATCTGAACCCTGGAAAGGCAGAGAGGAAGGCACCCTCCTCTCCTTCCCCACATCACACCTGCCAAGTGAGAATTTTCTGGCACAGGACTCAGCTATTCCTTTAGAAGGGATGCCCAGATGGCTCCAAAAGCTTCTGGGATCAGAGACAGAGGCTTTTATTCCCACTTTTTACATGATGTTGATGTGGAGCCAACAAACAACCTCTGCCTGCAGTGCAGACAAAGCTGCAAACAGCTCCAGAACCAACCCCTGTGTTAGGGACAGGTGGCAGAGAAGGCTCTGATGGACACAGCCCCATCCTTTTGTTCTATGGAACTGTGTAATGAGCATGGAAGAGGCCTGAAAACCACCCAGAAACTCCAACAGAAAACTGGATGCCAAGAGTAAAAACTGAATTCATCACCCAAGTGTACAGGTGCAATGTGCTCCAGAGGAGCTGGTCCATACAGGGAAAAAGGAAGTACAAAATGTAAATAAAGTCAGTTCAGAAAGAGGCACAATTACATCTCTGCTAGCCACGGCAAATATTCTTATATTGCCTTTCAGTTACAAAAAAGAAGAGGCAAACCCTTTTTTCCTGGTTTGTTCCAGTCTTAGAATTAAAAATTAAAGACTGACTCTACAACCTCTGATAGGCTTTTAAGTGCTGGGTTTGGCTATTTCTGTAACCCAGATGGAAACACAGAGCACACATGAACAGAACTCAGAGAGAGGCCTCAGAAAATCATCAATATAACTTGTCAGGAGGCAGAAGATGCACGAATGACCTGTGAGTGAGAACAGGGAAAATGCCTCTCTCACACCACACAAAACACAATGCCCAACACCCAGCTGAACGTGGGCAGCCAGACACAGCTAAATTTACCCTTCAGCTTGGAGATCTCCTGCTCCTTTTCCTGCTGCAGCTGGAGGTATCGTTCCTTGTGATCACTGAATGTCCTGCTAAACTCTTCTCCTTGTTTTCGGTGATCCTCCTCAAGGTCAGCGTGCTGTTTCTTTAGTTCCTCGTGTTGACTCTGCAAATACCAAGTTGGGACACTGGAAGAGCTCTGTATCTGCAGATCTGGCTAATATTGTCTTTGGCAATTTGTTTAGTAAGTGCAGATGAATAGGAAGCATTCAGAACAGGAAGGTTGTTATTCAAAGCATGCACATTGCAGCTCCTTCTGAACACAAAATGATCTCTGTGATGAGCAGGCTCTGGTTCCAGGGCTGTGTCACCTCAGCCCAGAGCTGCACTGTCACCCTGGGAGCAACTGAATGAGTCTCAGAAAATCCCCTACGTGCCAAACTACATGAGGGCTGATAAGTCAGCATTCCCTACGAGTAATTGCATCTGATAAGATTAAATTACACACTGGAAAGCCTGACTAGGAAAAAAATGCAGGAAACCATCTTTTAGAAGTCAGAGGAAGGCCCTGCCCACACCCTGACACTCTGCAGTGATGCCAGAAGCCAGGCAGGCCATGTGTCCCCAGCATTCCACAGGTGCTCAGCTGTCCCAGTCACCCACCTTCAGCATCTGGTGCTGCACGCTCAGAGCGCTGTATCTGCTGTTGGAGTCTTGCTGGAAAACAAAAGCACTCGTGTGAAACCCCTGGCACTGCCCTGAGCTCTGCACACGCAGCTTTTGGGGCTCACCAGCCAAGGGAGGCAGCTCCCCAGGACACAAATCCACCTCTCCCCTGGTTCTGGAGCAGAGCAAGCTCCCCCACTCTGTACCTACTGCAGCAACAAGCTATTTTAACTCCTGTTCCTCAGCTCTCAAACTGCTCCCCAGTTTCAACATGAAATAGCCATAAAATCCTAATTTACTTGCTTTATAAAGAGTTCTCTACGGGTCTCTGGGTCCTCTGCCAGATAGAGCTTTCCTTCTGGCACTAGGTATATAAAACCAAGTTTCTTGATGTTTTTATACTTTCCAGTTCAAAGCCCATGTGCTAGAAAGCTGTCACTGTTCTTTTCCCTGGGGGCTAAGCTACAGAAAGATTTCTAACACCTTCTTATTCCCCTTTCCCCTTAAATAAAACAGCATTACGTTTGAACTACCATAATATAAACAGGGGATTATTTTCTAAATTAATTTTCTGGAGAGGTATTAGTATCTCCCACTATAGCTCAAATAATTAGGAATTGGAGAGCACTTATGAATGCAGAGTAGAACTGGGATAAGTGAGAGCTCTTTCAATTAATATTTTGCAAGATCTCTTCCTTTGAACAGTCATAATTGCAAAGTATTTCCTTTTCCTTGCAACTCAAATAGCATCAGCTATTAAAAACTTGTACTAGGAATGATGACTTACCCTTCCTTTATTTAGTGTTTCCTGTGCTTCTAGTTTATAAACAAGAAAATCTGCAACATAAAAGGGAAAGTACTGATGAAAAAAAAGCACCAGGAAGATAAGAATCTGTGCTTGAATAACTTGACTGTTGAGTACATAAATTCTCTTTAAGAGCTGAATATTCATGCACAAACAATTTTCAAAGGATCTTAAAAAAAAAAAAAAAAGAAAGAGAAAACCTATAGAGGATTTGACAAAATGTGCAAATTTGAAAATGCACAAACTTGAAAAAGTTTCATAAAATATTTTCACTTTAAGGTTTCATACCATAGTGAGGAGATGCAGAGTTCAGGCTCAAATCTACAGATGGGTAACTAAATCTGATACATGAACTCTCTCAGCAGAGGCCCAAGGGCATCATTCAAAAGGAAAAGGGCATTTATAAATGGTGTATTCTTGGAAATAATAAACCATTTCCTCATTTATTTCTCAACCTCTCTCTTTCCAGGGTTTGCAAAGGTGTCTCCCCCTCGGGCAGCAGCAGGACCGTTCTACACTAGATGGCACCAGAAACCCACCGAGACCTGCACAGTGAGACTCATTTCTTACTCCTTGTCAGCTTTGCTGAAGTCTTATTTTTAATTCAGCAGCTGAGTCCTCAGTTTTAGCAAGAACAGAGGCTCTACCCTGAAAATTGCAGTGAATTCAGAGGCTGAGGAAACTCAGAGGATTGAATCCTGCTGAACTTCCACAGAGGGCACACAGAGATGTAATAAATACAATTTGTGTTTGCCTCACAAACACCTAGAATTTAGTTTTAATTAGCAAAAGGTGTATAAGTATGTGCTCACCCTACAGTAAAATTACTGAATCCAAGTTTAATTTCCAGTTGATGGAATGCAGGAAAAGATCCCATGGTTTTGGTACAAGTTTTGAATTTTTGGCATGCCAGGACAGGATTTACACATGCCCATACCCCACATACATGTTAGGTACTTTATGTACATGGATACAAACATATTCTCTGTGCATACTCACGTGGCAGTCATCTGTAAATAGTATTAAAAAGATGACTGCTTTTAAAAAGATCTGATTAAAAAAGATTAAATAAAAATGAACTACTAGAAAGAGCAGCACAACTCTGCCAAGTTGATCCTAATATATTGCTTATTTATTACCCAACTGATTTAAAATTTAAGAAAAACCATTTGAAAAGTACATTTTTACCTTCTTTTGCTTTCTTATGTTCCAGCCTTTCCTTTTGCAATGACTTTTCTAATCTCGACCGGTGCTCATACACAACTGGAAAGAGAAATTTTGTACACAAGCCATTTAAAAAGTAACATACACAAACCTCACCATCCACCCCAACACACCCAGGCAGTGTTGGCACGGGATGCACCAGGAAAATACAAGTGGAGTGAGGTCATGGGATAAAGGGCTGTTTGTAACCCTTGTGTCAGTAACTTTTTCCCTTACTGCACCCTTTATTGATCCCAAATCCCGGGTTATTTGCATTGCTAAACACGGAATTTGATAACCAGGTGAGGGATTTGTTTGTGGGGGCAGCCAGCTGTTGTGGAGCTACCAAACCCTCTCTGCTTCTCAGGAATGCAGGGACATTTTCCATGTTTCCATCCTCCCCTGCCTTGTTTGCACAGAGACAAGGAAATGAGACGGGACAGCTGCGCTGCCAGAGGAATTCCTGGCAGCACACAAAGTGTCACAAGGAGAGAAGGGAGATGCCCAAAGGCAGGACAGCTCTGGGAGCTGCTGCAGGGCACTGCTGCCTAGGCTGAGGCATGGGGAACCTGGGAGCCACCCTAAATTCTTCCAAAAACTGGGAATACAGTTATTTCCTCTGCACGGTCTCCCAGCAAAAGTGACTCCCAAAGACTGTCCAAGCTGCTCGTGACTCCGTTGCAGACACCATCCCAAAATGGGGTTTATATTTATGACTTTGTTTGTTGTGTCCAGGTGTGTTTAGGACATCCAACATCCTCTGGCACAAAGTTCCCCCATCTTGCTGCCAGTAAAGCAGGATTTCATTCAGCCTGTGCTTTGGACATGGAGTTTGGGATGTGGCACATCAGTCTCTATTTACCCTTTCCTCACCTCTCATTATCTGAAACAGCCATGACAGCAAAGACATCACTTAAAACTGATGGAAATGTACAATTATTTGTGTTTAAGTTCAGTTTAACAAAAGTATCTTTCACTGCCCAAATTACAGTTTGAATTCTTTTAATGAGTTACTAATTTGTATTAAAACAATGTGTGATTTTTCCATCAAAACCAGGAAATCCATTTTCTGAGAATAAATTGGTGAATGCAAGCCTTCGACAAGAAGCATCAAATAAAAATTTGTATCTTGGCAGCCACAGAAAACTCCTCTTGCACCTTAAAACATGTTCTTAATTCCACCAAGGTGCATTCTGCAGCCTTATCTACAAGTGTTTATGTTTTAGCTCTGAAGCTGGATTGCTAATCAATCCCTGGCACCTATCTCCACTTTGCTATTTATCTTCTAAAGTCAAGGGCATCAGTCAAGATGAGCCAATGTATTAACACCCTCTGGAAGAAAACAAGCAGGCAATGAATTCAAAAAGTCTCCAGCAGGCGTGGAGAAGGGAGGAAAGAAAAAGGCAGAACTACACAGCACTACAGTGATGGTTTTATTCAGGCCCTGAAGGTGGTGAATGCTGAATTATTGTGCAAAAGGAACAGTGGCAGCACAGCAGCTCAGGAGAGCAATGAAAATCCATAATGGGCTTCCCCTCCCATGCAATCAGGGTTGAACAGGGGTTTTGGCAAACACACGAAACCACAAATGGGTTTGGAGGGAACGTTTTCCATTCCACCTCTCCATCTGCAAATGCACCTTCCACAGCTCCTCCCTCTGCTTTAACAAGTGTGGGGGGATGGGGGGAACCCTGCACAGCAAACCCATCACAGGGGCAGGAGGAAAGGGGCAGGAGAAAGCAGGATTTGGGGTTTAGGGATCTCTCAGAGGATCCCAGGGTTTCACCCTGCACTTGCAGGGTCTGAACACAGGCAGTGCATCCTCTCCTCTACCTGCTGAGTGCTAATCCTTGAAATATGGGGACAAAGCTGGAGAAGTCCTAAAACAGCCCCTAAGGTGACTAAAAAGGGCAAGGAAAAACCTCCTCCCTCACCTCTGCCTTTGAGTTCAGTTACTGGTTGGCCTAGCACGTTTCTCTCTGATAAAAGCCCATAAAGTGCAACCTACTGAAGGTGTTGATTAAAAATAATTATTAACAAAGCACAGCTGCCATGATTTCTCACTTGCTCCTTTGGGGAGTAGGTTGCAGGTCAGATTTTTTAAGTACGTATTGGAGTTAATCTCCGATAAATTTGAGTTATTTCCACCAATTGGGAACTTCAGGAGGAGCCCAAACAAAGGGCTTGTTTCTACAGCAGGAATTTCTCCTTCTTCACTGCCAGCCTGGATATAAAATGTCTGAGCAAGAAATAAATACACTGAAAAACAGGTTTTATAGAAAGGCCCACCCCAGGGGGGTGGAAGCTATCTAAGGAATCTGACAAAACTCCACTGCTGGGATGCACAAATCATTTTTTCCTAGGGTAAGCTTTAAATTTTGCACTGATCTTTGCACAAATAACCGAACTTTACTTCTATATTATATTTAATAGACTGGTAAAAAAAAAGGAGGGAAATGTCATTTAATGGCTAATAGGCACTATTCCAAAGCTGGAATTACTGCGTAATTCTTGAAATTGCCTATAGAATGTAACCTCACAAATGAACAAAGAGTCACAAACTCACAGAGCCCAGAAACTCAACTGGTAATCCCACAGATCAATAAAAGACCTTTCACCTTCAAAAAAACACTGAACACTCCTGGAACTCATCCCAATAAAATCAAGTCCTCAAGATTTTCCCCATAAGGAAAAGGAAGTGAGGGAGAAGGGAGGTGTGGAATGCACATTCCCAGATTACACCACTTCCACCAGTGCTGAACGTTAATTACAACACAGGAGGCAGGGAGGTGATGAAATTGAGATTACTTAACAGTCAACTGTTCCTTATCTTTGCTCTGCACCTCTAAGCAATAAAGCTTTTATTAAGGAAAATAAGCCATTATTGGGCATTTAATAAAAAGCATAGCTAGTTTACATTATCAGCAATTTTGTGACCTTTTACATGAATCATTTGGTCCGTCAGAAGGATGGCCACAGTCTAAAATGCCCCAGCTCCCTGGAAAATTAAGATTACACCGGGTTTTAAACATACATGATACAAGAAATTTGACTAATTTCAACATGACTGCTTGTTACACAATTCTGAAATCCTTCTCTGAGCTTACAGTAATACCTTTCACTTGAAACCAGCGGATTTCAGTAGTCCTGGCAACACTCAAGAGTTGTTTTCCCTCACACTGTGGCAGAGTTGAACTGAAGCAGCAGCGTGGGGTGAACCACACTGGCACCTCTCTAGTGACACTGAGAAGGTCTGCAGAGCATAGAACTCGCTGTAAAAACAAGTTAATTCCCCAGTCTTGTCCCTGCAAATAGAACCATTTAAAATGTGAACCCGTGGAAAAAGCTTTTCTGCTGAGAGCAAAGCATTTCCATGAGTCAAAGAGGAATCCCTTCAACATGGGGCGTAGGATAAATTCTCTAATCCAAATGACAATAATTAAAATTTTGACTCCTCTGACACTTTCCATGCTGGGAGGAGATATTAATATAACAAGACCTGCTCCCCAAGCTTCCAGCCCTGTATTTAAATCAGTGAATCTGCTTTCAAAGAAGATCCACTGATTTGACTACTGATAATCTTATCAGACCCAGATTATCAAAGTGCAGCAGCAGGATTCCCCACCACAGTACTGGCCTCAGCATCACAGTGTGAGCTCCATCTATCTCAGTGACTCAGCTGAGGGTTTAGCAATAAATGGGTATTCCAGTGACACTGCAAGTATCTTGGAAAAAATGGAAGTATTCCCACAACAAAGAGCAGGAAATCTCTGTTTTAAGTACAGAGCAAGAAAACAACATTACAAAAAACATCTGTTTATCATAGAATGGCTTAGCTTGGAAGGGACCTTAAAGATCAGCTTGTTCCACACCCCTGCCATGGGCAGGGACACCTTCACTTCCACTAAACCAAGTTGCTCCAAGCCACAATATTTACAACATATTGAACAAAATATTGAAGGCATGTAATAATTTATGTCCTTGAAGTTTTCTGGTTTGAATTTCCACAAGAAAAGGACATAAGTAGAAGCCAAGGTAACGTGAAACTGTGGAACATCCCAGCAGGGATGGACTGCTCTCATTTTGCTCTCTGCAAACCACAGCTGGCACTCTCTGGACTATGAGAATTACCTTTACTTCCAAACAAACTCCTACACTTTGCAATTTACTCACATGATCAAGTAATGGCTTTGTCTAATTACAGCCAGCCATGTCAAATTCCTCCTGGAAAACCACATCATGCACTGGCAGTTGTGCTTAAAAATGACCCCTGCTTTGACTGAATTCCCTCATCTTTTATTTTGCTCAGAGTAGTAATAATCTGAAAAGTTTGTATTTAATATCTAGATCTTTAAATTCAGGGGATTTTTTTTTCTAAGAGAAAGCACAACATGTGCTTTCACAGATCCTGCACCAAAAATCAGCTATCAATTAAAATAAACCTGTTCCTTTTACTCAGTGTTCCAGGGAGAAGTTTGAACTAAAAAGTTCCAGTAAGCAGCTCTAGCTTTGCCTTCACTGCAGTTCTGAAAAATGGGAAATGCTGGAGAATTTGCCACATTAATGCACTTTACCCCAGAAACACACACTTGTATTTCTAAGAGATCACTGTGGCCTCTATTCAATTGTAAGGACGACAGGAACATTAATTTCTAAACTGGAGCAAACATCTACATTTAATAGAATCCTTTTACTGCACCCTGCCTCACATACTGCCTTTCTTAGAAGTCAATAACACCTCTAGGAAACAACAGATTTAAGATAAATCGGGACAGAAGGGAGGATTTATCATGTTCAAAGAGTAAACTGTAATAGCTGCTGCTAAAAATAAGTTGGAGAAGGGGTATTAAATGTGATTAAATATTTAATCCCTCACAGATAGGCTTCAGACCTGACTTTTATCAGGAAGGAGATCATGTTTTCCAGAAATGATTTCCAGTGCACTCCACGAAAGGTTTCTTCTAACCCTTGGTACCAGGGGTGGGATCAGCATCCCACCTTGCATTGATGTTTTTTATACACCAGTAGGTGATAAAGGATTTTTTTTTGTGTGTGTGATGATAAACGCAAATATTTCAAACAAAACCTGTGCAGTGATTTTAGACTAAAATTTGCAGAAAAACACACAACACTGATAAAAGCTGCAGAGACAACAGTTTTCTTCTCACATCACCTCTGAATCTCTGGGTCTGCTCAACCCTAAGCTCCAGGAAACAAGGGTCGGTTCTTTCTCTCAAAAAGTGTTTTACACTTTTTTTTCAATTTTATGAAGGTCTACAGTGATTGTATCTCCATGGTGTCAGCACGTACATAAATATCTATATTCAGAAATTAGTAAAAAATACAGCTTGAAAAAAAAAAAAAGCCCAATCTCTAGATGCACAAATTGCATCTGGAAATCAAGAGTTTGAGTTAGTGATTCATTTTTTGACTGCAAATGGCTTAGTTAAGTGTGGTGGCAAGGATAGGAGCAGGCTCCTAACCCTGCCCTCTAGGAGCTCAGGCAGGCCACGCTTCTCTCATCATCTCTGTAATTAAGCCCTGGACATGAGTATCAAACTCTGGGATTGGAGTCACCTCAGGAAAGTAAGATAGCAGGCTAATTTCAGGTACCTTAGGGGAGGGAGACAACGCAGAGGATGAGGTGGAGCAATTGCAGTTTCTTTTATTGTTTAATTAAAAATATATAGCAGAAAATCTCAAGAGGTTTGGGTTGTGCTACATGAGCACAAAAAGATCAGAAGTGCATTCAGCTTGCAAGATCCTTCCCTAAACAAGGACAGCATCCAAACAGGTTAAATTCCTCAAGTGCTCACCTCAGGCTCTGACATGACCAGAAATTCACACCCCTGGATCCCAAAAATCCCAAGAAAAATCACCCAACGAAGGATTCAGCTTTAATTACTTGTTCTGTAGAGCTCATTTTTTCCAGTAATGTGATTTATTTAGCTTTCATTACCATCAAACCTCAAAGCAGCACCTGACTTTCAGCAGGGCAGATTAAATGACTTTTTCCCTGCAAGGATCCCATTCCAAGAGGAGCAAAGTGAACTCTGCTAGCCACAAATTGCTGGCAATATCCTCACCAGCACATCACAGAAGTATAATGGGCACTCAAATCTCTGGAAAGGGTGGAAACCTTACTCATAAATTGCCCCACCCAAGCTCACAGGCTGACAAGCAAACAGCCAGCTCAGTGAGACAATGTGCTTGGAACATCATTTTTAAGGTTCAGGAATTCAGTCAGGCAGGAATATGTGTCAGGAGATAACTATCCAAGAAGCCAGAATGCAAACTCACCACCACCAACCCATCCTGCCTCCCTCCTGCTGTCCCAGCTCCATCACTGACAAGCTTTAGGAAGCTTAAATCATCATCAGTAACAAAGATTTGGATCTATTTTGCATCGTGTTGGCTACCAGGTCTTGCTCCAAACCGGGGAGGGGGAACACCAAAACCCAGGGAACAAACCCACCCCATTACCTCACTCTGCTCACTATTCCTTCAGACTGCCCTGTGATCCTCAGCCAGGCTCCAGCTGGGGTGCAGAGGGAATGCTGCAGCACTGGGAGAAATTTATCCTGGAGCTGTTATGTCCACAAGGAAAGGGTACTTGGGCATGGATTACAGCAATGAAAAAACATAAATGTGGCATGTGCTCAATTTATCTTTCAAGTCAGAACTGAGCTGCTGGACATGGAAATTCTGCTGTGGACCTGAAACAAACCTCCCTGAGTTAACTGAACTGAAAAGAGCTCCAGAACCCTTTCTGTACTTGGTTTATGAGGTAAAAGCTGGATAATTCCAGATAACCCAAAATCTTGAGGTTGAGCTGCAAAACAGACATGATCTATCCAGTTTATACATACTTATATGTACATGCAAATGCATATATACATAAATATACATTACACCATATACCTCTTCCATACTGAAATTCTGCACAATTTCAAGCGTTTCATGTGTTTTGAGTATTTAGAACATTAAATATCCATTGAAAACGGGACTGGAGGTACAACAGCCAGGTGCTCAGAGGAGGTTACAAACCAAAGCTTTCCATTTTAGGAAGCCAAGCAGTGGGATTTGGGATGCTGCACTTTCAGGGGAAGCACACACAGAACCAACCTCTCCTCTCAAATGGATCTCTCAGGCAGCACAAAACACTGTCAGAGTGCTGCAGTGTGATGTGCAACCTGAAAGTCACAGGAATAACAGGAATTCAGGATCCTGGTATTAGGAAGAACATCCAAACACAGAGGAGCACTGCTGTACTTGGTCTGATGCATGTGAAAAATAAGCCATTAAAAGCAGTGCTGGTTCTTCCCAGCTGAGGGAATGTAACAGTAAAGTACACCCAGAACTGAGTGATCTCAGAGCAGCCCTGGCATCTGTGCAGTTTGCATGCAGAGATGATAAATATTAACCACTGAAGTGACAGAGAGCTGTGATTTAGTACTGCAGCACACTGTGCAATTCCACACACACAAAGCTACCACAGTCCTGACCAGCTCCCAGCAGGTCACCCCCTCAGGGAGCCTTGATTTAGGACAACTGGCACAACAGGCACAGAGGAATCCACATTTGCTTTATGGCCCATCCTTTCTAGCACTGGATCAGAAACCTTTGAGGAAATCCACACCTTGCCCACAGCAGGGAAAACTCTCAAGTCCAGAGTCCCTGCTGGGCTGGCTGCCAAGATCACAGGACAGTTTGAGGCTGCACGGAGATTGCACAAAGCCATCAGACACGTTAAGACTCTAACAGGAAGAGCAGAAAAAATTAAGGTAGTAAGAGGCACTAACTGGAGGCTGTTATTAGGATTAGGGATTAAAACAGATTAAACAGATTAAAATAGTACACGAGGGGTTACTTAACACCCAGAGGATGAGAAGACAGAAGCTGCAAAGGCTAAGAAGACATCTGTAGACACTTTCAATCCTGCAGCAGACACAGGTACAATCAGGCTCACCTGCAGCTCACAGTGTGGTTCTCCTCTAGCAACTGAAGCCTGTTCCTGTATGGCCAAGAGTTCAAGACTTAGTTTGACACAGTTTTAAAGGAGGCAGGGAGCATCAAGTTTTGCTTTTGTCACTTTAAGAAATACTAAGTAAGATTATCTCCATGTTTCAAATGTATACAGTGCTCAGAGAATGAGACTTTAAAATAATCAGCTTACTGGGAAGATCAGCTCCTCTATGAAGGACCTTATAGATAACAATGACTTTAGGTTTTCTCAGCAGTGAAAAAAATTTATATCATCTCTAAATTCTGCCCCTGGTATTCCCTTTGTGGATTACAAAAGCAGCTGTATTTCTCCACGCCCAGCAGAACTCTGTTAGAGAAAAATGCCAAAGTTTGCTATTCTTCTACAAAATCTTCTGCAACCTGATTCTCTAAAGAGAGTGACTTTAAGATCCCAGCCTTTCTAACCCAGTTGTTGTGTTTCCCAGGTCTGCCACCCTTCCCTTTGCACCCTGGACTTATTCCAAGGGGCACAAAACACTTCTCAGCAGAGTGGCTGAAGCTGTGAACACCAGGGAGAGCAGAACCCCCCAAAACCACAGCATGTGCAGCTCTCTTCAGATCAGGTGCGTGTGTTAAATGATTCTGAGACTCTTCCTGCACCATTTCCCAGTGATCTGTGCATTCTGCCTTGGTATTTTCCCATGTACTCCCAGGAGATTGAGCCTCCTTCACGTGTTGCTGTGTTTGAGCAAAACAAGGCAATGAAAAAGATAAAAATCTAAGACAGCTGGCTTTTCATGGAAAACCAGGAGGAACAGCTCATTCGGGCATGAAGAAGTGGCAAGTGCCAAAAAGAAGGTTGTTACTGCCTACATAGATGAAAAAACCCATCAAAACATGAAAAATAGCAGAGGGGACAGGAGGAAGTGAAGGGAGCTGCCCTCTGAGCTACGGATGAGGATCTTGATTCAGATTTTGGGCAGACCAAAGGCATTCAGGTCCTAAACTGCCACTGTGTCCATAAACTCAGGAGTGTGCATGAACCCCAGGCATTTCACAAATGGACTCAAGTTTCACTCACAAGCCCTGACAGGGGCACTCCCAAGCTCCTCTGTGTGCAATCCTTTGTAGGCTCCAGCAGTCACAACAAAACCCTACAAAAAGTCAGACAAGAAGTGATAATTCACTGTCCTCCAAGAGATTCACTCCAGCCAGACTTCCAGGGGCACAGCCAGCCTGCCACAGTACAGCCTCAGCATTCTCAAAAACACCACTTTTAGAAGTTGCCTTTTATTTTTGTAGTTTACATTTAAACCTATAAAACCTCCTGATGAAATGGGGTTGTTCAGGAAATAGAAGTCCAAGGTATCCTTTTCTGCCCAGCTTTAAAATCTTATTCAATCACCCAGGAGAGCTGTGAGCACCAACAAATCAATCCCTGTTGCTGCAGCACCCTCCTTTCCTTTAACTTTGCCCTTTAACTGGTTTCTCTTTAAAAGATTTCAGAGTGCTTCCATCACATTTCAGGCCCCAAAGTTATCTCTAGTCCAGGATCTATAGAGAAACTGGTTATGCAGCATGGAAAAGATTAGCTGCATTACTTTACCAATGCAATACTTTAATTTTATTTTTCTCATAAAGCAATGAAGTCAAAGAATAATCCCTGGACAGCCAAGAGATGTAGCTCAGATATTTACAGCTTTTTGATTTGGCAACAGAAACATTGTTGATTTAAAATCCAGGTCATTTAAAATCAAAAGTTCAAAGTGCAATCAGGTACTGCACCTGCAAACTGGATTTGCTGTCAGCATTTTATGTTTGTTTCCAAGTCTCTGCTTAAAGAAAATTCCTTCCTGTTGTTCCATAACAAAGAGTTAAATAGGACAGGTTCAGGAATGGGTTTGGTGGCGGATATCACCAGTCAGCTCTGTCTCTCCAGGTGAGCTGGGCATAGCACAGGCTCTGAATTCCCTGTGTTCTCTTTACTAACAAACTCCTACTGCAAAAATCCAGGTGATTGTACAGGGGAGGCCTCTGCAGAAAGACAGGGAAGAAAAGTTTATTTCCCAGATCCTCCGGAGTCCTTAAGAATATAACTTCCCTTTATTTTAGTGGGACATTAGGCAGCTAGGGACTGCTCCTGCATTTAGTATTTCTCTTGGCTCTCATTCTCTCTTAGGTGTAACAGCTACCTCCAGAACACAGTTAAATTTAAAGAACCATTTTTTACTGTTACATTTTATTTTTCCTTCTATTCTGTGGCTTAATTGCCAGTGATTATTTTTTTAAACAGGGCTTACTGCTACCGTACTTGGCATAGATAAATTCTCCTGCTTAATGGGCTTGATACACTGGCATGGATCCCAGAACCATGTGAGTTTATTGCATGGATCATCAAATCTATTAATGTTATCAGATCCTGGTCGGTATTTCACATTTCCCATTGATACACTGAAACAAGGAAGAGAATTACAGAAAACGCAGCTCCCACAATTGCCTGCTGCTGCCACGAGCATGCTTGGATGGCTACTCAAAATCATGTTTCAAGCAAGAAAAGTTCAAACCAACAGCCCAGACCTCACATATCTGATCCAGAGAATCTCTCCTCTGTGTCAGGATAAAGTTGGTTGCACGCCCCTCTTTGGCAAAGCCGGAGCAACAGAAAAAGCCAACTTGTCAAATTTTAGCTTGAGAACAAGATATTCCTGTGTCCTCTGTTGGCAAATGCACAGCCTAGCAGGAGTAGCCCTTTAGCCATCTGCCACACACCCCCTCGCCAGCCAAACATTTACACCTCTTCTGTGAGTGAATCGAAGGCTTCTGGCAAAGAGCTCCCCGCTATTACCTGGAAATGGCCTGAAATTGAAATACTAAGTAAGGACGGTGTCAGCTGGCGACTAAACACGTTGAAGGAACAAACCCCTGTAAGAATCCAACAGCATAAACCCAACTCCGTGCTCCCTGCACATAAACTGTGTGCTGCCAGGCATGCTTTGATGGATGCTTCCACAGGGAAAAGGATGGCTGAGGATCATCCTGAAGTTTAGTGCTGTTACAGCAAATCCCTCTGATTCTTCTTTCATGCTATTTTGAGAAAGAAAACTTAAAAGTTGGCTCTGGGCTTTGTCTGTGCTGACCTGACAACCTTGCACTTGACAATTAGAGAGGTGCTGAGGTCTTTCACTTCCCAGAGCATTGATGTTTCGGGTACATCCCTGCTGCTTTGCTTCTGATTTCTCGGCATGCAGATGTCAGACATGGCCAACTTTTCATCTTCAACTACAGGACACTCACATTTGCTGCATCCTTAAACCAAGACACACAGGGATCTGTATTTAAGTGGCACTTTTAAGCCAAGACATTCAAAGTTATTCCAAAAGTAACAGACTAGCCTTACCCAAGTAACTTAATTGAACTTTACTTTTAAATCACCCTTTAAAACCACTTTATTAGAATACTCCTCTCCTCCATCCTATTTAAGGTTTATGCTGCCCAGGAGCTGCAGATGGATGCTCAACATAAAACCCTGCAAGACAACAGAGAAGCCCAGACTGGACACAATTTGCACTGCACGCCTGCCTTTCCCATGTATGCCAGGAATTGCCAAGTGATGTGCAGTCCTTTGGGGATAAGAGTCACTACAGGATGTGTAGGAGCGAGAGGGCATGAGTGCTCTCTAGGAATCCACGACCAAACCTCACCCTGACCTCGGTGGGACTGGGATCCCAACGCGGGGAGACCCTACAACCCCACAGGCTGCAGGAGAAGAAGGGGGAGAAGGAGCAAAACTTTGAGAGAGGTTGGACAGCCGGAGGAGGAAGAGGAGGGTGTTCTGCAAGCCTTGGGGAAAGGCAGCAGAGGCTCCTGCCGAGGGAGTACCTTGTAACTGAGCCGAGAGCGACTCCTGATGCTGCTGGTACTTGAGCGCCGTGGCCTCAGCCTTCCTCAGCTGGCCCTGCAGCTCGTAGTAGAGCATCGCCCCGTACAGGAACCCGAACACCACGGTCAGCAGCAGCAGCGTCTGGAAAATCCGCTTCTGTTTCCGGGAGCACATCCCGTTGCCCATGTCCCCGGCGGGGTCCCGAGGGCCCCCGCCCGACACGGCTCAGCAGCGGGCGGGAGGCGGCGGCATCGGAGGCCCCGGGAGGAGCAGGAGGAGGAGGAGAAGGAGAAGGAGGAAGGGAAAGAGGGACGGCGGAGGCGGGGCCGGCCCAGCGTTTCAGCCCCTGGGCACGGCCGCGGCGCCCGGGGCGGTCTCTCCGGTGCGGGCAGCAGCGGGGCTCATGCCGGGGGTGCTCCGCGTCCCTGCGGCCGTGTGCCGGTCCCTGCGGCCGGGGAGGGCTGCGGGCCGGGGCTGCGGGGAACAAAGGCGGGTCCCGGCCCCGCACTGACGTGTCCCCGCTCGGCCGCGGCTCCCCCGCCGCGGGATCCCCGAAGGAAGTCCCGCTCCGGGCGCGGCCTCATTGGGTCGGGCCGCGGGGCTCTGCCCTCCCTCCGGAGCGCATTGGGTGCCCGCCGCGTCCGTCCGCAGCGGGCTGCGCTTCCCTGCCCGCCCCTCCAGCTCCAGCTTCGCCCCGCGTCCCCTCATCCTCGCATCCCCTCAGCCCCGCATCCCCTCAGCCCCGCGTCCCCTCATCCCCACATCCCCTCAGCCCCGCGTCCCCTCATCCCCGCACCCCCTCAGCCCCGCATCCCCTCAGCCCCTCATCCCCGCCTCCCCTCAGCCCCTCAACCCTGCATCCCCTCAGCCCTCATCCCCGCCTCCCCTCCCCTCAGCCCCTCAGCCCTGCATCCCCTCAGAGCCGCAGTCCTCAGCCCCGCATCCTCTCAGCCCCGCATCCCCGCATCTCCTTATCCCGCAGCCCTGCATCCCCTCAGCGCCGTAGTCCTCAGCCCCGCATCCTCTCAGCCCCTCATCCCCGCATCTCCTCAGCCCCGCATCCCTGGTGCGAGGCCGCCTCGGCAACGGGGCTCGTGTGGTGATGAAGGGGGGCCGTGACAGAGGGGCCGTGACAGAGGGGCCGTGATAGCGGGGCTGTGACAGAGGGGCTGTGACAGCGGGGCCGTGACAGCGGGGCTGTGACACACAGCGCGTCCCCCCATGGCACCGCCGAGACCGTCTGGGGCTCAGGGGCACCGGGAAGGCAGAGCCCCAAGGAGCCCCTTGTAGCCAAGCACCTGAGGTGTTCATGGAATCGCAGGATGGGTTGGAAGGGACCGTAAAGATCACCCAGTGCCACCCCTGCCACGGGCAGGGACACCTCCCACTGTCCCAGGCTGCTCCAGCCCCAGTGTCCAGCCTGGCCTTGGGCACTGCCAGGGATCCAGGAACAGCCTCAGCTTCTCTGGGAATTCCAGCCCAGCCCCTCCCCACCCTCACAAGGAAGAATTCCTTTCCACTATCCCATCTAAACCTACTCATCATCTATTTTTTTTCAAAACTTGTTGGCTGCACTTTGTTGTGCATGTTGATTGTCGCAGCCTTCACTGTCCTTGGCCTTTTCTTCCCCCCAGAGCCCAGCCCAGGGCACGGGTGCATCTCAGTTCAGGCTCCCAAAAATGTGCCGTCCTAATTCAGTGCTCCCAAATCCCTCTGTGGTGCTGAAAAACCTGAGACGGGTCACGTATACATCATCAGCATAAATTCAGACTTAGCCTAAATACAGCTCCCTCTCCTAGTGTATTTTATTACAGGACAAACAAAACCCAACCAAGTCTCGAGCTAAACTAGAAGAATAAGCAAAAATTTCAAATTAATATGCCAAAGCTGTTTTTTTCCTAAATACATTTAACTCATAAATCTGTGTTTCGCATAGGCATTATTCTGGCCTTAATAGAAAAACAACATCAAAGAAGCTTTAGAAATTCTTATTCAAATATTTTGCATATTCCAGTAATTAATAGCAGTCAGTACCACAAGCTAATATGATTCCTACATGTATTTCAAATATCTGTTTGATATATTTTCATTTAATGGAATCTCAGTTTGAGGACCAAAGTGTTTGAAATTATGAGTTAGACACCCAGGAAGGAGCTGTAATTGCTTTGAAATAGTGGTGATTAAAAATAAAAATAATAATAAAAAAAAAAAAACATGACCTTTTCCCTTGTCTTTAGGAAGCTTCCTGGGGTACTCGAAGTTACATTTAAAATCTTTTGTTCCAACCATGAGTGTTTCAAGTTGAGGTATTTTCATGCTGGTTTAGAGTATCCATTTCTCTCACAAAAAATATTTCCAGGAAGTTTCTTGGTTATCACCCAAGCTCCAGCTCCCCTCCCTCTACCAAACTCCTTCAGAGCTGTCCTGTGCTTTTTCCATTTCCAGGCTCTTCAGGCTGAGCTCTGCTGAGTAAAAGGAGATAATTCTTTATTTTTGGACTTTCAAATCATTGGGGGTGATTTGTACTTCAGTATTATAACTCTCAAAATAATTGCATTTTTTTGTGTTTCCACTTGTTGCCTACATCACCACTCATAAAACCAGCCTATGTCTTTAGTTTTGCTTACTTTGCACTGGAGAACAATTGGCTGACATTTTAAAATGTTTAAGGTGATAAAATGTAAATTTAAAAGGACACTGAACCCACGGTGTTATTTAATATCTATTCCAAATACATTTAATTAATTATGGTGTAAATATACTTTAACTGCTTGTAGAAATTGGCAATATCATTAACAAATACTAGGGGAAAAAAAAAGCAAATGACTGTTTCATTTCATTTAATCAAATATTACTTATATTCAGTTACTGCTAGTGATAGATCTCTTCAGCTCGTGTAAATTGTGATTCTCCGTGAACAAACCAATTAAAGTTGAAATGAGGAATTTATTGGGAGCAAGGGACTATTATGCAAAGCTATTAGGCAAATTTGAATTGGAAGTCCCAAAATAGAAAGGTTTGGACCTAAAAGAGGCTGTAATATATTAAAAGGCATTAAATTAGTTGCTGGGAGAGAAATGTTACTTGGCCCAGTCTCTGGATACGTTACTGATCTAATCAGGAGAGAGATGAGGGATGAGTGGTTTCCTAGCCATGGGGAGCTGGGAGGCTGCAGAGGGAATTTGTGGCAGGAATTTACACAGAGCCATTTACCAGCTCTGCTTTCATTTCCCAGGCAAAGGAGGCTTGTGCAACCCAACTGCCCGTGAGTTTGTGCTGCTCAGCACCAGCCCTTGGCCAGGGCATTGGCCAATTCCAGCAGATTTAGCCAAGAGATGTGGAGCGAAATGAAGTTCCTCTAAGTTTTGAGAAATGTATAAATTCCAGCCCTGTAAGTTCCTCTCCATGTACTCACACCTGGATAACTGAGAACTGATCAAGGGAGAGATGTCAGAAAAATCCCATTTCCCTCAGACACAGGTTCTCATCATCACCCACAAGATGTGAGAAGTGCACCCCTCTGTAATTTGGACACCACAGAACCACATCTTTTAGTTTGCTTTGTGTTTTTTCCTCCTTATAAGATAATTTTCTTTTCTTTTCTGTCTTTTTTTTTTCACTGTCAGTTTCACTAATCTCCATGCCACAATTACTACATCTCTAATAAAAATGACCACTGAATAGCTGTAAATTTTTTCCAGGATGGTGTAATGAGCACAGCAGCTAAACAGATCAGGCAGCAGGTCTTTTCTTTATTTTTATTTTATTTTAATCTTCTCAATCAATGGGTCAGGGATCCCAAGTGATGGAAATGCACGGTGAAGGTTGTCCCACACAAGTCACAGCCCATTCCTTTTGGTTGCCAGAAGTTAAGGAATGTCCTGGCAAGGCATCTGCTATTACCTCTCCAGCTACAAAGTACATTCCAGCTGCAGATGTTTAACCTTTTTGTCCAGTGGCTAAAGCTTACTAAGTCATACAAAGACTGTTTTAACATGCCATATCATCTAAGAGTGATCAGGAGCTGCAGGAATAAAAAGATTGGACTTGAAGAGGTGAATGCTCCTGGGAAAATTGAATTTACCCCTGCTCGAGGTCATAGTTTGTGACATTTGGGGGAAGTCAGGATTTTTATAGCTGAGCTATGTCTGAGTGTCCAGCTTGAGTAATCAGTTGAACTCTGTTTGCTGACATCCATGTTGGAAGTGAGAACAGAAGGGCTGTGTTTTAATAGAGAAAGTTTTATGCTATTTAATATTCTAGGGGGAAAAAAAATAATCAAACATAAGGCATCCCAAACTGGACACTCCAAGTTATCACAGCTTTGACATTTATGTTCTGGTGCCCCCAGTTCTGGATGGGACATGATGATTGACTTTTACTTCATGGATGCACAGAAAGACACCTTTTTGTAAATCCTCCAGCATTCATGATAGGAACAGGGATGAAAGACTGGTGAGAAAATTTTGTGGGGGTACAAAGAGTAATTTAAACAGTTCCCCACCGAGGTGAGAAATGTAGTTCCTGGCTGAGATGGCTGAGGAGGCTACGCTGTGGCTTTATCCTGTTTCTGGCACTTCCTGACTTAAAACAATCTTGTCATTTTACTGGCTCAAAACCATTATCCTTTGTAAATAATTCATGCAGGTAAACAGATGCACTCAAATGTACAGCTGTTGTAGCAGGACTTGGAAGCAGTGGAGCCGTGTTTGCCACAGAGCTACAAATTCCCTTTACACGTGCAGGATGCTCTTGGAGTGGCCCTACGTGACTTTGTGTCACTGCCATGCAGTCACCACAGCTGAACTCCAATGTGTGCTGTGCTGGAGCCATAAGTTGCCTGTCAAGGCAGAACAGCTTCTAAGAAACACTGAAATTTGATCAGCCTTTTGCTGCAATCCCCAGAGGAAAAAAAAAAGCACACCCTCCTCATGCCATTACATGTTCCATTGTTCTTAACATGACAGCTTCCATAAAAACAGTAGTAAACACCTGAAGTAAAGAGAAGGATCCCATATCTTTTAAACAGTGAATTGACCTTAAACAGTGCTCAGGTGATCCACCTGATGAGGAATTCGCAATTGGAAGCCCCTGTTCCTGAGGAACAAAAAAAGAAAAATAACCATCATTGACTGCTAATGATAATCTGGATATTCCTGCAATTAAGGGGCAGGATATTTCAGCCTTTGGGCACTGATCTAACAGCACATTTTGTGCATTTTCACAGGGATCTGTTTGTATTTTGCTTCTCTGTGGCTTTTTGACGCTGCAGATCCCTCTCAACCAGTGGGTGAAATACAAACAACAACTTGGGCTGCCCAGAGGATGAACAACTGCACATCAAAGCCCTGGGGCTGTGCCTGCAGCCAGATGGGAATGGGAGGGGAAAATCCTAAATGGGAAGAAAAATCCCTGACTCCTGGAGGAGCACCAGGAGGGTGTAAGGACACGGGAGCCTGGTGCCCGGAGTGTTGGGGAATTCTCTGTCCTGTCTGCAAGGGAAGGGAGCTTCCCCACGTTGCAGTTTCAAAGGACAGCGGCTGCATTCCGCTTTTTATGAGTTAGAGGAAATTGTTGAGCTTGGGAAGGCTGACTGCAGACTTTGTTTCTCTCTCATCCATAGGATAATCTCCAGTGATTACTTTTTCCTGGTGCATTTCCCGTTGGGCTGTCCAGACTGGAGGCCGTGGCAGATGCAGGAGTAAATAGGTCAGTGAATTTTGAATGGTTCCATCCCCTGCTTTTTTCAGTCTTGTCACGCTTGTCCACTTTTTTTTTTTTTTCACTGTCTTTGTTTTTCCAGCACCTGAATAAAAGCCAGGGTCTGATACCTCACAGCTGTCCAGAAATCCCATCTTCATAATTGTTTACGTTATCATTGCACTGTGAGATAGTGAGTGATGAACTAATGTACATTCCTTGATGTTTATGTCTGGGATATCCTTGTGATTGTTAGAGGATCTGCAATGGAGACTTTCAAATGGAGTTTGGAAACTCTTACTTTGTGAAGTTAATTTGAGATGGAAAGAAAGGAAAGAAAAACAACCACTCATGAATTTATGTTTAAAATCTGAAGAAATGTAGATAAGGAATTTTAACTGAGTTTAAAATGAACTCAGGACTTCAACAGCCATATCCACATTCATTTTCATGGGACTGTTGTCTCTGTTAATGATATTATCATGGCCTGGCAGACTCAGAAACAGAAGCTGTTTTTCCAGTCAGTAACAGAGTTATCCCCAAATAGTAGTTTTAATTTAATTGGAGTTATTGACTTCTAGCTCCTTCCTATTCACCAGGAAAATGTGTGCAGGCTTTTTTTCCCATAACATAGCTATCTTTCCTAATTGTTAGTCTTGGAAGGGCTTTGCTGTTACATTACAAACTAAAATTAGTTCCAGTCCAAAGGAATTCTACATATTTGTTTGGGAATGTATAAGAGTATGGAGGAGTGGAGAAAAGGGCTGAATTTGAGAAAGACCCGCTGAAAAATCTCAATCTCATCTGAAAGATATCCAAAATTACTTCACTCCTATCGGTGAGAATTACTCTTGACTACTTCCTGTTGAAAGAATTATTGTGTTTTATTTGCTACCAAAGCCTCATTTGAGTAATTTTCTTATTTCCTGGAAGATGAATGGCTGCTGGCAGCTCTCAGTCACTGCTACATCAGTTTTCCTCACAGCTTTCCCTGTTTTCCAGCTCCCTGGTCTGTCTGGGATTGGGGTGTTCCTGCAGAGGTCAAGTTTATTATGCACATAAGTGAGCATGACAAAGTAAAGAACCTCTAAGGACTCGAATGATGAAGGTCCTAAAAGAAATAATTAATGGCTGTACCAGTCAGACTCCTGAACCAGCTGGAGAAACCACACTGGAAATTGATCTTTTTTTGTCTGTGAAAAAACATAACTTGGCTTTTGGCTTGGATCCATCCAGCACTGTAAGGACAGGGGGAAAAAAAAGATCCCAGGAGCTGTTTGTTTTTGTAGTTATTAAAACCTATGAGCTCAGAGTTTGGAAATGCTAAAAAAAAAAAAAAAAAAAAAAAACCCGAAAAAACGTGTGGGGAGAGAGAAGACCTGGAGCAAAGCAAGGGGAATTCACACGCCGGGTGGAGAGGGAATGTTGGAGATCGGTGCCACCTAGTGGGAATTCTCCAGAAGATCGAGGCGAGCCAGGCTGGCTGCTTTTCACCCTAAAAAAAAAAAAAATCTCCTAGAGAAAGAAAGAAATCATTGATGATGGTGTGGGCACTCAGCAGCGTCAATAAGTAAGGCTGGGAGTGTGTGAGATGGAGGCTACAGGTGGTGGGTGGAAAAAGTAAAGTTAATTAAATCTCTGCTACAGCTCCTTACAAGGGGACTGTGTCTTTTAGAGTTAGGTAACAAAAACCCCCCTAACACTGCTCAGTGGGTGCAGGGGAGCTCTTTGCCTGTGGAATATTGCCCTGGAAGGTTGAGGAGGGGCTCAAGACAGTGCACATGCAGGATTTATTAACCATACCTGGGCTGGAAGTGCTTGGAGGCAATGGAGCTCATAAAGTTTTACAAGCATTTACACAGCACATTTACATTGTGAATAAAGAAGTGCTACAGCTGCTGGTAAGAACCTCTGCACGGAGTTACTGCCTTGTAAATAATGAGCCTTGAGAGCAAAATCTACTCACCTACAGTATCAGAGACACTCTGGCCATGATGATGAACAGTCCCTGAGAGCCACGAAGTCCAGCTCAGTGCATGCCTTTTCTTGTTTGATTGAACAAAAAAACCCAAAAAAATAATTCATTTCCTTAGGAAACGATGTCGCAATCAGACAAGGGTGTTGTGTTTGTGTGTTGCTCACTTTCAAACCTTGCAATTCGTTGTCTAACTCGAGCACATTTGCCAGAGGGCAGCAATCTCAGATATGACATTCCTGAAAGTTTCATGAAAATAAGTGTCCAGGTAGAGGAGAGTCAGCCAGAGGGAAAACTGCCATCAATTGGCCCCTAATAACATGGAAAAATACTTAATACATACTGCTAGAAAAAACCCTACCATTACTTTTCATAGTAAACTATAAACCACAGGATTTTCAAAGATAAGCTTCTGCTGGAAATACTTGTTTAGGCAAAAGCAAGAGAAAAGTGGTAGTAAACCAGGAATGTGAGTGGGACCGGGGCATTGAGCAGCACCAGGGGTTTCAGATGGAAGGCATTTAGAAACCCAGAGTGTTTGCCTTACCTGGGTGGCTCTTGCTGTCTCATAACAGAGAAGCCTGGTGCACTCTGAACACACTCTTGCTGTTTGCCACTCATTCTGCTTTCAGTGTGAGCTCACCTTGTCTCCAGGTGGGGCTGGGAGCTGCAGTGTGTGAGTGCCAGAAGGGACCGATGGGCCTTGGATTTAAAAGGAGATGGCAATTCACAGAGTCCCAGGAAAAGCAAACAGGAATGGAGTGACCTCCTGATCTCTGTGCTGCCCCCGGGACACCTTTGCCTCTCTTGTCTCTGGGCTCAAAGGGGCCCTCCCTTCCTCCCCATTTAATGTGGAAAGAGGAGCCTTTGTTTCATGGGCAGTTGGCCTTGCATCCATAAGGATCAAAGGTGTGTTTGCAGGAGGCCAATCCTTGAGGAGAAGAGAGGAAGAGATCCCAGAAGCCTGGTGATCACAGAATCCCAGAATAGTCTGAGTAGGGAAGGACCTTAAAGCCCATCCAGTGCCACCCCCTGCCTTGGGCAGGGTCACCTTCTACTATCCCAGGTTGCTCCAAGTCCCCTCCAACCTGGCCTTGGACACTTCCAGGGATGGGGCATCCATGATCAGTGGGGAGAGTCCACATGTTTCAGCAAATAATTCAAAACCCCACAGCTTCAGGCTGTGGAAACCTGATTCTCTGTGGCTTCTCTTCGGATATTTTATGCTTTTTGGAGTGTCACTTTTGCTGACCTGCTGCAGGCCTGGGACACAAGACTTTGGAGGTGTAAATGTTCGTAAACATTTAAATTTACATTTTAAAAAAATGTAAATTTCATGCATGTTGTTTATTATCATCAAAAGGAATCTCCTTTTCAAACAGGAGATTTGGAAGTTCCTGTAGTTCAAAATAGCAACCCTAAAGGGCTTGAATTTTCCTTTGGGCTTAGCTTCTTCCAGATTGCATGAGTCAAGGAAAAGCCTGAACATACAGGGAGGAAGTGACATAGACATATTGCTCATGATGAGAGCACTCAGCAAATAGGAACCAGAAATTTGGCAGGGGCAGTAAGGAAGATTAAAATACATCTGGACTAGAGCTGTGGTATTCCAAGGGGTGAAATAACCAAAACAATTGGAAATCAAAATGCATTATTGGATATTTTAACATTCAAATGCCAGCAACGAGGAGAGGGAATTTGCCAAATTTCAGTGAAATAGTATTTTATTATGGTGAGCTTTCTGCAGTGGCTCAGGTGAACTTCCTGGCTGATTAAAATGAATTTGTTTTATCTCTAAAGAGACAGAAGGAATGGAGAAAGCTGATGCAGCAGAGCAATAGAGCTTTTGAGTTCATGTAGCACACATAGAAGGAACCTACTTTGTGGAAGAGCTGATGATTTTTCTCCAGTTTCAGATGGCAGAAATCTCCAAATCTAAAGGTAAAATAATTGCTGACCTCTTACCCTTAAGAGTGATTAGAAGTGCAATTTCTAATCAAATAAAGTAAGAACTATGTTTACCTAAGGGCTGCACTTCTCAGAACTGCTATTTAATGTGTGTTATGTGCATAAAACAAAGACTGGAATTCCTACAGACACTTTTCTGGGTGACACCCTCCTTCTGTTAAAGCCAACATCAGGTTATTGACTCCGGCATACTCCAAATTTCACTTTTACTTTCTTTTCCCTTCACAATTTAAGAGGTGATTGCTTTGTTTTGACTTGACTCATAACCTGAGGCAAGACTAACGCTGATGTGCAGCGATAAAACTTCCTGTTAGGGTAAATCCCAAGAAACTCGAGCGACTTTATTGTCAATTTGGACTCCTACCAATGCTACAGTGGAGGATTTTTTTTTTTTTTTTCATTTTTATTTCCACAGTAAAAGTAAGAGGCCCCAGCTGAAAGATGACAGCCAGGCTGCATGTTAGAGCAGTTTAGGTCCAGAGCCAGACCTGTACTCTGCAGCCTGAACCTTTTTCTAATTAAAATACACTTGATCTACTGTTACAGTGTTTGGGAGCTTTTGAAGTCAGACTCTCCCTTTTCCACTTTCGCAGGGTATTTTGAGAAAAGAAGGTTGTCCCTGCTTTGGGGATACATAAATGGAGCTTGGTTAATAGGTGACAGTTACCATTGGGTAGAGGAGCTTGTAAACTTCTTATTCCACTTTGATGTGTCCTAAAGCCCTGAATTTTTTACAGCATTTATCACAATGGTATTTGGTGATATATCAGGTCTAAGAGTGGCCTTGCTGTCTTTCTTTTCCCCCCCTCAGCTCAGTGTCCACTTTCTTTTTAGATCTCTTTTCATGTGTTTCAGTGCAAATTTTGAAACTTGTTCAAGAAATAGGTTTTATATGATTTTCTCAACGCATGAAGCCTCAGCCTCAGTCAGGATTACCCATCCTCTTTGTCACTTATAACCAAATTTGCCAGTATTTCTTTATAAATACCAAAAGCACGTGGCCTCATCTGAAGCAAACCTTTTTTTTTTTAAATGGAAGATAAATTTCCATGTTTTTCCTGTAGGAAAATATACAGTATTGAGGACATTTTTCTTGAAACAGGTTCCTTCCCTTATTTGAAGGGAAGAGCTAAACCCCTGACTTGAGCAAGCCTCACACTGTTAGCGATGTGCTCTTTAGAGCTCACTCCAAAGCCTGTGCAGATATAACATGATATTTGATATATTCACATGAATGAAACACACAGCTGAAAACTTCAGCGTTCTCAGAGGCTGGTGACACTCCTGAGTGTCCCTTCTTGGGAAAACAGTTGTTCTAGAAGAGCAGGAGTTGGTTTACACTTGATGTTTGGCATATTAACTTCAGAGGATGCTCTACATCAGCCTCAATTGGGTTGAGGGCTCCCCTGGATCCCTGGAAGTGCCCAAATCCAGGTTGGACAGGGCTTGGACCAACCTGGGATAGTGGAAGGTGTCCCTGCCCATGGCAGGGGTGGAACTGGATGGGCTTTAAGATCTCTTCCAACCCAAACCATTCTGGGATTCTGTGATAAATCTGTAAGTGGCAGATGTCCAACACTTTCAGTTAGTGCAGGATTTCCTTTGCAATAACAAACAGTCTTGAAGGTGCCAAAGCTGTTACCACTGGTCACAACTCCTGCATGTAGACATAAACAAACTGCAGAGTGCAAAGCCACAGGCTAATGATAATCCTTGGGTTTGGTTTTCTTCTTTTTTTTTTTTTTTTTTTTTTTTTTTTTTTTTTTTTTTTTTTTTTTTTTTTTTCACTCACCAAACTGTGTAGTTTGGGTAGAGCAGTCCCATGTAACAGGAAACTCTGCTCAAGAGATCTGGCTATAGGTCTTGAAATCCCGGAAATCTTTTTAGTACTGCCTGGGCCCCAAATCCTCCCGTTATAAACCAGATCCAGAACGTGCATCCAAGCTTTCTATCCTGTTTCCATGCCATAGTGCTTTGTTGGGACACAATTTAAATTCCTTTTTAACTCAAGTTCTCCTTGACTACAAGAAACATTGACTGGGATCCTGCCTTTAAAAACAGCCAAGCAGAGGAGGCTCTGTGCTCAATCCCAGCCAGTCAGGCCTCTTTGATCTGAGCTGCTTTCCACACCAACATCTCCTACAGGAATACTGCATGGATAACACCAGAGGTGAAGTTACAGACCTCTTTGAATCAGGGGAAGGGAGAGTCCAGCCATGGATTCTCCACACTTTCTGGGCACAGGTTGCCCAGAGAAGCTGTGGCTGCCCCATCCCATTGCAGTGTCCAAGGCCAGGTTGGATGGGGTTTGGAGCAACCTGGGATGGTGGAAGGTGTCCCTGCCCATGGCAGGGTGGGGGCAACAAGATCTTCAAGCCCTTCCAACTCAAACCATTCTGTGATTCTCTTCTATGGTTCTAAGACTTTTAGTCTTATTCCAGACCCTGAGCTTCTGACTGTCTTGGATACCTTGTTGAAAAGTCTTCTTGTCCCAAGCCAGGTGGGGACTGAACTGTAAATCTCCTTTTCTTTTACGTTGGGGGAAGAGTTTCTTCTTCCAAATAATGAGCTGCTTTTACTGAAACAACCAACCAGGAATGTGCTCCTGCCAATTTAAGTTATTTTGCTTTGCACCTAAAGATTGAGTCTGGAAAAAATGGGGGGTTTTTTATGTTTTACTTTGATCATACTGCTTCTCTGTCCAATATCTTATAAATTCCTTTTGCCTTGAAGTTTATATGGACTTTACTTTGAGACCATATTTACCCCTGAGATCAGGACTCTGTAGCTGAATGGAATTTGGAAAAGGGATTAGAAAACGCAGGGTATTAAAATGTGCAGTAAAGAGTTTTAACTGGTGTCTCTCCATCCCTAGAACCCCTCCAGAAGTGGCCAACAATTGTGACACCTCTGAAGAGGATGATGAGAGAAACAAAGAGAGAAACAAAAGCAAGAGGCAAAGAGGCTGATTGATGATCCCCACCTCATTAGTAACCTTTTTAAAAGGAGAGAAACCAAAAATTCCTCACTCCAAGCTCCCTGGTGTGTCCTATTTTTTAAGTTCCTCCTAGAATGCAGCTGCCCTCTGGACAAAGGCCACTTATGTTTTGCCACATTTTAGGTTTCTGACTCCTATTCATCAGCAAGAAACTTATCCAAGCTTTTTTTTAGGAACCTCCGTGTGGATTGAGGGCTGTGTGACCTTTAACTTCATCTTTCCATGACAATAAGCACCACAAAAGTAAACGACTGGAGTATATTTGTGACACATTTGCAGAAACAAATCCAGCAAATCCTTCTGGGGTTCTTAGTAACCTCTCAAACGCTGAATAATAAACAAGCCACTTGAAGTGAGTACAAAATCCTTTTTGGGGGTTTTTCAATGAAATATGACTTCATGTTTTAGATGTGGCAGGGAAGCCTCTGTATGCAAACCACCTTGTGCTGATGAGGTTTTGTTTTTACTTTTTAATGAAGAGAGAAACGCTGACTGAAGTGCAGCCGTGTTCTACATGAAAAAAGGAGCAGTATATTTGTTAGCCAAATTTAACACCTTGTAACAAGAACATCCACTGACAGAAATATTTCTATTTCTTGCAAGTGCAGCCTGGTGGGAAAATGCTGAGGTGTTCTGGCTCTCAATTTGCACAGCACAATTCTCCTTTTTGTGGGTCAGGATGGGGTGGTTGCTCCTAAAACTATGCAGGTGTGGTCCCAATGTTCATTTTACATTATTTTTATCCATGACAGTCTAGGGATGGCACTGGCCCCTGAACTTCTCAGCAAACACAGAGGCTGGAGGCAACTGGGGGTTGGTCTCCTTCCCAACAAGTGACAGGATGAGAGGAAACAGCCTCAAGTTGCACAAGGGGAGGTTTAAACTCAATATTAGGGAAAATTTCTTCATGGATAGGGTTGTCAAGCAGTGGAACAGGCTGCCCAGAGCAGTGGTGGAGTCATCATCCCTGGAAATGTTCAAAGACTGTGTGGATGTGGCACTGAGGACAGGGTCCAGTGGTGAACGCGGTGGTGGTGCTGGGTTGGCACTGGACTTAATGACCTCAGAATTCTTTTCCAGCCTTAAAGATTCCATGGCTTTATGATCCCTGACTGGAAGAAACTTCTCCAGTCCATCTGGTGTTTCTCTCTGACACGAGGGAGATTTTTACACAGAGTTATTCTCTTCTCTACCACTCAGACAGAGTCCGTTTGAGATTTTTTTTTTCTTCCTCTTCTTTCTTCTCTCCTTGTTCCATGATCTTTAACCCTGAATTATTTAAATTTCTCTTCTATTTACACTCTAATATTCCTCAGCAGCACCCAGCCCTTGTTGGGTAACCCCGAGAACTTTGGACTTAATGCAAGACCAGGACCTTGGATGTTGTTCCTGCGGGGAACAGGAGTCCCACAGGCGCCCTTCAGCCACAAATTCCAGTTCCAGAGGAGGTGGGAAGGTGGGACCAGGCGCTTTCCTGGCATCCCCAGCTCCCGGTGCCTTTTCGGGATGCGACCGCCAGGTGACACCAGATCCCTGATGCTGGGGGACATGCCGGGAATTCCCGCTTTTCCCGGGCGGTCGCACTTTTCCTTCGATTCCCGCATCTCCCGGGCAGGCTCGCTTTTCCGAGCATTCCCGCATCTCCCAACACCCCTGCACATCCCAACCATTCCCACATCTCCCGAGCATCCCCGCATCTCCCGGACATCCCCGCACATCCGGATCATTCCCGCATCTCCCGGACATCCCTGCACATCCCGAGCATCCCCGCACATCCCGATCATCCCCGCACATCCCGATCATTCCCGCACATCCCGATCATCCCCGCACATCCCGGGCAGGGCCGACGGGGAGAGCCGTGTCTGGCCCGGAGGTGGAATGCTGGGCTGAGCACGGAGAGCTTTGGCTCCACTTTCGTCTCCTTTTTGTCTGGCCAAACGAAGCCCTGGGAAGGTAAAACCAACTTTGGTTTAGATTTCAGAGTTAATAAAATGAAAATTCCCCAGAAGGTGGCTACGGAGGTTGAACTAAACTCCAAATATTAAACTTGATTAAAAAAAAACCCTCAAATCGTGGTTACAGACTTCCCTGAGCCAGCACGTTTGTTTTGTGGGGGTCCATGGAAGTGCTGGCTCCTAGAAAAGTCTTCTGGTTCTTTGTGAGAGGTTCTTTCAGCCCATCTGCCCCTCACATTCCAGGACACCTCTGTGGAAATCCTTTTGCTCTCATCCTCCTATTCCTGGCTTCCTTGGGTTTTTGTGGCACAGAGTTCCTTCAGATCTGCAGCTGGATGGATTCTGCTCCTCAGGTGTTTGTATCTGCCCTGAGCTAGTGCTGCTTTCCTGCTCCTCTCTCCACACACTTCCTGCTCCTGTGCCTTTCCAGGTGTGTGAGGAACATCTGGAATTTTACAGGGCCTGAAGAACTTGGCTACTGAAAGAAGCAGTGTTTCCTCCTGCACAAAGTAGTAAATGCTACAGTGACACTCTTCTTCCACTCTTCTGCTCTCTTCACTGGGAGTAGGATCTGTTCAAGGAAAAGTTAGTTGAGAGCACCTCTCATGTTTTATTTCAAAGGGCTCTTTTTATTCACCAGCTTTATCTCAGAGCCAAAAAAAGAAATGGAAAACAGAAAATAGGGGGAAAAAAATCCTTGCCCAGTATGCAGCGATTTCTTCGCTGAGTTCAGAGATGTTCATTTGTCACAAAACACAAAACTGTGTTTGACAGCGTTCACCAAAGCTTCCCATGATCTGATGCATTGGTGTGGCCCTCAAGGTAACTGCTCTGAGCATCCCACCTCTGCCTCACTTTGGGCATGGCACAAGCTGCCTTTTCCTCCCCTGGGAATGAGGGCTGGTAATTTTCTTCTTCCAATGTGGGGTTTATTTAAACCATAAAAATAGAATCTCTCACTGTGTATTTTTTTACAGCTGATTTCGTTTCAGTGGAGATCCTTTGACATTAATATAACGGGAAAAAAAATATTTGCTGTGATTTTCTGTAGTTGATTTTTTTCCCCTTCTGTCTAAGAATTGATGATAAAATCCAGGAAAACTTTTCCAGAACTTTTAGGCAGCCTTTGCCAGAGGTTTGTAAAGTGTTTTGAGATCTGCAGGATGAACACTCAAAAGTGCCAAGTGAGATGATTATTAAGAGTGGATGTTTATTACCCTGAAACAATCCACAGAGTTTCACTGGAAACAAGAATAAAGGGTTTGTAGCCAGCTGATGGAAACTGGGGGCTTACAAAACATTTTAATTCCCTTCTTCCCCCCTCTGCAGCTCTCGTCCTGCTTTTCCTCGACCTGCTGTTCTCAGAGTGCTGCTGAGTTGCTTATTTTCAGTGCAAATTTCATTCACACAGCCCAAAGTCTGCACTGGAAGTGAAGCACTTTGGCTGATGCAGCCTCATTATTTTTCTCCTGGCACAAGGGGGGTTCTGCAAAGCTTAATTGAAACCAACAGGTACCTGTCTCGCCTGCACTCGTTAGGAATGCCTACCTGGTACTGAGTTTGTGTACTTGGGCTTGTACAAAAATATTGATGGCAAATTGGTTTCAAACTTCTTATAACAGGCTTGCTGTGGCATCACAGGATTGTTTATGTCTCAGAATTTCGCCCCTTAAGGTCCAGGTTTGATTTCACAACTAAGAATGCATCTGTTTATCTCTGCTAAATAGGCTTTTTAGCACTGCACAGCCCCACAGTCACTGGGAGCTGCTGGAACTGGAGGCCTCAGTCAGGGCCCTAAAAGGAGAGGAAACTGGAAATCTGTGTAAGTGGGATTCTTCAGGACAGCTCCAAATGGGGCTTTGGGTCACTTGCTATTCTCAGGAACAGCTTTTATAGGAGATGTTTGTGGAGGGAAAATCTTGGCACTCTTAAAAGCATTGGAAACATGTTTTTCTTTTCAGTGGACATCTGTTGTGCTAAAAACAAAACAGGGCTAGAAAGTAATGTCTCTGTGGGTCCAGACTTTCTTCACTGTTTGTCCATTCCCAGACCAAAGCAGATTTGTCAGAAGCCTTGCTGAGCATCAGTGAAGTGTTGATGTAAGTACAACACTCTGAAGTGTGCTTGGAGAAATCCCATCACAGCTCAGGGAAACGTGAGCCAAAGGCAGAGAGAGCATCCCCAGCAGCCTGGAGTTCACCCTGCTGGAGGGGAGCTCCAAATTTTTAGGAGAAAGTATAAATGCTCCTGGAATTCACCTTCTGCAGCTTTGATTTGTCATCTCTGAGCACACGGGCTCTGCTTGATTGGCAATGGAAAGCGAGTCGGTGGTGGCACCAGGAATGTGCTGGGCAAGGTCAAAGCAGTTTGAGGCAGCAATTTCTTCCCTTGGTAACACAAGGCAGAGATGTTTCACCAGCAAAGTGGAGGTCGGGATGATTCAGGGTCAGACTTAAAAGTGCCAGCCTTGAAAGGGTAATAAACACAGAGTTTTCCAGTGTTCAACTGGTTTTACAGCTGATTACTCCACAGTGAGCAATGGGTAGTCAGGAATCATAAAAAACCCTGCTGCTTTTACACCTGAGGGGAGGAGAACATGGTGGAAGTTTCTTTGAATACCCATTTTTTTTTTGGTATGTTGTAAACATGTCAGGAAAGCTCTTTGCAGGGTGAGATTTTCCCTCTGGGCTCCACGAGTTGAAAACTGGCTGGACTAGGTAGTGACAGTCTTCCTAGAGTTGGACACGGTCCCTAATTCTGGAAGATAAGATTGTGGGCATTTTTGGTTTTTTTTAGAAGCAGGAGATTCACTGAGTGAGAATAATTCATGTTTCCTAAGCATGCCACATTTCTTTAATATGCCTTTTCTACAGGCAAAATGTGGCTGTGTCCTGTCCATCATCTGTCCAAGAAATGGGAAAGTGAGTGACAGAAACTATTTGTTAAAAATGCTTTAAATTGTTCCACAAATGCTACGGGAAAGAAACGTTCTTTATGTAGTTACAGTGTGATCTGTACTTAAAGTGAAATATACTGGGGGAAAAAACCGTGGTCAATGGGGTGTGTTAAAGGGCTTTTATTTGCATGGATGATTCACTTTGCCAGCTCTGATTTATAAATCTGTGGATTCTGACTAAATATTCATTTGAATAGGATTTTCCCCTCATAACCACATATTAGAGCTGGAGTTTGCTCAGCAAAACTGTCACCCCAGCTCCAAAGATCAGATCTTTCTCAGCATCCTGATCTGTCTCGAGCTTAATGATAAGAAATTTATTTTACATATCTAGGGCTAACAAAACAAAGTCACTGCAGAAGGGGACCAGGTGGAAACATTCATGTTCTCTGATGTTTAGACTTGTATATCACAACAGCTAGTGATTTCTAGAGACTGATGGTTTATTATTAGTTTATCTCTCATAATTAGGCTGTCTGTGTGCTCACATGGACTTTGTGAGTCACATCTCAGCTCATTATCTTGGGAAATAGACCTATTATTTTTGAAAGCCATCCAGTCAATAAATTAGCTTGGAAGAAATGATAGTCCAAAACACCTTTTCAATAGATTGCTGTCATGCTTGGTTCCTATCAAAGAGAAGGCTGGATTTTTTGTCATGACATATGGATTAACTGAGCCTTTCCTGCTGGGAGAAAACAAAAGGCAATTGGTGATGCATGGAGCAAAAAAAAAAGATCTTAAAACAGAGACATCAACAAAGAAACACGACAGCATGAAAAGACAGAGTACAGTCTGCTGTCCACATTTACAAAGTCATCCTGCCTGCAGCTCCAACGTGCAGCTTTTGCCTGGTTTTGCCTCAGACTAAGTGACAGTGTTCCTCCACTGCAGCATCTCAAACCCTGCACCCCAGGCAGGATGGGGGGGAGATGTTAAGCAGAGTTTTTTTGGCCTTGATGGTGCTTTCATGCTTGCTGTCGAGCCACAAGAAGCTCACCCAGAGTCAATAAGGAATAATTCTCCAGGCACACAGCTCCTTTCTTTGCTCTGGCTTCCATTTGCTCTTCCACACTGCTGGGGCCACATGGAAATTTCAGTGTGATACAACAGAACAAGCTGACTGCCACATTTCCCCCTCATTATTTATGCATGAATATGGCTTTTACTGGATATATTTTTTTTCCTTGTGTTTTATGCAGTTCTGATGTATTTAAATAGCTCATTACATAATGTTTAATGTGACTTTGTAATTGCCAATTACATCTTGATGCTGGATGTAGATATAGCACAGAGATTTAACACAGCTGGTTCTCATCTGGTGTGAGACAAAGGCTCTGTGCTGGATCAGCTCACATCCTCACCAGATCATAAAATCACGGAATATCCTGAGCTGGAAGGGACTCACAAGGATCATCCAGTCCAACTCCTGGCCCAGCACAGACACCCCAACAATCCCACCCTGTGCATCCCTGAGAGCGTTGTCCAAAAATTCCTGGAGCTCCCAGGGGCTTTCCTGGGGAGCCTGGGCAGTCCCCACCACGCTCTGGGGGAAGCAACTGTTCCCAAATCCCAACCTAAACCTGCCCTGGCACAGCCTCAGGCCAGATCCTGAGGCTCAGGGGTTGTTACACTGCGGGTGAGGGAAAGCCCTTGCTTGACAGCAGAAGTGACACAGCCACGAGAATTTTCCTCCTGAGTGCAGCTTCAGGAATTTTGTACTTCCTGATGGGACATTTAAAATGGAGTCAAGCGAATCTTGATCAGTATCCCGTGCTCTTACTCAGGTGGTCTGAATTGATATTTTGGCTTTTACCCCTTAAGGATCTGAGCATTTTTGTTTCAGTGTCTTTAGTAATAAATGCTTAGTATTTCCTTGGTTTTCAGAGAGGCAGATATTTTATCTACTATCTCTTTAAAAGTGTGTCACTTCTCTGAAATTCGGGCTATTTGTGTGAAAAATTATTCATCTATTGTGCAGTTGCTGTCATTTTGACTATTGCTTTTAAGTGTGATTGATTCTTAAAGAACAACTAATAGAGCTCTTTGCCCACTATCCTCTTGTCATTGCTGGAGATAGAAAGAACCCTTTCAGTGAGAGAAACTATTGATTTTATTACACCTTGTACAGGCTGCCATCAAAACAGAACCAGGGAGCTTGATCCTTCCCTTCCTAATCCCTGTTTTACATTGGCAATTCCTCCAGCTCATTTCTGTGAGAAATGAGAGAGGCTCACACAACCCCTGCAGATGGAAGGCTTGGAGCTGCCATCCCTTAAAACACTTATTCAGAAGAAAAGCATAAGGACTGTGGGGCTTGCACAGAAACCCTGAAAGGGCAGAAGAAAATGGTCACATCTCTGCTTTACCCACAGAGCCTTTAATTATTGATGAGCTCTACCTGCTTACATAACTCCCATAATGTAAACAGACCTGCACATCACAGGGATTAATGGATTTGTCCTTAGGCCACCTTGGCAAGGCAGAGAGAACTTAAAGGGAAATTTGAAATTAAAGCACAACCCCCCAGTGCCTTAAGACATGGAGGTGAAACACAAGTGCTTTAATCCTGGCAGTGCAGTGAGAATTGCCAGCCCAAAGCTCACAATGGCCGTGATTTTTGATCGTGATGTTTCCCTGATGCTTTTAACAATCTGTTCCTGCTTGTGTTCAGAGCTGCCTCTGTCAGAGCAGGGCTTTGCCTGCCCCTTGCTGACACCCCTCTGTGCTGCCTGAGATAACCTCTCCACAAGCCATGGAGCCAGGATTTATCCTCAACAGGAATTATGCTGGAGGACACAGGGCTCTATTCTTGCCCGACAGTTCAGAAGAAAAATCTCTTCCTTCAGTGCTTCCTGTACTTCTGCCAGCCTTCACCTTTGGAGGCACCTGACAAAGGAGAAATTGGGACGAGAAATTGCTTAGTTCTGGAAAAATGCTGAGAGGAAAAGGGAGCCAAGACCGGGATGGAGATGGGTGGAGGTGCTCAGAGCAGGAGGAGAAGGCAGCACTGAGCTGAAAAAGAGGTAACTTGGCCTTGGCCCCTCATCTAAAGACTGCTAAATTATCAATCATCACTCAACATAATCCCAGACTGCAAAGCCCAAACAGACAGGCATTTGTTCATTGTTCAGTATTTAATGCTAGAGGAAAGTGAGATTTAGGGCACATCTTTGTCCCTTACGTTTTCCTATGGGATAATTTGCGTGGCTTCCTTGTGGTGATGCTGTGGATCCATTTCTCCTCTGCTCCAACTGACACTGAAGCTCTGCTTTAGGGGCTGAACAGCCTGAAGTTATCATTTTTTTTTACAACTTTACAGCTCTTCTCACGACTCATTTCAGGTCACCTATGAGCTTTGGGAGCAAGAAAACAAACCCAGTTCCCATAAACTTTTAATTCCTGAGCTACCAAATTCTGGTTCCCGTGCTGCACTTGCTGACCTTTCAGTGAGTAAAACCCAGCCTTAAGAGGGACAGAATGTAAATAAATATATTTACTGGTATATATTTACAGGTACACCAGTAAATAATGTATATCTGAACCGTATCACTGCTGTGCTCAACACTTAAACAGACAAAATACAAAAAAAAAACCCAAAAAAACCCACCCAAAAAAAACCCCAACCCCCCCCAAAAACCAACAAAAACAAACAAACAAACAAAAACCAAACAAACAAAAAACCAAAAACAAACCCCCCAAAAAACCCAAAACAACAACAACAAACCACCTTAACTTTAAAGATTTTGGCTGCAACAGCCAAAACACATCCCAGCAGTTGGGAAGCAAATCCCATTTTCACTGGATATGATGTACACAAAGAGAAACTGCTTACAAACTGGAGTTTAATAGATTGATGCAATTCCTACTAACAGGAGCAGTGTCCTGTGGGGCTGCTGCTTTGCTCAACACACGCAGAGTGAAGTGACAGGGGAGGAGCCCCTCAGCTGCAGAGGCATCCCCCTTTATCCTCAGGGCATCCCCTTTATCCATATCATGCCCACACCAAGCTCTACCTCTCAATTTTATGTCAACTCACTTTTTGCCCTGGCCCAAATTATCAGCTATAACACTAATTGATGTTAAGTGAATGTTGTCTACCACACCAGCTTTATGAAATTAAATGTTTTTGCCCAGTTTTCCTCTCGTGAGTTCAGAAGTGGGGGAAATGCTGTTGCACAAAGTGTTCTGCAGTTGTTTAGATCCACAAAATCAACTTTGTAATTGCTGATCAATCCACAGCCTTTTTTTTTATTTTCCCTGCATGCCTCATTGCTGGGGATAAAGAAAATTTAGGAGGCAACTTGCTGATGTGATAAAGATGTGATAGAAGCCTCTGACAGTCCTGCAGTGATAACCTTGAGCAGTAAATATATGGTTAAAAAGAAAAAAAAAAAGGTGCTGCGACACTGAAAAAAATTATTTTCTAATTCTAACTGAATTTTTAAAACTGCTAATTTCCCAGTGTCAGGAACACTGCAAACAAGCTCAGCCAGCAGGTTTGGACTGCCTTGGCACCACTGCTGTAGTCACCTGTGCTATCATGGCATGGGTGCCTTTGCAAACTGCAGCTGGTCTTTGCATTTATTCAGCCTCTGGGTGTTCCTCTGTGATCTAAAAGACAAACACATTTCTCTGCTCAGAGAAAACACCATGGCATGCTCTAATGTTGGGGTTAGTTGTCTGTTTTTTTGTTATTATTTAGATTAGCACGAGGCTGAGCATCCCCAAGCAAGGTGCAGGATTCTCCTGCACCCAGACACAAACCAAAAGGATTATTCCCATTTCAAGCAGCAAAAGGCTTAGTTGTTGGTAGTCACTGAAAGTTAGTAAAATTGGCCTCCTCCAAAGCTATTCCCTGCAGTTCCTTGAGGCATAGCCCCGTTTTGAGCACAGGAGTTACCAGAAGAAGATCAGTGTTGTTCTTGTACCTGAGGCTGCAGCACACTTTGGTTATGGTGATAGGATTCAAAATGAAACAGCTGAAACCCAGCAAGGAGCGAGGGCTTGAAAGGCACTGCCTGGTGACCAAACCAGTTCCCTGTTATCACATAAAAACATATTTTAGAATTCTTTTAATGAATTTACAGATTTCCTTCACGCTACTTCTTCATTTTGCTGCTATTGCTTGCACGAGGCTATCCCAGACACTCACTGCTCAAACATCTGTGTGCCTGCTTTGGGCTGGCTTGTCCTCATGCCAGACTTGTTTTTTACTGTGCCAACAATCCTGGGTTTCCCTGAAATTTATCCCATCCCACCCCCCTTTTCACAGCGTGCTTTAGGAGAGCACTCATGGAGCAATCCCTCTTTCCTCCCTCACCTGCACCCTGCTAGTTTAAACAAGCCTTAGTTTTGCTCTAAGCAAATCCAGTTCCTTCCCTTTTCTTGGCTGTTTGGTTCATCCTCATTGTCCTGTTCCATGTCTGCATCGTGTTGAATTCTCCTCTCCAGCTCCTCAACAGTCAAAATTGGATGAGGTAGCTCAGGAGACCCCTCAGCAAGAGAAATTATTCTTAGTCCCCAAGCGTGTCATCCAGCTTTTCATGGCTTTAGATTCCATCCACGTTGTCCATAGACTTCAGCCTCAAAGTAATTTTGTTTTTCCAGCAGGAGATTCTCATCCTCATCAACCTTTTCCACAGCAAACTCCACGAGGCTGGGCCTATCTCTCATGCCAGGGGCAAAGATATTGCTATTTTTTCCTTGAGACTCATCACTGGAAGTTCATTAATGAGCTTCCCACAGCTGAACAATTCCCCTTTTGACACAAGTCACCGTTATATCCTCCTTAGCTTTACCTGCACAGAGAACTGCTTGAGGTTAAACAAGTAATTTTCCACATCTAAGAAAAGCTTTGCTGAAGTCTGTAGAGATCAGAGTTTGCATCTAAAAAGTCAATAATAGAAGAAAAATGTTGAGTTAGTTTGGCAAGGTTTAGCTTCATAAACTTTTCAGAACTTTACAGCATTTCCATTAATCTTTAATTATGGTAAACTTCAGAAATATTTTTTGATTTTTTTTGCACAAATTAGGAGGTCAAGTCTAAAAAGCCTGTAACTGCTGACATTGCCTTTTCCCCCTGTATATCTAGGTGCTTAATTTATTATTGTCTTGATACTTGAATTAATAAAACATGCTCAGTTTGCAGCACTCAGCCCAGGCAATGCAGATTTTCTTGGAGGGCAGGCTGCTTTTCGGGCTGCTGTATTTCTTTGCGTGTAATTCCTTACAGCAACTTGGGTTTCTCAGACACTCCCTGTGTAAGCCTTTGTAGGAAATGGGTTTCTCCACGAGTTAATCACAGAATTATGAGTTGGGGATTCCATCCCAACACCATTAATTGCTGCTGGATGTGGCCGTGGTGCTGCAGATAAAGAGCCACGCAGGCATGTGTGAAATATTTAATTGCCACTTGCTTGCTGCAGCCCTGTGCTCGCTGCTTCCTGGAGCATGGGCAGCACAATTCCCACATGCACCGTGATTTTATTTGCATTTAGCAACAAATACTGCTGATGCTAATATCTGCCTCCCTGAAGAATTTTAAGAGAAAGCTTATTAAACCATTTTCGGTTCATCAGCTCCCTGTGGACGGCAGTGTTTAAATCCTGCTGTTGAATATGTAAATATCCATCTCTGTGTGCATGGCAGTATGGGGTTAACTCTGTGGATTAAAAGAGCTGTTCCAGGGCATGTAGAATTCCTTGAGAATAAAGGAAATTAAATACCTTTTCACATATCAGAGTTATTACAGTGACAAGAATGCTCTGTGCTTCTTAGATAGGCACGATGAGGGAAACAGGATCTGTGTACTGCTACCTTTTAAATAGTTCATTTATTCTTTTAGCAGAACTTGGTCATTAACATTTGAATGTTTTTCTTTTCAATCATGGACCCTGATGAGTACTTTTGGAATATGTGTTTTAGCATGGGGCATTCCAGAGAAGCTGTGGCTGCCCCATCCCTGGAGGTGCTCAAAGCCAGGTTGGATGGGACTTGGAGCAAGTGGAAGGTGTGGAACTGGATGATCTTTAAGGTCCCTTCCAACCCAAACTATTCTGTGATTCCCTTTTCTCGTGTCCTTGGGCTCAGACTGAAGTCAAACTGACTGGTGATGTTTAAACCATACGTTCAGGCACCTGAGCTTGACCCATTTTGGTTACAAATGAACCTGGATAAATTTTGGGGCTTGCAGATCACACAGGTCATTCTTGTCTATGGGGAGCAGACCCAGCAGGAAGGAAGGAAAGGAAAAAAAACCCCTTCTTTTTCTATAAAATATAACAAAGTTAGCTTAATATTAAAATATCTGTTTAGTTCTAAAATCATTCTGAAAATCTGAGTCAGGTCTTGAAGCTGCCACTCACTCCAAATACACACTGCAGTCTGTGAGTGTCAATAGGGGAAAAATAAATGCAAAATTTTAGATTTCTTTTCTTCTTAGATTTCAGTATCACCATCCCCATGAAATTCTCCTGGTTTCTGTTAATAGTTGAGAAATAGACTTATAGTAGGTGAACTGACAGGAGGAAAAAGCACAGACAAATGCTCCTTTATGCTATGGATAAAGCACCTTTCAAAGGCAATAAAAACATCAAGAATAAGGGGGGAAAAAAATCTTCTTTTTCATTTCATCCTTTCCCTCCAAGCCACTACATTAATTAGGTCTCTGACTGATTACTCAGTCAAGGACTTAAAAGATCAATGGTGACAGTAGCCAGGCAGGTAATTTGGAGGAAAAACCAGTAAAGTAATGCTCTAATGTCTTTGGGAGAATGAAGTGTGGTCTGGTTGTGTCAGCAGAACAGGCAGAGAGGGAAGTGACACACAGGAACACACTATTGAGTTTCAGTTCTGTGACAAATCACCTGGAAGTGCATTCCTGGGGTTTCATTAGCTCCTAATTGGAAGCAAACAAACAAAGCATTTATTCCTTTGAATTTTAGTATTTTAAGTCCCAGTGATGTGCTCAGCAGTGTATTGGACAAAGGAGGAAGCTCAGGCAGCTCACATCTGAGATCCACCAGCAATTCCAAAGGGACGGGGAAACCCTGAGGAGAATCTGACTTCTGAGCACTTTTTTTCTTTGATTTATTCTGCAGCTGCATTTTCAGTGATGGAGATGAGAGTTACCAGCCTGAACATCTAAAACCCAAATTTTGAGGGGGCTGCCTACCCCGGAGGATAAATTAGAATGATTGAAGTATCAGTGCTGGTTGAGGCTGGAGTTTTACAGGCTGAGGTTGCTGGAGTGTTGTTAGTGCTTGGTTTGTGTGATTGACTTCATCCCTTTAGTGCTGCCCTGGCACTCACTGAACTGTGCTATGAACCAACTGAAAAATTCATCAGGGGCAGCAAACCTCTTTTATCACATATTTTAATGTTTTGTTTTGTTTTGTTTCCATTTATTTGTTTCATTTTTCTTAGAGGATGTCTCTTTGAAATTTCCTGTCCTCTGGATGGATCAGGAATATTTGATAATCAGACTGTGCTGCCTACCTCTGCCTCCAAGGGCTCTTGGTATCTCCTGAGTTTAAGAGCCTTTAAACACTCCTAGCATGAGTTTATGTTCAAATACACCAGTTCTGATTTCTCTGAATGCACAAGCATGAAGACATTCTCCTAATTTTTTGAATGAGTTGCATGTTCAGCTGCTTGCAGGTTTTTCAGGTGGGCATCAGCATGTCCAAAAGAAGATCACTGTGAAAAAAAATATGCTAAAAACCAAATAAAATAGTTCCTCCTAGAAAATATTTAGTAATACACTGCTCTGCCAAAAAAATTGATTGCTCTGAAGTTTCTAAACCCTATTTTGTGTTGAGATGAGGCTGGAATAGCTGCATTAAATTTAGAGTTACATCTGGCTCTCACCTGTGTAGGTCAGAGAAGATGTGACTTGCCCCCTAATGTGTGATTTTAATTTGAATGTACACAAGCACACCAGATTAGCCACTCATTGGAGTGTCGTTATCCTGAATCCAGAAATAGATGAAAGTACTCCCAGTTGCTATTGCCTGCCAACATAAAACTTATTTTGGGATTATATTGTCAAGAGCCTGCTCTTACCAGAGTTTTGGTTAACTAATGCTAAAAAAGAAAAGCTCAGGAATGAGATCAGTGGTCTTTATAGAAGTAATTGTGGATGTGGGTAACATTTTATTTTCCCAATCAGATGTAATAGGTCCCTACAGAAATATCCTCCTGACTTGAATATCAATGGGCTTCTCCTAATTATGTCAAAAAGGAAGACTTTGTTTGAACACTTTTGCTGTTTGGAGAGAGTGAGGGGACACCTTATTGCCCTCTAAACCTACCTGAAGGGAGGGTGCTCTGAGGTGGGGCTCAGGTGTGTCCGAGTGACAGGACAAGAGGAAAAGGTCTGAAGTTTTGCCAGGGGAGGTTTAGAGTTGACATTAGGGAAAAATTTCTTCATGGAAAGGGCTGTAAGCCTTGGAACAAACTTCCCAGGGCAGTGGTGGGCTCACTGTGTGTTCAGAAAGTGAGAGGGTGTGGCACTTGAGGACATGGGTTAGTGGTGAATGCAGTGGTGGCTGGCAGTTGATTTTGATGATCTTAAAGGTTTTTTTCCCACCTTAACAACGCTGTGATTCTATGGTTCTACTGCTTTGAAGTTGAATTGTTCAGACCCTTTCTATTTTCCCTCCCTTCTGACCCCCTTTGCCCTCTCCTCCTGAGGAACACGAATGGAAATCTAAATTTCACTAGGAGAGTGTAGCTGGTGGCTTGGGTTGGCAGGGGGGAGGTGGCCTGGGAAGGGGTAGGATGCTGCCAGAAAATTCCCACAGAATGCAAACATTCCCTGCCCCTGACTGTCCCCTGTGCTGGCACTGGCCAAGCCAGGGCCACCAGCAGTGTCCCAGTCCCCAGCAGCTTGCTCTGAGTTTGTCCTTCCTCGTGGTGTCTGTGGATGGCTCTGCTGCTCCCAAGGAATGGGGGAGAGGGTCAGGGGGCAGAAATGCAGGGAAAGATAGAAATGAAGCAGGAATTTCAACTCAGAGCTAATGGATGGGGTTCGGAGGCTGCTATTAGCAGGAATTATCACTGTGTTAATGTACTCCAGGCAGCATTTTTTACAGTTGAATATGGTGTTATTTTCCTAGTTATCCATTCCCTGACAAGTGGTTATAATCAAAGCTGTCTGTGAGCACTATTATCAGAAACTTACTATTATGTACTGGAGGAAAAAAAAAAAAAATATCACGGGATGCTGCAGTGCCAGAAAACTATTGTAGGTTTTAAAGATCTACTGCGACACCGAGTATTTATTTATGTACTACTTTTACCTCCTGTGGAAGAAAATAATTTTAACTTAATTTTCTTGTCTCCCCCAACTACTTTAGAAAAGGCACCTCCCAAAATAAGTCCATAATTATGATTAACAACGCGGGCTGGAGCCTCAGTTGCTGTAAATTAGCATTCCCCCATTCCTTGCAGTGGAGCAAAGCCAATTCCTTGCAACAGAGAAAGCTTCCCGTGCCCTTGGCATGCTGCTTTTACATCTTTAAGGGTATTAACAAACCTTCTTTAATGTAGCATTGTACAGAATTTGCTCTGACCAGAAAAAACTTAAAAATAAAATTAAAAAAAAAAAAAAAGGATGAATCTGGCATCATGGTCTTAAAAGTCTTTAAAATTATCTCATAAACAAAATGAATCCTTTCAATATTGATGAATTAAATCAACAAAACTGCTATGGCTCTGTCATGTGATCTGGCTTCAGAGAACAACTTTATTTTCTTCTTAATTTTCAGGTTGGCCATATACTTACAAATATTACTGTAATTCTGGCACAACTCTGTGAAGGAAGGAGCTCCAGTGAGACAGCACAGAAAGGAAGTAATTAACAAAAGATGTTTATATCTATATAGTTGACTACAAAACATGAAAAAAAAATCCCCTACCATGGGGATTTTGAGGTTTAAGGATATGAATAGGCAATGAAAAATTCTGCACTTTTCGTTTAATAAATCCTCAATAGCGATCAGATTAATTTGAGCATCTGAGTAATCATTTCTGAAAACGTTCTCTGTTTTAGGCTGCTCTGCCATGCTCTCCATTCAGTCAGTGCTGATGAAAATGATGGTCCAAGGCTAAGATTAGTGAAGAAAAATCCCGAATTCCTGAGGATACACTGATGGACACTTTACATCTGAAACAGGTACTATCCCTGCAACTTCTTCTTCCCAGATCTCCCCTCCTCAGCTTCCCCTCTTTTTCATCTTACACCTGGGAATTGAACAAACAGAGTCCAAAAGGGGTTTTAGAGCAATCCTAAATCAGGGATACTGTGAAGACAAATGGTAAATGTCTGTTACCCCAGCTGCTAAGTTAATTACTGTAATGGGAAACATCTTGACAGAAGCATTGCATATGGTTATTAGCAATTAACCCACCACTCCAAAAATCACAATTCTGCTAATAACAGAACAGAGCTCAGCCTTCCTAATTACAATCTCTGCACGAAAATTTCTTTATGTCAGAAGGGACTGTTAAATCCTGTAACTAGCTACAATTTAAAAAGACTGGCAATGGAGATACTGAGAATTAGAAAAATGAAAATAGAACAAGATGGTGTGACACTGACTCAAAGTTTTGGGCAACACTCGTTCATGCTTGGGGATACACAACAACTGTCACAGGCTGTTTGCAGGAAATTATACATCAAAATTAAAATGGTAATGAGGGGGGAAATATGCTTTAAAGTGGAGAGGATGGGATGGAACATTGTGAGAGATACCAAATCTTTTACAGAATTCACAATCTGGACAGTGTTGTAAATAATGTGCTGAATTTGGATTGCACTGGAATCTGACAGAACAATTTTCTGATCAACAAGAGAGGAGAATAATGCAATTTCCATCCCTTAGAAAGTCCTTCAGTACTATATGGAGGGCACGAGCTGTTTGGTTGTTTTTTTTTTCCCTAACCACTTGTACTCTAGGCAATTGCATCTCTTTATAACTGCACAAAGCCACCAAGGGGAATTGGCACTTTACCTTCTCTGTTCAAAAGCTGGTTCAGCTGAGCAAGATGCAATTTAATTTACTCCATTTCCCAGTCAGGAAGGGAGCTCTGGTCCATGTGTCCAGTGACTGCTTTGGTAGTGGCCAGGGTGTTGTTTGTAGATTCCAAGGTCAAAGATGCAGAACTTTGAGCAAGCAGATTTCAGGACAGCAGGAATGTGCCTGGTTGGTCATAGCAAGGAGGTGGAATATAAAGAAGTCACTAATGCTGTTTCCAGTGCCCTTTTTTTAGCAGAGCCCAGTGTAAGAGCTGGAATAAATGAGTCAGCTTCTACCTCTGTGTCAGGTCTGAAGGTTTAACTGGCTTGGGATCCCAGCAGATCAATTATCTCAGGAGGCTTTGAAACTCCTTCCACCACTGCTGCATGCAACTCTCCCCATGGGAATCGTCCCATTAAAGTCAACAGCTCTGCAGGATATTCTCAAATAAAACACAGCAGAGGAGAAAACATTGGATAATGTTTGTGTGGAGAACACACTGCACTGACTGGGTTGGCTTTGGAGTTCTGGACAATGTCAAGGTCACAGCAGCTAAAGCCTCCTGCCCAGAAAGCAGGGATTTTTCACTCCAGGGTTTGGCTGCAGCTGCATTTTGCTGTGTGGCCCCCAAGCAAAGGTCTCATCTATTAAGTGGCTTTCACTCAGCATTTCAGTGCCTCCCAATTTGCATGTTGCTGGTCCATTATTCTCAACAACGGGGTAAAATAAATGTTGTGTATAATTTGTAATGATCACATGCAGCTTCGAAGAACAAGGCTGAATAGTTTATTTTTGAGTTTCTTAAGATGGAAAAAATTAAAGTATTTTCTTAAGACTAATTTACCTCTCCTGGAAAAAAAAAAAAAAAAAAAGAAAAACCCTAACAACTGAGGAATGAGATCCTTTGCTATTTTGCCATGATGTGATCCTGAAAATAATCCAGGTTGGGATGACATCACAGGACATAATGAACACTCAGCCTTGGCATAATCAACGTCGATTATTTTATGAAGAAAGATTTTCTGGGGTTTAAGAAATAAAATGATTAAAAACTATGTGCTCTGTGGGAGGTAATGAGATTAGCTCAACACAAGGTCCTGTGGAGTTAAAACTACTCCAGACACAAGAAAGACTCAGCCATTCATTGGAAATTTCAGGGTACAATTATTCCGCTCTAAGGCCAGATAAGGGCTGTGTGTTTTCTTCCCCATGAAAAAAAGAAATCAGTTGATAAAATCTCCAAGGGATCATGTCCATGCAGGCCACTTCAAAGCAACGAACAACATAAAACCAGTTTTCTTGTTATGAATGGTAAATGTTTACTTACTTCAGCAATGGCCTTGGAAAATAAAACCACGCAGGAAACCACTTGTAAAGCGTGTGTAAAACGAGAAGTGGTTGTATCGTGTTACAGGGCTGAAAGGGAGATGGATTAATGCTCTGTGAAACAGGGGCTGGCTCCTGACTGGTGAGGATGCTGTGTACCCATCCAGTGGTGTCTGTCACCAGCCTGTGACCAGCAGGAGAATGCTTTGGAGCAAGTGGAGACCAAGCCCATTCCATGGGAGTGGAAAGGAATCACAGATTTTAGCACTGGTTGGCTCAGGGCCCATCTGCTGTTCACAGCCCAGTGCCTGGTTAGTCACAGCTCTCTGGAGAGAGGGAAACCGTGCTGTAATGGACCCGGAGACCTGCATTAGGTCATAAAACGCTTAAGGTGTGTTTTTCTAAATTTTTTTTTTTTTATTTGCTACTATGCACAGTTCCCTTTCCAGGTCAGTTGGTCTCCCTTCTCTCAGCAGTAAAGAGTTGTGTTTTGACAGCAGTAAAGGTCTGGACAGATCATAAAGATGAGAGGATGGTCTAGAGGACGGTAGGCAGCTCTGGGATTTAGAAACCACTCCTCAGCTCCCAGCTTTATCTCCTTGCTGTCACTAACTCTCAGCAGCAGCGGTGTTATCCCTCCCTCAAGACGTTAAACGCCTTTATTTTCACGGTTACCTCTCGGAAGCGCTCAGATATGATAGCAGTGGGCATCCTGTACAGAACAAAGAAGGACCAGAGGAAATAAAGAGCGGCCAAGACGCGTCTCTGTCAGCGCAGCAGAAGGCGCTTGGCACCCCGGCAGCGCCGGGAGAGCAGGGCGGCTGGAGGCTGCGGGCACCGAAAACACCCCCTGCCTGTCTCCTCCGCTTATCTCCTCCTGCGAGCCGCTCCCAGCGGGGCTGCGGAGCGGGACAAGCTCCCTTCGGGGGCGGCAGTGCAGCGATATTCCCGAGGGGAGCTCCCGGGACACGGCTCCGCTGCCGGGCGGGCGCGGCTCTGCCCGGCGGGGCGGGGATGGGGCCGGGCCGGGCCCGCCCCGCCCGTGGCGCGGCTCTGCCGCCGCTTTAAATGATTTGGGGAGCCGAGGCTAGAGCTGCTGCTGCTGCTGCTGCGGGTGTTGTTGCTGCTCCTCCAGCCGGCTCTCCGGCCCCGGGCAGCGCCATGGGAGCCGCGCCGGCGCTGCTCTCCGTGCTGCTGGGCTGCGCGCTGGCCGCCGAGCCGCGGCTGCAGCGGGGCATGTGAGTCTGCGGGGCTGGGCCGGGACACGCCGCCTCCGGCCCCGCGGGGATGCTCCTGCTCCTCTCGGGTCTCCCGGGGGCGGCAGGGAAAGTTTGGGTGGGTAACTCGGCGCGGCCCCCAGCGCAGGTCCCGCTGAGTTGTGCTGGATGGAGCTTGCGAGGCTCCCGGGGAGGAGGGAGCGCTTTGCCGGGGGGGATGAAGGCATCGCCCGGGGATGCCGCTGCCTTCTCCAGCAGCGGAGGCTGGGGAGAGCAGCAGGACGAGGATGGGGGCAGCAGCTGGGGATCCGTGCAGGGAGCCCGGAGCATCCTCGGGCGGCCGGGAGCGCGCACAAAGAGCTCGGGGCCGCGCGTGTGCCGGGGAACTTTCTGCGAGGGGCTCCGCAGGGCAGGAGCAACAAATGCCTTTTGTTGTAAGTGCAGCGGAACGCTTTGTGTCCGGAGGTAGTTTTCTTCTGGTCGGGTTCTACCGGAGAGTAGCTGGCGCCCCGTGCACAAAATCTGCGGGTAAAGTTGTTTTTTTTTTTTTTTTTGCGTGTTGGAATGGAATGTTGCTGGAAGCTGTTTCCTGCCTTGTGTATCTTTCTCGCCTCGTGTTTTAAGGAATGTTGTGTCCCCCCTGATCCCCCTCTCAAAGCAACCCGACAATAGCCTTTTCAAATGTCTCTGTATGTCCTAATTTCTAACCTCTCTTACCTTCCTGGGTTTTATCTTCATCAACTTCATCCTGCTCTTTCATAATTAATGTCTTGTATTTGCTTTCAGTTTAGTTCCTTTTTCTGTCTGAAAATTGAGATTTCCAAGCCTATTGCTCCTTGGCTTTCTGTGCAATACATATTCACACGGTATCTACCAGGAGTGCTTTTAAGGTGGTTTATATCACTCCATTTTGCTGGAGCACGAAGTATCCATCACAGTGCTTAGAGAAGTTAAGCTCATTCTGTGGTAAAACATTTTCCTTTGTTAAAAGTGCTCTGTGTTTCTTCCAGGCATGCTTTGTGCTCTCTTTCTGAGCAATTACTCTATCAGGAGGAGGAATAGCATTGGCCTACATTAATCTTGTTTGCATTTGACATCAGTAATAACTATGATTCTGCACTTTTGAAGCTGGAGGTGCTGTTAACTGCGAATTGCCTCCGATCAATTTTTGTTTGCTTTTACCTTTTTAAAAGATTGTGTCGCTGCAGGAGCAGAGGGAGCATTCCCTTCTGGGAATGATGCTGTGTGAGGATGTTGCTGCTGGGCTGGAGTCACTGGGAGCAGCAGTGCACTCTCAGCCAGCAGCAACCAGGAACAGCCACCCAAACCCCCCAGACCTGTGTCAGAGCCTTGAGTGCTTTTCCCAGGAATCATTCCTGAAATTACTGTCATTCTTCCTGCTTTTCCCGAGCTGGGGCAAGTATAAGTATTGCTCCAAACTTCCTTGCTCTTTAGGGACTTGGCCTTTGGTGCAAGCAGAAATGCAAGATGTCACCACCCCTTAGCAGTGAGTCTGCCAGCCTTCACCAAGAACCAGCGAAATGCCCAGGAGGATTCTTGCCATGAATCACCTTTTTTCTGACCATTCTGGTTTGTTCTTTTGACGTTGGTCATCTGCAGGCAATGCAATCAGAGCAGCAAATGTATCCCTTGGAACACAGCATGCTGAGCGTGTTCTTTGCTGTTGTTTTGGTTGTGATCTCGTGTGGCTGAGGCTATACAGGATATTCTTCAGAAGTGTTTTTGTTCTGTTGCTAACTTGAGCATTTGCTCCTAGCTAGGGATCTGTGTGGATGTTGGAGCCCCCTGAGGAGATTTAATGTAGAACAGATTACGGAATGATGAGATATTTCTATCAACTGCTTTTCCACACAATTAGCCCTTGATGATCCTCTAATAGAACTTCAGAGCACTCTGGGATGACCAGAGAACAGATATGCCATTTTCATTGTAAAGCATACTTGGGCCTTTAAATGGGGAATTAACCACGTCTCATGATAAAAAGCACATTTTTAACACTTTGCAGTGAGCTCTCCAGCCCAAAACTGGGGTGTGTAAGACGATGGAAGTGTGATGTGTGGTTATCTAGCATTGGGTTCACCTTCAGCACTGGGCTTCACAGAAATCGGGAGCTAGTCAAGGGACAGTGCAGGAATGGGAACTAAGAGAAAAGGACTTGATTTGCTGTCAGAAGTGGTAAATCCTCTCCTAGAGAAACATTCCCCTGGGAGTTTGAGCAGTACAGATGCCTGTTCATAGTTAGGGATGTAGGACAGAGCAGAGGCAGGGGAGGTGATGAGCTATGTGCTGGGAACCCCCTTTGTGCAATAAATAAATATCACCTGTCACAGTTAGCTCTGGGACAGGGCTCAAGAAGGGATTCTTCTGTTCCCAGGTGAGACGAGTGAGGACTTTGAAAAAGGCAGGAGATAGGTTTTGTTCCTGTCAGCATGAAGCCCCTTGACTCACTCTGTGGATTTGCAGGTCCAGGATGACATCTAAAGGGGCTGGTTTGCTTTTAGAGGATCCAGTCTCAGTCTTGCAATAAAACTGTTTTTCTTTACTGCTCACATGGTGCATCTGCATATTTTCACTTTATCCATGAGCAGTTTGGTCGCATTCCAAGGAACACCTGGATGTAGAGCTGGATTCCTGGCTGAGTTTTTCCAGCTTCTTCAATTCTTTGGGGCACTGTCGGCTTTCTTGTGCTCCTCCTGATAAATCACGTTCCCAAAAGCAAAATCCAGCATCCACATGTTATCTGCACTTGCAAACCTTGAGGAAACTTGGCCCTTCAGCTGTGCAATGACACGGGACTGGTTTTGCATCACTGCAAACAGATATGGCTGTGGACACTATTCAAGTGACATAAATAAAAATTCCTTTTAAAGTGTAATTAAAAAAGGTAAAGTCCACTCTTCTTCTTGTGTGTGGGGTTTTTTTTTTGTGGGTGTTTTTTTTTTTTTTTTTTTTTTTTTTTTTTTTTTTTATGGAATGCATGTCAAGAATTAACTGCTGTTGTGCAAAGCATTTCCATATGAGGAGATGCCTCTGAGTTGTGATTGTTACAGTGGAACAAATTGCATGTCAGTTTGAGTATTTGGAATGCAATGCAGCAAACAAAATGAGAAATGCTTCCATAAAGTGTATGGAGGTACGACTTAAACTTGGAGCCCTGAGTTTTGTTCTAATACTGTCCAAATGATGTGAGAAGTAGATTGTGTAATCATTTCTTGGTGAGAATTTGTCTCAGTGTATTGGCTGTTTAGCCAATATACTTTATTTTCACCTCCAGTGATGTCAATTTGCAGGTGTGAGGAAAACTTGTCTTCCTAGCATTAAATGAGGTCTTAAAGTAGGTTTACTTTTTTGAGCTGAACTGAATAATGTAGTGGAATCTCCTTCCATTTCTTTGGGTGGGTTATCTTACACTTGGAGGCTTTGCAGTTAAAAATAATTTGCAGGTTTGTCCGGTGAAAATAAGGACCTGGTTTGCTAGTGGTGCATTTAAATTTGTACCACAGTTAAATTTTGTATTAAATTTGTACATCAAGTGAGATTAAGAATTTCTCTTAGTTGAAATGATGCTGGCAACTGAGTCATTGACAAATTTTGATTTTAGGCTACTGAATTTTACCAAACTTTTGTTTCCAGCTGAAACCTCAAGCCCTTCTTCCCATTCCTGCCTGCTCAGAATCTGCAGGGTTGCAGTAAACCCTCACTACTCCTGAGCAGCAGCTACTCCAGCATTTGAGGCTTGGATAATGGGAATTTTACTAAGCATGGTTTAAATGCTTTGGCATAAAAGTTTATGGTGGTTTCACCCCCCCATTTCCCCATCCCTGCCTCCCTCAATCCTTTAATTTGCAGTTGAAGTCTGCGATGTCTCTCGTCTTGGTGAATGTGAACATCACACTGAACAAAAAATGCTCTTTTTAGCCCGTGCACTACAGGATGTTGCCACCAGATAGAGCTCATGCTGGTCAGCATTACAGCACAGAATCCCATTCCTCAAGACTTTGCACTTAAAGCCTTCTGTTTCACAGTTCCTAGAGGAATATTAATTTTGAATTTAGTCTTTTAACAGATGGCAAAGTGCTCTTTCCCTCTTTTTCTGCCCCAGTATATTCACTGTCAGGAGACTTAAAGATAATGAATGAGTGCCGTGGTGGTACTGTACTTTTCCTGATTTATGATGTTTTCCTGCTCTTCAGGATAAAAATGAGATCAAGACTTTCTCCTAAACTCTGAAGTAGCTGTAGAGACAGGGTAATAAAATCTGATAGCCTGAAGTTGTTGTATTTATCAAAGATAAACTTGAACTGTAAATATTTTACAGTTTTAGAAATTCCTGGGTTTGTATCAGAGACATCATAAAATGGTTCTAAATCTCACCAGAGGTTTAGAAATTTCCTGCTCATAGTCACAGTAGCTTACACATACTGTATGATTCTTAAATCTGCACATTTAAGGTAAGAAAGAGAAGGGAAATGCCCCTTCCCTTTTAATGGGATTTGATGTCTCACATTCCCCTCCAAAAATACACTGCAAGAGGAAAAAAACTTGCCAGGTTTCTTTAGGTGTAATTGTTATGGAATGTTGCTGTAGTTTAGTTATTTATGCAATTAGTTTAATGTGCTTGAAATGTGGTTTTTTGCAGTATTTCTTGGGAAAATTAACTGGGTTTTGCTTCAACTTTTCCTCTGGATTGTTTATATCCAGCATTGCTTGATTTTCCTAGTTCTAGGCATGCCATGATCTAGGCATGACAGGCTGTGGAGTGTTTTTAATAAATTTGAAGAAACCCCCTGGTGAGGAGGGATGAGATGATCTGTGGTGGCAGACCTGGTCTCCAGGTGACTTTTTAGCAGAACTTTGATGGGAGTGGCATTCTGGCTCCCAGGGGGTTAACAGCCCATATTGCAGACTTGTGTTATTCACCAATTAAATACCTTCTCTCTTTGAACACAGTTAATAGATTTCCTTCCTCTGAAATTCGAGCCTGTTATTGCTTACGTTCCCTCTCAAATCTATTGCTTTTAATTTATTTCTGAGGAGAAAGAAATTTCCTTTCATTACTGCGAAATCAAAGCATTTGAAAATGATGTACTGAACATATGTAGTTTGTGCTTTGGATTCCGGGCTAGCCTTGGTTTAAAACTAATCATTAGTTGTTTTTCTGGAGGGGAACTTGATATTTCTGCCTTTGTTGTGAGATGATGTGGGCTTTAATGTGTACACCGAGCTCCCTTCCAGTGCCTTTGACCTGTGGATGAATATTTGTGTGTGGGAAGGGGAATGTTGTTTAAGTCACAGTGCTGACTCCTGTTTTTGTGTTCTTTAGTAGAAACACCTTGCTGTCTTCCCTTTGTAACTCAGAGCAGAACTTGGCACAAAATCTTGTTTAGAAGAGAATGCCATGCCCAGACCATGGTTTTATGTACAGAACGTAATTCAATATTGAAAACTTAGCATAATATCTCAAGGATGTGCCTGAGAAGAGGCTTTATAGGCTGCTCAGTGCTGTTTTTTAACAAAGCAATCCCCATAAATTATGAAACAATTGGGTATTTTGGGCCTGGTCTTCTCAGGTTGGAATATTCCTCTATAGGAAATGAGTTTTTAGCCACCTCAACCCTCAGGAGACTCTTCAGTGGTTGCCCTTCAGTTTGTAATTGCTGGTGCTCTCCCTGCCTGACCAGTGCACCATCAATGGTGAAAAATACATCTGTATCAACTTCTCTCATCATTATATTGCTTATATCTTATAATTGTGTGTCAAAGCCTGTCCATCCCTCTCTGTAGAGTAACACTAGGAACTGTGGGTTATTTAGAACCTCAGCATGAGTTTCTAATCCCAAAGATATAAATTTAGATTTTTCCCCCCTTCTAGTTTGCCACTGCTGAACACTAATCCACTAATGCCTGCATGTTAGTTTTTCTGTGGTTAAGATCAATTAAATATTTAGCTTAACCAAGTGTTCTTAGTGTAAAAGCAAGCAAACAAAAACCCCAAACCACACAAAACCCCTCAAAAAATGGACATGTGTATCACTGGTATCAAGCTAATGATTTATAGAGGTGTGGAAGACTTGGAATATTTTAACACCTAAAATGTTGGCATGTAGGGATTTTTCTTACATCTATTGCGTTCATTAGATGTAATCACGTTTGTTTCAGTTTGACAGGAAGCTATATATTGCATGTTATTTTAAAAGTAAGCTTTAAAAAAGGAGTTCTGCTTTGAAAATGTTAAAATCTGGCAACCACCAGGAAAAGCAGTTCACAATTCCTAGATAGGGTTGCCGAAATAGAACTGAGCATTTCAGTACCTCGTAACTGATTTCATTGTCAAACAGTGTGGCACTTGCTGTAAACCGGAGTGAATGACAAAGCGGTGTGACACTTTGAATGATTCTTTTATTAATGTTTGAACATCAGGTCCCTTTGTGCCTTCCTGCCAAGAGAGGCTCAGGTGTGTGCACCTGGCAGGTTTGCTGGGGGACCTGTGTGGCACACTCCTCTGCAGGGGAATGATAATGACAATGGGTGTAGTAAATGTGAATTTACACCTACAGGTGACTGCAGCTACTCAGCACTTTCCTCTCTCATTTGACACTTTTACATCCTCAGTTGAGTCTGGATTTTGGACCCTTATCTGCTTTGTCTTAACAATGAGACCATGCCAACTACTTCTTAGCCTCCTTTATGCGATACCCCACATGGTTTTCTAATTAAGAGAGAGATCCTTGGGGCACTGGTCCTTAAGTTTGTAAAGCTGAGTGTTTGTGCTGCTCGGGGCTTTGCAAAAGCCTGGTCATTGGCAGTGCTGCTGGTGCTCTCCTGGATGTAGCAGACAAAACTACAAAACTGGGTGTTGCTGGGGATTGAATCTACATGACACCAAAAGAAATAAATAAAAAAATCACTCTCTGATTTTAAAATGCAAAAAAAAAAGGTGGCTCGGCCAATCATGATTAAATGATCTGGATGTGCATGTTTACCTTCTGCTTTTCTTGCCAACCAAAATAGATTATTCTGTCCTGGGGGAGGGAGGAGGATGGTTAAGTAGAAGGTAAACGACAGGCGCCGCACTCTGATAGCGGCCAGAACTGAAAATCTTATTGTTGTTATAATAGCTGAGTGCGTAATTAATCATCTCCTATTGATTTGCTCTTCATCTAGATGCAGGGCACAAAGGCTAGAGGAACTCTCATGTTGTTTAGCTGCTCCATCTAATCAAAGGGAGGATGTGAGCAAGACACAGCAGTGCATTAGTAAGCTGTGGGACGAGGGGAGCCTTGTGTGGTGGACCTTCATCCACAGAGCCAGAGAGCAGCAGTGATAATGAGACCTAATCTAAATGAGCTCTGTGCTTACAATCCATGTCCCAGAGGGGCTATAAACATCACAAATATTGATACAGGATCAGGAGAGAGCAGGGATTGATTAGTGGTCAAGGGAGCAGGATGTCCTAATTGTCTCTGGTAGTGCTGATTAATTTTATCAGGGAAATGAGCCTTAAATAGATTAAAGGTAGAAAGGGGAGCTTGGCATTTTAAAAAAATAAAAGCCTTTTCTGTCACTCTGGCCTTTGTGAATTATTAAGCAGTATGTATCTAGAGACAAAATTTATGTATACAAACAAATATATGGAACTTGTTCTTTGGACCTTTTGTTTCTGTGGCCTGTTTCCTGATTTGACTCTTCTGTGTTCAAATAAAATTTAGGTTTTTTTCTCCTTTCCAATTGAGATCATATAGATTAGAAACTTTTAATCAACATCTCTTTTGCATACCACATCATGCTGCTGGCTGTTTCTCCTCTGTGGTGCCACGTGTTTCTTCAGGGTGCCACCTTGTCTTTTCAGAGGTCTTTTTAATAAGACAATGGTGATGTTTTGCTGGGATGTCAGAGGTGTGAGGGGATTCAGACAGTTAACCTGAAAAGCTTCTAAGCAAATCCTTTGTAGCAGTGTACAACTATTTTCAGATCAACATCAGTGTATCTCTAGTGCAAAAAACAGTCATCATCACAGCAGTGGAGAATTTAGCCCTGACTGTAATCTTGGTTCCCTTAAGAAAACTCTTTATTTGATCTTTTCAAACTAAAACTGAATAAGCAGGCTGTGGTTTCCTAAACTTTTTATAACAGCATAAGGGGAAGGAGCAGCAACCAATTAGTGTTTTGAAAATACAGAATTCCAGCAAGTTGCTCCTTATGACAGGTTTCATCTATTGACTGATTTATGGGAAGATCAATAGTGTTCAGGCTGCAAATTCGTCAGTTGAGGCAATGCAGGCTGCAACATCTCATTTTTAGGGAGATGTTAACAGCTCTCTGACTTAGTGTAGAAGGTGGTGTCATTCACAGAGCCTCTGTGGAAAGACCTGAAATCAGACAGCCAAATTCGCGTTCGTTAACGTTTTGATTTAAAGTTTGTGCTGCTGAAAGAAATCTTTAGGGGTATCTTGATGTTTGTTCGCTCTCTTGCTGCTGTTAAATCTACCTACCCTTAGCTTCTTGTCTTGAGCTGGGAAAAAGTAGATGGGTAGAAGGAGAGATTTACTTCAGCATTCCAGGTGTGGGGCAGAAAAAGAAAATATCCCTGTGACAGAGAGGTGGACATATCCTTAGTTATCCGTGCGTGGATAGATGGACCTTTACAAATGGAAATGTCCAAGGCCAGGTTGGACACTTGGAGCTTGGAGATTGCTCCAGGGCTTAGAGCAGCCTGGGACAGTGGAAGGTGTCTCAGCCCATGGCAAGGGGCTGGAACTGATCTTTAAGGTCCTTTCCAATTCAAACCATTCTGTGGTTTTTGTGGTAGATACTACTCCTTCTCTTTTTAAAATTCCAAACACAGGAATGAATTACATCCCACCTGGAGATGCTTTTAATTTTCTCTGAACTTTTCCCGTTGTGCAGTGGTTCACAGGCACCACAGCCATGTGATTAGCCCAGGCTGCTCTTGCTCTGTGTTGGTCTAATTATCTGTTCATTAGAATCTCAAGTCTGGAGCTGGAAGTGTGCAGGGTGTCTTTGTTTAAAGGGCAGTCTCCTAATGCAAATATTAAGAGAGCTTTCTGCCTCGCCTGAGTCAGACTGACAAGCTAATAATAGCCTTGGTGTTAGCCTTGGCTAGCACAGAGCACCAGTGCAAAAAGGTTTTAAGGGACTGGGGTATCAATCAAATCGTGGCCCCTAATATGCCTTTGAGCCCTTTGCTTGTTTTAACACTTGAACTCCCATCAGGAAATACCTTAAAGAAATATCTGCAAAGGGCAGGGCAGGAAAATAGCTGTTCTCCAACACACCTCTATGTCCACTTGAGGCTTCAGCTTAGTCCTGGATGGCCTCTAATTAGCAGAGTCCCACAGTGCTAAATGGCACCTTCAGGAGCTGTAGCCTTCTTCCAGAAGCTGCTCTGAAGTTGAGAGGTGAGGTGTCAAGTGAGTCAGAAGGCTTAAAAGCTGTGTTGACTCCGTGTGTGTGGGGAGCTGTGAAGGTGCTGAATTGTTGGAGAGGGGCATGTTTGATTCCCAGCTTTGCCAGCACAGGATTACATGTTATGCAATTGCTGCAATTTTAATTATAGTCTTTCAGCAGTTTTGATATCTGCCTTTAAATTATCCCATGGGCACCAAGGAGGAATGGCTTCCTTTGAATGAATCTTCATAAACATATGACTCTGCTGCTGGCTTGTTTTGTTCCCTGAGCGTCATTTGTTCCCATTAACTGCATCCTAGAAGTCAATACTACTATTCCTGGAATCATGGCAAGTGTCACATGAGGAGGAACTTGTGGGATGGGCTCAGTGTGTCATTACAACAATTGTCAGCTCCTCTCTTTTATTTATGGAAGAGCGATGCATATGAATGTACCTTGATCTGGAAAGTTTTAGGCAATTCTAATAAAAGGAGATATGCATGAATTATCAGAACACGATGTTCTATTCACTGGAGGGAGAGTCATTTTAAAAAGCCTGCTAAGTGAGGCATGGTTGCTAAGTAAGGCAAGGGTTTTATTAGACCAACTGACGTAATGGAAAGAAAAAAAAAAAAGAAAATCAGACAAGATTTTGGGTGCACAAAGATCTTCTTTGGATGGGAAACAAATGGCAGACTTTGTGCTAAGAATGGCTTGGGAACAATGGCTCTGAGCTTCAGCTAAATATGTTAAATAGGGAGGTATTTCTGGAGGGAAGGGGTGGCTGGGACACATGGGAAAGGATTGCTAAGTAATGGAGATGGCATTGGGAATGTGGGGGAAGGCTGGTCTCTTGAGGAATTTAAGGTAATCTGAAACTGGGCTGTGACCATCTCCTGTTCTGCACCCAGGGCAGACCTGAGGAATGGGAAATACAGAGCAATATTGAGTATGGAGTGTGCATGAGAGGAGGAAGCACGTGGAGGGATGTCCACTGGCAGTGTGGTTTAGGATGCTAGAGATGATTGCTCCAAAGCCTGGGAGAAACAGATATTCTAGTTCAGGAAAGTAACTTCTGTCAAGGTCAGGTGTTCCAGTACAAGTGGATTCTTTGGGTTTTTTTCCATGATGATACAGGACAACCAGAGCTTACAGCTGTGGGCTTTCTCCTCCTAACTTCCTTTTTACATGGGCTACCTGAATTCCTGAGGGCTGTTTGGACTCAATCTGCTCTGTTCCTCCTCCTGAAGTGTCCTTGTTGTGCAAAGGTTCTCTTTACCCTGAGATGATGTCCCAGGTGTTCCCTTGGGAGCTGTGGTGCCTTTGGGAGCCCTGGCTGGATGTCCCATTCTCCATGGGGTAATGACAGTGTTCTGCACAGCACTGGGACTATTGTGGGTTTGATCCAGGCAGGGCTTCTTCCAAGTGCTCAGCCCAGCAGTAAAACTGATCACGACTATAATACTTTTTTGTTCTGCACAAGCTTAATTTAATGATATTTGTAAACTACTTGAAGACCTGTGGATGAAAGATGTTCTCTCGTTAGCAAGGCTGCCTTCTGTGGTGCTCAGGCTTAAGAGGGATCCTCAGGGATAAAAAAGCACCATAAATCCTGAATGAGATATTAACAATGCCCAGTGTAAGTGATGATGACCAACTCTTGGGCTACAGCTGCTCTCCTATTAGTGCCACCCCCAGGTTTTCTGGGTCCTACTTGTGACAAGTGACAGAGGAAACAAGTGTGACAGGGTGTTACTGGAGCACCCTCTAGCTTGGAGAGGGCTCAGACTGAAATTTGGGGAAGGACTTGTCTGCTGGATGGTGCTGTAGCCAGGGTGGGTGTAGAAGGTCCCTGTTCTCCCCACCCTGTGTTTGAGTTCTTGAGGCTTGTCCTTGCAAAGCCTCACTGGGGATGTCTTGGGGAATTGGTGATTAAATTATTGCACTAACGATCTATAAACTACTCCAAAAAAAAAAAATAAATCAGTGAATTAATGTCATTCGTGTCACAACAGGTTCCTGCCTTCAAAGATGACAAAACCCCTCATGCTTTATGGGTTTAGTTAGACCCTGAATGTTTGATGCTGTTGTTTTCTGTCATTCCTGATTTATACCAGGGCAAAGAAACCGGGATAAGGCAGACAAAATCTCTGCAAAACCACCTGCACGTAACTTTTTTTTGACCCTCCATGCCTCCTGCAGTCCTGCTATTTTTGTAACTCTGGCTAGGTAGCAGGATGAAGATTACATATCATCCTCCAAAGCAGCGCTTTTATTTTGGTCCTGTTATTTTAGGAATAATCAGCAGAGAACAAGGAGACTTCCTCTTACGAATTTTGTGTTTCCCTGAGGGGACTGATAGCGAGAGGGGCTCTCACAGAATACACAATTTCCCTAGAAATAGTTTAGATAAATCTTATCTGCCCTTGAATCTGTGGTAAATCTCACTGACTTGTGCAGAGCCTGAGTTTCAGTGCATTGTTCACGTGCTGCCTTCTAAAGCTTGGAGCTGCAGTGTGTTCAAACACCAGTAAAAACTGTTTCAAACTGTTTAGTTTACATAAAAAAACAGCATAGTTTTATGTCTGTTTCTCTAGATGCCTAAATTTGGTGTTAGAAATAAAAAATGATCTTTTTTTTCTTTCCCTCCCCAGGCCCAATGTGTGCCCGGTGTTGGAGCTGGCACTGGTGGGACACCAGGAGCCCTGTGTTCAGTCCTTCAGTAGGATGGTCAAGATGTGGAAACAAGGCTGCACAAAGAGGAGGTGGTGTGTGAGCTATGAGAGAAGGTAATACATTATCCATTGGTGTAAATGGGTTTTGTTGCTGATCTTTGTGGAGTTCTTTTTTTTTTTTTGTGAGAGAAGTTGTGAACTGCTTCATCTGAAATGTGTGGTTATGGGCATCGTGTCCTCCTGAGATTTGACTTAAAATCTGTTATTACTGAGTAGGAAATGTGACTTTTTAATGTGTTTTGGGTTGCTCATGAGCTTTGTGGCTGGCTTTAGATTCAGAATTTTATGCTATCAGAAAATGTTCCTGTCTTGTTCTTGTTCAGGTGAAGCCCAGCTGTCAAGCCATTGACTTTGAAAAATTGAACTTCTTTCTATTTCTGTCACATGCTTAGAACTGATGGGAGATCTGACTCCCCCAACAGCTAAACCAAAAATTGATTGCAAAAAAAAAAAAAAAAAAAAAAAGTAAAAAAAAATTACTAATCTTTGACTAGCCTGAATACAAATTGTTCAGTATAATATGTGGCCATAGCACATCAGAGCTATTGGATGTTATCAGGATGCAGTTTGCTGTATTTTCTTCGCTTTTAACGAGGACTTCTGGTGGAGGCTGAAAAAAATGTCTCATAAATATGACACATGAGTGCAGTGTGCTGCTGGTGAGGTGGGGGTGAGTGGAACAGGGGTTGTGATTGCTCTCTTGAACTCCCTTTTTTCCCCCCACAGGTCTGGGTACTACACGGTTTACAAGCAGGTGTACAGGATGGAGCAGCAGACTGTCTATAAGTGCTGCCCTGGCTGGGCCCAGAGGGACAAGGAACCCGGCTGCCTGCACTGTGAGTTGGGACAAAACTGTGATGACAAACCAAGAGGTGACAGCCCCAGGCCTCACCTTCCTGCTGAACCCCCACCTCTAGATACAAGGATTTTGTTTCTTGTGATTTATAACTGGGATTTCCCCAGTGATGGGGGAATAAACAATTTAAAAAGTATCTTTAAAAATACAAAAGCACTCGTGTAAAAGTAGCAAATAGCTCTGATTTTAATTCACACAGCGAAACAGTTGAGATGAACAGTCTAAACTCTAACTGGAGTTGTAGCAGCATTTTTGTGCCAGACTGGCTTTGACAGGCCAGCCAAATTTATTGCTGTTACCCAAATTACGCAGAGAAATCTGCTGTGAGGCACTTGTTTCTTGGGTGTGGCACTTGCTATGGAGTCTGACTGGTTTGGGCATTTTCACTTCTGCTGTTGCCATTGAAGCAGTTGTATTCCTACCCTGTGGTTCTCCACCTGATGAGAGCCCCTTTCTGTCACCAATTTCTAAGCGTGTTTGGATGTTCTCCTAAAAGATGGAATTTAATTGAAATGAGAAGGCAGCACTTCAGCCACTGTTAACAAGACATCAGTGGAAGATGGCAACCTACTCAGTGTTTAGTTTTGTTACTGTTTAGTCAGTAATTGTGTCTTCTGTATGAAAGTTAGCATCTGTTCTTATTTATTTTTTAATCTTCGTACCAACTTCAGGGCTGCATTCAGAGAGCTCACTTTTATGGTTGTGTCTTTGTAGTTAAAAAAACTGAAACGAGCCTGAGAGGTATTCCTGTTAGTTTCAGCCTGAATCTACATATTTAGTGTGCACCTGTTTAGTTGTAAGAAGTCAAAAATGTGTTTACAATCTGTGTTTTAATCTCTGGTGTAAAGGAGTTTAAGGAATGTGAGCACCAGTGGCAAAATGAAATTTTCTTCCTGAAAGAGCAGTGCAGACTGGCTTTGAATTCTTTAAGGCACCAAAGTGGTTGAATTACTCTTTTATATGTGATACTCTTTGCAAGTTTGGCTCAAGCATGTGGAATTCAAGTTACTGTAAATAAAACTGTTCTGTGTTAGAGGAAGGGAAGAATTATAATTCCCCTCCACATATATTATATCTCCCAATGCATCAGTGGTTTTTAACCATTCCTGCATTATTGTCTGGCAGTTTTTCTTATTTTATTTTGGACTCAGGCAGTGCTTTGAGTCCTGTCTTCTGCCTCTGAAGCACCTTCAAGTTAAACTGCAATATCATAGTCTTATTTTTATGAAATCTCTTCATGTCAACAAGGTGCTTACACCTATAGATACCAAGTCCTGCTGCAGCCCAACCTTTGCACTTAAATAAAAATCTGGGTTTCTTCATATTTGGGAGATCACACTGCAACAGGACTATGTCAGAAAGGCAGTTCTGGAGGATCCTTGGCACAAAATCAGCTGAAATACCCTGTCCCATTCTGTTTGTGTGCTCTAGTGCTCTGCACTGCTGCCACTTGCTTCAATGGAGGGAAATGCTCTGCAGAAGGATCCCAGGTGTGCCAGTGCCCTGCAGGATTCCAGGGTCCTCGCTGCCAGTATGGTGAGTCCAGTGGGAATTGTCTCAAGTGCACCTGGTGCTCGGATAAAATGCGTCTTCAACAGTCATTGTTAAAACAAGAATATTTTATTAATGTTGACTTAAAGTTAAAGGTGCCTTTGCTGCACTTTTAAGTGGCTATTTGATCATTCTCTGATTTTTCCCAGATTTTTTTTTTTAATTTTTTTTTGTTTGTTTTTGGTATTGAATTTTAACAAAGCAAGGTGAAAACCTAATTTGGTTGATATCAGATGAGTGAGTGTCTGTGGTGGATAATATCATTGAATATCAGCAGTGGTGTCCAGTGGAATGTCTGTCTGTTGCTTCTTCAACGTTCCTGTGGTGCCCTTACTAAATTTCACAGCCTTGTTTTTACCTTTGTGAGAGAAAATTCGGAGACAAAACAGGTGGGCAGTAGGTGAAGAATGCAGCAAGTATTTATTCATGGGATTTTTTTTTTTTTTTTTACTGCATCTCAAAGTAGGAAGGTTTTATAGCTCACTACCAAAGACTTCATAGTGTTCCTGGAATAATATATGCACCAGTCTTTCATTTCACTGTGTTCTAGCATACTATAGCCTGAATTCTGGGTGACTTAGACTCTATCACCCACTCTCAATGAGAATCTTTTTTGTCTCACACACTGGCTCACAATTTGATAAACCCACAATGGGTTGCCTTGTAATTTAACACACTGTGTAAAGCCCTCCAGAATTACAGAACTGCATCCATTTGGCTTCTTAAGGCAGGGAGGAAAGTCATTCCTTCAGAGTAGGCTGTGATTGGGACAAAGGATTTCTTTTGTATTAGGCAAATGATAATTTCCTTTTCAACTGAAGCATATTGTGCTTTGTTCAAAGGAAGGCAGATTTTTAAGTGTTTGGGTTTTTTTTCCCCCCTTTTAAATTCTAATATGTTCGTGTCCTCACCTGGCTTGTCTGTCAGGCAGCATGAGTCAGGAGGACTATAACAATAAATAAAATGCAGAGCTGTTTACAGTGGAGCTGGGGCTGCCTGCAGACAGTATTAGCTCAGTTAAGCTGTGATTGGGTATTTCTTTACTGCCCACAGAAACAAGTTTATGTGGGTGAGTTGAGATGAACCAGAGTGACACCACGGCAGGTTGGTTGTGATTAACTTACAGAAAAGCTGCTCTTCCAAGGTAAGCAGGATCACAGTCTCCAAGAAGGCCTCAATAATAAGCTTTTACCAAATGGAGTACATCTCAGCAAATTATAAATTGTCCTTGCCATTATAAATTGTCTTTTGAGACTCCCTTTGCTTGGAAATACCCATGGAACTGAGGCACTCCCAACAGGCAGATTGTGTGGGTGCAGCCTGTGGACAGCACGGGTCAGATTTTCAAGCTGAAATCAGCTTGTGCAGTCTCTATTTCACAGCTTGGTGACTTGCAGCCCCTGCAAAAACAATGAGAGGTGTCCTGCAGCCCTTGCTCTTTGCACTTGGGTGGAGCTTTTATCTTTGGTCGTTTGTCTGCTCTCTATTGATTCCTGAGGTTTGAATGGAATTCCAGTAGTCATCATTTTCAGGTTTGTACAGCAGCTGCTATCACAGCCTGGCAGGAGTAAGTTTATAAATTGAATTCTGAAGGGAAAAACCTTCTTTCAGGAAGAATGTTAGGGACCATTCACCTGCCTAACAAAAGCAAGGTAATTTAGAGTCTAAGGCCTCTTAACTGTTGCAGGTGTCTCCAGTCAGATCCTTCTGAGGTTTGTATCATATTTGTGCAAGCAAAAGGGAGAAGAAATGTACTGTGGGACTAACAGCCATAGCCTCTAGTTTTCCTGGCTGATGTTGGAATGTTGCTTTAAAGTAGCTTGGATTTAATGTGGCTTCATTAATCAATACATTCTGTGTTTAAATGATCAGTAAGCTTAGTCTGTCCCCTCCTCCCTACTTGTCTGTGTGACCTTACTGTAAATTTGACTGTTTTCCTTCCAGCACTTAACCCAAAATGAAAAGGGCATCTCTTCTACCAGCATCCTTTTCTCTGAGGATTCAGTGGAAGGGACAGATGCCAGAGAAGCAAATTTGATTTTGGGGCAGGTGCTATCAAATGTCAGTGTCCAAGCTGGTGCTGAGGTGTGAGGCTGTCTGAGGGTGCAGGGGCCATGTCCTTGTGCCTGGAGGCTCTGTCCCTCAGCTGCCAGGAGTGTCCAGGTGCCTCTCTCAGGGGATGGGAGGCTCCAAGTGGTCTCTAAGCTGCTGGCAGAAAGCTGCCCCTTGGGTGTTCTGGTTGTAATCTTGGCTTCTGTCACTTCTGGTATTGTGGCCTCCTCTCAGTCACCTGACAGAGGGGGAACCACAGGCATTTCATAGCTGCACTCCTACTCATTTGAACAAAATTCCTTCACGTGCCCCATTTTATATCTCCCCCTCTCCAACCTTTTTGCTCTTCTTCTCTGTTTCTGTCATCAGTGTTGGCAGTTGATTCTGAAGTTTCATTTGTGCAGCAGCTCTCATGATGTCCTTGCTGGGTGCTGTGAACTACAGACAATAGACAAGAAATCAGTATAAAAATAAGAAGTAAATGGGAACGTACATCTCAAGAATCTTTCTAATTCTTCTCCTCCTTGTGGAGTTTATATTTGCCATTGAGTTAGGGAGTAGCTCAGTGTGCTGGGAATGAAGTCTTGTCCTGAAGAAAGTTTGTGATGGATCCTCCAGGATGACTGATGGCAGCCCAGTGCCTCACAGCGATCTCAGCAGAGATGATTTTTCACAACTGATAGCAGCTAATGACTTTTTAAAGCAATCATGGGGTATTTTTGCAGCCTGGGACACGACATATTCCTGATTAGATGCTGAAAGGGTCAGGGCCTCTGTAACAAACTTAATGTAATTGTGTTTAGAAACGTGTTACTGCATCCCTTGTACACGTCACTCCATAGTTTTATTATTTTACCCACACAAGCAGCAATGAAAACTTAAGAGAAAGATTTATGAGTGAAATGGCTGAGTTCTTCATGCAGCCATTGCAGGGACTCGGTAACAGATTGAGCTGTCTCTTGCACTGTCTGCTGCAATTTGTCTTGTAATAATAGACTTATATCAATTACAATGTAAACTTGCAAGCTGCATTTCTTTCCATTTTTTTAACTTGTTTGGAAGTTGTGATCCCCATTTGTCCCAGTGAAGAGGAGGGAAAACCTGTAACAAAAAAGACAGGAGGCAAAAACCAGTGCCAAGAGTAAACCCTGCTGCAATGCTGGTGTCATTGATATTCACTAGTTGTCCTGGTAATCTTGTTCAAGGCCTAGTAGCCACCTGAGCTGGACATGGAAGTAAATTAATTTCATTTAGCTTGTTTAATTCAGCCCTGGGACTTTGACTTGGACATGCAGCCAGTGAAAACATTCCAAATTCTACAAACAAGGGTATATTTATTTACTCCTCATGTACATGGAATTGCTGAATGGAAAATGAGGGATTAGTTTTGACTCTTTAAGTGTTTTGTCATCAGATCTCAAGTTGCTGCTGGTTTTGCCCAGTGCCTCCTGATGGGTTTTAAAACAAAAAGTAAAAAAACAGAGTGAGAACTGAACAGGCTTTATGATTTCTTGACTGATACAGAATCTGAGCAGGGTTAATGTTTTGCAAGAAGCTCCCATAATTAAGGAAGAAGTACAGCTGAGTCTGCCTGAGACAATGGGTGTAACTGGGAGATGTTTGAAGATAGGTGAGGAATGACCAGGGGAGACTTGTCAAGAAAGTCATCTCGTGGTGATGTGGTGTTTGTCCTCTTTAAAGAAAGCTGAATACAATATTCCAGTGTTTAACAGATAAAGTGTCAATAGATTCAAACTCTACCACTAGTGTTTGCCCTCACAGGAGTGGAATTTTAAGTTCTTTTGCAGTGCCTGATGGTTGAAGACTGCAGTAAGTGCTTCCTAAGCACATAACTTGAGGGTCAGTGTTCTCTGCTGAGTGCACTGCTCACCTGGTAGGAGCTTTCCTTGCCACCTGCCACTGACCTTGGATATTTAGTGCAGTAACTTTTAGCCAATTACCCCCCATCTGCCTGGGCTTTGTTGTACATGAAATGCTGATAATGGTGGCTTCATTCCTCCATCAGGTGCTTTGAGACCCAAGTAATTAAGTGTGAGATAATAGCATTGGAATGTGTATATAAAGGCAGGATGCACACTGCATGGGTAGCTCGATGAAATGCTTATGAGGGAGATATTCATCAGTTCATTGACTAGCTGTCAATCTCTGCCTTCACTCGGGTCACACACTATTAAGATATTGAACTATATAAAGATTCTGGTAAACAAAAATGTCAGCACCTCCTAGACCAGGTAGATCAGAGTTTATACTATAAAACTGCTTAAAACAAAGGTGGTGTGGTTTTTTTTTTGGTTTGTTTTTTTTTTTTTTTTAAACCATTGATTAAAATGGCAGGAATTCTGATAAATCTTCTTGCAAATAAAAATACTCTTTTCTTTTGCTGTGAAAAAGAATTTTCTTCCATTTTCCTCCAGGAAATGTTTCTCCCTGCAAAGAGCTGTTTGATACAACTTCTGATTAATGTCCTGTCTGCCATCCTGCTCTCTTGTAGAGATGAAGTTTTTCTTCTTTGAGACTGAAGACCTACACAAGCCTTGCAGGGCAGTGTAAATCCATGAACCAGTGCTACAAATTTTCCTTCCTTAAAATAGCAAATGGCAAACTGAAAGCTCCCATGGATCTGTTGCCCATAGGGATGTCTTCAGTTTTCATGGATCTTTGTTTCCCACTGAAACTATAAAATGTTTAAATATTTGTGGGGGTAAATTAGTTCTAATAGCTGGGGCCTCATTGTACCAGAGGTTTTGGCATTTTGTTTTATATTTTGGCTCTGAGTCTCCTGAAGTTTGACCCAAGAAAACCTTTTTAACTTGAAAATTTGCCATAAGCCCATAGGGAGAGTGGAAGAGGATGGCACAGAAGATAATTTATACTCAGATTGCTCTAATTTAGTGCATATAATATCTTAAGGATACCAGGTTTTGGGGTTTTTTTGTGTTTTAGCACAGTCATTCTCCTGCTCCAGATGACTCAGTCTCATTAGTAAAATGCCAGCCTGTCATGGCAAGGGAGGCAGAGATGACTGATGAGGCTGCTCAGGGTAGGAAAGAACCTGTCCTCTGGCAGAAAGAAACCCTGTGATCACCCTCTGTCCTGGTGGGACCCTCGGCTCTGTTCCTCCTCTGCTCCTCTTTGCCTCCCAGGAGCAGTGACCCATCAATCCTGTGCCTGGTTTTTTTTTGGCTATCACGCTCTTCCTGCCATGGAGAAGCTCTGGCAGGCAGCACCCAGGAAGGTGGGGATGCTTCTGGGCCTTCCTGCAGCACTGAAGGAGCCCCCAGTGAGCTCTTGACAGCTTGAGAGCATCCTGTGGGCTGGGAGTGTGCTGCAATCACTTGTTCCTGCATTAGGGACTGTGGTAATGAGCCCTTTCTTAGCACTTGTCAGGCTAATAACAGTGCTGTGTACTTAGAAGGCTCCAAAACCCTTCCAAGGAGTAAAATTTGAAAACATGAGCGTGTTTTGAACAGCAGGCAGAGCTAACAAGGTGTGTCGACGTGTTTCATCTCATCAGAAGGGGAGAGTGGCACTTCCTTTCTGTCTCATGTGTGAAGCACACAGGAAGCACGAGCAGTGATGCTGCCTCAGTTGTCTTCACTTTGTGCCTGGCAGGTTGGTTGTGGCCAGCAAGCAATGCTTGATCTGGTGTTAAAGGTGTAGCCACTGCTCTAAACTCAGCCAGCTCTACAGCAAATTGGGTTAATTCAGTGAAAGGATAGGCAGTGTAGGTTTTAAACCTTAATATTAATTGGTCACTTTGCAAATGCAGAAGCCCTTGATTTTGATGAAGTGATCTGAGAGCTCAGTAAATATTTCTCTCTTTGCTATAACTCTTTCCTACACTGAAGATTTCAGATGTTTAAAACTGTTTCAGAGGCTGTTTCAGGTGATTTTTTTTTTTTTCAGTGTTAAGAGAGTTCTACTGCCCAGCATGCATTTGAAAAATACCCCTTATGTAACTTCAGGTGGTTTTGGATTTAAAGCCCGACTTCAGTTGTCTGGACAACTCTGCCCTTGCTAAAACCAGTCTAAAATAAGGATGACCTTTTCAAATTTCCCCTCTCAGTATCTCATTTCACATGGAAACACTGCTGTTTTCACTGTATTAGTCCCCTTAGTCTGCATCTCTTGACGTTCCCTGGTGCTGTCTGGAGCTCCCTGCCATCAGGTGAGTTCACAGCAAATGCAGCTTTGTGTCTCTGTGTAATCCTCAGGGTGTCATCAGCCTCTGTCAGCTCGGGGTTGGCAGGGCTGAACTGGTGTCCTGCTGTCACTGCTGCCTTCACTTGGCTGCTTCTCCTGCAGTTTCTCCTCCTGCTGACCTTGGAGCTGCTGCCACGGCCTCTTCTTTGCCTCAGGTGGGACAGCAAAGCCTCACAACATCTACAAAGCCAGTCTGGGCCCTTCCAGAAGCACAGGGAGAAGGGGCAAAACCTGATGTCTTTCAGATTATAAGCAGTTTATCAAATTTAGTGGAAATTTAGGTGCAGTAAAATCTTCAAATGCAGCCTTTTAGCTGATCCTGGTCTTGCTGGAGAGTTAGTCCTTCAGCACTCCAGTGACCTACTTGCCTTGAAAATCTGAGCAACAAAAAAGGCACTGCTTGATCTTTTTTTTAACCCCTAAACCTTAATGAAACCTATAAATTACACATTAGGTTTTTAAATCATTTAAAGAGGAAAAAAAAGAGATTTTGAGTGTTGAGGAAAAAAAAATCTGTTTGTAATCTAGAGTGTCAAACCCATTGTGTAGGTCTATCAAAACACTCATCTCCTGACAGGGTTTGGTCTCGTTGGTGACACAGCTCTCTGTAATCTGTCTCCTGACAGATATCCTGAGATTTAAAACATAATGGGATTTGTTTATTTAAATTACAGGTGTATATAGCTACAAATTAATGGGAAGGTAGCACTGGACCTCAATATAAAGTGTCACAAGTCTGGAGCTGATTAGAAACCCATGAGAAAGATGAGTTGGATGCTCTTTTGGGCAGAGGTTTGCAGAAGACAAATGTAGTGCACAGATCACTGCAGGAGGTCCAAGCTATCTGTAATCTCTCAGGGAAAAAAGTTATGGTTGAGATAAGATGACGTTATCTGCTCTGGTGACAGATCACAGTTGATTCAGAGATTAATTCCAGTTGTGAGCAAGGCCCTAGGCAGGATTCAAAAAATCTGAAGGCATGGCTTCCTCCAAACTTTCCATCCTTTCTTCTTTGCTTCCCTCCTCACACCCACCTGCTCTTTGCCAGTACTGCCCACAGAAAACACCTTTCATCACCAGTGAGACACGAACCTCTCCAGATAAAAGGCCCTTGAAAGCAGCCACTAAAAAGCTGTGAGGAATAAAAGCTTTGCCGTCCTAAAACGGGAGTGGTGAAAACGCTGATTGAAAAATCATGACTGGCTCTCTCCTAGGTATGACAGGATATAATCACCCAGCCCATCTTGCTGAAAGGCTCTGCAGAGCCTGGGCTCCACAGCCATCAGGAGGAAGAGACAGGTAGACAGACAGCAAGAGCTGGAGCTGCAAACAAATATGTCAGAAGTAAATGAACCTCAGAATAACCACTCGGGAGAGAATTCACCCCCGTTGTGTCTGCCACAAAAGGCTGTTTACTCTGTGCTTGCTGCAAAAGGTAAAAGTGAAAAAAATCACGGGGGATGAGCTGCTGTCTGCTGGCATTTATTTGCTGTTGGGTGAGGAAATGTGGTTGCAAGCCACAGCAAAGCTGAGTGTTGTGCAGAGGGGCTGTGCAGGTACATCCTTCCCCCTGCACACCAACAAAAGGTGAATGAGCAGACTTGGAGTCTCTAGAAACATCTGGATTCTGTCTCATGACACCTGCACGGCCTCTGTGTGGCTGTGGGCAGGTTCATTTGGGTTTATTTGAGCTGGATCAGAATGAGTTTGATCAGGTAATGCTGATGAATTTAATTAGCCCAAGGTACCATGGCTAAGCTCTGCCCACACCCAGTTCATGCAGTGCCTCTGGATGCAACCCCTGTAGTAAAGCATCCAGACAGCATGGAATCTTAACTGATTTGGCAGAATATCCAGCAGAATATTATGTCTTTAAGAATATTTTTGCTGCATTTTGGTAGCTTTTCAGAGTGAAGTTGGAGATGGTTGCTGTGCATTTCATTGTCCTGTCTGCAGAGAGCTCTCTCCTTTTCCAGCCTTCCTCTGCACTGAGCCAGAGGTCAGACACTTCTGCTGCACTTTCCTCCCCATCCTCAAAAATCTCTGGACTGATCTGTGTTTCCAAAGAGGCACAAACAGCAGGAGAACCCTTCACAAACAAAGCTTGGCTGGCTGTTGTTTTCTACTTCAGTGGCATTAGTGCAGTGTGTCACTGCTGATTGCTGCTCCTGCCATGAGATGTTCTTGAGGCATTGTCACTGCAGTGCTTCTTGTGAAAGGGGAGGGCAGTGGAGCTGCCTTGGGCAGCACTGCGAGGACTGTGAGTGACAAAGTCAAATTTGGGGGAGCTAATTATTTTTGCTGACCAGACCACTTTGACACAAGGGTATGAACAGATTTGCACTGTGAGAGGAAAAAAGGGATACCTCTGGAAATGTGTGGGTTTGGCTGCTCAGTCAGGGCTCTATCAGAGGTTTGGAAGGGACCTTAGAGAACATTTTTTTTTTTTTTTCAACCCCCTGCCATGGCCAGGCACACTTTCCACTGGACCAGATTGCTCCAAGCCCTGATCTTGAACACTCCCAGGGAGGGGGATCTACAGCTTCTCTGGTCTGGTACCTCTAAGTCTATTTTAAGCCAGGAACAATGGCCTTTAAAAATTATTTTAGCATCAAAGGAAAGCCTGTGGTGCCTGTCCTGGTTCCTTTCCAGCCCTTGTCTGCAATTCTCTCAAGCTGGGGCTGGGTATGTGCTTTTATGCCAGAGGCTGTGTTTTAAGGCTTAAGAGTAGATGTGTTAATGTGTATCCTGTCACTTTTTTCTACAGCAAACTCCTTCCATCCTCTGCCTTGTGTCTCCTTGGGTGTCCTCTCGGTGCTTTTAAGGAAACAGCTATTTGTTTGTCAGCCATCATCCACCTAAGAAATTTGTTTTCTCAGGTGTAATGACTGCAGCAGAATTCTTCAGCATAAACACTGTTTTACAGTCATTTAACAGCATTTTCAGTGCTGATGTTTATTTCATCTAAAAGGGGCAGAAGAGTTAATTACATTGTCTAGAAAGGGAGGCAGGATCTTGCCAGCAACCACGAGGCATTGCTGCTCACTTCGATAGAACTGAACTCACAGCAGTGGCAGCTGGATTTAATTATAAGTTTGCAACCCTGTGGTTTCAGCAGCAGCTGCTGAAGAATGGATAATGCAAGTAGCCTTCGAAGCCATTCACATTAGAGATAAAACCTTGTCATTCACCGAGACAGCTGACTGAACAAGTATTAAAATGAATAAAGATTTCCCCGGGGAAGGTTGCAGGATGAGGTTTGGTTTTTTTGTCTCGCTGGCTCTTGCTCAGATGTGTCAGGCGTGCAGGGTTTTGCTCTGCTTCCACCCCAAAAAAATATGAGATTACTCACAAATAAAAGTCTGGAAATTATCTGATCTAAGCACTGTGGTTGTGTGAATCACCTCAACAAGTTAGGAAGGAAATGTTACTTACTGGATTTTTTTTTTTTTTTTTTTTTTGTATTTCTGTAGCAATTTTAAGAAAGCACTATCCCTGCCTGGAACAGAGAGGGATGGGAGAAGGCTAAACATGTGCCAAGGAGACCTTAAAAATTCACTTTATTTGTCATTTTATTCAATGACATGTCAGTAATAGACTACCACAACTGAAATGCTATGGAAAAGCATGGGAAAACTGAAGTTGTATTTTCGGTTTTTTGTTGTTGATCTATTTTAGCTTTTATAAATGGAAAACTGAAAACTCTAAAGTGAATTTGAGACTTGTAAAACTAAAACTAATAGCTAGAACCTTCACAGGCAAATTAAAGTATTCTCCAAGTCAGGATGGAACAAGAACTTGGTCTAAATGATTTTTCCAGCATCATTGGTCAGTTGCTTCCTAGAATGACTTCCCATGCTCTCTTAAATTTTGAGGTGAGCAATGATTTGGAGTATTGGAAACCCTATTCTGTTTTCTCTACCATAAAATCTGGTATCCTCTGAAAATAGGTCCTGTTTAAGATAGGTTTTGTTGGTCACATAAAAAGCTATGAAGGTTGGGTTAATTTCAGATTTGACTGAAAATTGAGTCTTTCTTATGTCTCCTCTTGGGTGCTTCTTTTTTCCCCAATAATAATGAAAGCACTGACTTACTCTGCTTAAAGGAAGTGCAATTTTTATTTCTCTAGGCAGATATTTAATTTCTGCTTTGCCTGTGGAAGAAGAGGCAGCAATGGATGAAGTGGTCCCTGGAGGCACTGGCCCTGTGATTCTTAAAATTTCTTTTATTTTTGAGTGTCTTTATAATTCTTTTTCCTTATCCCTCTTTTTTTTTTTTTTTTTTTTTTTCCATCCTTGCTGCTTTCCAAACCTCAAGTTGTGACTTAAACTTTAGATCCAGTTATTTCAAAATTGTTTTCTGCTTCTTCAGGTACTTTGGAATAGTCTAAGTACACCCAAAGTTTAAAAGGGCAAATCTATTTCGTGACCACCTGGAATAAAAGTGGCTGCTCCTGTTTTTCAGGCGTTTGAGAGATTCTCATGGTGCTGCTGAAGTGGGGGAATTGGTGTCTGTGCTATCCTTTTAAAGAAAACTTATTTCTTACTGTTTCCTTTTTTTTGTGAAATCTGATTGCTTTTGCTTCACCAAGAATTCACAGGCAATTGCTTTTCTCGCCGTTATCCACACTGCAAGGGCAGCTTCTGTGTGCAGGGTTGCTGACCTGAATCTGTTTTTCCTCTCTGTAATCTCACTGTCTGGGAGCTCAGAGAGCTGACAGGAGTTAGGGGAGGCAGTGCTGATCTGCTGGGTGTCTGACATCATTTCCTTCACGTGTGAGTGCTGGAGACCCTGGTGGTATTTAACATAATGTAACATGAGGGGAGAAACAGCCCACTCCGTGGAGATTCTGATGGCTGGAATTTCACTTTTCCATCCATCTCTTCTTCCTACACCTGCTCACACCTGCAGTGTGGCTTTTATCCTTCCCCATTGCCCCTCTGTAGTTCCTGCTGAGGCCTCCAGATCTGTGTGCTGCATTTGTGTTGTAAATAATCCAGAAGTTGTAAATGTGACTTTTTGGGGGTTGGGGGAAAAAAAACCCCCAACTCTATATGATGTTAAACTTCCTGGATACTCATTTTGGATCTTGGTATCCTGTGGAACATAGCCTTGAAATGGTGTGGAAAATGTTGTTTAACTGAATATCCTTGTTTGCTTGTTGTGCTGCTGCTATAAATAGGGGCTGTTTATGTAAGTGATGTTTTCCAAGCTGAATCTGCAGTGCATCCTTTCTGGATCCTTGCACAGGAAAAGAAGTCAAGAGTCCAGTTAAATCCTCTCTTCCCTGATTTCTGTGTTTTGTGGTTAAAATCTTCTTTCACGCACTGGAGGATGGTACTGTATGAATAGATCTGGGAGCTGAATTTGGAATTATTTTCACATGCAATCTCCACTTGTAATAATCTTTCTTTACTTTTGTGTGGTGTGGGAAGCAACAGGAGGGAGAATGTGCCAACAGAGTAGATAAGAGAGAGATGTTCATCAGAGGGCAGACTTAATAACTGTGAAATAAGTGAATATATTACAATGCCTGCTAAATTCTTTGCATGGAGAGCAAATTCATCTGTGGCATGACTATGCAATTGTGCATTGATTGCAGCAGAGTTGTGCTTCACATCTCTAGGGAATTTTGCCACAATTTCTTTCACATTCCACCTTTGTTCCGGCCAAGTAAACTCGAGACAGAAGAAAATTGCACAATACATGGAGAAAAAAATGGAAAGGGAGAGACTGTAGGTGTAGCTCTCTGAGTGTTGCTCTCGTCATCATCTTTGTATTGCAGAGAGCTTTGTGTGAGGATCCATTTATCCTGGCAGTTGTTCATTATCCTGCCAGCCACTTGGCATTATCATTCATCCTGACAAGCACATAACAAAGCCAGGAGTTTCAGAGCTGATGAACAACTGTATCTGTGAATAAATACTTCAGGATTTTTTGGGGTTGGGCAACTAATTTAGTTTTGCTGAAAACATTGTCTTGGTTTTGTCTCGTTCTGCGTGGAAATGGGATGGCAAAGAGGTTCACCAAAACCTAAAATGCCATCATTCCTCTCATGGACTATGGACAGCTGGCTGGAGGTGAAGGATAAAGCTAGCTAGCAATTTATACAAGTGTATGAAGAGTAGCATAACTCGTTAAAATATCACAGAAAGTTACAGTTATCCATTCAGAGCAGTTCAAACGGAGGTCTGGATGGTACCTGCCTCATCTCATTTTTCTCAAAATTCCTGTGTATTCTTAGATAAGTATTTGTAATGTAAGGGTGCTGTGTTTATTTAACAAACAAACCACCAAAAAAGAATGCCCCAAAACCCAAAAAGATGATATGCTACAAGCATGTTGCTGTAAAAGCCCAGTCAGGGAATTTGTGCGCTCAGCATTTCAGAATTGTTACTGCATCCCTGAAATGGTTCTTTTCACTTCCTTGAGCTGTAAAATAAGGAAGATTGTCTAAAGAAAAACAATTGAACTACCCCAAAATATCCAGACACCCACATTTGTGAAGCTTCAGATGTACCTAAACATTTAGGAAAGGGAGGTGCACAGGTTGGAGAATGCATGGGAGAAGAACTGAGTGAGATTAAATCTGCTCTGACATGATCTTGGTTAACCAGCATGTTTTGAATCAGGGTTATTCTCTTAGTGCAAGTTCTCCTTATTAACTGATACACTGCTCTCATGGCCTCTTCATAAATGCTCATTTACATAAGCTTTCAAAAATGCAAATTCAATGCCAGTATCTCTTTTTATTTTTTAATAGAATAATATTTGCAGTGCATCAAGATGAAAGTGTGTGTATGGCAACAGCACATTCTATCTCATAAATATCATAATAGATTTAAAAATCTGCTCTCTGGGTAGCACAGTGCTTTGGGTTTCAGGAGCAGAGTATGCCTGTAGCTCATGCCAGTGTGTGTTACCTTGCACCTCCACCCCTGGCTGACCTGCACTGCAGTTCATTCTGTCTGTGCAGTGCTCTGGATATAATGCTGTGAGTTTTGTTTGCCCTTTACCCTGACACAGGTACTTAGTAACTATCACCTGATTTATTTTATTGGGCTTGTTCCTGTCCAATATCAAATTTCCTGACTTAGGAGTTTTAAGCTGGCCATATTTTTTTGCTCTGTTGGGAGGCCCATATTTCTGTCACCATTTCAAAGGTTTGCTGTGAGGTCATTCTTAACCTTGTTCAGTGCTAACAGCAAACCTGTGAGATTTTTAACTAGTGGTGGTGAAGATCTCTTGCCTGCATAACACACTGGCTCGACAGATGTGCCAGTCTCTTCCTAATGACACTCTGTCTGTGGGCCAAATTAATTGGTGACTTACAAGGCTTTGCTGCACTGAAGCTGGAGGACAAAGGATGGGGGGTTGTACTCATCCAGAAACCACATCAGTGTCCATGTCATAGAGTGTGCACAGTCCTGGGGAAGAGAAAATAAATCTGGCCTTGCTGTGTGAGGGGAGAGTGACTGGAGGTTCCTCCTGTGCTGCTGTGTTGTCACTTGAGGGACAAGAGAGGTCCTGCTTTACCCAGCACTTTTCCTCAAGTCCCTTTCCTGCCAATGCAATTCAGGCTTGTGTTTCAACCACTGCAGTGTTTGTTCTCACTTTCCTTCTGTGTTTAGTGCTGCAGGATGTCAGTGTGAGCTGGGAGGCTCTGGGTGGGTGGCTGTGTGTGACAGTCCCTTGGACAAGGATGTTGCAATCTCCTGGGAAGTGTTTCTTGTGTTTTGCTGCACTGGTGTGTGAGTGGAGTTGGTGCAGAGCTCCTGCAGAGCATTGTGAAGTACCTGGCCTGCTGCCCAAGCCAGGAAGGACTTTTTTTGCCTTGCTGAAGGTCTCTCAGGACTTAAAGATTATCCCCAGCCCTTGAGAAGGTAGTGTTGGCTTTAGGTGGCACCCTGCAGCACAACCACAGAGGTGTGTGTTCCTCAGGAACATCCCTGCTCTTGCCCAGCCCAGCAGGAGCTCTTTGTGTTGGCTTTGGCCTTTCACACCCTCTCTCTGAAGGTTTGGTGTGGCAGGTGTTTTGCCAGGTCTAAACTCTGCATCAGGCTCATTTTACTTTTCTAGAGAAAATGAACTCTTAACCTCACCACCGTGGGTCTGTCCTTGGCCTGTTCTGTGTCTGGGGCAAGCTGCTTTCAGACTTTCTCATCTTACCCATCTGTGAAGTACATATTAGAAATGTGGATGGTTTATTTATGTTAATAATTGCAAAGCCTTTCTGAAACCCTTACAGAGAAATTTCATCTTTCTCATTAAAAGCCTGTTCAGTTCACAATGAAGGAAGTGAGGTTCTGTGGTTTAAAAAAATACTCATTTCAGAATTCTCTTTAAAGTATTGCAGCAACTACATTAAAACTGAGGAGAGCTATTGATTTAATGCACACAATATGATATTGTGCTGTTGGGTTTTTCTTTGGGTAGAAATTTGCTATTGATTGTTTTCACTTTGACCAGATAGTAATGAATAGTGAAGTGAGTCTACACAAGTTGCCAATAAAAAAAAAAAAAAAAAGGTTTGAAAAGTTTCTTGCCATTTTTGATGTAGTGTACTTGTAATGATCTCATTCTTTCTCATACTTAAGTAAATCATTGTCTTCATTTTCTTGAGAATAGATTTAAGCCTAAAATGCAAGTTTATATAAATGGCAGTGCTTCGTGACTTGCTGATACAATTCATAGGCAGGAAAATGTGAATGTTGCAGATATTTGAAGGGACTTTGGCTGAAATTACCCTGACTTAGACTCTTTTCAGCCCTGCTGACTTAGAGGGAGGGATTTGAGGCAGCAGAAGGCTGGATGCACCATTAACCACACTAAAACAGAGGACCTTCTTGACTTGGGTACTTGCAGCTCAGGCTGAGATCACTGGGAAGTTTAAACGTGAAACAATGCAAGTTCAGGTTAAGATGGGTGAACCTGGAACAAACTGTCCCAGCAGAATTTGGGAGAGAGCAGGGGCAAAGTGTTAAAATACCACTTTATATACAGTGGCTTTGTCTGGCAGGGTCCCTCCTGACTGCACACACCCTTAAGCATGTTTGGAAGCTTCATTATTGCTAAAAGATGTGCTGTCACTGTGGAGTAAATGAGAAATGATCACCTCCTGCTAGAAGTGGTGGGAGACCTCACACATACGAGGTGTGACTGAATCTCTCTGTCCAGGGGCTCCAAGCTGGTGCCAGTCAGCATGGCAGAATAAAAGCACATCCTAGTTCAGGTGGAGAGGATAAAGAACAGTCAGAAGAGAGAAGAGGAGTTCTGACTTCAGTGCTTAGCCCTGCTAAGTGATGTGGAGTGGCAGTTCTGCTATTACGTGGCTCTGGGACTATGCAGGCAGAGGGAACAGTCCTGGAGCCAGAGGAGAAATTCAGCAATAGGTGCCAGAAGAATGGATGACTGTTTCATTTTTAATTCTTACTATTTATACCATTAATTTTTTATAGATATATCTTTTTTTTTTTCCTGTCTGATGCCTGAAAGTTAGTGGTTTCTGCTATAAACTGAGGTTCTGGTCTTGGCAGTGAAATGCAGCTAGAGGATTTTGGCTGGTCAGCTTGCTTAACTCTGCCCATCTGTCATCAGCATCCTCTGTTCTGTGGCAGAGAGAAACGGGGAGTTTGACTTCAGAGATGCTTGTTATGCCTGGCATGTCACTGCTCGTGACAGATCTGATGTACTCGTGTAGCAATTAATGGTGGTGCAGCTTTTCTTTTGGCACCATCCTGCTCCGTGAGTTTTCATCATCCTGCTCTTAGTTTGAAGTGAACAAAACACTGAATATTAGAGACAGCCAAGGCTGAGGATGCAGATGCCTTTGCAAATAGTGTGAGAGAGGATGTGCTGTGTTGTAGGCCTGGCTGGGCATCAAGGATTCTGTTCTGAGCTTGTTCCCAGCAAGATCAGAGAGATGTTTTGTCTTCATCTCGCCCTGATTTGGAGCAGAGCAACAAAATCCAAGTGTTTATGGACCTGAAGATCTCCCTTCTTGTGCTTCAGGTGGAGAACACCTCTAACTTCAGCAGAGCCCTGCTCTGGCAGGTGCTGAATACATCTGCAGTGATCACTGTGACTCCTTTAGAGTCCTCACTGGAGTGAGGAGCCCTTCAGCCACAGAGCGTGACGAGTCCCTGGCTCTGTGCAAGCCTTGCAGCTTGGCTGGTGCCAGCACAGCCTCCCAAAAGCATCCCAGTTCTGTGACTGAAGGAAACCCCTGGGGCTTTGGGCTCCATAACCCCTCCAGATGGGCTCTCAGGGTTGTTGCAGACCAGGAATCTCCAGCTGCTCTCTGAGCAGCTTTTGCTCTGCACGAGCATATGCCTCCTCCATGTCTCAGCAGAGCTGGATTCCAACTCGTGTTTTCTGTGAGATGCTTACTTCATTGAATGATCTAAAAACTAAACAAGCTTGTTTTTCTTGGAAAGGTCTCAATAGCCTTTATTGTAAATTTAATTCTGCTGGTGTTGCTGGAAGATCTGATTGGCACAATTCACTGTATTGGGCCTCTTCTCAGAGATGGTCAGCAGGATGGGTTTAGCACAGCATTAAAATCTCCTCTGCTGAAAACCTTTCTACTTCTCTTCTAATGTAAAACCAGTAAATTCAAACACTAAGTTTAAACTTCTTTGCCTCAGAATGAAACTTGGTATAAATATTTAGGCTAAAATATGAAATGTTTTATAGCAAGATACAGTATTCAGCATCTACTCACGTAAAAGAAGGTAATAAAACAAAGATAATCTTTATCTTCACCAAATGAAAAAAATCCACAACGCTGATCTCACTTAAGCCTGTATAAATAATTACTCTGAATTAATTTTGGGTTTGTGTTTATTCTGCAATGTGATTGTCTGACAGCTGTTTATATGCAGTTGTAGCTTTATAGCCTGGTTCTGCTGCTGCTGATGTGAATGTCAAACTCAGCTTCCTTCAGTGGGAGGACAATTGGACCCATTTGAAGAGTGAAACTACAAGTTTTTACCTCATAAAAGTGAATTGTTACAAAAGCCCTTCATGTCTGGGTTTTCAGTGACTAGAATGTCTCTTTCCATATGCAAACCATAACAAGTTGAAACTTGCATTATTATCTGTGCTGGTTTTAGTGACTATTACAGCATATTTCCAAAGTGTTTTACAGGCATAACATTTCAGGATTTTGCTTATTGTAGTCTTTAAACTGAAAAATGCCCTTCTAGGGCTGAGCTGTCCAAGTCCAGTTTGGCAGCTGCTCTGCTGCAGACTTGGACCCGTCCCACTTCACATCTTGTTGATGGAGTTATCCCATATTGTATTGCAGATTTCTGACATAAATAACCCCACATCTCAGAGGGACTGAAACAACACTTCTGGGCTGTGACTTTTCTGATCTTTTATGCCTTTGCTGGCAGTGATGTGTGTGTGGGTCCTGACTCAGCTACTGCACTCTTCTGCCTGCTTTTTTTTCCTTTTTTTTTTCCCCCACCTTCTTTTCCATTATTAATGTCAGAAGATCAGTTAGGCACCTTAACCTAGGTCTGTACACCCCATTTGCTGGCCAGTTTTGGTCTTCCAGCCTGGAAGGCCTGGATCATCTGTGCTTTAGAACAAGAATTACAGTAAATCTTTGATATGGGAAAAGACTGCTTGGAGCTTGGACTTTCTTATTTTACTCCCTTTGCATGTATTATGTGTGACAACTAAAGTACCCAGTCATAATCATTTCAAACCATCATTATTTAGATTATTTGTCCCAAAGGCTATGTAATTCTTTCTGTTTCTCTGCTGTTGATAGGGATGGAAAGGACAGATTTTAAATGTGGCTTAGTCACTTTACCATTTGCATAACAGCAAAAAACATTTACTAAAAATCACTTTCTGCTATACAATAATTAACTATACAAAAAGAAATACCTTAAAAACACCTTGAAAAACTATTTATCTCCAGAAAACTTTAAAAGTTAATTTTAATTATCAGTGCTGCCTGCCAGTATTTTCACAGTGAGTATCCTCTGTAGAAGAAATATTTCTTTTAATGCCTTCTTTTGTGGATGGGGGTGTGGGCCTCAAAATATATTTGTATGCTCTCAAAAAAAAAAAGGGTTTTTTACTAAAGTATATCTGCAGAAAGGTGGTGATGCCTGTCATTGAGCTGAGTGATTGATTGATGTCTGTGGTTTTCAAAACACATGAGAAGGATATTCCTTTTCTTAAATAAGCCTTTCTGGTTTCAATAAAGAAGGAAGGAGCTGCTTTTGGATGCCGTGAGAAATTCCAAACAGTTTCCTGATCTTCTTTTTCCCAGCCACCAGTCCTACAAGGTGGGACTCCTGGTTTATTCCAGTTTTCAGGAGAGCCTAAGGCACTTCACTAAGGTCAGCATTGTTTGTTCATCAATCTGGTGGGGGATAGAGGTCGTCTCTTAATGAGTATGTGATTTTGAGGGGTGTTTGTGCATGTCTACGTACACATGTTATCAAAGGGTAAGGAAAAAAGGTTAATTCTGTAAATCTGTAGAGGTTTTTAGCCAATCTTAAAGGTAATAATGCTGCTTTCCTGCTTTGCTTAGAGATTTTGTTGACATACACATACAAATAAACTCCAAGTTTGCTGCCACTGAATAGTCTGGGCATTGTGAATGCACACAAAGACATTCTTTAGGGGTAGCTTCTTCCCAGCTATCCTCCTTCCAAATGCTCACAGGGAAAGCAGAACCTTTCCAAGACATGCTTTTTTTCTGAGGATCTGTGTCTCAGCTGAAAGTCCTTTAGGACTAATGCTTCGGCACTAGCCTGGATATTGAAATCTCAGCACCATTAGCTGGAGTGTCCCAATTACTTTAATTGACACAGACATATTTGAGGAGAGAGGCTGTTTCCAAGGTTACCAGGATTTGAATTACAGCATCACTTTTTAAAAAGAAAAAAAAAAAAAAAAAAAAAGATAGAAAAAGCCACCTTCCCTTGAAACTCCAGTCCTATTAAAAGTCAAAGAAATTGTAGTAAGCGTGGAGTAGGCTCTTCCCAGCCCTAGTAAATATGGTCCTAAGCAAAATTATTCAATGTCTTAGCTAATGCTGCGGCCACTTTGATTTGATTTATTCAAAAAGTACCAGTGTTATGACTAAATGCTCTTAAAGGATCAGTTTCTGGATCGTAGCTGCAGCCACTGGGGAATACCGTGAAACACTTTCTTCAGTGTCAGGTCCATGTGCATGTCTGGCACTGAAAGAAAACACATCTTCTCTCATCACCCCTTTTCAGGAGAAATGTGTTACAGTCGATAGAAATGAGAGCTGAGCCTTCAGCTCTGTTCTATATTAATGTTAAAAATCTTCATCTTATTATAAGTTGGCCTAGTTCTAGAAATATCGTGTCTTCCAAACGCTTTTAAATAATTCTTACAAATCCTCCCTGCTCTGTGATGCAACTCCTAGTTCCACTGCTGCACTCCAACATCTGTTTCCCTTTAGTGGGAATTTCAAACCCTTACCCTCCATGTGCTGTGTGAGGATTTGAGAGTGTGATTTTATCCAGTTTCTGAGGGCCCAGCACTGGAAATGGCAGCAGGGCGTGCTGCTGTGGGTTTTAGGCTGTCCTGAAAGAGGGAAGAGGTACAGGAGAAGTTAATGCCTAAAGCTGTCCTTCTGCCCCACTGCTGCCACTTTATTGTGGAAAGTGCACTGTAAGACAGAGCAAGGCTCTGCTGGGACTCTCCTGATCAGGTTGGTTCTTGAGCCACCTCCTGCTCTGCCCTGCAGACCCTTCTCTCTTCCCCAGGCTCACTCTCAGGCATGGAAACCTGCAGGACCTGGCAGTGGTGGCTGTAAATGAGGACAGAACATTGGAAGGATGGAGGGAGAATGCAGCAGGGGAGAATCTATAAAATATACATTATTCTTTTTCCTCTGGCAGTCAGTTTTGCTTTTAGCTTTGGAGATGAACACTGGGAATTGACTCAGCCAGTGCTGGAGCTGTTGTCTCCCCTTCTGTTGTCTTGTGGACTAAGTTGTGCTCAAAAGTTCAGGGGATCATTTTGTTCTTCATTCTATATTTTCTATAGTGGTCTAATGCAGAAAGTCTCTGTGCCTGTAAGTTCAGCCAATTAACTTTCTGTGAACTCTCCTGCTAAATTTCCCTCTATTTCCATCGCTGTAAATCAGGAGCAGCTTTACTGGCCCCAGTCTGAAGTCTCTTTATGTAATTGAAAGTGGAGAGTCTGAAAAGCAGTCTGCAAAAGGTTTTGTGGCAGAAATTCTCTGAAGAGAAGGAGCTTTTAGTCCTCCTGTGCTGATGCTGGGTCAAGCAGTAGCCTGTGTGTTGTGGAACGAGGACTGGTACCCAGTTAATTTACACCTCAGAGCCTCCTGGGGATGAGATACCTCCCACTGCTCAGGTTGAGCAGGTCCACTTCCATTTTAAACCCATTTTAAAGGCTGCTCTGGCACACCTGCATTCCCCAAATCCCTGCCTGTCTGCAGCACAAAGCAGCAAAAGGCACTGAGAGTCTCAGCCTGGTGAAAGCCTATTGATAAGCACTTGGACATGGAGCCAGAGGAGTTCCATGAGAAGCCCAGAGCAAGTCTGTAGCTGTCATGAGTTTAAGTGAAGTTCAGTAAGGCACACTGGACTCTCAGATCATCAGTCATCTGTGTGGATGGGACTGCAGTTGTTACAGGCTGTTACAGGCATGCTGTCCAGGCTCTGGAAGACTCTGCTAAGGAATCGTTCTCAAGACAGGTTCATAATTTTTTTTTGTAATTTTTTTTTTTTTTATTTGAGTGAAACCAATTTTTTTTCTTATTGGACCAGACTGAAAGATCTGTGGATCTTATCCAGCAGATTTATTCATTTCAAGCCCATTTTGGATTATGTCAGCTTTATTGAGCTATAACCATTAAAGAAAATAAAAGGCTCTTCTCAGAGCCCAAGATCTTTATTTGTTAGAGAATTGGAGAATGAGTAGGAAGGGCTTGGGATGAATTTCTCTTTTAGTCTGTGGTTCAGGTGTTTGCAAGAAATGATTTTTGTGTGAATCCAGGTTTCTGATTGTGTTTGGCCAGGAGAAGAGGCAACAACCCCCTCTAAATAGCATAAGGAAAGTAAGGCATTTAATTTTTCAGTGTTTTCATTAAGTGAAGCCTGCCAGTTCTAGCCATATGTGCCATTGCTGTTTTAATCATATGAATGATACATACACAGAAATGATACACAACTCACACACTTGGAATTACTGAGTGTTCTTTATGCCACTTGTGTGAAAAACAGCCTTTTATTTTAAAATCTTTTAGGGCTCTGAATAGAGACTTGCATTCCTTAGTGCTGACCTGGGGTTTTTAGGCACCATGACTTGTAATAGGAGGGTTGTGTTGAGGACTGGACATGGGATGAGTAGAAAGTCTAGAGAGAAAGTAGAGAGAAGGCTGACAAAGAGAAGACTCATTTTCTTTGTGAAACCAAATCTACCAAGAGCATCTTCTGCTGAGGGTATCTTTCTTAATTTTAAACTTCACTCGCCTCTTACATTCTGTCTAGAATTGAAGACTTGGAATAAATGAATTGTAGAAAAGGCCAGTTCCTTTGCACAGGTACAGTGTTCTCCCAGTGCCTTTATACTGGGACCAGTACAGCTTTATGTGTGTTGGGCTGGGACCCAGTGCAAGCTCTGCCAGCAGGGAGGTGTTTCTGGATGTGTCTGGAAGGGTGTTGGATGCAAACTGACTGTGGCAGTGTGTTCCCCCAGCCTGTGCCTGCCTCACAGAAAGGCCAGGTAGGTGCAGAAACTCTTTACAGTCTTGTTAAGCACAAGTCCCATCTCTGAAACATCCCATGCAGAACTCCTGTGGTTGTGACTTAAATTGCAGAGAGGCCAAAGGGAAAAAAACACAGGGTGCAGTTGCAGCTTTTATTTTTTCCAAAGAGTACTCTCTAGAGATCTCATTGCCAGAACTTAAAAAAAATGGTAAATTCTCAACGAAGTGCTTTGTTTGACACTGTTTATTTAAGTATTGTCTCTTTCTGGTAAATGTGGTTGTGTGTAACAAGCTCACACACACGTGTGTGTTCACCTCACAGACATGCTGTAGGAGTTTCTTATCAGTCACCCTTGAGACACCTCTCCCCACCCAGCTATGATCTTCTAATTCCAGTTATAAAAAAACCATTTTGGGGCCATGGAGTGAGAACACAAACTTTTGTTTTATTCCAACCCGTTGAAGAATTGCTTTAACACACTTTTCATCATTTATCTCCTCATTTATATTCAGCTGCTGTTCCGGGATTTGCCAGACTCAAAGGTTTTTCATTTTACTATTTCACTCCTTGTTTAAAGGAAAAAGATGATGTAGTAGTTGGTTGCACGTAATAATTGTCTGGGGGTGGTCATGGCTCCCTTAAAATTGATAGAAGAGCACTCATTGACTGTAATTAAACTGAGATTTCCTTTTGAAATCTGTTTTTAATTATGAAAACAAACCTTTCCCTTTTCTTGTTCCCTTTGCCCTCTCCTCTCTCCTCAAATGTTCCTTCCCTGCTCTCTTGCAAGGTGTTCAAATGCTCTCGGTTGCAATTTGTGATAACAAGAAGAAACTTCATTTCTTTTGAATGACCAACTTACAGGACTCACAAGGATCTTTCAGTCCAACTCCTGGCCCTGCACAGACACCCCAACCATCCCACCCTGTGCCTGAGAGCCCTGTCCAAACATTCCTGGAGCTCTGGCAGCCTCGGTGCCCATTCCCTGGGGAGCCTGGGCAGTGCCCACCACCCTCAGGGGGAAGAACCTTTTCTGATATCTCACCCAAACCTGCCCTGACACAGCTCCAGACATTCCCTTGGTCCCCAAAGAGGTCAGTGCCTTTCCCTTCCCCCTCCTGAGGAAGTTTTATGTTCCTGTGAGGTCTCCCCTCAGTCTCTCCTCCAAAAGAAGCCAAGTGACCTCAGCTGCTCCTCCTTTGGCTTCTCCTCCAGACCTTTCACTGTTTTCATAGCCCTGCACGTTCAGCTTTCCTCACTAATTCTTGTGCCTTTTGAAGAGGAGAAATAGCCCTTCAAGACCAGTCTTTGTTGCTGGCAGCAAACAGAACGTGCTAAATGTCTGTTAAATGGACGTAGGTTGCCTGTTCATCCCTGGAGTTGTTCCTGAGAGGAGCTGCAAGCCCTGACTGAAGGTATTAGAGTGCATGGAAGCCTTTAAGGTCTCACCCTAAATGTCTCACTGAGCACTCAATGGTCCTGCTGAGATTAAAAATGAATTTAGCACATCCTTGAAGTTCTGAAGCAGTTGGTGGAGTTGAAGCTTGTTTTAGAAATATCCTGTTCTGCTTCCCCAGCAAAAGCCTTTTGATGCCTCCTCTGAAGAGCTGATTCTGGCTCAAATGGCCACCAGGTATTTGCAGAAACCTGAGATCAGTGTTTTCTAAATCTGTACGCTGTAAACAAGCCCAGTGGTTGCTTCAGCCAGCATTGTTGTGTGGCAAGCCCTGGGTTTGTGGGGCCTTTGTAGAGAGGGAATTGGATGTACAAGTCCCTCCATTGTTAGGTAACCTCAGCAACCAGCTCCTCTGACAGTGAACATGAAAGGGACTCGTGTCTCTAGACATTGCCTTGCTGCAGTTGCGTTTCTATAACAACTTGAGGAATCATTAATAAATTTGAAACACAGCTTCTCCCCCAAAGCGTTTCTTGCAGCAGAATGGGGGCTCGTGCTGGATTTCAAAGAGAGCATCGTGTCTACAATTTATTTTCAGAGTAAAATATATTTCTTTTTTGAATCAGGATTGAGCCGATACACTGAATTAAAAAATCCCTGATGGCTCTAAAACTTGTCCAGTGGGTAGCTTGCTTAAACAAGTAATTATTTCTAACATTCTGTAAATTATTAACTCCTTTAAGATATGAACACATTTATCAGTTGAACTGTTCTTGTAATGTTTTCCCTTCCTATGCTATTTTTCCGCTTCTTTGTATCTGGAGATTCAAAAATAACTGAAGATCTTGCAGGTTTATGCCCACTTATTTTTATTTTTAGATTTTTGTATTGCTCACCTCTTAGGAATTTTGAAAGATTGCATCTGAGAAAATTCATTAATGATGCTTTTTTGAGATACGTCTTTCATGGGATTATAAAAAGCAGCTTCTGAGCCCGTTTCTTACAACCAATTTGTTCTTGGGGCTGTCAGTTAATTTGTCTGTTCCTCGGTTTCTGAAATAAAACTGAGCTTATCTTGTAATGAGGTGTTTGACAACTGTTACATTGCTAACGAGAATGAGGAAGTGCAGTCACAGAAAGCGCTTTAGGAACTCGACTAACCTTGTGCATAATATGAATATATTACTTTTTTTTTCAAAGGTTGTACCTCTGTGACTGCCATCCTTGGGAGTAAAAAAAAAAAAAGGCAAAAAAAAAGGCAAGGATGTAGAAAACTGTTTCCTAGGTTTTATTTCTTGCATTGCCACCTGTAATCTTCCCTAGAAAAATTACATTAAGCTAAGTGCTCAAAGAATTTATGCTTATTGCAGCATCCCTTGTTTGTGGTTACACTTCATAATGCTACATCTGTTCACTGGTTATCATTTACAGAAGGACCTGATTTAGGGCTCTACTAAATATTGGCCGATGCTCATATGAACCTGACTTCCAGTTGAAGTTACTCTTCCAATTTAATTTTTTGAGAGAGTAGATCTCATTGCAGGTGCCTGAGCCTCCCCAGTAATGGCAGAACTTCCTTGGTGCAAATGGAATGTTCTGAAGAGCCCGTAATTATGACGGAGGCTTGATCAATATTTATTTCCTGGAAGATCTACTCTGGCTTTCCTGGGGAAGTGATTTACCTTCCGTGGAAACGCGCCGAGCGCAGCGTCGTAAAACCAGATAAGACAGTTAATCTAAAAGTCCATTGTGGAATAACAAATGTTATTATTCTGGCCTGTGCAGAGCAGCCCAGTGTGTTCCTAGAGAGCGGCCTGGATGATTCATGTGCTCCTTGTTTCCATTCCAGCTGTCCGGGATGAGTAATGGTGTGCTGGCCAGAACCTGGGATTTTCACAGCTCCTCCTCTTCGTGAAAATCTGGTGTTCCACACCAGCTCTGTCTGCTGGTACTTGAATGTCTCAAATCTCTGCTTTCAGAGGACAAAAATACAGCTATAGGCATTGCTGAGTGGAGTTGAGAGGAACTCTGCTAATTCTCCTCTTAGTTCAGTCAGGCTCGTTACTGAAACCAGCTCAGGATGCAGAGCCCAGCTCAGTCCAGTTGCACCTCTGTTGCATATAAAACACCAACTTGGAGCTGTCTCTTGTTTGCCCTATAATTTTCAGCCATTGACTCTGTTCTATGATGCCCTCAGGAGGTTATTAAGAAAGTAACTCATTATGGGAATCCAAAGTGTAGCGATAATCACTCGCCATAAACTGCGTAATGGAAGAATTTTATAGATTGTTAAAGCTCATTTTCACATTCCTTATTTCATCTTCTGCTTTGGGTTAATGCAAAGACACTGCAGACAAAGAAGGGATGATTGCTGCTGGATTTGTGATCTTGGATCAGGGTGGATGGGAGCCGATGAACAGAAGCAGATGGTTCCTATTGGGCAAACAGGGTCAGGGAAATCAAATTAGTGTGTATTTGTACTCATTTTTTTGCAAATAGTAAGAGCACCAGTCATGATTTCAAGGCCTCCAGTGTGCTTTTACCAGATGCTTCCAATGAGAAATTCTTTCTTTTTCTGGCAGTAGGATTAATGCACAGTGCCTGCCCAGCATAATCTGTGTACTCCACAGTTAAAAACATTGCAAGAATAGAAAATATTGGTCATAAAACCATTTTAGCACAAGTAAGTGCACTTTCCCTCATTGTGATACTGAAAGGGCTTGAGGTGGTTCACTAGAAAATACAATACTTGAGTATAAACATGCAAAGAACTGCCAAATCACAAAGGTTGGGTGGGGGCCAGAAGGAGAAAAGAGAAGAATGTTCCTTATGATTTGGGGAAAAAAAGTGACAAAACACAGGAGTCATCAAATCTCCTGAAAGATGTATCTTGTAGATTTATTGTAGATGTAATTTTGTAGATTTATTTCTTGTTTAACTTGTAGGGATAGAAAGGTTTTTTTTTTCTTACGGTGTTTCACTTAAACATCATTACCGTGGAGCTGTTATGGGTGAGGTCCTGAGACTGATGAAAATACAAAAGAATTTAGCTTATCACTGCTCAGAATTACACCTTAAATGTAGAAGACAGTAGACAGGTAGAAAAGCAATGATAATTTAAGATATTTATTGGGCTAGGTTGTGTTTTTTGTCATATCCACCACCTAATCTTAGCAGAGCTTCTCAGTAACAAAGTTGTTACAGAGGTTTTTGATTTAGCTTGTTCAAAGAGGGTTGAGTCCCTGGTCCTGCAAGGTGAGAGACAATGTAAGACAGTATGCAAGGAGAGTTGTTTGCTCTTATTTTTATCATATGGGTAATGTAGCCTGACACCCTGATTGATGGGACAGAGCTGTTGGGGACCTTGGAAGGAAGGAAAGGCGAGAAAATAAATACTTGGTGTCGCAGAGATGAAGGAGCAGCAGGAGAAAGAGTGCTGAGATCTGGCTGCCAATGCCAGACTGGGGGTTTCCCAAGTCTGTGGATATGAGCAAGGGAAATTGCAGCACTTGGACTCGAAGAAACTCTGAAAAAAGTGATGTACAGAGTTGGAGGTCACCTCCCAGGACAGCAAAGGAGGAGCCTGGCAGGCAAAAAGAAGATGTAGCAGTAGCTTTTGTTGTCTCCAGACAATACCTAGACAGAAAACATGGCAGCCCCGTTCTCCCCACTGCAGGTAAATCCTCAAAGGAGTTGCAGTCTCATTAAAACAGCAAAACAATTTGTTAATTAGCTTGTCCATTCAAAAGTGCGTGCAAGGAAATAACTGGAATACCTAGAATTTGAGTTTCTGTGGAAAAGCAGGTTTAGAATTTTATGTGTAAGTACAAGCAAGCAGTAAAGTTTTGGGCAGAACCATGGGAGAACCAGGAAAATACAGATTGGAGCTGATAAACCAATTCTCAAGCAGTTCTTTAAGTTGAAAATTACCCCAGGAGCTGGATGGGTCTTAGTTTTCCTGACAAGTGCGTGCTCCCTCTTGCTACCTGCAATCAGGTCTGCCCTCACTTTATTTTTCTCCTTTTAATATTTAATTATTTAGTTGCTAACAATTATTTTGATCTCCATTTTTTTTTCCCCACTTTTGCCAGTTTGAGAAAATTAATCAAATGCCCGACAGTGACCAGAACTATTAATCTTCTGTGCTTCATCGTGGACTTTCTTTGTATCTTCTTTCCTGAAGCATCTTTAGCCTCAGACCCGTGTGGCTGACACATTCCCTCTCCATAAGGATTCTTTATTTTGGAAGTCCAGCGAGACTTCCAAATAAATTGAGTTGACCTGTGCAGTCCTGTGTTTGTCTCCTGCCTGACCCTCCCCTGGTACAGCCAGCAGACAGATTGGAGTGAATATGATTATGCAGGCAAGCAAATCCTCTGGCTATAATTGCTTTTAATTGCTGATGCTTGACACTGGGAAGTGCCAGTTCTCTTTTTTTTTTTTTTCTTTTTCTTTTTTTTTCCCCCAGAAACATTTTTTCTACAGGAACTTTTGTTTGAAATGGAAATCTGGGTTGTTGAGTGACTACACCACGAGTAGATCCTGGCTGCTATAATTAGTAGCTAATTACAACCTTTGATTGCACGTCTAACACCCGTTTATTCCGATTCTCCGGCTCAGGTGGAATGAGCAGCTCGGTGTTTTGTTACTCTGCCCTGTGATGGTGCCTCCTGCACCAGGAGCTTTCCCTTTCCATGTGCTGCCAGCAGGGAATTTGTCTCTGTCAGCAGCATTCCCTGGCTCTGCATACCCAAGGCTGTGTCCCTGTTTTATCAGGGGCTCCAGAATTAGTGGGGTAGGTCTCAGAGGAGGGATTTGTCCAGCCAGTTGGGTCAGGAATCTCTTCCCTGGGCAGGGTTTTCAATCCAGCTATCGCAACATTTAATGCAGGCACTTGCAAACTGGAGGCTGGAGCGTGCTGGGGACAAGGGGGATGTTTATTAATGTCCTTTGCCTGTGCAAGCTGCAGATAACAAACAACAATAATGATGCTGTGTCTGATACAGAGCTGCCAGTAAACTGCCTTTTTTTTTTTTTTGTTTAAAAAAGATTATCTAGATAACTCCTCACAAAAAAAAAAAAAAAAGCCACAAGGATTTTCAGTTTAAAATTTATGTGGGTCCTATCATCCTTAGATTTGAATCACTAGTTAAATACCTGTAATTTTTTTTTTTTTTTTTTTTTAGCTGTGCCACTCCTGAGAGTGATACTTGCAGGACAGTTATTATAGCTGAAACTTAGGAAAAAGTCATTTTAATAAAAAAAATTCTTTGCTATAATAAGATATTATTATCTTACTATACTAATAATAAGATAGCTGCAGATAACAAACAACAATAATGATGCCATGTCTGATGCTGCCAGTAAACTGCCTTTTTTTTTTCCTTTTTTTTAAAAAAAGATGATCTAGATAAGTCCTCACAAAAAAAAAAGCCGCAAGGATTTTCAGTTTAAAATTTATGTGGCTCCTATCATCCTTAGATTTGAATCACTAGTTAAATACCTGTAATTTTTTTTTTTTTTGGCTGACAGTGGTACTTGCAGGACAGTTTTTATAGCTGAAACTTAGGAAAAAGTCATTTTAATGAAAAAAAAATAATTCTTTGCTATAATAAGATATTATTTTCTTATTATACTAATAATAAGATAGCTGCAGATAACAAACAACAATAATGATGCCGTGTCTGATACAGAGCTGCCAGTAAACTGCCTTCTTTCGGTTTGTTGTTGTTTAAAAAAGATGATCTAGATAACTCCTCACAAAAAAATAAAAGCCTCAAGGATTTTCAGTTTAAAATTTATGTGGGTCCTATCATCCTTAGATTTGAATCACTAGTTAAATACTTGTAATTTTTTTTTTTTGGCTGTGCCACTCCTGACAGTGGTACTTGCAGGACAGTTATTATAGCTGAAACATAGGAAACAGTCATTTTAATGAAAAAAAAAATAGTTCTTTGCTATAATAAGATACAATTTTGTTCTTTCTCTGTGTAGACAGTGCTGAATTATTTTTTTCCTTTCAAGCAGCCTCCTCTGAAGTAGAAGAAAATGTTAAATACTTCAGATAGCTAGAGCAAAGGCAGAGGTTGGATGAAAATCTCTGCCTTACTGCTGACGGTGGTTCTGATATTTCCCTGGCACTTTGTTTACCAGATGGAAATATTTCATCACTGATATCTTTATTTTTCTGTTAGTCACAAAGAGGAGAATTGGACTTCATCCCTTTTAATCATGGCTAGTAGAACCTAATGTACAAGGAGAGTCAGGCAGTGGTGCTGAGAAGTAAAGTTAGCACTTTTTGAAGAAAAACGCACTTACATACGTGAAAATGAAACTTTTTTCTCTCACCTTATCTTAATGTTTAATCATAGGAATTGCAGCTCCTATTTTCCTTGTCTGGTGCTTCAGGTTTTGATATGATAACACACACTGTTCTACAAACTTGAAAGCTCAAGGAAATGCCTGAAAGCACATATTAATGATACAGTTTTTCTGGCTTAAATTCACTTAGATCGTTCCGAAAAGGGGAGATAAGTTTAAACTGCTAAATCTGCCCAGCTTCTCTCTGGTGCAATGTCTTCTTTATGAGAGGGAAAGGGGGGAGATGTGGCTTTATTTGAACCAAAATGACTGTGTAGGAAAACAGGAGTGCTTGGAGTTTTCATGAGAAGAGGAGCAGACTATTTTTATTGAATTACCTTGACTGTCACAGGGTACAATGTTTAAGACTTAACTCATTGAATGCTGAATTTACAGTGTTAATTTAACCTGTGTATGTCTTCGTCCTAAGTGTTGTCATGGGTTTATTTTAAACATTTAAATCAAGAAAATGCTCACAAGGACCTTACCATCATCCTTCAGAGTGAGTGCATCCTCCTAATTACCACCGAGAGAGCCCCATCAGCAGCATTCAGAATGGTCACAGCACAAATCCCAGGGATATTTAAAGCCCTGACTCTGCTGCTTCCACATTTTACTTTATATTCCTTGTAAGCATGATTGTTGTGAGAAGAGAAGCAGATCCATGTGGAACATCAGCTCTGGATCCCTCCATCTGTCCCAGAAGGGGAGGAGGGGCTCTGCCTTCCAAGTCATTGGACCACCAAACGTGCCTCAGTCGTGCTGTTCCTGGTGGAAATGTTTGCTCCCACTTCAGGCTTCCAATTTGTGTGAATTGGGGTTATTTTCAGCCTGGTGAGGTATTAGCTCTAACCTAATTTAACTTTGGAACCAGTATTTGGGAGTACAGGATTTATTTGACTGGGAGCCATCGTTATGTTCAACGTAGGCAGAGTAAAATAAACCTCACAAATACCAGTTATCTTTGTTTCTTTGCCACTCTGTTACAAACAGTGGTGCTCTCAGCACTACACCTACTCCAAAGTTCAAAGGCTGTTTCACATTAAACAGCTTTGTTCTCTGAAAGTGTATTCCTTGTACCATTACTGGAGTCTCAGACCTCCCTGCTTGGTCATAAGTCCTCTAAGCTTCCATCACCTCTTTGCAACGATGCTTTTAATGAGACTCTGCAGTTCACATCTGGCTTTTACTACTATGGATGTGTGACAGAAAACAAAGGGCTCCTTGTTTAAAAATGAAGTCCTGAGGCTTGTAAGAAAGCAGTAGGAGTTGAAAGTGACTCTAAACAAAATCCATTTTAAATGGATTCACGTCTATGAGAGTGTTTCTTGTATATCAAAGGCCTTAATTTCTTGTTTATGATAGGTAAACACTGTATAGACCATTGCTCAGTCTTGCTTTGTCCTTATTTCACTGTATTATTGCTTGGTTACTTTAGGGCAGCATCTATATTCTGTAAATCCATTTATCCACAAAGAGAGCCAGTGGTTATACATTCTGTGTTCAGGAGAGTATCTGTGTGTTTACACAGCACCCAGGCAGTGCTGTCCTTTGGTGACAGATCATGGGTAATATCTGCAGGGGGAACAGGACAACCTCCTGTCCTGTGGGCAGAAGGACAAAAGGGCTGGAAAAGCTCCCAGGGAGGAGGCAGAGAGGGGCAGCTCCAGAAGGGGCTTCCTGGCTGGTGGATCCAAGCAGGTGGAAGAGCCCCTTGCAAGCCAAAACCTCTTGTGTTTTGGAAAGGGGGAGGCAGCAGGCATTGGAGGCAGCAGGCATTGGAGGGAGCAGTTTTCCATCCCATCTGTGACTGGGGAGCCGTGCAGGGTGTTGGGATCTCTGGTGCTGCTCAGCAGAAGGTGCCTGCACAAAGCCCCCCTCCCTTGCAAAGTGCAGGAACACATCCCATTTCAGGCATGGGAATTTTTTATACCTGGCTGGTAGTCTTGCAGAGTTCTGCAGCTCTCTGGGGCCAGCCAGAGCAGTCAGGATCCCCTGGCGTGGCTGTAGGATTGCTTTGTGTGCTCTGTGCTTCAGAGTTCCTTTGGCTTTGCTGTGTTGTTGTTTTTCAGCTCCTGCCACTCCTTTCTGGTCTGTTTGAACTGATTAAGGATGGAGGCAGTTTCTCACTGCTGTGTGCTCTCAGCTGTGTTAACTTGGAATTTCCCCCAGACTCTGTTGCTATTTTTTTTTTTTAAAGCTAATTTAGCCACTCTGCTCCTGGTACCTAAGCTAACATAACACAAAGTGTGTGGGAAGTGCTGGAAATGGCAATTTGCTGTACCACGTAGGAACCTTGCTTGCTTTTGTACAGGTTCTTACAGCTGAGACCTCTAAATGATACCATATTTTTGCTGGTTTGATACAGGCTGATTAAGATAAAGTCAGGTTGTGTCTTTTTGTACTTTCCTTTCCTCTCTAATTTGACTGACTTCTCGTCATTACTTACGTCGTACAAAGAAATAAAAAGTGATTGAAATTAATGGCATGTGCAAAGCCATGAGAATGTGGTGTTAAAGTAATGATGCTTCAGGGAAAATAGAAAACTTGTTATTGTGAAGTTGTATACTCAGAGTATACTGAAAAGCACAAATGATAAAGCTAATCCCCAGCCCAAGGTTTGAAGGGAATAACTTTTTTTTTTTTAAATTTATTTTAAGGAATACTGATGTCAACCTCTTCAAAGATTTCATAAAAAAAAGGTTCATCTCTGGACCAGATAAGCTCTGCTGGTTGATCCATGAGATTAAGTAATGAGGGGAAAAAAAGCAACCTCTTGGTTGGGCCACGTGCACACACTAATTTTGGTTAAGATAAACTGTGAAGCTGGAAACCAAAAAAAAAAACCAAAAAACAACAGAACAGCGCAGGGGAGAAAATGCTGTGACAAAGTATATACCTTCACAGATGGTTTTAGCTGAAAGGTGCCTCCAGAGCTTTTCTGTCACTGTTGTGGGTGCCAGGAATCCTGGGTCTCTCTTGGCTCACTCTGCTCTGCTGAAGCCTTTGCTTTGTTTGCAGTGTGGGGCTGATAAAGGCCCAGAGAACCATCTGTGAGGGAGCTGATGGGATTTCTGGGGCAGGTATATGGTGCACTGCACCTGCACAGACTTCAAAATTCACCTTCAGCATAATAAACTGCTCTGCCAGTGATTCAGTGCAGAGTGAAACACGAGAAACAATTTGCAGATGGACCTGAAGGAAGCCTGAACCAGTGAGCTTCAGTGCAGAATTTCCCTGCTTGTTTTTCCATACCTGCAGACCACTGATGGGCACAATTTGTAGGTCGGGGTGTGAGTTTTGCTTGGCAGCTCGTTGCTGGTGTGCTGTGGTCCTGCCATCCAGCACTGCTGCCAGCCTGACCTTGGCAGGACTGCCAGTCTCCAACCCGGCTCCATCTGTGAGAGAAAGCTCTGGGAAGTCTCTCTGTGCCCACAAATGCTTACTCTGCTCATCCCCACTTTTCTGCTGTTTTAACAGATGAGGTCCTGCAATTTTGTTTTCTTGGAAATGACATTGTATTTCCTTTTTTACTCCAGGTTTACCTCATGTATTTCTTGCCAGGAATGGAAATTCAGAAGATGTGGTTTTCTAGAGCCAAAGCAATCCCTGTGGTTTGGCATCTGAATCTGTTCCAAAGCAAGAAAGGTCTACCCTCCCCTTTGGGTTTGGTCAGAATATTACAAGATCTTTCAACCCAGACAGGGAGAAAAATTGTGAGAACAGTTAATGTGAGCAGATTTTTACAAATGCAGCTTGCCCTATTCTTCTGGTGCAAGCATGGATTTTATTATGCAGTTTTTTTTTTTTTGGTTATAAATGTCAGAGACTTCTAGTATGCATTAAATTTTGTACTTCATTGGTATATTTATCAGGCAGCATGAGGTGGCAAGGAAACATTTCCATCCTTTGTGGTGTCTCCGTTCCTGTTGTGCCATATTCTGTAGCATTGGTGTTCCCAGGGACTTTGGTGGTACGTACACTTTGTACAAAACCCTGCTCACTGTGAGTGAGGTTAGTGTAATCTGTCCTTAAAATTCGAGATAAGGAGTTTCAGCACCTCCAAGCCCTGAATAGTTGCTTTTGTAGCACACAGCACGATGAGAAATGGAGCCGAGCAATTGAATGCAGGAAAGATCACCAAGGTCTAAGGGAAACAAATACAGGAAAAAATACTGTGCTGAACAAGCAGAAGCCTTTGCATTGAACAGGCAGCAGAAACTTTATCTTCTGGGGGCAGATTGTGTGACCTTTGACTGGTTATCTGCTCCAGAAGCAGAGAATACTTCGGCCAGGAAGGCTGCTTTTCCCTTCATTCAGTCTCTCATTATGTGGCCTGATTTTTGCCTGTTTAACCTTTCCTGCTCACACAAGGTTAGGGCTTTGAGGATATTTTTTGCTGTTCCCACAAAAAGCTGCGGCATGAGGGAGGTGCAGAATGCAGCCTCATCTGCTGCAGCTCCTCAGTTGATCCAAACTGCTGCAGAGGCACTGGAACTGCAGGGCTGGGTGCCAAATTGGTTTTGTCTGCCTCTCCTCTCTCAGGGCTGAGCTGCAGGCATCCATACACTCCTGGTTTTTAAATGACAGACCCTGACCACCCCATCTGTAAGCATGTAGCATCTCTGTTGTATAAACTGGGTCATGAATGGGAGAAACTGAGGCACGTTCGGTGTTTGGGGATGTATGGCTTGGTGAAAACAGCAATAATTAAGCCAGATTTGCCTATCTTGAGTTATTTTTGTAACTCCTACCTGCTGGTCTATGCAGGGTTTAGCCCTTGCCATCAAGAGGTGTATCTATTTTGATGGCAGCTTGCTCCCTTTTCTGAGGGACAGGTCCTGGAGCTTGGCTTTTCAGAAATGCTGGCACCAACATCATCTGGGGGTTGTGTAATCTTGACGGCTTTGAAAACGAGACTTTTGGGTTGTAAAATGTTGTTCACAGCCTTCAAAGTTAAGCCATGGGCTGGGTCAGGCTGGAAGGGACCACAGTGGGTCACTGGTCCCAGTTCCCTGGCCAGGCAGGGTTGTCCCAGAGCCCAGGGCACAGGATTGTGTCCAGGTGGCTCTGGAATATCCACACACCCCCTCTCTGGGCAAACTGTTTTTCTCAGTTCCAGAAAAGTAGGTTTTTTTTTATTTACTGGTGCTGTGGTGGTAAGTAATCAAGTGTTCAGTGCTTTGGTTGGAGTCAAGTGCAGTGGGGCAGAAATGAGACCTTAAACCAAACCTGTCCAAAGCTAAAAGCTGAAATACAGTTCCTCCCCCTCCAGATTAATGACACCATAAATTGAAACAAACCTGCAAAGTGCACCCAGGTCAGGGCTTCTTTACTCCTTCTGTCTTCAGTGTGAGCCAAATACTCTTTAAGTCTTTCCATTGCTACTTTGGGAATAGATCAGGCTCTAATTGTCCCTGTAATGAAAAGTTGACCTCTTGACTGATTATTTTTCTTTTACTGAATTAATTTCTTTTTGTGTTTGAACAGAGAAGAGAGACTTTTCATGCCACTGAAGTTGACTGTGTTAAATAAGGCGAACTGATATTTTAAAACAACAGAGGTGATGCTTCTTTTGCACTGGATTTTGATGTCCCCTGTAGGAACATCCTGGCACCATAGTGAGTGGAAGTCAGTAGAGTCTTCCCATTAACCCCTAACCAAGGTCATACAAAAAATAAATACAATAGAATATATTAGAAATAGGAATTTTTCATGAAGCTTAATAGGGGCGAGCTCTATCTCCAAATATTTTTTAAGTTCTATAGCAGCTTGATAGAACTACTGGCTACAAAGGAACTGAAATATTTTTGTCTATTCCAGCCAACTTTTTTCCCAAACTGAAGCATCCTAGATTGTTGGGCTGTTTTTTATTTTTGTTGAACCCTGACAGCATGAAAAACTCTTGTGCTAATAAGTGTATAGTTCTTATTAATGAATAAAATTTTGAGTGATTATAAGTTAGCATTAGAAAACTACTCAAGATGAAATGTTCTATGAATAATAGACCTCTTATTGTGACTGTCTGACATCTTAATACTTTAGGTAACAGTGTTTTCATTGAGACTTCCAGGAAGCTGGGACCCATACAGGTCTTTTCTGAATTTTTATAGCCAAGGAGGATTTAGAGGTCACCCACTTCCTTGGAATGTCTTCTCCTCAGCTAAATCACAAGCATTGTTCTTTGAAAAGAACAGGAGCAGTAATGAGATGCTGCCTTCTTTCCAAAGAAATATGGAGCCTAGAAAGAAACTCTGTGGGGAAACCAAATGCAACCAGCTAATATTTTATGAAGAATTATTTTTCCTCCAGGGTTACTATTTCATGTTTTTATTCTAATAGATCTTGTTAAACAATGAGGCAGGTAACTCTGTCCTTACTTTTAATGACTGCTTTCAAAAAAGTGCAGCTGTTCATCAAGTTAACTGCTTAATTATAGTTCCCTAGGCCATTTACAAATATGCCCAGAAACAGTCTATCAGAATAGAGATTAATTGAAATCTTTTTGTTGTCTGGGGAAAAATCTGAAGTAATTTTGTTATCCAGAGAGTGTTTCAGAAAGTTTTCTCGATTTTTCCCAGGTTTTATGAGTGAGCTCACAGGTGTCAGGGACTCGTGTTGGGGTTGTCATGTGTGACAATTTTTTCTCCAGTTCTAGACAGTCTGTCACTGTTTCTAAAACTATACCTTTGTTGAGGAGCTACTCCAAAGTCTGTATCTCAGCCTTTCAATCAGCTCATGGCTGTGTGTTGGCTTCCTGCTGTGACTCAGAGGACCAAAAGAGCTTCCACTTCAGTGATCAACAGGCTCTGATAATAAGGCAGAATGAAGAGACAGTGAATTTTCTTTGAACACGTAGCAAAAGTTGCTTCATTAAACCATCATCAGCGCAAAAAAAAAAAAACAAACCCTAAAAATCTGTTCAAATAGGCAGTGCCTACCTGCTAAGAGGTTGGCATCCTGGAAAAGGTTTTGTATTTGATGTATATTCTGCTTTTCATCAGCGCCTGTGGGCTTTATGAAGTGTTTATGAACCTCCTTGCTTCTCTCCTTGTGAAAGTGCATTAACCTGCAGGCTGGAGTTCCTCAGTCATTACATCACATGCCAGTAGCCTTAGAGAAAACTGAAAGAGAACTTTAAAATTTTTTTTTTCTACTCTTTTGGTAGTGTATGATGGTCCTGATCGTGCTCAGGTTCCTGTTTTGCTGAGCAGTGTAAAGCTGTATAACAGGGAGATCATTTATTTCCCAGATACAATAATAAGATAAATGTAAACTTAACAATAACAGGTGGAGGCAGCAGATTGAGAGAGCACAAGTTAATGATGATGTGGCTATAATTAAAGTATTAGCAGTGGTTATTTTACAACAGCTGCTTTGTTGTCTGGAACAACCTCTCCAGCTAAAGCAACAATGATATAGGTGAGAATGTAGCTTCTAATAAAAAAAACTCCAAAAGGCATTGCCATCTTGTCATTAATGCCAACTCTTCCTACCATTTCTATGCAGTCATTACTGATTTATAACAATTACTGGACCTCTTCAAAATCTGATCCAGAAGAGGGATCTTACCACAGTTGCAGAGCATTTAATGTTGTAGTGAGATGAGGATTTGCTTTTCACTGTGTTACTTTTAGCATGGATTTTTGAAAATTTATTAAAAAAAGTAAAGTACTTGCTCTTTGGAGAGAAATTTCATTAAAGTTTAAATAATTATTTTAAGAATTTTCCATTCTCAGCCACATTGTTAGAGTCTATAATTTTAAAAACTGATGGAGAGACCAGGCGAGTGCCCATATCTATAGAACCCTCACAAACAAGAAGTGAAGGTGATGTCAAGACAGACATCCACTTCACTGCTTGAAAAGCTTGCAGTTATGAGGCCTGATGGGGAAGAAAACCAAGCTCAATAATACAGTGACAAATGCCCCTACAAATATATTCCAGCATCTCAGTTTTGACCAGAACTATGTCACTTAAGGGAGGCTGTTTTCCATTCAGGTAAACCAGCCAAAGAAAGTCAAAGCTGTTGTGGCCATAAAAACAGGAGCAGCTCTGAGGGAAGTTCCCCCTTTCACAGAGACTGACATGAACTGGATTTTCTTCCTCTGGTGATGCAAAAGCCACAGTGATGTTTTAGTTCAGATTTTGACAGGTAGCAGGTGGGCAGCTCAGGGTGAGGAGCACAGGACATGAGGGAGGTGAGTTCCATGGTGCTCTCTCATTGCTGTGGTTCTCTCTGAAGATATCTGCTCTAAAGTTATGACATATAAAAGGTTTAATGTTGTGGTCCTTGCCCTCATTAAGGTCTGTCTGGGAAGCTGGTACCTTGCCATTAAGGAGGCAAGAGAACTTTCAGTGTGAAAAGCACAGAATCTTGTAAAATTTTGTTCCCACCAGGAGGGAAATGCTTCTGTCCTCAACCCACAGGGTTGTGTGTAATAAATGATTGGAGCAAACATATCAGTGAGTAACTGCAATATTCATCACATCCCATCCTAAAATAGTGACAACTGCCAACCTGAGCCAGTGGAAGGTGTCCCTGCCCATGGCAGGGGGTTGGAGTGAGATGATCCTTAAGATTCCTCCCAGCCCCAGCTGTTCTGTGATTCCATGATGATTCCTGGAGCACTGCAGGGAAGGTAGAGCTGGGATATATCCACTCCTTAGTTTTTGCTTTGCTTCCAAGCAGTGCTGCCACAGGGATCTGCTGAAGGTGAGCTGGAGAAGCTCCTGGCATCAGCCCAAGCCAGCAGAGTCAGCAAGTGCTCATTAATCATCCTGACCTGCTCTGTCCTTGCAACTCTTCTGTGGTTTCCAGTGCTCTGAGCTGCACCTTGTCCCTCTGCAAGCAGAACTAAAGAAGCAGCTGTTCACAGAGAACAGTTTCCTGGGAGAAGAAATATCTTAAGTGTCATTTTCTTTTTTCCCCCAGCACACAGTAGAAAAATATTCAGGTCAACAATTCATTGGGAGGAATTTCTTGAAAAGGCAGTCTCCTTGGCTTGGAGTGATGCAGCTTTGCAACCACTACATTCTGCAGTGTAAGCTTGCAAGACCTCAAACGTGTTGTCTTTGCTCAGCACATCACATGTATTAATAAATAAAGTTGGATTTCAAGGGACAACTGGGCTTTGATATGCAAGTCCTCTGCCTCCTCCCTCTTCTGTTCATTAGGGACCTTTGGAGTGAGAGAGGAAAAAGGAGAGATTTTCATTCCACTTTTGCTTTGCACAGTGAAAGGGCAGTTTTTGAACTGCAGTAACAAATTTATTTTTTCATTGGTCTTGCTGATTGGATTAGCAATACTGCTGGCTTTATTACCCCTGATTAAAGTCAGGGCACTGGGGATCTGACAAATGAATTCTGTCTGTAGTTCACCCAGCACACAGTGTTTAATCCTGTTGCTTGCAAGGCTTACCAAAATTGTTTAGTCACAAAGCTGAGTCTGTAAGTCAGCGAGGAGAGAAAAGGTAAATAAAAGATGACTCAGGAGGAAAATGGGTTTGCAAATTATATAGACTTATATAAGCTCTACTGAAAGTCCAGAAAAATCAGAGTGTTAAAAAGTTACAGCTCTGGGAGACCTTTCAGTCCTCAGGTCCGTGCCTGTACTGATGCTGGATTATTTTCTGTGCTGTACATCTTTTAAACATTACAGAAGGGAAATGATGTCTGAATACTCTGCTCATGAAAATTACTCAGTGGTAAAACAAAAATAAGAGCAGCACATATTTCACCGCTTTCTGTGTTCCTTGGACCTCAGATCTCCTAAATGTAGAGGAATGATTACATGATTTTGCTTCCATAAACATTTTTTTTTTCCCCATAAGACCAAACAGAGTAATGGCTCTTTGCTAACAGGGTTAGTGGTAGAAAAATTAGTAAGCTCCTATTTTTGGTTCTAATTATCCACGGGGTTTGTGGTTTTCATTGCTCTCTAAATGCCTGGTGTCTGCAGCCCTCAATTTCTGCCACAGTTTTCAGGCTGCAGCCCTGCTTGGCTCCCACCTTGTGCTGTCAAGCACTTGGGCAGAGCTCAGCCAGATTTTGTGGTGATCCTGGCCTGGCCTGGTTCAGCCTGGCCTGCTCCTGGCTTCTCCTTCACTGCAAGAGTCTCGGGGTCTCTGCTTGCCCGAGAATGAGGGATGGGCACTGCCCCTGGTCCTTCGGGAAGCCCCGAGCCGCCCACAGAAAAGACAAGGAGTCTTCAGATGTTCTTTTTCTGAGTTTTCCTCCTTGTTTATTTTATCTTATCTCTACAGTTCTCTCTGAGCTCTGCCAAGGTCTGGACAGCACGGGCAACAGGCGACGACTGTCCGCCTGCCCACAGCTCGTCATCTTATATACAGATAATTGTGTGATCATTATTTACAATTGTGACCCAATGCATGCACTTGACACTAGACAGGTGTTTTCTACTTTGACCCAATCCCTCTAAACCTGCTTCATGTCGTCACCACTGTGCAAAATGGAGACAAAGAAGAAGGAGAAGACTCTGGGGTAACACCCAGAATCCTCCATCTTGTCTCTGGTCCTTCTTATCTTGAAACCCCTAATGTGAAAATATTATTACTTTCTACTACTTTCAAGGCCTTGCAATTCTTCCCATAGTGTTGGTAATTTTTCCCATGGACTATAATCGAGACCCCTGCCTGTCTGGGGTCCATGCCAGGGTCTGTAACCCCCCTGCACATATCTCCGACCCCCCTGTACAGGTTTTAAACCCCCCTGTACAGGTTTCTGCTTGTCCAGGGTTTCCAAAGGAATGCCCTGGACTCCTACACAAAAGAGCCTGGTTTGGTGGAGTTTTTCAGAGTTTTGTTCTGCCAGCCTTTTGGGGGGAATGATGAGAAGGAAAGACAGGTCCAAGCAGGGGCGGAAGAATAAAAGCTGCGCCGAGCAGTTGGGTGCTGAGAGTGCAAGTTGTACAGCAAGGATGAAGCACTCAGTGACCTCTTAAGGAAAAGCCCAGGCTTAAAATAGCTTGCCAAAGCCTAGAGGGGCATGATGAGGTTCACCTTAAAAAGTGAAGTTTGGAGTCTCTGTCATTCTGCAAGTGAAGGTCATGACTGGTCATCCTTGTGTGGAGCGTGTTTGTGCTCCTGGGGTGAAAGCTGGGAGGTGCACGTGAGCTTTGAAAGTCTTGGTTGTGAGCCCTGCTCAGGACTGAGAGTTGGCCTTGACTTTGCAATGCTGCTGCTTAATTCAGTACAGTAACATTGGAAATCTTCTGTTAGAAAACACTAAATTAGCTTTTGACTGTAAATGAAGGTTATATAAATGAGACGTGATAAATCAAAGCGCCTTTTTTTTTTTTTTAAGGGTGTAATTTGTACTGAATAATCTTGGAATGGGTTTTGTGGATTTGGAAGCCGAATATTACAATTTCAATGTGGCAGAAATATGTTTTGGTGGGAATTAATTCCTGAGTAACAGAATGATGTTTGTCTACTCAGCCTCTCTTCTCTCCAAGGCAGCAGCTGGCTTATTCTCCTTCCCAATTTCACATTTGGATAAAGTCCGAATGAGAGAACTCTGGGCTGCACTGCAGATCCCCAAGTAACTCAGGGAACCCAGTCCTGCTGCAGTCCTTCCCTCTGCTGGAACAGGCCATGGGAAGCCTCTGAGTACACAAATAGAGGGGTGATGTGTTTGTCTCTCTGATCTTCTGACTTCCAGTGAGAAAGGAATCTCAGATTGACAGAATCAGTAAGGTTGGAAAAGACTTCCAAAAACCACTGATTCCAACCTTATGGAGGTATAATTTGCTGCCTAGCTTGACCAGATGTGCAGACCTAAATCCCAGTATGGACCAAAAATCCAGGGGAGTTTTAACTGCAGCAGCTTCTCTTGGTGTTTGGATTTGTGTCACGCTGAGGGCACAGGCTCTTCTGCCCCTGGCTGTGTGCTGCCCAGGTGAGAGCTGTGGGAAGAAAGCTGTAGGAGTGAGCTGTCTCTGCTTTCTCAGCAGCTCCTGCCTGCTTTAATAATCCTGCAAAAACAAAACAGGAGAGCTGGGAGCATCTCTGCTCCCGTTGAGGTGGGTGGTGGTGTTTTCCCAGCAAAGTTGTTTTCACGTTGTTAACCTTTTCCCATTGCTTCTTCCCTGTCGTGTTTGGGGGGCTTGGCTCCTGTATTTTTTTGTTAATAAATTGAAAATACACAGTGGCATTCGAATCTTGTTAAGTGATGTTTGGGTTGCCTCATAAAACAAGATAATTGTGCAATCACAAAATGGTTTAAACATCTGATTTGGATTAGAAACAAAAAAAAAACCGCTGTGTAATTGCTCTCTGAAACTTGTAACTCACGTGAAATGGATGTTATCAGGCAGATGTTCTTTTATTCACCAGCACACTCGGAATCTCTGGCTCTTTAGTGCCAGGAGAGGTGAGACAGGCTCAATTAGCTCAGTAGGCTGTGGCTGATCCTTCTGCCCAGCCTCTGGTTCCCAGGTACAGCTCTGCAGTGGCTCCTGACAGTCTCCTCAGGCACTTGCTGGTGTCACACCAGTGCACTGAGCCCGGGCTGTGGGACAGAAAAAATGGTGATAAAAGTTTGGGAACAGCCCCTCTAACAACTGCCCCCTGAAAATGGAGGATTTTGTGACAGGCTCTAAAATGCTATCGATGTCTAAAACCACTCACACCTTGCTATGGAGTTACTTAGATGGAAACCTCTCAACAAGACTGTAAGGATTTTGAAATCCTGAGTTCTTTCAGGAAATAAACTTTAAAACCCAGCTTAATTTTTTGAACCTCTCATTTTTGTGTATGCTTTCTCTTAGATTTCGGACCTGTCTGCATGTTCTGAAGTAAATTAAGTGACATTTCCTAGGGAAAGGGTCACAAACCTCCCAAGTGGGAGATGCCACCTCTTCCATCAATCCGAGAGCAAATTCCAGAGAAACTTTAGCCTTCAAGTAGTGTGTGAGGGGGCTGCTGACAGCTCTGGAAGGATCATCCTGATAAAGTACAGTTCCAGCAGTCCTGAAATCTCTCTTCTGAGAGACTCTCAAGTGCTTGGAAGTTCTCAGGGCTGTTGGAGTAGGAAGTTGAAGGTGACTGGAAAAAATCTTTGCTTCCCAGAGTATCTTTTGGTATTTCTGCTGCATGTTAGTGGCTTTCCCCTTGTCCTGTTACATGTCCTGTTGTGGCTTGGCCTTCAAGTCTTTCTTTAAGCCCAGGATGAGGCAGAAATTGCTTTTTAAGCAAGTGTGAGCAGAGGTTGTATCCTTCTGTATTGAGCGAAGGCCAAGCCCTGGATGTGAAAGGGTAGTGGTAGGTTTTAAATCCAAAACTTGGTTCTCATTGCCCTTTACTGATGCGTTAACCAGCTAAGACTGGGATGTTTAATTTGTCTGGCTAAATTTCCCTTGAGGATTCAAATTAGACTCTTCTCCCAGCTCTCTGTGGCTGACTGCTGGCAGAAGATTTCTCCTTCTGTCCTTTTGTCATTAATGTAAGAAGAAATTAATGTACTCAAACATAGACTCTTTTTATTGCATAGATGGGACCATATTCTTTCAAGTTCATTTTCTTTGTGGTACCTCAGCTACCAAAGACATTGTACAGGAGTATAAAAAGGAGAAAGGCAGAAATGGTGGCTGAGGTTTGCATTACTCATCATTCTGAATAAAACACAGGCCTGAGCTGGAGATGAGAGGGGCTGGAGCAGCACAAAAGGTGCATGTAGACATCTCTGTCTTTTGCAGAGAAACTTCCAGGAATCCTCCTTCCTCCAGGAGAACTATAAAGTCCTGTTGCTGAATTAATTAATTGCTAGGAAAGGGAAGTTTAGGTCGTAAAAGCAAATTAAAACCATAACCACCATACCACAAAGCACCTTCTAATTTTATCAGAAACACTGATCATGCTCAGAAGCATTTATGGGATCATTTTTCAAGTAAGATTATGACAAACAGAGGAAAGAAGCCATGTGCAAGCGAGGCTTCCAGACTAATTTTAGGAGACTGAAACAATGAGCAGATCCCAAGGTTCAGCATGGGACTGTAAAGGGATTGTAACTTGTGTAGTTGACAGTCTGAGAATCCATGTGCAGTCATCCTGAAATATTGTTAAATTAACTTAAAGTTGCCTCATGACAAAAATTGATTTTTTTCCCCTTCTTACCAGACTTATCTTTCCTACAGGAGGAAAAAAGCCATTATCATATTTGTTGCATTTAAAGTGTGCCTAGGCACCTTGAAACCTAGTCCTTGGATTAAAATGAACTGGGGATGGACACAGGTTTATTTCTGGTCAAAACTGAATTTGCCAGCTGAAGTTTTGGTGGCTTTTTAGGGGTCTGCTCTGGCCGTGCTGGAGCAAGTGTATTGAAGAGAGCTGAGGCTGTGCTGTGCAGGAATGTTGGGCTCCTGGTTCTCATTAACCTGCACAGGATCTCTGACACAGGCAGTCAGGAGATCATGGAGATCTGGCATTGCCTTGCAGGACCTGTTTCATTAAAATACATAAAAATATTTTATATTTTTATCATATAAATTTAGAGAAGTTATAGATAAAAATATAAAATATATCAAAACATTTTATATTTTTATAATATAAACTTAGAGAAATTATAGATAAAAATACAACTTGTACTGGACTAAAGGGGGGATTTAACCATTCCAGCAAATTTGGGTTTACCTGGCAGTGAAATTGGGCCAAATCTTAGCAATGCCCTGCTTTGTGCAGGGCATTTGTCACAGCTGCAGGGCACTGGGAGCTCCAGGACTGGGGTGATGAATTTCCTGCATGTGAAGCTCACCTCTGGAAACAGGAAGGTGGTTATGAATCTGTAGCAGCTGGAAGACTAAGATAATTTTGCAGCTAATTTTTTTCTGAGGTTTTTCAGTGCATGATTGATTGCCTTAGAAAGAACTCAGAATTAAAGTTTAGTTTAAGCCACTCTGCTGGTTCCTTTAACACATTGTCTTCCTTTGGGGTGGAAGAGGAGCAACTGAATTTGAGCACAGAGCCTGATGTGCTTAAGTTCATGTAAGTTGTTCTGAGGGCTTGTGCAGTAAACTGTAAATTGCACATCAGTATTTAAAACTCTTCCATCCAGAAGCTGTTTCCATCTTGTTAATAAGAGTAGGAAGGATGCAGGAAGTAATTTTGATAGTCATATTGTGTGCTGTGATAAGGGAGTTACACTAATGAGGGCTGACTGAGATTCACTGATCTTGGGAAAGGTAGAATTGGTAATTATTTCATCAGAGAAAAGACGAAACCACTTAGGGGGAAATGGTTGGTGTGGAGAGAGCAGCTCACGTTGTAGGGGAACTCAGCATCCCTCCTGGAGGGTGGAGGGGGCTGAAAATGTGCTAAGTGGGAGAAGGGAAGAACAAGCAGCTGGTATTTGCTAAAGTAAATAGTAATAGAAATGAGGTTGTGGGGCCTGGGAGGACTGGAAAGCACCCACTGTTATTGGGGTTTCTGACACCTGGGCAGAGCAGGGAGAGCTCTGAGTGCAGGCAGCGTGCAGGTGTCTGGCAGCAGCCAGGGAAGGTGTGGAACTGGAGACTTCACTGTAGCTAAAGCAATAAAGGGAGTGTTCCAACCAGGAGACTTGGAGCAGCAGGGGCAAGACTGAAATGAGGGAAGGTGCCACGGTGCTGAGGCTCTGCTTACTGGGGCAGCAGAATTCTCCTCCCCTGGGAGCCCAGGCAGGGCTCTCAGACCCCCCTTTCCTGCTGAAACGGAAAGATTTGTGTTTCCTTGCCTCACAGGAGAGCACTGATAGTAAATTAAGAGATTCTCATGGAATAACATAAACCTGGGACTGGAAGAACCTCCTGGGCCACTGGCAGAATTTCCAGCTAGAGCGAGCAGTTGTGTCTTATTAATCTCTCTATAAACTTGTTAAGCAATTGCTTTAAAAACCTTATGTTCTAGTATTTGTGTCTTTCTTTCAGATCTTACTGTCATTAAATATTTTTTTTTTCACTGCTGCTGCTGGTACACCATCTGGCAGTGGACGCAGAATTCTAGTTTTTCTAAGGTTTTCCTCAATTTCTCCTCTTGGGTTTGGGGTTCCTGGTTTAGTACCAGATGTAACTGCAAAGAAATGAAGAGCTGAGGGACTAAGCCAGTATTAATGCTTTTATTTTATGACCCATGTGCAGACAACACTCATTTGAACCACAGACTGAATGTCAAGATGGAAATTTTGCATTTTCGTATGTGTTTAGTAAAACACACAGTTCAGAGCACAAAATATTTATAGATCTTGGACTTGTTGTGTCAAGTCCCTGCTTTTTTTTATTTTTTTATTTTTGGAAATAAAGTCAGATAAATCTGGGAAGGGCAGCAATAGGAGAGGTGAATCCCAGGACATCAGGTTGGAAGGAGACCTCAAGAACCTTGATCCAACCTTTCATGGCAAAAGCAAACAAAATGCTTTGGGGATGATTAACAGGAACATCAGATGTAAGCAACTACAACATTAAAGAGGAATGAAGAGAAAGTGATGGAGAACAGGGATGAAATTATGTTTGAAGATGGTGTTTTGGTTGCTATGACATTTCTTTTAAAGGACATTCTGCTGTAGGTGAAATGCAAAATATTTTAAAAAGTGCAGGCAAAACTCTGGATTCTTTTGCACAACGTTTATGGACATGAGGTGCAACTTTCCATGGTGTGTTTTGCTGTCTATTCACATGTAACTAAAGCACAGTACATCAGTCCTGGTTTCCAGAAAGCAGATTGGTGGCATTAATGAAACATTCCTTGGTACTATCTCACTCTGTTGTATCTTAAATCCAGTCATATTTGTCTATTGGGAGGAGGAGAGATTAGCCTTTGCAGAAGACCTTAGGTGACATTTTTCCCCCCATACAGACTCGAGTGCTGTTCTTTCCCCTCCTTTTCTCTTTCTGGTCCAAGAGGAAGCAGAAATGGCTGCTGGTCTCATTTCTCACCACATCTTTTAACTGGCTGTTTTATGTAAGTTCATTTTTTTCTTGGGTTGGTGAAGGTCACGCTCCTCTCTGATGTCATTAACTGTGTGACACTTCTCATCAACCTTCATTTCTGTAATAAATCTCAGAAATGCCAGCTGGAATGTGGGATAAAGTCCTTTTGCTGTCCTTCCGTGTTTGCATGTTTGTTCTGTGGGGACTGTAATTATGCTCTCTATTTTCTTTGTTTACAAGGTCAAGGTACGACCCCTGCTTCCACATTGCCATTCTTTGGAATTGCAGCTCCAGCAGCTAAGGTTGATATTAGATATATCTGCTTCCCCTCCAACAGCTCTGAGAGCAGAGAAGTCAACTGAACACTGATATCAAGTTCTGTTGATGCCACTCTTTCTTCAGGCCACTTTGAGTCACTCTCCAGATAAACATTTCCATCCCAATTATTTTTATGTGCTTTCTAGCAGCATAGCAATTTTTTATTTGTGTTTGCATGCCATTTTGATACATTTATTTGAGGCAGAATTGGCTATAAGTGTAATTCTACACCAAGTAAAAAGAGTATTTTTTGTGCTTCAGGCTGCATCAGTTTGATAAGCATCCTGTCTGCCACTTGGATTTTGGATCCTCTCCTCCAAACTAAGTTGCAGACTGACACCAGGCTTCCAAGAAAGTCTTGGTGTGAGCCACGCTGCCTCCACCCTGGAGCTGTGAGCTGTACAGCTGCGCTGATCCTCTGTATTTACAAAATGATCAATGTGAAAGAGGAGACATCCCTGTGGCAGCTGCTGCTGTTCTGGGTTCCTGGCCAGGATGGCAGCAGAAGAGCACATCAGCATCCTTGGTGCCATACGGCTTGAGACCGTTGTGTCGCACACCATGTGCAAGATGAGAGAGAATAATTTTCAGCTGAGTACTTAGGGAAGGCTGCTGGGTGTTTGAGGTGCCTCTGTGTCCTCATCTTGACCCTTCCTCTGCAGTGTGTCTGCTTAGTTAAATCTCGGCAGCGTGAAGGTTTGTGACACAAACCCTTCCTTATATCGGATGAATTAGTCTTGTGAGAATAATACTCCAATGATTGATTTTACCCCGTGTCTCCCTCTCACCATCTCTCCTTCCTGTTGTGAGCAGGTTTACATCCTGACATCCCCTTTAAGTGTCTTCACAAATGACTGAATTAACTTTCTTTTGTGAGTCTTACCCCGCGTGTTAGACAAGGCTGGTGTTGTTGGTGGAGCTGCTTGCTAGTTAAGCGCTCGTATTTGATATCAAATGCCTCTTTTTAAATGCAAACAAAACATATTCTGCCAAAATGAAAACAAAGCTTGTTAAGCAAAGACCAGGCACACAGGGCTTGCCTGATGTTCAGAAGTTTCTTTTTTTTTCCGCTGTGAACTCCTGTCAAAGCCTGGAATCCATGAAAGTAAAAAAGAGCCTTGATTCACTCCTCGTGCCCTTGGGGAATATAGATGGCAAAAAAGATTTAAAATTCCGATCCAGCTGCTTCAGAAACACGCCATCCGAGATAAATTATTTTCACTCCTCAGCAGCAAGAGAACTTTTGGATGTTGTTCCTTTTGAACTGGCGAGGGGTGTGCAGCACTCGAGCAAACGCCGGCTCCAGCGCCGTCGCCTTCCTGGCTGGGGCTGGTCCCGGCAGCTGCCAGACTGCTGTCTGTCCTCTGCTATTGATCACTTGACTGGAAAATGAGAAGATAATTAAGAGCCTGGAATCTTAACGGGGCATTGTTTGAAAAACAGGGCGAGGGCCTAGATGGGAAGGGTTCCTGGTGGAAATCACCTGGAGATGGCGTGTTCCGCTCAACGGCGGATTCGCCTTGTAAATCTGAACGGTTCCGCGCCGTATTGAGTGAATTTAGAGTCAGCAGATTTTAGAACTCTGTCTAAAGTGTCTAATGAATTTATAAGCCACTAGAGAAGATAGGATGCTTTGCTTGCAGCGTGGAGCTTAATTTGATATTCAAGGTCAGCACATCCAACTTCTTAATCAGGAGCGTAATGAGGAGAACGTTCCTGCTCGAGCAGAGGAGCAACAAACAGGATCAGAGCAAAAAGGAGCATTTACACAGCTGAGTAACGTGTTCTTGTTTTAGTCTCCTGTCAAAAGTAGTACCAAAATTCTTGTAGGCTCTTCCATTTAACTGGTGCATTAAAATGTAAAAAAAGTTTCCAAGGTTTTGGTGTAAATGGCTCTGAAAGCACATCATCCCATTTTGTTAGCAAGGTGACAGTGTTCTGGTGCCCTGCATTTCAAATGGAAAGTCTTCCAGTTTTAATGTGTTAAATGCTCTCTTAAACTGGGCTGCAGTAGAAGTGGAGCATGGGGAAGGAACTTTGAGGAAAACTCTGCAGAGGAGCTGGGAGCTGCTTTGGGGAATTAGTGAAGGTATTCTGTTTATATTAGCAAATGAAGATAAGAACTCCTCAGTTCTTTTGCAGCAGAGTTAAAATCTCAGTCCTTAGGGCACTCTTTTAGATGGAAAAACAGTCTGATGCTTTAATAATTTTATTTGTACAGCTGATAACAGGAATTGCTTCTGTCTTCACAAGCTGATGTCCAAGGGTTGAAGCAGTAGTGTTCAAGTATAGCTGCTGTCTCTGAGTGCTTCAGGCATTTGACCTTCACTTTGCCCTTCAGCTGGGTGTTTTTGGCTCTGCATCTGCAGACAACACAAGAGGAATGTCCAAAATTATTTCAGGCTGAGATACTGTCAATATGTCATCAACTACAGCCCTACTGGGGAGTTTTAAAATTCCTTCCAACACATAATGGATATATCTGTTTAAACACTTCTTAAAATTCTGAGGAGACAGACAAATCCGGCAGAAAATCAATAGGGTGTTGCTGGTGGCTCTATTATTTATTAATTTCAGCACCATCCAGGGCTGCTAGGTGAATACCAAAGGCCAGGATTTTTTTTTTTTCCAGTACATTATGAAGATAATATCTTATGGGGGTGGGAGGATAATTTGAAAGTCTTTTATCAGATAAATATCTCCAGAGGGTCCATCAACTCAACTCCATTTCTTTTGAAGTCTGGGGTTCATTTTGTAGTAAAACCTGGGTATACAGACTAATATTTGCATGGATTTCTGAAGAATTACTTTCCTTCACGGTGCTTTATTTCCTCTGAAATTAGAATATGTAACCTTTGGTGTGATCCTTGTGTCCATGATGTTCTGTAATCTTTCTAGGAAATTAAGTGAAAAGCCTGGTATACAGAAATACTTCCTTTCCCTCACTGGGCTACCTGGCGTGCCTTATAAATAAAGAGTTAAGAAAAGCTGCTGCAGTAAGTATATTTATATTGACAATAAATCTATTTTATCACAGTACAAGCCATTAATGCTCATCGTGGGTGTCCACTATAAATTGGCAATAGCTGGGGGCAGCTTCTCAATGGTAAGTTGTGATTATGAGGGTATTAAAGCCAGGCACTCTCCTCAGAATATGTAGGTAGTGATGACTCCACCTGACTTGCAGATCTGCTTCCTGCAGGTATTTATGGTCCACCCTGCTGATGGAAGAAGCTGAAATAGGTTCTGTTTGCTGACTAGCTCCTGGAAATGGAGCTTTTCTCAGGGCTAAGCAAATCCACCCATCCTTCTTGGGAAAGCTCTGATAGCAGGATCTTTCAAGGCCAGTAATGTGTTCAGCATAAAAAAAGAAAATTGATAATGCATTTAAATTCAAAATGAAATTGCTGTGCTCTTGAAAACCAGTGTGAGGAAGCCAATACACTGATCAAGATAAACCTAAAGATCTCCTGGGAATGGGACAATCTCCGGGACCATTCAAAAATGTGCTGGTAGGAGGGAAGTGTATTCCTTTGCTGCAAAAATGTACCATTGTAGGGCAAAAGGTGGCAGGTTTTGTGTTTTTATCTTTCTTTTTCAAACAGGAACTGCAAATCTGAATTCTGTGCAGAGCCTGATCAGCAGTACACAAGGCTAGAAAGAGAAACTGAGTCTAGAACTAAAAACTGATTCTTCTGATGTATTCCTAGAGCCATGCTGAGGTAGGATGCAGTGGCACTTTTCAGGACCATGGTGGCCAGCTGGAAGTGTCCATCTGGGGGGAACTCAGAGCAGCTGGATCAGTCTGGGTACTCAGCTCCAATTTTCATCTGCTGTGGGCCAGCCATGCCACATAAATCCTCAGGTATTTTTGTTTTCAGACTAGCGTTGTGTTTTCATTTCATTCTCTTCCCTTTCCTGTTCCGTGACCAAGTGACCATTCTTGGAGTCCCCTTTTCTGGCCACCACCCCGTCCCCTACTCCAGTCTGCAGCTGCTTACTGAGCCTCCTCCCAGCTGGGAGAGTGTTTCCCATTGCCCACAGACCTGGCTGATGTCCTGCACAAATCTCCAAGCTTCCATGCCCCTGGTTCAAAGGATGGAGCCCAGATGGCTGAAATGAGCTCCAGGTGAATGGGCATGGCTTGTGGCTGCTGTTCCCCCCAGAGCCGTGGCAATCCCTCAGCCTCTGCCCAAATTTAAGTCAGGGGTAGGTGCCTGCTGGTGTTCAGAGAGGGTGATGAGTTATTGCATTGGATTTCTGAAATGGTTCTCTGAGAACTTTCCAGTGAGAGGAGGGCAGAGTGTCAGCTTTCCCAGCAGGTTTCACATCCCTGGAACCAGGTGGGATTCAGAGCTCATTCTCACCCTGTGCTAGGGAATCCTGTGGCAGGTACAGAAGTAGTGACCTCCTCTTCAGCAGTAATTAGGTTGTTAACTAATTGTTTTAGTTTATTTTATTTAGTTTATTAATTAGATTGGAATTATCCTCCTGTAGCCATCTTAGAAGCTTTGTCCTACACCATCCTTTTCCTTCTGTGTGTTCAGAGTGAAAACAACTTTCTAGAAAGTTTTTTCTGCCATTACAATACACTCAAACATTTTACAGTAAAACCATAGCACAAATTTTTAATGCTGCAGTTTTAGAAGAAAGCTTCTTACGATGTTTTTATATTGTATTATTTCAATATTATTTCATTCCTGTTGTTGGCAATGTTGCCATTCCCATTTTGGCTTCCATGCTTGATCTGTTATTTGTAATGGGGGTATAAATTCTGTTTGGACACTTTTATGTACATTGTAGGTTCTGTGACTTAAGATATAGAAATAGTTCAAATATCCAAACTGGTGGAATCTGATCCTGAACTGTGGAGTCAAAGTCAACAGTAAAAATGGTTTTATTCTCATTTATAAAAATAAAACCATAAAAAGCTCATGTGATAGTAGTTTTTAGAACCCTCTTTGGAGTTTGAATCTCAGAGTTGTTTTCTAGTATGATGAATCTAAGTACTTTACTATCTGTTCCTGCATTTGTACACATAAAATCCCCTTTAAATCATGTATGGATTAGGTCAAGTTCAGTCAAGGAAGAACCTTGTCCAAACACAGTAAATCATGAAGTCACACATGAAAAATAAGCTTTAATCCACTTAGCAGGTTCTCTGTACAGGAGCTGTGAACCATTTTATGCACTGAGTGATGGGGTGTGGATGTAGGACTCCTGAGGGAAATTTATGAGTGGATATTTGGGAGAAGGTGTGTGCTGCAAAGGCAGGAAATCTCATTCTAGTATTTCTTTGTGGTTTTAACAGCAATATGCATTTTTTGGGGAGGTTTTGTGGGTACTTTTGGTTGTTTTTTATTAATTCTATTGGTGGTTTCTCTTTGCCAAGTGGACTGTGTAGCTGTCTGAGTCTAGCACAGCTTATTGTTTCATTTGGAATTCCAATTTGCAACAGAAAGTAATTTCTTAATGTCAGATTTGAATTAGCATATTTTTCTGTAATATATTTGAACATGCAAATATTGTATTCTAGTTTATGGTATCAGAATACCTGCTAAATACACTTTTATCTTCCCCTTCACTAGAAAAGTCATTGTTACCTGAAATATATTACTTTTGTTGGAGACAGATATTTTTCATTTTCAATAATTTATTACATATAAATCTTTGCTTATAACTTCATGAAGCCTTCAGGCTGGAGGCATTGTTGAAGAAGAGTTATAGAAGGCAATAATTTTTTATATGTTCCTAATAAATGGAACTAGGCCAGGTAAGGGTATAAAAAAAGTCAATCTGCAAGAAGCAAAGACGTGAAGCCAGTGGATTGCATTTGTGTTCTCATCTGAATAAGAAGCAGTGCAAACGCTACAGAGAGTTCAAGTCAGGTTTGTTGTGCATGTGGGTACATAAAAAAAAAAACAAACAACAAAACCTCAGTGAAAGGAGAATTCTTATTTGGGATGAGTTCTTTCTTTCTTTCCAGGAGCCCACGAAGGGGGTGTGTGTCAGGGGGTTGTGTCCCACTGCACTTTGGTTTTCTTGGGTTTCAGATACAGAACAACCCCTTAGATCTGAGTTTGCAGCTGAATTGGGGATGTCATTTTTCACCAAATACACTTGAAATTACATATTTCCTGACTATGTGAAGCTGATTTTCCTCATACAAACCCATGCACTGGGATGGTTTTCATGTTCAACCTCACCATGTGATGCCAGTGCCACCATTAAACCTGAACAGTCCCTGCTGAGTGGCAGAGCAGTCAGGATTATAGAGCTGGGGGGTATAAAATACAAATCAGATTCCATGTCCATATATTTGTATATTAAATAGCCCAAGGAGAACAGTAACAACAAAAATTCCCCCCTCAGGGCTTCTCCCCCTGTACCCCGGGCATCTTCTTGGCTGCTTCACCCAACACTTATGATCCTAAAAAAATTACAATTCTACTCTGACACCACCTTGGTGCTCTCAGAGCAGCAGGTAAGAGCCTGCAGTGCCTGTGCAGCTGTGTCAGAGGTAAAATCAGGGTCCCAGGGAGGGCACAAGCTCACCTGAACTGTGGTGCTGGTGCAAATACCCTGTGGGATGGCAAAAGCCAGTGCCCTGTCCTTGTCCTTCATGTCCCTGCCTGACCTGGGGAAGAGACTCAGCTCCTGTAAACCCTCCTGGCTGCCTTTGTCAGGGTTCACTCCCTGTTGTTGGTAGCACTTGGGGACGTGTCCCTGTTGCACCCAGTGCTGGCACTGTGTCAGTGTCACTGTCCTGTTTGTGCCTCCTGTGGTTCAGTGGCACCTGCACAGCACCTGCACAGCAGCAGAAATCCTGGTTTGTTTTTAGTGGGAACGCAAGGAGTTGAAAAATTCAGAATTCTTGCTATGGAATGGATGGTTTTCAGTGGAAATGATGGTTTTCAGGTTATTGGATACCCTGAGAAAAATATGTTTGTGCTAAAGAGGGTGAGCATCAGGGTCAGCCTTGGCACAAACACAACTAACTGGGAGCTGTGGGAGAGCTCAAGGCTCCTGGTGTTCAGGTATGGAAACAACACAGTAAAAAAATGAAAATAAAACTCCATCTGGATTATTTTTTTTTACAAAAAATAGCTCTTGCAAATCTAACAACTCCTAGGCAGAAACAGGGTGAGCAGGAGTGTGACCTTGCCCAGTGTGGGGATGTCTTGCCTGTCTGTGTCTCCCCAAGTCAGGGCTTTGCTGTTGGGAGCAATGCTCAGTCTGAGACACTACCTGAAGAGAAAGATTAATGTGTCAGCACTGGCTTAAGTTGTCAAGCACGTAATATTTCTTTTTTTCTAAAAAAGTAATTACTAGTGAAGTAAAGGATGGGTTTAGGCATCCAGAGGTTTGAACCGACATGAAGTATTTGGTGCTACTATTCTAGGAGGTGATTTATCCTGGTGGATCCAGAAGGCTGGGGCAATGAAAATATTTCTGGTTACTTTTACTGCTTACCATGCATAAAAATCCCTGAAAGAGAAGTATCTGAACCATCCTGAAGAGTAATACTGGAAAGAAACCTTCCTTGCAGTTTGTATTCATCATCTCACTCTCGTCGCTTTCTTTTTGTTACCTGGAAAATTCCAGTGCACCATGAATAATATTTACTGCTGAAACACCCCAACACTTTCAGTGTGTTTATAAAACCACAAGCTGCAGACCTGTGAATGAAGTGAACGTGAGATTATTTGGCTGATTCCCCATTGCACAATGATAGGTTTCCTTGCTGCGTGCCAGAACTAAATGATGATGTTTTAAGTCACGACTGCACCTTGGCAGCCTTTGAATTTGGATGTGCAGAGCTTTCCTTGAGGTAATATCAGAGCCTGGTAGCACAGAGCAGTAATTGATGGGACTGATCTGCCAGTGAACCCTGCAAGGTGGAAGAAGAATAGCAATGACTTGCAGGAGCTGCAGTAATGAGCCAGGCTGTGTTTTACTCTGCTTTTCTGGGTGTGTGCAGCTGCAGGTTGCTCAGACCAACTCTGTGCTGCACAGTGAAGGGCATCCTCATCTAACCCCAGAACTTCAGTTTTCATTCATTTCAAATAGATCTATAACCTGAGAGATTAATATGGGTGGTATAAATTCCCTTGTAAATACATTGTGCTAAAAAGAGGTTTTTTCTTTTTACTTTTCATAAATCTAACTTCTGAGCAAAATCCCTGTGGTATTTGGAGCGTTGCTTTTGTGTTGTTTCATACCAAGTTACAGGATGGTTTCTTGTATGTGACAAAGCAGGTTGCTTATCTTACTCAGGTGTTTAAAAGAAAGAAGAGTTTCCTTCTGCTAAACAGTTCTTGAACTAATAAAGTACAACCTGTTATGTATGGTTTAGTAATAATAGACTTATTTCTGAATTTACTGAAAGAACTCTCTGCAAATAGCTGGCTTCAAACACGGGCTGTAAAATGTCAGACTCGCATTCTCTAATTTTATTCCCTAGCCAATATATTTCAGATTTCAAATGATGCTTCTGCTTACTTCTTGATATAAAACACTTCACCTGAAAAGCACCTCTCCTTGGCAGGCACTGCTGAGGTGCTTCTGAGGAGCCTGATGCTCCAGGAGGTGCCTTCCAGCAGGGCTCACCTGGGCAGTGCTGATGTTTAGCTGAGAGTTCAGGGTTTTTCCAGTCTGGTGAATGTGGAGCTGTGGTGGGATATGTCAGAAAAAACACCCAAGTCTCGCAGGCCACGTTCAATGAGATGTTTTCTCGTGGCTTTTTCAGTTCTTATCAGTGAAAGTGCAGGAGAAAGTATGATGTGAAAGCAGAAAATTGAGGGGGATTGCTGAAATTGGTAACAGATGAGCTCCTCTCTCTGCACGTTGTGTATCACACCAATGATGGTTTGCACAGAGCTTTGGCAGTGTGAGAAAAGTGGATGTTTAATCCTTAATTTCCTTGGTTTTCCCCTGTCCTGTGCATGCACCTCCAGCCCCTGGCAGCAGTGCTAAGTTTGAATTTGTTTGTTTGTTAGAGTTAAGGGGAGGGGAAGGCCAGTTTGTGTTGCTGAAGATCAATGGCAGCACTTCCCACTGACTTCCATGGGGTGAGAAAACAGCACCCAGGCAATCAGGGCTGGGGGAAGGAGTGATGGGCCATTACTGTTTGGATCTGAGGGGAGGTGGGAGTTAAAAGGGTCATGAAGTTTATGCATTATTGACAGAATACCCATAATGACTCCTTAGGAGCTATTACACGGTGATATGTGAAGGCCTTAGTTGGGGATGGTTTAATTTATGAATCATTTCTGTGATGGATTGCCTGCTCTGTCAGCCTGGCTGCTGCACTAACTCGGGGTTCTTAATTCATGATTGGGAGATTTCATGCAAAGTAATTGCTGTACAACACCACTCCTCAGAATGAAATAATGTGGCTGCTTTCCCCCTCCCTCCTGCTGGTGAAAGCTTTTGTTCACACTCTGAGCAATGCCCCGTTTGTGAGGTATCATCTGGAAAAGCTTTGCAAGGGAGCAGCTCTGCTGGAGGAAGGAGTTCCTGAAGTGCCCAATGTTTTTGCACTTGCAGGTCTAATCTTTTCAAGTTTCGGCTTCGCTTCTGTCTAATGAAGTCTCATGTTCTCATGCTAATTCCGGCAGAGGGAACATATTGGAATTCTTCCTTGACAAATCCTCCAGAGGAATTCAGGACTTGGCTCTGAAATATCAAGGGTGAAATTTTAAAAGGTCTTTTTATTATTTTGGTGGTTTTCCTGTACAGCCTTCATTCCTGGAGTCTTCATTCAAGACTGTACAGGAAAATCCTCTTTCTCTTCTTACTGCAGAACAAAATTGCCCATGTGTTCTCTTCTAAGAAAAGTGAAACATTACTTTTACAAGCAGCACAGAAATGAGGGAACTCAGTTTTACAGCGTGGAGCCCCCAAAAAGTACAAATGAGTTTTGAAAAAATTAGACAAATTCTGTTCCCACCACACAACACTTGGATTCTGGGGCCCAGCTGCAAGTTTTGTTTCGGGAAATCTCAAAAGAATAGGAACAGGGTTTAGAAGGATGGAGCACCCCTCAGACAAGGAAAGGCTGGGAGAATTGGGGTGTCTGGAAAGGAAGATTTTGGAGTGACCCAGTTATGGCCTTACAGTACCTGAAGGGCGTACAGGAAAGATGGAGAGAAGTCCCTGTGGGACTCCCATCCTGCAGGGGCCTGGAGTCACAGGAGAAAGGGGGAATGGCTTCAGAATGAGGGAGGGCAGGTTTAGATGGCATATTGGGAAGAAATTTTTGCCTGTGAGGGGAGTAAGGCCCTGGCACAGGGTGCCCAGGGAAGCTGTGGCTGCCCCTGGAAGTGTCCAAGGCCAGGTTGGACAAGGCTTGGAGCAACCTGGGGTAGAGGAAGGTGTCCCTGCCCATGGCAGGAACTGTATGGGCTTTAAGGTCCCTTCCAACTCAGCCAATTTATGATTTTATAATTCCTCTTTCCCTCCTGATGTGTTGATTTCCCAGTCCTGAGGCAGCAGGATGCTGACCCAGGTCAGGCTCTGATCACCAAGGGCAGGCTGAGGACCCTCTCTGCTCACCTGCTTCCCCCTGTGAGCCCTTCCCAGCAGGGACTGCCCTTCCTGCAGGGTAAAGTCCTGTTCTCCAAGGCCTGGAGGAGCTCATCTCCCACACACAATAATGCAGGGCCATGCAGGGATGTTGGAGTCAGCCCCAGAATAAGAAGCTTGTTAATATGGTACATGCTTAATTTATTCTGCTCCTCAGGGGGTGAGTGGCGAGTCATTACTGAGCAAGAGCACAAACACAGAAATCCAAGGCATGGTTTTGATAGTTATTTTAAAAATCTTAATTCCTTCATTCTGCTTTCCTAATTCAAAGCAGGGATGGAATTGTACTATATTCTTCTGGGAAACTCAAAAACGGATTCCTCTGGGGGGAAAAAAATTCAAATTTGAATATAAAAATAACTCGAGTGATCCTTTTTCTTTCCATTAGTATGTTCTATTTTTGAAGTCTAGAGATGAAATCTTGTAAGATTTTTTTTTTTCTTCTTTTCCTTTCAAATAAATGGATGAATAACTTAAAAGTGCAGTCCCAGAAATCTTGTCAGAGGGTACAAACTCTTCTGCCTTGGACAAGATTGATGAGGTTAGCCTGACTGGCAAGTGTGCAGTTTACATGCTAATAGCAAGTAGGTTGTCTTGCAGGGAGAAAACACATTGCAAAGTAAGTGTGGAATGTTTATTAGTCCCAGCAAAGTGCAACAGAGACAGTACAGATGGCGCAGGAGGGATGTAGTGCAGGAAATATCAGGCACACGTGTTCTTGGCCAAAACCCCTTTGTTTTATCACTGGTCCGTGAGGCCTCAGTGCAGACAGACGTGGCCCCCATCATCCTCACCCCACGCTGGGCTCCAGGGGCTGCAGGCACTGCCCCAACAGCCCCATGGCTCCAGAAATCAAGGGTGGGTAAGACCTCGTAAGCAATCTCTAAGGCGACCCATACTTGGTTTCAGGGGCTGTGGGCGCTCGTCTCCGCCGGCTTCCCGTGCTCGCACAAAACCCAGGACTGAAGTTCTGCCCCTGCCCTGCTCCCAACAAAGCCTGGGGGCAAGGAAAAGTTGAATGGAGAGTGGTAAAGAGCCTTCTGCATTGGGAGATTCCAAGCTTTCCTTTCGCTGGTGGAGAGGGGAAGCAGGGAGGGTTGGAAACCTCACCGTCCTGTTTGTCACACGAGTCGTGAATTTGAGGGAGATGTTAAGGCACAGTGACTGGAAACAAGGTGAAGTTTATCCTACCCTGATGCTTCACAGCTGGTTTTTTTTGGTTTTTTTTTGTGGAAACAAGGTGAAGTTTATCCTATCCTGATGCTTCATAGCTGATACTTTTTTTTTTTTTCCTTTTTTTTCTTTTTTTTCTTTTTTTTGTGGAGAGCTCCTTGGTGTCGTTGGCTGCAGCTGCTTTGTTTCCTTCCCCATTTTATGGAGAAGGTCATGCAGTAGGACCTGTGGAGTAGGTCATAACCTACGACTTCCTAAACTCAAAATGTGATGAATTTATGTTACTGTAATCTTAGGATGTGGACAGGGAATCCCAGAGTTTTTTGGTTTTTTTTGCTGTACCTAAATATTTTCTCTAAATTTTCTTCCTGAAGAAGAGAAAATTCAATTGGTTTTCCTTTTAAGAATGCTGGTTTTATACAAGAAACTCATCAAAAATATCCTGTAGTAATGCCTGGTTGTCTTTACCTTCCAGTACCCAAACTTCATTTTATAAGTTTGTTGGACAAACCATTAAAGTTTTCATTTAGTTAAGTTTAAGTTTAGCAGAGCTAAAGATTTACTCACATCCCTATTTGCCAAATTACAGTGGGAATTTCCAACAAACTATTGGGGTGTTACCAACTGCAAATCAATCAAAAGAAAAGCTGGCAGGAAGCAGGGGGATTTTGTGATATTTAAAAGGGTTATTTTTCCCAGGGAATGTGGTTCTTATCCTTGTTAATATTTCTCCTGGTTGTGTATCTGATCATATTTGCCTGTGCAGGCAAATTATTCCAATATTTCTTGGATTTTGAATCCCTTGAAACTGGTGACAAATGTGGTGGACCAAGGAATCAGCACATTGCTAGAGAAAATCCACATTGTGTCTTTGGGTTTTGGTTTTTCCTCTGGGTACAGAGAAAAATATAAATCAAGAAAGGATGGACAAATAAAAGCATCTCTTATATGATCAGTTGTTAACAATAATCTCAAATAAAACAAGGCACCTGCTCTAAATATGCTTCAAAATTCACTATCAGTGGCTTTCCAAGCTCAAACACTTAGGAAATAGAGAAATAAGGAAAGCCTTAAATTGATGCTTCACTATAGGAACAAGAAAGCTCAAAAATTGGAAGACTCTAGCAAGATTTTTAAAAAATAAAGATATAAAATCACATCCCTGCATGCCATTTATCCACATGCTTCCTCATTTGCATACTGGAAGTCAAAATAACCTGCTCCCCAATCCTCTGAATAGGCTTTTCCAGACTCTTTCCTTTTTATTTTTTTTTTTTTCCTTAATTGCCCTATTTCCTTCTGGCATGTAACACAGGGTATTGACTTTTTTCTTACCTCATACTTGGGGTGTAATAGTTTTCAGAGACATGCTTTTCTAGAAATATAAAATTTTGGGTAGTATATTTTTAAAGCTGATTTACTGTTTTTCTTTTATTAGCTTAAGGGTTAGAAGCTTTGGACAGATTTTAAAGTGTTTGATCTTTTTTTTTTTTTTTCTTTCCTGTGAAGATGACAGTTCATGGCAATTAGTGAGCTTTATCTTTCTGGGTTTTCTGCAAAATAAGTATCTCTTTATGTGAAAATATAGTTTCACATTTTAAACAGGGGCCATTTCAGGAAAGGCCATACTAAAAAAAAAAAATTTGAAATGATGGTAATGATGAAAGATAATCCTTAAAAAAAAATCTAAACTCCATTCTCTCCTTTTTCTCAGTGCAGATTTCACAATTTATAGGGAGAGAGCCAGTGTAATATCTGGGATTTGTAAATCAAAGCAGGAGGTCAAGCAAGCTCAGAAGTGTGAATGGATGTTGGTCATGGAGAGGGCTCATAAGAAGGGAAAACGTTCTTATTTACAGAGGTCTTATTCTTCTTTTGTCTGTTGACATCTCTCTGTTTTCTCTTCAGAGCACACACCTGCTTTACAGAGATCTCATTTTGGGTGGCAGCAGGGTCCTGCTCTGGGTGCAGCTTCAGTGGCTCCAGAGCTGTTCCCAGACCTGGCACTGCTCCATAACAGCCACAGGGCAGGAGCTGCAGGGAGAGAGAGCCTTGGACACTCCCAAGCTGAGCATCTGAAAGTTCACTGCTTCAAATTCAGCAAGGGAAAAACTACTCTTTTTCTACTTAAAAATCAATTTTCTTCCAGTTCCCTGCTTTGCTTTGTCGTCCGACTGTCTTGGGCTTTCCTGTTGTGTTCTGTTGTACCTGGAACATTTCTTTGCTTATCTTTTGAGCCCCTTTCTCCCCCCTCTTTTGCACTTCCCCCTTTTTGTTTTCTGTGTGCTCAGCCCTCCCTGAATGTGTGCTGTTCCTGTTATCCCTCATCCAGGATAGCAGGACCAGAGTAGCTGTTCAGTAACAAGGCAACACCTCACGTCTTTTGGGTGTGGATAAATGACATTACATCAACAGCTGCTGGTGTCTGTGGAACCTAAGGAGCATGGTTAATCTGGGACACATCTCAAAGTGGCAGAGGTATTACTCTCTCTTAAAAAAAATTTGACTGTGCTGGAGAATTATTTGTCAGAATTAATCCCGTTCCCTTTTCCCGGTGAAAAGGGGGGAAATTCTCTGTCTTGCCTCTTTGGAAAGCATTTAACTATTCAATTAGCAAGTTCATCTGGAAGCATGTGAAAAAAGACACAGAAATCCTCCTGGGCATGCTGTATGAATACCAATGTATTAATTAAAATCTACCTAAACATGTCAGTATTGTGCAGTTAGAGCCATATCACGGGGCCATCTTTTATCACAAAGTCCCACTGCACACAGACAGCATTAAGTGTTTATCTTTTAAAAAAGGACTTTATTTCTGGGATATATGTGTGTAAAATTTCTGAAGGCTCCTGGGTTTATAAGAATGTCTCATTTCTGCAAAGAACCATATTGTCATTCCAGCAGGGAGTTCTGCCCTGGAAAGGCAGAGTCTGTTTGGGTTTGTCCCTCTGGTCCCCCTTCTTTGTTTAAACTACGAAACAACACAATGTAAACACACGGTTTGGAATAGCCAAACCCAAATGTAATCTATTAATCTTGTTGCTCTGGGCTTAGGTTTTTTGAAAGGCTCTGGAGTGCATGTTCCCAGGCCCCTCGGACTTTGTTCTGAATCAGCAAATCTGCCCCTTCCTCCTCCCTCACTGCAATGTTCTGCTCCACCAGGCTCAGGTCTTCTTGTCACCTTGTCTGCTTCCCTTCCACTTTCTTTTACTTATTCTGTTCTTTTTAATTATCCTCCCTTTTTCTCTGGGGAACTTCCTACTCAGCTTCTAAAAAATTGCTATTTTGGGACCCCAAATCCATGTGAACTTAGAGCTAGAACAGATGCTCGTGCTTTGGAGTCCGTATTTCCCCTGACCACTATTATGAAAAAGACTAAAAAAGACTAAAAGCCAGGATTTCCCTGCTGGCTAGTGGCAGGAATCCAGGAGGAGGATTTTTTTGGGGGGGAAAATTAGCAGCTACTTCAAGGCTCATGCTAAATTCCAGGGGTAGGAGACCTCACATAATACTCTCAGCTGTGGGCTGAAATCGGGTGCTGTGCTGGAAAATATTTAAAACGTGCTGGATTTTATATTAATTCAATATTAATATGTGCTGAAGGTGTTTCAAAAGATGTATGGGCCTGGCACGTAGGGACATGGTTTAGTGGTGAGCTTGGCAGTGCTGGGTTAAAGGTTGGACTTGATGAGCTGAGAGGTCTTTCCCAACCCAAGAAGTGATGATTCTGTGGAAATCCAGGACACACATTCAGCCACCAGTGCCTGTAGCCAGTGCCACATCCCTTTGCTCCTTTGTCCCTTTGTGCAGGGGACAGGGAGCAGGGCACAGGTACAGGTGTTTCACCTGTCAAGGATGCTGCTGCCTCACCACTCTCCCTTTAAGCCCTTTGTGCCTTCTGTGTTGCTTTACAAAGTTCATAAAGTTTTCCCATTCCATTTGCTGTTGCTAGGTGCTGGTTTTTTTTTTTTTTTTTTTTTTCCATTGTGCTTGTTATGAAGAAGCCTTCAGCAGGCTAAGAATATTTTATAAGGTTAGAAAATGGTGTTAAATGTTAATTAGCAGTTGCATAATCCCAGGTGGCATCCTTTCACATGCACTCGTCAATTTTTAATGAGTGTCACTCGTGCACATCAAACTCAAAATTAGCTTTCTTTCCCAAGTACTCTGTTTGATTTTCACACTCACTTCCCCTCCCCTTCTCCTTTGATGTTACTGACACAATATATCATGCTGGCATTTGCTTTGGTTTCATCTCCAATGCATATTGTCATGTAGCTAGTTAGTTATCTGCAACATAGACACACACTCCTACCCGCAGGAGCGCCCTTCAGAGAGGCACAGGATGAAGCTTGACTTTTATTTTTCCCTTCTTAGGCGTAGCCTCTTGTAACTGCAATAAGGGAAACCTGATGCAAAGGCATTTGGGGGTTTTGATCTGAGAATTCTGAGTGCTGAAGCTGCTCTCTGAGCTTAGCTGGAGGTGCCTCTCACTGATCTGCCTTGCATCTGGGAGTAGTTCATCCAAATTAAAAATTGGAGCCAAAAAAAAAGATCTCTGTGTACCCTGGAAATTTATCACCAGCTAAACCACTAAAAAGTGTTGTACTTCCATCTATCTGCTAACTGGTGGGATAATTCCCCACTTTATCAGTGCATTGTGCTGCTATAGAAGCATGACTGCTCAGAGGTGGAAAGGAGATTTTTTTATCCCCAAAACCACCACCAGCCCAGTACAGGAATGCCCTCAGTGAGGTGCTTTGGTTTCTCAAAGGGGTCAGGAGTGGCAGTGCCCAAGCCCAGTGCTGGTTTGCAGCAGGTGGAATAGTGTAGGTGAAATAACCTGGTTACTGCTGCTCCCAGGGGGGAGCTGAGCAAGCTGGGGTGGGAGAGATGCCCGAAGAGCTGGGCTGGGAGGAGGTGCACAGCCAGGCTGAGATGATCCCAGCTCCTCTGGAGTCCATCTCTGGGCTCTCTCAGTGTAGCAGAGCTGGAAACTCAAATCTCTTTGATGGCTTCACAGTAAATAATGGGCCAGTGGAACAGGAGCCCAGATAAGTGAGTTTTCACTGCTGATCATTCCCATTAGTCTTGCTTGTTAAAAGCAAAACTCCACCCCCCTCCCCTTCCCCCAACAGCACAGCTTGTTGGCCCTTAGCTTCTGATTTGATCATGGAAGTAATTTCACTTTGGTCTGCATTTTGCTTTGATTTTTATTTGTTAAGGAAAGAGTTCTTCTCAGCATCGGGATGATTTTGTTTTGTTAAATGGAGTTGTTAGCTCACTTGGCAGGAGGCTCTGTACAGACTTTGCTTTGATTTCCCCTAAGAATACCATGTGTTTGTAAAATATTGGCTTCTTGACACCATAGTGCCAATGACCTCTCTTTCCAATGAACAAACTCAGCTTTAAATTATTTTTATTAATCAAGATTTTATCTCTTAGCAGAGATTGACAGTTTTCCAAAATCTTTTTGACAGCTACTGTTACATGCAAGAGGTGAACCAGAATTAATGATCAAGGGTTAGGGGGGCCTGATTCCTGCTGTTACTTCCCAAAATGTAAATGGGGGGAAAGCTTGCTGATCCTCCTGTGCTTACACCAGCACAAATGAGATTAGAACCCAGTCGTGTATCCAGGAAAATGAAAATGTCACGGCAATGACTGGTGTCCAACTTGTGGAATAAACAGATCAAGCAGGAGTAATTGCGTTTCTCTTTCCCCCTCTCTGCACACAGATACTTTTCACTGTCCTTTGATGATCTCTGCAGAAAATATAGATGATAAGAAAGATTTCCACACCCTCTGCTAGTTTGCAAGAGTAACGTAGCCACTTAGAGAGAAGAAAGTAGCAAGATAATACACAAGGTGTTGAAGTGCCAAAATATCAGTGTATTTTCTGAAAGCTTAAAACTTAAAATGTGGGGTTTGTTGTTTTAATTTTTTTTTTTAAACTTACAGTAGCAAAGAGGAAAAGAAAATCCTGTTTGGTTTTTCTGGTTTGGGTTTTTGGTGTGTTTTTTTTCTCCAAAAAGAGAAGCTCCAGTCCTGGACAGACCCCAGTGTTGGTACTGTCCAAGGAGGCAGCAGGGATAAATCAAATGGTGCCACTCTGCCAAGTCCCTCAACGCTGTCCTCCAGTGCAAGCAAAGACACAAAACACTCAGATGTGCCCACTGAAGCATATTGTGCTTTCATCTTGGAGCTCTTACTGCACACGAGTCTTAAAAGATACCTCTAATATCAATTAACCTGCTTTTGATCCTTTGTGACAAAAGGCAAGCTGTTGTGATGGGAATCCAGCCTGGAACTTGCATCTGCTCCAGACCCATCTGGAAACTCAAGTGCAGTGGATGACTCGAGGAGAGAAACGATCACAGAGGTTTTTTTCCCAGTCTGGATCAGAAGCTGGATGTTGGAAATGTCACCAGGTAGTTTGCTGTGGTGGGATGTGGAACCCCAGTGGAGTTTCCTAAAAGCTCTGACCAGGGTGCAGCACTTCTTAGGGACTGATTTTGGGTTTGTTTGGACTCCCCCTCTCACCCTTCAGGCTTTCATCCTTTCCTTTCAAGAGCTTTGGACTGTCCATTGAAGCTTTGAAGAGCTAGGTACCATTAAAGGGGATGTGGTTTTCAGGCTATTTTTGTTGGCACACTATCAGACAAATTATCAGTTGCTTCTGGAAGATCTCCAGTCATTTCGTGTGCATTTGTGACCAAGCATGCACTGCCAGGCATTTTCCTCCTGAAAGCAGCTTATCCTTCTGTGCCTGCTAAGCCTTGTGCATCAGCCTTAAAATGCTGCCTGAAGAGCCTGGGGAAAGCAGCAGAAAGGTGCTCTCAGTGCATTACTTCATGTCCTGTTTCCTGACTCATGATTAGGTATTTTTCAACACACAGACTTTAATAAGTGAAACCTATTCATTTGGAGGGCAGGGGTTTTTCTTTTCTCTCCCTCCTTGCCTTTGAATTATGCTTTACTTAATGTAAGATACCCTGCTTTCCAAGAGACAGAAAATTGGTTGCTTCTGCCAATTTTTGGAGTTACAAACCATTGCTTAAACTTTATGATGGCATTAATCCCAGCGTATAGATTGTTACTGTGCTTAAGGACTGTCTTATCAGCTTTAACAGCCCTTGGAGTTGCTTCAGGCCATTAAGCAACAAATTGTCTGTAAAGAAATAATTTGTTGCATTTCTCCTACCTTGTTTTATAAGGAAAGGTATTATATTTAATGTTATGCTTGCCTGGGTTCAGTTGTCACTCCCAGACAATGCCACCAGCTCTTCAGTCTGTGTAACAGGCCAGTTATTCCCTCTCTGGGGAATAAACCCTGGAGAAGGTGACGTGGATTTTAAAGTATTTTGGAATAATGGCAGAGTTTGCTCGTTGAAATTGTGAGTCCAGCACTCCCATGAAATCTCTGTTCTTGTGGTTGGGTTTGTTTTTTAGCCCGTGAGAGGCACAGGCAGACTTTTGATCACCCATTGGCATGTCAGTGTTGAGTTTTATGAACGCCCATGCTGGCTTACAGAAATTTGTGACAGGAGAGGGATGTCTGAAGACAAGATTGCTGCAGAAATTTAATTATGGAATAAAATTATTAAATAAAATTAGAGATATGTGATAAAACTAGAGTATGGCCCTGTTTCAGATGAAGACTATGGAGATGTTTCTTGTCATCTTCTCACTTGCATTGTGTTAAATCCTATTAAATCAAACTCTAATTGACTCTCAGCTTGTTCTTGCTGGGTTTTGTTCTCCATGCTTACAGCTTGTTTTGCCAAAGAGAGGTATAAGGGCTTTTTCAGCCTTCATAAGTTTCATTTTAGTTTAAAGGAGGAGGAAGCAAAGGCAAAAATTCTCAAGGCACAAGAGGATGAGCAGAACTTGCTTAGCAGCAGCAACATTGACTCTCTGTGTGTGCTATTGACAGCAAGGTCCCTCCTGCACATGAAAAACATTCCTGTCTCCATCCAGGCACTAGTGGAGCAAACACACTTCTCTTCAGCCAGGCCTCACTCAGTTTTTCTCGATTCCTTCTGTTGGTTCATTGGAAAGAATTCAGTTTTTCTGGAAATGGGCTGAGAAATGCCTCAAGTGCATCCCTGAGGAAGGGTTGGGAGTAATGAACAATTACACTGCACTGCATCAAGGATCCACCTGGAGCTGGAGATCACAGGAGTGGAAAATGCTGTGAGAAAAGGTAGGAAACGTGTTTGATGGTTCTTTCCTTTTTCCTGGACCATCTCCTAGTCCGGCTCCATTTGAAACAAAGGCTGGATTCCAGCCACGCCTGGTGCTCTGCTCCAGACAGGTGTTAGCATTTCACAGTTACTGATTTGGGCAGGGTGATTTAAAAACCTCTTAAAAGCCTTTTTTTTTTCCTTCTGCCCTTAGACTGGAGGAGCCAGCAAACCCAAGGACAGTGCTGTAGGGAAAGCTTTGGGTGAGTGAACTCCATTGATTTTGATGGAGAACTCCATTGATTGTGATGGAGCCACACTGACTGACACCACCCAAGGAATCTGCCTGAAATGAGAGGTGGATTGGATTTTTTTTTTCCTTATTACTTAGGGAATTGGGAGGGCTTTACATTCTAGCTAGCCCAGAAATGTGTGAATTTGTTGGAAGCTTTTGGTGACACAGGGAACAACAAGGATGTAATTTGGCTCTGTGGAACTTTCAAGCAGGAAAGTGGGAAACTGAGAGAGGTTTGATTTTCCTTTTAGAGGAATGTAAATCAGAAATAAGCACTGAAATCAGTGAGCTACACAAATGTAAAAAAATGGAGAAAGCTAAAAGCAAGTCTGTCCCATTAGCATTTTACTTGTAAGCTCAATGCATCTGATAAAAAAATCATTTAGAAATAATAAACATGCCATTTCTGCAGTCACATTTCAGAGCAGAACCACACTTCGAGGGCTATAATTGTGACCTACATTTTGAATTATTTGATAAGGCTGACCCCCCATGATGATCTCAAATTAAAATCTTATAAATTACCACTTTCTGGCAAATAGGCTTGCTGTTATCATTTCACTCTGACATTTATTCTTTGCTATGGGTCACTGCTTTATTACTGTAAGAGCTTTTGGCCAAGTGCTGTTCCCAAAGCATAGAAAAGACGTTAAAGGTTAATTTCTTGCAAACTGTGAGAAAATGTTATGTCTCATTCATTTAGACTTGCCTTACTGAATTTGCATTCTTTTTATAGTATGTGTATTAGTATGTAGCTAAAATCCCTCACAGCAAATCAACCAATAAATTGCACTGAATTGCAGTGCAGTAATGAATTGCTTGTCATTTGGTTTCTAACAACAATAACAAGAGGGTTTTTTATGCTCTTGGCCAGACAATTGATATATTCTCTGCTGGTGTAGCTCTGGAGTCTTTGGAGCTCTGCCTGCAGAGAGCTTGGCCCAAAAGCTGCAAGTGCCATAAAAGTCCATTGTCATGTCTTCATCTGAGCCTGCCTGGGGCTGTAGCTTTGCTATAAAAAATTATGATGATGGGAGCTCGTGTTTGGTTCCACTTGTTTGGTTCCACTCCTCACTGGGTATTCAAATGGGCAGGCAATTCCCCTGGAAATCAGCAGCTCAACCTCAAAGGTAAAACCATTCCTGGTTGGCCAACACAAGAGCAGATGGGCTCATTCCCCCCCAGGAAGAGCCCTGTGAAGTGTTTGTTCTGCATGTAAACAAGATTCATTTGGGATTTTGACATGGGGGCTGTGGATGGAGGACTGGCTGGGATTTGTCAGACCTGCCTTTCAGGTGCTGACGAGGCCAGAAGGCAGCAGGAGCGAGCTGAATGTGCAGTTGCCTTCTGAATGCAGTGTGCTCTTTGTCAGGGTTTCTCTTCAAGGTATTCATGTGGCCCTTCCCAGTGGGAGATGCTGTGCAGGGAGCTGTTAATTGTCTCCACACTCAGCTGGTACCAGGGAGGAGCTGAATGGCTGTGAGACCTTCCTGTTGCCTGTGCAAACACTCCCCTGGGGGATTGAAGGTGTCCTTAGAAAACACGGGTGTCTTGGGTTATGGAACCAAAAGTGTGCATTCTATTTCATCTGCTGAAAGCAGCTGGGGAGATGTTTTTCTTTATCTCTTGTAACTCTGGGAGGAGGGGATGCCTTTTGATAATGGGCCAGCTGTTAAAACCAGGTGGGGCAGCGTTTATCTCTTTTCACAATGGGCCATTAAGACTCCCCAAGCTGTTCTCCTCCCCAAAGCAGTACATCCACAGTATCCTTCCCAAACTATACCCTCCCCAAAGCAGTACATCCACATTCCATTGTGAGATGCTCCACCCAGTGGGGGGGAGCCAACCATTCCTACCTGGATAAAACTGAGACACAGGAACACAAGGTATCTGGCTTCACTTGCTTCCTGGGGGAAGACTGACCCCCTTCTCACCATCACTGGCCCCTTTTCTACAGGATCATCTCTGCCCCAACAGAACCACATCTGCCATTCCAGGAGAACTCACTTTGGGACTGCTCCCAATACCCTGACCAACAGAATGTCAGGTTGTACCTCTGACTGTCTCAGGGTTTTCCAGGATTGCTTGTTTGTTTGTTTGTTTGGGTGGGTGGTTTTGTTTTCTACTACATTTGTATTGTTAATATTCCTAGTAAAGAACTGTTACTCCTATTTCCAAATCTTTGCCTGAAAGCCCTTAATTGCAAAATTATAATTTGGCAGGGGTGAGGGGTTTACATTCCCCATTCTAAGGGAAACTCCAGCTTTCCCTGGCAGATACCTGTCTTTCCAAACCAAGACAACGGGGTACAGCAAAGGGGTGACAACGATGAGGGCACCCACGCACACCTGGATCCTTCTGTGCTCCTCAGAGGAGTTTGGCTCTGAGGAGGAGGAGGAGGGAAACACTGACACAGCTTTTTACCAGACAGAAATGATTAAAAAATGAATCATGGTTCTACACCGTGTGAGCCATCACTGGCAGCTCCCTGAAGAAGTAGGTTAATAAAGTTGTGGCCTCATTAAGCCACAGATCTTGTTTGTCTCCTTTGCCTGTTGGAGACTGACACCTGCCAGACTTTGCTGTGGCACCAGGACAGTGCAGGCAGGAGAGGAGAGTGGAACTGAGTGTTCCACTTCTGCCTTGGCTGTTGACCTGCATTAGCCAGTTTGTTGTTTGCTGGTTGGGTTTGCATGCAGCTCCTGCTCAGCATCAGGAAACATCTGTGGGATGCCTCCCAAGGCTTTTGTCATTACTGCACCGTCTAGCCCTCCTTCTCCCCAGTTATTTTGGCATTCGTGCAGTCTCCCTCTGCTGCCAAGTTTGGAGGCTTCAGCAAAGAGCAAATTACATGTGTAACCTGCCTGTAAGGAAAAAGCTGTGTATCATAAAGGCACTGCTTCCCTTTGCACTGCATGACTCACTGGTGCAGTCAGGGGAGGATGAGCTGTGCTAGGATCATGCAAGGTTTGCTTCGTGCCAGCTTCGAGTTACTCATAATTGTGGGTTCTCAGGGAGGCTCTCCCTGTGCCTGATACCAGTGGGTGGTTGCTGCCCACTCCAGGTTTGATCCTGCTGGTGGCTGGGGTTGATTCCCAGTGAGTTTTGCAGCAGTTCAGTACCAGAAATGGAATTAGTGCCTCATTCCTGGCCCTGAATGAGGTTCTCATGCAGGATAAAACCAGTGAAATGTTCTCTCTCAAGCTGTATTGTGCTGTGCTGATGCACAACAGGGAGCACAGACACAATATGTGAGATTTACATCCTACTCTTTCATGGCTTCCCTCGGGTTAAGATAAGAATTGGAGCTTTACGTGTGTCCCTATTTTAACCATAAAATAAATCTGACCTTATGAGATTTTATTTTCTTCAGTGTGTAAGCATATTGTGTCTATGCCTTCGTTCTGACTTGGAGTTTTGAGTTAAGCTCTCTGATAGTTGTCAGTGAAGGATGTAGAACCATGGTTATGAAATTCAATAAGCCATTGATATGATTATAATAGCCTCAGCAAATAGCTGTGACACTCAGCCCTCACAGAGCTCATTTTTTCACTCTCATTCTTGCCTAAAGAAGTGCTAATGAGAACATTTTGGAGTGACTTCTATAACTTTTCTCTGCTTTCTTGTATGAGACTTGGAGGTTTAGTTTGGATTTGTAAGACAGCTTTTTTTTTATGATTTTTTTTTTTTTTAACGGTGGATCATCAGGGACTGCAAGGAAAAAAATGATAGAAACATGTTGGAGATGAAAATAGATCAGTATTTGGCACTTTGTGCTGCTTAATTAGGAAAACATTTAGTTCCTTTTAATTTAATTATTTGGTTGATGTAAAGAACTGTAAGGATTTTTCCATTAAAGATCTCATTGTGCATCAATATTCACATTGATTTTAGGCAGAGTTTGAGATCATGCACATTTTTTTTTCCAATGCATTCCTGGTGCAGATCCACAAATTGTTGTGTCTGTGCCAGTCTAATTGACAAAGGGGTCACCTGTTGGCACCTTCTGACTCCAGGAGATCCAGGTGGGTCAGGCATTTCCTTAAACTGTCTGAAGAGCTCAGCAGCTGAGAGGGGAAATACATTTGGTGATGGATCATCCAGTCCTAGTGCCATCTACAAACTGTGTTAAAGAATAATCAAAGAAAGTGCCTTGAGCTTAGAATTTTATCACTTTGATGACAAAATTATCAGTGCATGCTGAGTTGCCCGTGTCAGTTGTGTCAACTCTAAATTGGGAACTCGCTCTGTTTAAGTGGCAATAGCAAATAATCCCCTTTTTTTTAACCTTAGTGGTAATTAAATCTTTATCTGATTTAATTTCGATTGTTTTAAAGCTTTATCATCTAATGATTAATGCAAATTAACCAATTCAATTTTTTCACTGCTGAGGGGATACACAGTTGCCTTACATCTGGAAGAATTTGGGTTTCTTTATCTTCCTGCAGTCCTCAGCCCAAACTTGCCATAAGAGAAAAACTGTTTGGATTTAATTTTAGAAACAAATAAAGAATTGAAAACCCCATTCAGCTCCTTTAAAAAGTAAAAATAATTGATAAAGGATACAGACTGAAAACTGGTTTGTCATTGAGTTGTACGTTGGGAAGAAATTACTATTATTTTTTTTTTTTTTTAAGAAATGAAATGTGGTCCTTTCAAGACCTTAAGCCAGGAGAAAGAGGGTTTTCTCTGTGCTGTAGAAGTCAGGCTGGTGACAATTGTCAGCTGAGTGAATTAAGGAGAATAATGAGTGTCTCCCCTCACTCTGTTCTGCTGCCTTGCTCTCCAGCTGCTCTCAGCCCCTCACTGGGGATGTCTATTACCTGTTTCATTGATAGCAAGCTGTATGAATTTGTCCTCTAGGGTAAACACATTTCTGTTTTAAAGGGTGCAGAAATTGTGCCAAGTTACAGCTAAGTGATCAAAATGTGCTCCCAGCTCTTGGTGTAGTTTTTGGCTCATTGATTTGGTCTGTGGTTGGCTACAGTAGATTTAGAACCAGACAAGTGAGGCAGTGGAAAATAAGGGAATATCCTACAGTGGCATGGCCTGGCCAGATGATGCAACAGGTTTGGTTTTTGTTGGTTTTTTTTTTTTTGTTTGGTTTTGTTTGTTTGTTTGTTTGTTTTCTGCTGTAAATCCTGGCATTGTACAAGTTTAAATTAAAAGGGAGATTTCAATTTACATGTTAAGTAGTGAGGATATGATGTGTAACTTCAATATAAAAAGGCAGAAATACAGTGTTATATGTGAGTATTCAGTGCTAGGGCTCCTGAGATGTTTGCCTAGGTTATTATTCTTCTAAGTTTAAATATACAGTAATACTTTTGGAAAATCACTTGTACAGACATGCTATTTCTCTTTGGGTAATGATGATTTACCACCTTTTATTTTATCTTTTGGATGTCCAGGATAGTAGCACTGGCACACTGAAATGAAATCACATTTCTTATAACCTCTTTCATTCCCTTTAACAGCATTTGACAAGACAAAGAGCAGTACTACAAAACACCCATATGTCCTTAGGAGAATATTATGAAACTAATGAGGCACATTTCAATAACTTCAGTCACGTACTCAGAGGAGGCAGAAGCAATATATTGACTGGTGAAGTACTTATATAAGGAAAAAAATTGGCATTTACTGTGTCACGAGGACTTTATGACCATTTTATGGAGATTTCTGGACCCTGAGATTTAATAATCTTTTTGATTTGTCACTCCAGCGGAATGACTGTGCTCATGAATTTACTCCAAATAAAATTTTTCTAATCATCCTTGGGAAAATTAGAAATATATGGCAGATTAAGGAAGCAGCCATTCATCTGCTGGGTTAAACGTACTAACATGAACTTAACAAGCGATGTCGTCTTTTAACACATGCAAAGGACCAAATTATCTGCTGAAAGACTGACATTATGTAAATGTAACATTTGCTGGACCTCTAAACCCTGTGATTAAATTACTGTCTAAATTATTCTGCAATATGAATGTCGCCTGCAAAAAGAAAAGCTGTAAAAGAAATGCCTGTGACATCTTCTGGGTTTGCAGTATTTTCCATAATGAGCGTTTGAGATGAAGGGTTTGTGTGTACAGCTCAACATCTTAATGAAATAAGGAGAAGGAAAGGGGAGGATGTGACGTGAGGAAAAGTTACTCTGCCAAGAGGTAAATTTATCCTGGGGTTTCCACAAGAATTTGTGAGCAGAAGAAGCATGGCTCAATTAAGAGGGGAATTTAATCCACAAATCAAAACTTGTCACCGGAGAGATGCTTACCCCACCTTCCCCTGTGGATGTGTTGGGTGATCAGTGGCAGGTAATCTGTTCTCACTTAGTACTGTGAGAGTGACACATCTGTAAAACAGCAAAAAAAAAAAAAAAAAAAAAAAAAAAAAAAAAAAAAAAAAAAAAGGGAAGAGTGTGCTGAGACTCTGGTATTGCAAGTAATTATGGCCCTGAAAGGCTGCGTGCAAATTGTTCCCTGCAAAAAGCCAGAATAACCCATCAGTTAACTTGCACTGTATCATTAACTCATGTAAATTGTCTTAACTCATATTTCACTCATTCAAAAAAATTAGGATCTAGCAGAACAAATGTGCTTCAGCAAATGGAGGAATTGAATGTTCTGTTAATTGGCTACTTTGGAAGCTGTGACAGCAACAGAGAGGGGCTGCACTTCACCCCCCTGGCACAGCTGTGAGGTGGAATTACTGACAGCCCTTTTTGGGTTACCTGGCACCAGAGTCCACAATGATGAGAGCCAACACTGCCCTGGAAACCCATAAAGGCCAGGGGTTTGCTCCTTCAGCATCTCCAGGAAACCCCAGGTGGGAATCCAGCACAGAGGGAAAGCTGCAAAACTGAGATGCTCAGAGAAAGCCCTCGATATCCACCTTCACTGGCAGCACAGGATTTCTGTAAAGCTCAGATTTATTTCTTTGGTGTAGCTTTTGCTCTTTGGTGGGGACCTTTTGCTTTCTCCTCTCTGTGTCTCTCTCTCAGGGGAAGGATTTGGGGAGGACAGGGGAGGCTGTGGGAGGGAAGGGCAGCTCTGAGACCTGGGACAGGGAACATGCCTGCTCCCCTCTAATTGGTAAATATCTAACAATAGAAGAAAGGAGACAAATTTATGTTTATTTAGCTAAGGTGGGCTGTTACATTTATGGGTTTAGAGTGGTTGGTTTGAGCTTGCACTAAGGATGACTGACAGGGCAGTGGGGGAGAAAAGACAGAATATTAACAAACCAGTATCAAGCTGGTTTTGTGTTTTCAGGTTTTGCCAACCAAGTGAAACATCCAGAACAGACTATCTCCACAAAAGTGTCCTGTAGTTTGCAAGACACCTTGTTTTATTTCTGCTGCTAGCTTTCCTTCCCTCCCTCTCTTCCTTAAAACAGGCACTGCAAATTTTCCTTTAGCCCATAACATTAACCCCTTCCTACGGAGTTTTTTTTGCATATTTATTCACAGGTCTTTATTAGAGAAGACAGTCAGTGTGACTGCCTGATTAATGTATGACAGTGCTGGTTAATGTCAGAGACTCAGCAAATTGGTCTTGGGGGTTCCTTTTTCACATGGACTTTACATTTCTGATCAGTTTTGCCTCAAGGTTTGTTGTCACCCTGAGGGAAGCTGCTCCAGATCTCCATCACCCTCAGTGACTTTATAATGGAGAAGGCAGGTTCCAACACATGGATGTCCCTCCTTGTTTTGTCAGCAGCTTGGTGGGGCTTCTTGGTTCCTTTTATGAGCACTTGTGGTTGTAATGATCAGAAAATGCAGTGTGAGCACTCTGCCTGCAATGTGTTACCTTTCCTCTCAGTGCTGTTTTCCTGAGAGCCTTGTCCACTCCTTGTCTCGTGTGCCAAATCCTGTAACAGATGAAGCAGTTCTGTGTTCCAGGCAAGACCATTTCATTCAGATTCTGAGGAAATCAGATCTTTCTGGAATAGTTCATGTTTCCATGAGCCAGGCAATCGTGGTGCTATTTCCAGATGGAGCAGATCTCTCTCATTCCCACACACAAGAAAACTCACCTCGTCTCCCCATCCCCTTTCTGTGATTTTGTACAGTGAAATCAGGATGGAAAAGGGATTAATTTGTGTGATTTTGTAGTGATGGTACCTGTTGCAGTGTGAACTGCCTCTCAGAGGGGTGTGATGGTTTATTTATTTTTGCTAAAAAAATATTTTTTTTTTGCAAAAGGAGCCTGCAGTTGTACTTCTGGTTTCCCTTCATCCAAACCTTGCTGGGGTGTGGGGAGAAAAGCAGGAAAAAAAAAAAAAAGAATAATAAATGTAATAATAATTACAGTCATAGAAGAAACCTTCTAAACTGACCCACCTCCCCAAACCATTTACAGATTCAACCCGAATGACATCTTAATGTTGAAATTTTCTTTTTATTTATGTCTCTTTCTCACTGGCCCTTACTAATGTAGCCTGGCCCCTACTCAGCTGGGAGAGGACTCTGCAGAGGGACCTAATTTCCTCTTTTGAAGTGGAAATATTATTTTCTGTGCAACTGTACCAGAGTTACCTGCAGGGTTTGCTTCACCTTTTGTTTGAAAAGGAAATAATTGGAGGTTTTCTCTCTCCATTCCTTCTTCCTGTTTGGTCAGTGCCCCATAAATAGATATGAAAACAGCCCCTGATCTGAGCAGTTCAGTTTGTAATTGAAAATACGAGGAAAATAGGAAAGCACAGAAATCAGTGGTATGTGTACTCCTTGATTTTTTTAATTCACATTCTGAAGTAAATTAGTTGCAAAGGTAAATAGCTGAGTTTAAATGCTTTGAGGACGAGGGCTGGTCTATATTTATCTCTGAAAGATATATTGCTTTTATTTATCCCATAATCCCTGGTATCTGAGAGTTTTGGCCACATCTGGCACAAGCACAAGTAGCACTTCAATTTCTTGCCATCCACCTTAAATTACCCCAGGTTTACACTTGTGTAACTACAAACTGAACTTTTTCATTAATTTTTCAGCATTAAAAAGAAAAAGTAGGCTAAACTTCAGCTGTTGTAGATGAAGTATTTAGAATAATTTCCCAAAGCCCTTCATAAATGTGACATTGATTCATTGATATACAGACCATTAGCAGTTAGTCTCCTCTGTTCATCTATCATTTCAATTATCTCTAGACTTCCCCAGGGTCTTTGACAAATGGGAGACAATTTGCATTTTGTACATTAATGACCTTGGTGGAATTTGTAATTTTATTCCCCCCATCTTATAATTATACTTCAGCATTGGAGGGGACAATCCCACAAAACTACACTGGTCCAGTTTTTAATTTAATTGGTAGCGTGGGACTGTCGAGGTGAAGGGAAAGGAAGAAATAACAAAAAAAAAAAGTTTAGAAGTATTTTGTACCTTGTGAAGAGCTTTCACCTGCAGATGAAGCAGATTGTTGGAAGTTAAGCCTGAGGTCTGTTTTACAGGGGAATGTTGCCTCTCTGGGTCGCAGGCTTAGGGGAGCAGTTAAGAACACAGCTTAAACCTTGGCCTAAGGAGATTTGTTGGTCTTCTCGCAAACCAACTGATTTCTTCTTGGGAAAGCTGTCTTTTGGTTCCTTTGATAATGCACAGAAAAGAGAAAGAAGGAAAAGGAGCTGTGTTTTAGGATGGGCATTTCAGAGGTCTATGGCAAAGCTGGGTGCTCAAGAATCTTAACAATTTCCATTAATAATTTTGGGTTGTCTACTACTAACAAATTCTTAGCTTTACGTTCCTTAGAAGTGTTCCTGTTAAGTTAAACTATTAATTTCCTCCTCCCCCATCTCTGAGCCTCTGGCCTTTTGCCCTCGTGGTGTAATCACCAGGTTTTTTAGCATTACCTGTGTTGGCCGCTTTTCACACCTTCCCTGTGTTTAAAACATAAATATGGAGAAATATTCATACATTAGCCACACTTTTCACTGATTGTTAATGGCCATAATGCAGGTATCCTGGAGAAGGAATACAAGTGTTTAACAAAGAAGTGTTTAGCAAAATTAAGAGGTAGAAGTATCTAGTAAAATGAATAATTTTACACGCCTGGGTGGGCCAAAGAAGGAGGCGGTGCAGTGTGGGCAGAAAAAGTGAAATAAGTAACTGAAGTATCCTGTAATTGAGGAATAGTTTATGGTCTTGCTGCCTTCATTCCTTCAGGCCATCTCTCAGGGTTTTTGGGGTGGATTGTTGTTTTTTTTTGAGTTACACACAGCAGCTGCACCCCACGTGGGGGAGGCGGGCGCTGCCTCCTCCAGGAATATCCTCCAGGTGTTCAAACTCCCCGTTGCCAGCAGTAACAGCAGCGTGGGCTCCGAGATACCAGAGGCTTTGCCTTTCCCTTTGAACACGAAATCACTGCAGTCTCTCAGACAGCATTAGGTGGTAGCTGTTGGCAACAGCGGCGATGTTGGGAGCGACGTCTGTTTCTGGCTGCATTTCCAGAGCCATCCGTAACGTTGTGGTGGATGTACTTTGCTCATAGATCACACTTCCCCTTTGTGCGTCACAGGGAGTTTGGCTGCCTCTTCCATGCAAAAAGAAAAAAAAAAAAAAAAAAGGCAATTAGCCTGAGTTGAATGTGAGGAATTTATTTTTTGATTGGAACTGAAGGGTGAAATTCCGAGCGTGGAAAACCTGAGCTGTGAACTGGCATCGACTTGTGCTGCCGCAGTCCTGCCGTGCTGCTCAGGTTTTTTGGGGGGGTTTTATTCATGCAGCTGGGAAGATCTTGGTTTTAATCAGTGCTCAGGCCAGGCTGGGATGTGCTCAGGCCAGGCTGTTCAGCCTTGGATGCTCTGACGTGTGCCGTGCAGCAGTTGTTCCTGCCGGCTGAAGAGCCGGCAGCGCGGGGTTTGGAGAGCTTTGCTTAAATGAGATGCTCTGAGTGGTCTGTAAGAGTGAGCTAAAGATCAAGGTAAACATATTTATTGATCTGCTTCCTCACCCTTCTGAAAACAGGGCTCAGACTCCAAACAATACCCGTGTCTGTGGAATATACTTGTCTTTGCCTGCGTTACGTGTGCTGCACGCAAGTGTGTGCTGGATATGTATTTATTTTTACACAGCCTTCTGGCCCTCTCTGAATTTTTTCTCTCCCTAGCAGTGTTTGCCCTTAGCTGTCTGTTTTTAATTTTTTGAACATTTTCAATAGATCTTCAAAACTTCGAGTTTATTTCTAATGCGTGTTCTTTTTAAGAGATTTAAGTTTAATACTTTCACCTTACTGTTGCTCAAAAAACCCAGAGTTTGTTGTCCTAAACCAAACAATCTTATAGGAGTGTGGTGTGATGTAATAGTTTACTATGGTAAACTTTGCTATTACACTTTGTTAATAGTCAGGAACATGAAAATATATGTTTGCAGGGAGAGAGGTAGAGGACCACATATTTTAAGGTGTAAAATGATCATATATAAAAAAGACCAAATCATGTAGTAACTTTGAAGTTCTAAATTATTTAAGCTGACGAGATGCTGATGTATCTCTGAAAACATAAATACAAATTCCTCTTTGGTTATACCCCCTGAAAAAACAGGGTATGGCTCCCCATCAAGACCAGGTGCCTGACATCCAGAGAGATTTAAAAGGCAAATTCAGTTTGTGTTGGGAACCAGAATGTGAAGTTTGGGTTACGTGAAACCGACTCTCCCTGCTCTGGGACGAATTCATTTCAACCATGCAGGATTAACAGTTTCAGCCCTCTAATTTCTGCCTGTGATCACCTTTGACACTGGTCCTTTGGAAAAACCTTGGGATCCCATATTTTTACAAGGGTGTGTGAGGCTGAGCCTGCTCCCTGTGCTCAGGCAGCACTGCACGTGGTGAGCAGGAGCAGGGAAGGTCCCAGGTTCAAATGCTGGTGTCAGGCTGAGGCTGCCAGATTGTTCCTTCTGCAGAGTGTCTGCCTTGCCCCACCACGCTGGGCCTGATTTATTTGTTTTAGAGGAGGGTTCTGTGCTGCTCTGCTCTGCTGGGGAAGGCCCTGAGAAATCACAGCTGCGCTCTGCTCCTCTTTGTTAATTTAACTGGAAAGAGAAAATCCTGCCTCTTCAGTTCTGTGCTTCCAGCTTGTCACTGGGAAATCTGCACAAAAAGTTAATGGTTTGTACATCCCTTTTTTCAAGCTTGATGTAACTCCATATTCAAGTTTAAGTGCTCTGGTTGAATTCCTTAGTGGGAATTCCCTCTCAGCCAAAGGATGCTCACCTGGCTGCTGCTTCTGATGAGCAGGATTCAGTCCTCTCTGCAATATTTAGCTCCTGTTCAGTACTAAATGCCATCCCTGCCTTTTCAAGGATCTCCCTTGCAGCAGGGGCAGTAAGCAGCAACCACAGTAAGCAAAAGTTAACCAGCACCCATTGGTGTCAGAGAAGTTGGAAGAATTCATAAGACAAATCAGGCAATGGAGTCTCTGGGAATAATGATTTCCCTGGGGTTTCTTTACAAATTAAACTGATGAAGATTTAATCTTTTCTTTTTCTTTTCTTCCCATGGGTTGCTTTGCCCTTGACACACAAAATCAGTTACTGGAAGGCACAGTGACTGTGCCTTGCACTTCTGCCAGTTCTTACAGTTTACACTTTTGTAAACTGAATAACCAGTTCCCATTTGTGTCTCCTGTAAATGAGTGACCTGGGTGTGTGGTTGTGTTTCAGCCTCACAGGGAATGATGACAGAAATGTTATTTTCTGTAGTAGGACATGGAGTGAGTTTACACTTAAAGTTAGCACAGGATTTTTGCCAGGGCAGTGAGTAATTCTGCCCACAAAGAACTACTAGAAAGATCTTCTAGAAATAGAAAACAAAAGATGGGAGAGAATATTCAGGAGGATGTGGGAAGGAAGAAAAATTTAACCTATTGCAGAGGCTGTTTCATCTAATGCCAGGCTAGACCTGATGATGAGCAAAGTTGCAGATTAGACTGGCAAGGACAACTATTAAGAAAAATAAGAAAAGAAAATAGGACCTTCCATTTACATCTCCATAATGAATTCCTATTCTAAACTAGAAGCCAGCACACATCATCCTTTCTCTGCTGAGAAATTTTTTATATTCATTTCTGTTCGTAATGGTTTGGGAAAAGAAAAGAGAAAAAAGAAAAAGAGGGTTTCATTATTCATGTGAAAAATGAACTCATTTGCTCACATGCTTAGTGCTGGGGTTAATTATATTATGAAAAAGCACCGTTTGTAAGGAACTGGCTTACTACAATAGGAATGCCCTAAAATTTAAGCTGCCTAATTTGTCAGCTTGTTCAGACCATGCTGGTGTAACACTCAGCCTGTTTGTAGGTTAAGCAGCAACTTCTGGGCTTGGGGACCAAGGGCAGGAGGGTGGTTTGACAAATTCTGTTCTGGGGGTTCCCTGGTGGCAGCACCATCGCTCATCCCCTGCAGTCCTGGCCACTGCTGCATCAGGGACTGCTTTGGACCAGGGGAGAGCTGCCCTGGGATGGATTGAAGTACCAAAACTGGTTGTGGAGTGCTTCAGGTGTCCCTTTCCCACAGTGTTGCAGTGGACACAAGGACACTCCTGGATTTGAGACATTTATTCCACACACAGGAGACATTCTCTTGCTCAGATTGACGAGTTCTTCTGAGGACAGAGTAAAGACAGAGACAAAGCTGGCATAAACACTTACTTTATTCTATACTTCCAACAGGACTTTTCTTTATTGTCTTTTCTGCAGCTAGGAGCTAAAGCTGTGATTTGTGTCCTTCCCCTGAGTGTTGGGAAGCTGATTTCCAGATAAGCTGCTCTTGCAGCGCTCGGTTCCCTGCTCCTGCATCCTGCTGGCTCGAGCTCATCCTCTCACACTCCTGCTGTCACAAACTCAGATTGCTGCTGTACACAGATTTTCCAGTAATACTATAGCAGAGCTTCTCAACACCCCACGTTGCACCTGGTATGCCAGCACTAAATTGGTAGAATCTGGCCCATCTTTAGAGGTTTTACCTGGAAGGAGCATTTATTTCTGTTTGAAATTGCTTTCATTCACCTTTCATCATGGGGACCCCCTCAAAGGCATCACCAACGTGCACATCTGTCTTTATCTCTGGTTTTGTTATTGCTGTGTTGGATCATTGCTGTGCTCTTCATAAAGACCTGACATCATAAATCCATTAAAAGTACAGGTTGAGCAGAGTAGATGAAGTGCTGCCTTTGCTTCCTTGCTGTTCCTTTTTGATGCCAGTGCTGTGCTCTCTGAGCTTGTGTTTGGTCCTGAAGATGTTCAGTGGGCTAAACCATGGGTATCTTCAGGTCATTCACACTTTTATTTGTCATTCTCCAGCTGTCTTGGACTGAAAACCTCCATACATTTGCACAGCCTTGGGGATTTTTTGGGTTTTTTTTTTGTTCTCATGGTGATCTGTAGAAATTGCTGTAAATGCTAAGCTTTCAGAAATGACCCAGCACACTGGGGTTTTTTTTCTATATCCTTTTCAATTCAGTTCTGCTGACCTGATTTATAGATGTTTACAGGAAGCTGGAGAAAAGGCAGAAGCTGATGTAAATTTTCTTGAGCTCCAGAAGCAAGAGAGGAAAACTGGGGATAATAGGAGACTTTAGCAAAGAGCAAGCCTTAGTTCATGGCCAAGTGGTTTACTGACTTCCTCCCCCAGGGAAGCAGAAGGCAGCAGGGTGCAAGGGTATCTGGAGTTCAAGGTGCATTTTGTGAACTCTCCTTTGGGCACCAGGACTTTGGAGTCAACTGTGGGGCTTGTGCTTGGGGTTTAGCACTCAAAACATCAATCCAGTTGCTAAGAGTCCTGGAGCCTCACTGATAGTCACTGCCTTGGAAATGATGTTTGAAGAGTGTTTACCTGCCTGCAAAAACACTAAGGGCTTACACTGTGAAATCAGACTTGGAAAGTTCAAAGCCTTTCCATGTTTGTGTGTGCATAACCAGCACTTGTCGGTGCTGGGAGTCAGGTACACTGCAAAGAGACTGCATTTTTAGGGCAAAAGCACTTCTAGATAAAAGCAAGGGCTTTTAGGGATGTCACTGCAGAGCCCTGAATTTCTTTCTGAAAGGGTTCCATTTCGTGGCATAAAAAGTCAAAGCCGAAAGGAAACTCATCTCGGCGGAGCTCTGATGTGGGAAAGGTGCCATACAGCCAGCCAGGCTTTCTTTTATGTTTTGCTCATAACCATCATAGCAGGGAAAGGCAAACACTTGTCTAATTTGATAAAATATCTTTAATTGCAGCAGCAGTACTTGAGGTTTGGGCTGGCTGCGTCGGCTCTGTTTGTAATCACAGCTCCAGCCGCACTCCACAATCAGCGCCAATTGCTGCCAATTAGCATCCTCTAGGCTGGTGGTGCTTTATTCAGATGTTCTGGGGTGTTTGGTTGCATTATTCATACCTTGTCTGGGAAAACATAGCTTCAAAATGAGCACCATGACAGGATTTCATTGTGCTGGGACAGACCTCCCGGCTCCACCTCTCGGTTTAGTTCTGGTGAAGTGAAGAGAGGAAAACTTGGGGCATGGTCTAGGTCCTGCATTTCACTTCTAGGAAACAGTTCCTGCTTGATGGAGAATTTTAAAGGGGGATCAAAAGAAATCAAAGCTGGTGTATTTTCATGTAACAGTTTGGTTTTGGAAGTCGTTGCATAATGGCATCAATGTGCAGGACGTTAGGAATAAAAAAGAAGAAGAAAAATTTTAGAAGGTGAGCAGGATGGATATGGTTATGGAGGACTGCCATGACCAGGGACAGAGATTTTAAAAGGGCTTGTATGGGCCAGTTTCAGAACTGAGTCTGGTCTGTGCTGTAGGAGAGCTTGGGGTGGAAGGGGCCATCTCTGTACCTGCAGCAGGTGCAGAGTGTTCTCTTCAGTGGCACAAGGTGAGCTACAGGTCCATCCAGTCCAACACAGCAGTGTGTGCCAGCATCATGGGCTTTCAGAGCTTCTGGCTTCACCTATTTAAACTTTGAGCCTGTATTTTCCCCTGTTAGGATTTTTTTCTGACTTCAAAGGAGTTGTTTTTAATGCAAGCAAATGCAAATGATTGATGAACGTGTTTGGGTTTTTTTTTTTTTCTTCAGATGATGATTTTAATAAGGAGAAATGAATGCTGGCTAAGTATGTTTAACCAGGAGCTTTGCTTGCTTTTGCAACTGAGTTGAATTAAAGGAAATTTTTTAGTGCCACAGTAAGAAAAGGAAGCAAACCATGGCAGAGCCCCACATCCCTGGGGAACAGGGGCCGTGCATATGCTCCTTGCATATGGGAAGGTGACATGGGCATAAAGAGGAATGACTGCAGCAGTCATTTCTTTAATTAAAAAAAAAAACAAACTTGGAAAAAAGGAGGTGTTAACTTGTGGGAGCACAAGGAGCACAGCTGGCAGCAGAGGCAGTGGCAGTGATGGGTGTTTGCTGGGAGGTGACGCTCCAGCAGCCTGTGCCAAACTCCCCGATAAGTTTGCTCCACTAATCAGGCTCTTGTTAATAATGACTCAGATTTACGATACTTCATAACAGCCCAAGAAGAAATATTCATCCTGGTATTGACTTTGTGGGGGAAGAAAACCTAATAAAGCATTGAGAGTGCTTAATCAATAGCTGGGCAGGGCTGCGCTGGCTATCAGAACGAGCAGCTTTGTTTGCTATTCAGGCGGGTAATTTATGGTTAGTGCTGGAAGTGATGGATGTAATTTATGTTTTAGAGACAATTACTGCTCAAACACAACTGCTGCAAAGCTTTTTTTTTTTTTTTTTTTGCAGGAAACCAAGAAAAAGACAAGTGCAGTCTTTGGGGTGTTGAGTGTTGTGCCTGGCAGCCCGTCCGGTGTATTTGTGCATTAGGTTGTGTTCATGTGTAGTGTTGATATATTATTGATATATATATTATATATTGATATATATTATCAACATATGCATGTGTGCTCCTGTGAACTGTGCTGCATTGGAGCAGTCAGTGGCCCTTAAAGCTCAAATCAACTTTCTCAGGTTTCAGGATTTTTTTAGGTGTATGGTTTCGGTTGCAGACCATCCAAGCTGTAATTTAAAAACAAACACACAAAACCCACCCAACAAAACAAACAAACAAAACAAAACCCCAAAACAATAACCAAAAAACACAAAACAAAACACAAAAAAAAACCCAAAACAAAAAAAACCCCACAGAAACCACACAAAAAACAACAACAAAACAAACAAACAAACAAAAAAAACCCCAACCAGTGTGTAAGACTTAAGGAGGTGTACTTATTTTTTGGATCTTCAGCATTTTTTAAAAAATTTAATCAAATTATTCCGATCAATATATGAAAAATTATCAAGTGGGCATTGTGATTTGCAGACATTTGCATATAATACCTCCTTATGAAAGCAAATTGTAGGATAGTTGCAGTTCTACACCTTTGTGAAGCACACAGTCAGATATATTAAAGTACACATTTAGAAACATTTCAGGTGCACCTGATAAACTATATTTAGACTTTGATCCTAACCATTATCAGGGTTTGGTTTGGTTTTTTTACCCAACAGCATTTATGTATTTCTGAGTTAAGTATTTACATCTCTAAAATTGCTGTAAAAGTCAATATAAGCTGCCAGTGCCTGTTAGAGAGAGGAATCAAACGGCCTTCTTAAAAATATTTGACATTTAGATTCCTGAAATTGGCCCATCTTCATCATAGTGTTCAGGAGAAAGTCCCTGAACTTGGTGTTATTGATGAAGTGTTGCCTTCCCTCTAAATAAATATGTTGTGGTTGCTGTGACCCCTGATTGAGGCAGGGTGTGTTACCCTAATGCTTTTAACCTAATCAAAATCACCTCCTCACTCTGTGCTGGTGGGCTTTGTTCAGGCAGGATTGCAATAACAATGGGAATGATTTTTTACAGATTTTATTCCACTTCAGTGATTTATTACAAGTCCAGGGAGCTCTGACACGTGCTCGAGTCAGTGGCTCACGGGTCAGAGCACGGGTCAGCCCCAGAGCTGGGCACCCAAATGGCAACTTTGTGTGTGGCTGCCTTAAATAAATAAAGTGGTTGCTAATAGACAGCTGATAAGTACAGAAACCTTGGAAAATGGGCTTTAAATACTGTGTGGCAGTCATGAGATTCCTTTTGTTACCTTAAAAATTAGTCTTTATGTTAATGAGCATGGCATAAACTCATTGTATGGGGGAAATAAAAATACCTTAACCTGTTGGCAGTGAGCTAACTGCTGTGTTCCACTGATCTGAACACACAAACTGCTGCCAAAATTAGGTGGTGTTTCACTTGGTGGTTTTCCTGCTGCAGAGCTGAGCCTCTGCTCGGTGCAGGTTCTTTCTCCTTCCCCAGCTCTGGCCAGTCCTGTGCCCAGGGCAGGTTTAATCCCTCACTGGATTTTAAGTTTGCTGAATTGAGCTCCAGGTGCAGCCCTCACCAACAGCTCAGTGGAGAGGAGATTTCTGCCCCAATGCCAGTATGTATTTCTGCTTTTTGCACTGATTTTTCTTCATCTGCTTTCTACTTTTGAGAGCCAGTGATAGAACAGGTCGCTGCTGTTGGATTTCAAGCTGGAGTTACCAATGAAAACCAGTTTGTCCAGTGTCTGCTTTTACATAATGCCTTCATTTATTTGTAAGAAATATGAAATCACCTGCATTTTCATAAAAATTTGGTGAAGGGTTGTTTTCCCTGGAGCTGAGGATGTGTGATGTTTTCAGATGGAATAGCATTAACAAGAACAGAGAGATGAAGGGATTGGAATTGTCCTTCTCCATGTAGCATGTAGCTCCTAGGCAGGGTTAATTGGGCAAAGGTGGTCTGCTTCATGAAAAAGAAAGGCATGTTCCTTTCCATATCAAGTATTTTGTAAGATTTTTGGAGAAAAGACACCTTTTAAGGTAGTTCTGGTCTATAATACCATGAGTGCAGGGAGTGTGGGACATGGACACATGTCAACAATCCATATTTTAACATACTGCTGGATGCAAAGTACATTGTGGATTTTTTCCTCCCCACATGTATGCCAGACAGATCATATATAAAGTTAATATCAAGTTAATCTAGATGCAAGGTGTTTTCAATTATTTTTCCCATGGCAAGATTGAAGGCTCACATCCAGCATGTCCCATGGATAATGTTTTTGTGTTGCAACATTGGCTCTATAAATAAACGTGAAACATTGCAGTAGCAAACATCACTTTTTTTTTTTTTTTTGAAGTGCCTACAGCATGTCATTACAGATGGATTGATAGGCTTGATAACATTGAACTTTTGTCAGACCTAACGTGGCAGACTTGTTACGTGTCAGAAAATTTCTGTCATTTTTCTCACTATTCAAAAGGCAAAATATATTTGCAACCTTGAGTGACATTGACTATGGAAAGCAGACAGAAATTTATCATTTGACAGAATTGTTTTTGTTGAGTTTATTTTTACTTCCCTATTTTTTTTTTTTCGGTGGCAAAGCTGTAATCAGATTTTAAAATCCTGACTACTCCGTTTGAGGAATATGGAACTGCTGATTGTGGCTTGTAAAAGCTCTATGACCCGGCCTTTTACAAATGTAAAACACATTCTTTATTACTTCACATTCAGATCATTTATTTTTGTGCTTCTTTGGACTGAGGCAACATCTGACCTTTATTACGGACTTGCAGAAAACAGCTTGGCAGGGAGCAGGCAGTGGGGAAAGTCTTGAACAGGAGACAGGACAGCAAAGGATGGAGATGCTTAGAGAGCAAATTTTCATAGCATTAGGGCTAAAAGTGTTGAGACTTATTCCTACTCAGTGTATTCCTTCAAATGTGAAAGCTGTATCAAGAAAGCTTTTTTGGTGTCTTAACTCAGAAATTAAATCATAAGTTTATTTTATGATGATCAGCTGTAAATAAGGTGTTTATTTTAAAGGCACTTGGAGATGGAAAGTCAGGTTTTGCGAGTGTAGCAGAAGAAGTGGTGGGTTTCTGGTGTAAAAAGCAGCAAAGACATGCATGAAAACATTTCATCAAAAGATGAAAACAAATATTAAGGCAGAGACAAAGGAAAGCCTGGACGGAGCATTAAGAAGTTAGGGTTAGAAGAAGGAGGAAATGAGGTTTTCAGTCATGCACCACCAATAGCTGGGCCACAGCGTTTAATGCTGAACAAGGAAGGAAAAGATTTTTAATTGCTAACAGGAACACACTGCAATCAAAAGAGAAGCTTCCTATATATTAGCATGCACCAGCACTGTACACTTCCGAATGGATTATACCCTGGTGAAATCAAGGGGATAATGATGAACTCCTCAGCTAGAAAGGTTTTTGTTCCAATATTTTGGTCCAAAATATCGACACTGGTGTTGATGCCTTAGGTTTTGGGGTTTTGTGTCTTGTTCTGGTGGGTAGTTTTGCTTTAATATTAAGTGATGCTGGGACTTGATCACAGGGCGATGGGGGCAGGGTAGTTTTGGTTCTAGCAAGGGACTCACATCTTCAAGGACACTCTCTCTCTGAGCTCCAAGCCCCAAAGATAAACAACGTGGAAGAGTGCAGGCAAGCAGGAAGGATGGAACACCATCATTTGGAATTGTTGATTGGACAATGAATGGGGCATATGTAAATGGGCTGAAACCTGTAAAAGGGGGGAATCTCATGACTCTTCCTCCTTTTGCTTGCATCTTGAACCAATCCAGGCAGCCACAGCAGTGGCTGCCGGGGTTGGCCTTGAAGGCCTAAATAAAATTCACTTTAATTTTCAACCCTGTCCGGCCTCTGCCTCAGTCTTACGGCCACAGTGTTAATAAATCGGGCTGGATATCCTAGACCACCTCACCCAGTCAATATTTTATGCCAGGAGGTCCCACAGCATCGTGGGGCGCTAAAGAATAAAGCAGATCTTCCCTTAATTTTGGGGGTTTTTTTTAAAAAAAAAAAAAAAAGAAATAGAAAGAGCAAGGAGTTTTTATTGGTTCTCAATCCTGTTAGTATAAATAGAAGCTGTGGAGCCGGGTCATGATGTGGCTCATTGCTGTTTGTTAGCACCAGGCACGTGGAGATGTCTGCGAGCCGGGGGCGCTGACTCCCTGGGAAGGGGCCCGCGCTCGCGTGCCTCCTGACAGCGCTGGGAGGAACAGGGCCAAAATCTGCCTGCTGTCGTGTGTTCCTGCCCAGGAGAGGCGAGCAGACGCACGTTCTTATTTTGGTGCCGTTTGTTTTTGGAGAGGGAGGAGGGGGAAAGTGTTTTTGGGGGGAAGTGCTTCGGTGTTTTTCTCCGGGAGACGTTCCCGTTTAAATCGCGTTGCCGTGAAATGGAGAGGAGCCTCACTGGCCTCGCGCGGGGTTAGGGTTTGGTTTGTTGTGTGGCTCTGAGATAAGCGAATTTTGTTTTGTTTCCTTGGTTTTTTTTTATATATAGCCTGCCAGTGTTTTCCAGTACCACTGAGGACAAATTGTAATTTTGTCAGTCATTGCGTTGAATCTAACGCGATGGGCTGTGGGCTGGGACACCTTCCACTGCCCCAGGTTGCTCCAAGCCCTGTCCAACCTGGCCTTGGCCACTTCCAGGGATCCAGGTGCAGCCACAGCATCTCTGGGCAAGCTGTACCGGGGCCTCAGCACCCTCACAGGGAAGAATTTCTTCCTAATACCCAACCTACCCTGCCCTTTGTCAGTGTGAGGCCATTTCCCCTTGTCCCGTCTCTCCAAGCCCTTGTCAAAGTCCCTCTCCAGCTCTCCTGCAGTCCCTTTGGGTACTGGAAGGCTGTGCAGTTGCTCTCTTAACCTTTTCCTGGTTTTCAGTTTGTTCCAGCTGATGTCCTGCAGATCTTCAGCCCTGCCATGCTCAGGAGCACTGGCACTAGTTACCCCCTCGAGACAGGAGGGGCAGAGAAATGAGATGGTTTTAGTGGGTTTGTGCCACTCCATCTATGCTTTAGCAAACGTTGGTGTTTTCATGGCACACTTTTCTTTTAGCTTTTTAATAGTCTGGAACCCCCCTCAAAAATTTCTTTTAACCTGTGGCTTTTAGCCAGGGTCAGAAATGAGCCAGTCAAGTGAAGCCTGAGCTCATCAAAGAACTAACAAACCTTGGTAAATCTTAGTCTTTAACACCGAAGGGTTGCAGTTGAAAGGCTCTCACCTCTTTCAGGAATGTGAAATTCTTTTTTTAATTATTATTTTTCTTTGCAAACTAATTAAATGGGCTTTTTAAAAAAGCCTCATTTTTTCCCCTTGGGAACGAGGACTGCCACTAATACGAAGTAACTGCCTGTGGTTTTTACAGTCATGATGATGCTTATCTTCTGCTGCCTAATCCTCCTTCTCCTGACTTTCCTGCTGTCTGAAAGCAATGGGAACCCCCTCCCAGTGCCAAAGGCCTGTCAGATCTGTCGTCTCAGCCTGGGCTTTGAGGAGGTGAGGTGTCCCCTCAGCCCTGGCTCTGCCACCGAGGCTGATCAAGACATTTGCCCAAAAATGTAGGCCAAGCCCCCTAGAGCCCATTGTTCTCACACAGGCCCATCCCTGCTTGCCCTGGCACTGCTGGACTGGGTGTATGTGTGGGATATGAACACTTCAGAGAGCAAAGGGAATGAGAAGACATTTCCCAAGTTCAGCTTGCGTGGAATCAGTGCAGCAAATACCTGCTGGGCTCGTTACATTTACCATCCCCTTGGAACAAATGTTCTCTTTTGGAAATCACCTCCATACCTTCTGTTGTCTCTGCTCCTGCTCGGCAGAGCAGCACTGCTGGCCTGATGGCTTCTGTCATATTTCTTTGAAATTTCTTATGTAGGGTATTTAAGTAGATATGTAAGTGAATGTCTTTGCTATTGATTTTTTTTTCTCTCTGCCACTGGCTGTCTATTTACTTATTATTTATTTTTTTCATTTAGTTCTTTAGTGTTCTTCGTTTGTAATGTGTAAATTGAATGTTCCTATTTTGCATGCAGGAAAACACCAGCTTACAAGGTGAGTAAGTCAGGTGTGTAGATAACAGCACCTGACAGAAAGCAGGACCATAATTGGTTTAAAATCCTACTGTCTTTCAGAGGTTTCTCATCTCTGCCACTGCTTCTAGAAGCACCCTAACACCCAAGTGAGTCTGCTGGAAATGGCTGTAGGGAGGTTGTTCCAGAGCTGGCGGGCTGGGTACAGCCTGCAGGGTGGGCTCTGCAGTCACCCTGTGCAGAAGGGGAGGAAGAAAATCCCACCCTTGCAACTCATAGAATCACAAAATCATTTAGGTTGAAAAGACCCTTTGAGACCACTGAATCCAACCATTAACCCAGCACTGCCAAGCCCACCCCTAAGCCATGTCCCCAAGTGCCACATTCACTAATGGCTGAGCTCGAGGATCTTAGAGGTGTTTTCCAGCTGTAATGATTCTGTGATATCTGTCTTTTAAATCATCTAGGTGTGGTGACTCCACCACTTCCCTGGGCACCCTGTTCCAGTGAAAAAATGTTTTGTGATACCCAATCTCAACCTCCCCTGGCACAACCTGCTTGGGTAGAGGGGCTCAGCAGCGTAGCTGGGAGTCGCTGCTCCTGGGGTTGCCTCAGGGTCCTGAGCTGTTCATCTCAGAAACCTTCTCATTTTTTCACATCACCCAGACACAGCTGTCCTCAGATCTTCAGGTTACTGTGCTCAGTGCCCACTCTTCAGTGGCTGCTTGTGCTCTCTCCTGGCAGATGTCAACGAGTGCACCACGGAGAACGGGGGCTGCCACCACCGCTGCTGCAACACCGTCGGCAGCTACCACTGCAAGTGTCCAGCTGGCCAGAAGCTGGGGGAAGATGGAAAATCCTGTGGAGGTAATGAATGCTTTGTGCCGTGTCTCACTGCTGTTAAGGAATCAGCAGACTTAGGAAGGGGAAGGAAATGTTGGCTTTTATGTGGAGCCAGCTGAAAAGCGTGTGCTCAGAGTTGTCGGGAGTGCAGATCTTCTCATGTCTGGATTATGAAGATGTAACTGTAAGAACACTTCAAAGGGATGGGGTTTTGTTTTATTTTGTTGGAAAAAATGTTATCACTTAACCTGGATTGGCTGTGCCATGTTCTGATTATGGGATTTCCGTCATCAGTTTAACAACTTGAAGAAAGTGTATACGCTTGATAGTATTTCATCTGTCTCTAAAGCAAAATGGTTCTTATCAGAAAATACACATACATTTTCACATTTCAATCACAATTCCACAGCTAGAGATTAACTGAATAAAAAAGGATCTAAAACCACATGCTATGTAAACCCATTTGTCTTTTTCGTAGGGGAAATTTAAGTCTAGTTTGTTCATTATGGGCTAAAATTCTATGAGACTTATGTTAGAACACAAAATGAATTATGGTCAGACTTCCTAAAGGTGGACTGCCAAACAGAGTGGGTGGAAACAAGCCCAGATGATGTGTTGACCTACATTCACTTAATTTTGTGCATCAGCAGGTGCTGTAGGAGGTTCAGGTGTTAGGTACCCAAGGTGTGCTGTGCTGCAGGCCAGAGCAGTTCCCTCATCCTGAGCTCTCCCCTGACACAGGTAATGGGGATGTGCTGCCACATGAGCTGGTGTGCCCTGCTGTGTGCCTGGATGGCACCTCCCCTGCATTGCAGTGCTGCAGTAAATGCATCAGTGATGATATTTTTTTTTTAAATTTCAGAACTGTTTTTTATGAACTGTATTATCATATTTCCACAAAAAAGCCTGCATTCTCTGGCTTTTCCCATTGCACAGTGTCTGATAAATTCCCTTCTTCATTTCATTTTACCATTGTCCAACTCCTTTTTAAGGTTTGTATAAAGCACTGTATATCTTGCCTGTGGTCATCTGCTTCATCCTAACTTTATAATTTATTTGGCTGCACTCCTTTTTTTCGCTAGAAGACGATGGAATTATTTTCTATGGCAACCCATCAGTTGAGATCCACCTTGGCAGTGTAAATCAGCTGTAGATGGTTATTTTATTTTGATTGAAGTATTTCATTGTGGTCCTCCACGTTTTCATTTTGGCCTTTGGAGAGCTCAGCCCAGGAATATCAATTTATGATTCACAGATCCCTGTTACTTCACCTCCCTTACCTCTTTGAGGGGCTGACTGCCAACATGCCCATGAGCCAGTGCACAGGTCTGTGTTTTGATGACTGCTTACTGCTTTCAGTGCATAAAAGTTGTCTACATCCCAAGGTTTTTGAAAGCAGGACTCCTACTCATCATAATCCCTACCAGGCAAGAGTCATTTCTCCTTTAGACTCGTCTTATTGTAATAAATTAGTCAAATTAGTGCTCCCTCTGCACAATTCAGTTATTACCAATGTGATTTAAATTCCAGCATTTGGATGGTCTTTAAAAACTCAAGCAGAGCTTCAGGTATTTGATTTTTGTACTGTATTTTATCTGACCAGGCATTGCAGGGGAATATATTATTAGCTGTTTTGAGGCCGTTTTTTACAATTCTTCAGGCAGAAATGGAAAAACACAATGAAGTGGCAGCTCTCAAGTCATAGAACAGAGTGAACGTGATGGTGTCAGTAAATACACCTGAACTTTGGCAGAGGTGACAATGACAGTGAGAATTTGGCTGTACTGACCTGCAAGGAGGCCAATTTCAGCCAACTTCTGGCCATCAGGTGTTACCATGTGAGTAACTTAGAGGTTGGTTACTATGTGAGGGAAAGATGAGCTCTCAAACAAAACTCTGTGTGCTGCTGGAAGCTCTTCCAGGGCATGAACTGGGGTTTTATTAATGCCTCTGCACTGCTCAAAGGAGTCATTGTTGCAGGTAGGAGTAAAACAGCTCCTCATTCAGGTTAACCAGTGGTGGTTTGGAGGAATAAAGTTTATTGTTGTTCTGGGTTGTTCCATTCTTTCTGCCTTTATAGCATCATTGTGCTTTATGTTATCCCTTAGTCTAAACTCAGGCATTAAATAGATGTGCACTATTGTTCTGCTCCCATTATTTGTCTCATGGTTGGTTTTATTTCACTGGTGCCTGCAATGATCGATCAGTGTACGAGGTTTTGGGGTTTTTTTTTTATAAGCCAAGGTACAAATAAGGTGTATTGTTAGAAAAGAGCATGGAAGGAGCACAGATTTTATTCAGCAAGTCGTTATTACTGGAAAGATTGATCGTGTTTTTCAGAAACAAAATAGAGCATCCTTCTGACAAAAGGGAAGGGTGTCAGGAAAGAGCTGTTGGGTTTTTGAAAATATTTTTTTTAGCCATTTGTAGCTGTTTAATGTTAAGGAAAGGAAAGTGGATAAAGATTCACTAACCAACAATGCATTGCTGTTTTGATCAAGTATTGCTGGGGGTTGTGAGCAATTTTTTTTTGGAGACCCAAAGGCCTAACTTCACAGCTTGAACGAGCTGACAATGCTCAACATCTCCACCTTCTAGGGTGTCAAAGGTGTGTGCAAGACACAAGGCTCCATGAATATGCACAAGACAACAGTGTAAAATAGGTGAGATAATCTTAAAAGGGTTACTGCTCTCAGCTTTGATTAAACCTTCCCCTTCCTGAGTGACTCTGTGGCTGGTTGGACCCACATGGGAAGGGGATTGAGCAGCACAGCCTGGGGCACCCTGTGCTCTGGGGTCTATCCTCATTCCAAGGGCTGTAGGGATATTTCCTGGCTGTTTGTAGGGATCTTTTCTGGCTGTTTGGGGGTTCTTATGGCAGGATATGTCGTTCAGAGTTTCGTAGCTTGTAAAGTCTTCCTTCACTTTGGCGAGGGATACTGGGACCGAGAGGCAAGATGTGCTGAGCTGAAGGGCTGTGCATCTCCAGAGAAATGCCAGCCAGAGCAGTGACCTGATTAGCCTTTCAAAACTAATTATCTCCATGTTGTACTGCAGCTTTCACTCTCCAGCCTTCACGCTCAGAACTTTGCTTCTCTGACAGAGAAATATTTCCTGGCAGCTCCCGGCGTAGGCATTACAGATTGTGACAGAAAGCTCCTGCTTCCCTCCCGCTCCTCGTGTGCCTGATGGAAATGAGTGATGAGACAGGATTTGGCTTTAAATCACTGCACAAATAATGTGACAAATTAATATTTGACATTTACTGGTGTAGGACTGTCAGGCTGATGCTGTGCCCTGTGCATCCGTGTGGTGTTCCTGGGGCAGCCTGGGCAAGGGGCCACGGCTGGGTTTGCTCAGGAAGGTGTGACCTGGTCTGAGGAAGGGAGAGGAAATGGCTGTGTGTGTCCAATCTCTCCCTGTTTGTGGAGCAGAGGTGCTGCTGTGTCAGCGGGATGGGCTGTGAAATGCAGAGATATCCTCATTTCATATTTTATTCTGATGCGAAACGGTTCTGCTCGAGCATTGCAAAATGCAGAAATGGTATTTTCTGAACATAAATGCCACTTAAAATGGTATTTTAAATGGTAATTTTAAAGCTCAGTTGTTGGCACAAGTCCAGATCTGTAAGGGATGCTGAGGCTACAGCTACAAAAGCGTGTTTTCACACATGAATAAGCTGCAGAAGTCAAGTAGAAAAAGGTTGTGACCTTATGTTAACCTTCTTTGGTAAACTGTCATTTCTTATTTATATTATTGTGCTCTCATCTGTCAAGGCAACTGAAGGAACTTGGAGACAAGTGAAGTCCTGTGATTAACTGTTGATGAAAAGGAGCTCCCATTTTGTTGATTAGAGTGATGCTGCAGTCACTGTAACCCCGTCCCTGGGGGTTTTGGTCAAACCTGGGAGCTCTGGCAGGTTTCCTGACCTTTGCCAGGGGGACTTTGGGAGCAGCTGCCTCCAGAACCAGAGTGTGACTGTGCAGGAACACCTCTGGTTACCCCAGTGATGGAGGAGTCACTGCTGGAGCCCGTCCCAGGGTGGGGGGAACTCTCCAAACACTGCTTGTTGCCTTGGGAGAGTTAATGGTGGGCTAAAAGGAACACTGAGGGACATTCTGAGAGCAAGAAAGCGTTTATTAATGTGGGGGCAGCATTTATTAGGTTAATAAGGTCTGAGATGTAAGTTACTCTTGTCAGATTCTGGTTTTGTTGAAGAGAACAATTGTTAATTCTGCGTTTGGGCTGTTTTCCCTGCTCCAGAAATCAATGTACAGGTGTCTGCCATGTCCTGTGATAAAAAAACCTGAAGGACATAATGCATGGATTTCAAAGGAAATGCCAAGGCATTTTTATTATATTTATTACATTTTTATTAGAACAGAACTGAATGTGCTGGAAGGATTCAGGCTGCTTTTGCATTATCTTAGCTCTAAAAGTTGCATTTTGTTCAACACCCAGTGTTGGCAGGCCATGACACCGAGGTACTTATTGCCAGGAACACTTCAACAGAAGGAGAACAAGGAGAATATGTTTTATAAAAATCAAAAAGTACCAATTCTTATTCCAGGTGCAACAAGTACCACACCAACTGAACTCAAATCTTACAGCACTCAAGTGAAGGCACCCTTAGATGAGGTGAAGCCACCCAACCCTCTTCATCTTTCTCTGTTTCAAGACCTTGTCTTGAGATAAGGAAATAAATCCAGCAGCAGGAGTTGTATCACAATTATCTAATTGTCTGTAACTGAATTACTCTGTCCACCTAATGTCTGCCTCCTAGAGTGAGGGGAATGGACAACTCCACCTCATCACCTTAGCAGACCCTGGGTGAACCACCTTGATAACTGAGGCATTTCAGGGTATTGGAATTTTACAGCAATTCTAAAAAGAAGAGAAAACAAATAGGCAAAAGAAAAATACTTGTGAGAGGAGAGAAGAAGGTAAAACCTAATTTCTGATTTTTCCAAACCTGTTGTTAGTGGCTCTCAGATATCCTGGGACTCCAGCCTGGTTTTTTAGAGCTAAGTTAGATAATTTCAATTATTTGTGTTTCAAAGTATAAAAAAACCTGGAGCAGTCTGCCAAGGGGAGTGAAGAGTAAACATTTTCTTCACCATTAGTCTGTACATGCAGAATACTGGTAAATGTCTTATATTTGAAGTGAATTCAACAAGAAGCAATATCTGGTTTTACATTTAAATATTAATTATGATTGCTCCTACCTGTGAAATCATTATTTTTAGTCACGAGTACAAAGCATAATAACTGCTTTTGATTTCAGATCACAGTTGGTAATAATAATAAAAAAAAAAGGGATTCCCCTACTTCTCTTACAGAGGGAACTGTACTAGCTGAGATTAAGGATTAATTGTGCATTATAAACACTGTTTGGCATTGTGCACTCAGACTTCTGTGGTTTTCTGGGGTCTGTTGGATTTAGGCAGGAGGACTGTGTGATTTTCGTGCATGGCTGCAGAGCAGCTCCGGGCAGAAACTGCTGGAGATGTTCTACATTTGCAAACTTGATGGGGGATCTAATTTTATTTCTACTCCCAAGTCATTCTTTCGGAATTCTCAGTTTTCAGGCATTTCTCTGAGAAGGAGTGATGGCTGGAGGTTGTTCCTCTGACCTCCCTCGTGCTCTCCTGTGCCGTGTTGGATCCGGCTGGGATCAATAGCTGCGTGGAGCTGTTACACTCTCCCAGGCAAATTGTGTTGTCTGTCTGCATTTGTCTGTTCCTGGTAGTTCTACAGCAAAAAAAAAAAGAGCTCCAAATAAGTAGCAAAAATGACAGCATATTCATAGTGAGGACAGCACTGACTGCAGCCTATTGGACTTTTTAAATCAATTACCTGAGTGCTGGTTCCTGGCAAGCCTGAGCAGGCAGGAGCCTGAACTGAATTTCAGGAGCTCGTTCCAGGCTGGCAGTGGCTTTGCCTGGGCAGTGCCCTTGCTTTTTGTGAGCCATCACTACCAAAACCAACTCAGCTACACGCTGGGGGCACACAAACCCTTTCAGTCTTACTAAAATATATCAAATATTAAACTCAGCAAATCCCAGCATTTTTTGTCCGTTTCTCTTCAGTTGGGGAAGGGACACATTGCTCGGGCCAGAACAGGCACTTCCCACCTGGTTCAGAGCAATTCTGTGTTGGTGTAGGCTGAGAAGAGCATCTGATGCTCTGATAACTGATTTATTGTTGAATTTTAATTGCCCTGGTTTAGTTTCTCCCTGATTCCTGCTTGGCTGTTGCTGAAGTCTCCCCGCTCCTCCCTCACACGCCGAACAAAGGCGGCTGTGAGCTGAACCACCCAGTTTCTCACATCTGCCATCCCTCGGGGTAGACAGGCTCACAGTTATGACAGCTCCCTCCAAAGTGAGCGCTGCCATTGGAGGCTGAGCTGGTTTATCCTGGGTACGTGTTTTCATCCATCGGAGCCGAGAACAGCCTGAGTCAGTTTGCAGTCACTTTTTAAGGAGACGTTTTATGCACACCAGTTGGGTCGAGGGTATTATTATCCCAACCCAAGGCTCCAAAGCAACAATTGAAGGAGTCCTACCCAAAAGCTCTTGACTTTTGGGGAAGACTGGGACCACTTATATTTCAAGGAGTCAATGATTATTTCCAGATAATCTCGGTATAAATCTCTTTTTCTCCGCGGAGCTTGTTGTTTGGTGCCTCGATTTTTGCCTTTGAACGCTTAATTCAGCTGCAACATTTTAATAACAGCCTTTTGCATAAACAAGCCACGGAAACTGGCAGTTTAATTTTCAGGTTATGTCAGGATTACACAGGGTTAGGTGTAGTGCAGCTTGTCACCGTGTCACACATTCCCTGCAGCTCAACCCGTGCCGCGTTCCAAGGCAAGCAGCATCTTTTCAAAAAGCACGGCGTCGCTCGTGCCCCACGGAGAAACTGGCACCTCTTCCCTTTGCATTTCAGTTATCAAGAGATGAATTATTGATCACTGATCTGGAGGGGGAGGCTTGTTTCTGGGTGTCACAGGTAGCAGCAAAGGCAGAGCCCCGTCCCCGTGGCATCTGCCGCTGCCGTCCATATGGCGCTGGCGGCTCCCCGTGCGTCACAGCTGATTTTAGACTCGGCACATGGATTGCTTCCCCGGCCTTCCAGCTACCTTGTCTTCCTCCAGCTCTGCCAGCTGGAAGCAAATATGGAGCAGGAACCTCAGCTTGCCGTTATCCTTGGGAAGGAGAGTTTGTGGGACGTGCGGGGACCGTCACCCCCTGGGTGGTTCCTCCGTGAGTGACTCCAGGTCCTGCAGTTGTGAGTTTGTGCACAAAGTTGGGCATGGGCAGGAAAAACTGGCATGGAGAGCTTTTCTTTGTCCAAACCACTTGATGCATAAGGCTATATTGATCAATTTTAGATAGTGAAAACATGTAAAGTTCAGAAATCTTGCAGTATTTGCCACATTACCCAGGCACTTACTGCTTTTAATTAACACGGGAGCTGGGAATAGTTGGATGAAAAGCATTATAGAACTGTATGAAAAGTCTGTTATTGTCCAGGTGAAAGAAAATATTTGGAAATACTGTGACAAAAAAAATGATGGATTGCAGTACAAATATGTTTTGAGATATTTCTAGGGCTCTGATCAGTTTATATTAGCTAGTTTTTTGCATTTATGACTGCATCTGAAGGGCAGGTTATGGAGAATGTTAACATTCCAATGGGCTGATTGACAATAATTAGTTTATTTTGAAGGAAAGGAAAGAAGCATGGCATTGTTAGAGCTGACTAATGTGAATTAAAAGCCAGGTAATCTTTTCTGCAATTACAGAGATACAATGATTGCTGTTATCAGAGAAGAAAATCCACTCGTACTTTTAAGAATCATTGTGTAGGAAGAGCTTTGCAAGCCTGAAATTGAAGCTCTGGTCATGGTCTCCAAAAGTACACTTAGTAGTAATTTTATGCAGAAGCAAGACTTTCGAATACTTAAATTATAGCTTGTTTGTAGCAAGGTATTTACCAGCAAATACAGGCATCTTATAAACAGCACATGAGTCATCTTGGTGTTCATTTCGAGCACATCGAAAATGCAAATTGCAGCTGAATTATTCTTCTGTGGAGAGGCGAGGCTTAGAAAAACCTTAAACTCGTACTTTAAATGGAAATTGTGAGAGGGAAAAAAAAATGTGCACATTTGCCTTTCAGAGGAGGGTGTTGTGCAGGGTGGCTACAGCTTTTTCTCTAGCTTTGCCTACAGGCTGCGTAAACAAGAACTAACGGCAGATACAGAGATGGGAAAGAGCACAGCTCCTGAGTGGTGTTTATGTTCCTCTTTTGGGAGCATTTAATACTGTTCTTCACCAGGACAGCTAATAGAACTCCCTTTTTTTTTTAAAAAAAAAGTTTTGTTATTGAAATGCCTGTGGATTTTATGAGCCATCTGATATAACCTTAAAACGCTTTAAAACAATTTGTGATAAAATCTAAGGCAAACAGAAACCCGTCAGCTTCTCTGTTCAAAGCCTTGGCCCAAAGGAAGCCATCCAGACGTGACTGTCAGCGAGATACAACTGCTGGGAGAGCTACACTGCCTTATTAAAAGATCAGTAGTTTGATCAACATCATATTGGATTACTCAAACTTCAATTACAGGAGTACCTGAGGGCTTTAGCTGGGATGTATTAGAAGACCAACTTGAAGTAAACCTGCTGTTGTTGCACGCCAGCTCTGTGAGAGGCCCACCTGAGAACCCTGTGAACAGTTCCTGTCCCAAAAGGGATTCAGTGTCAGCCAAGGGGTTCAAAAACAACTAATAAAAATGGGGCAATCAACTGATTAATTTGATGGGAATTTTAATCTCAGGAAGAGGAAGAAAAAAAAGGAAGTAAAATAAATTCTTCTGTGCCTGGTGATATTATTCATACAAAGACAGGGTGAGAGAGCTGGGGTGGTTCAGCCTGGGGATGAGAAGTGTCTGCGGGAGACCTCAGAGCCCCTTCCAATGCCTAAAGGGGCTTGAGAAGCAAAGAGCTGGAGAGGGACTTTCAACAAAAGCATGGAGTGATAAGAGAGAGGGAAATGGCTTCAAACTGACAAAGGGCAGGTTTAGATCAGATACTGAGAAGAAATTCTTCCCTGTGAGGATTGTGAGGCACGGGCACAGGTTTCCCAGAGAATTCGTGGCCTATACCTGGAAAAGTTCAAGGTGTCAGGCTGGGCAGGGCTTGGAGCAGCCTGGGCTAGTGGAAGGTGTCCCTGCCCATGGCAAGGGAATTAGAACTGGTTGATCTTCAAGGTCCCTTCCCACCCAAACCATTCTGTGCTTCATGATTAGGATCCAGCTCTGGAAGTTGGCATGGGTAGGTTTCAGATGTGTTAATGTTGCTTCTCTCTTCTGGTAGAATCTCTGCAGAGTCACAGGTGATTTATGTCATAAGGGAAGGAGAGCGAGAAAATCTGTGTAAAATGCTGTCCTTTGCTCACTGGCAGTTTGTGTCTGAGATTGTCCTGGAGCTAGGATGGCTCCAGTGGGGGATCAGTGCTTGTGGTGGCACCTGAAGAGGCACCCCATGAACTGGTGGCTGTAGAGCAGTGCCAGGAGCCAGCTGTGACAGAGGGAGAGGAGGCTGTGCTGTGGTCTCAATTTTGGAGGGGCAGAAGTGCAGCTTGGTGGCTGAATGGTGCCCTCCCTGTTCTCCTGGTCCTGCACAGCCTTGTCACAAATCACATCTGCTTTTCCAGCCAGCACAGCACACGTACTGTAAGCTGGGAACATCAGATTATGAAGGCATTTGTGTGATTATAATTTCCTTGTGCATGTTTTACCTGCTGCCTGTGGAAAACACGTTTTCTGTGCATTCTGCTGTAGTAGAGACACAGAGCTCAGCAAGTGTGCATTAATATTGCTGCTAGCAAAATCCAGGTGTTCCCATCACATCAGGCATTTCTCTTTTTATTCCATAACTACTCTTGCAAACTGCTATATCCTGCTGAGAGAAGATGCTGATGGCCCAACATCTAAACCTCCTTAATACAGCTCAGATCTGAGTCCACACGAGGAGTTTGGGCTGTGTCATGCTGTCACTTATTAAGTGCAGCTCCTTGTAGAGATCCTCTCCTCCTTTGCCACCCTCCCACCTCACAGCAGGGCCCAACTGGGCTGTGCTGAGGAGCTGTATTTAAAAATTGATAGACCTGTAACAAATATTCTCTCTGCTGTTCTGCCCCACGTCAGAAAATCTTGCAGGAGCGTTGCAGTAGCTGCTGATACTGGTGATCTCAAAGTCTTTCTCCTAAGCAGAAATCACCTGAAATTTTTATTGTTGTCTTTAAAACATTCCCTTCAAACTTCCCTGTTTACAGCCAGTACATTACCTCTTTTCTACTGGAATCAGTGCCATTAATGAAGCTGAGGCTTTTTTTCGGTGTGCAAATGTTTTTTTAGGAGCCTAAGTTACCCTTTTATCTGGTTTGTTGTTCTTCAGCTTGTACTTTCTTGTTATTTCATGTGGTCATTCACTTACCCTGGCACAGTTCTCCACTGGGAGTTTGTGTCCATCTGTGTGGGTTTCATGTTGATGGGAGTTGGAGTCCTCAAGGAGGTGCAGTTGCCAAAATATCTATTAGTCTAACCCCACTGTGGAGGCTGGTAACCCTATCACTCTTCCTTTTTGGCTTTTCTCTGCTGACATGCTCTGTACTACACCAAGATCCCAAAATGGATGATTCTTTTTTTTGTTGTTGTTGTTTTAAGTACTTAGAGTGGAGGAAAACATACAGAACTGCTTTGTGAAAAGATGGAAAAATGGATTTCTTCACGGCTGTGTGAAAACATCACAGTTTGAGGTCTGTCCGTGAAATTATCATGTTCCTTGCTTTAATTCTATGGCCTGGTTTTCTTGCAAATTGTCTGGTTTCAATAATTGCTCAAAATGTGTGTGTATGTGTATATACATATATATATATGTCTCTGTGTGTGTATATTTAATGAAGAATTCCTTGAAACTCTAATTAGGGCTGCTTGACTCCAAAGCAGTTTACATATCACAGGCTTACACAGCTATCAAACAGATGCTTCTCCTTTCTTTTTCGTTCAGCTGACATTTTCATTTTCTCTGCATATTTTGAGCACTGAGCAGTGATGTGTTTTGACTCCTGAGGCTACAGATGATATCAAAATGAGGATTAGAAATGAAGCTTTACCTGTCAATTAAGTTGTTAAGCTTGTCCTCCACAGTGTCTACACTTTGAAATGGCCTGTTTATTGAATTTGAAATAGTTTTCATTCTTGACTTTGTTTAAATTGAATGGACAGTTCTAATTATAATCTTCAGGGTTTTCATCTGCAACATATGGTTTGCATTTAGAGCTGTGGATGAGGGGCTCTTGGATGTTTATTGAGCTAAACCACTGTTAAATATCTCGTGAGAGAGTGGCATGTCAGGCATTGAGAGTAAGCAGAAATGGGCAGCGCAAATATTGGCCAATTTTCTCTTTTCTCATCACTCTGTCCAGGAGATCTCCTGGGGGGCAACTGAAAAATGAATTGTGGTGGCAGGTCCAGGCATTGGTGAGGAACAAGTCACCACTTTAAGTGGTTGCCTTGTGCCAGTCTTACCTTGAAAGGAAGAAAGCAAGCAAGCAAGCAAGAAAGGAAGGAAGTCCTAGAGCATTTTTGATACATTCCTCCCCCATCCTGAGTTCAAATGCAATGACTTCAAATTACCAGGGTCTTTGTCAGGTCAATGTTGTTCTTTTCAATCAGCTGTGGCCCCCACTACCAGGGTTGCATGATATCTCACAGCAATTTATTCATCTGTTTGTTCTCCAGTAAGGCCAGTGACAGACCAGGAAATGAAACCCAGGTCTCTTAGACTTGATGGGGTGATTGTCCCTTGGAGGAGAAGCCTTCTCCCCAAAGCAGGTTGTGGGGCAGCTCCTGCAGTCCTGCTCCATGGATCTGTCAAAATTACCATACCTTGGAAGGGAAAAGGCATCAGGAGATGCATCTCCTTTCAGATCTGGACATAAATATTTATTGTCTGGCACATGGTCCCATTGATGACTCTGCTGTGCAACGTTTCACAGCGCCACGATTTCCATCCTTTGGTGTTTGCTGTGTAGAGAGACAGAAACCTGAAGAAGTGAAACCTGGCCTAGGCACAGCTGGATGTCCTTAAAACTACCTGGGAAAACATCTGAGGTGGAGGGCAAGGTACCAGCTACACAGGGTAGAAGATCAAAACTTGGTGGGGACCAGATCTCCAGGAAGGTCTGGAGGAAGGACCGATGGACAGTGAACCTGGGACAAAAAGCTGTGGTGGTTTAATGCCAATTATTCACCTTCCCCATTTTCAGGGCAAATAATCAGATAACTTGTAAAGCCTCTTTCTGTGCCTGCAGAATGGGTGCTGCTAGAAGTTGCTTTGTCCTTAATCCCGGGTGAGGAAACGTAGTGGAGAACTGGCTGCTCCAGCGAGGGTCCTCCTCCATTGTGAAATGGGTTTGCAGGGGCTAAACTGGGTGAGGAATCATTAACCTTGCCATCTGAGCAGTCTCTTACCAGCCATGCCGTGCTCCTTTTGGTTTGCTGAAGCCATTCCATGAATGGATCCTGTTGGAGCAGCCTTGCCTGGGACACCTGGGAGTGAGGAATGCGAGGGAGCTGCAGCGGTCGGGGCTGACCTGGCTGGCTCGGAGCTGGAGCAGACAATGGATGCTCATCTAATCCCTGGCAGGGGCCAACCAAGGGCAGAACAAATAGCTGAGGAGCAAAAAATAAAAGCCTGGGAGCACTAACAGTTCAAAATGACCCAGCTGGCTCTGCAGGAGCACGTTTATCTATGCTGAAAGCTGCTTCCTGGAGGTGTCTTAACACCAGGTTCTAGAAAACCACTCAAAGGAGCTTGTAGCATATTTGTGGGGTTTTGTGAAGCATTAAAAAAAAAAAGCCCTGGACCAGGAGTTTTGCAATTTAAAACCTCCCAGCCACCCAAAACTGCTCTCCTCAATCTTTGCTGCTCAGTTTGGTTCAATGAAAAAGAAATACGTTTTCTATTAATATGAACTGATTTTTTTTTTTTTTTTAATTTTAATCTTTGTTTTGGACCAGTCTTGAAACTTGTATTTTTCTTCCTAGAATCAATAACAATGTAAAACTTCTTTCATTGTGGAAAAGATGGCCAAATATTTTTCTAGCAACAGGAGTTTCAAACCCCCTCCAATCAAAGTTTCAAAGCCTGAAAATCGTCTTAGTGTCAGTAAAGGAGAGATTCTTTTCAGAACTTCTGCTGCAAGAGCAAATTATGTCATGCTTAGTAGTGAGTGCATTTGTGAGGGGATTCACACTGGCTGTCAAATTTTGGATATTTCCAAGCTTGAGACGTGAGCAGTTCTGTGATTTAAAGTAAGCCATGAGTTGAATCTGTTATAAATTTACCTCCTTACAGCAATAACAGGGGCTTATTTTAGGTTTTACTTCTATAGAATAATTTCTGACTTTTGTGATCAGCTTAAGAATGTCTGGGAACCAAGCCTGTTTCCCTTCCTTCCCATGAGTACATAAATTACTTAACTGAAAAACACACTAAATAATGTGCAAAATCCACCATGTAATTAGTGGGGAACGACCATATGATATTTTCACTTCGTAACTTTTGTGAGGTTTAAACACCCTTTGGAACATAGAAAAGGGAGTAGTAACAGTGTAGTTAGAAATAACAGAAGGCAAAGCACTGTCATGCATCTTTGTTGATTTAAAATATCACATTAAATAGCAAACAATCAGAGTTTTCTTATCAGATTCACAAAATGATCCCCAGCAGAAGAGTCTGGGGGAGCTGGTCGGGGCAAGGGAGGGGTGAGCCAGATTGTTGGAATTTATTTCCAAATCTGTGTTGAACAGTTTATCCACTTATGATAATTTTAAATAGAGCCACTTAAGGTTTCTTGTTGTGGTGCTTTACTTAAAATCCAATCTTCTCTCTTTCTCTGTCTCACCATCATTCCTGATTTATCCTCACAATGTTTTGTAGGGACCAGTGACCCACAGAGCTCCCTGGGTAAAGAAGGGTCAAACCCTGATTTTACTGAATTTTAAGATAATGCTGCAAAGACTAGACCATGTTCCATCTTTCTGGTCAGGATTTTTTAAATAAATAATCACTGTAATTATTTTTAATTACAATCTGAATTAAAATCCATCAGCATAAACCGTTCTCTAAGCAGATACAAGTAGGGGTTTGTGTTTCCCTGCTTCTCTGCTGGTCTCATCCTTTCTGCAGCAGGCTGGGGGATTGTGGTGGCTGGAAAGAGGAAGCATTTGTGTGTCATTCATTCCTGTTTTATGTAGTATTTCTTAGGCATTTAGTAAAAAGGCTGTAGTTATGCTTCTGTGAAAGTCGTTTGGGTCAGATCCACAGGTGGTGTGGTGGGGTTGGGTCCCTGTGTGCAGGAGCCAGCAAGGACCCAGAACAGGTTCTCACATCAGCTCCCAGCTGGACAGGAATCCTCCCATCCATCTGAGGTCTCTGGGGTTTGTGGGGTGGCTGATGCTCTTTAATCTCTGCCTCTCTGTGTTGTTCTCTGCTTGACGGCGTGAAGAGATTTTGCCAAAAACTAATTAATAACAAATAATCCTGAAATCATACGACCACTGAGGTTGGAAAAGACTTTCAAGATCAAGTCCAGCTGTCAGCCCAGTGCCACCACCATGTCACCAAGTGGCACACCCACACTGCCAGGGATGGTGACATTTCCATCACTGCCCCAGCAGCCTGTTCCAATGCTTTACCACCCCTTCCAGGATAAAATTTTTCCCAATATCTGTTCTGAATGGTGAGGTTGGTACTGTCCAATTCTGGTTTGTTTCTCCATCAGTGCCTGGGCTCTAGGAAGAGTAAGTTTTTTGTCTGCTTATCTCTCAGAAAATACTGACTCTGAATTATTGTCAATCTGCAAGTTTTAATAATCAAGGGAGGGAAAGCCTGTTTAGTTGTCACCCTCAAGAAATGCCACTGGCTGGGGGAAGCTCCTTGAGAGGCAAACCTTGCTGTCACCTTGTGTCACATGGAACTCTTGGCAGTGTCCCCCTCAGTGAGAATACCATCCCTGGGATACCTTTGGCACATCATCTCTCCTCCATTCAGGATTCTCAAATTGAAGGCTTGTTATCCTTCTGTTTTTCTGTTTTTTAGGAGTTCAGTTCTGTATCTTGTTTGCATTTCTTAGTGGTCTGAAAAGCAAAGCTTTCTGTTAGCAGAGAATTGAGCTGGCAGGATCTTGCTTTCTTTCTTCCTTTATAAAAAACATGATTGCAGGTTCACTAATTATCCATGTTTATTACTGCTCTCTGTGTATTTTTGAGGAACTGATTGATCATAGCTGTTCCTGAGCATTTTAATAATGATATGAAAGGAGCTGCTGGTGTGATGATCCTGAATTCCAAACAAGCAAGTCACACAGCTCTGTACTGAAGCAGCTTTTGGGCAGGGCAAATGGACTTCTGTCAGTGTGGTTCATCAAATCAGTTAGGGACCAACCCCTTTGGCCATTAGCAGGACCCTCAGTCAGGGGTATGGAGGGTTTCACATCTGGAATTTCACCTGTGGGATCTGCCTGTGGAAAGGGCACAGTGCTGGCAGTGGGCTGGGCATTTGTACATCACATCCTCTCTTACTGTGTTTGGAACCTGAGGTGTGGGGATGGAGGAAGGGTCAGTCCAAGTGCTCAGCCCTCAAGAGCATGAAGAGCTGAAAAGGATGTGTAATGTGGTGGCTAAAATCTGTCACATCTTGGGAGCACACAGTCTTTGGTTTGTATGGCTAAGTATGAGGTAATTTGTGATGAAAGGTGAATAAACAAGGACACAGGAAGGTACCTTCAGTGGGGAATCCCCCTGTAAAGCATCTCTGAAATCTTTTGAAGGTGAGAAGGAGAACATCTACACACCATCTCTGCTTTGTTCACCCAGCAGTGTAATCTCCTTGGCAAGACAGCCTGGGGACAGCACACAGCTCTCATTTTCCCTCTTGTCTCTATGGATTGCTCTCCCTCTGTCTCGTGGGGATGCCGTTGCTTTCATCACAGTCTGACTTGTGATAAGCAAGCCATAAGTGGCTTGAAATTCAGGTTATTCAGATAAGCATCCTAAGTTGTAACTATAGAAAGTCGAGCAGGAAGGTGTTTCAGTTTAATCTGCACTGGAAACTAATCCAAATTTAATCACAGATACAGATACAATCTGCCATAATCCTGTGATGTTCTAGAATTGCAAAAGGAGGGGCTTCATATTTCAAGAATACTTTTAAATATTTTTATACATCTGCTATTCTAGAATAATTTCATCTTTCTGTAGCTATTCCCAAGTAGGAAAAAAATAAAATATGCCCACTTGTGCACCTACACCAGCAGAAGAAGCTGTTGCTTCACTGCTGTATGCGTCTTTTAGTAGTACAGCAATTGGAATGTCAAAGTCCAAATAGTTTAGACTTTTAAAACTTTCAAATGCAGTTCAGGCATTTAGATCAGTGTCTGCTTTGCAGACTGCTCCCCAGACAGAGTAACTGGGGAATTTTTCCTGCTGTAACTGGGGGCGAAGCCGTTCCCCGGCCTTGAGACGGAGGAGACGCGGAGAGGCGACTGCGCCTCCTGATTGTATCTGTAGGATGTGAAGGAATCTTTCAGCATATAATCCTTAAAATATTGATCTTGCAGAGGAAGTCTGGGGCTGGAAGGGATCATCTGTCATCGGATTTGCTGCTGATGTGGCGTCGTGGAGCTGCACTTTCAGCCCCTGGGTCTCGGCCCCGCTCGCTGCAGGGAGTCTCAGGCTAGGGCTGGGTCCAGCTCACGTGCACAAGTGGTGCAGGAGCTTTTATTTTGCACTGAGTTGTGTTGCCTTTCAGCAATATCACTGCTTTGTGGCCCGCTGGGATGTGCCAGCACGAGGGAAATGCCACTGAGGAAAGAGTTGCTGCTGGGTGCAGAGCTCCCCCATAAACCAAGTCCCTCCTTTAAACCTCCAAATGGAGACTAACAAATATCACTAACTCCCAGCTCGTTTTTTATTAGCTGGGCCGTTTTTCCTCCTTCGTAAGTGCCAATATCTGAACTTAAAACTGTGTTTGGTATATGAGAGAAATTCTCCAGCTGATCGTAGCCTGTAAAATTAAAATATTGAAGCTCCCAGTCTTTGAGTTTATTGAGGTATAAATACTAGAACGTGGTGTACTGTGTGGTTCAGCTGCTTCCTTGTTCTATTTTTCTGGGTCTTTTTGCTTATTTTATTTCTCTGACACTCCATCCAAAGAGTTCCCTGGGTTTGATTTTGTCCTGGCGTTTTTTAGCAGTCTGGTACTTAGTGGTATGGAATTCAACAAGGTGAATAACATCTTCTGTTTACTGTTTGCATTTTAAAAAGCAAAATTTCCGTTTAAAGAAAAGCATATTCCAGATGTCTCCAGGCAGTAGGACATGTCCGTAGTATACAGTTTAATAAAACAACAAATACAGCAGAAGGATCAAAAAGTGGTGCATGTTAGCAAATGGTCTGAATTTAAACACCAGTCAACACCAGGACTTCATTTTAGGTGAGGGAAATTCACATGTGAAGTATTAAAATTTAGCTTCATAAATGCATTTCCTCTTCTTTAAAACTTCCTCTTTCAGTTAATTCTGATTAGATTTCCTAAAGTGGAATAAACATAAAAGCATTAAAAAATATGTAAACCATGAAAGTTAAATGCAAAACAGAAACAACCACAGCAAAGATATGAAAGCCAGACCCCTTGTTGCTCAAGTGCAGTGTGGGGGAGAAATTCCTTCACTGTGGACTGGCTTCCCCACAGGAGCAGTTGTGGACTTGCCTCCCATTAGATGATTTCAAAACGTGATCTAAAGAGCAATTAAATCAGCAGGAGGCTTCAGTGTTGAAAAGGGGGCTCTTTACAGATGTCTGTGCAGGAGGGAGGCTTGCTCGACTTGAGGAGGAAAATATCTTTGGCATTTGGGATAATTCTTCGGGACCAGCATCTCCCCTGAGGGAGATGCTGGGAGGTGGAGTTGCTATCCCTGGGGACTGCTAAGGAAAAGACAGACAAAATCTAGGCAAACATCTGCCAGGTGAATTTTTTCAGGGAGTGGACTAATTGACTCTTATTTCCAGTGACCTCTGTGTTGATTTTTAAGGTAATGGTGTCAACATGTCAATCAAATGCTATTTACAGTAACCCAGCATTGCTGAAGAGGTGCAAAACCTGCTTATGTGGTACTTCTGGAAATCCAGTTTTATGATTCTGTCTTAGACCTTCAGCTGTTTACTTAAACTCTTCTTGATCTTTGTCCATCATTGTCCATCATTTTCAGATGAAACTTTACAGCAGTGTGCTCAAGCTGGTTTAATGCTTGTGTCCCTCTTCATTTGACTGAATGTAATCCTCCAAAACCCCCTGAAACATGGAATGATGCCTGCTTAGCTTTGCAAAAGGTATCAGCAGGAGCTAACATCGTTTTCTGGGAGGTCATCTGACAAGATGCTACAGAGAGTTTAGGGGAACAAAAGGAAGAGCAGGTCACAATGGTTTTCCCCCTCCCTGGAAGTGTCCAGGGCCAGGCTGGATGAAGCTTGGAGCAACCTGGGCTAGTGGAAGGTGTCCCTGCACATGGCCAGGGGGTTGGAATAGGATGAGCTTTAGGGTCCCATCCAACCCCAAAACTATTCTGTGATTCTATGCTTTTATGGCAAGAGACACAGAAAATGTAGCACAAATTCCTCACTCTACCAGAATTTTCTCTTTAAGCTCTCTGTGCTTTCCATGGTTGAAATGGCAATGGTGATGGAAAACGTGTCTGTTTTCTGTTCATGGCAGTTGTACCTGCTTGTACCCCCAAAGAGCAAGTAGGATTAAAGGCCTGATGCAAAAGGAAATCTTGGTACAGCACGTTTTTATAAAAGCCAAAGGTTTGACCAGCAGGTCCTACAGGCTCAGACGTGTTATCTAACCCTAATTCTTCCCCTGTATTTTTCTCTTGGCCTCAATGAAGGAGCCATGTCACAAATCACTCTCATTAACAAGGACTTCAGAAGCAGAGCCTACAGAGGCAGTGCCTGCAGGAACTTGGAAAAACACCATAAAATCCCACTTTTCTTTGCTGCCAAAACGAAGTAAACAACAACCCAGCCCGAGCGCCCGGGCTGCATATACGGATGAGCCATGCAGGAAAAAAACAGGGTCTGTCTGTGCTGGGCTCTCTTGTAATCCTTCCTCACCATCTCCCTTCCTCCTGCAGACGTGGATGAGTGTGAGGTGCTGAACGGGGGCTGCCAGCAGGGCTGTGTCAACACCCAGGGCTCCTTCCAGTGCCAGTGCCGGGTGGGATTTCGGCTCCACGCCGACGGGCGCACCTGCATCGGTAAGGAACCGCCTCCTCCCAACCATGGGGTTTCCTCTAAGGGCAAAAAGTTCTCCAGACTGAGTTCTGACTACATATGGTTACCCATTCTGGTTCAAGCAGCCTGTGAGGATTTGGATATTGCCACACTCTTCATTTTGTTTTGGGTTTTGGTTGGGTTGTTGTTTTTTTTTTTTTGATGGTGTTTCATGTCGGTGAAAATCCTTTTGCAGCAGGCTTTAAGGAGCTTAGGGGGTCTTCTTTTCAAATGGCAGCATTTTTTGAATCCTGAGTGCTTTTCCTTTGTGGTACATCTCCCTGCATGTTCCAGCACTGGGCCTGGGACTTGGTGGTTTTGGAGGTTGTTTCCAAGCTCAGTGACTGTGATTTGCAGGGTGGAGTTTCCCTGTGTGTGCTCGTGCCCGTGAGAGCACCGTGGAGCTCAGCCATGACACATTGCCTGTTTATGTGGAGAGGATTAGCAGCTCTGCCATTGGAAATAAACCCTCTGTTTCTCAGGTTGGACTCCAAAGCCTGAAAGAAGGCATACCAGAGTTAATTCTGCATGTTGTTAAAAACAATGATATGAAATACACGGTTCTTGTGTTGCATTCAAATCAGTACAAAAGTCAACTTTTTTGAGTTCTGCAGAAAGGATTAAAATGTTCTGTCGTCTGGGAAGAAGAAAAGGGCACCTTTTGTTTAAATTTTTAAACCTGACCATGAGGTAATATGGGAAGAACAGTCAAGTACAGTCAGACCACATCTGCAGAATAAGTTCACTCACAGTTTGGGCATTGTCTCAGTTCCTGCACAAAGTCCCTTGGTTGTGCTTAACTCCAGCCAGAGATGTCATCAGTCATCCCTGGTATTATCACAGCAATACATTCACTGGTGCAGCCAGGACACAGGAGGTACCAGTGCTCAAGCTGTGGGAATAATGGATTTTTTTATTTTAAAACTTAGCATTTTAGGTTTTTTGGGTTTATCACATGCAGAGACTTTCAGTGTTTTGGTAATTAACTGCAATTAAAAATGTGAGGAAGTCTCAGTCTTTTCTTGATTGTCTTAGTTGGTGAAGGACTGGACAGGGAAACACTATGGTGAGGGGGGAAAAAATGTAAAAGCAGAGTGGTTCATAATTAATTAGAAGCAGTTGTGGTTTTCTGTGAATTAAAAGAGAAATTAATCTCACTCGGATCAGATCTGACCAGGGAAGACCCAGAAGTGAAAGATGTGTTGTTTGAGCTACATTACTCCCTCTGAATAGTCTCATTTTTGGTGGAGGGGGAGTTTTATACGAAAGGGGGACTAAAGGGGCTTTGGGGGGAAAGAAAAAGAGAACTGTGTGATAAAGGTTAATGGCAATTAAATGAATCTACTTGTGTCATATATAAAACCTTCTGTGGACATAAAATAGTTGGGTTTCCTCTTGCCTCAAATAATCAGAAAGCTCAGTTTAGCTTTGTCCAAGCTGTGAACAATACCAGAGAACAAGTTTTCATTTCATAAATGTAAATGTTCTCAACAAGTTATTCAAAATACTTCATACAGTGATCAGCTTTATTTGCAATATCTCAGAAATTATCAAGGAGAAACAAAAAATAAATCCTGAGATGAGAGACAGGAGTTTCAGAGGGCTCTGCTATCAGGAATAATGGATGTTTTTCCATTTTCCACAAGATACTGAGGGAGGATATTGAGTCCTGTTCCAGCTGTTTAGACAAGACACCGAAATAAATGGATATAATAAGCTCTCATGCATTGGAGAACAAGACAGTTACTAATTGATGAGGACAGGGAGAAGCATTTCATAGGAATCAGGAGTGCCAAGGATCAGGATTTGGGCAGTAGCTGCTTGTTGGGGACGGAGAGTTTCCCCCTTGTGCAGCACCAGGTTGTACATTCAGCTTTCATCACTCGACTGATGAGAAGCAAACCACTAATGCCCCTCTCCTTTGACCCAGTGCAGCTGAGCAGAACATCCAGCATTTCAAACAGGCTTGGATTAGCAATGGTATTTCTTCCATGGATACTTCAGAGGATGTAACGATCTCTCCTGCATGCTGAGAATGAAAAGGGACCACATTCTGGCACTGAGCTGTTTATGGATGGTGATTATCTCAGCTGCAGAAATAAGAAACAAGAGCCCCTTTAGACAGGCTTTTCAGAGGAGCCCAGCCCAGATTGCTGCTGCGTTCATTCTTTCCACGTCTTCCTTTTTCTTTTTTGGCAACCCCGTGTTTGTGGGAACAAAAGTGCCAAAATCGTTTGAGGGGAAGCAGATTTTGCAGCCTGGATGGCTTGGAAATCTCCCATACATAAGGAAGTGGATCTATCATCTTAAAAGATGTTCAGCCTACATCTGAGGACTCAAAAACCTGGGATAAGATAATTCCTCATGTGATTCATGGAATATTGAACTTCTGTCACAGGTTTTGCAGTCCTCCTGCCACCTCATCACAGGGTGTTTGGGATCCTGACTAACTAGTAGTCCATCCCTCCACTGCCAGTATGAGCCTTAAAATATGTGGAGAGAGGAAATCTGCTTTTGTCATTCTTCCTGCTCTCACTGGAAAGTTCTGCCCATACTCCAGGGTAGAGTGCTGTGCTCATACTCTGCTCAGACCCAAAGGATCTCCAGAGTGGGTTGCCTTGTTCAGTGATGACCAGTGTGTGAAAGTAAACCACCCAATTCCCAAATCCTTTGGTGTTACCCAATACTTCGTGCCATGACAAAATCCCATCTCTTCCAATGCTCCTTTTCCTCCTTCAGCTTTTTGGTCCCACGAATTTTGCTCAGCATTGAATTAATTTAAAAATGCACGTGCCAGTCCAAATACGCGCTGCAACCCTCTCCAATTTTTTTGTTTGTTTTGTTTGTAATGCCTTGATTATGTTAATGCAAGGAATTTGACTTTGCTGGAGTTGAACCAGCTGGTATCTGAAAAGCTGAAACTCAGAAAGAACATGTTTATTGTAGTATCAGGCTGTGGGTTTGGATTGTTGTAGATTCATTGTCTTCAGTGGAATTTATTCCTGTTTGAACTCCTGGAAGTGAAAACAGGGCACAGCCATCAGACCCTGATTCATCTCTGGTGCCAGCTGTTACCTTTGATGTCTGCTTTATGTGGAGAAGCTGCTGAGGTGCAGGGTTTTTTTTTCTGGTGATTTTAGCACACTAAGGCTCTTAATAGAGAAAGTAACAAAGAAAATATCTCTACAGCTCTATAATCCATGTTTCCCAACATAAATACAAACCCTGTACATCTGAAGTTACATTTCTCATCATTGCCAAGGTTGGATTTAAGGTGATGGAAAATGTAGGCTGGAAGAGATTGCATGTTCTAACCCCATGGTTGCTGTGCATGTATCTAACTATGGCTTCAGACCCAGCTCATTGTGAAAATATCACCTGCATTGTAAAAAATAATGGGTTGAGAAATGTGTATTTCTTAGCTGTTATCAGATCAGGGGCCTACAAGAGAGCTGGAGAGGGATTTTTCACAAGGACACATTGTGAGAGGACAAGGCAGAAAGGCTTTGAATTGACAGAAAGCAGGGTTAGATTGGATATTGGGAAGGAATTGTTCCCTTTGAGGGTGGGGAGGCCCTGCACAGAGTGCCCAGAGAAGCTGTGGCTGCCCCTGGATCTCTGGAAGTTTTGGACTTCGGGGCTTGGAGAAACTTGGGATAGTGGAAAGTGTCCTTCCCATGGCAGGGGGTGGAATGAGATGATTTTTAAGATAAACCCAAACCATTCTGTGATTCTTGTGTTTCTCACCTGCTGTCTCCCACCACTGTTCCCCTTCCCAGATGCCCCCTCCCTCTCTTGGCATCACCTGGTATCATCCCCTGCCTGTCTGGAATCCACATCAGGGCTGGGTGTCTGCCAGATTTCCAGAGTAAATCTTTGAAAGTGAATGTCAGGCCCTATTTCTGCCTGTGGAGATGCTCAGACCACCAGCCATGAGTCCCTTAGTGACAGATGGAGTCAGACCCATGAGGTGCCAAGATCCCTTTGATCAGAGACATGTGGCTGGCACCTGGCAGCCAGGAGCACAATCCACCCTGTCCTGCCCCTGGGGGCTCTTCTCCTTCAGTCTGGCACCACAATCCACCCTGTCCTGCCCCTGGGGGCTCTTCTCCTTCAGTCTGGCACCACAATCCACCCTGTCCTGCCCCTGGGGGCTCTTCTCCTTCAGTCTGGCACCACAATCCACCCTGTCCTGCCCCTGGGGGTTCTTCTCCTTCAGTCTGGCACCACAGTCCACCCTGTCCTGCCCCTGGGGGCTCTTCTCCTTCAGTCTGGCACCACAATCCACCCTGTCCTGCCCCTGGGGGCTCTTCTCCTTCAATCTGGCACCACAATCCACCCTGTCCTGCCCCTGGGGGCTCTTCTCCTTCAGTCTGGCACCTCGTCTCATGGATCCAAGGTGGTCCCTCAGCAGCAGCTGTGACAAACCTGCCCTGGCTGCTCCAGAGCAGCCCCTGGCCACTGGCAGAGCCACCCACCAAACTGGGATGCACGGTGCCTCCAGCACAGGATTTCACACCTGTCCCCTCCCACCTTCAAATCCTCCAGAACTCTCATGGTGACAGGTTGCTGCTTATCTCCCCTTGCATCCCAACTGGCTCGTGCCCAGAAATGGAAGGGAGAAAATGGCACTTCTGAAAGCCGACATGTATATTCTGTCACTTGGATTTAAGATGTTTTTCGTCTTCTGAAATATTTTCATCTTATTTGAATATTCTTGCTGAAAAACAGCTCTTTGGATACAAATGTGCAGGGAGCTGGAAGCTCTGAGTGCATGGGGCCTGCTGTCTGCTGTTGTAGACATGAAGCTGCTTTGGAGTTCTGTCTCTGACAGGGCAGGAGGTTTGTGGGCACAGGTGGAGATGGGGAGCCAGGGTCAGGTTTCTGTGCAGCGAGGTGCCCCCTGCCTCCTGCTGTGTGTGCAGCCAGGAGAACTTAAAAATTTGCTTTTCTTTTCACCTTTTTAGCACATACTTGACTGCACAAACTCAGTGCTTGCTAATTGGTGGCACAAGGTGAAAGGAGTCCTGTAGCAGGTTTTGCCACTAGCATTTACTAATGTCTGTTACAGATAAATGAAGAATTTCTTATTTCTTATTTCTTATATTCTTATATTCTTATATTGCTAAAATAAATATCAAAGCTCTTTGCTGACTTCATGGGGATCAGAGTTTGGTGCATTCCATGCAGGACCAAACAGCCTTTCCAGCTACTGATAGAGAACACAGACTTCTAGAATGGTTTGGGTTGGAAGGGACCCTAAAGCTCACCCAGTCCCACCTCCTGCCGTGGGCAGGGACACCTTCCACTGTCCCAGGCTGCTCCAAGCCCTGTCCAGTCTGGCTTTGGACACTTCCAGGGATCCAGGGGCTCCTCTGGGCAGCCTGTGCCAGGGCCTCCCCACCCTCAGAGTCAAGAATTCCTTCCTAATATCTAATTTAAATCTCTCCATACTACATCCCTGCTGTGGAAATATATCTCAATGCAGCCATGCACACACACTTCCATCAGCACAGCACAATAGCAGCATCAAACCATCACTCTTATTTTTACATGCAGCATATGAATAGGTGTGGGTGTGTGTTAACATGTTTTGTCAGGAGGAGAAATGTTTCTCCAGAGGCCAGGGATATGTGTTGAACAAAAAAGAATATTAATTTGCTTGGGTGAAACGAGCAGCATCTTTAAAGATGTAGAGAGGACTCTCTGTTCCTGTGGTTTGCTGTGTGAGCCTGTTCTGCAGAGCTTGTGGCTTCTGTTATTTGAATTTTTTTATTTATGAGGCTGAAGAAATCACCCTGAAAGACAATTACTATTTTTAATCAGTGAAAGCAAGGAGAGAAAAAGATAATCAATGGGCCAGTGCCAGCAGGGCTGTTCTTTTTTCCCCTCTTGCCTCTGTGGATTGGCAGTGCTTTGGTGCTGTCAGATCAAAGGGTGCTGTGCTTCAGTCAGCATTACAGCCCTTAGATCTCACCTGCCTCTCCCTGGAATCAGGATTTCACTGGTGTGGGACACGGTGTCAGCCCAGCTCTGTGAGCACAGGGGAGGGCAGTCACTCAGGGGTGGGACAGGTGCATTTGTGAAAGCTGTTCAGCCAGCTTTGCCTGCTTCTGCTGTCATTTGTGTGTTTAAAATAGGAGATAGCTTCTCCCAGGTTGTTGACATGCATTCCTTCACTGCTTCCTTGGCTCCAGCTGTCAATTCCTGCAGCATTAACAACGGGGGCTGTGAGCAGGACTGTGTTCAGCTCAGTGAGGACCACTACAAGTGCCAGTGCCAGCCAGGCTACCAGCTGAAGACAGATGCCAAATCCTGTGGAGGTGAGTCCTGTGCTACCTGCCTGAAGACACACAGTAAAGGCAATTTAAAAGACCCCAGGTTGGTGGTTTGGGTCACTGTGTTCCCTCCTATTTCTCCCTGTGTGCCAAAAGCAGCTTTAGGAATTGCTTATTAACAGCATTTGAAAATGACACGTGTTTGAGGTGTGAAGTTCACTTTGAGTCACAACTTTGAGCAGGATTTTGGCCTCGTAGATCCCTGGCTGTTCCTTGCACAATGATGGTGATGACATAGGTTAGGAACTTAATAGTGATTTAATTCTAACATTTTATTGCTCATCAAGTTGCATATAGAGTTGGCCTGCATTACATGTTTTATTCTACGAAAACTCTTCTCTTTATCTCCTTTTGGCTTATCACAGCCTGATTCATTCAACCTCCCCTTCAGGTTTCTAAGCACTCTCTGAAGCAGAACAGCAATGCTACCTTTGGGTTTGATTGTTGCTTTTCAGTTCTTGTATATCTTAACATATTCATCAGTTTTGAAGGCAACCCCCCCCACTCCCCAGCACACAAGCACACACACACACACACACACCCTTGAACATGCCAGAGAAAAAGATAGGGCCAAATTTATGGATTTATTGAGCTGAAATTCCTGTCACAAAACCGTTTCCATATGGCTCCTCTTCTGCTGGGAGATTTTGTACGCTGTGGATGAAGTGTAAGTAAATCCTGCTGTTCACATGGCTCCCAGCTCCTGCTGGGTGCACAGAACTCTTCCCCTTCGGTTTGGGCCTCCCCAAACCCTGCCCTCTGCCAGGGCTGCACCTCAGGGAGCACCCACAGCCTGGTGGCCTCCCTGTCTCTCACAGGGTGGCCACCTTTTGTCCCTGAGTTCATCAGAAAGAGCCAGGAAAGGGGAGCTCCAGGGATTAGGGGGTGTCAGAGACCTTCCCCCCACTGTCCTCCATCCCTTTCCCGAACATCTCGAGGTGTGTTTGCCCAGCTGGCTGTGCAGAGCCTGCAGGGGACCTTTTGGGTGGGTTTTGGGGAGTGGTGGGACAGAGGTTGGGCCAGAGGGGTCTGAGTGTGGCCATGCCAGGTGGGCTGGGGGTTGTCCTGGGGTGGTCACAGCACAGTTCAAGCTTCTGTGGATCCCTTCATGCTCTGTCTCAGCTGGGACCCCTGAAGGGGGAGGTTTTGCCACAGCTCTTCACCCCCTCACGTGGTGGGGCTGAAGAGAGTTAGCCACCCACCAAAGGCAGTGGTTTGTCACCAGCCTGAACTTACTGAGCCCTGAGAGGGGCAGGGTCAGCCTTGTCTGCAGGTGGGGCATTCATTACCTGGGTGCCTGCTTACCCCTGGGTGCTCAGGGTGTTTGAATCAAAATAAAGAAGTGCAGCCCTCCCCAGGAGGGCAGTTGTGCTTGGGGGAAGGAGGATCTGTCTCCTAAGCAGAGCTCAATTTGGAAAATGAAGACTGAGTAGGATGTTTTTTTCCCCCCATAAATGCCTTAGTGAGTGAATGCCTGGGAGAGAAAAGTGCCAGGTAAGCCCATGGACAAGATTTCTACAGGAACAAATGAGGGTGAAGTGGCCATGAATGCATTTGGATTGTCAGCTCAGAGATATTTTAAGTAGGAGAGGTGGGAGGAGGTGAGTCTGGCTGTTTTTTTGTATTTTTCCAGGCAAAGCCTGGCTGCTGGAGTCATGTTTTGGATGGAGAAACCACATGAGAGTGTTTGCCACAGCAGGTGTAGGTGTTGTGCAGATGTGGGTTCATCCCTGTGGACTCCTTGGGAGTTAACACTGCACCCACAGCCCTGGAAAGCCTTAGAGAAACACTCAAGCCTGGCAGTTTTGCTCTTTACCACTTTATGTTTTCTTAGTGTGAAGTCATGGTTGCTGTGAACAAGAAAATTAATTTGGTAGGGCCCAAATCTCTTTTCCTTGGGTGCTCTAGAGGTCATGGCAGATAGGACTGGAGACCCTGGTTGGTTTTTTTTTTTTTTTTTTTTTTTTGGTTTGGTTTGGTTTGGTTTTGTTTTTTTTTTTGTTTTTGTTTTTGTTTTGGTTTTTTTTGTTTTTGTTTTTTGGGGGTTTTTTTGGGTTTTTTTGGGTTTTTTTTGTTTGTTTGTCTTGTTTGTTTGGTTTTTGTTTTGTTTTGTTTTGTTTTGTTTTGTTTTTTGGTTTTCTTGGTTTTTTTTTGCAGTGAAGGATTGGAAGGTCTGCCTCATGTCTGGAAGTGTCCAAGGCCAGGCTGGATAGGGCTTGGAGCAAGCAGGGATAGTGAAATGAGTTCCTGCCCATGGCAGAATGAGGAGCTGGATGAGTTTTCAGGTCCCTTCCAACCCAAACCATCCTGGGATTCTCTGTCCTGAGGCACCTGGGAAATGAAACCATGCCAGTAAATTTTTTACCATAGTATTTAACAGCTTGGAGTAGAGCTTTGTGGGATGGAGTCTGTTATCTGCTAAAGTTATTAAATGAACCAGTTAAGAGGCAAATGTGTGAAAAAAAGTACACTAATGAGTTATTTTTGTCTTTTCCTGAAACCTGCTTCTAACAGGAACATACATATCACTGGAAAGCAAGTCAATCACTGATTGCCTTATGTCCTGAAGATCTTCCCTTTACAAACCTACCTCATCCAAGGATTTCCAAGGCTGCCACCCTTATCTGAATGACTGTGTTTTACTAACATCTACCGTGTAATTTGTTGTTTGCCTGTTGTCATGTCACAGAGCATTACAAGCTTCGCTCCGCGCTGCAATCATTCTCAAATTAAAGCTTGAGCTGCTCTGAAAACCTTCATAATATGCAGGTTTAACAGATGCTGTTTGATAGTGATTTCATTTAATTTACCCAAATAGAAAAGGGAATCGGCAAATAACTCAATATTTCATATCAGCAAGGAGCGAGCTCTTGCTTGGAGCTAAAATCCTTTGTAGACCGCAAATTGTCGAGCGGCAGAGCCAAGTTGTCAGCCTTGCAAGTGTCACGCACGATGAAGTGCTGCTGTTCCTTGGAAACCTATTTGCAACCTATCGTGTCAGAAGTCCAATTTCAGTTCTACATCCCTAACCGTGCTTTTATTTTTTTTTTTTTCTTCTTTTTTTTTTCTTTTTTTTTTTTTTTTTTTCAGTACTGTCAAGTCAAACCCAGCCCTGCCGACTGGAAGGGTTTGTTGTGTTGCGCCTTCCCGAGATGGCAGGAGGTGACATCAGGGAGTTTGAGGGTGTTCTGTGGCAGCTTCCTCCTGTACCAAATGGTGGCACAAAATGCCACTTGGCTGCACAGAAAAGTGACAAAAAAAAAAAAATAAAAAAAGCCCTACCCCATATTTAAATCCACACGAAATAGAGATTGTTCTCTCCTATTCCCTTCTCCTGCATATCCAGCAGAAGAGCAAAGCAGCCAGGTCCAGAGCAAAACTCCTTCAGCACTTCACCAGAGTTCCTCAAACCCTGACTCCAGTGTTGTTGAATTGATGGTGTCTTTCCTGTGGGGCTCTGAAAGGAGCTGGCTTATACAGAGCTGGGAAAGAACATGTTAGGCTGGAGGCAAGTGAGGAATATTGGTCACCTGCCTCAAATCAGACACTAATTATTAAAATGCTGAGACTGACTAAGAGCTGTAAGGAAACAGGTATAGCTTTTAAGAAGTTGTATTTGAAGTTAAGCAGAGCTCTAGAGGACACATTTTCAAGGTGTTCTCCAAATTCACCTGTGCAATGTTATTCACCAGAATTTTGGTGCAATGACTGCTCCAAAGCAAAGCCTCAGCCTGGTGCAAAATGTCAGATCTTAACCCAAGTCAAACCTGTCTGAACAGTTGTGGGAGGTCTATTTTGTGGTGTGCCAAGTCTCTGTTTGGGCAGTATGCTTCCAGCAGGTACATGTTCCAGAAATAAACCCATAAAACACAGTGAAATCTTTAAGATGGAGCCTTCTGTTGGCACTTTACGAAAGTTTTTCTAAGTACTTGTCACTTTGAGCACCTTATCCTTGGAAAGGTATGTTATTGTTCAGGAAGAGGAAAAAGCCTTGATGTACAACATGAATGGCATATGTTTATAGACTGAAAGATGTCTTTGGGGGCTCTTCAGTGTTTATTTCCTCTAGAGCCTTTTAAATATTCATTGTTTTGTGGTGAACTCCATCACTGTGTGAGTTTATGGATTCACACATACTGGAGTGCTAATTGCTGTTGTTTAGAGAACTCTTGGAATCTGTTCAGGTACAGCAAAATAACAATAAAATGTACTTTTTTTTGTCCTACTTCCAATGTAATACAAGCTCGGTTTCCCGCTGTTTAAACCCTCGTTGCTGCTCTGTGACAAATGTTGTCCAGCAACAAAGAGCATCCAGAAAAACAGCAGCTTTACTCACCAGATGCTGTCACATTTTTTTGCCCAGTCTAATCTCTTACAGCTGCTCCGTCGTTAGTTGTAACAATGGCAGGTAAGACCATTTTCAGGCAAAAAAAAAAAAAAAGTGACCTTTCAGTTGACAGTGTGCTCTAATTGGTTTCAGTGATAGACCCCTGCACAAGTGGGAATGGAGGATGCTCACAAATCTGTCAGAACGAGAGAGGAATTGCAAAGTGCGAGTGTCATCCAGGGCATTCTCTTTCTGCAGACAAAAAGTCTTGTTTAGGTAAGAAACTCCAGACTCTTTACTGTGAAGAAAGTTATTAATCAGTGCTCTGGCTTGCTGGGCTGTGAGTGGAAAGGAATGTGTTGCCCAAATGCAGGTGTGCATTTGGAAACAGCGTTTCTCTCTGTGATGTTCACGTCAGCCCACAGCCTTGAAGGACTTTTTTTTTTAGTGATGAAAAGTTCCTCTGCCATCTCCTAAGTCATGCTTTCTAGCAACAGGGCTTCTGAATGCTCTAGTGTTAGTCTTGTAGGGTCCCTTTAAAATGATGTCCCAGATACAGCTCCTGGAAAATTGGTTCAAGTAAAACTCTGAACCAGGTCACTGAAAACCCACTTAGAATTCAAAGGGCTTTTTAGCTGGAGAACTCTTTCCATATTGATGGAGAAACTACTGTGAAGGAAGAAATCATGATGTGTAAGATTTCCAAAGAGAGGAGCCTGAAAAGTTGAATTCTGAAGTCCTGCATTTAGTCTGGGGTTGTCAAAAGGATCTGTAGTGTTTCTGATCCAAAATGTAGGGGAATTAGAGGTCAAAATGCCTGCTTTTCTCTGTCAGTGAAACTCTTGGAAGAGTTTAGCACTTTCATGAAGTAAAAAGCATTTGTGGACTTGATGGTGCGCAGATTTTTAACAGCCAAGTCAAGATTAGGGGGTGTGTGTGTGAATATATATATATATATATTCAGACAGTAATTTTACACTCCTCTTTTGAAAACTTGGCCGAAATCTTTCCAATGTTTAAATTATTGTCTCATATAAAGGCTGCTGGGTCCCTTTCAAAATATTTACTTCCTACCCTGAGTATTTTACTCAGTTGCCTGTAAGCCCTTCTGTGAGTAGAATGGCACATCTTAGTGATTCTCTCTTACTGGAATTACTCATGAGTAATTACTGAAAACAAAAACTGTTTTCAAGTAATGTACTGGTAATGAGTGGATGGAAACAACAGTGGGTTTAGCAGTAGGGTCAGCCTGTTATTCATTTTATCCCAGATACACATTGACATTTCCCTTGATTTATGTATAAACTGAATCACTGAGTTAACTTGCAGTGTTATATATTGGAACAAATTTTTCTCCCCAGCCTCATGGCAACAATCTTTTGAATCATTAAGCAGCGTGTCTTACCATGGATATACAATTATTGGTTTTTGCTCCTAGAAGTTACTCAATGTCTTTTGCAAAATTCAAGCTGCTGTTTGACTCTCTGGAAACTGAGCTGGCAGGAGACAGAGGGCAGCTGAAGTGTCAGACTGCAGCTATTAGCTGCAGGACAGGAAGAGACCTGCAGGATGGTGGCTGTGGTTCAACTTTTTATTTTTCTATTTAAAAAGAAGAAGAGGCAAGAATATTTACAGCGTGTGGCCAGCGCAGCGTACCCGCACACTGACAATTAGAGAAAAAGGAGAAATAACCCATTTTATTCTAAGCAGCAGCTGCTCCCGTGGCTGCTTCAGAGAAGCTGTCATTTGTCCTGAAATTTTCATGAGCCAGTGTGTGGTGTTTGCACTGCCTGGGGCCTCCCTTTGCAAGGAGCCTGATTGCAGTTGTCAAGCTCCTTGTGCTCAAGTGCAGGGGCCACGAGCACAGCACTGGGCACGGCACACGTGGAGGGGCAAATCTGCTGGAAAGGGGCTTGCTGGGATAAAAAGAAGAAGAGCTGCACATCAGATTGCCCCCCTGCCATTTTCAAGATACTGACCCAGGATCGGTGCAAGGAATAATCCGTGTTTTGTCAGAAAGATGTCAGAATGGGAAGGAGCAGGAGATGGAGCAGGGGTTGCCATGTGTGATGCCAGTCTTTGCACAGAGGTTGGTGTTCTGTGCAGCTGTGTTTAGTGTAATTTTTTTTGTGGTTTTGTTGGGGGTTTTTTTTTGCTTTGTTTTTGGTTTGTTTTTTTTTAAACTAATTACTCCTCAAAAGTGCTTTTATGTTCCGCTGAGATTTTAGGAAGATGGACATCCTTGGGGGCATTTAACTCCAAAATACAGACCAGCAAGTGTGAAGCTGAGGAGCAGCCTGCTTTGCAGAGGGCTAGGGGAAGAGCAGCCCCTCTAATAAAGGCCCTGCACCTTTTCCTTCCCTTACAGAGGTGGTGAAGCTGCTGTGGTTGCAGCAGGTGCCTCCCTACTGCACTGCTGTAGAAGCAGCTGCAGGATTCAGGGGTTGTCTGTCTCCACTGTCCCTGCTGAAACCCAACCACCATTTAATCCAGATCATCTGACATTCAGAAAATAATCAGCTATTCCCATTCCATTCATTTAAACTATAATGGCTTGGAGGACACGGTGATAATTTCAGAGTTTTGGAAGTTTCTTCTGAGTTCTTCACACGAGTTCTTCTTTTGCCATTGCTCTTTTTACAGGAATAATAAATAAGTTGCTTTGGCTGATACTGCAGCTATAGCGTTTGATACTGTAAATGTTCACACTGAAAAGTTCAAGGTCAATGGTGCTCAGAGAAAAAGATTGTTCTGGAGAATAATGTGAGTGTGATGTCCCTGGGTTCACTGGATGCTGTCCTTTACAGACTGACACCAGGATAACCCTTCCGGCAGCCGTGTCCACGCAGAGCAGAGTTACTTTTTTATTTCAACACCCATCTGAACGACTTTCTCTGTGCTTGCAGACGTGGATGAGTGTGCAGAGGGCAGAGACAGGTGTGCCCATCGCTGTGTGAACACCCCGGGCTCCTTCAGCTGTGCCTGCAGCCCCGGCTTCGAGCTGGGGGCGGACGGGCGGCAGTGCTACCGTAAGTGACCCTGCCTTCCTCAGCCTCTCCTCTCTGCTCCCTGCCAGGCCCCCCTTCTCTTTCACTGGGATTAGCACTCCCAGCAGAAGGAGTGTATGCAAAAGCTCAGGCTTAATACTGTTTTCTTCCTCTGCTGCTGCTGGGTTTGCAGGGTGACATGTTCCTAAGCCTGTGTTCACAGACCTTAATTACTGCCTTTCAAAGAGCAAATAGCCCTGTTGGTTTATCTTCAGAGTCTGCTGAATTCTGCTGCAGAGCTACCAGAATGCTCCTGTTCTGTGAAATGTGTTCATGCCTGCCCTCCTCCTCCTCCTGCTCCTCCTCCTCCTCCTCCCAGCTTTCTTACAGACCTGATGCAAGAGAAAACCAATATGATGTTCTGCTCTTGTCTTTACCTGTCTGGGTTTGCTTATGCTTCTCCCAAGATTATTGACACTATTAAGAGGATGCTTTTAAAAAGAGGCAACAAAAAAAAGAGATAAATGTGGGATGAAAAAATGGTTGAACAACTCAAACTTCCCAAACTAAAGCCAGCCTTGTCTTTCCTCACATACTTACCTCTTGCCAGCGGGGTTTCTTAATCAACACAGCTTTTCTGGAGAGAGGGAATGACTCCCAGTGCTGTTAGCTGATAGGTGATCCCTGGCCTGCCCTTGAGGGCAAATTTAGATTAATAAAGGAGGTGATGTGGAAGAGTTGGGGTTATTATGGACCTAACATAAGCTCCCTGGAATGCAGACAAAAGCATGACCTGTTTTAGCAAAGAGGTGGGCAAAGATCATTCAATCTAATAATACTGTGCAAGAGCTTTCAGCAGAGCTTCCTTAGGAAAATATGCTGCATGCCAGAGAATGAGTGCTTTATTTAAGAATGTGAGTGAAAGAAATAGTTATTAAGAATGAAATCCAGTTTCAAGGCATTAACATACATTAAAAACAAAACCCAATTATGTGAGAGACATCCTGGAGAGTTATTTCATAGGTGATGGGGAGCTGTGAGTAGTGAAATGGCAGAGGAAATGTGATTAATGTATAGATATGAAATCTTCTGTCATAGGCATAAAAAAGAGGTTTAGACCACTTAGATTTCATTGTGCTTTTCTGATATTATTTTTTCTGGATGTTCAGCAGATCTCAGGGGATGGTGATTCTCTGTGCCTCATGTACAATATTGCAGAGCAAACAATAAAAATAAAAACATTCTGCATATATTTATGATCAGGATTATCCCAGTGTTTGAGCAATTTACAATCTTTGTTTATTCTTTCATTTCCCCAGTGGCTGGGGAAGAGCTGGTATTTCAGTTTTACTGATGAAGAACTGAGGCAAAGTAAATGATGAAGATCGTGTACAAAGTCAGATTCTGCATTTAATCGCTGGGTTTACTAAATCCCAGCTTAACACACTGGACAGGAGACACGATTTCTTCTCCCTGGTGCAAATAATCACACTATGCATGAGCTGTAGAGATATTTATTCTCTTAATTTATACCCTCTTCCAGCTGGAATTACATTTCTCGTTGGCAAGCACATTGCTCCCTGAGAGCACAAAGAGGGGTAGGACCAGAGCCCACCAACACAGATGTTCTTGTGCAGATTCTGTGCAAAATCTGTGCAAATCTGAAAATTCTGTGCAAAATCTGATGGCCACCACTCTCAGCTGGGGTGTTTCTGGAAGTCCAATGGCTCCTTTAGGAAGGGTGTTTCTCTGTTCCCCTAAGTGGTAGCAGAAATCATTTCCTCTCTAAATGGCTCTGTAACCAGACAAGCTGGCTAATCCTTCATGGAAAACTTCCTAACTGACCCTGGGGGTTCTTTTCATCCTGGAGAAATCATCTGATGAAGCAGCTGGGTGGGAATGAGGTGGCCAGGTGTTCCCTTTCTGATGTGAGGTTTCCCACTGGGAATGGCCAGGATGTTCTGAGGATTGCCTAGTGCAGCCACACGAGGAGGGCATGGCAGTCTGTCAGGGCAGAGGGGGCTGGCAGTGCCATGGTACCACCCTGTCTTAGCTGTAGGGGACAAAGGAGAAGCTGCTGATGGGACACCCAAGAACCAAGAGCTGGAGATTGTTTTGCGTTGTGGTTGGGTGTCCATTTCACCAGCAGGACTCTGCTGAGGAAGTTTCAATGCCTTTGTGTTTGGGGGGTGTTTCAGAACCCAGCTCTTTCCCATCCAAACTCAGAGCTGCTCTTTGGGAAGTGTACCAGTCCGGTTTGAGGGGCACTGCCTGGGCTCTGCTCTGCTCCTCCTTTGGGACAAGCACTGTGTGCAAACAAAGCATAAACCTGAGGAAACCTAGGAAGGCTCCTGCAGCAGGTGGAACACTGAACCAGCTCCCCACGGCTGAATTTGAGAGCCTGCACTGCTCTGACACAAACACCTGGAGCTCAGTGCCTCCAAAAACCTGCTCCTCTGGGGAGGGGTGCGAGCTGATTGCACTCACTGTACAGCACTCATGGCCGATCCTCTCCCCGGGGGGCTTGCCTTTTTAACATCCTTTCGATTTATTTCCCTGCAAGGCATCGAGATGGAAATCGTGGACAGCTGCCGGGACGGGAACGGCGGCTGCTCGCAGCGCTGCCAGCACACGGCGGCCGGGCCGCGCTGCTCCTGCCACCGCGGCCACCGCCTGGCCACCGACGGCAAAACCTGCGCAGGTAACCCCAGCAGGGAGCCCGGAGCAGGTGGGGAAGGGCCCGGGGAGCCTGCAGGAGAGCTGTCGCTCAGGGAAACGCCTGGCCGTGCCTGCCTGCCCTCCTCCTGCAGGTGTTAATTAAGGCCGTCCTCTGCGCTGCCCCGGCTCGCCCGAGCGCGCTGGGGTTTGTCACCAGCCAGGGGAGGGATGGATGGAAGTGACACCTGGGCATCACCTGCCCACCACGGGCAGCCCAAGCACCACAGAGCTGCCTTCCCTTCCCTTCCCTTCCCTTCCCTTCCCTTCCCTTCCCTTCCCTTCCCTTCCCTTCCCTTCCCTTCCCTTCCCTTCCCTTCCCTTCCCTTCCCTTCCCTTCCCTTCCCTGGGCTGCTCCCAGGTGCTTCATGCACAAACTCCACCTGGTGCTCCACAGTCTGCTGTGGTTTCCATCAGATTTGCTCAGTGACGAGGTTACACTTCTCTTCTCCCTGTGAGAAGTCTCACTTGGGAGGTGAAAGCAACAGAGTGAGCTCCGGGTTTATTTCGAGACAAGAGCTTAAAAATTCATTCATGTTTTTAAGCAATGCTGCTATGATATTGTTTCGTGTGTGTTTGTTTTATGTTTTTGTTTTGTTTATGGCTTTTGCCATGCAAACTGTATGTCGTCCTGCTTTGGGCTTGCTGTCACTATGCCATTACAATTTTTAAGAATAGCCAGGAAGAGAGGGGGGATGGAAAAAGGAACAGGCACCACAAAGCAGTGTAGTGAGATACGAGATGATGAGAACAGGTAGGGAGTGGGAGCATTGATGAGTGTGAGAGGCATTACAGACAAAAGGAGTCTTGCAAGGAAAAAAAGCCAAGTGCAGGAGGGAGGAGGAGCAGGGGAGGAGGGAAGCACTGAGGGCTGCAAGGGCGAGTGATGACAGAGCTTAAAAAGCAAAACAGAAAAAGTTTGGGAGGCAGATTTGGAGCCAGAGCCTTTACAGGGGTGGGTGGGTGGGTTACACAGTCTTGTCTGTACAGCTGACAGGAGGCAAAGCTGCCTCTTGCCCACATCCCAGCTCTGGGGATTTCAGAGGGGAAGCAGGTACTCCGGACACAGCATGGGAAGGGGGAGAACACAGAGGAAGGCTGAGGACATGAAAAGTTGCTCTTAACAGCAAAAATCTCCTTTTTGTTGGATGCACATTTTGCATTCCTACACAAACAAGGGGCTGTTTCTGGAACCCAGAGCGAGGCATCACCTGATGTACTGCAGAGAGGAGCTCAGCTTGTGACATTTCTGGAAAGCACTGCCTTCAAATAACCTGCATTAATCATTTTCACACTGACCTCCTCACCTCCATTGATTAATTACATTTTCTTTCTCCTGTCCCTGTTTCCTCATAAAGTTGGTGCTCCTTCCAAGGTTAATTGAGACACTGACCTTTCCCATCTGCAGCTGCTCAGCCAGGCCACGTTCAGCAGCATTTTGCAGACTCAGCATTGACAAGGTGGCCCTTGGATGGCCACTGACCTGCTCAGCAGCCTGACAGCAGCCAGGAGCCTGCAGTGCACAGATAACAGCTCAGCTCTCCCATCTAATCACCACAACAGTGGTGTCAATGATACTGGCTTCTGAGTGGGCACAGAGCAGGAGTAGGCAACAGGAAATCAGTTATCAAAAGCTACAGTTGAACCTTCCAGGCTGCTGCTGCTGCCCAGCAAGTGTCTGGTTGGATCAGAGCTTTGTTAGTTTGCATTGAATAAGGTTGAGTGTAAAGAAGTGTAAATGGTCAAATGTAGGTTACTGTTAAACAGAATGTTTTTGAGGGCTGGTGGCCTCTCCTTTCATAGAACCATAGAATATTCTGAGTTGGAAGGGACACACAAGGATCACTGAGTCCCATTCCTGTCCCTGCACAGACCCCCAACAGCCCCACCCTGGGCATCCCTGGGAGCATTGTCCAAACCCTCCTGGAGCTCTGGCAGCCTCAGGGCCGTGCCCATTCCCTGGGGAGCCTGAGCAGTGCCCAGCACCCTCTGGGGGAAGAACCTTTTCTGATATCCCACCTAAAACTCCCTAACACAGCTCCAGCCATTCCCTTGGGTCCTGACCTCAGTCACCAGCGAGCCCAGCTGGTGTTTTGTAAATCCCCTCATGGCAGCTCAGGCTTGCAGAGGAGATGCCTCTCCCAGGACGTGGAGAGTCCTGGCTGCTATGGGAGAAGGCAGAAGGCAGCTGCTGTCAGGATTCAGGATTCAGGCAGTGTTTGTGTGGCTGAAGGAAGGTGTCAAGCAGTGAGTGCTGCAGCACAATAGCTCTGAGCAGAGCTGTGGCAGCAGCTCGGGGTGTCTCTGAACGTGCTGCCCTTTCCTTGCAGAGGTGGACGAGTGTGAGACCGGAGAGTCCTGCTGCTCCCAGTTCTGCATCAACTACGCGGGGGGCTACGAGTGCGCCTGCAAGGCGGGGTTCCAGCTCAGCCCCGACGGCTGCTCCTGCGACGGTGAGCACGGAGCAGGGGATGGCCTGGGCTGCCAGGGGCCTCACAGCTCATCTCACCCCACCCCTGCTGTGGGCAGGGACACCTTCCACCATCCCAGGTCGCTCCAAACCCTGTCCAACCTGGCCTGGAACACATCCAGGGATGGGGCGGCCACAGCTTCTCTGGGCAGCCAGGGTCTCGTCACCCTCACAGAATTCTCTCCTAACATCAAATCTAAACCTCCCCTCTGGTAGTCTAAAGCCATTCCCACTTGTCCTCCATCATTCCATGCCCTTGTCAAAAGTCCTTTGGTACCAGTGGCTTGGTCTAACTAATCACAGCCCAGGGTAGAAGAAATGCTGTCAAAGCCCTTTGCAGGGACGGCCCTAATGAGAGTCACCGACCCCATGCTGCCTTTGCTGATAAGGTTTTACAAACGTGTAATTTCCACTTTGTGAGGCTGGAATGCAGGAATAACCCAGCATCCAGCGTGGGGAGGTGGGAGATGAGCCAGCAGAGAGAAACTTCCCCTCCTCTCTCCACGGACACTTTATATTGATGTGTGTTAAACACTCCCTCCACAAAAGAAGAGCCCTCAAAATAACTGAAGGATCAACTTAGCTTAACAGCTTAAAGCATCTGTTTTCACTCGAGACAAAAACATCAGTGAAATAATCTGCTCCCTCTTGCCCTGAAATGTTTTCATACCTCCAATACCAGAGAGAAACTGAGAGCCCCAAAACACATAAGAAAAAATGTGTTTCCTTTTGTATAGAATAATTTGTCAGATGCAGCTGGGCACAGCATGGGCTCTCCAAGCAGAAGTACTTGTTCCTAATCACCATTTATGTTTGGGTTTTCTAGATGTGGATGAATGTCGTCTGGATAATGGCAACTGTGACCATTTCTGTGTGAATTCCCTGGGGTCGTACGAGTGTGCCTGTAAGGAGGGCTACAGGCTTGGGGATAGCAGATGGGCCTGCGTGGGTGAGTTCTTCTCAGAACTTGAGGGCCATTAAGCACTTCCCACTGGTTTAAAAAGTGATTTTGGAACGGGGATTTTCGCAGATCCTGGGATTTTGGGAGCCCAACTTGAGCCATCTCTGAACGTGGCCAGGGTAGGGCTACGTGCAGTGCGTGGATCCAAGTTCATCCTCCAGTAATGGGTTTTGCCAAAGATTAATGGCAGATGAACACTTAAATCCCCTGGACATGTTTGAAAACCTAAAGCTCCTGGTTTAGAAATAAATACTATTTTGACACTTTTCTTGCACTGTTTGATGAAGTTTAACATCCTGTGGAAAAAAAAAAAAAAAGGTAGCCAGATTCTTCTTTGATCAACCATGGCAAGTTTTCCATTAGTCAGTGACGTTATTCTGGATTTCTGCCAGTGTAACCAGTCCAGAGTTTAGCAGAGCAACTCAATTTTATAACCAAGTTTAACAACTGCTAAACCTTAAGCTGGAGTTTGATATTCTAACCACAGCAAAAAGAAAGCCAACTGATTTCCCGTCATTTTAAGGCTCAAATTTTAATGTTTCTGAAAATAAATTACACAGCCGGCCTCACTTTCTATTTGTCATCTCCAAAACGAGCAAGAGTAATGACCTTCATTAACTAAAAATAATCTCAAACTTCAAGCGAGGAAAATGAATCTCCTCGTTTAATTTTGATTCTCCGGGAGCAGAGGTTTTTGGGTTTTTTTTTCCCAGAAGAAAGAAAAAGGGAAAGATGGGGCGGGGAGGGTGTCTCCCCTTTTCTCTCTATTTTTGTGCTGTTGTTTTTTTTTGGTTGGTTGGTTTTTTTGGGGGGTTTTTTTGGTGGTTTTTGTTTGTTTGTTTGTTTGGGGTTTTTGGGTTTTGTTTGTTTGTTTTTGTTTTTGGTGTTTTTTTGGGTTTTTTTTTGTTTTGGGGTTTTTTTTTTTTTGGTTGTTGTTGTTTTTTTGTGGGTTTTTTGGGTTTTTTTGTTTTTTGTTTTTTTTGGGGGGGGGTTTTGTTTGTTTTTGTTTTTGTTTTTGGTGTTTTTTGGGGGTTTTTTTTGTGGTTTTTTTTTGGTTGTTGTTGTTTTTTGTGGGTTTTTTTTGTTTGTGTTTTGTTTTGTTTTGTTTGTTTGTTTGTTTGTTTTGGGGGGGGCGGTTTGGTTTTTTTTGGATAGCAGAAAACCTGTAAGTACAGACGTGAAAACACCTGGGCTGGGACATCTAATGGCACCATAACAGTGAAAAAAGGTGTAAATGTGAGGCGGTGGAGGCAGGCTGGGGTGCTGATGGCTGTGTTTGTCCAGCCCTAGGTGCAGAGGAGGCGGATGCAGAGGAGGCAGCCCCGGGGCTGCAGTTCCGAGGGCCCCCCCAGCTGCTCCGCTACGCCCTGGGGTCCCTGGCCCAGGATGGAGACCCCCGAGGAGAGCTCACCCTGGTGCACAGGGTCGGTGAGTGACCAGCAGGGCCCTCAGCCAGCACAGCAAACTGGGGGGATCGTCTCAGGGAGAGAGGATTTGGGGCTGGGCTGGTGGGGTTCAGCATCAGGAGGAGGGATGAGTGTTAATCCTGCATGTTGCCATGCCGGTAGGGATAAGGCATTACCACACCCAAATCCCAAATGGGACGTGTCTTGAGGCTGCCTGGATGCTCTGGGAGGGAGGGAAGTGAGCAGCACAGCGAGCAGGGGCTGGGAGGCTGCTTGGAAAGCAGGGTGTCTGCACAGAGCCCCAGGAGCAGCAGCCAGAGCGAGCTCCTGGTGCCAGGGGTGAGAGGATGGCATGGCTCACTGCACTGCACTGCATCCCTGGGGAAACACTCCCCTTCTCCTAGAGCTTGGCTCCCTGTTTACAAACCCTTTTATAACCACTGGAGGCTTTTTGTTGAAGATACTTGCATTTTGTCTGCGTCAGAAACAATCCTCTGAAGATTCAGGTTTCCCTTGGCTCTCTGGGAGAAACACCAACCCATCCACATATTGCTCAGCACAGGAGCACCCACTGTCACAGGAGTGGGTGCAGAGCAGCTTTGCACCCACCTGGGCTTTGCATGATTCACTCCTTCCACCCAAAGGTGGAAACATCACAATTTTAAGAGTATTATGAGGTGAAACCCCGTGTTTGCTTTGTGCTGAGTGCTGGTGGATCACCAGGGAGGATTTTTTGGTTTTTTTCCTGTGTGTGTCCTGTGATTTTTATATAAACTCTATAATTACCCATCTGAGGACTGTGCCCTACAGGCAAAAATCAGGAGCTGGTCTTGACTTTAATAAAATATTAACTTATTTTCATGAACAAAACTGTTGAGACCTTCCCAAATCACGCAGCATCCAGCCGGACTCAACAACACCGATAACCAACTGGGGAACTGATAAATGAGATAACCACAGGCAAAATTATCAGGCCTAGAAACCACAATCAAATATTTATTGACCACTTTTTGCATGTTTTATTTACATTTAGCCACAGAAATTTGGGTGTTATCAGTCACAGCTGAGGAGCTGCACTTTTTTAAGGCTCAGGCTTTGCAGCATGCGGTGGTTTGTATGAAAAGGTGATGGAGAAAAGGAACTTTAAATGGTTTAGTAAGCTCTTTTACCTCCCAAATAGCAATTTATTCCTTGTATTTTCAGACATGGTTTTATGCTGCTTTCTGTATTATAAAAAAGCATGCTCTAACAGTAAGCTGGTGCGAGTAATTAAATATTTTCTATAACTTGAATGACTTTTTAAGGTGGAAGCATGATGTTTTTAATGGTGGTCTGTATTTTTCTCCTGAAGCTGTTCTAAGTGGGAGCACTGGGATTCTGAATGTCCCTGAAAGCTTGGGCATTTGTTCAGCTTCAGAAAAGGGAACAGTTGGGTGCTCAGACCTAGAGGAAATCTGGCCTCACACAGAAAACTGGTGAGAAATTGCAACCAGGCTGTGACTTACTCTAGGCTGACATAAGCTGCCAGCTCACTTTCAGGTGCTGTTAAAAATCCCCTTCCAAAAAGCCTCCAGCCACAGCCATGAAGCCTTGAAGGCTCTTGAAGGCTTGAACTGTGTGGATGGGATCTCCAAAGCCACTGAAGTATTTTATCAGTCACTTTATTTTGCATGCCTGTCTCAATAGACCCCACAAAGAGAACATGAGGGTGCAAGGGATAAAAGGAGGGTGGGGAAGGAGAGGGGAAAAATGCATTTTCATTTCAGGTTTCCTTTATAAAACTCTTCATATCCCTGAAGAGAGGAGGCATGATAAACGTGTATTTCACTTTGTTTTCCTAGAACACTCAAACCATGTGGTTGAAAGTACCACTGAATTATGTTTAAGTGGCACTACATCCACTTACTGCAGTTAAACAACAGGAATAGCCTAGCAAGGAGAGAAGGAAAGTCACAATAAATTCTTCTAGTTACATACAAAGTTATCAAGCATTAGGTGCAAATTGACTTTTTCTGAAGGCAAAACTCTTGCTTTTAAAAAGTAGCTCGAAGTGCTCTTCGCTGGAGAATTACAGCATTCAGGGGAGTGAATCCCAGCTGAACACCCAGCTTTGCTTTTACTTAGAGTCAAAAATGTGAAGAGGGAAATTCAGGAGTGCCCATCTCGCCGCTCCTTTCGTGCCGAACCGGCAGCGTTTGCAACACAGCCAGAGGCAAGAGCTCATGGGAGAGCTTTTTGCCTGGCTGCTCACTCAGCCCTGTGTGGCTTTTGTGGTTTTTTTTGCTGTCAGTGTGCCTGGGTGACACGTTTGGCCAGGACTGCAGCCTGAGGTGTGAGGATTGTCTGCACGGGGGCCACTGCAACAGCGAGCGCAGCGGCTGCGTCTGCCCGCCCGGCTGGGCTGGTCTCATCTGCAATGAGAGTGAGTACCAGGGGCTGGGAGGGGAAGTGATCCTCCTGCAGGGGCTCTGCAGCTGGGGAATGGGAGTAACCTCCTGTCCTTCTCACCTGTGGAGCTCCCAAAGGAGCACAGCTGTCCCATAATCAAATGCCTTATGCTGGGGCACGGGAAATAGGAGCTGTCAGTGATGCCGCAGTGCACAGGGGGTCCCTGCACTCCACTGAAGGTCAGGACAGAATCCTAAATACTTGGTTGTTGTTCATTGCTATTCGCTGTGCTGCTAAAAGCTGCTGAAGTTTGCTGGCTGTGCTTTGTTCCACAACCTGCCCTGGTGACTTCAAGAAGTCTGTCCCAGCAGCTGGTGTGACAGTCTGGGTGGACATGCATGCTAAGCTTGAGTTTTTTTCCATTGTAGCACCCCAAGACATTGCCTTTTAAATTTTTTTCTTATGTTTTCCATTTCTTTTTCCATATCATTCTTTTTGTTATTAGCATCACTTTCTTGGAACAGTTGATTTTTCATATTGGAAATGGTATTTTTCAGAATTCTGTTGCCAAGTCAGTGCCCTTTATAATAGCTTTTCACTCTCCTTGCTCCTGTTTCCTGGCAGAAGATCTTTCTGATTCAGAAGTATGTGTCAAAACCCATTGGAAAGAGAGTGGTGATTTCTTGATGTGCTGTTCTTCATCTGCAGTTTGGCAAAACTTGTCTGCTGCTTGTCTGAGACATCATACAGCAGATTTCCTGTTTGAGATGGGTCCCTCCATTTCGTGGTGTGTGTGACATGATGGCCCATCATTCTCAGAAAGTCTTTGCTGTCACTGGTGAGACAAAAAGTCGATGAAAATTTATTACTTGACATCAGTAGACAGCACTCTTCAGGTTAATTGCCATCAAGATTGTTTAGGAGACGTCATCACATGGACAGAAATGTAGAAAAATCAAGCAAGTGATTGAAACCAACAGTCTGCCCATGGTTATTTTGGGAGACTGATGGTGGGTTTGCTTTGTAAACCCTGGGGGCAGCTAAGAGAATAGGGATGGGGAGGATTAAAACGATAATTTCCAGCCTGTCTAAGACAGTTCAAGCTATCAAGAGAATATTCTTAATTCTGCTCCTGGTCTGCTGGTGGTGACAGATTGTAAAAATTTCAAGGCAGCATCCAAATTCTCTAGTTCATTTCATAAATAACAACATTTATGATGTATATTTGCACTAGATATCCGTGCATGTAGTCTAACGGAATTCACCTCTGGAATTTAAAGAACTTTAATAGGACTGTGTTACTGAGCTAAACCTGCTGTCTGGTGAAGTCAGCATGGACAATGATCAATACAATATCTAATCTGTATGGGTTAGTCACACGTGATTGCTTTCACTCCCTTCTCTTGCATTTTTTAATACACAACACAATGCATGAGTTTGGGGTAAGCAGGTTTAGGGTAAGCTAAAACAGTGGAGAAATCTGGAACTAAATTTCTCTAATAATGCACCAAAGAAGCTGAATGGAAATTGATGTGAAATGTCAACTTTCTTAATGTACATTGATAAAATGTCAGTGAAGTCAGATGACTCCAGCAACTGTATTCACTCAGCCAGCTCAGGCTGCAAACAGCAGAGCAAGGCTTCATCTCACAGTTTGTTTTTGCTGTTGTGGATCCATTGCTGCCATGATTACCTGGGGAGTTTCAGAAACTTCATTTGAAAAACAAGATATTATTTTCATAGTAGTGTTTGGGAGAAAAAAAAATAATGTTTAAAATATTTATCTCCAAGTGTTTAAAGCTGTGCTCTGATGTTTAAGCTTTAGACTTGACAGGCAATGGTTTTGGAGCCTGTGCTTTGTGGGGAGGGGAGCATGTGCCAGGGGAGGGTTGGATACATATCTGTACTTCCCAAAGCTTGGTTAATTCAGTGCCCTTTGAGATGTTCCAGTAAATATCAGGTGGATGTGCATTGCTTTAGAGAAGAACATAACTTTGTTCAGAGACTGCTCAACTAAAAGAACTCTCCCCTTGCTCAGTTTTCACAGAATCACAGAATCAATTAGGCTGGAAAAGATCTTTGAGATCAAGTCCAACCTATGGCCCAACACCACCTTCTCAACCACTGAGCGCCACATCTTTTCTTAAATACCTCCAAGGATGGTGACTCCACCACTCCCTAGGGCAGCCCATTCCAATGCCCAGTCACGCTCTGTGAGGAAATTCCTTCTGATGTCCAACCTAAATCCCTCCCCTGGTGCAGCTTAAGGCTGTGTCCTCTTGCCCTGTTGCTGGCTGCCTGGGAGAGGAGATTGACTCCCCCTGGCTACGCCCTCCTCTCAGAGAGTTTTGGGGAGCAGTGTCCAAAAACTTTTCCAGGCTGAACACCCCCAGCTCCCTCTGTCGCTCCTCACACCACTTGTGTCCCAGACCCTTCCTCCCAGAGCCTTGCTGCCCTTCTCAACGACCAAAGCCTTGTTTTGCTCCTTTTTACAGCCGAGGGGAAGGACTTGTTGGCGTGTTCATGCTCCCTGCTCTCTCCACAGCCTGTCCCCCGGGGACGTTCGGCAGAGGATGTGCCGGTGCCTGCCAGTGCCGGAATGGAGGCTGGTGTGAGCCCAGCACGGGGCAGTGCCGCTGCCCGCCCGGCGTGCTGGGCCGGCTCTGCGAGGACGGTACGGCTCCAGCTCTGCCTCAGCCTCTCCACTTCCCCCCTCCCCTTCTTCCTTCCTCTTAAACAATGAGCAGAACAAAGGGTGAGAAAAGGCAGGGCTGCCCAGAGCCCCAGCTCGGCTGCAAACTGTGGGATTGCCCCAGGTATTCTCCAGGGGTCCAGCCCTGGTCAGTGTAGTCATGGTTTGTGCCTGCAGTGTTTTGATTTCTCTAAAACACTTCCCCAGACACAGTTCTGTGAACAAGGGATATGTTTTTTTTTCTAACACTATCCTGCCTTTCCCCTAGGAGGGACTTCTCTTGATGTCCCTCGGACTTGACCAATGTGGTCCAAGAAGTTTGTCTTTCTTCCACCCCTTGGGTGGGTTCTTTGTAAAATAGTATAAAGGGAAGTGTTCCAGAGCAATAAAGATAGACTGGAGTCATCTTCAGCCTTCTGAAATCACAAGCCTGTGTCCTTATTTCCTGTCCCATTGCGACAGGTCAGCGTACTGGGTTAATAATAATTAGCGGGACAGCATGGTTGGGGTATGTCTGGAAACTCAAAAAGGTTTAATGAAGTAATAAAAAATAATATGAAAACAACAAAGATCAAAGCTGAGCACAGTGTAAGGGCAGATCCTACACCTGCTGCAACACCCCAAGAACACCACGAGACCCTTTCCTTATAGAGAACTGCCCACTCGGGAGTGGGGGGTGCATTACTACAACAAACTGCTTTGGGGTTGGGGCTTTGACCCACAGCTGCTGATGCCTTCCTGTGTTTGTGCACCCCAAAGGTTGCCCAAAAGGTTTCTTTGGGAAGAACTGCAACAAACCATGCAACTGTGCCAACAAGGGCCACTGCCACCGACTGTACGGAGCCTGCCTGTGTGACCCCGGGCTCTACGGCCGCTTCTGCCACCTCAGTAAGTGCCCGGTGATTTTGGGATCTGTTTGATGTGTGCACAGCATAACAGTCTGCAAAAGATGCCACATCACTCAAAGGGGGCTGGCAGAAAGGAAGGAGAGTGACTTCTTGCACAGTCACACCGTGCTAGGATGAGGAGGAATGGATTTACTAGAACAGGAGAGATTTTGTTTAGATGTTTTTGTTAGAAGAATGTTCTTTGCTTTTGTGGGTGGTGAGGCCCTGGCACAGGGTGCCCAGAGAAGCTGTGGCTGCCCCTGGATCCCTGGACGTGTCCAATGCCAGTTTGGACACTGGGGCTTGGAACAACCTGGAGTGGAGATTGTCCCTGCCCATGGCAGGGGTGTGGAATGGAATGAAATGGTCTTTATGGGACCTTCCAGCTCAAATAATTTTATGATAAAATGATCAAGATTTGGGTTCTGCAATAGGCTGGGAGTAGCAGGAGGGACAGGACTTGGGAGATGTGCCAGGAAGCCCCAGAAGCTTCATTCATCTTTTCCTCTAGTGATTAATCTTTGCCATAAGGACTGAGATTTACTGATGCTGAAAGGTGAGGACTGTATGTGGGGTGGACAGGTTATCATTAGGGTTGTTGCTGAGGTTGGAATCTGGTTGGAGCTGGTTAGTGACTGCTGATGAGTTGGAGTGGGAGCTGGGGAGCAGGACTGTCTGGGACAGGATGAAGATCAGACATTAGATGGAATAAAAAGAATTAAAACACAAACTTTGCAAAATAGGTGATTTGAGTTTCTTTGTACTTACAGGTCTTGTTTCTGAAATCTGTGCAAGATCAAAAATCTTTCGTGTTTTGTTTTATTTTGTTTTATTATGAAAGCTTTTGTCTTGGAGTGCACCCACAGTTTTTTTTTTCATTCAGAAAATCACCTGAGTTTGCCTTGAAATGTTTCTGGTTCTTGCATTCACCACACATTGCTTGACATGGAATGAATGACCTAACACAGGAACCACGTAAACTCCTTTTACCCAGCCACACACCAAGAGGTGCTGCTGTAGGAACAGGGGTGTGTGTGTACTTGCTGAAAGTGAAACAGAGGTTTTGCTTCTTGCAGCAGCGTGCAATTTCAGCCAGCTCCTGCATAACTACAGAGCTGATGCTTCCCTTTCTTTTCTGCCTGCAGCCTGTCCCAGGTGGGCCTTTGGTGCGGGCTGCTCGGAGGAGTGTCAGTGTGTGAAGGAGCACACGCTGGAGTGCAGCCCCAGGAACGGCTCCTGCACCTGCCAGCCTGGATATCATGGCAAGAAGTGTCAGAAAGGTACCCCACACAGCCAGCTTTCCCACACCTGCTTGTCCCTTTGTCCCGGAAACTTCTCCTTCTTCCGCCCATCTGCTTTGTTTGGCTGCTGCTGCTCGTATTTTCATATCCTACTCGTGATTTTGGGGGGGTTTTAACCCTGCTGGGGTTGCAGGGACGTCAAGGGGAATAGACAATTGGAGGAGTTTTAGCCTGGTCAAATGACAACAGAAATCCAGAACCCAAATCCTAATACAACCTTAAATAATGAAGATCGTGTGAGTTTTCATTTCTGTGCTCAGTAAATAAGTGGCAAAGTCTGTGTTTTATGGCAGTGGGCTGATTTGTAAGCAGGCTCAGTAATGCTGCTTTTCCTTCAGCTTTGCAGCTCTTTGAATTCAGCTTACTCTTTGTAGTTTTTGGGGGTAGTTCAAAGAGAATTGCATCCCACATTCATGTTTGCATGTCTCAGTAGCCCTTTCCAGACAGCAGTGGAGTAACACAATGAAGATTCTCCCTTCAGGTTTTTCTCTAGCCAGACAGGACTGTGCTGCATTTATGGCAGTAGTTCTGGTGGGTTTGGTGGAGAGCAATAATGACAATATTTTATGTTTTTATCATTCTTGGTGATGGGCTCAGTTCTGATAGGGAACATGCCCTGCCCAGCACTGGCTGTGCACCAAGGCAGAGAGCAGCAAAACTTGGACATATAAGAAGAGAATTCTACAATGTATTTAATTGAATACATCCTCAAGTATTCTAATTGAATAAATCTTTGAGCATTCTGCCACTCTCTTTCTGGGTTATATTAAAGCAGCACCCTCTTTGAAGTGTAAGCATTTATTAAGTATTTCCTCTTTGTTAACAACACCTCTAAAATGTACATTATAATATATTCTCTGCAAGTTTCTGCCAATTTATTTTCTGATTTTTTTGTTCATGTCTCTTAACTTCTCCTTTTCCTTGTACATGTTCTGTGTCTCCTTCTATTTCCAGAGTGCACCCCGGGGTTTTATGGGGCTGGTTGCAAACAGAGGTGCAGCTGTCCTCCTGATGTTCCGTGTGATCCTGAGACAGGAGCCTGCAAACATCCGTGCCCGCCTGGGTTTCATGGAGAAAAATGCCATTTGTGTAGGTACTCACTGCACGTTCCCCTGGGAGGGACACTGGGGATGGGAAAGCTTATTCAGGAAACTGAGGTTCAGATATAGAAGCTGCAGATAAATGGGTGCATTTGTTGTTGATACGAGCTGGCAGCTCCCCACTGAAACCAGACTGATATTCGGAGCCTGGCAAATGCTGTCTCCCTCTCTCTCTCCCTGCAAAGGTCAAGGCACAAGGCTGAGGCCAGTTGCCCAAACTAAGATTTGTCCAGGTAACAACAGTTGCTTTTAAAGCTTCAGGCACATGTTTTGCAGGGCTCTGCTGCAGTTAATTTCAGACCACCAGTTGCTCAGACACTGATGCTAAGTTGATCACTTCTACCTGCACAGCTCAGTTTAAAATCGGTGGCCGTGGTGCCTCCAAACATCTTCAAAATGCTCCTAACCATGACTTTGGGGTGTTTTTGTCCAGCTTGTCAGCCTGGCAGCTTCGGGATGGGCTGCAGGCAGAGGTGCAGCTGTGGAGGAGCCCCGTGTGATCCAAAGACAGGGCAGTGTGTTTGCCCAGCTGGGAAGACTGGTGCTACGTGTGAGCAAGGTGTGTGAGGGGCTGGACCAAGGTGGGGAGTGCCTGGCTTTGGAAGATGTGATAAGAAGTAGAATTTTGCTGTTTCCCAAACCAGTGAACAGATAAACTGTGATGGAAATTGGGAGAGAGCCTTTGGTCTCTCTTTAGCTGTGTTCTTGTGTGCTGCAGTTTAATGGCAGGGCTGACAGGTCTGTAGAGATAATGTAACAACCCAGCCCAGTTTTACTATGATTTTGAAATTCTTTAGGGCAACAGCAGAAATCTACAACTATCCTGAAACAGAACATGGCACTGGTTACACCTCATGTGCTTTTTCTCCAGATTGCCCAGATGGCCTGTGGGGACCAGACTGCCAGAACTCCTGCGAGCCCTGTGCCAACGGGGGACAGTGCAACAGGGAAACTGGAGCCTGTGACTGTCCCCCTGGCTACACTGGGCCTTCCTGCTCTGCCAGTAAGTCCTTGCCTTCCCCATGAGAAGAAGGTCAGATTGAAAACTCAGGTTATGGTTTGATTTCTGCCTTCTTATTCTTCTGTGAGATAAAACATGCTGATCTGAGATTAAGTGCCCTTCATCGCCAGGAATTCCCCAGGTTGGATTTAACATTATTTGTGAGAGGGAGATTGCAGATAAATGCATGTGATCAGCTAAGCTGCATCCCAAATGGATGTTATCATTAGACCTAATTTATGGCAAGCTGTACTTGGAAATCCAAGTGTTTAACAGCCACAGCACTGGTGGTGTAATCGTGGCTCTTTGGCAAGAGGTGTGACCAGCTGGCCTGCGTGGCATCATTCTTGAGTTATGTTTGCAGCAGCACTCCTTGGTGTAGATAATTCAGGATTAAATAATACTGAAGATGAGGGAGCAGTATCAGTGCTATCCCTGCAGCCAGAGACCATGGGAGTATGTTCAAGGAACTGCTCTGTGCTGCTCTTCAGCCTCTGGGTGTTAAAAGGCTGCTTGAGTGTGGCTGCTGAGCTGCACAGAGGCTCTCAGGACAGCTCTGCTTTGTGCAAGCCCTTGGTGGTGGCACATTTTTAATTCTTCTTAGTCACAAAATGGCTTTTGGGGAAGGTTTTCCTCCTCTGAGGAAACAGCCTGATGCACAGGAGCACCCAAAAATCACTCAGGCTATTCCCACGTTCCAGGACTCAGCCCCCAGACACCCAGGGTGCAGATCCCAGATATTTCTGTGTGGCCACTTGGACTCCTGGGTTCAGCTAAAGCCTGTCTGAGGGGGTGAGCTGTGGCTGTCTGTTTGGGAAGAGCAGGCTGTGGCTGGGTTTGTGAGCTGGGTGGAGTCACAGTGTGCCTCTCTGCTTGCAGCCTGCCCCGCTGGGCACTACGGGCTGAGCTGCCTGTCGCTGTGCAGCTGTGGCAGCAGTGCTCAGTGTCACCACGTCACTGGAGAGTGCTCCTGTCCCCCGGGCTGGACTGGCCACGACTGCAAACACCGTAAGTCAGGGACCTCCCAGGGACTGCACTGAGAGGAACCAGCTCTGTTTGCCCTTCGTTTATTACAGTTTTGTTTTGTTGTTTTTTTTTTTAATACAGTTTTCCTAATCTTGCTGCTTCCAAAATGGGGTGTTTGTGGGTTTGCACAGCCTGGGTGGTTATAATCCTTAATTATCCAGGTTCAAAGCGTCGGAATAGATGGCTGATGAAGTGCAAAGTATTGATATAAGCTCTTATTTCAACACTATGGATCCCTTTGCCCAATACCATCTGTCCCGTCAGCGTTTTGACTGACAGACAGTTTTGTTTTTCATTTTCAGCGCAGATTAGTTTTGAGATTAATTCTCCATTTCTCATTTTGTTTGGGGGAGATTTATTCAACAAGTGAGTGGCATGTAGAGTCGTGTGTCTAAAGGTCACTTTTTAACTAGGGAATATAAATGCTGTGAAAAATTCTGTTCTCTGGAAGAGCAGAGCATCCTTCTGTTGACTTTAGCATCGCTCTCCATATTGGTGGCTGTGTGAGAGAGTAGATTTGCCCTTTTTGGATGGCACCATATAAATGTGAAGCCATCCTGCTTGATTCCTCCCTCTTCCTGTGACACATCTCTTCTGCTTGATTCATTGTGATGCCTCTTGCAAAAAGCCAACAGAAGACAAACCTCTTTCTAAACTTGGTCTTAAACACATAAAATCATTTAATTGGCAGTGTTGACAGCAGCAAGTTTTGCACCTGACTTCTCAGGCTCTGTACTGAAGAAGATGGTGGGAAAATCTGAAGTTTCCACCCATATGCATATTTTAAAAATCAAACCAGTTGGTAGTGTGTAGAGCCACTTAGATGGCTTTTCACAACTCCCTGGGCTGTCTAGAGAATTGAGAGACCATGACAAAGGAAAGCTTCTCTTTCTATTCAACGTAAGATCTGAGAAAAATTGTTTTGCAGTAGTATCTCAGTAAGGCAGCTCTTCCAGCTATTTCAGACTGGGCATTAAACAGATTCCCAGCTCCAAAACCAGGTTTCTGTTGCCCTAATTGGCACTTTCATCTTCATCCTTACTCGGAAGAAAGGAGATGCTGTGGTACATTGCTGTAATTGTATCAGTGCTATGTGATTTTAGGATGAAAGCAGTAAGTTGCTTTAACAAACATTGTGAGATTCCTTTGTGTCCATGCTGCATTTCCCAGTATTTGGGGGAAAGCTTGGGTGGTGCTCCCAAATCTGTCTGGTTAAATGCATTAACTATTCTGGTTACGCAGATTTTCATTGAGTGAGTCAAAAGCTGATATTTTATTTCCTTGAAATTATAGATTTGTGACTGATGGGTGTGGATTCACAGAATGACTGGGTTGGAAGAGACCTTCAATATCATTGAGTCCAACCCAGCCCTCACACCTCAGCTAAACCATGGCACCGTGTGCCACATCCAATCTTTTTTTAAGCACATCCAGGGATGGTGACTTCACCACCTCCCCAGGCAGATGATTCCAGTACTTTATCACTCTTTTAGTAAAAAACCTTTTCCTATCAACTAACCTAAATTTCCCTTGCCCCAGCTTACGACTGATTAGCTTCATGACTGCAAATGATGAGTTTCATACGGATGGGATAATATCTGCGTCCAGCCGAAACACACCAGCAAAAAACCAGCCTTTATTTCCACCATCTGCGCCTGTGCTGCAGCTCAGCTGGGAGTTTAGTCCTGTACCATTCTGTGTATTTTGTATTCTCTCACATAGAAGTGCAGCAGGGTTTGGGGGTGGTGCTGGATGTGATCCCCCCCTTGTTTCCCTTGGCAGCCTGCAGCAGCGGCCGCTGGGGCCGGGGCTGCGCCAACTCCTGCGCCTGCGACGACTGCGACCCCGCCACGGGCACCTGCTCCTGCCAGCCGGGATTCACCGGGCAGCACTGCCAGCTCAGTAAGTGCCTGCCTCCCCTGCACCTGGAACTCCCCAGCCCCAGCTCTGGAAGTTGTGTTTTTTTCCTGGTCGTTCCCTGCAGGAACGTTCCCAGGCTGTTCCGCCCCCGCCCTGCCCGGCGCTGCGCTCTGGCGTTTCACCGGGGTTAGATGCTTGCCGTAATTTGATTTCCAGAAAAGGTATTTCCGAGCCTTGTTTTGGACCCAGCAGCTATTTTTAGTGTTAGGATCTCGTGAGAGAGATAGGGTTGGTGTATGTTTGGGTTGTGGCATAAGAGTTTCCGTGTTGGTTTTATTTATTCGGTTTTAGGGCAGTGCTTACCCTTCGTAAATCTCTGTTTCAGGTCAGAAATGTAGAAATACTTCACATGTACATAACAGAAGAAAAACCAGGCATTTTTGGAGTCCTGTATTTATTAACAACAAAAATGTGCAATGGTCTTATCAGAGGCCCATGACCCTCACCTTAACATGGACCTCTAACTGAGGTCAGTAGCAGATGCTTCAAGCACATGAAAGCAGGCTCATAGTCAATTCCTCATATGTCTCCCCAGGTATCATCAATTTCTCATTCAGGAGCTTCTTGAGACAGAAGCAATATCTCTAATACAACTTGATTCTCTTTTTCCAATTAATGTGCCTATTTTCTTTTTCATTTCATGCAAGCATTTGGAATCCACTTCATCTCGTGGCTGTAAGTTGCATAGTTAAGCTGCTGTTGCTATTATTATTGATTATATTGATGTTGTTAAATAAAATAAACATTTTATCTACTAGTTTAACAACCTTACAGTAGCACAGATGTAGCTACCAGAGTCTCAGTAGCGTGGGCAGGATTAACTGCTGGTGTCACACAGAAATGTCAAAACAATTAATCTGGAACCGTGACCTAAGACAAGAAAGTTGATCTTGCAGCCCTTGTTGCTGTTGGCAGAGAGGGAATGGAAGGACAGTGTGTGGGGAGGACCAGCTCCCAGAGAAGGAGCTGCCAGCTCTGCTTCTCTTTCACTCTTGAGCTCTCTCAAAATAGCATCTCTGCAGAGAGAGAGTGGCCAAGTAACTGCTTGTAATCCTCACTGGGAAGGGAATCAGTGAAGCCATGGCCACTGACAAAACATCTGGCAGTTCCTAAAGTTCTTTCTGTGGGCTTTCTGTTCTATTCAGTTTGCTTTTTACCCTCTTTTGTATGTATGTATATATATATGTTTAAAATTGCACACATATTTGTGTGTGTGTGCATGCAAGATCATGAAAACCATAGTTGTCCCCATAATTCTGTGCTGCCTTGGAGATGAAATCTTCACTATCCCTGGATATTTCCTCTGCTCCCCAGGCATCTCTACCCTCTCCCTGCAGGTTGGGCTCCTTCCCTTGGCAGGAGCTCAGGTTCTCTGTCGGGGTGGCTGGATCCTGACACGCATCACAGCAGCCTGTGCCTGCTGGAGCAGGGGCAGATTCTCTGTGCTGTGGACTGTGAAATCATTTGTGAAGAGCTCTGACCCTTTGCCATCACCTTGAAAAGCCTCAGCTCCGGGCTAAACACCGTGGGCCTGAAGGGAGCTCTGCTGGGAGCCCTGCACCTCTTGCTGCACTGCAGCACCATTTCCCTTGCACAGATTCTCTGACTGGAATTTCAGCTGAACAGGAAGCATGGAGAAGGAGCAAGCTTTTAAGGCACAAGTGCACCTCTCTGTATTTATTTGTTAAACAGTGATGTGCGCATTTAAACAGCGTCTCGTTTTTTTACTCTTTGAAAGCAAAGAAATTCTTAAGGTACCTTGCTCTTCTCCCATCTCCCACCCCTACTCCTCAGTGAGGCACACAGTTGGCAGAGTCACTGAGCTGCAGGAGCACCTGAATTCATGCCAGCTCCAATCACTGCCCACCCATGGCACCAAACAAACAACACCAAACCCACCCCCCTATTCCAGACATGGAGCTGTCTTGGAGAACTCTCCTTTTCTCTTCTCTCTGATTCCTTCCAGATTGCCTGAAAATCACTTTGTTGCTGTAAATGCTAAAATCATAGGCTTCTAGAAGAGATCTGGCAATAATCTCCATAACTCATTTAGAGGGATGTTCACAAGACCTTCAAACATGAGTAGAGGCCCTGTAATATTGGGTTTAGCCAAGTCTATCTCTGTGTTTCAGCCTGTCCAAAATATCCAATGTGAATTAGGCAACTGGCCCTGTTCTTAATTGATTTTCCTATAATCCTGGAAGAAATTATTTTCATTCTCAAATGTTTTCTTTCTTCTGATGGCAAGTACCATGCAAATCTTTTAAAACTCCTCACATTAACTGCTGTGGAAATGTAATTGTTAATCTGTCCCCCAGATGTAATGTTTTCACTTGAATTTTTCAAAGCAGAGCATGAAAGTAAAGTGTGCAGCATTCAGTTTGGAGCTTTGTGAAGGCAACCAGCACATTTCATATTTTCTCAAGCTTTCTGGGGAAAGAGGATTTACAGGAAAACAGAGGAGCTTCTCCCCTCCCAGCTGATGAAGTCCCAGAGGAGATGTGCACATAAGCAACTCCAGACCAGTGGGCAAACCATCATCATGCAGAACCTGTGAAGTCTCAGGCTTTGCTATAGAAGATGATCGTTTTCTGTGCAGAATTCATTCTTTCAGCACTCTGGAATTTTTCTAAAACAGATCTTGAATGTAGCCCAACTCACCTGAACCTCAAGGGGAACACTCAAATCTTAGTTTTAAGCCGTTACCTTTACACCTTGATTGTTTTGGAAATAGTCAGATTTCCCATGTACGTAAAAATTCCCTGTTGATCCCTGATCTGCTCTGGCACTAACCCATCATCTGGTTGTGATTCCTGTGCTGCAGGGTGCCCTGAGGGGAGCTTTGGCCCGGGCTGTGAGTCCAGCTGTCAGTGCCAGAACGGAGCTGCCTGCGACCACGTCAGTGGAGCCTGCACCTGCACGGCGGGCTGGACAGGAACCTTTTGTGAAAGAGGTACTGCTGCTGCTGCCCCTGGCCCCTTTAGGATTCATGGAGAATTTGTTTTGGTTTTTATTCAGAGAGCAGGTTTTACAACTGGCAGTACTGGATCTAAATGAACCATTGAACATCACTGGAAGCCGATACCGAAATGTGAAGTCCCCTCCAAACTCAGCAGGGCATCGTGCTGGGTGCCAAATGTTGGGCATGTGTTTTCACATGGTTAAAATCAGATACATGCTTAAGGCTTTTGCTGTATCATGTCTTTATGAAGACTCAGAGTTCCACTATTTGAGCACTGAGCAGGGAGATGCTTGTTCAGCCCTGTGCTTGCCTATGTTTCTAGTGCCTCCCTGAAGCGATTTCAAGAAAAACGTGGATGTGTGCATCATCCCCATGGAACTCTTTAAGAACAGATTCACTTCTAACTTAAATCCAATTCTATCTCATCTTCTATTACCTAGTCATTTGGTAAAGTGTTGGAAAGGTTGGACTGGATGCTTCAGCTACATTATGGTGAGTCAGTCTATGGCATTATCACAGGAGGTGGCTATCGTGCTGCATCACTTTGCAGATTTTATGTATAAAAAATACAAGAGAAATGACACAGGGCCATTCAGGCACTGTGAAAGTTTAGTGTAGGTGATTTAAGATTCTGCAAATTGTGGTACTTGAACCGAAGTCACAACTATTTTGCATAGAAAGCAGCTTTATCAGCCAGTTTCAGCAGCGAGGATGAAGGGAAGTGGCAGCACTCACAGGCAGCTGCTGCCCTCTCATGGGAAGGAAGATGCTCCACAGCCTGACCAGGAGTGTGGCAAGGCACCCACCAGCTGGAGTTGATATCCTTCTTGTTGTTTGCCTCTTATTCTTACCAGGGACTATTATACAAAAAAAACATTCTTTCCAAGGTTCTCCTGAAAATAGCACCTCGTAATTCATGGTATCTCCATGATGAAGTCCCTTTTTAATATAATTCAGCTGAGATCTAGGTGTTTTCCTAAATCTACTATTTTTAAAATTATTGTATTTTCATTGGGAAAAAAAAAAGCCCAGGAGGCAGTTATCTGTGGTGTTGTGTAAATCTCTTCATTCCATCAGGAATTATAATGGGAACAAAGAGGATAAACATCCTCTGTGAGAAGACTGGGTGATTCTATTGGTGGAAGAAAAAAAGAACAAATCTCAGCTTCCAAACCAGTCATGCTGGACATTTTTATCTTTTTTTCAATTCCTGAAAGGGGATTGTGGAGGGGAGAGTGAAATCCTGCGCTTTGTAAAACACCGTTTTCCACGTGTTTTCCCTCGAGAAGGCAGAGTGTGTTTGCTCTCAGCTGACCTGGGTTGCCTCTTAACTTAGGAAGTTTTAACCAGAACAGTTTGGCAGCTTCCAAAAGGCGCCGAGGGAGGAGAACATGTGGGTGGCTTGCCCTTGGTAGAACCTTCTTGGCACCTTCTCTCGGAGGAGCTGTAGCGCTTCTGTTTCGAGTGACTGGGAGACTGGCAGGGTTTCCTTCTGGCAGGGATGTGCTTTTTGCTGTCCTCTTGGCAATCCACCCACGTTTGGCCAGGCTCTGTGCCTTGCAGGCAGAAATTCACATCGAGCCCTGGCGCTGCAGAGTTGCCTTGGACTTGGAACCTCCTGCTGATGCCTCAGCCCGTGGCTGGGAAGGACTTGTCCATCATCACAGAAATGCTGAAACTGAGGGGTTTGCAGCCTCCTAAGTTCAGAGTCCTAGGAGAAGACAGTCCCTTACAAAATCTGGTTTTGATTGATACTGATAATCAGTATCACCCCTGCCCAGTGAGGGTGTTTGAACCTGCAGTCGTTGCTCTTTGGTATTTTGCATTGTGGCAGCACAGGGGCTGATTCAAGCTGAGACTGCAGAAATACAAAAATTTGCCTTCGGGTTTTTGGTTTTCATTTGGGGAAAGTTTCTTCCCATTTTGGTGGGAAGCTGCTGTCTCTTTTCATTAATTTGCTGCCCTCAGTATGAATTAAGGTTTCATAGGTTTAGGTACTAGCCCCTGTTGCAAGACACCACTTCAGTCACCATTTCCAAGCTTATTTGCCACAAATTTAATAATCTTTTATTAATATTTATTAGAATTGTTAATGTGTTCTTAGTCCTCGCTGAGCCTCAATCTATGTATGTCATCTGTCAGTAACACAGATAACAGCCAAAGCCACACCACCACCACCATCATCATCATCATCATCATCATCACCACCACCCCCCAGCACGGGACAGTTTCCAAGCTCACCCATAGCAGGAGAAACTTTTGCTCCAGGGCTGCTGTTTCAGGAGACCTTGCTGTGAATTATTCAGGAGCTGACTGAACTTCTGTGCTCCCAGCCACAGGATGCTGACAAAAGACCTCACGCTCTTCAAAGTGCTTTGGTCTGTCCATCAGCATCTCAGTTCTGCTCTGCCCTGAGTCACCTTTGATCAGCTGCTTTTCATCTGCTACCACTCAGTGGTACTGCTGCCTCTGCAGTTGTGCTGTGGTCACATATAATAATGATGGGGAAGAATAAAGCTATCAAGACACTCTCTGAAAGAAAATTAGACATTTCTGAAGGTGGTACATGCCTGCTCCATCTTTCAGTCCTGCTCAGTGCTTTGTGAAAATGAACCTTGTGAATCTTGTGACTCTTTCAAAGGAATTTCAAAAGCAGCAAAACTGTTTCAGTTGCAGAGTAGGTAACGATTACAGATCAGGCTGAAAACAAAATCATCTACAAAGAAATTATTTCAGTCTGTGGGAGCAATCTAGGAAAGGCTTCCTTTGAATTTTCTTGAAAGCAGCAAGTGATACAAGCAGAACACTGATGAAATAATGTATGTTTCTTCACAAGGACTTGCATTACCAAAGGAAAATGAATCATTTTTGGTGGGTGCTGCCAGCAGTGCCACCAGGCAGCTTCCATATCTGAGTGGAGAATGTTATGTGCTTGGGCAGAAGGTGCCAGGGGGACACAGGGAGTCCTGGCTGTTCCTGAACTGAAGCAGCAGTCAATGCCTCTGCATTCCTGGGCTCTGCAAGGGCAGGGATCACAGCAAAGGTGGTCCTTTCTGACCTGTTCAATCACAGACAACCTCAGGATCATCTTCTCCAGAAAAGATGTTTCTGTGTTCACCCTCTGCTGCAGGACTGGAGTTATAATGTGATTCCAGCTAAACAGGCAAGGCAAGGCAAGGCAAAAAAAAAAAAAAAAAAAAAAAAAAAAAAAAAAAAAAAAAAAAACAGCCAAAAAAAATCCAACCCCATACCCAGTTGTTATTGAGATAAATAGATAAAGATATCAATGCTTACTCTGACTAAATGTGAGAATCTGCCATGCAGGAAGCCTGACCCATGGGCTCCTGACAAACCCAGAGGAATTCAGGTGTGCCTGATTCCCCAGCCACACTCACAGCTCTGTTACAAGTGAGTTGGGACACTCTGCCCTGAACCAGGGCTGCCCCACTCCTGTTTGAGAAGGCAATTGTTATAACTGATTTAATTCTGTCAGGTGCTGAGCATCTGCTGCTCCCACTTTGAAGGCTGCAGTTGCCTTCTCTGCACTGTAATTTTGTTTAATTCCCTTCCCCACTGCTCTCTGGTATGTGCTGTATGACCCAAGGCTTGTGTCCAGTTTTGGGATCAGGCCAACAGAAGAATTATCCAGTTCATTGATTCATCCGCCCCAATATCCCAAAATGCCAGGCAATTAGTGCACTGACTGGAGTCTCAGAGCATTGCTACAGTATATTTATTAATTGATCCCTTAATAACAACAATGTAACCCCCTTGTGGAGCACAGAACTTGGCTTTTGCATCTGAATTGCTGTGGGATCAGCACTTCCAGAGGATGGAGAGACTGGACCCTTCCCCTGGGATTTCAGCAGTTAATCATTACCATAGGAGAGCCCAGCAAGATTGCTGTTTTGCTGAGATAAAAGGGGAAATGAGCACATTGCATGTTGAGGAATAGCTGACAAGGCTGTGCAGGCCCTGTGCTAAGGAAGAACTTTGTCAGCCTTTGAAGCCACTGAGGGTTCAGCAGGAGGAGCCCAGCCTTGTGCTGTATCTGCTGCTGAAGCAGAGTAAATTTGGAATAACAGATTAAACCTCACCCTGCTGGCTCTTTCTTGCACCTTGGTCTCAGCTCTCCTCTGGTGAGCACTGAGCAGAGGCTGAGGGATGCTCCACTGTCATGAAGCCCTTTCCGTGTTTTCCTGAGGCAGCACAAACCTGGGAAGGGCAGCAAATCTCTCATTTGCCAGGGAAGAAGCTGCAGCCTGGACAGGACAAAGGGAAGAGCAGCTTTTTGATTTTGAGTGAATGAAACAACCATGTGAATGAAACAACAAGCTGAGCAGCAGAGCAGCCAAAGCAGATGTTCAGTGTTTTCCACTGTTGCTGGATGATGGTCCAGGTTTTCCTAAAGCTACAGGATACAGAATTCCCTCCACTTGTAGCCAAAGCAGCCAGCAGAGCACACGGCTGGAGAACTGAATTTGCAGCTGTGGAAGAGGCAGTGTGATAGACTGGGACAAAAATTTGGGCATGAAGAAGCCCCAGGGCAAAAAAAAAAAAGAGACAGAAGAGTCCAACAGTGGAAGATGCACATGGAGAATTCACTGGAAATGTTCAAGGCCAGGTTGGATGGGGCTTGGAGCAGCCTGGGCTAGTAGAAGGTGTCCCTGCCCATGGCAGGGGCAGTGATGGTAGATGATCTTTAAGGTTCTTTTCAACCTAAACCATTCTTTGCTGACACCAGTGTTCTTCTGACCTGGTAGAGAGCTGTGAATTAATGTGGAGGGTTGTTGGTCAGTGTAGATGTTGAAAATCATTGTGAGATTCTCTTGGGAATCCAGTCATTCTGATTTCGTGGTAGAAGTGTGAGGGTTGGATTTTAAATATAAGTTCATATTGAACAAGGAGGACAAAGAGATAAGTTTTACTGAACTACTGCTTATTTCACCAGCACCATCTCAACTCCTAAAGTTGAGTCAGGGATTCTATGAAAAGAATGATGGACGGTTGTGTATCTATAGATTTGTTATTACTCAGTGTAACATAATAATACTGTACTCTGTCACATAATGTATGCACTTACATAATCTAAACACACACACAGAGGTTAAATTAAGGCTACATAGAGAATGTATTTTTAATCTCTGCATAGCAGCCTTAGTGTTCCTGTAATGCAGCATTTGGGGTATGATGTGGCCCACTGACAAGCTCTGATCCTTATTTTTCACTGCTGTCAGCACTGGTACAGATAAAAATTGAATCCATGGGACTGCTCTTCCTTAGTCCAGGTTCAGTTCCAGATGTAGGTGCAGAGCTCCTTTGGCTCCCTGGGGTTGTTTTGCTGTGTTTAATTTGTCTTGGTTTTCTCTACTCATTCACTTTGCCAGTTTTTCATTTCAGCACTGAACTGCACCACTGTGGCTTCGGTTCACTGTTAAAGAACCTTTAGAAAAGTGTCAGGACAGCAAATGGGAGCAGAGGTTTTGCATTTCCAAAAGGAGGGAGGTCAGCAGGGATGGCCCTGGAGTCTTGTGTTATGTTGAATTATTTCCTCTGTCCATTACAGAGACACAAGGAGCAGTTTGTGTGAACCCAGCTCCATTCTCTCACTTGTTTTATGGCTTTTCAATATTCTCAGCCCTGTTTTCCTGTGCAGAAACCTGTTGCTTGTGTAAAAGGCTCACATTATTCCAAGATGCACGTAGCAGGACAGGGCAGGCTTAACCCTTGATGATGCAACTTTGGTTCTTAAGCATCTGTGAAAAGACCGAGACGGAGTTCATGCAGGGAAAAAAAAAAAAAAAAAAAAAAAAAGAAGCAGGAACGGTGCTAAAAAGGAATGTTTTGCATTTCCAGCTTGTCCAGACGGATTCTTTGGGATTGACTGCCACCAGGTGTGCAAGTGCAAGAATGCTGCTGGCTGTGACCACGTGCTGGGCTCCTGTCACTGCCTCCCGGGCTGGCTGGGGGAGAGCTGCGAGCAGCGTGAGTACCCCCTGCTCCCACAGCCCCAAACCTGCTCTGGGAACGGGCAGAATGCCCTGGCAGGGCACACTTTCAGATATGTCACGTTCCTTCCCAAAGATGCCAAGAAAGGGAGCAATTTTTGGTGTTAAAATCATCAGCTTTTTTTTTTTTTTTTTTTTACATTTATTTTTTTAACTCGTCAAGCGTGATAAGCATCAGGTTTTAAATAGCAGAGCTGTCTCCTGCCATATGACAACTCCCTGCTTTTTATTTTTGTGTGACATTAGGAGATTAAATGTTGTGTATCTGTTGCTGGTGTATCTCATCTAATTATCAATTATAAAGTGTCAGATTACAAATGCACAAAGTGGAAAAATCAGAGATGGGACTATTCTGTTATTTGAGCGTGACAAAATGGTTTTTTAAAATAATTATTAGAAAATTTATTTGTTTTAAAAGAAATGTCAGCTTCCTAGATGTTAACAAGTATGGATTATCCCACAATTTTTAAGCTAACAAAGTGGTTGTGTGTATAGATATATAAAATTGGCTATTCTGAGAATTTTTTTTCACTGCATTTCATGGGAAATTAAGTGATTTTCTTTAGCTGCATGGAATTACATATGGAGATCACTGAGCCTGTTTGCAAAGTTTAGCAAATAAGAGGCTTTTTCTAAGATTTTCAGGTTTTAGCTTCTCAGCTTTTTTGTTTTCCTTTAGGATGATGTCATGGTCTAAGCTTCCTTTTGAAAATATGAGTGCTGTCTGCAGGAGTGGGCTGTAGAGCTGGGCTCCAGGACAGCTTCACAACGAGCCAGCTCTGGGCTTTCTGCAATAGAAAAGTGGTTTAGTTTAGAAAATAGAGAGAAATGTGGCTTGTACTGAGGCAATGCTGTTCTCCATCCATACACTATTTTATCTTCATCCCTTTTTGAGGGCAGTGCTTGCTCTTCATAATATTTTCCCCCACCACTCAACACAGCCCATCTTCTGAGATGGCTTCTCCTGCAAAATCCCCAGCTCTTTCATTTACAGATGGGTCAGTTCTGCTGAATCTTCCCAGTTTTAGACACTTTTCCCTACATCCCACCACTGCAGGGGTTTTTTTGCCTCCTCATGCCCTCCCACAGGAACACTTGGCTCTCCACCTCCTAGCACCTGAAGATGCTGGTGGTAGCCCAGCCTTTGGGTGTAGATCAGTGGAGTGAGCACAGAGCAAAAGCAGACCAGAGTCATTTCCCCATCCCACAGATCAGGAGTGCTGCTGAACAGGTACAATATTTGCTTCTTGGTCACAGCCTGTTTTTCCTGTCGAGCCACAGCGTTGGCAGTGTGTCACCTTGCCCCTTCCCCAATCCTTAAAAATGGGAAGCTTTGCTAGATATTCCACTAAATTCAATTAAGAAATGCAGCTCCTTCTCCATGCCCTCTGGTGCCCTGCCCTACTCACATTAGGGAAAAAAACCCCTATTTATTATCTTGTGCCAGAGCCATTAGAGCTTTGTGCTGGGTGGATTTATTCCTCCTGCTGGTGAAGGTGCCAAAGCCTCCAAGGCCTCTGTGAGTGAGAGGTCACTTAACAGTGCAGGGTGTCTCCTCCTTTTCTCTTGGCTTCAGTGAGGGATCTTCATCCTGATTTTACAACTGGACCTCATCCACACTGCTCCAGAGCTGCTCAGAGCAAGGCAGCTACGGGTGGGAGAGACAGCTCAGCCCTCCCCATCCTCCCAGGGTGTTTAATATTCACCTTGCCTGTTCCTGGGACCCGCCAGCTCCAGCAGCTGGAAGGACAGCACTCGTGTGGAAGTAATCAGATTGCAGGCAATGTGCTGGAGGATATTGAGGAATAATTTTGGCATCATGGGATTTGAATTGATCCTAAGCCAGCCATGCAGTGAGTTTTATACTCTGCTATCTAATTACAGGCAATACGGACAGTGATGCCTTTTGTTGAAGCTGCCTAATGCTTTCCATTACCAGACCGTGGGTTTCAGTTGTTTGAAAATGAATTATGTTAATCTGGGGTGAAATCTGCCAAGCAAGCTCTGTCTCAGCTTCAGTTTGTGCTCTGGGATTTTATTTGGGGATTTTTTTTGAGTGTCCACCTGAGATATTTTAGGTTTCCAAGAAAGAGGCTTAGGAAAAGTATGCTGCCTATTCTCTGTTGGTTTTTTTTGGTTTTTTTTGGTTTTTTTTTTTTTGGACTGTTTCACTGAGTGCTGTGATACCTCAGTGATACAGGAGTGAGGACCTGACATTTGGCATTTCTTTGTGATAGAGATGTAACCTTCCTTTCTGGGTACTCTGTCCCTGGAACTGTTCAAGGCCAGGTTGGAAGGATCAGGAAGGAGCAACCTGATCTAGTAGTGGCATCCCTGTTCATGACAGAGGGGTTGGAAATTGATGGTCTTTAGGGCCCCAAACCATTCTGATTCACTGCAAATTCATCCAAAGTTTGCAAACCTAAAAAAAACCAACCAAACCCTCCAAAAATCTCATGTTGCATATGGTCTGTAGCAGATGTACACAATTCAGCATCGAATTTTGCCTTAATTCTATCAGTACTAAGCATGCCTCCTTCTGGAGCTGTTGGAGCTCAGCAGAATCTTCACTGAAGTGGCTCCTTGTGGTAAAAAAGAGGCCACACTGGTTTGAAAATTGCATGACTACAGAAAAATTTGCTCGGCCAGAGGCACTGATAACAGGGGTTTGACGTTTCATGGTGTGCAAGCACTTGAACTTGCAAATTCCCTGTTCTTTTAAAGCTAAAGCTTCATTTTGTGGAGAATAATCCACAGAAGTCACTTGAAAACAAAGCTGCTGGACACCCTGTGGAACATTAGAGCCCATCATTTTCCTGGGCACTTCTGCTGGCTGTTGACTTCTAGTCTGGAAGAAGAGTCTCCAGTTTCATGTGTTCCTTACTCTGCATGCAAAAAGGGATTTTAAGGGCTACAAACAAATAAATCCTCCTCTTGTAGAGGAAAGACACCAAGAGGAAAATTTTGAACCAGGGAGAAATCTATTAATTTAAACCTTTGCATTAAATTATCCCTTTTCTCTCATTGTGAAAAAAAAAAAAAGGCCCTGGGATATTTGTACAGTCAGTCAGTTGTGGAACTCCACAAAACAGCTTCAGAATGTCACTTTTTTCCTTAATCTTCAGAAAAGCACTTTGAAAATCAGGATTGTCCCACCAGGAAGCAAAAAAAACCCATTTGTGTCCATTCAGTAGAATAGTTAAAATTTTCTTCTCCAGAAATTTCTGTTTTCTTACCAGAATTTTCACTGAAACACTCTATTGTCTTTTTGGTAAGTGTAACAAGAGCTTTGCACACATACTCCAAAAACCTCACACAAACCACTGGTAACCAGTCAGGGGATCTGGTGATGAGCTGGTTTTTCCTTTGGCTTGCTTGTGCTATAGTTCTGGTCTGTATTGTGGAAATATTTAGTTCTGCTCCCAAAAACTGAGCCAGAGCTCTGTAGATGTGCTGAACTTTTCACTTGGCAACCAAGCTTCATTTGCAGAACAAACTTTTAGCTGTGATGGGACCGAGCTCCTGCTCTTTCTTGTGGTTTCAAGGTGGATGGGGTCCAAGCGATGACAAGAACAAGCAGTGTGGAAAAGAAGTCCTGGGAGAAATGGTGTCTGAGAACCAAGCTGGGAAGCTGGAAGCCCTCAGATGGGGAGAAGAGGGCTGAGAACGGGTCAGAGACTGTCAACCAAGTTCACCCTCAAGATCAAGGTGGTTTCACACCTCCCTTCTGTCCCCAGGGACTTGCTCTCCCACAGCACTGCATCGTGTTCACTGACACCCTGAAAGGCAGAGAAGTGTGGTGAAAATTCACTGTTTGGCTGTGAAACGTGGAAGATGTCACATTCAGTGAGTGCAGGACACTCCCCTGGATCAGGGACCCAGGCTTTCTTTGCCTCTCCAGTGCATGCCAGAAGTGCTGCAGGGATGAGAAGCTCTGACAGGAGCCCCAGAAACGCAGAACAAAAACCGTGCAAGGAGACGATCCAGCTCCATCAACTCCCTTTGTATTATTTTAGATGCTATCTGAAGAGAACAGAGGAGCAGAACTGTTTGTTTTCCAGCATTCAAAGCTATCCAAATCTCCAGTGCAATGGAGACTGCAGGAATTTTATCACTGCCATTTTTCACGGGCAGCAGCACTGAAAGCGGAGCGTTTGCTTGCGAGATGACTGCGTTAAGTTTTCACCTGGGAGCCAGCTGCTTAACCAAACTCATTGAAAATATCACCCCTCTCTGACCAAAGAATGAGAGTCTGGGTGAGCAGAGGCACCCAGCTGTGAAAAATGAACACTGGAAACAATGAAGTTGTCAGTTCTCATACCAGGATGCAAATAAATACCGTGGCTGTCAGGCTGGCGGTTCTGCTGGACCATTAGTTTAGCACAAAGACTTTCTGCAGAGCAGGGGGTGACAGCTGATCCATCACCCCCAGTGATCCAGCTCCTCGATACAAACCTCTTCAGAATGGGCTGTGATACATATTTTTAACCCACATTATTATGTCAGGCTTTCATAAGACACATTATCTCTGAGCTGCGAGTGTTGCAGAGCAGTTTCAGTTTATGTGATCTTAATTTGCAGAATTTTTTTTTTTTTAAATACCTTTTGCAGTTTATGCATTGGCTGCTGTTTTGGACTTAGCAGTGCTGAGTTAACAGTTGAACTTGGTGATCTTAAAACCTCAGTGATTCTATTATTGCTTCTAGAGTCAGACATGGTTAATATATGGGGTTTTATATATATGTGTGTATTTCCAGGGACAGTGAAGTCACCATTCCTTGAAGTGTTCAAAAAACAGGCAGACACAGCACTTTGTGATTTGGTTTCAGGATCATGATGGTATTTGGCCAAAGGTTGGACTGATGATCCTGAAGATCTTTCCCAACTTTAATGATATTCTGTATGGAACTTAGGCACCCTTATGATACGAAAAGTGTCATTGGAGCACAGCTCCAGCGTGGTTTCCCTGGCACTGCGTGGTGTCTCACGCTTGCTCTGTGCTTCCTAGGATGCTTCCTGATGGGGTTTTGTGGAATTCTGTCGTTGCAGCCTGCCAGGGGAACAGCTACGGGCCGGGCTGCAGGAGCCCTTGTCACTGTCACAACGGAGCTCTCTGTCACCACGTAACCGGGACGTGCCTTTGTAGCCCGGGCTGGAAAGGAGCCACCTGCCAAGAAGGTACAGTTGGAAATTCAAACCCCTGCCTATGGATTATAGGAGGGAAAAATAAAACCTGTGTTTGGGGAAAGCTGACTGGTATTTTAGCTCTCAGCTCATTGCCCTGTGTTGTCGTTGGGTTTGGATCTGCAGTGACGTGGATTGGTCCATTAAATTAATCCGTGACGCTGTGCTGTAGGATCCCCGTCTGCACAGGGCAGAGGGGTGAATCAGCCATAAACTGGAAAGAGAGCTGATTTTGAAGGCTGATGAAGGGAGAAAAGGTCCATAAAACTCCCAATTATGATGCTGAAATGAAGCTCTGTTTCTTTTCTAAGGGCTGCTTTACTGTCCCACGCACCAGACTGATCCTCGGCATTACCTTGTGCTGTTCCAGACAGAGCCTAAATCCAGAACATGTGAAAGACATTGAGCCTTCCAGCCTTGGCAATCAGACCCATATATGAGGCTCAAACACAAGCCCAGCTCCACAGAGCCTTAAGAAGAGGCTGGCAAAGAAAGGCTGCACTGTGGCTTGCATTGCAGGTCCTAATCCATGCATCCCAGGCAGTAGGAAAAGTCTGTCCATCCCTGTTGCAGAAGCTCCTTGTTCTGTGCCTTCCCCACGAGGTCCCTGGGGTGGCAGCAGTACCATGGACCTGGGAATGCTGCTGTGGGTGCTCCTGGGTGAGCAGGGATTTGGAGTCAGCACCTCCACTCAGACTCTGCCCTTCAGCATCCCAAGAGGATTGCTAGGAAAAGGGGATGGAAGCTGGCAGGGGTAGAGTGGTATTTAAATTTAGCACATTCCCCTTGACATGAAGAGGCCTTTCCATGAAGGATTTGAAAATTGGGAAGGCACCAAACTCTTCTTGATGCCATGTTAGGCATGACCTAAATTTTTGTTTTGTTCAAAGGCTACAAACACAAAACCAAAATGAAAGTTCCAAAAGATGTTTCAAACACACCTTTTCTCTTTAAATACATGTTTGGGGATTTCTTTTCTCTTTGAAGTGAGGAGGTGGAATAATTGTATGAGACTTGGGGAGCCCTCCTCTGGTGCCTGTGCTTTTCCAAAGTGAGAGCTTACCCCTGTTTCCATTTTAGAGAGCTGTCACTCTGGTGCTTGGAAACAGTGTGTGGTTTTTTGCCAAAAAAATCAGATTCTATCCATTGAAACTGGCTGTGATAAGAATTAATAGACTTGGCTAATTAAAATTAGGTAAATGGTGAAATGTCATCAGCCAGCTATGGGCAGCAGGATCAGTTAGAGAAGGAGCTGTGACTTTAGGAGGACTGTACAAAGAAATTCTGAAAACAGGGAAATCAAGAGCTGTGCTCCCAGTGTTGAGAAAGCTGTAAGGAACCAAAAAAATGGGGTTTGTAGATACAAACGGAAAGTCTCAGGGTTATTTGGTGGGTCACTAATTCACTTCATCACCTGCTTTGTTCCAAGACCAGTTTTACAATGGTCAGAGTAATTCCTTATGGGTTGTGTCCCCATTTCTGCTTGGTTGTACCTCCCACAGCGTCTTCCAGGGCCAGAAGGGCTGTTGTGGGAAATGGATTTGTGGAGAATTCTCAAAGCCTGACAGAAGGCTCACATAGTATTATGCATTTGTATGCAAACTTTGAGATAAAAAATGCTGACATAGAAATGCCATGGAATAGGACAGATGTTGTTGAGAGAGAAATGGAACTAGAAGCAAATTTCAAGGGATGGCCTTGCAAGCAGACTAGATACTTTGGAGAAATGGAACTGTGAAAGATACATTGTAGTAGGACCCAGGAGGGGTAATTCTAGGTGATTGGCTTTAAGGCATTAGCAGCATTGTTTGGCAAAAGCTGATAGGCCAAGAAACTTAAAATGTATTGTAATTAGGAAATAGTTTTGATTGTGATGGCATGAATTGTAACATCTGTACTGTCTCACCCTTCACATGAGACTGAAAATGGAATAAAAGTCCCTAAAACTCCTCTCAGGGTCAGAAAAAGGTATAATCCAACAGGCTGTAAGGTGGGAGAGGTGCTCTTGCATTTCCTGATGGAAGGTTTTCCCTCCACAGCCTGTCCTCCCGGGTGGTACGGAGCAAACTGCCTGCAGCGCTGCCTCTGCCACGGCCAGGCCACCTGTGACCCCGTGAGCGGCCACTGCCAGTGTCCCCAGGGCTGGACAGGGACAGCCTGCGAGCTGGGTGAGTCTCACCACCTCCTCCACCCCTCCAGCACCTCGGAGGGTTCAGTTCAGAAAGGAAGTTCAGTTGTGCTGGGGTCTGGTTTGAGACTACCCGGAGGAAAAAGGAGACAGAAAGATGGGAAACAGCAAATGGGGAGAAGTTAAAAAAACTGGGGTTGTTTAGTCAGAAATGAGAGGGCTGAGGGGAGACATGATACTGGTTCTTGAACCTTATCCATGGTGCTGGAAACTTGCTGGGCAGAGGACAGGAGTAAGCTCTTCTTTGTCCCTTGGGAACAGGGAAGATAAGGAATGAGCTCCATTTAAGGAGAAAGAAAAATCCTTAAAGAAGAAAATGGTGTATTTCTAGAGAATTTTGCTAAAGGAGGCTTCAAAATTTCCTTCACTGAAGTTTTTTAGGCTCAGTTTAGGTGGCTCACCATGTTGCAGAGGCATGAGGGAGTTCCTGCTGGGGTTGCTCCAGCCTGGCCCCCCATCAGCCTCCCCCATCCCGTTTCAGAGTGTGGGGATGGGCAGTTTGGAGAGGGCTGTGAGCAGAACTGCAGCTGCCACCACGGCGTGTGTGACCAGCCCTCAGGGAAGTGCCTCTGCCACGCTGGCTGGACCGGGGACCGCTGTGATGTTGGTAAGGGCAGCTCCTCCTGCAAATCATCCTTTTAACCATCAGCCATTTCTACCAGTTTTCTATTTTCTGCTTAAATTTCCAGTCAGGGTTTATGCCCTCTCACCCCATCTCAGACCCACAGACAGGTCTCTGCCCAACCATGCTCTTGTCCAAATCATTTTACCTCCTCCTAGCTCTGTTCCCTGCCTGCTAAGAAAATGAAGGTATTTCTCTACCTTACGCACACAAGGAAGAATACATGAAAGGGAGGGAATTTTAAGGAGAATTTGCCAGATCAGCCACCTGCTGCTGAGTCTCTGTGGGTCATTGAAGGGAGCTCAGCAAACTGGACTGTGATGGTTCAGATAGTTCAGATCTGGCACATGACCCAGATCTGATACAGCTGTTTGGCATGCTTAGAGCCATCTGAATCTCTGAAGCAGAAGTTGAATCTCACACAGAGGTGACTTAAAACATGCTTTCAGCTCAGCCACTGAGGTGCTGTGCTTTTAGCAAGCCACAAGCAGCTTTCTGAGGTCTCCTGAGGTGCTGAGGACTCACAAAGCCTCAGCCACCAGTGCAATCTATAAAACCTTCTCAGTGCCCACCTCCCTTTCTCTTTGGTCACTTTGCAGGGACCTGGGAGGTGGAAGCAGTTCATGGGCACAGTTCCCACTGCTCAAACAGCTGTCCCTGTGTGCATAGTTCTGCCAAAGCAAACAGCATCACCCTCTCCATGGATCTCATCTGGATTTGTCAATCAGTCTTTGCAAACTTTCCTCTGCAGACTCATTAGCAGCCAGCATTAACCACTTCTAATATTTTTAGCATCTTTCCCTTTGCTGATATTTTCTGGCCACACAGTCTGCTAAATATACTCCTGAGCAGGAGCTGAGGCAAGGAGGATGCTGGCTGATGGCCAGTGGAGGCTGCTCCCCAGGCAGCAGGTAGAACCTTGCTCTCTCTGCTTTCCCCCAGCCTGCCCCCCGGGATTTTTTGGCAAGCGCTGCGAGGAGCGGTGTGACTGCGCCCACGGCTGGTCCTGCCACCCCCAGACCGGAGCGTGTCACTGCGAGAGGGGCTGGCGAGGGAGGCACTGTGACAAACGTGAGTGAGTGAGTGAGTGAGTGAGTGAGTGGAGGCAGCTCTGGTTGGGGCACACCTTCCCCCCAAACCCAGAGTATAACTGGAGGGGACACTCAGGAACGAGGCAGGGAGTGCATCAAGGAGGCTGCATGGTGCTCTTGCAAGCAAGAGACCCCTCCTTTATTTTCCTGACTCCTTTTGTACATTTTACAGATTGCCCACCCCAGAGGTGGGGCCCTTGGGAACCACTGGTCATTTCCCAGAGACCACCACCGAAGCCCCTCCTCTGGGAACAGATGTGGGAGCTTCGGTAGTTTACAGAACATGACCTTGTGCATCAAGACCGTGCCTGGGAACAGAGTTCCCAAAACCAAAACAGGCAGGCACGAAGCATGGCAACACCAGAGCTCTCGGCCGCAGATAGAGATTTTCACGCCCTTGCTCTGCAGGGTTGGGCTGGAGGTGTGGAGGCCCAGGTGGCCCTGCCACCAGCATGGTCGGGCCTCAGCCCTGGAGGGGCAGAGGCAAATGGGGAGAGACTTCCCTCTAGGCTAGGGTGAGAGAGGCACCTTCTCCCCTGGGCCTTTGCAGGGGTACAATACAACCCCAAGCCTACAACAGCTTGTAGGTGCTGTTATTTCATTGGTTTATCTGTTTATGTCACCCCTGTTCAGCCCCGTTTACCATATATGTATTTACTCCAGAATGTTCTCCCATCCCTTGATCCTCATTGGCTCAGTTCTGCTGCAGTGCTCCACCCCTGTCGCCCTATTGGTTCTCCCAACGTTTAGCCACGCCCCTGCACCACTTTCCTTTATCCCTATTGGCCCTTGACCCTTAGACCCGCCCCTTTTGCCCCCTATTTAACCCTGCGCCCTCAGCTCAGTTCTCGCCTCATCCCTGAACCCGTTTGAGGCTGTCCTGGCCTGCGGACCCCTTGGACCCTGTCTTGTTCCTGCAATAACGCAGCCTTGGGGTGCTCCGAGGAGAGCCCGTCCCTTTGCTGTGTTATTAGCGGTCTGACAGCAGCGTGCTCCGGGCTCGGGGGCGCAGGCCGCTCTCTGGGACCGGCCATGGCCCACACCATGCCATGGAAGTGCTGGCAGGGATGGGGGGTGGCTTTGCCCCGTCCTGCCGGCCCTGACAGGGTTGGTGTCCCCCCTGCAGCCTGCCTGCCGGGCCGCTACGGCGCGGGATGTGCCCGGCGGTGCCGCTGTCCCGCGGGAAGGCCCTGCCACCACCTGACGGGCGCCTGCGGATGTCCCCCGGGGTTCACCGGCCACGGCTGCGACAAGAGTGAGTTTGTGACTGCAGCGCGGGTACTGCCCTTGTGGGTTAATTCACGGATTGATTTCTTGGATCAAAACATGGTGATGTGATGAGTGAAGAGGGAGGAGACAACAACTGGCAGGAGGGAAGATGGCCAAGGGCTGCTTGTGCCTCACTTCAAGTGGTTTGGCCAGCTCTGAGCTCTGTGCCAGCACGGTTTGGGCTGCTGGTGTTTGCTCTCTCTGTGTTTGCAGCCAGGCAGGGAGCAGCCAGGGGGTGAACTGGACCCAAATAGGCTGAGGATGTGCCAGTGGAGCCCAGCCCTGCCCACAGCCAGTGCTGTGCTGTCAGTAAAGCAACAGCTCAGCTGTTGGCCTTGTCTCTGTGCGAGGCTGTCTATTCCTGCTCTCAGAGCTCATGGAAAGGACATTTTATGGCTTTTCTTAGCATGTAGTTTGGTCCCCCAGAGCTGTCTTTGGAACCAGGCTCCTGCTCTGACTTCAGCTGCAACACCCTGATTTTGTTCCTTCATATAAAACTTTGCCTGAGCCCTGTTTTAGCCAAAGGAGAACCAGCAATAAATGAGAATTGAAAGGACTGACAGCGGTGTCCCATATCCTCCACCAGAGGACTCTAAATGCTGAACCACATCCAGGGCAGCTTAGTGCAAATGAGATGTAAGAATTAAATGTGGAAGGTCCAAAACCTGTAGGCAATGTGGCTGTCAGCAGGCAGAGTGAAACCTGTGGAGATGTTGATGTCGCAGCAGCTTTGTAAGTTTAAACTCTCTGCAAAAGGTAGAATGTCTTTATCCACATGCCTGGTCCCTTGGGAATTATACTGTTATTTTAGTCAATTTTACCTGACATTTCCCTATGATTTTTTTTTTTCTAGTGACAAGAAAATTGTATCTGGCCCTTGACAGTTGGGCACAAATTGACTGAACAAAACAAAATCAAGCAGTCAAGTAACCCCCAAGTAAATGTAATAAATCCAAAGTCCCGGAGGAGAGCGTCATTCCGTAGGCAGGGATTTTATTTAATAAATTTCAGCCCTCTCTTTGTTCGAGTGCTATGTTTACCAAGACAAATTTAATTTATTGGTTTGCATTTCTTCTTCCCAAAGCTTGTCCACCAGGCACGTATGGTCAGGACTGTCACGGAGTGTGCCAGTGCTCTGCTGAGAACCAGGAATGTCACCCTGTCACCGGCCACTGCTCCTGCAGCCCGGGCTACCACGGGGCCAGCTGCCACCTCCGTGAGTATTTTTGGAGGTTGCTGCCTTTCTGGCAGAGAACTGAGTCTTGCAGGAGCATCTGCTGGTGCTTTGGGTTCATCTGTGTCAGTACAGTGGCGACTGAGAGAAGCAGAGGTTAATTATAGTATAAAAGTTAATAGTATTATAAGTAAGTTTTAGTATAGGAAGTAAGAGTAAGGTGGGTTAATTTACTCTAAAAAAAAGTGGTTGCTTTCTTGCAAGGAATTAATTTTTAGAAACATTTTCTAAAAAAAAAAAACAACAAAACATTAATAATGCCAGTTCAAAAAAGCAATTCATTCAATCCTTCAGATGCATTTTTAAAACCACCAGGTTTACCAGCTGTATATTCTTTCCAATCTCGTGCCACGCTAAAGAATGTAGAGATCATTCTCTGCATTGCATCTCTCAGCTACACCTGGATATTGCGCAGCTCTCTCGTTTCCAAATACCAAGTCCAAAATACTTCCCGAAATCTCTGCGTGCTCAAGTGAGGACAAATGGTTATGAGAAAACAACAAGCTGAAATTGGCAAATAAATTGGCAAGTGATTCATAAAGTCCTTTCAGTTGCAGAGCCTTCTGAGGAACAATCAAATTAAACCAACTGTTACTCTGGATTGAAAAATGGTGACTAGTGTAGAGGACAAAATGCCAACTGGCCCAATGCTCCATCATAAAAAATATTCCCAGATCCACATGGCTCATGCCGGTATTTTAGGACATCTGTAAAGTTGTTTCTGGTGGAATGTGGCAACTGATAAGAAACATATACCAAAGCAGCCAATAAAGGAGACAGTTAATTACCTTTTTATTTACAACTTTAATTTTGGTTTTAACTCCACGGCTTGTAACAGTCTCATTTAGAGGAGAAAAAAAGAAAAAAAAAAAAGAAAAGAAAAAAAAAAAAAAAGCTGTTGTCTTTCTTGCTGAGTTTTCCTCTCTCTGGGGAGTGCTGATTTCCCTTTCTTGGGAATCCAGTACAGCTCTGTTTGGCTTACTCACTTTTTGGGGTAACAATTTGGATACAAAAGCCAGCTGTGACATGTGCAGCTCTAGTAAGGGTTAAGCCACTGTTTTGCTCCTTGAGCAGAAATAGGTGAGAGACTCACTTTAGAGATGGGCCTTTGTATTACCATCACGTCATCACAAGTTATTCTTTAAAATATAAATTATAAATGAAATACAAAGGATTGATTCCGTCCTCTGTGCGTCAGTTTTTGCTGTAAGCGAGATCGAAATCTGGCCTTCAGTATTGGGGCTGGAGCCATCTGGATCCATTATACATTAGATTATAATAAATGTTATAGTAGAGCAGTAGTGGAGATCAACTATTTAACAGGATCATTTTAAAAGACTTAATCATGGTCAGCCTATTACCTTTATGTAGCAATTTCTCCGTAGTCATTACCTGTGTGTGCAGCACTAAATCTCTCATTACAGTAAATGTCCTCAAACTTACTTAGATACTTCAGGTTTTATTTCAGAATTTTAAAATTTAACGCATTAGCAATTGCACTGAAGTTCTGATAGAAAAGATAGAAAAAGATTCATTGCAAAATAAAATCTGTGTTACACTGCATTCAGGGGGGGTTTTTGCTATGGATTTCTGTGTAGCTGGGATTAAACCTGGAGAGTATGAGAACTGAGATGTGTTCATGGTGTCTTGCATTCTGAGATTCCAAAAATATACAGGAAATTCTTAAAAACAGGTTTGTTAGATATTTACTGGAGAAATAATGGATGAAAATTCACAGAAAAACACTCATCTGTGTTGGTTTTGTTTCCATTGTCCCCTGTGCCACTCGTAGACAGATACAAAAAATAGAAGGAAAACAGTTAATTGTGAGTTATTTTAAGTTTGACAGGTCTGTGGAGGGAGAGACTGTGGGCCTGATTCTGAAGTGACTGACTGAGTGAAAACCCAGGGTGGCTCGCGTGACTTTGGTGGGAATACTCCAAGTTCCTGCTGTCCTCACTGCAAGGAAAGCTGGGGCTGCTCCAGGGTGAAGAAGCTCTCGATAGAATATTAAAACCAGCACAGGGAGCCGCTCCCAAATGGGCTCTGCTCCAGTCAACATGTGGTTGGATGCTGCTGGAAACAGTTTCTGGCAACTGTTGCTGTATTTATAGTACAGTGAAAAAAGGTTCAAGAAAGTATCTATAAAAGGTGTAGTTGGCTGGGAAATCAAATTTCCAGGAGCCAAGAGCAACGGGGCTTTCATGTTCTCAAATTTTGGAGTGAGGAGCTGAAAAAGTCTCTTGGCAGGGTCCAGAGGAAGCAGACAAACTAGCAATAAGGTTCCCATCACTTGTCCATAACTTGGTGGATGGGCAGATGTACTTGTTAAAAGGAGTAAAAAGCAATAAGTGGTGGGGAAATGATTAAAAAAAAAAAAAAAAGTGTGGCATGTTTCTGTGACATTGACTGGGCTGGGAGCACCCAGAGCCAGAAAGATCTCAGCAGCTTCACCCTCAAGCTGTAGGTGACAGGATGTGTCAGAAGGGATTATTTGACAATGTGATTAATAGCATTGGTCAGAAAAGCCTCAGTGTGTGCAATTGCAGTGGAAAGATTTAGGAGCTCTTGGTCATGACAAACCCACTCAAAGCAGAAGGAAAATCAGGAAATGAGGTGGAAATCTGTCTGCCACTCTTTTGTGCGCACAAAAAACATAAGTCAGAAGCACAGGAAACTGTTAAATTAGAAAATGTCTTTATGAGATAACTGGTGGTGCAAGAATAGCCCCCTTTGCAAAGGCAGAGCCCACTGAAATGGTGGGACATGGTGCAAATTGCCCTCGTTATCTGCATCAAAATTCTTCTGCAAAGTACTAACAGATGAGGTGGCCTTGTTACTGACCATGTGCATGTTGCAGCAGCTGAACATGCCCTGCCTGTGCTGCTCCTTCTCCAGCCAAAATACAGGAAATACTGCAAGGACAAAGAATTTGGTAAGGAGGGAATTACAGCATCCCATTCAGTAATGGAGCTAAGCTAGTAGTGCTAGCCTTGAGCTAAGGAATAGCTCTGAAAGCTTTTCCAGGGAGAAGCAGCATCTTTTGGAGTCTGGGAGACAGAATTAAAAAAAAAAATAAAAAGAGAAAATCCAAAAGGAAAAGAAGGAGGAAAAGAGAAACTCACGTGGAATAATTAAATCATTGGATCTAGATGAATCCTTAACTTCAGGTCTTGGTGAGAATGAAGGGGCTGTTGCAGGGCTTACTCCTTGATGCCAGGGCTTGCACGTGGAACAGATTTTGCATCCTGGCAGATGGAAACATTGATGACAGAGCATTCATTGAGAAGAATCTGTGTTTGAGCAGGGCTGTAGTATCTGCATGTTATAAAAGTGTGTATCTGTTTAGTCCTGATGATCTGCTATCCTAGTTTGAGCAGAAGCCAACGTTCAATTTTATTTTAAAAGGCACCCCTTCAAAGCTTCCCCATAAGCTCTCCCTCACCACTGAATAGTTCAGAAAAGCCAGAGATTTCTCCAGCCACTCTCTCTCAGGCCATGCTTTTGTGCCTTCAGGAAAAAAAAATACATGAAGTTATTTATGCACAGATTGCAAGGGATCTGTTGCTTGGAGACGTGAGCAAATATATTTTCAACCAGGTTTCTAAAGTAGCCACAGACTTTCCTGCTGCCAGGGAAGAGAAGGAAGGGGTGAGCAAAGAAATGACATTTAGAGGCAGTAGCACAATGTTGGGTGATGATCATTCTGCTCAAGCACCAGCTACTTCTTGTCCCAGTACACTGGAAAATTAGGAATATAACCTGCATCTCCAGAGCTTAGAGGTGGCACACTGGAGGTTCACTGGTGCCCGTGCCCAGCAGCTCTGCCCAGCTCTTTCCCTCAGTTCCAACCTCCATTGCTTTAAAAATCATCCTGAAGCATGGCACTAAGCATGGCAAACGCATTTACGTCTTCCTGATCTTTTGTTCGATTCTCCTTGAACATCAGCTGTCCAAAACGGAACCAGAAATCCTCACTGCCACCTGGAAAGCCTCTCCACAGACAGTTTGTTGCCATGTACCAGTAATCCATCCAGGTGTAATGATTCTTGTGGTTCTTACAAAGTACAGCTGCCTTTTTTTTTTTTTTTCCTCAGAGAATTTTCTGGCTTTGTGTTTAAATAATGTTCCTCCCACATCTATCTTCTGAGAAGGTGTCTTCTGAAATTCTGTGTTGCTGTCAGGTGCACATTTTCATGGTCTTCCATCCACAGAGTTGGAAGGGAACTTAAAGCCCATCCAGTTGCAGCCCTTGCCATGGGCAGGGACACTTTGCACTATCCCAAGTTGCTCCAAGCCCTGTTCAGTTTGGCCTTGAACACTTCCAGGGATGGGGAATCCACAGCCTCTCAGGGCAACCATTAACAATGCCAGCTCCAGTTTGCAGGGAAGGAGTAGATTATAGAGGAAACAAACTTTCTCCAACTTAGACATTTTTACAAGATGTGACCTACCCCATAACCATAAAACTGTTGCTAAAAGAGGCAGAAATGGCTCACAGCTTCTCACTGGCTTGGGCAAACCAGGTGGCTGCTGGCCAAAGGAAGAGGGAGAGTGACCCCATTTCTCCTTCTGTGTAGGAGGGAAAGAGGGAATACATTCATTTGGAAGAGAAGTCCCAAGAGGAAAACCTCTGTAGAACAGGGCTTGCTTTTCATGCTACTGTCCCATAAGGGGAATGGGAGAGCACAGAGCCAGGAGCAGCAGCACTCAGTCCACCTCTCCAGGATGTGACATTACAGTCAGTGCTGTCCCAAGGGCACATTGTCCAAAGCAGCCATCTGCTCCTCAATGCCCAATACCGGCCCTCTGCAAGTGATCAACACTAGAAAATGAAAATCAAACTTTGATTAAAAGCAACAAAGTGCTTAAGACATGAAATGCAACTGCCCCAGTAGCCACCTAACCTAATTGCTGAGTATTTTTTCTTTTAAAACAGGGTGTCCAGAAGGTACTTATGGCTCAAACTGCCAAAATCTCTGCAAGTGCATGAACGGAGGCCACTGTGACCCTGCCTCGGGAACGTGTGATTGCGCTCCCGGTTTCATCGGAGCCAACTGCAGCAAAAGTAAGCCAACATTCATGTTCTGCTTCTGTCAAAACACAGCAAAAAGAAGCATTTGCATAGGAGCTTGTCAGGAAAAAAAAAAAAACAGATCCCAGCTACCTCTTCCTTGAATTGTAAATCAGGATTCCAGCTTTGTAAAAAAATCTCTTGCAAAATATTTTCCCTCGCTCCTGCATGCATAGAAGCAAGGACACTTACCCCAGGATTACAACCTGCTTGCCCAAATTTATTTCTAGAGCCAGCTGAGCCTGAATTGCTCAAGTTCCTTCTTCCTGTCCAAAATTTCGAGGTTGAGAAATTATCTCAATATTTTGCTTCACACTACGGTGCCATTAGTTTTAATAAATGGGAAAAAGATCAAGTTTTGTCATGGCAAAACTGGTAAAGACTCCATGGCAACCCTACTGTTACTTCTCTGTTTCAGAGCTGAATGGTGTGGCTGAATTTCTGTGCTGCTTCCAAAGCTCTGCTCTCTGTGAAGTTTTCTCCAGCTTGTTCACAGAAAGGCAATGTTTGAATGTTTGGTTGCCCATAGCTTTGCTCTTCAGTGTTGGGCAGCATCAATACTAAGGAAGGAAAGATGTTTTAAGCTGGAAGGATGAGCAGCTGATATTTCAGTTGTACATGCACTCTTCTGATGGGAAAGACAGTAAATACTCCATGTGAAATCATGGATTATATTTATAATCACAAGTAGTCTCAGAAGGTAAAGCAGACCTGTCTTTGGGTGGGTTTTGGCTTCATAGTCGATGCTTTGAAGCGCATTAGGTAGAATAAAAACAAAGCCAGCTCTTCCCCTAAGATGGTGGCTATGTTAAAAATGAAAACTGCCATTGGACCCTGTGTTTACCAAATCCTGTGTTCCCTTCAGCTTGCCCTGGGAGCCGGTATGGGAAGGACTGTGCCCAGCTCTGTGCCTGTGGCAAAGGCCAGTGCGACCCACGGACCGGCGAGTGCACCTGCGCCCCCGGCCACACGGGACCTGCCTGCCAGCAAGGTAACACAGCAGCACCCAGGTCACCTCGCCAGTGGGTGACACAGCCTTGAAATAGCCAGCAAATAAACCCAGTGCCAAACATTGTTCACAGCCACGTTCCCCAGGGCCTTTGCTGATAACGCTGCAGTTTGGGGTGCTCTGGCCCTCCCCGCTCCATCACCCAGCCTAATCCTGCTCACACCTCCCTGCCACCCTCGGTGCCAAGGCACTGGGTTCTCCAGGAAGCTGAGGGGATATGACAGGACAGAGAGTTTAGGTGAAACTGATAATAATTGTGGAGTGGTGTCCCACTACCCTAGGGAGACACTGATAACTTGGGATACACGTGGGGAGCGTGTGTATGTATTTATTCCCTGTCACCTTCATCCTCTCCTTGGGGTGCTAATTTTTGGGTTTTTTCAAACTTTGTTAATTCTCTGTAGTGTGTCCGCAGGGACGATATGGCCCCAACTGCCACCTGGCATGTACCTGTCAGAACGGTGGCATCTGTGACCACGTGGATGGCAACTGCACCTGTGGGCTTGGCTGGACAGGAAGATCCTGTGAGAAAGGTGATTTTCTGCTTCAGTGGCAGTGGATTTGTACACTCAGGCTGGGGTTTGCAGTGTCCCCAGGCATCCACAGACAAGGACAAACAGTTTTAGAACTGCCCCTAGTTAGAGTTTCAGGTCTTTTTTCAAAGACAGTTTCCTCCTGAGTACTGCTCATGAATTCCCTTGCACACTCCTTATTTCTTCTTCACTCCGTTATTTCTTCTCCTATCCAACTTTTGTGTTCTTTTGTTCAAAGGAATGTTGTGTTTTGTCTTCTTTCATGTGATCCTCAGAGCAGCAGAAGCTTATGCCTTCCTCCTCACTGCTTATGTTCTTCTCTTTCATTTGACTGGAGTTGAGCTTCCCAGTGTTCTGACAATGTCTATCCAAAGCAATTGAGATTGTCCTGCTCTCTCACCCTTACTTCTCCATGACAGCTGTCCCTTGTGCAAGACAAAGCACACTAACAGAATAAGTTCATATCCTACCCCAGAATATCTCCTGTCAGCCCAGTCTTCCCACAACTGTCCTGTCCATCTCCCAAAAATCATTCTGCATTTCTGTGACCCTATTTTTCTCTGTAAGTAAGAGATACCTGTATAGTTATGTACTTAAATGTTCAGGAAACCACACATTTTACTGGTGTGAAATACAAGTAAATATTTCTGAGTACATATTCAAGACAAATGTTATCATTTAATCATAAGTGCCATGGTTCAAGCTCCCCATCACCCTCTCAGGCTCTCATTTACAGTACTTCTGTCCCTTACACCTGTAGAAGATTCACCTCAAATTCCATATGTATCTATGCCAAGAACTGTTTGTTACAGGGAAGTGTCCCCATATAAAAGTGCCATATAGAAATGATATTTTTTGACAGCATTCTGAGATGCAGTTGTTCCACTCTGTATCTGAGGAGACCCAGAGCCCCACCATGCATCTGTGTGCAGAGGTGAAGCAGGGTGGAAAGGAGAGATGCAGCTACTCAGAGTGTGTATCCTGTAGAGGATTCAGTGGGCAGTGAATGTTCTCTGTGGACAGGCTCTAAAACATCTGCAGTGAATCAATATCTGGGTGACCTGGCAGAAGCCACCTGTGTTTATCCTCATTTGTCTGTTCCTGGAGATCTCTGTAGTCACCCACAGGCTGTGTTGGGGCTGCCAAGCCTCAGCAGGGTGGTGCAGGTGTCCCCACATGTGGATTGTGGGTGTATCTCATAGATAAAACATCCCTGGAGTGGAGCATGGGGGGCAGACATGCACACTTTGTATAAGGGACTAGAGAGAGCTTCACTATTTATCTTTTATCTATTTGTCTTTTGACAGAGGGAGTGAAATTATTGGAAAATCGAGTCTTGATCTCCACAGCAGTGTGGGTTTGAGTGTGTTGTGGCTGGAAATCAAAGACAGCTAATCAGGCATCCTTTTAATAGAGATTAGATGTGATGTTCCTGGAAGATCCTGTCTGGCATTTGCAGAGTTCTCAATCTGATTATTTGGACGGCCACGCTCGTTTAAGTTCGTCTGCCCAGATTCAAATTATCCCAGCAGTGGGAAGTTAACTTATTCAGAGATGATGCTGGGGTTAATTATATTGGCACAGTCCCTTCTGCACGACTTGGCTTTCAGTAATTTGAGATGTGTTTAGTTCTGTAAAAGCAGATAGCTCATTATACATGGACAGACTGTTGCTATGTGTGAAAAAGATCCTCCTGGTTTTATTAGGAATTCAAATGGTGTGAACTCCAATGATAACACAGAGGAGGAAAAGCTTCATGTTTTCTTTCACACTTTTTAAGTGCCTAAAAGAAAATATTGCTGTGTATAAAGAAAGAAGAAAGAAAATCTAGTTTATGGCATTCACTGCAAGGCTTTACAAGCCAGGGTGCAGGTTCAGCATTGACTCTGTGAAGAGACAAATCAAAAAAGGCAGATTGTTAAAAGGATCAGGAAATTGCTGTTCAGACATCTATATAACAAAAGATTTCTCTCCAAAGTATGTAAATGCATCATCATTGTGCAGAAATCCTGTGTCCATATCTAATATTCTTGGGTCTGTAAATTGTTCTCTGGATGTTATGTCTCAGCAATGCAATCTCTCACGTAAGAGCTTTTCTGGGTGAGGGCAGTGATTGTTTGTCTGTTTTTCTGTCCATGTCCTGCCAGCAGAGTGCCTCCCAGGGAAGTATGGGGCTGGCTGCTCCTTGGACTGCCTGTGCCAGCACAATGGCACCTGTGACAGGTTCACAGGGTGCTGCAGGTGCCCCGAGGGTTTCTACGGCCACTCCTGTGAGCACAGTAAGTGGAGTCACTCAGGGTAATTGTCACAGGTTTGGGGCTTCAGAGTAGTCAAGAAACACCTCACTGGTTCACTTAAAATTTTGGGGATATCCCAGATCATCCAGCTCCTTCCGGATCTTGCGTGTTCCTGATACTGGGTGGTACAAGTTTAAAAGCCCATGGCATTATTAAAGTTAAGGATAAGTACCATTGTTTCTTGTCTGCCAGGGAATGTCACAGAGAATACAGAGGATTTTAATGGTGTATATGATTTTCTCCATGAACCTTCATTTTAATTTTTCAGGATGCCCCCTTGGATTTTATGGGCTGGGCTGTCTCCAGGCTTGTGACTGTAAAAATGGAGCGAGCTGTGATGCAGTGACAGGACAGTGCCTTTGTCCTTTGGGTTACCACGGTGTCCACTGTGAAAAAGGTACTGGTACACCTCTGATGGGAAAGAAAAAAACCCACAAAAACATAAACAAACAAAAAACCCAACCAAAGAAAAGCAGAACTCAAAAATCCTCATGTCGTTGCTGAAATACTTGTTGGGAGCCACTTCTTCCACATTTTGAGCTTAATAAATATCCTGAAACACTGAATTTGGGATAGATTTCCTGTTATACAGCTGGGTGTTCCCATTCCCTTATAAATTAACTAATCTGGTTCTGATTAATACAGTGAAAGTCCTGGTCTCCATGATGTCTTGCAGCAATGAGTTCCACATGCCATTTATTAAAAATAAGTCCCTTTAACTGGTTCTAAATTTGCTTCTAAAACTCCAAATAAGATTATTAAATAGGTGCATGTCAGACCTGTTGAGTGTTATGGAGAGGACTTCTAGAGAGTTCTAATTAAAAGTAAGTGCCAGCTATATATCTGGGACAGATTTACAGATACCTTTGAGAAGTTAGATTAGACAACCCCAACAGAAGGAGAGCTCATATAAATATTGTGCCCATTCCACTATGTTTGATTCTTCATTAAGCTTGGCATTTACACTGACTTCAGCAGAGAGTTTATGAGCTTTCCTCTGAGACATCCTGGGAAAACTCTGGGTTTAATGTACATCTTGCTACTCAAATGTGCATCTGAAGGGTTCTCTTGCTGTCAGGCTGTGACAGGGGCTGGTTTGGTGAGAGGTGCCAGCATCAGTGTGACTGTGGAGATGCTCCTTGTGATCCAGAGACTGGGAAGTGCCTTTGCCCACCTGGGAAGACTGGAGACAAGTGTGACATTGGTAAGTGCAATTTTTTTAAGGACTGGACTGTGTATAGTTAAACCACTCTGACCTGTTGGTTTCAGAATAATTGAAAAAGGACATTTGCTGGTGTTCAAGAACACATTGTTTGTAGAAAGTTGCTCCTTGGGGTTATCAGCACCTTTATCAGCAGGCTTGTACCTCTTGATTTAATCAATATTTAAATTGATATACTGATAGGAAAACTGTTCATGGGTCAGCTGTAAAATGTCATTTGCCTTGAGTTTTGGAGAACACAGGCTGGGGAAGAATAGACCAAGAAGTTTTGCAAATGTAGTGGGGGAGGGAGACTCCAGAGGGTGCAGCTGGGCACCAGGGGCTCCCATTGCTGTGTGTTTTATCACACTGACATCTCTGACACTTTTCAGACCAATGCAAAAGTATGTCCAGCTCTGGATTTGCTTCCCCTGGAAGCAGGATGGAATCCCCACAGATGAGGGAAGTGGAGCTGCAGCAGCTGTGCTTGCCTCTGGCCTTCAGCAGCAGCCCAGGAACTTTTAACCCCAATTCCCTCCTCTGCAGCACAGGCACTTGGGCTGTGTGTTGGCCCACAGGAACAGAATTATTCTGTAACAAGGATGTAAAAATAGGTGAGAATTTTTTCCTGTAGGGAGAACCAGCCCCACTGCTGTACCCTGATGGGGTTGGGTGCAGGGTTGAGAGGCAGCAGTGGCAGATTCCTGAGCCAGTCTCTGGTCACAGCTGTGACTCTGACCATGGTTCAGGGCCAGGTTGGACAGGGCTTGGAGCAGCCTGGTCTGGTGAAAAGTGTCCCATGCCCGTGGTTGGAACCAGATGACTTTAAAGGTCCCTTCTAACCCAGGCTATTCTAGGATTCTGTGATTATGATGGAGCAGTTTTAGGGTGATCACTGGAGAAAAAGAATTGCTCTGGTTCAACTGAACATCAGTAAACATTTGTGATCCTGATGCTGTGGCAAACAAGATAAAAGGAGTGAACTTCCCTGTGCTACTGTGGAGCTTCACCAGGAACCAAAATCCTCCTGAGCCCCTGGAACAGAAGGGGAGTGTCATTCCTCCTTTTGTTCTAGGATGGGGCAGAAACTGATTTAAGCAGGCTCTTACTAATACAAATTGCTGAGAGCTTAAGCTTTAGTGCAACTTGCAAAAATAAAATGGAAAAGCATTTGATGCCCTCTGTGCAGTGTCCTGTGGTCAGGAAATGAAGCTCCCAGTGTGCAGCACTGTTCCAGTGGGAATGTGAGCCACCCTCACTGCCCACACAGCACTGGGTGTCCCTGGGCCTTTCCAGTGAAGTTTTAGGCACAAGTGGAACGCAAGGGGGAAGCTCAGCACCAAAAATGGGAATTTAGGTTCTCCTCCTTGAAAACTCTGTGAGTCATTTTTATTTTTCTTAAATCAGCTAGGGTAGCCCCCATCCATGAAAAGCTATTATGGGGTAGATTTTATTTGCATTTTTATTTTCAATTAGGCTCAGTTCATCTGTGATATAACTGTGAGCAGCTGTGACTGTGCAGCAGCCATAAAGATAAAAGGCCTGATTTTAATTTGAACTCTGGTAAAGCACCCATTAAACAGGGAAAATGTTAATTAAAAAAAAAAAAAAAGAGAGAGAGAGAGAATATAACAGACTTTTATGGGCTTTCTTTTTTCTGTAGTAAATTAACATTGCAGACTTTCAAACAGATGTCTTAAATACACATTGTTATTAACATGAAAATGTGGTATTACATAAATTAAAATCAGGTCCAGAGGTGTTTGGGGAGACCTTTTCTCATAACATTTCCTAATTGAAAAGGCCAAGCTCGGAGCACACAGGGTGAGTTCTCCCACGTGCTGCAGCTGATGCAGGGCTCAGCAGGACCTTGTTTACCTGAGGGTGCTCGTGGGAGAAGGCAAATTCCCTGCTTACAGGGTTTTTCAGCGAGGTTGAGGGAGAGAGGGCCATTGTTTGCTGTGTGTTTCACACCCTACCTTGTGCCCCTGCTGCTCACTTTCCTTTCCTGCCCGTCCTCTGATGCATAAAAAAACTGCAATGAAGGATTTACCAGCTTAGGTATGAAATGTATTTGCATTTGGAAGTGAGGTTTTTTTGTGAGTTTAATTTGCCAGGAGGCAGCAGAATTGTGCAATCAGAGCAAGACATGAGTATCCATAAAATGGATTAGTTCTCAGAGTCACATTCTGTGAGGGAAGGCTCTTGGCCAGCACGCACTGACAGCCCAGCCATGCAGGAGAGACAGGGGCAGGAGATAGTGTAGATCCAGGATGCTGACAGCAACTTTCCTGAGCAGATCCCAAGATGTTCTCTGTTGGGCTGTCAACCCCTGTTTTTACACCAGTAATGATTTCCATTCTGGGAACCTCTTGAGGACAGCTGGGCTGCAGCTTGGGCAGAGCATGTGGCAGACGAAACTTGACGACTGCCGCGCTTTCCCAAATGTCATGTTTTAATGTGAACAGATGTAGGTGTCTAAGCAGCTTCCTGATCCCACAGAAGGGGGGAGACTAGCAGGAGTGCTCACCCTCTCCCAAACCCTCCTGTCCTTGCAGGGTGCAGGCCAGACAGGTACGGCCCCGGCTGCTCCCTGCGGTGCCAGTGTGCCGGCAGATCCCGCTGCAATCCCCACAACGGGAGCTGCGCCTGCCCGAGCTCCTGGATGGGGCCAACCTGCAGAGAAGGTAACCAGGCTGGGAGGTGCAGCTTCTCCTGGTGGGGTAGAACACGTGTGGCTCATGCCAGTGGTCGGTTGGGATGGGAGTGTCAACCCATTGGATTGTTTGGATAATTTCTCTTCTTAACGAAATTGAGTATGGAGGGAAAGTTTCCTCTCGCTTGTAGTCTAATCACAATTCCTCTTCTAGTTTAGGGAAAACTTTGGGAACCTTCTGATTTGGAGATGTTTCACAGTTTTGCCTGCTCTCTGCCTCTGTGAGGAGGCTGCTGTAACTCCCTCCTCTACCCTCTTTTCAAGGCTACCATTTATTGAATTATTTAAGTGTAAATTGTATAATCTGTATAATATTTCAGCATTAGGTTATATGGACCTGAAACCGTGTTTCTACTTAATTCTCTAGGTGGCCCTCCAAAGCTTCCTTTTTATGAAGAACAAGCTCAAGAAAGAGGGAGTATTTTTCCAAGAGCTCTACAACAGTAACATTTGGACTAATAAATGAACTGTTTTATATGCACAGACGGTATTTGAATTTGGATATGAAAACAGTTATTCAATTCAGCTTGAATTGTACTGAAGTATTCACACTTCTTATGGAAGACTACAGAGGCCATTTAGTAGCTGGATCCTTTTAAAAAGTTGAATCTGTTTCATGTGCTCATTCCTAGCCTCTTGCCCCTCCATTAATCTACTCTGGACATTCTTTCTGGTATTAATATAATTCATTGCTTGAAAGCCTGGACATGTTTTTAATCAGACCAGCTCCAAAGAGTATCAGGATAAGCAGCGGGTAACACATCACCATGGAATGAGCCACGCTCCGTATCAGGGACTTTCTAAACCCACTTGACAGCCAGCACCAAGTTTGAAGAGTGTTCCACAGATTATTTCTCTACAGATGCACTGCAAAATCACATTGCACAGAAACTAGAGGGATTCATCAAGTTAATTCCACTTTGAATAACATTGTGTGTTCTAGAGAGTCATGCAGTCTAATTTTGAACTTGCAGCTGAAGAGGAATCTGCCACAATCCGACAAGAGTCCTCAATACATTGTAAATTGATTTAAGAGCATCTTCTACATTTCTGGTGTGGTTTGACTGATTGGAAGGTCTCTGTCTGAATCTGTCTTCCAAAGAGCGTGGTGTTATCTGCCAGACTCTCCTGGCATTCTGTGTTCTCACATCTTACCAGATGAATTTCTCAGTGGTTTGTCAAGCTGAACTTTGCAGCACTTCTCATCAAACAGTATCTGCTAATGCAGAAAAGGTTTTGTCTTGAGTGGAGAAAGCAGATGGGAAGCAAGGAGAAATGCTTAAAGATAATATTTTTGGGGTTTGTGTTTTAATTGCTTTATTTTTTTATTTTTTTCATCATCTTACAACTGTCCTGATCCCATTCAACAGCTGCTGGTGACCACTTCATAGAACAGAGACATTTTGGTGCTATTTTGTCTGTTTAGACAGGTTTTCCTTTGATATAGAAATACATCATTAAAGAAATTTATGTTCTGTATTTTAATATTCTAAGTTAACCAGGCTAAAAGATTTCATAATGCCTCTTTGTAACTCTCTTTAGGTTAGGAGTTATAAAATCTGTGTAGTAACCACCTGATTCTGACTGTATCAAAAGTGCAGCTCAGAAGGGGCACCAGGAACATGGTAGACACAGAGTATGGGCAGTTCCAGCTCTTGTGCTGACACTCCATTCACCACCAGAACAAACTGCAGCTCTGGAAGAGCTCTGGTTTTTGTTTTGCAAGACACAAAATGACAACAGTTGGTGGTAACTTGGGATTTTTGAAGAAGTTTGTTGTTGTGGTTGGATAAGTGATGAGTTGGTGAAGCAGGGTCCAGGAGGTTGGATGAGAAGGTGAGGTAACAATTTTCCCCTGGGGTTCACCCCAGGTCTTAAACACATCTACAGTTAATGATTGTCCAGGCCAAAGCAAGTGGCACTTGCTCCCATGGGAGTTTATTTCAAATTGTAATCTATGGGAGGTTTTAGGAGGTGTTTTCCAGGCTTCATGGAAGTCTTACTGTTATTATCCATCACTTCATAGGTATTGAAAGCAAAGGTATTTGTGAACGTGTCAAAATTAATTAACTAACTGTGCTTTCAGCCAGAAAATCACTGGGGCTGATGCTGATCCCTTTTAATTTCTTCTGTAGAGCTCAACGAATGTCACTGGAAAGTTCATTCAATGTAAATGTGGCAGAATTATGGTCCCAGAAGTGTGTGACTCTCAGCAAGGCAGTGACATTTTAAATGTTCTTTTGGAGGCGTGATGGCCTGGGTCTGATCCTACAATTATGTGAATTTGGGGCAATTTCACTGAACAGGAACCTGTAAGGTAAATCTCCTGTGAGACAATGAGATATAATCTTGGCAGCTACTGGAGAGGAACAGTTCAAGTTGAGTAGTTGATATATTTTGATCTTAGCTCTGTATTTACTGCAGAGCCAAACTACAACAGTAGTGCAAGTGTCACACTGTACTCAAAATTTTTTGTGGAATTCTTGAGTGAGTAAAGCTGTAGAAAACCTCTGAAGGTCTGAGCTTCCCTTTAAAGCCTGTTCAGCTTCAGAGTCAAATGGGTCAAAGATTCATCATTCAAATCAAATTTCAGAGTTTCATCCCACCTAGTTTTGAATATCTCCAAGGATGGAGATCCCACCATCTCTTTGAACCTGTCCTAGTGGAGATTTCATTTTCTTCCTTTTTTTTTTTCCTGGTTTCTAATCAGAATGTCATAAGTTTCAGCTGTGGTCCACTGCTCCTCATCCTTTCAGTGTGGATCTCTGAGGAGCCTTTGGCTTCCTCTCCCCCACAGCCCCCATGGGGTAGTTTGCTACAGCCTTGGTCTTCTCTTCTGAAGACACCCCATTACCTCAGTGACCCTCCACTGGCCACATTCCACTACCTCAGATATTCCAGTTCATTCCAGCTGCCCAGAGACTGGTGTGGTTACTCAGCAGCAGCATAAAAACCTTTTACACTGCTGTCAGACAGCAGACTGTATCAAATGTACTGTTTTTCTCTTATTTTTGCAGACTGACATGTGATTTGAGCAGCTAATCAAAGGGGAAACCCTTCTCAAGCCATATTATATACACCTGTGTATACTTGTTTACATTTTCTGCAGTACCTTGATAATAGAATTGTAAATATGTAGTATAAGGAAGTAAAAGATTTTTGTATTAGGTGTCTTTAAAGGATGTCACAGTTTTAGGTACATGATGAAACACATATTTTAAGTGACTGATACTGAGCCTGTGCCAATGAGTTACAAGGCCCAAGTAAATCTGCTCTGGGAAATACTTCAGCAAACTTTTTTTTTCTTAAATCAAAAAACATCAATTCATACAAACCACTCCATATGCAATAGACTTTTTTTATTCAAAATGATTCTTGATTTCTTTATGTTTTATATTACCTTGGGAAAAGAAGTTCACTTCAGTGCCATCAAACAGACCATTCTGATTTGTGGTTCTGCATGACTTTTTGCTCCAAAACAAAGTACAGTCATATACAGGTAAAAATCAGAATTAAAGATTTCAAAAATATTAAAAGGGAAATTTTAATTTTAAAATGATTGGGATAGTTGGAATGTCTTATCCTAGCTCTTATTTTTTTCATAAGGCAGAGAAAATGTTTACAGGATTTTGTTTTCTAGAAGAGCCACACTTTACATTATTAACTATTAATTAAGGAAGTTTACTTGCTTCTGATATTATTGTTCTGATTCTTCTCCTTACGCATTTACTGTGTAAGTAAGTAATTCTTTGCCTGCAAACTAGTCTTAACTAGACAGGATGGAGTTCTTTAATGGAAAACTGACTAAATCAGCTTTTCCAAAGATTAATTCTGTGGCAAGTGGATGTAGTTGCTACCGAATTAACACAATTGTGCTCATTTGCTTCATCAGATTTCAGTGAAAGAGTGTCAGGCTGATACAGTTCAGACCACAGCACTGGGCCTTGTTGAAAATGAAAGCGAAAAATTCAATGAAAATGAGGTTTATAGTTAAATTGATGTCCATCTTCCTCTTGGTGGAGGCCTTTGGTGGCTCCCCATTTCCCAGGAGGCTGAAATTAATTACACTTCCTTGAAGAGAGCGCTCTGTGTGTTCCTCTGCAGCACACTTGCACGTGTGCTGATAACTCCTTTCAGAAAGACATTGGAATTATTTCAGCCATGCAGCTCCTGTGCCAAATCCCCCTCTCTTACCTTGTGTGCTCCAGATAACTTCAGCTGGAGTGGGAAGGAGCTGAGTGTAACTCAGTGGGCCCAGCAGAACCTCGCTCGCTGCGAATTCATGAAACCAGAGCAACATGTTTTAAGTTAGGCCTCACTAACACTATCCTCATAGGAAAACAATCAGAATTTAAAAAATTCCCCGCTTCCCCTGCCAAAAATTATTATTCCACTTTTATCCTTTTTATGTTGAAGAACCATAGCTATTAAAGTTTGCCCAGATTCCTTGCCAACCATATTATTTTGATTGGCTGCAGGTTTCTGTTTGTGTAAGTAATAACCAGCATAGTGTCAGGAGTTGCCAACGGGACAAACATGGAAATAATACCTTCATGTCCTTCCCAGAAGAGGCAAAGACACATTTGGGAGCCATCGTGGCTTCATTGTGCAGCTCAAAACAGTGAGTCTTAGAATTTAGCTTCTTATCAGAGCAAAGTAAAGCTTAGGGACAATCTTTGAGAGTGCTGGTGGACCAAGAAGCCTCCATCCTCCCATCCCTGTGTTAATATTTCGATATCTAGGCTAGAAACCTTCTCAGTCCCCAGTTTTTGAAGGACTTTTCCTTCAGGTTGACCTGTGGCTGAGCAGCTCCATGCATGGGCTGCAACTGTGCCCAGTAATGCTTATGCAGGGTCACAGCTTTAAATTCTGACACTGTGTAAAGCAATTTCCAGCAGCAAACACCAAATCTCAGCCTTGCAGAGCATGAATTGTTCGTTCTGTTCTTTTTATTGCTTTTAATAAGCACTTGCATAGCAATGTTATGTCTCTCTGAATTTGTAACCCATCTTCAAGGCATGTGTGGGATGTATCTCAGATTTGTACTGTATTTTCTGTTGTAAACATGTAGTGAAAGGATGCTGGTTTGTTTTTTGTTTTTTTATATATATATAAACATGTCATTAAAACTTGGTCTTGTTTTTCCCTTATTGCTAGTCTTGAAGCAACAGGCTTGTGTTGTGCATGAGACTGTATTCTACTGAACTAATTCACATTCAGAGCAAACAGGTCGAAATCACACCTGCTTTGAGAGGTTTGTGTAGAATAAACAATGGCCTGTGCCCAAATGGGTTTGTGTATGATCCCTGACCAGGGCAACCTGGCCAGTGACTGAGCCTGACAAATAGAGCTTTGTGGCTCTCAGACTCCAGAGTATTAGAAATATTCAAAACACAGCATAAATCTTGCTGGAAGAGGATGGTTATGAAGTGTAACATTTTGGGAGGACTTGGGCATGGAGCACTTTGAAGGCATTTGAAACCACGCACCTGCAGCCTCCCATCAGCCTGCTTGGGCACTTCCCAGAGCCCAGTTCTGCCAACAAATTGCCTGGTTCACCTTCAGGGTATTGTCTTCTCACATTGGCAGGAGCTGAAGGAACATGTGTGCCTGCTTAATGCCAAATAATGCAGTAAGAGTGTGCTGGTTAATTGGAAGTAGCAGGCTAAATTGAATTCAAAATGTGTAACAAAGGGGGAACGGTAGATCAAGCTGTCAGAGAAAAAGTGGACAGCTCTGACTTGCTGCTTTCTGGGAGAGCAGGCTTGGATTCCTTTTGAAATTTCAGGGCAAGCATTTTGAATTGAGCTGTGTAATACTGCAGGGTTCTGTCTTGCGTGATTTACTTCACTCCTCCTGCAGTTTTCAACAAGGAACAGAATAATTAAGTTCATTTGGTTTGTCATCTTTTTGACATATGTTCTAAAAATAATTCTGTAATCCTTGCAAACTTATCCAGTAATTTCTTTATTAGAAGCCATATTTAAACTATTTGAAGAAGCTGCTGATGTTGTTGCTGTTAACCTCTCAGACTGCTGTTAAAAGCTGATCAAAAACTAGACATGGAATATTAAACCAGAATATTCTCAACCTCTTCAGAGTTAGCATTGATCTGTGTTTTAAACCTTTAAAAAGCCATGCCTCTGCAGCACTTGAAATGTTCATAAATCATGGAATGGTTTGGGTTGGAAGGGACTTGAAAGACCATCTATTTCCAGATAGATGTGGGGCAGCCACAGCTTCTCTGGGCACCCTTTGCCAGTGCCTCACCACCCTCACAGAAAAGATTTTTTTTCCTGATACCTGAGATGTGTGGGACCAGAGGAGCCTTGTGACTGTACCCAGGGAGCACTGTTCCTTGGGAGGCTCCCTCAGCATCTTCAGAAATCGTTACCCCAATCTGCAGCCAGCACTGCTTATCTCTTCTGTTAGTCAGCACTACAAGTTCACAGGGTGCTCATAGAATATTCTGTATGCACGCAATAAAAACAACCATCCAAACCCCATGAATGGTTTAAAAATGGCTTAAAAGTGCTGTATGATAAGGCACTGCTTTGTTGATTCCTTCAAGCATGGTAGTTAAAAAAAAAAAACAGCTCAGTTGTGTTGTTTTATATATGAATAAAGATGTCAGCAAGTAGTCATCTAACTGTCCATGCCATTTGGCAGTATCTAGCTTCCTTTTCAGTAATAGCCCAATAAATCTTTATCTTTTACTAAACTGATGACAGCAAAACATCTTGAGAAGCTGCATGTGGTGTAGATATTACAGTCAATGCTTAAATGTTTCATGCCATCATCTACTGGGTGTTGTTTTTTTTCCTGTCCAGATGTAACATCCTGGTTTAAGGCATGTGCTCGCTTCTCCCTCTAGTGATTCCAGGAGCCTAATGATAATTAGTTCATTAATTTAGGTCTGTTATCCAAGACCACCATGTTGGTCCCCAGTGACTGAGACCCACCTTGCTCAGGTGACCTCACTGACCTCTCACCAGAAGCAGTACAAAGGTAGGAGCTTTGCCATTTGGAGCAGGTCCTGTACTTTGTGTTTTCTTTCTGCCTACAAGCCCTTGGTTCATCCAGCAGTCCAGGGCTTGTCTCAGCTCTGTCCCCTGCTTTGGAGGTGGCCATGGGGGCTCCAGTGGGAGCAGCACTGTGAACTGGGCTCATGCTGGCTGGGTAAGTGGAGCCACATTTGGGGTGGAGATGCTCCATGTCCCACTGATCCTGCCCTGTTCCCATTAAAACCAGCCTGTCATTTCTTTGTTACTTGGTAAGCCTTAAAGTGCCATAAATTACTTTAAAAGTGACTTAGTGAAAATTCTCTAATATTTGCAGCTGGAGGAAGCTTTTTTCAACCAGAACTTCAGTTTTTAAATGATTTATTTGTCCTCTAAGAACCACATTAAGATTTCTTGCTGTACATCATCATCAAAGAGAAAGATCGGTGCAAGTAGAGACTGTGGGGTAATTCCTGCCTGTCCATTTGCTTTTTTTCCCTTTTCCCTGACATTTCAGCTGTGGTAGCTATTGTGGATCTTGGCCTTGCACTACCAGGCATGGGGGAAGGCTGCTCTTAATTATTACTTTACGTTAAGGGTATATATGAACTACAAAGCAGCCAATAGCATCACATTAAATATGGGCTGTATCCCTGGGTAATGAGGGGTGGGAATGCTGCAGGAACAGCAGCCACGGATGGCATCACTCTGCTGGAGCCTTTTGTGGAGCCCTTCACCCTCTCAAAAATAAGAGGTTTGAACAGGCAGCTTGAAGGACTATTAGGACTGCTCACGGTCATAGTTAGCATGTTAAATATTTTACAAGAACCAGTGAATTTGATCAGAAAATAGTTATTTTTGGCTGCCAATGTGGCAAAACCACTTAAAATACAAACTCAAGAATGTGTTGAAAGGAGTCAGATTGCCAGCACAGCTATTGTTGTAGCAAAGTCTCTCCTCTGGTCCAACGGGAATCCTCTCCTCAAGTTTTATTACTTAAAAAGTTAACGTGGATGTTAAGCACCTGGAAATCTTTATGTCTTTGAAAAGGGCATTGGTAGAGGCTGGGTGGGTTTGGTTTCTTGTTGCAGACTCTTTTGCTGTGGGGTGTTAGCTGGGGATTTCCTTCCCTTGGGAAGCTTTGAGGATTGATTTGGTAGTTCAGTGTCACTGCTCTGATAATGTGCTCTCTACAAGGGATGACAAGATTTGTGATTTGGTGCATAGGGACTTGAATTTGCAGTGGATTCTTGCTTATTTTTGATTTCTAGCTGGAAAAAAAAAAAAAAAAGAAGCAGCCTTGACTTTTTTTGCCTTTTTAAAAAGTACATAAAGAACCGCAACCACCACACAAGGGTCCTCTAGAGAGACAGGACTGCCTCTTTTGAGAAAAATCCAAGGGACAGAATGATTTCAGCAGTAGAATGCATGTCTCAGTGAGGGCTTGTGCAAGCAGAAAGCCCCTGGACCCTTCAGGAGCTGGAGAAGGGATGGCTCTGCAGCCCTTGTTATCTCCAGTACATAAATGGTGCTTCAGCCCCTGCGCTGCAGCATCGCGTGCCAAGGCAGGGGAGATGTGAAAAGCATCATGACCAATAAATTAATGCTTTACTTTGAGTGGGCATGAAGGAGGATGTTGAAAACTGGGTTTCATCCTGCCTCTGCTGCCAGCAAAACAAAGCCCCACACAAGAGGGTTTGAAGGTCCCTCTGGGAAAAAATGCTGTTGCCAGCTCCACCAGAGTGCCTTGTCCAAGACGCCCTGGAGGAATTTCTGCCAGAAATACCTGTTAACAATAAGGACCTGTTAATGTTTCACAATTATTTTCCCAAGTATTTAATTGCTACACCAGTCCTCAACACAAGAAACTGCCAGATATTAAATACACAATAACTGTGGAAACCTCTGGTCTGTCTGCGTGTGCCAAGACCAAGATAAAGCTGCACATCTGCAGGTCTGGTGAGGGCTCTGTGTGCAACCAAGAAGAATAAAATGCTGGGACTCTGTCAGTCATAACTACAACTTTTCCAAAGAAAATCAACATGATTTTCATCTTTTGTGGAAGGAAGCTAAGCCACAAATTACTCACGGCAGGCACATCCCAGCTTTTCTGCACAGAGGCTGCTCTGGGGAAGGAAGGAGAGCAGTGTTGGTGGCCAGGCAGGAGGGATTGTTTGTAATGCTCCATCCCCATGAAGGTGTTGCTTTGTCAGTGGCTTCTGACCAGATAAAAAACTCATGATTTACAAGAGGTGTGATCTTCCTGCCTCAAGGTGTATTTGCAGAGCTCTTGCTTGGCTTCCCCTTGTGAATGTCAAAGCTGACCCTGCTGACTTTTACAACTGACAAAACCCCACAAATTGTAGCTTCTCTGCCTGATATCAAGGCAACATTGAAGGTTATTTTGATAGTTTATCCTCCCCAAGTAGGAAACTGCAGCACTGGCACAACACCTTCAATATTTCTGCCTCACTCTGCAGGGTCTTAAAGACAAGGCTGTGCCGTGATGGATGTCAGAAAGGGATGTTGGCTTTTGAGGTGGTACTGAGAGCCTGTCTTCATTCTTGAGCCATGATACACCTTTCCAGCTGTAAGTAAATTTAGATATCTGTCTAAATTTCATCTGCCTGATAGAGTTTATGAGCTACTTGAGAGCAAACCTTCCCAGTTCCTGACGGGCTGGTCATTGATGCAGGACCCATGGAGCAGTTCCTGCTGGATTCTCACGTGTTGTGACATCCATTTCTTGCAAAAGATATTCATGGACCACCAAGACACAGACTGATTCATTTTGCTTGGGTTCTCCAGAGGAATAGGGGGGATTCAAACCTGCTGGGAGTCAAGGGGGAGCTGGACTGGAGTCTCCTACACCCTGGTGACAGCTCCAGTGACTGAGTGATTTGATAACCAGAACATTCCCTATGGCTATCTTCCCACAGGCTTACAAATATAGCTTGAAGGTTTGTTTATTTTTAACTGGAACGAGCATATTGGTAATTTGCATGATTTTTTTTGGCCTCCAAAAATGTTTGAGCGACTCAGTAGGTGGCACCCTTTCTATTCCTTTATTTTCCACCGAATGTCAAAAATAAGTTGGAGCTGGAGCTTGTGAGTGTGTGTGTGTGTGAAACAAGTTCAGTAAAAATGTAAATGCATATTTGTCTCCTTAATTGAATATAGTATATTGTGAAATCATTACTGTCAGGGCACACTTGGGTTTATACAAACGCTTAAGTAAAGAAAATATATAAACCTGGATTGACTTGAACAATTTGAATGTGATAGCGGACATCTGTGTTCAATAACATCACTTTGGTAAGCGGTGTTTAATATTTCATGTCAAAGCCAGGAGAGTAATAGAACGGGGTATTTTCAGAATTCTTAGATTGCTGAAGTTTATGGCATGGCATAACATATAATCTGTCCTTTGTCAAGCTCACCAGAAAGAGCCCTACTGCAGCTGAAGACGTAAAGTGCTCTAATATATATGTTTCTAGACCTCTCCCTGCTTGAGGAATTAATCTTGGAAGGTGCTGAGTGCCCTGAAGTGCCAGTGAAGTCAGTGGGATTTGGAGTTTCTCACAGCTCAGAGAACGGGGATCCTTACAGGGGCTAATCACTCTCCTTCACTCCTGGCCAGGAAAGCCCTTCAGAGCTCCTTAACCTTTAGAGTGTGAGGAGTCCTCTTAAAACTGGCATCAGGAATGCTGCTGGGATAGTGTCCAGAGGTCCAGCTCATTCCTCCATCATCTGATGAAGTGAGAGCTGCTGCCTGGCCTTGGGAGTTTAAAATTTGGTGGCAAAGAGGTGAAAATGAGAAGGTTCCTTGCCCAGGGGCAGATCTGCCACTGAGGGCTGAGCCCAGAGTGCCCCAAAGCAGATCAGAGCCTTATCTGCTGGGCTTTGGGGGGTGGAGGAGGAGGACAGGGGCACCCCCTCATTCCAAGTGAAGTCCATGCACAAGTACATCACCAGCTCGGGGACTCTGTTTGGCTGCAGGAAGTTCAAAGGAAGAGAAACAATTTTAAGTATCTTTCAACTCTCTTATTAATGAGCAATTACACTGATGTTCTTGGATGAATTTCCACAGAGTAATTCATCTACAAACAAATCTTTCTTTTGTGTTTCTCCCCCCCCCCCCAAACCCCAGTCTTTTGTATTTCATTTTTAGGTGAAATTCTATAGTGAAAGGGGCCAAAAGAAACATGCTTTCCTGAGGCTCATGCTGAATGTCTGTCTGGATAGTTTCATTTTAACTGCAGCTTGGGAAAAAAAAATGTAAACATGGTGTGAGTATCATTTTTAAGCTGAAACTGTTTTTCCCCCGTGTTCAAATAGCATTATAAATGTTTGCTCAAAAGAGGCATATTTATTCATCTAGCCTCTGAGAGAACACTGTGTGCATAGGTAGCAATAAAAATGTGTTAAGGGCTCAGAGAGATTCCCCTGGTAAATGGCTTTTCTCTTGACCTCCTCTTAAGCATCTTAGCGGGGCTCTGCTGCTGCCTCTCTGAGGAAGTATGTTTGCACAGGGGAGGAAGAATTTTTAAAGTTGCAGAGTGTTACAAACAGTGAGCAAATAACTGTGGGGGGTTGGATGTTAATTTTATTTTTTTTTTTTTTTATAATGTTGGGAAAAAACTCTTATGAAAAAGACATGGAATGCAAAGCAGTCACACACATAGAAAGTTGTTCCCAGCATGCTATATGATTTCTTGCAAGGAAGATGATGTATGCAATTTTTATTCTTTTAATTTTTTTCTGACTAATTTCCCAGCAATTTTTTTTTTTTTAATGTGGCTATTCACCACTCCTGTGTTTGATAGCTGAATCTACCTGCAAGGGTTGTTTAGTATGGAGAAAAGGAGGATCAGGGGGACCTTATCACTTTCTACAACTCCCTGACAGAAGGTTGAACCCGGGTGGGGAGTGATCTTTTCTTCCAGGTAACGAGTGATATGGCAAGAGGAAATGGCCTCAAGTTGTGCCCAGGAGAGGTTTGGTTGGATATTAGGGAACATGTCTTCTCTGGAAGGGTGGCCGGGCAGTGGAACAGGCTGTGCAGGGCAGTGGTGGAATCACCACACCTGGAATTGTTCAAATAACATGTAAATGTGGTGCTTAGGGGCGTGGCTCATGGTGAACTTGGAGGTGCTAGGTTAGTGGTTGGACCCGATGGTCTAAGAGGGTTTTCCAGCTTAAATGATTCTCTGATTCTGGGCATATTCAGGTATAGATCAGACACTCAACATCATGTGGCTTCTCTGGAGCATGAGGTTACTGTCACTTGATTACAAGCCTGAGTGTTTTTGTGTGCAGAAATGATTTCCAGTGACTGCTTTGCATGAGACCATGGAATTGCTTTCCCGTGAATTTGGTTCACTCAAATGCTTGTGGAAAGGAAACGCAAAATAAGGAGGGACTGTAGCAGAAAGAAATTCATCAGGCTGTTTGTATGAATAAGGACAAGGCTTCCTTGCTTTGCTCACCCAACTCTCTCTCCTATCCAATTAAATGTGCACTTGGCAGTTGTCAGACTGAATAACTTGACTGGCCACAGAAGCTGGAGATGGAAAACACCTGCTCAGACCATCCCCTGTCCAGTGCAGAGCCATTTCCCTGCAGGACAGGGGTCATCCCTAAATCCTGCAGCTGACACACAATACACAGCCTCAACTGGCAACATCCTGTCCAGAGTTGCACTTCATAAATCAGGGGCAGGCCCAGTAAATCAGCAAGGAGGAGCAGTCAGCGAGGCGGTATCTCCCTTCCGCGCCGTTCCCTTACGTTCTGAGGAATCAGTGGCATGTCAGAAATGATTCTCTTGCCCAAGCCCTGACCAGTATCTCCACAGCACCGTATCTTGCCAAGCAGGAACATAAGCAAACACTCAGGTCTGCACTGGGGACTTGAGCAATCGCCCTGCAGGGCCAACATTCCTCCCAGCTGTTTATGTGTCCGTCGCGGGGTCGCTGCTGCTGTTATCGATAGCTGACGCTGTTGCTGCTGCAGCGCTGTGTCATTTCATCCTTCCTGGGTGGGAGGATGAGTTCAACCATGAATCTGTGCATATTTGTCACGATGGGAGCTTCCAGATCGCCGAGTTCCTATGGAAACCTGGCCCTGGTTTAGCTGAGCTGGCCCCGTCGTGGGTGCTGAGCACTCGGAACAGGGGGAAAAAAAAAAAGCTGGCGCTGGGCTCTGCTTGGAAATCTGCTCCCAGATGTATGGATGTTTGTTTATTTTTTTGCATTTATGAGACCTAGAAAACTGCACCAAGATGCAAAATAGCACGGAAGAAACAGTCTTTGCAAAGACTAATCCTCGGTGATTGGCATAAAGCGGGTATGTATTCGTTCCGTAAATTTGGGGTAAGATTAAATTACAACAGGCCTAAAAGGAAAGATTAAAAAAAAAAAAAAAAAAGGCCTAACTTGGCCAAGATTGTTAGCTTAGAATATATGTAGTGCCAAAACAGTACAAGTTGCACAATTTCATCACACATACCCATTTCTTAACCCATTCTGGCTTCATCAAACTCAACGGAATTTGGTGATTCCAGTAGACTGCGATGGACTTCCCACTGGGCTGTGGCAGCTGGTCTCCTGCTCCTGGTTATGGCCTGTTCACCTCAATCAGGTAACATTGGATACTGTAGGGTTATTTCTGCCTTACCTGGTGAGTATTTTGAGTACAGACTCCTTAGGTACTGATCAGAAATGCTGCACCCTCCCCTCTGCTAGACATGGGTCGGAAGTAAGCTCTGCTGAAAGGCTGCTGCTTCACTTTCTGAAAAAGCCCAGTGTTACTGTGTGTGCCTTGCCGGGCCTCAAGATGAAGTTTTTCCATGTGCTCTTGAGATATCTGTAACTAATATGGGGACATTTTCAAGTCCTCACCATGCTGGAGAGTCCGTGCTGTAATGTCACTGCCACGCTGCAGGGATGCTGGGGAGCAAAGATTAAATTGCATTGGCCAAATTTTAACAAGTTATCACAGTGGCCCTGGGAAAACTTCAGCCATGTGGTTCTCTGAAGACTTTGAGGTATTGTTAATTAAATGACTGCTGTGCTTTTACCTCCCATAAAAAACTTTTGCCTCCCATAAAATGTTTTTAGCTTGACGATGCGTCAGGCAGAACTCCTGCCCAGTGTCTGCCTTATATTGCTGCTGGGGCTGTGCAAGCAACACAGCCCCAGCTCCAGCACCCCAACCCAACTGTGTCTGGCTGGAAGGGCCCTGAAATGCCAGCCCTGCCTCCTGTTTGGTCACGAGGGAGACAGTGGCAGTAATTTTCTGGCTGATGAACGCGCCAGGCGAGATGGGAAGGGCACGAAAACGTTTAGATTGCCATGAGTGAGAAGCAACACAACATCCATATTGCGTCTCTTGTTCTTGGCATTGCAACAATGCATAGTTTTCTGTTGTCTCTGGAACCACTCAGGCCTGTAATGAATGGAGTACCAGTGATTGGAAACGGTCCTTTTAAGCGGATGTTTCCATTAATTTGCTTTCCTCCTTAGACCTTATAAAGTTTTTTTTTCAAGTGTCGGCAGAAGGGCTGAAGCATCTCTTGATCTTGCAAATTGTGTGTCCATGTGGACCGGTCCAGGCACTATGTGGAATTTCCAACACAATATTCACTTGTTCTCTGAGCTCTTGATGTTTTCATTAGTTCATTTCACTGGTACAAAAAAGGGAAGACATCCAAGGTCTACATTTTTAAAAGCGATCGCAGACAGCAATTCTGTTCACAAACATGGTATACCTACAACTGATTTTCACAAAAGCTGAGGTCACCTCCTTCTCTGTGACTTCAAGCAAAGTTGTGGTAGTTTGGTGTCTCCAAAGAACTGAAAAAAATAATGGTCACCCTTTAAAATACCAGTCAAATGTTTAGAGTTGATTAGGAAGCTTCAATTAAAAAAAATCTCTAGAAAATTATCTGTCAACACCAAAACCCTGTGAAAAATCAGATGAATTTAGACCATCCCTTACACTGTCTCCCCTTCTTACTCTGTGATTTACCCAAATCACAACAACTCCGCTGGTTTAAACATCCCAGTGGTCAGGAGAGCTCACATATGTGAGAACTGGGATTATAGTCTTCAACTGAATGTGTCTGAGCAGTGATTTAGTCTTGAATTTCCCATACCCAAAGGCCCAAATTCCAGGATATTAGCAGGATAGAGAAAAGTTGTCAGGCATCTATCTTGTTCAGTTGGAGAGAAAAAGGTGGAAAAAGGAGAGAGAAAGGGAAAGAAAAATCCCTTGGCTTCATCCCAGTGTGGAAACCTTTTCCCATCTCAATTTAGCTGAAAAAAAAGAGCCAAGACTAACAGCCAATCCTTAGTAACATAGGGACCCCATTCAGAAAACTGTTTAATCCCATGCTTAAGTGTACCTATGGATATGGGTTATGTTCAAGCTTGCATGTTTTGCTGGATTTGGATGGATTTAGATGGAAACTTGAAGATCTGGAGAAGGAAGTCTGTATTAGGATGGCTGGTGAGGTCCTGGCACAGGTTGCCCAGAGAAGCTGTGGCTGCCCCATCCCTGGGAATGATCATGGCCAGGTTGGACAGGGTTTGGAGCAACCTGGGATAGTGGAAGGTGTTCCTGCCCATGGTGGGAGGTTGGAATGAGATGGTCTTTTAAGGCCCCTCTGCAGTTCAAACCATTCCAGGATTTTGTGATAAAAGAGGGAAATCCTGGATCTGATTTACTTTTGCACCACTTCAGCAGAGGAGTCCCATGTTCCCATGCTCCCAGACAAGCTGGATGTGTTTTGATGAGCTCACAGAAATGCTGGGACCTGGGAGGTCACTCAGCCAAGCTGCTGCACTGAGGCCAAGAGCATCCCTGACGTGTGTTTGCCTGCAGTTACTGCAAACCCCTTCCCAAGGGACTGGCTGACTTTCCTCTTTGCATTTAGGGATTCACAACGTCTGTGGCTGCCTGACGTCCGAGCCACACCACCTCTGCCACAAACCCTGTGGCACACAGAGCTGCTCATGCCCTTTCCACACCCCCCTGGAGCTGTGCCCCTCTCCCAGCCCTCTGTCCCATCCACTGCTCAACAGTGGATGGCACCCAACAATTCCTGTTGACCACTCTCACAGCTTCGCATCAAGTGACCCCAAACTCTTTCCTCCAGGTCATTTTCCTAGACTTTGTCCAACTGTGTTGAATGAGGACTCTCAAAACCCTCCCCAAATCCCCAAGGTCCAATGTGGGGAGGTGCTGGAGGACCTGCAAATCCCAATGGCCGTGTGGGGTGACCCGTTACCTGGGGGTTCTCACGCTGATATAATGGCTTTGTTGTTTGTAAAAGAAATATGCTGGGATTCAGGCATGGCTCTGCCCCACAGGATCAGAGAGTGATTTAATATTTTAAACTATGAAACTTGGCCTTTAACAGTTTCTGCAGGGTGCAAGGGGACTTACAAGATAGCACTGTATTATTCACTACCATGGGCCACCTTCTGAATATTATAAACCTTAATTTACTTTTTTTATAATCTGAATGGACTTTTTAAGTATATCTAAGGGAATTGGAGTGAGGAGAAACATTGCTTAATTCAGCCATTGCATCCTTAAAGCCAGATTGGAAACATGGAAACCATATGTGAGCTTTTAGCTAATAAAATAAAATGCCAAAATGTGGCGGCTGAAGCTATTGCACCCAAAATATAATTGCACATATGCTCATTTACTCACTTATAATCAAAACATTAAAAATAAAAAAAAAAAATCTTTGATACTCAGACTAGGTGTAACTGTTGGACTAAGTTATTTTACAAAATTATTTTACATGGAAAGAATGTGCACGGGTTTTTCTAATGGCAATATGAAAAGCAAACTGTATAAATACAGCCACACACAGCAGCAATTGATAATGTTTCACCTGAACACAAAAATGTCCTCAAAATCCTCTAGCAAGCCAAATTTATATTCATTTTACTATAAGGTAATCTTGCTTTTAGATGGCTCTAGACTACATATTAATGGTAAATGTGTGTTTTATGCTGAGTGTTGGTTTTCTTAGTGGAACATTCATTTTTTCATTACTACATGTCCTAAAGAGATATTTAGCCTTGCCAAAGGTGCCAGAACTGAAATCATCTCTTTGCTTTAACACTTCATCCCTCATGTCCTGACTGTCTCTAAAACATTCATTTTAGCTGGTTTTAGCCTCTCTTCAATCCAAGTTTTACTGTCCCAGAACTGATTGGAAGCCTCATGGAGATGTTGAAAATGATCTGTTTAAAAATCAGTCAGAGAAGACCCTGCTTCTCATGCAGAGGTTAAGGATCATGTAGTCCTTTTCTTCCCCCTCCCATTTTTTTCCTCTGATATCACTTGCCTGAATCCAAGGAATCCCAGCTGAGTTTGGGCAGCAGAAAGGGGATTTGCAGCACGTGGTCCCTTGGGAGAGGTTTGCTGAAGCCACGGAGGGATGGGCAAAGAACACTGACGGCATCAATCTTGGACGCCGAGGTGCAGGGCAGGGCTGAAGCACTGATGGGGCCACCATAAATCCCCTTTTCCTGTGGATTAGCTGTCAAGAGTGGGAGGCAGGAGGAGCAGCACTGCTCCCTCTGACCGATAGACTGCACTAAAACTTGTCTGAGCATAAACCTCAACCCAGCGTGCAGCCAGGTGCCGTTGTCTGGCTGGAAATAACAGGAGCAGCTCTTTAAACTCTGGCAGCAGTGACCTTCCTGGGGCTGCCCTCTCCAGGGGCAGCCCCCACGCCTGCTCCCAAGCACTGCTCCCAAGGCCAACACAAAGTTCCTAGAAATTGGCCCGAGTGACTGAAAGAACGCGTGACGCTGGTGAGGAATTTGATTTTTCAATCGCCAGCACTTTATTTTTTTAGAGAGACGAGAGAAGGGGGCAAAAATTATAATGTGCCTTCTAAAGGGATGAGAGAGGAAAATTAATTAGTAGGGAAGCAATTGGATGGGAGTGTGGGTTAAGTGGCTGGCTCTGCCACTGGCTTCTTTCGCAACCATGGCCAGCATCCATAATTCTTCCTCTCTCCAACCTCCATGTCCCTCCTGCCCCCAATCCTCCATCTGTACAACAGCTCCCATCTATAAAGTGTTTTCCATTGTTTGTCTCAAGGGCTTGATGGCTTTTGACTCTGTGCAGCGCGTTGCACAACGGCCTCTGGATGCGATTTTATAAACAGCAAATATAAATAGAAGACTTTTAGGGGAGACTAATGAAAAAAAAAAAAACTCTAGGAATAATCTGTTTAAAGTGAATTTGAAAGTGAAAAGCTGACATGCAGATGCAGTGCTGGGATATCTTTTGGACGGGCTAGCCAAGAAATTGGCCCTTGTTTATTTTCTTATGTGATAATATCGATAGCAAAAATGTTGGGTTGTTTTTTTTTTTTTAAATTATAAAATGAGATGGAGCAGCCAAAAGAATGAGTGAAGTCAGATCAAAGATGATAAATTGAGTCTGATGAGATGAAAACTTTACCTATTTCAAATACCCAACTGAAAGTCTAATTTTGCTGAAAATTCTTTAAAAAAAAAAAATAAGAGAGAGAGAGGAAGAAAAAAAAAAAAAAAACACAAGAGAAATGAAAAGAAAAACATGCCATAGCCAATAAGTTGTGAAAAACTCTAGAGACTGGCACTTTCAAATGCTTGGCAGGTTTTTAAGCCAGTTTTTATTTAGTCCACTATAACTGTTGGAGGGTCTGTGATTCCCAACTGTTTCACATCAGAGAATGAAAACAACTATAGCCCAGCCAAGACCACATTGGTGACTGCCAGCCCCTTTATGTGCCAAACATGAAAGCAACAAGTCCAGATGCTTTGATCCCAGCATTTTTGGATTTAGCCCAGAATGTTTTTAACTCATGTTAGGACAACATACATTATAACTGGAAATCAATCAATAGCACTGTGACCTTCAAACACAGTAAATGTTTGGAGTTAGTTTCTGAGCGTGTAATCTAAATTGGGGATTGGAAGTTGGAAGCAATCCTAACCTAACAGAAAAAAAAAAAAAAAAGTGTATAGTTTTAAAATCTGGAGTTGCAAGGAAGCAACAAATGAAGGTTTAATTGTCTAGGGAAAGATTATCAGGCACTGGAGATGCATCTGATGTGGAGGGAGGGCTGGAAAAGCCCAAGGAGCAAAGCAATACCATCCACCCAAACATGGTGGAGAAACAATAAATGGGATAATGTGGGAGAGATAAATATGGATAAATAAATAAATATAGCCCTTGCCCACTCTGGACATGGTTGGTCTTCACACTGAGGGTCTACAGGGCACAAAAGGGTGATGGACATGCCTGTCCCCCATGTCACCCTACCACAGATGCCCATGGGGGACAGGCATGGAAAACCCATCCATGCATCCCAGGGAAATTTATGCCCAATATCTGCATCCTGGACATTTCACATGAATCCTGAGTGACAACCCCATGCTGAGGGACTCCTTTGACAAAGTTTGTAGCAAGGGGAAAAAAAAAAAAAAGAACAAAAAAAAAAAGAACAGATTTATTGCAAATATAGCTGTGCTATAGGCCAGGCTTCAGCCTGTGTTATAGACAAACACATGATCCCTTTAACCTTCACTCTGCTGCTACATCAGTGGGCCAACACCTGACATGCACAGATTTAAATCAAGGCCTGACCTCTGCAGGGAAGAAGTGGCTCCAAAAGGTAATTAAAATAATTTCATCTCTTTTTATTTTTTTTTTCCTTCTGCAACATGATTTAATTGTATTGCCACTAAATACCAGTCTAGACAAGGTCTTGTTAAAAGCTTTAAAATCCCTGAGTAGTTTTACCTATTAGTGATGGTAAGTTGGCTTGTGGATCAAGCTCACACAGAGCTCTCTTATGGTAGTGCTCCCAAACCATCACAAGGAATGAAAAAAAAACCACCCAAGGAGACAAAACTGGGGAAAAAAACTGCAAACGTTCTTCAGGTAGGAAAGCAAGCTATTTTTAGCAAATATGAAAACTGTAATATGAAAACTGCAAATCACAAATTGTCAAACAGCTGTGTCAATAAAACACCAACCCCATGCCCAGCCTGGTTGTCAGCTGGAGCTGTGGGGACACAGGGTCAGTGGTGATGGCAGAAAGGTCCATCCTTGTAGGGATGCAGGGAAAGGAGAGAGCCAGGTCAGTGGGCACATGGAAACCCCTGGGAGAGGACACCCTGCCCTCAGGCTGGAGTGTCACCTGCTGGTGGGAAAACCTTTATTCCAGGGAGCACAGCCTGCAGGAGCAGGGCTGGGGAGTGAAGGAGGCCCTGAGAAATGATTCTGGGGCCAGGCAGAGGCAGCACCAGCCTTGGGCTGAGCCTGGGTGTGGTTATGTGAGCTCCAAATCGCTGCAGGGAAACCGTGTTCTTCATGGTTCTGCTTTTGCTGCTCACACCTGGGCTCCTCACACCTGTATTTCTCCCACCTCCACCTCTCACACCTGGGCTCCTCACACCTGTATTTCTCCCACCTCCACCTCTCACACCTGTGCTCCTCACACCTGTACTCCCCTTGCCCTCTAAGCACAGCCCACACCCTCTCTCCTTTTTCCATTGCATCATATTCTCAGTGGTCCCTTTTTTAAGAAAAGGGAGGATGCCCCAAGTGTCACAGGGGATGATGCAAAAGTGTTTTCATGAGCCTCCAGCCCTTCACTGCCAGAAAAAAAAAAAACCAGGTTTTTGTCAATAGTAGGAGAAAATAACATGGTGGTAGATAATTGCCCTCGTTTGTCAGTCTGAGCTGATGACTTTGCCATTTCATTTCCTCCTGTGTAGTGTTACAGGGGACATATATGAGATATTCAGCAAGGACTGAAGCAGGGAAGTCTGCAGGAGTGTTTAGTGGGAGGTCAGGAATTTTTAAGAGGTATTATTACAAGGCGGTGTGGTTTGGGTCATGTTTCTTGTAGACATCTTGTCAGGAAACTTTTTGAATAATAAATTATAATCTTTTTATATATTGTACAAGCTTATTAAACCTAATCTTCAAACATAAAAATGAATTTTGAGAATACCATCAGACAAGCTCAGAAACTAAACAAACAAGGTAGAAACATAAAAAAAAGAGAAGAGAAATAAAACATATGCTGGCCAGAGTTTTAGAGACAGTAGCCACAGCACAGCAGATTTTAATTAGCAGCTACCTGCAGTGGCAGTGGCCTGGGAAGAAATGTTTTGATGTGTGTAAATGTTTCTATAAAACAGTTGAAGCTTTCTTAGATCCTGTATCATTTTTTCTTGAGCATTGTGGTTTTCCAGCATGGACATTTCACAGACTGGGATCTCAGGAAGATCTAAAGTCTTTGCTTTCTGTCTTTGTTTCTCCAGTCATAAATTGAGGATACTTATATTTATTTACTATTAGAGGCTCTTAGTGCTTCCAAAAAACCCAGAATTTAATGTCTGGGTAGGACCAGTAGTTGTGGTAGCAGCAGTTGAAGGCACAATCTTGCCATAAATCCTGCTCACACTCAGACTCCAAAAATAACTCCATATTTAGCAATACAGAATTCCTGTTTGAAGCATTCTGCTGTGCCATCTTTTGCCATTTCTGCTCATTCTGCCAAATGTCTCCTCCTGCATGTGTCAGGGCACTGCTGAGTCTGACTCACCCAAGGCACTTCACAAACTGAATCCTTGAAGGTGGCTTGGTGACCAAAGCTCCAGCTCTGCAGGGATTTCCTCATGGCAGGAGCTCAGCTCTGGTTTGCATGAGGGGAAATTTGCTTTGGCATCACCTCTTCCCTTCCAGGTGGGTCAGGACTGCCTGAAATCATGGCAAAAAGCAGTGATGGAACCACTGAATCACTTTGTGTCCCAAAAAGACATGGGATGATGAGGTGGGTCTTGAAGAGCTTTCTGAGAAGGAGGAGATGCCCAGCACCATGCTCATCCCTTGTTCATCCCAAGGGACTGACTTCATGGCACAGAAAGAGATGGAAAAGCAGGACCAATGCAGTCTGAGTCAGGAGCTCGTTGTAAGGGCTGATAATGTCTGATAAAGTCAGGGAAAAAGCCATCTTCCTGAGCACAGCCTGATTTATATAATTTAAAAGGGCTGAGGTGTGCTTGGAGTCCTCTACATAAATGCTGCCCCAAGTCAGGCAGTTGGCTGCTGATTCTGCTTAAAGGAATGCCTGCAGATTACTGGGGTATCCCTTAATTGTTGTGCACCGTGGATCTAAATGGGAGAGACAATCTATTTACCTGTGTTTGCGTGTGCCCCACCTTCTGCGCCCGTGATGCTCATTTCTGGGCTGTATTTCTGCCCTGAATTCCCTGGAGCCCACAATGAAGGATCTTGTCTTGCAGTCCACAGCTCCACCCACATCCCCAGGGAGGTCACCCCATCCCATCCCATCCCATCCCATCCCATCCCATCCCATCCCATCCCATCCCATCCCATCCCATCCCATCCCATCCCATCCCATGGATTCATCAGATGCAGAGGATGCAGCATGTCCTGTCCTGATTCACACCCTGCACAGTCCAGCCCTGCCCCCAGCTGGCACCTGGTGAGCAGATAATATTTATAGGGATGTAAATCAGGGAGCCCCTTTCCAATGCAAATAGTACCACAAGGGTTTGACCCTAGGTACTAATTTCCAGTCTTAATCTGTAGTCTAATAGACTATTCTTGTAAAATTCAACTTTTCTTCAAAGGTGCCTTTTTTCAAACTCCTGATGGAGGTCAGTGAAGTGATGATGGATTGTGAATCTCCAGCCTCAGAGTGAGGGCGAATGTGATTCAGGTAATTATGTTCTAGGCACTGTTACACATTAGAGATAACTACAGATTTGTATTATCTGCTGTGTCACATTTAATTGGTGACTCTTGGTGTCGTGTCAGAACTGAAGACACATAAAGCTTTTTAATGGGAAATCTGATCTCACCCAGGGGCATCTTCTGTCTGCAGTCATTCTTCTCTGTCCCAGGAAATACTTCTACTCATCAGTACCACAGCAACTATTGATGAAAAAAAAACAATCTGCAAGTGGTCATGAGGAGGTGCTGGAAGGCCTAGGATGGATGGGTGGGGGATATCAAGGAACCAAGAGTTTATTCTCTTGCAGTGCTGATTACCTGTGTTTGAATTTCTGTCCATTTCTGCCTATTTCTGTAAGTGCTTCAAGATTGTAAGAATTACACTGTATTGGTACAGAGATGACCATGTTGGCTCTCATCCTATTTTTGGATCTGTTGGTCTTCCTGTAACACAAATAATAACTATAGAATCCTACCAGACACTGGGGATTCTTTAAAATTTTTATTTCAAAGTGAGATCCAGATCCAGGCTTAGAACAAGAATTTCTGGCACAGGCACAGAACAGGAAAGGGAATTGTATGATCCTTTAATTAACCATGGACCAGGCAAGGTACGTTGGCAAATCCCACTGAGAAGCTGCTGGTTCCAGCAACGAGCTACAAGGGGACCTTGCATTCTCCTGGAGGAAATATCCTTACAGCTGAACCACGCAGCTCATCAGCCCCACAATACTGGCTGGATTTATCCCCTGCAAATTCTCATCCCCGTGTGCAGAGTCAGTCCAATGTTGTTAGGCTTGTGAAGTTTGATGGGCTCACAGCACGAGGCAGTTCAGCTGCTGCTACAGGAGATCCCCACCTATGTTCAGGGTTATTGAGAACCTCGTGTCCCATCTGTTTCTGGATGCTCCTTTCATGTTCCTCATCTCCTTGGGTTGTCTTTTCCAAAGAGCTGGCTGGATCCATGTGGACTCAATAAGCGATTTTGGTGTGTGTGTGTTTAAGCACAAGGACCAAGATGTCTTATTTCATAAAAATCTGCCACTGATTTATTCCTCCTTCTGCTGCCCTGCTTCCTGCTCATTTCTCCTCGCACTTCCAGAGCGAGGGACGCTGTTTACATTAAGGATGTTTCTTGTGTTTACAGATGGGGCTGCATTTGTAAATGATTCTAAAGAGTTGTTGTTTCCAAGGAGCCTCTTCAGGCTTTCAAGAAGGGCTCTCACTGTGTTAGTGCTTGGTGCTCAGTGTTTGTTTTAAATTTGTTTTATATGTCCTAAAAACATCCCATGGGACCACTCATGCTGCTGTTATAACATCCCTCCCCACCATTTTCTGGTGGCTGGAAAGCCAGGAATCCATGTGGACACTGAATCCAGCAGCTTTGGTCTTCTCCTTGTGTGGATTTGAGTGTGACACCCAGTCAGGGGGGTTTATTTCAGAAAGGCACCATTCCACCTCCTCTCTGAGCCACATGTGTGTTGAGTCTCTACATCCTAACTGGGAGCACTGGAGTTTTATAAAAGCACTGCCTTTTCTTTCAGGAAAAAGAGCAGAACCATTTCATTGCTTTGTGCTCTTTGTCATTTGAGTTCTGCTTGAAAGACACATTTTTTTTGGTTTGGACATTTTCAAGTTAATTAAAACTATAGTCCAGGAATAGATCAGCCAGAGGCATGGATCCTCCTGGAAGCCTTTCTGCCACTCATGGTGGAATTTTTTGTTCTCCTGACATCTGAACCTTAGAGGGACACTAGAAATAAACACATTTATCAGCTAGATGTGCATGCACTTGTCATGGAAGAGTGGACACAAATTTGAATCGACTGCCATCCTTTTTATCCTGGGATGTATTTTCCCTACCATCTTGACATAGTTTTGCATAGCCTGAAATAAAAAGCACATGTTTGCATGAAGGCGAAGTGCACCGATATCTAAACTGTCAGAGAGGAACAGCGACCAAGCCAAATATCTTTGGCTAAATGAGGCAGGAATTCAAAGCTGAGCACTGCTGATGAAGAAAATGCCAAATGCACTGTCACTGCTTGTAGCTTTTTGTAAAAGAGGGGTGCTGTTGGCTGATCTCAGCAGACAAATCTAACCTGGGGCGTTGCTGAACCAGTGAGACCTGCAAACGCTTGTGGCAGCTGGCAGAAAGCAGCTGATGGCTTTTGGAAAACCTCCCCTGAGCAGGAGCATTTCTATGTCTTCTAACTCAAGCATTCAGCTCCTACTTGTTGAACAACTTTATTAAATTATACTAGACCCAGTTTCTTGGATGAGATGGAAAACTGAGGTCTTAACCTCTTGTTTTATTTTTTTTTTTTTTAATCTGATTTTAAACTTCACAATGTCCCAATGTTCTTACTAAATTTCTTACTCCGTCAAATCCTGGGGGGATTTTTTTTAACCATTTCTTCTGCAAAGTAAATTCCCCTGGGAGGAATTAAACTCAGCAGAAATATTTGTCTGAACAAGCACAGTGGGAGAAGTTTTAAAAGACACTGCCCTTGCTGGAGCTTCTTATGCTTAAGAACTGTGGAAAGTAACTAAAGTCACTAAATAGATATTTAAAACCTCAGTTTGGGCAAAAACCATCTCCATCTGGAGATATGTACAGAGGAACTGTTGCAACTTGAAGCACACAGAGAATTTACAGAGTTTGTTTAGAGAAGAATTTTGAATTAAACACAGGTATGGGTTTAATACACACAATTTCAGTTTTAAACATAATCCATGAGCCAAATTTTAGGCAGAGCTGCTGGTGCTGAAATGTTATCCAGGAAAAGGTCTGAAAGGAGCTGATACTTCTGTGATAATGCAGCTTTGGGTACTTGATTATTCTTTCCATTTCTGTTTTTACTATGCTCCATTACCAGTAAAATATGCAATGTCAGTCCAGCTCTACCAGTTTTGAAGTGCTGCTTGAGAATTGTAGGAATCTTTTGGCAGGGAAAAAAAAATGTATCTTTCATATGAAATTCTATAACTATCAAGATAAGTTTTAAAAATATTTTCTTTCTCAAAGAACTGCAGATCAAGCAGTGCTCTGCAAACTGACACTCTCGATGAAGCAACGAGCCCGAGCTGCCCGAAAGCAAAGTGAAGAGGCTACAAGTCCATAAATCTGCTGTTATCTGAGTGCCTTTCCAAAAGGTACTTGAATTGATTTGTATTCTTGGAAATACCATTTTCTGTGTCAACACTGTAGGACAATGCTGCCAAAAAGCCCCTCATCCTTCTGGGGAAAGTGGCAGCTCAGATCTGGATGTGCCTGACTGACTCGAGCTGTTATCCCTGCTTTGGTCTGGCTGCAGCTCCCTGGGAGCTGCCAACCTTTGGGATTCAGTCCCTGCTGTAATGGATTTGAGCAGGAGGTCCTTAGAGAGTCAGTTTTCAAGCCCCTTGACCATCCATGCCTTGAGTTTTAATATTATTCCTACAAGCACCTCTGAGATAAAGCACCTTTGATGTAAAGAGAAAGCTGGGTTCCCTCTCGGCCGTTATGGGAAATATTATCTTTCAAAAGAAGGGGCAGCGTTTACATCTTTAAAAAAATCAATTCAAAGTCAGAAGCAATGACTTCCAGTGTTATTTTTCTTTCAAGTTTTCTGTACCCTGAACCATCTGAGCTCACCCAATAATGGTGAGCGCTTCAGCTGATCAGTTCCTAGGTAGCCTCCACCAAGATGTATTTGGGTAAGGTACCATGCTATGCCAATATTATTTTGGGATGGACAATTTTCTGATGTCTGATTGCCCTGGGCAAGACATTTTTGGTGAATCATTATACCAAAATGCAAAGAAGGTAACTTGAGAAAGATGCTTATGTTTCTGTAGCACTTTGCAGCAGATGTCTCCTATTTACTGCTTTATTTTATTGCTTAATGACTGGATCTCGAGTAATTGAGAGATTTGACAGATATTTATTTGTAAAACGTGATTCATTTAGTCAGACATTGTGAAACAGTTTCATGCCAGTTCTAGATATTTTAGTAGAACTTTCTAAAGATGCAAACATTCAAGTAAATTGCTCATGTCAGTAGCACATCCACTTTTTACTGTTCTTTACTGCACACAAATATTTGAGTTGACAAAAAAGCGCTGGTGAACAGACTACAGGGACTTCTGAACTTTAATCAACCACAAGCACTGGCAGGGTTCAGAAGTAATTTCCTAACTATGAATCACCTGCAGACAATGAATCACATTCTGGAGAAGACTGCCAAATAAAACAAGCCATCATGTATAGCTCGCATTGACTGGACTATGGAAAGGCCTTTGATTCACCTAGCTGAAAGAGAAGATGTGATGAAAGCACTGAAATAAAGGCACAAAAGAATGTAGGAATCCCAAACCACATCTGCTAGCAGTGAATGGCGACACTTAAGTTCGACAAGGAAGATAAAAGAAAGCGAGACTAAGCAAAATAGCAGGCAAGGAGACACTATCTTACTGGAAAAGACTTGCCTGGAGAAGAACTTCACAAAGCATTTCTGGGAAGAAGACCTTAGCTTAACTTCAACCATATGTGCGAGCTCAGATTTCGGCTGTGATGGAGCAGTTGTCTCTGCTGAACTGGCCAATGATCTCCAGGCGATTTTTAGGGGAATTGAAGTGGAGGGAGAGCAGGGAAGACAAATAGCAGGGGAAGGCTGCGGGGAGAAGACGTTCTCCCGCTCGGGCTGCTGCTTGCTGGGGTGAACAGAAAGGTTCTCCAGGGATTCCAAAGTCCTGCTGCTGGAGAAGAGGTGTTAGGTTTCCACCTTAAACAGAAAGGGGCCAAGATGCTGGGTGCTAACAATACTGAAAGGACAGGCTCTTGTATGATGTTTTTCAGAGACAGCGCTGAATAAAGGGATAGTGAAATAGGAGAAGAAACCGAAAACTTCCTGGAGACTGTAAAGAATCACATATAAGAGTAAGTCCTACCACAAGGAAAAGAAATAGAAGAAGGGATAAAATTGACCTTTTTTTTTTTTTTTTTACTATTTTATTTCTTTTGAGAGGTCTTTGGCCATGCTCTCCCCAGCAGTGAGACAATAGCTGGTAAAAGCAATGACAGCGGAAGCAACGAGAGCCCTGCAATTATCTCCACTTTGATGATTCCCCTCTGGTTGTGCCAGCATTCAATAAACCCTCAAATTGCATGCTGTAGCAGGAGAGTGAATTTACTGCAGCCAAAATCATATGAGTGCAATGAATCAAGACAGCCTTTCCCCACTGCTCAGGTCTGGCTCGCGCGTTCCGCTCCGCAGACTAATGTTAAAAAAAAAAAAAAAAAAAAAAAAAAATAGGTAGAGCTGAATTCCAAAATCCTGACAGTACCTACCAGCCAGCAGAGACACACTGCCAGCATAAGGAGGTCAAAGTTGGTACCTCTGCCTTGAGTTTTTCTCCTGGAGAAGTCTCTCGGCTTCTCGAACGGGCAAAAATTAGGTGAAAAACTGAATTTGCTTCACAGAAACGAGCTGTGCTAGCCCGGCGCTGAGGCGCTGGGCTGTAAAAAGCCCTCTTACAGGGGGCTTTACAGACATCCAGCCTGATTTCCAGCTGGCGGCCGGGCCCTTCGCTTGGATTTGCGGCGGAGGAGCGCGGTGCGAGCGCAGGGACCGAGCGCAGGGACCGAGCGCAGGGACCGAGCGCGCTTCCCCGCGCAGCCACCAGAGAGCAGCCGGCAATCGGGGCTGGAGGGGACAGACACCACCGGCAGCGCTGCCACACACGGCCCTGCCAGCACTGCCCTCCTCAAACAGAACTGGGAGCCGGCAGTGCCAGCCGGGGTTAACTAAACCTTGTTTTGAGTCGCTCGGCCGGGGGTTGGCGGTGCGTGGATGCGGTGGTGCGTGGATGTGGCCCCGGAGCAGGGGATGGGGGAGTTTGTCCCAGTTTGTCCCCTGGCTTAGGATATTCTTGTTCAAAGCCATGGGCTGCCTAATGACTGCTGGCAACTTCCACAGCCCCTTTCGTGGAGGCGGCTCTGTACCTAAAATTCTCCAAGTCGAGTCGCCCGTTTTCCTGCGCGCTGAGTAAGTGCACTCAGGCTTTGGCTGATCAAAGCGCCTGCCCCGTGAAACGCAGCTGAAATAAGTTCTCCGCACTTTATTTCTCACATGTTAGATACATTGATAGAGGCAAGAAATGTTGTGTGGACAAGCAGGCACAGGGAGGGGGTCTGTGGGGGTCTCTTGCCTGCTGCTGTCCCAGCCAGGGCACATCCTATCGAGCCATAGAGTCATTTGGGTTGGAAAAGACCTCTGAAATCAGTGAGTCCATCCATTCCTGATGCTCCTGTGAAGAATTGCAGCACTCCCAGAATATATTAAACTCTTGGTAATAAGCTCAAACCTTTCTTTTTTTTTTTTTCTTTTTTTTTTTTTTTTCTCTTATTTTTTTTCCCCCCAAAGAGCTTATGCCATCTTTTACCGTGAGGTTCTGGCTGAGCTATCAAGAAAGGAGCACAAATATCATCAACAATAGAAAATTATTTAAGTATTTTAAAAAAACCGCAGAAATCCCCTGGAACCTCAGATCACATATGAATCATGTAGCTCACGAGGCACATGTTTACTTGTGTGGTTGCTGGGGTACATATTTTCACAGGCATGTAACAGAGACTCCGGGGCACGAGGCTGGGATATCCGAGGCTCAACCCCACTGCCAGAGCCCTGCTCACCTCCAGACATGGCCTGGCTGTGCTTGAGCAAGGCTGGGCTCAGTGTCCTCCCCAGGGCAGGGGCAGTGCCAGTGAGGACCCTCAGCAAAGGGGTTTTGGCTCTTTGGTTTCAGCTGTGGGGTGTCCCTGAGCTGGGGACCCAAAAACAAAAACAAAAAAAAAAAAACAAAAACAAAAACAAAAACAAAAAAAAAAAAAAAAAAAAAAAAAAAAAAAACAAAAAAACCAACAAAACAAACAAAAAAAACCCCACCAAAAACAGAACACCAAACAAAAAAAAACCCCCCACCCCACCCCACCCCCCCAACAATAAGCTAGAAAGTAAACTTAACAAACAACAAAGTAATTACCCACCAGTACAGTCCTGTGTGTTTTTCTCTTTGGCAGCCCCTTGCAGAGACGCTCTGGCTCCAGCCATTCAAGCAGTTTCCTATCACTTGACTTCAAAACCAAGCAGCACACCAATAACCAGCAGCTCTGCCATCGCTGACCTTCACCAGCCCTGGGACAGGACACACACAGCCCACCCAGGACAGGTGGGTGAACCCCTTCTCCTTTTAGCCAGGGGAGTTTGAAGTCACCTCCTCACTCCCAGTTTTCTCACAGCCATTGAGGCTGCCTCTGTCCCTTAGGTGAGCACTTTCTCCAACCTGCATTAATATAAATGCAATTAAATGCAATACTTGCATGTGTGTACCTGTTATCAGATGCAATACATGAGTACTGTGAGTACATAAAACCAGGAAGGAGTGAAAAGCAGCAAAAGGAGTTTTAAACCACTTTAACTACAGGGATATATCCAGCCCTGCCCTAGGGAGAGTCAGCCCCTAATTCAGCTGAGGCTTCATTCAAGTTACCCTGTGGAGGAATTCCACTTGTTAGGTCTACACTTAAATATTAGAGAAATGGTAAGAAAACAAAATCTTGCTTGATGCTTAATAAACACTTAATATTTGGTACTTAATAAAAGGGTTTATGTCAATATACTTGACTGAGAGAGATCAGATGGTTGATTCAATAACCAGGTGCTATGAAATGTAGTAGAAGGTGCTCTGAAGCACAGCCATAGTGTTTGCTGGGGAAGTGAAAAAAAAAATCCTCCAAGTGAAGTTCATAATGTATCTATTCCTCTAAATAAATTTGGGGTTACTGAGGAGCAAGAACAGCCACTGTGTGGTTGTACCACAGGAAAAGCAGAGCCAAGCAGCCAGTGCTCAAGTTAAATTTTCACAAAGTTTTATCATCCCCTTCATTTGATCATCCTAAAACGTTTTCAGAAGTTGAATTTTTTTTCCTCCTGGTATATGTTGTACCCAGCAAATGTTGTTTATATCGACCACAAACAGATCTTAAGTGAATCTCTGCAACTGATGCCCAAGTTCAGCGAACAAAAATAATCATTCCAAAGAGTGTTTAAGGTGAAATCAAGCTAGGGTTGCAAAAGGCTGGTGGAAAACATATTGGATGGCAGGGGCTGACAGTCAGGCTGCTAAAGACACCTTCTGGATCAGTTTTAGGAATTGCTTATTAACCACTTTAATAATAAACACAGGGGCTAAGGGCATGCAATAAAAGAAAATCCAGTGGATATTTCACTCAGTGTTCTCAAGCATGACACATTTATTTCATTCAAAAATTCTTCACTGTTGACTCTGTAATGTGATTCAATGTTTACTTCAGCTAATTATTTTTAGGGATCTTTCACTGGCCTTTTGGGGCTATAAATGCAGTGAGGATCTGTGGGACATGTAAGAGTTCAGTTTGGTTTTGAAATGTAAACGATATCAAAGGAACTTAACTTATTATTTAATCTTCACCAACAAGTTTCTGGAAGACCATACACCCTGAAAGCATTGTACAGTGACACAGTGATGAAACATAGCTATGGGCTCGCTTCTGCAATGCAAAAGAAGGGTTTTATTCCCATATCTGTCTTCATTTTTGTGCTTTGGGGTCAGCAGGAATGGCCCCAAAGGTGGGTACTGCTCTTGGAAGATGCTGAGCAATTAATTTCTTTCAGGGCTCTTCTGTAGTAGACACTGACTCCTAAGTGGTTTCTAGTTCATCCCCTAATGTGTGAGTTTAAAAGTAAATATGTCTAGTTCCAGTTTCTTTCTGAGGGAAATATTATAGTGTATTTAAGGTTCAATTTAACTGCATTTCTGAAAGTCACATTATGCTGAGGATGGGCTGCTGGGGAAGGACAAAGAAGTTGGTCCTTCAAGAGGTTCTCATTTCTGCTCTGAGCTAAAATTTACTTCTCAGGGCATTTTCAAGCAAGTAGATAAAATGCAAGCGGAGTTAGCTCTTTTGTCAGGCTTAAGAAAATAAGTCAGAGTGGGTCCTTGCAGTTTGCTGATCCAGGATTGTTTTAAGATACAATTGTTAGGCATGTTTTAAAAAGAAAAAAAGATCTTTCAAGAGCTCATTTCCCAGAACATTACCAGCCAACAGCCCTAATGGGCTCACGCCACACAACAATTGTTGACTAATACTATGTGCTTTGCAAAGAAAAAAAAAAAAAAAAGAAGAAACAAACTGTTATATGTTTTTTGTTGAGATATATTTAGAGAGCTTTCTTATTGTTAAGAGCTTTAGGAACAATAATCAGTGGTATGTCATTCTGGTATTGTTAGCAAAGTCCTTTCTATTGAATTTTCAAGATGTTGTAAAGTGAGATTATGTGAGTAGCACCTCTGGACACTTTTTCCCATCATTGTGTTGGTATCAATCGCTGACTTCCACTGTTTCTCCTGGTATTAAATGAAAATGTTGTTTCCCACTACGCTGATTGGAGGCTGTATAATGCATGACATAACTGATAACCCTACTGAGATTACACATTGTAAGATTCCAACTGCACAAGAAATTTGGACAACAAAGTAGGTGGCCACTTGGACTGGGAGACAAAGTTTAAAAGAAAATGTACCGGGATCATTGTTTCAGCTGAAATGAAGAAATATTACAAATGGATAATTTACGAGGCTGGTTCCTCAGGTTTTGGGAAAATGCTTCTTTTTGATTTTTTTTTTCCCTTGTTGTTCTGTGGGGACAGTAGCTAGAATATATTTTCCAAAATGTTGCCCTAAGGCACCTCAGCCTCTCTCACCCCTGGCAGAGCTGTAATAGAGCAGAAACCCACACCCTGCTGAGACTCCTGACATTTTCCAAAGAGGAAATATTAAAAATTCAGTGGCAGAGTGGAGGAGGAATAAGGTACACTTTGGAATAGCGGCGAGCTGAGAAAGCCAGATTTTTCAGCTCTATAATAAAACCCCCTGAAAATAATGAAAGGTTTTGAGCTGACTTCTGTGCTACTCCCTACCAGTATCTGGGCAGCATAAAGAGCAACACAGGGAGCTCCCCTATAGCAGGTTCTGGCTGCTGCCATTTCCCTTACACCATGTCAGGTTGTTTTGGTCTTGCACTTGTGCTTCAGAAGGATTTTTTTTTTTTGGAGAGATGACTGAGCTGGTCAATGCCTCTGTGCCATCCTGCTGGTTGCCCATGCCTGCTTCTTTCCCCCAGCACCATAAGTTTAGGTTGGTTCAAGATTTTTGTTGGGTTTTTTTTGGGGGGGTGGGATTTACCCCAGTCCCTGTTCCTGCTCTGTTCTTCACACAGTGGCTTTCTGTCCAACTTTGCTGTTTCCTAAACTAACAGAGGGTGGCATGTTCAGAGCTTGGCTTACGGCCGACTCCAGGGGAAGGAGAGGTCACTGGCATCCCACTCCCTGTCCTTCCTTACAGGCAGCAAAGAAAAGCATGGGAAAAAAACTCAGCTACAAGCCATGCTCCTGCCCTTCAGCACCTCTCAGCCTGGTCTCCATGCTCAGCCAGGGCAGGGACAAATTCAGACCTGACTCTGGCACTCCTCAGCTGGTGGGGTGTTAGGTCCAAGCAGTATTTCTGCATCTCCCAAAGTTTTTATGGATAAGTGTAAAGCTGGAGCGAGTTGCCAAAGAGTTGCCCCATGCAGTGGTTCAGATTTTAATAACTCTTAAGTAATAAAAACAGCAGAACTGCTTCTAGGGAGTACCAGGGAATCAAGACTAAATGTAATAAAGGTCTCTCCTTCGTTGCAGTGGATTGCAGAGTGTTTTGTGGCTTGTGGCTGCACAGAGCAGAGGGGCTGTGGATCCATCTGAACCAAACTTTTATTACACCAGTGTGATTGCAGCTGAGTGGACTTCACAGCTCTGGGAATGCCTGCTGAGGATGGGTAGATGTGTCAATGTACCAGGACCTCTCATTAGTCTGAGAGTGGCAAAGATTTTCCTCCCTTAAGTCCTGAGCCTGAGGCTGGGTGACAGAAAATATTCCTGGCCATGCTCAGATGGGAGATGAATTCAAGACCCACCAGACTGGTGCCCAACAGGGTCTTGTTCAGCTGGACAAGGAGTGATGATTTTAAACTAAAAGAAGATAAATTTAGACTAGGCACAAAGGAGAATTTTTTTACAATGTGGGTGGTGAGGCCCTCTGGTTGCCCAGAAAATCTGTGGCTACCCTGGCCCTGAACGTGTCCAAGGCCAGGTTGAGGAAGGTGTCCCAGCCCACAGCAGAGGGGTTGGAACTGGATGGCCTTTAAAGGTCCCCTCTAATCCAAACTATTGTATGACTGTACACGACTCTACATGACTCTATGAAACAGTTGGGTGCAGTAAAACACTGCTCCTTAATTAAGAATATCAAAATCCTTCAAATATTTGTAGGAATCAGTTTTGAATTAGACCATGAGCTCCAATGTTTTACTTTCATTTGGATTATGGATGACCTGATACTGAGCCTGCTGGGATTTTCACATAAATCCCTCTGAAATTCAGGGGAGGTTGAATGCTTAAAATAATTTCAACATCTCAGCTCATGCCTTGATTTTATTTTTCTTTTTCCACCGTATCAGCAATTCAGATGTCAAAAAACTCTTCTCATTTTGGGGGCGGAGAAAGATGAGATGAGAGAGGATCCTTGGAGGACGCCGATGTCAGGTTTGCATTTTGTGTGTGGATGAGAAGGCAGCTCCACACCACACCACCTCCTCAGCACCTTTCTCTCTTTTGATGGCAACTTTAATGCAGGAGACCCCACAGCGAGCTGCTGCTGAGCACCCCGAGCTCCCTTATCCGAAATCTCTCACTCCACTTGCCAACTTCTCCAGGAGATTTTTCTAGCAGGAGTTCCTCCACTTGGCCACCCTTGGGAAGACAGAGGGGCTGGTGTGGCCTGGACAAAGGGGCTGCTTTGCTGCAGGACCACGTTACCCCCCTGCATACCTCACCCCAATTAGCGCCAGCCCGCCTGGACCTTAATTGGGGCTGACACGCGCCCGCTGAAAAGAGATTCCCCAGGAATTAAAGAGCTACTTCTCTGGTTTGGGTTGGCTGGTGATGTGAAACATGACATGATCCTGGAGAATTTTCTGTGCTTGCCATGAAACAAGCCTGCCACAGGTATCAAGCGGGCTTTGTGCTGGGGCTGTAATCATGTTACAAATTGAACGCTTCCACATGTGCGTGCTGGCACATCCAGCCTCGCCTATCTCACATGTATCTGCCCCAAGGTACAGATGCTGAGGTCCTGACATAACATAATATGGACCTAAATATATTTTCCAGATTGCCTTAGCACATGCTAATGAAAATGAGGAGTAAAAGGCCCGAAAGAAGCAGCTGTTTAAAATTTTCCTCAATCCCCGAAAATCAACTTCTTAATTACTGATAATTTAAGCATCAAAATCACCACTAACCCTCTTCTCCCACTAGACCCTCCCAAGCTGGGAGGCCTGCTTGAAGACTCTTGGGCAAAACCTTTTCTTAAAAGTGTAGCATTTCATCAGATTTCTTTGGCTTTTCTGGAATTAATTAGTATTAAAATAAAGCAGGGAAAAGGCGAGCGCCTGCTGGAGGTGCCTTCTCTCAGACCCCCCGCTCAGACTGCTAAAACTCATTGTACCACAGCACTTGCACATTTCCACAGCACCTTTCATAATAAAAGGTTCCCCAAACTTCCCCAAATGGATTGATAGATGTAAATAGCTTCAATTGCCTTTAAAATGTGCACCCTCTTGGATTGAAAAAAGCAGGTTTTGCTTCCACCATGCAGAAGGATCTGCGTTCAGTCTGGTTTATGTTCATATCTAGGGGGTAAACCAGTCCAAGTTTAGGCAGCAGTTTTGGGATAAAGGCTTGCAAGATGAGTTCCTGGATCACTGTGTGGCAGTGGGGCTTATTACAGGGATTATCTAAATGTTAGTCTTATTAAAATCTAAATTCTGGGATAATTCTGCTGAAATTTGTTTCCCTCTAGCAGCAAATGAGTCTGAATCAGGGGGAAAAAATAGTGGAAAAGAAGAGGAACACAGTACTTATTTTTTTTTACTTTTTATTTGATGCTCACCATCTCCCCAGACTTCCCTAAATAACCGAACTTGAGTTGAGCCTTTCCTAAAGCTGGCACTGTTTTCTGTACAGAAACAGAAGCTGAATTAATTTGGCTGTTGCCAGCCCCAGACTAGGTGTACTCACAGACCTACAGAGCCAGTCAATGGACGGGAGAAAGGCTGGTTTTGGCCAGGCTGCAGAAAACATTTTCCTGCTAACTGCAGTCCTGGCAAGGAACATGGGCTTTGACATGGAAAAAGGGGTTTCTGTTTGCTGCTGGATACCTTTGTTTTGTTTAAATCGTTACTGGAAGCATCTTTAAGACTGGCTTTTCCACACCACTCTATGAATGAGCAACAAAACCACAGCTGGGGCTAAATATATCTGGGAGGAGGAGAGAGCAGTGGAGCCATCCAGGAGCTCACAGGGAGCCTCTACATGGGAGCGACCTGACAGAGAGTTTTAAACTTCAAGACACTGAAGGAGCAACGGGCCAAACTGAATAGCTGAGCAAAAGCAGCCCTGCAAATGCTTTTATAATAACTTCCCCTCCCATTACTGCACAAATGTACCCATTGGAAACAGCAGCTGACACGGGGAACGGCAGCTGAGACCCACAGGGGTATTGAGGAGCTGGGCCAGGGTGAAATATTGATTAATCATCTTGTCATGCTGGGGCTTTGTTCAGTTCTGTAGATAGGAATTGAGAGGGTAATGGGCAGCTCCTCCATCTAGGAAGGCTGCTGGATCACATGGGAATGATTTGTTGACTTACAGAAAAGTACTACGGAACAGTAGGATGATGCTGAAATAAGCTGAAGGGATTTTTGAGAAGTATTGACTTCTTTTTTCCTTAAAAAAAAAAAAAAATTAAATCACTGTAGCAGAAAGCCAGAAACATCAATCCTCCCTTTGCATCTGGACAATTGCACCTGTGTGGTCCACTGGGGAGGGTATGACACAAAGACAAAAACGATCCAGTTTTCTCTGTTTATTAGGGGATGAGATGAGTAATCAAATCTGGGTTTGCTTTTCAGCTGTTCCTCTGGGTGAACATCTCTGGCACTGAGACAAGGCAATGAAAATCAAGGCCGTGGTAAGGGATCCACATGGAGCTGAAGGGCTCGTTGTGGTATTACAGAAATACACTTTGTGCCCTGTGCTCATCAAACCCCAAGGGCACTGCTGCTGGGTGGGATACTGTGACAAGAAAGTACCAAGTTCCAGGCAACCAATGGCAAAATCAGCCCAGGGATTGGCAGTAGTTGCTCCTTAATGGTCACCAGACCTGGTTATGGGCAGGTTAAACTAACCCTGAGCTCAGCTCCAGGAGTACTTTCCTGACAGGTCTGTGTGCTACTGTAACCCAGGACATTAAACCCAGGGGACCCTGTCCCACCCTTCTTCCACCTCCCAAACCCTCTTTCATCTAGGGCAGGTGAGGGCAGAGCTGATAAGAACTGTCATTGCATCAAATTAAAGGGGAAAACGATCTGGAAAGTTGTTTGCAGATAAAACTTGACTCGATTAACCTATTTGTTCTCTGTACCTGGCAGAAACCTAAAACCAAGTTTCACAGTGACTTTAACTGCACTAAAAATAATAGCCCATTTATGCAATTATCTGCATGTACCTGGCTACTGCCTCAGGCCAGTGCAGTACAAGAATATGCACACGGGATTTTTTATTTATTTTTTTAATCTCTTTACATTTTTTTCCAGGTGGGGTTTAGGCTTCCTGCATGAAAACCATTGGGGTGTAGGTCTCAGCTTGGGACCAACTTGTGCAGAAGGTTCTCAAGATGAAGGAGCAAACCAAACAAGCCCACACCTGGGCTGAATATAAGCATGACACATACAGGTTATTGTAAATATAACTTCAATATCTACGAGAGGTCTTTGTGCACTGACACAGGCTGAGAGAGGAGCATCTCAGCCCTTCCACCTCTGCTGATGAGAACAGCAGCAAGATGGCATTCCCTGGGAAAATGCTGGCTTTTCCTGACATCCCTCCTCCACAGGTTGCCCAGAAGCAGGGGCTCGGATCTGATTTCAAAGGCAACACAAACTAAAATGCTGTCTATTTTTTCCCCTTTTAGACTCTAAAAGGCTCATTTTATGCAGTTGGAGGCTGATTTAGCCTCTCAGCCATGGATTTTGATCACTCTGGTGATCAAATACGAATGAGTATTTCACTATGCACCAGCACTATGCACAAGCCACTGCTTCCCAATGTTGTCCCCACAAGCAGCATGCAGGCAAAAGTCAAACTCCAACTCCACAAGCGCCTTTGAAGGTGACATGGCACCAACCTCCTCTGTGAAATGACCTAAATATCCCTCTTTTCCAAGGTAGTGTTTTGAAACTTAAAGGCCTTAACTAAACCCCTCCAACAGTTGGTCTATTGAGAGGCTCTGGCTCGTGTCCCACATTTCATGGCCAAGTCCAAGACACCTCTCAGTGCCCCATCCTCCTGCTGCCCTCATGACCCCACAGATCCATCTTTGCTGCAGAGGAAATTCTCCTTTTTTTTTTTTTTTTTTTCCCTCAGACAAAACCAAGACAAAAAGGAAATAGATCCCTTCAGTTTTGTAGTCCTTTATTATTTTTTTTTTAAGTTGATCCTCCCATAGTAATGTACTGAAATGCGTAACAGTTACATTGTACAAAGCATTTAAAGAAAGTACCTCAACTTGCCGATTATTTCAAAATGAGATTATAAACAAAAGGAAAAATAAATCTGGTCCCTCACTAAAGGCCAAAAAAACCCCCAAAAAATAACTGAATACCTTCCGTTATTTATTTATTTTTTTTTAAAACATAAATTTGGAACACTTCATCTTACAAATAGGATTAACATGAACATAACATCACACAAGCTCGCAGACAACCAGCATAAAATATTGGGTACAGTTTTTTTTTTTTTTAATCAGAAGAATCATGCTTTCATGAAGAAATTATAACTGTTTATACAATCGAATCAATTTACTGTATTACAAAAAAAAAAAACAAAACAACAGAACAAAACTAAGTCGCATCTATTAGTTATTTAGTTCATTAAAAGGCAAAAAAAAAAAATAAAATAAAAGAGGAATGTAAGAAAATTTCAAACACTGTTTTGCACTCCCATATACACAGATCAGTTCACCTCACTTTTTTTGGAAGTACATGGGTGCCTTTACATCGTAACGCAGTGGGGGACTGGAGCAGTGCTGTTTGTTACAGGAACAGTGCTATTGTAATCAACAAACAATCGTTTGCCAACAAATAAATACACGGTACACACAACACAAAGGAGAAATTAAGGGGGTAGGGGGAAAGGAAACAATACAACAAAATAGTGACATGATTGTCGAAAATTAAAAATCTCCTTACAATGATTCGAACTAGTGGTGCTGTCGATGAACGCGGTGCTTTCACGGAATTATCTGGATGATTTAGCTTCTTGGAGTAGTGAACATTCATAGTTTACAATATACACAAGCCTCTTATGTATTGTTTCTCAGAGTTCTTTCTTTTTCTGTCATTTTTTTTTTTTCTCCTTGGTTTTCCTTTTTTTTTTTTTTTAACAATGCAGTTGAGAAGGCAAAAGAATTACGGAGAGAACAAAATATTCCCTGTTACTTCTTTCTACATTTACGATGGATAGTGTGCATTTGATAGAACTATTTTCTTTCTTTGAAGGGCTAAAATGCATAAAGCTTTAATGAAGAGATTTGTACATAAAAGCAACTGTTCCCAATCCTGTGTCAAACTATCTTATACAAAAAGAAAATCGATTCAGTTCCTACTTTAAAGGAGTGCCCATGTGTGTATCAATGCAGTCTTAACCCTTCTGCCCCTGCCCCTCAAAGCCGGGTGAACTGGAAGACACTTTTTCCCGGCCCCGTTTACATAATCCACTGAAACCTTTTTTTTTTATTTATTTTTATTTTTTTTTTTTTCTTTTAAGTCGCATTGATCCTCCAGAAGTCAGCAGCTGCCTTTGCTGTGCAAAAACAAAATATTGAGAATAAATAGTTTCTTTCTTTTCTTTTTTTTTTTTAAAATTATTCAGTTTAAGGTCACCGGACTTTAAATGAGTGACCCTGCAGATTTATAAGGCATTCTGCTCAGCAGTCTTTTAAATAGTCATATATGAAATGAGCCATGCTACTGGTTTGGACTTGGTCCCATCCTCGGTAAGACTCCGCACTGTCATACGTGGCTGATGGACTGGATGGCGCTGGATTCCGCGGCGGCTCTCGCCATGCTGTGCCACATGTTGGGAGAAGTGTGGGATGCAGAATGAAGGGAGTCCTTGTCGGAGAGAGAGAGCATCATGGCATAGGCCTGGATGGGGACAGAAGAAGGACAAGGAGGTCACACTCCCGCGGCGGGGATCTGAGCTTGGAGCCGCGCCCACCCCTGCGCGGTCAGGGCAGCACTCAGGCTACAGACACTGGGCTCTACTTTAGTTCAAAAAAAAAAACGAAAAAAAAAACCCCAACAAAATGCTTTAGGTAAAAACCACTGTCAACCCTTTCACCGACACTTTTGACTCACTAATAGTAATAATAATTTCTGCTTTCATCTGGTTTCACAAAGCTCAGAGAAACCTTTGATAGTCGACAAGGTCCCAAAGTCTCCTTTGCCTTCAGATTCTTGGCACAGGAGGCTCCTTTCAAGAGGCTGAGGAATCACATTATCCCTTGTCTCGTCCTGTATTTCACCAAATATAACAGTCTCCTTTGCTGACCTTTCCTAGATGCACATTCTGCAGTTTTTGAAACAGGAATCTTTCAAAGCGGCTAAAACCCCCCGTTTTAATTAATTAATGTTCAGAAAATGGCAAGAAATAGCACGAGGATACCATTTCAGTTATTGCTATTTGTAAAACATGCTGAGGACCTGGAGGTGATACCATCCAACAGGCTATTAAAAAATACCAAAAAGCCAAGCCAGACAGAAGATCAAATCACATCCCTGTGAGGCTGTGGCTAAACCCCACAGCATCAGTGTCAGCAGTGGGACTAGTTCTTACCATGGCATTTCTGTGGGCAGCAGGCAGAACAGAAAGAGTAAAAAAAAGTGTGAAAAAGTATGGAAATCCTCTGTTTTCAGGGAGCAGAGCACCCCCCTGCCATGTCTCTGGGGTGCAGTGGGATGTTGGGTGAGCCTGAGGTTTGTGGACATGGAGCACAGCCCTGTCTGACAAAGCTGGAACAACCTTGCCTGCCACACACTAACAGCTTAATCCTGTGGGTATTTGGTGACAATAACATTTTAACTGAGTTAAGCTTTTACCTGGGATTTGGATTTCCTGTACAACGGCTGCTTGAGGTCCTCTGGCAGCTGGGAAGCATTGAAAGCTGCCAATTCAGCTTCACTGTATTGATTTTCTTCCATTTTCCTCATTTTGAGGCTATCTGTGAAGTGCCTTATGTGGTCCAAAGCCGAAAGTCCAGTCTTACTATACTCCTCTTCTTTATACCTACAAAAACACCGTGGAGGTTTTAAATGTCAATCAAATGATCCTCTCTGCGTTCCCTCACCTTCTCAGATTTACACATCTGAGCGATTTCCCCCTTTCTCACACTCACAGACCACCTTGCCGCACGGAATGGTGATCCTGAAATAAAAGGAATTCCCTTTTCTGTTCTAAAGACAGGGCAGTTCAGTGGGGGAGGGAGAGTTTGCCTTTCTCATGGTGTCTCCACAGCCTTTTACAAGACAGTTACGAGAGATCCAGGACGGTTCACGGAGCAGATAACGTCTCTCCCATGGAACTGTCTCACCCTGCTTCCTGTCTCACCCAGAACCTCACAATAGCTCCCCAAGCACAGTCAGTTTCCCTAACAAGGGCTCCCAGACTGCACGAAGAGGCTGAAAAAGCAGGGCTGCTGTTGACCCAAACACGTTGCTATTGTGAGCGGGAAGCGGCCGCTCCGGGCCGGTTCCCACGGCAGCCGGTTTGGTGCTGGCACTCTTGTATGGTTCATTGTTTCCATCCCGCCTACCGGGCACACCAATACTCGGAAGGAACCAACCTGCCAGGGGAAGCTTTGCAGTTCATGTCCAAAGTAGTCGTTTCCTCGTAATCCTCCTCGGGAGTGCCCTCGTGCATGTCACCCGTCACGGGCTCTTTGACTGCCTTCCCTGCCATTTCGCTCTCTTCGTCCTCTTCGTCCATCAGTACTTCATCTTCTGCCTCCTCGTCGTCCAACAGATCCGAGTTCTGGCTGGCTATCATGGCTTTTTCATCCTTAAAGTGGCTGCCATTCATTCTGAAAGTACCAAAACAAATGCAAGCTCTGAACGCAGATCAGATATGAAAGCTCCTCATCGGCAGACTCTTGGAGGCAGATCTGAAAAGCATCTGTCCCAGCAGAATAAAGCATTTTATATCTTGCCTTAGCTTCAGACATTCAGGCAGCATTGGAGAAAATTCCACTCAGAAGTCAGTGGGACATTGCAGAACCACCAGCATGGGATTTTCTTGCTATCCTGCTAAAACTACTGTTCTAACAGAGGCATGTTCAGATAACCATTCCAAATTTTCTCATGCATTATTTCATCTCAAGTTTCCAATCATACATGTAGTCTGGGCAAAACAACTCACTGACTTTTCACAGAAGCTGTAAGGGCCAAGAAACTCTGAAAATTGGATCTGGCATTTTTAACAAAAAAATGAATATTGCATTCAGAGTTTTAAAGTCAAAATTACATGCATAATTAATTTTGCACACTACCACCCCTTTGGAAGCCATATTGCTTCACTGGAAGTATGGATTTCATACACGGGAACCTAAGGGACTTCAGCTGCAGACATGAAGAGTGGTCTGCAATATTGCCTCCGTGCTGAACTAGGTTATTGACTGATTTGAATGGTAAAAAGCAATGAAAAGAAAGGTCATACGGCAATTTAAGTGCATTTATTCTTACTAAATGAGTAATTACAGCAATACACACATGGAAAACCACTTGGTCTACACGCTGTTATTACGCTGCCCTTTGCTCTCAGACAATGACTTCTCTTAACTACTTCCTACAGGATTTTTATCAAGGACATAATACCCACGCTGGAGTAGGGGCTGGTTTGGTAATGGTCTCAACCCTGCAGGATTCAGAGCATCCGGCGCTGCATTGTGTCCATCACATCAAATGGGAGCTCAAGAAATTTGGCACCGCGGCCTCAACGAACACCCAACCAGCGGCACAGTGATGTGAACGAGCTGCACCCAGTGGAGCCCCCACCCCCCCAAAATTCATGCCACCACTGTATCTGCCCCCACCACGTCATGCAGCACAGAGTCCTTGATTCATCTATTGTTCTCATTGTGCAAAAGGTCCTTAACTCTTCCAGGAATACAGTTACAAAAATGGAAACCTTATTGTCCGCACGCAGTTTGCTTCAGAGTCCGTGTGCTTCAAACTGTGCGGGACAATGTGGGATAGACCCAAAGTTGGAGCAAGATAAGATGAACCCTCATAGCCTTGTTGGTGTTTCACATTTGACTTTCTGCTGTAACTGATGGACTTTCTGAGGAGCAAAGCTGGTTTCTGCCACAATAATAGCATCGTTTCCCTGGACATATTAGCGTTTCATCTCTTTTCCGAGCAAATTCCAGCTGACTGCCATGAGTTCAGTACTGCATTGAAAAAAATGCTCTAGGGAACAGTCTGTCTTCAGAACAGTATCAAAAAAATCTGAGGTTGTGCAGAACAGGGAGAGCTGAAGCAGCCACCTCCCTCTAAGATCATCAGAGAAATATCTCTTTATCATCTTTTATTTAAATAGGCAGAAATAAGAAATTGTTGAGCGCAGTTTGGGCTGCCAACTTGTTATGCTCAATTGAGGCTGCTAGAAATGAAAGGGAGATGGACTACAACCAAAGTAACAAAAGCCATGTGATTAAGAAAACAGATTCTCTAATTATGTTTTCAAATGCAGCAATTTGCCAGGGATAAAATATCCGTCAAGAGCAGTCTGAAGTGCCAAATTTAGAAAGGAAACACTGCACAACCCAGCAACCTTTCCACTTTGCTGACTTCCTGTCGGAGGACATGTTGAGACCAGATGTGCAAAGAAAAAATCCCAAGCCCTCATTGCCAATCAAGATGGAATGAAATTTGAATATGCATGTAATCACTTAATCCAATACTTTTGTGGAAATTGTGTGGTGTCCACCCTTTTGATCCCTTCACAAAGGCATCTAGAAATTGAGGAGACAGCAAAGTTTGTCACCAACAGTAAGAATTTTTTGATGTTGATAATGTAATGCCAATTCAAAAGGGAAAATAATGCATAATGCAACACCAATCCCAAAGAAATATGTGGGGCTCCGTCCCACAGCCTTTTCTGCTTAGCTGTACTTTTATTAACCGAAAATATTTAGAAGTGGTCTCTCTTCTGTTAGTTCAGAAGAATTCAAACACCCATATACTTAATAAATCTTAGTAGAAAAAGCTCTTTCAACATGCTGGAGCACCGTGGACTCCCAACGCCCACCCGCAGCCTCGCGGGCTTTTGGCTACTCAGCATCTTTCTTGGGATTGAGTTACTTACGGGAAAGGACTTTCAGCTACAATCTTTCATTTGTTCCAAGAATTTAGCTTGCTCTACTTTATTAATTACACATTTAAATTGCACTTAAATCCTAAGGCTCCGTACATTTGGCCACAGGATGTAGAATTCACCTGTTCGGCTGTGAATGTATAGAGAAGGGATTTTTCAGCAGATTTAAATCAACAGATGTTGATTTAAACCAATCAGTGTTCACAGATCGAATCTCTTGACCAGCATCTGCCACTTCACACATCTTCATACACAGTGGGGAGGGAATCAACACATTTCTTTTACTAAGACACCAAGGTGGCCACAGAAGCAACCACATTCTAAAATAACTCTGGCTCCAGACATCATCAAAAGTGAAGAGTCAGGTCTGCAGACCTGGAAAAGCAGCAGTGGGCACCTTCTGAAGGCAGATCAAACACAACTCACCTCTCCTCTGAGTTTCGGGGGGATTGATTGTTGTGGTTGCTGTTTCCAATAAAATTCCTAATTTCTGTGAAGTAAGAGTCTTCCTTGTCATCTAGGATTGCCCCTGTGCTTTCCAGTTCTGAGTGAGGTGAAGATGTTGCAGTACCTTAAAGCAAAACATACAACATCTGTTGCTGCTCCTTTACATTTTCTGCGTTTAACCATTTAAATCAAAATGAAACTGAAGCTCTGGTTAAAATGGGTGAGAGCCAAAAGTTGGTCAGTGTGAACTATCAGCTTTTGGCCATAAAACCAGTAATTAGTAATTATTCACAAGCAGAGGTAATTTACAGCCAAAATGACTTGGTTGCATGCTGGGTATCACTTTTGCCATGTCTCTATTTCAACGTCTCTCTCCTGTTCCTTGTGATTCCAAGACTGTCCATTGATCACTGTCCTTCTTAGACCAGTGGCTCAACTGAGCAAATGGAACTTAATTTTTAGCTATCAATTATGCAGATTTGTTCAAAACATGGAGCAGCCATTGACATAATGGCCCAGGTTTGTTAGCACTGAGAGACCAGTGTCAGACCCCTTTCTCTGGGCACTGGGGAAGGGACAGCTCTGCATTCACTGCATGCCCCTGGTTATCTCCATTGAGGCAAAATGCAGACTGTAAGGACTGCAGAGAGGGTTTTCACTAAACCCTGCAGACACCCAAACCAGCCCAATGACATCCCCTCCTGCCACTGCCTGTGCTGCTTGCTGTGCAGTGACCAATTTGCTTTGGGGCTTGAGAGGCACCATTAGCTCCATAATAGCCAGCACTTTTCAGCTCCTGAGAGTGGGAATATTTCAGAAAGTGCCAGGAAAATCTTTTAGAGTATCCCTGAGACTCTAAACCTAGGACTCCTATTGAGATCCAAGTGATTGCGGAGATGGGATGAAACCAATTTTCCCAGTCCGTTCTCAAAACGCTATGGGTTGGCTTAATTAAAACCAAAAGAAAAGACATCATCCAGTGGTCTTAAGTCATACAAGGGGAGAGCTTATGCTGGGATTTTTCAAAGCACTTTAAATGTCAGCAGAGCTTAGGCACTTACGTATTTTGCAACCCCCCCACCCTTTGGAGCAGCGTGTGCCTGTGGACACTCGGCAGCACTGACAGGGAATGGGCAGTGCCTGCACACGGGGAGGGAAGAGACAGGAGGGAGAAGGCAGGACATACCAGACATGTTCCCGTTCTCGTGCTTTTTTAGATGTCTGTCAAGATTGGTTTGTTGACCAAAACACCTGTCACACAAGTGACACTTGAATGGCTTCTCTTTATTGTGGATGTTACGCACATGTCTCTGCAGGTTTGAGGATATGCTAAAGGATCTGTCACAGTATTTGCATCTAAAAAAAAAAAACAACAACATCAACAAAACAAGTGGGTAGGAAAGAGTTTGTTAGTAGCTGGAAATGTAAGATTTGTCCTAAGATACATGAAGAGCCTTCTGGGCTCAGTCTCAGCACTCAACCACAGCTCCTTGTTCCCTACTGAGGCTCAATCCTCCCTGACATAAAGACAAATTTTGGCTAACTGGAGAGCTATGCTCTTGGAATGGAGACATAACTTCTGTGGTGGCGTTTTCAGCTTTAATTCACATTAGACTTTATATTTTAAATACAGCCTCTAGGAATGAGCATAGTATTTCTGAGCTAATGGCATCACATTAGCTATGGTAATTGAGTCCCGTGTTTTCAAAACTGTTGCACGCAAAGTTGGGAAGTTTGAAAACAGTAGAGCAATAACTCCATTGTTTCATGTGCTGCCAATACAATACAATTAAACACTTTTGGAAAAAACATGAAACAGATCTCCTCTAATGCTCAAATAAGGTAAAAAGGGCTATTTCTTTTCCTATTCTAAATTATACTGTGTGATTAAATCTTTTCTTGAGGAATTAGCCTGCTTGATTGCTAATCCCAGAGGAAATTCGGTTATCTTGCAAAAACCAGCAATAAACAATCCCAACCTTTAATACCGTGCCAATGTGAGTAGTTTAGTCTATCACTCTGGTACCAGAGGCATCAATTTTCATACTCTGTAGTGATTTGGAGTCCCTAAAGCCTTTACTGTATTGCTCTTTAAGCCATTACTAAGTCATACTATAACTATTCCAAATTCTCTGGCTGGCAGCTAGCCAGGAGTCTTCACCACTTTAGTTTTTCAATCCTCTACTTCTCCCGTGCCTCTCTTACACTTGTCAATGATGTCAAATTTTTTTTAGTGCTGAAATCACCCATTATGCTACTAATTGCTTGTGGCTTTTATGCAGTGGACGGGTATAACATGCATCAAGACCTTCCTTCAATAAATTTAGATGTGAATCTCATTTCCCAAAGAGACTGGATGCAAAAAACATATTGTTTCCTCACAAACAATGAGCTTACTCTGCTCTTTACAGCTCATAAAATGCAGAAATCTGTGCATTTGTTTTACTGGAACATGAACTGGCCTCTTTCCAGTTTAAATTAGCCTTTCATTTTCAATAAGGTGAAGATTTATACACATTTCTGCATGTGACTGTCCTGGATTCAGTATCACACACGTGTTCTTATCAACAGGAGAGTACACCCACACGGGTTTTGGTTAAGCAGATCTCAGAAAGGATCCAGATTAGACAGGAAACAAATAAATACAGTAATGCCTTTGCAACCAGGACCTTTCAGAAATCAGATGACTGACAAATCAACCAATTTTAGGCTGCAAAAATCACTGTAGAACTCCAATAAAAAAAAAAAAAATTGCAAGGGAAAATGCGTCCATGAGCCCTACTGAACATCACTTCAGCCACGGTGGTTCAGCAGTGCCAGCCACCCTGCCAGCAAAGGCAGGACTTGGGGATTGTGTTGGGAAGCTGCCCCAGCCAAAAGAACTTTACTACGACCAAAACTCTCCCTTTCTGCAGCTCCAACCCCGAGGATCAGCACCGAACGCACAAAACTCTGAGACCAAAATGCAGTGGTGGGTCCAAAACGAAGGAGGAAGGGCTGGAGCTGGTCCAGCAAGGATGCTCAATTCCCTGCCTTTATTCACAGCAAATGTCTGCATTGGAAGGGACCCTAAAGCTTGGCCACAGCACAGACAGGGGTGAGGGGTGTGGTACCTGTAGGGCTGCTCTCCAGTGTGCGTCCTCAGGTGACGGGTCAGGTTTGCAGACCTCGGGAAAATCTTGCCACAGTATCTGGGATAAGAAAATGTTTGATAAGACAACACAACCTTCAGTGGCTTCTTCCCAGTTTGAGCTGCACTGGATGCACAGCCCAAATGGGATCATCATCATGATATGGTCCTATTGGCTTTGCTTTAGTGCAACAACATCTCAATAGAAGCATTCAGCAAATATTAGGGATCCACACACACACACAAGAGTGGGACTGGAACTGCTTGTACCAACCAGCTTTGCTTGTGCAGAAGCAAGGGTTTATGAAAAAGCTGTTTTAAAGATCACCCCAAGGTTCTAAGTCCACTGGGTGATTATCAGCCTCATTCAGATTTGGAATCAAGAGAATCTGTTATTAAAGCCTTGGATTTCTGCCTCTGTGTAGGCAAATTTCAAACCTTTCAACCAATTCTACGTGTCAGCAAACGTGACACCTTTCTGTGCATTGAACAGGATCAGAGCAGACAAGACTCAAAGACCTAATCCATCAAGGTATGTTTCTATAACAACACATCTTGAAAGAAGGTGACATGTTTTCAAAAAGATCAGATAAACTGATATGCCAGTGTCAAACGCCTGCACATTCTGGAGATGACACAGAGACCTGAACAGCGCAATTTAAAAACCATTCTCCATAATATGCCACAGGAAAAATAATGGCAAAAAAAAAAAGTAAAATCATCCTGAGTTCTGCCCCTTCGTTCAAGTAGCATATTAATATTCAGTTTATAATTGGCCCATTCTGCTGAGGACATTGAGCCCATTTTTGCATGGGGGCAGAGCACACACAGCACTCTCTTAAGTGAATGAGGGTGGTGGCTGCTCCACACGACGACTTTGAAGATTGCATCCCTTCACTTTTAACATCCCATTTGTTTTTTCACAACGTGATGTATAAGCCTTCAAAATACCCACACAGCTAATTCCACTCTCCTTGACAAAGCCCCCATTCATTTTGGGTGCACATTCAATGACTATCTTCATTGTGGGTTTTTTCTTTTCAGTCCATACACACAACTCCTAATAAGTCATGTATTTTATCACTGATCCCTTTGGATATTAAAACCAGAAGCCCAAGAGAAAACACGTCTGTAGTTCACGATCAAAAAAATCAATAATGAAAGCACACTTTTATATATGAAAGTGATGAGAAAACTTGGGAAAAAAAGAATTGTTTATGTAACAGTTTCCACCTCATTTATCAAACCACTGTGATACAGGGTGATGCCTTAGGATTTAGCTTTTATATTTTTCAAATCCTGTACTGCTTTAGTGTATAGCTCTAAAACTCCGTATAGAGTGTTAGCTACTGTCTTCACATTTTGGTCAGAAAACACAATTCCTCTCTGGGCCTGAAACTCAAGGACACCTTACTGTGTCAGGCCTCGAGAACAGTGAATTAGGAGGGGCAAAGTTGGAGTAAATGACTTCATTAACTGAAACTGTGATAGGAGGATTAACCCCTGATATGTAAATGGACCAAATTTATAATTGTCTGAAAAACTTGTGACCATCATCCATCTTGGGTGTAGCCTCTGGGAGGCTTCTGACTGTCCAAGGTGCACCTATTGAGGGCCTTTAATAAATACCTACTCTTATTCTCTTAATCTTGTCTAGCCTCTGTTCTAGGTAGCCACTCCAAGGCATCAAGGGAGAGATTTTTGTTTTGTAATGTCAATAATTTAACGAACAGAATCACAGAATCACTAGGTTGGAAGAGACCTTCAATATCATTGAGTCCAACTCAGCCCTAACCCCTCAACTAAACCATGGCACTGAGTGCCACATCCAATCTTTTTTTAAACACATCCAGGGATGGTGAGACTACCACCTCCCCAGGCAGATCATTCCAGTACTTTACCACTCTTTCTGTAAAAACTTTTTCCTAATATCCAACCTGTATTTCCCTTGGCACAGCTTGAAGCTGTGTCCTCTCGTTCTGCCAGTTGCTGCCTGGAGAAAGAGAACAACCCCACCTGACTACAACTTTACAACCACCTTTCAGGGAGTTGTAGGGTGTGATAAGGTCACCTCTGAGACTCTCTTTCTCCAGGCTAAACAACCCCAGCTCTCTCAGCCGTTCCTTACAGGGCTTGTGTTCCAAGCCCCTCACCAGCCTCGCTGCTTCCTCTGGATGTGTTTGAGCATCTCAACATCCTTCCTAAACTGAGGGCCCAGAGCTGGACACAGCACTCAATGTCCTTCCTAAACTGAGGGGCACAGCTGGACACAGCACTCAATGTCCATCCTGAACTGAGGGCCCAGAACTGGACACTGCACTCAATGTCCATCCTGGGACACCCAGAGCTGGACACTGCACTCAATGTCCATCCCAAACTGAGGGGCCAGAACTGGACACAGCACTCAATGTCCATCCCAAACTGAGGGGCACAGCTGGACACAGCACTCAATGTCCATCCTGAACTGAGGGCCCAGAGCTGGACACAGCACTCAATGTCCATCCTAAACTGAGGGCCAGAGCTGGACACAGCACTCAGTGTCCATCCTGAACTGAGGGGCCCAGAGCTGGACACAGCACTCAATGTCCATCCTAAACTGAGGGCCAGAGCTGGACACAGCACTCAGTGTCCATCCTGAACTGAGGGGCCCAGAGCTGGACACTGCACTCAATGTCCATCCTAAACTGAGGGCCAGAGCTGGACACAGCACTCAGTGTCCATCCTGAACTGAGGGGCCCAGAGCTGGACACTGCACTCAATGTCCATCCTAAACTGAGAGCCAGAGCTGGATACAGCACTCAATATCCATCCTGAGCTGAGGGGCACAGCTGGACACAGCACTCAATGTCCATCCTGGGACACCCAGAGCTGGACACAGCACTCAATGTCCTTCCTGAATTGAGGGGCCCAGAGCTGGACACAGCACTCCAGGTGTGGCCTCACCAGTGCCCCAGTACAGAGGCAGAATCACCTCCCTGCTCCTTCTGGCCACACCATTCCTGACACAGGCCAGGAACCCCAAAGGGAGACGCTTTCCACGCTGGTCACGGAGAGGCCTGAGGGAGTCCCTGGATGTCAGAGCAGGGGGGCTGGTGGCCGTGTCCCCGGGGTTACCTGCAGGTGTAGCGCTCCTTGCCCTTGCGCAGCAGCGTCTCGGGGAGCGCGCTGGGCGGCGCGCGGAAGTTGAACATGGACGGCACCGACTGGATCAGCTCGCTGGCCTCCGGCTTCAGGGCGCTGAAGCTCTCCAGCTTCTCGGCCATGTTCTCTATGGCTGACACCTGCAGAGGGAGAGAGCACAGAGCCCACCAAGGTAAATCATCCCCTCGGCTTTCCGCCCCCACCGGGAACCCGAAACGCAGAGAGCATCGACCGACAAGTGAAAGGAGAAAGGGGGAAAAAAAGTCAGAGTAAGAGCTGCAGTCTTGAAAATTATAGGTCATGAGGGGAATAACCAGCCAGCGTTCATTTCTTCTTATTTTTGAGCCCCAGGTCCTATAAAATTCTAGGTTTTGCAGTCATGCCCTGTGGTTGTATGCCTACAAGTCTAAACACCCCATCTACAGAAATCCTTGAATACTTATTACCAAATGAACAGAAATAATAACTGAATTCCTAATTTTTTTTTTTTTTTAGGACTTACGGAGGACACATATTACAGAGGAAACCTTACAAACCAAGGGCTGTAACGATCCAGATCCAAAGAGGCTCCACCAACATTCCAGCCACATCCAACCATCCAGTCCAGTGTTCTAGCCCATCATAGCCAAAGATCATCAGATAAACACAGAAGAAATGAAGCTTTGGTGGGTTTGGTGCTCCGTATTCACACTGCCTGTTAGACATGTCTATGCTATTTTTCTACCTCTTAATATTCTTGCTCTACCCTTTTAGTTGCTTTTAACTCCTGTGTGCTTTGGGATGGCTCCACTCTTGATTAGCTGTCTGTAATTTGCAGGGAGTGGGGATTAAAAATTTCTGGAGAGCAGTTTCCATCAAGGTGTCTGGAACAGACCACGAAAACCTCCTCCAAAACCTCAAACACTGCCACTTGAAGAGTTCAAGAATGCTGCTGAGCCTACTGACAGGTGAGAATAACCACCCACCTCCTCATAACACCACAAACAAATGAAAAAAGAGGAAGCCAAGCTCTCACCTACAGAGCACAAAACCCACAGCATGAGCCCTGTGCAGGATCTTGCTTGTAACAAAGAAGGAAACTATATGAAAGACAAGATGTTGAATCCTTGTCAGCTGGAACACCTCCATAGACTGTTCTTCAAAATCCATAAAAGGTTCCTCTGATTGTTGGAAAACTGAAATTTTAATTGGAAGAACTGGGCATTTTTGCAGGTTTATTTAACTTTATTTTCATTGGCAGAATTACACGGTTGTCTCCTGGCATGACTATTTCCATGCTGGTTAGCTCTGCCTTTGGGCTGGGTTGTTTTTCTCCCTTTAGCCTGTAGCCTGCCCTCTCATTTCATGCTCAGATTCCTAATGCTGAGTACAAATTGCAACGTACAGGGTACCACTGCCAATTTGCCAAATGTCTTTCATCAAACACGGTGGAAAAAAATAAAAAATCTCTGAGGGAAGTCAAGATACATTTACTTGTCAGGCAACAAATGTGAAAGCATTGGGAGGCAGTAAGGGCTGTAAGCTCTGGGGTTTGATTCATAATCACTCAGCTGCTAAAACATTCTCCACAGATGCAAGTGGACAGCACATTTGTCAATATGAAGGATTTTGACATGTACTGATCACAGGCATGAGATATGTAATGATGATGCTGCTGGGAGAGGAGGTAATTCTATCTCGGCACAGAGATGTCATTATCAACCCATGCACCTCAACATTACCATATATTTCTTTTTATACGACTTCATCTTCTCCTTTAGCTGGAATTGATTCTTAAAGCTTTTAAAATAGTCGTTCCACTGCCTTTAGTTCCTTCTAATTGTTCCCCACAAAAATTCACTCATCTATTTTACAACTCCTGAAAATAAATGGTTGGAATGAAAAATGCCCTTTGGCCTTCGGGCTGATTAGCAATGACAAGACAGTGCATGGGTTATGATATCACATATTTATGGTGAAGAATAATAAGGGTACTGAGAAGTGTAATAAATGTTTTATTTATGTATATTTAATATTCAAGTCCATTTCATTATCTAGTGGGTTTAAATCATTTTTGGATCACAATTCCTCATGCACATGGTCCCTGCCAGTAATATATTAAAGCAACTATTTCCCCCTTTATATTTAAAACAGCTTAGTCATGCTGATTTTTGTTCTAGTTCTTATTTCCAGGATTTTGCAGAGTAGAAACTGAGACAGACTCTTGTTTCATGCACAGAAACACGGATCAGCTCTACCTCCAACACTGCCTCCAGGATTACACCAGTCCCAAAATAGGTATGAAATCAGCACCTAATCTTAAATCCCTCATCCAGAGGAAACACGAGCACTTCCAATTATTTTAAAGTATTACTCGCTTTCTAAAAATATGTTTCTCACCATAGGAATGACTATTGTGCTTGCTGTTTTGCTGTTTAGTTGGTTTGTTTGGTGTTTTTTTTTTTTTTAAAGTCTGACTTATGTGGTGACCTGGTATGATTTATGTTTTTCAAGAATTGCACCAGCACCAACGGGAAGTGTTTGGCCCCACAGCTTTGCTGATCTGAGGCACTGTCACTCCACTGCTAGCAGGATAATTACAGCTGGTACTATCTGCTGGAGTTAGGGCTCCCAAGAAGCAAAATTGGGGCATTTTCTTAAGAGGTCCTGGAGTGTGTTGGTGCTCAGATCCTTCAAGATGCAAATCTCTATTGTGAGATGGGTTCCTGGGCTGTGGGGGCATTTTACAGCTCATGGAAATCCTGCAGCCCTGATCCACAACGTGCTGTCCATCACCTGCAGTGCTGGCAGACAGCCCCTGCTCACCAGTCTACTTGTAAAATACCAGCTGAGCAGAAAGAAATCCAGGGGTTTTGCACTGAGGACCAATTCATACACCAAAACCAAGCAGGAACTCTAAACCTGTGCCATGAGCCTTTGGAAGCTGGGACTCAGTGCCAAGCAGTGGCTCCAGGGGACATGCAGGGGGTGGGCAAGGGACAGATCTCCCCTGCCACACACCAGCACAGGGAGGTGCAAGAGCATTAACTGGAGGCTGCATCTCCATTACAACATTGAACAGCCATCAGCTGCTGCTCCCATTCACTTGGCTAAACCTTTTCAAACCCATTTATATCTCTGTCAAGGAGAGTTCACCAATTTAATTAGGTGCATATGAAAAGATACTGGCTTTTGTTCCTTCTAAGCCTTTTGCCTGATTATTTTTTTTGTGTGTGTGTGGTTATTTTTTGGTATTGTTATCACTAATGAATAACCATTCCTTATTCAGGTTCTGCTCACCATTCACGGGCTCACAGAGCTGGGACACAGCTCCCTCAGGCAATTTTTTTTTCCCAGATGAAAAAATCAAAATCTACTTAGTCTCTTTTTGAATGGAAGCTGTGCCCTACCTGTGATCATCCCTGATGCACTTTTCAGTGTCTTTTCTAATTCTACTGTGGCTTTTTCAAGAGGAACTTTAGCTGTATTCAAGACCTGAAGGCAACATAACATAAGGATGTTTTCAATGCCTTTCTGCTAAGCACTCAGGTGATATTTTCATAAGACCACCAACTTCAAGATCTTTCTCCTGAATGACAGGAGTTAAAAGTCACACTTTCCCCTTGGTACTAGTGGGTATTTACTGACATTGACTTTTATTGCTGTTTTAATCCTGGTGACTCAGCTTTCTCTGAATCTTCTGCAAAATCTTCATAGTCAGTTCTATGGATTTGGCTACTGGCAGTAACCAGTCACAAACTCTCTGCCTGCTCACCCTTCTTCCTACATCATTTACAGACATATGCCACAGTTCAGCACCCAGTGACACCCCAAGGTGGACCCACTGGTAATCTTCAATGATTGTAAAAACCACCACTTTGTTCTTCCTCTTTCCCCACCTCTTTTTTTAATGACTAAATATTAACCCAGGAGATGACTTTCCTTCCTCCACAATAAAACTCCCTCTTCCAACTGAAACACAACTGAAGTAGCTCTTCTTCCTTCCAAACACTGTGAGTACTGATGGCAAAGCAAGACCTGCCTCCAGGAGTTGTGTTGGCCATGGAGATGCTACCCAATCCACCAAACTCCTGGAGAGAGGTGCTTCTGTCTGTCCTGGGGGGTTAGGTGGGTGCTCATGGTCACCTCCCCTCTCCAGGGATGGTCCCTGGGACCACCAGGGAGGCAGGTGTGAGGCTAAAGCCACCAGCTGTGCTTTCAGGGGGTTCTGCACCCCAACCCAACACCCAAGGGCTGTGGTGATCCCTGAATGGGGCACGGGATGGGGAAGCACTGCTTGACCCCAAGGATTGGATTAGTGGAATTGCCATGCCCAGGGAGAAAGCTCTCTGAGGAGGCAGGGGAGGGAGAAGATCCTGTTACATATTTTACATCCAGCTATTGCCTTGCGGACAAGTCACGTGCGCTCCTAATCTGCCATCAGTGAATGACAGCGTTTTATATAGAACAGTAACTTTTGATTTACATATATAAGAGTTGTTGATTCTATCTGTGTCCAGATGTCTGGAAAAGGAAGCAGCTTTCCCCCACCTCCCTGAGAGGCTATTAACCTCCGACTGACGCAAACTAATGTGCAGTCACAATTCCCCAGCTCCAACTCAAAAATGCAGACATTACCATAATCGGCTAAAACAAGTATTTATAAACATTTCAGCGGGCAAGATATCATCAGCAGGGCCCTTGAACATTTGTCTTAAAATTTATTAACCAACCCAAGGAAAAGTGGCATAAATAAAGCGAAGGTTTGCTGTTGCTGCTTGTAAAGAATAACCTGATGATATGAAATAATCTCGCAGACAATGTCATGAAATACATGACCTCATGTTTGACAAACAGCGACTCCTTCATTGCTACTATCACAAAAACAACTGACTTTATGGCCGGACCTCATGGGAAAAAAAAAACTGCTCAAGTGTTTGCTTTCTATTTTTACTACTGTTATTTGGGGAACTCTTCAAAATCCAACTGCTAAAGCTCAAGATTCCTCCCTCCCCCAGCTGAAGTTCTAGTGCCGCCTCTAAAATCTGCAATTTGTGAATCGTGTTTTCTTGAAACTGTGTGTATTTGGACAGCCAGCCCTGGAACTTGGCTGAGTTATGTTCACGTTCAAGGGACCTATCACACATGGCTGAACTTTTATGAAGCAGTAGCAAGAAACTCCTGCTGATCTGCAGTGTGGTTCCAGAACAACTGGGTTTGTATGAATGCACTTGGTGGGGACTAAGCTCGGTTAACAGAATGGATCATGCCCTAAAAATAAGCCCAGGAAAACATAAGCTTTGCAAAGGCACTCACCAAACTCCTTTCCCTTTAGTTGTGAAATTGTTTTAATTATTTACAATGGTTCTTCATAAAGCAAATATTGCCTGCCTAAAATTACAGAACCTCCTTAGAGCAACCTTCTCCTGATGGGACCAAAATGGCATAAATAGATCAAATTAATCCTGATCCATTCAAAAGAGAGTGTTGTCCTATTATCTGCACCACAGGGCTCCTGCCAAACATTGAAAAAGCTATCTCAAATCATCTTGAAATATGTGGCACGTGCAACTGGGAATTGAGATGGAAAGGCTTGTGTGACATAACCAAATCTCTCAAGATGGAGATTCATCCATGAATCAGCATCCTGCTCAGTCACTTCATGTTTTAAACACCTATTTCTGCTGGAGCTGCTCAAAGTGTGAGCACAGCCAGGAGACGTTCACTCACAAAAGGAGCAGGATGATGGAAATTTGAGGACTAAGCCAAAGTCAAGAAAATCAGACAGAAGAAACAGACTGCACTGGGTTTTTTCCATTTTCCAAACCTGCTGAAGCAGAGCCACTTTTCTGAGCAGAGGATTAAGAGTGCCTGGACCAAATCAGAAATCCTACTACGGCCCCTTCATGTCCTACAACGAACTTCCCAAAGAAAATATTTGGGAACCACCTCCTGTGCTCTCCAAGTCTGGCATCTAAACCCCACCTCCTGCTTGCTGAGCTCCTGCAGCACCTCTGGGTGCTCTCAGGAGTCCTTTGGTGCCTGCTCAGCTCCTTCCAGCTCAGGCTCCCAGAGCATCTTTGCAGCTGCATAAGACAGCTCTTCCCAGGAAGAAAGTGGGATTAAAATCGACATGTGCACAGCAAGCAAAGGTCCAGCACTGCTCTAGGAGTGTGCCAAGGAGGGCACAGAGCAGAGGGCAGGGCTCAGAGCCCATCTGCAGGGGCAGCACCTCCGTGCAGGGACGCACGTGCGGAGGAGGACGGGAAGATCTCAGCGCTGGCTTTGCAGAATTCTGGCTCTGCCTGGTGAAGTGAGTCCAGGTCGCAGGGAGAACGATGAGCAGGAGTGAGTCAGGCCCCCAGCCCTGCCTCCTGGCTCCAGCTCTCCCCTCCAAAGCCCAAAGGTTGGGAAAATCTGGGACAAGTATTTATGGGTTCGGCGCTGCAGCTGAGGAGCCAGCAGTGTGAGAGCAGAACACGGCGTTTTTGGAGTTGCATCTGCAAAAGCAGTTGCTGTGGCTCTTCTTCTTTTTTTTTTTTTTTCTTCTCGTGAACAATTTAGATGCATTAAAAACAAGGTTTTATAAAAATAGAAGAGAAAGCCCAAATTTATCCCATAGTGCACTAAAAGCACAATTCTTGTTCGTGTAAGGAGGGAGGTGTAAGTATACTCAGAGGACAAATTTGACCTAAACACAGCAAATTAATGGGTGTTTTATTTCTACTTTAAGTACTGCAATGAACAATTAGGCTCAAAATTTCAAAGCTATTAAAGTGACTATTAAAGTGACTAACTCCCACCAAAGTCAAACAAGAGAGAAAACTAAATCCTCTGAGGCTCTGTATTTTAATGCAGATTAAATATTTATTAACTATTACAATCTAACAAGATTTCAGCCTCAAAATTTCACTCCCATCTCTGAAGGAAAATGGCTTGGAACAATTTCAGTCACATATAAACAAAGACTGCATTCTGCAACCCTCAGGTACAGCTCCCATTGCCTTCACCAAGCAAAACCAGTGGGATCAGGTATGTAAAAATAAAGCCAATTTGACATAAGAGAATATTTATCTGCTCAGCTGCAAGACCCTGCAGGAAAGAGTGGCATGCTCCATAATTGAGAGGTAAGCTATCTTTCATATTGTATTCTTCTTATGCAATTTATTTCACAGTGATTATATCAAAAATATAAGCAATGAACTTACCCAAATTCTTTGATCAGGCAATTGGAACTGGGAGCAAAATTGAAACAAAAACAACACATTATTCCTGCATTGGAATCCTTATTGCAATCAATCTACTTATTAAGATTTTATTCAAAGATACGAATTAAAATGTTTTTCTGAATGATTTGTTGGAGAGGCATGTTCTCTGCCTAAAAATTACAATCCTTGTAATTGCAAATTATTGTGAAATGACATTAAATTATTTAATTTTCATAGCTTTTGGCCATGGGAAGGAATTTTGCCCAGCCAGGGATAGGATACAGACTTCAGGGTTTATGTCTGTAAGTTCTATTTCAGAAACCTATTTGAAAGATCCATCTGTTTGCTGTCATATTATCCAGTTAAGAAATAATAAACTCTTGGTCCCTGAGATGGCAATTTTCAGGAACAAATTCAACAACAAAACCACAGGCTTTTAAGACATGAACAATAAGTTTGTAAATATTTTAAATCCTTCCAGCAGAAAATGAAAAGTTGCAGAGCACTCCCCACCTGTACTTTTACAGGGGTGAACAGGACTATAAAGGAAAAACAGCTTTTCTGGAAGCTGTTCCCCAGCCCTCTATAAATACCAAGCCCAGATTCTGCCTTTGCAAACAGGAGGCTCCTTTCTGTTCTATTAAAGATTGCAAGAAAGCATTTTGACATTTACTCTTTTGACAGGACATGTGCTGGTGGGTTTGGTTCCCTTTCACAAAGTTCCTCAGTGCCTGTTACACTGCTGACCTCTGCATGGATCCAGCTCACACCAAGCTAAAAAGGTTATCCCTCTCACTCAGGTAAGTGATAAAGCCAAAGCCAGGCTTTGCCATGGAGGTTTTATTCTGTTGCACAGTGAGAAATGGTGGAGGAGGGGGTTCTGCAGAGCCCTCCTTCCCCCTTGGGGCTGGCTCTGCCCCACCTGGGGTGGCCCTGCCATGGGGAGGTGGCACCCAACACCTCCTCCTCACACTGATGGACTCTGTGACAGCACTGGGACCTTCCTCGGGCACCAGCAAGAGATTCAACCAACTCCCTGGGACAAAACACGAAGGGTGGAACCCTGACATCACTCCCATTAACAAGGAAATGCCCAGTGTCTCCATTTCACCCACACATCCTCGCCTGGCTTCCAGTTCCCCAGGTAATTCAGTCACACAACGCTATATAAAAGAATCTCCAACTCCTTTCCTGCCCACCCCAGCCAAACTTTAAAGTGAATTTCACCCCAGCAGCTCCTTTCCCACCCCACCTACCTCTGGCATCAGTCCAACCTGCAGCAACACCTTCTGAACCCCCAAATCCGACATCACTGAACCACTCTGAGTTACAGCTTCTCAACAGCTAGACAGCACTAAGCAAAATAATCCTGCTTTTCCCATCAATGCAGTATCTGAAATGCTCTCATTTAAATAATTTACTCATCATTTACAGCTCCTTAGCTGCTCTAACAGAATCACTGACTTGATGAGGAGGAACCAGCCCGTTTTACAGCAGGGACAAAAAGCAGATTGAGGTCCTTTGTGTATTTGTGCATTAGCACTATCTGCTGCTCAAGGGGAATTTTCACTCGTTTTGCCAATTGGGCAGATTTACCTCATTTAAGGTAACTCAGCAGGAGGTGTTAAGCTGCTGTTAAACCTTGCACATAAATTCTCAGTGCTTTTAATACATCCTAAATTCTTATTTAATGCTCCTAAATACTTACATAATGCCATAAATACTTACAGCATGTAAATACTACTAAATACTTTAATACTTAGATCCAACAGTTTGTCCAGACATTGAAATTGGAAAGGAGTGTTTTTGTGCATCTGCAACCATATATGCTACCAGCTGCTCTCTCTTCCCACTTCTGCAGAAGTGTCATATTTCAGAATATATTCCATGCAAGTTAGGACACAACAACTTAGGACTTAATTGGGGAAAAACAAACAAACAAACAAAAAACCCAAACAAACCAAAAAAAACCAACCAAACAAAAAACCACCCAAGTGGTAGCAGGTAACTGGGCTGTTTTGCCTGGGAGTTCAGAGGAACCTGAACCAGAGACAGCAGTTCATGCTCATGTGCTTAACATACAGGATGTGTAGAGGATGTCATTACCAAGATGTAGCAGCCCACAGTCAGCAAGGAGTTCTAATCAGTAAATACCACAGAGCATTTTATTCAGGTGTAAGATTTAACTGAGATTTTTAGCAAAACCTCCTTGAGCAGGGAGGAGGAAGACAAAATGAGTGTGTGGTGCTGGTGAAGAAAAGCAAGGTATAGGTTGCACACAGATCCTCTTCCTGTATCACATACACATCACAGTTGTTGAACTGTTTGGGGACACCCTCCTAAATGTTTTTCACGCAGGATTCTGGTCTGTGAACAAGCAAGCAGCCCTCATAAAATCTTCAGGAATGGGGGAGCAGGGATCCTACACACAACTGCACACATTGCAGCCCACAGCAGTTCCCAGTGGAGCATTTGCACTATGAGGCTTGGAGACACCCAAGGTGGAAGCTTTTCTCTCTTTTATGAGAGCTCTTAAACAAAATAAAAATCCCTTTTGATGTGGGAAGCTGAGCTTTGCTGGCCTTACAGAGAATCTGCATCACCTCCTCATAGTCAGTACTGACTCTCCTTGCCCAGAGCACAGGAGAGTGCTGACGACACGAGTGGCTGCAAATGTTGGTAGCTACGTTATGGTTTTGGAGGAAAATGGTTCTAAAAGACACATTCAGTTCGAATCTGGCTTCCTCTACAAGCAAAACATGTTGTTTCATCTGCAAAACATCAAGAAGCTCAGAACAATGCTTATGCTTTTCCACCACAATGGTCCAGCAAAAACTGTGTGTTTTAGGAAATCCAAAAATGACTAAGACTGCATTCATTTCTCTGCACCTGCTTTGAAGCATCAACAGGCTTGTTTACAACATCAAAATTCCCAAAATACTTACTTGTGGATGAAACAAGAATCCCGGGGAAGGTCTCAAGTATTTCTCTTTTAAAGCTTCCAGTGGGTCAGTTAGCTTTCTTTTTTCTACTCTGTAAATGTTAAAATTAGATTTGCTTGTGATGAATCAGTCTCAGATATTAACAAACATACAGCTACTCAGGTTTAAAACAGGCAGTTACATGTCAAGCAATTTGTTTCCTAGAGATAACAATAAAAGATAAGGGAGGACACTCAAGTCTTGATTCCCACATGCAGCTCATTACTGCCAGGGTGTGGCTGGGAATCACCTTCAAAGTAGATTATACCATTTAAATAGGGAATAATCCCATTTCAAAAGATTGATAATCATTATAATAGCAACCAATAACTAACTACCAAGCACTTTTATAAAGAAATAAGGCAACTGAGCACGCTCAGCACTAAGAGGAGAGGAATTCAAGGCAACAAAGCCTTGAGCAATGGGTCCCTTGCCATCTGTCCACACAGGACATCACAGCCACCACCCTGGAAACCTCCCCTGTGCACAGCCAAGGTCAAGCAGGGCAAGGAAGGTGGGCTTGTAGGAACACACCGAGTCTGAGGTGCCAGCAACAAATCCTGCCATGCACTCGTGGCAGCAACACCCAGCGTGGATAATTCAGAAACAGAGTGGAAATGTGAGGATTTTGCTTTTTCTGTTACTGATGTGCATGGCTTCATGGATGAATCGTGTTGTCCACATGTAGAGGTAACTCATGGCAAAGGAAGGCGCAGTAATATCTGGCCTCATGCTGTGCTGCCAGAATTTGTACAGATTTCATTCAAATCATAGAAATTTAGGCTCACAGAATGGTTTGGACTGGAAGGGACCCTAAAGATCCTTTACTTCCAACCCCTCTGCCCTGGGTAGGGGAGTTTGCAATGCAATTTAATTAGTTGGTAATGCAGGGCCATAAAACACGGATCAGTATTTCCACTGCTTTGGGCATTTTGACTGAATATGATGCAAAGAAAACTTATGGTCAAACACAGATATCAATCTGGCATAAATAAAACCAATTCAGTAAATAGCATCATATCCTGTTTCTTCATAATGCAGACGTCTTGTCTTATGCACCAGCACTCTCCAAAAACTTTGCCCACAGCATTTTTTTTTTTTGGACAAAGTAATACATTAACATAATTTACATGGCAGTATCGTTGTTTTTTTTTGGTTTTTTTTTTTGGTTTTTTTTTTTAACAAGAGGTTGGAAAATCAGTCATTTATATTACAGACAAATATTTTTTTGGCTAATATTTCTCTAAACTAATTTAGATGCATGCCTTTGACTCCTTGCAGATTTAAGGGCAGAAGGGGCAAAGGAGGGCTGACACACACAGGATGCAGGTGAAATTCACATCCCAGTGAGATCCATCTCAGTTCTGCTGGGAAACACCAGGAGGTTCTGGATTTTACCGCTGGTTTTTAAAATCTCAGCTCACTGACAGGTGTGCATGCACCTTTCAAAGCCAACAATGAGGCTCCCACTGATTTCACAAGGTAGATCATGGATGGGAATCTGCACAGCCTGGTAGAGTGAAAGGTGTCCCTGCCCATGGCAGGGGGTTGGAATGAGATGAGCTTTAAGACCTCTTCCAACCCAAGCCTTTCTGGGATGATTCTATGACTAAGGAGCCCACTTTGTACACACAAGGGTGCTGTGCCTTCAGTTCTATGAATGAAATGCCTGAAGAAATCAACCCATTAGTCAAATAATGGTAAAAAAGGGCAGAAATCCATTCTCAATTTCCACGCTTTTAATACACCTTAGGGCCAATGTGTTTCTTTGTTGTACTTGTGAGAAACTCCTCTTGAATTCAAGAGGAGCTGGCAAAGTGGAGCACAAGGGGTACCCTGGGGAGAGGCACTGACATCTCCAGGGGAAGCCAGAGCAGGCAGAATTTTGGAAAAAAATGAATTCCAGGCAAACCAGTGACATCAAATAGACATCAAATAAACAAACATTCAATACTGATGCCAACTCATTTATGGGCAAGAGAATATATTCAACCTCTGCACGCCAAGCTATGCAGGTTTAACTAATGACTCATGGCAACGAGAGCTTGCTAATTGCAGTACTGGCTCACTTGGAGCAGCTGGGATGTGAGGAGGTCAGCATGTGGCCTGGGCCCCCCATGCTCTGGCAGTGCAATGGCACCTCCAGGACACTCAGGAGGGGGACAGGGCAGCAGACCTGGCTGCCTGCACCCACAGGATGCTGAGAGGCAGCAGAGAGCCCTTTACCTGTATATGGGATCCATAAAGAAGGGGGTGGGCCTGGCGTGCTGCAAAGAGGACTCGGAAGCTTTCCTCTGCTCCAGGTCTCCTCCTTTCTTCTCTCCAAAGACGTGGTTTTTCCGAGGCTCGGCTTGCTTTGTGCTGCTGGCTCGGCTTCGGCTGCCCATGCTGAGATCCAGCGGCTGGTCCTGGCTGGATGCAGAGGGGGCTGCTGGCTTTGAGGGGATGGGAGTAAGTGGCTTCTCCTCCTTGCGTTTTATGGTGAGGTCAAAGGGAGACTCAGAGCTTCCCTTTGGGATCTTCTTAATTTCACTGGGTGATTGGGGCTCCACTTTCAAGGGTAACGGTCTCAAGTCTCTATCAGGAAATGGATACATTGACTGAGAGAATGCTGGAAAAAACGGGAGGGGAAACATGGAAGGGTAAGGTAAGGCTCCGACTTTTTTGTCTTGCAGCCCCACAAGTCCTGTTGAACCAAAGTACTTTTCAGCAATAGAAGCAATAGCCTTTATAGAATCATTCACCGCTCCTGACACCGCAGTCTGCTCCTCTAAGGATGGTGAGAAAATGGAATGATTGCTGTGGTCTTTCTTATTATTTATTGACGCCAGGCTCTGCAGAGAGCTTACTTTGTCTTTGAACATTTTACCATTTTCTTTAAATTTCTCTTTCTCACTTTCAATGTCACTTTCCAGATCAGAGCCCGAGGTGGTTTCCAGGTCACTGCCACTGGGGGTACTGACATCGTCAAGGTCAAGGTCACTACTCTCTGACTGGTCACTGAGTTTCTCATGCGGCCTCTCTTCAGAGGACCCTTCTGGTTGAAGCTCCACTGGCTTATTCTCCCCTACTGATGGTTGTTTATTTAGTGCCTTCAAAATATCCTGGGTGGCTGGCAGTATCTGAGGATTTGTCATGAGGGGACTTTGGCTTTTGTTTGTCTGATCTGCGCTCGGAAGTCCTTTAACAGGAGAACTAGTAGGTAGCAAAGGTGGCCTGTGGTACAAGCCTGAAGGAAACAGACCGGGGAAGCTAAAAGAAAATCCAGGAGCTGTTGGAAAGGTAAGACCAGCAGGATGCCTATTGGCTCCAAAATAGTCAGCAAGGCCCGGATTTGCATGATTCATATTAACCATGGACGTTTTATCCATAGCTGGGGTTCCAGGAAGAGAAATGCCTTGGCCAAAAAATCCTCCTGCTGCAAAATGGTTCTTGCCCTCACAAAATCTCCTGTGTTTATTTAAGGAAGACGTAGTGCTGAACATTTGTCCACAGTCTTTGCACTTGATTTGGGTTCTGCAATCAGCATGCATGCGCTTATGACGACAAAGGTTTGAAAACTGAGTATAGGATTTATGGCAGACCTCACCTGTATGTAAACAACAACAACAACACATCTCAGGCTTTGTGGTAATTGCCCCCACCCTCAAAGTTGTGCAAACAACACCATTTTTTACCCGCCAAATGTCAATGAGGAAGCCGTAGGGAGAGGTCTAGGTGCACAAATGTACAAAAGCAACCGTATTCTCCAAAGCAAGGCATCCGAGCAGACAAATGTCAGAAGACAGCACCAAAACCCACTCCAACCAGGCAGAAAAGGTCTGGAATCACTAAAAGACAAGCTCTCCTCGTTGGCTCTTTGCATTGCACAGTGTTGCACTTTCAGTACCATTATTCCATCTTGCATTGGCCCCTGGAGCCCCCCAGGAGCCACGACCCCGCATGAACCCATGGTGCTCCTGTGTGAGAGCACAGGTGTCTTCAAATGGAAAATTTATGTCATTATTCCCATGTGGAAATGAATCATTAAAATAAATATTTGTAGGACCAGACAGAGATGAAGCTGCCTCACAGAGCTTTCACTCTGCAAGAATAGGAAAGAGGTGAAGGAGGAGAAAACCAGGTATTTCCTATTTCCAAGTATAAACGTAACAAATATTTTTTTCCACTTATAATGAAAAATTAATCTCATAGAAGTACAGGCTTGAAACTGAAAAATTTTAGTACTCTCGTATGTCCAATGCATTTCTATTCATGCAATGCATGCAGTGCTTACAGGTGCCTGGGATGCTGTAACTCTAAATCCCACATCCTAACTTTCCTAGTCTTAATATTACTTATTTGCCTCTTGCACATGACGTGATAGACCTTCTTTCAACGACAATTTCCTTTAAGAATGAAACTCTTTAGTTGCATGTCTGATGCTCAGTAAAAGCCTGATGAGAAACATCTCTGGGATGGGAGTGGTTTCATTCTCACAAATGCAGCATTTGGGAGAAAGCCTGGGAATACACAGGGGAGCAGATCTACCTTGAGGTCAGGGCCTGATCTAGCCTGTGACACTCAGCTTCCAGCAACTTTCCACAGTGGCAGGAGGCTGGAAATGGTCCCAGTGGTGCACAGTGAGACACTGCAGAGTCAATCACATCTCTGAGGCAAACAGGATTTTACAGGCTCCAGAGTTTCTGGCTGCTACAAACCTTAGGGAGCAAATCGGGGCAGCAAGAGTCTGTAAGTAAAAATGGGGTTTGGAAGAGAGAAATGCTTAATTCTCCAGTGCCTTTTTATGTCCCTTCTTGGCATCCTTTGGATGAGCAGGAACATTTGGAAAGTCCCAAGGCTGTGCTGTGTCCTGTGCTCTTCATTATGCCAAAATCAGTCTGCATCTCTGAACTACCTTGCTTCTAAGAGTATCAGCCCCAGACTTGTTTAAAAACAAAACAGTACCACTATCAGCAAGCACTGTTATCCCCCTGCAATAAATCCTTTTTTTTTCTTTTTTCTTTTTTTTTTTCCCAGCCAGGAAAAAGCATTTGGCCGCTTTATTTTTATTTAATTCGTGTTATATCATAAGCTCTCATCTTTCACACATCAAAGCCGCACAACAATGCGCATTGTGTATTCTGAGGCCTTTTTAACAATCATTTTCATGATTTGAGACAGTCTGACATAATTTACAATGGCTCTATTTTAAGCCTGCAGAGGAAACTGAATTGAATGTATCCCATCCTGCACTCTTGGTTCCCATGAACTGCAATCACGTCCTCTAACTTCCACTCGCACCGGGGCCCGCGCTAACCTTCCTGCTCCTCCAAATCCCTGCCCCTGAGAAACTCCACCACTTGCTGTCATCTCCTAACTGTTTACCTCTTCAGCAGCCTGCTCCATATCTCACCAACAATGCTCCTATTGTTCCCGGGCCTGATCCTGCCCCATCCACCCGTTTTTGGTTGTTTTTTTTTTTTTTTTTCCCCTGCTCACATCCCACACTGACATCCCCGGGACAATTTGTGGGGTAGAGGGTGCAGGATCGGGCCCAAACACAGGAAATTTGCAGTGTGGTAGTTCAGGAAGGAGGTTTTGTTTCTGTGTATCAGTATACTGTTCCTGCTGGAAATCTTCATTCACAAGGACAGGCAAGAAAAAGAGAGAGAAAATCAAAAATAAAACCTAAAAGACAGAGGGAAAAATATGGAAGAGAAAGAAATGAGGGAGACAAGAAGGATGAGAAGAGATTATTCTAGTTTCCTGAAAATGCTTGATTTTCTCATTAAGCAGTTTTTGTCCTTTTAAAAAATTACTTGCCTATTTAACATAGATATCTTTTTTATTTAATACAGAATTATTTATCATTCATTTTTGCAGTTATGAAGCTCTGACTTTTCTGCAATTTTCTCTTACTTTTAACCTAATTGCAGGCATTAGATTGCTGTTCCACACTCCAGGGTACAGAATCAGGCCCCTTACCTTCACTATTGAGGCTTTACACAGTGATTTCCTCCAGCTTCCATTACATTGATCACAGAAACCAAAATTAAACTGACCCAAATGGTGACTCAAGTGTCACATCCACAGGTTCACACAAGCTCCATCTTGGATATTATGAATCTACTCCTCTCCCATGTGTAAAGCAGAAAAGACCATATGAATTTTTCCAGAAAAAGAAGTATCTCAAATGCATATTTCCAAGGATAGGCTATTGTAGAATTTAAAAGAAATCATGTTTTATGAACTTTTGATCTTCTACCAGGTTGTGCTGAGGTCCTGCTTCTTATTCACATGGCTTTACTAAAGATAAGGCTTTGATCACGTTGGCTGGAGTGGAAAAGGACTGAAAAGAGGGGTATTGGCACAGATTAGGTCTTTCTAAAATCCAGGAAGTTCTCCCTTAAAGAACAGTGGTAAATTATTAAACTATTTCTCTCCGTTAATATATTCCAAAGCCAACAGAATCAAGAAATATTCTACTCTGGAGAAAAGCAAAAATATGCACTTAAAATTTTAAGATATCCTTACAGGCTATTAAGGGAGATGCAAATTAGTAATTTGACTAAATGCATTTCATCTCAGTTTTTAAACTGAATTCAATCAATAATGACAGTACCATTAAAATACGTAAATATTTATCATTAGAAACTCAGCAAACAATTAACAGCTGTACCAACAATTTACCTTTTCAAGCACTGAAGTTAATTTAAGACTATTTAATGAGGTGCTGCTTGCTCAAGGTGCCTCTTGCATTCAACAGGAATTCTATTTAATCCATGGACTCTAAGGGCTGGCAAAGAAATTTTGTGCCCAGGTGGCAGCCCTTGCTCCCTCCCTGGAGTATTTATCCTCTTGAGGACTGTCACCTGAAGCCTGAGTGTATCACAGCATCAGTGACAGGCACACCAAGTGCCATGGGGATTCTGGAGGAGTCTCTGTGTCTAAACTGTGACACCTCCATGGATATTCCCAACAGCCAGGACTCCTCAGATAAATTTGTGTTGTAAGATCTACCTCCTTTTCATCACATGACACAAACTTTAGCAGATGGGAGGGGGTGGTTATCAACTTTAACTGTTTCCAGGTATGGAAGCAACATAAGCTGGGTCTGATTTCTGCTGTTACACCTTATTACACCCTTTAAATCTCACAGCCATACTTTTAAGCAACTAACTTGCAAGAGAAGCTTCCCTCCTTGCAGCTTTTATTGCTCTACAGACCCCAGGTTTAACACAAACCCCAAATCTGGCTCAAAAATTGCAAAAAAATTAATCTTGTGCCTACGCACACTCCGCACGGCGATTGTCTCTGGACCCCGAATTAGCCAGCAGTTAAGTTTGCATATTTTCTGCTTATTAAAAAAAATTACTGTAAGTACTATTTAGAATATGTTCAGTCTATTATGGCATGTGGTTTCTATTTGCAGAGGCTGGAGATTCTGTGAAGGCAGTGAGTAATTACCCCGGTGTTGGTGAGTTTTCACTCAAGCTTGGGCGGCACACTGTAATAAGAGACAGTTGCCATAAACAGACTGGTACAAGTAAATCATGGTGTGTGGCCTTCTGGTGGAAAGCAGATATCTGCTCTAGGTGACCCTACCTCCCTCTCCAAGCCCACCAAACATGTGGTCTCCAAACCTTTTTGTTCTGCAATTACACGGCTGTTATCCGTAGGTTGCTCCATGGGGTTTCATCCCTCACACTGCATGTGAAGGATACCAGTTGTTGTTTTGATTTATCAGGAAACACAGCAACAAAAAGCATTTGAGAGATTATTTCATTCATGAGAGGTTCCACTTAGAGACTTCTATGTAGCATGTTGCAATAGGCCTACCTGAGGAGTCCCTACCTTACCAGAAGTTAAGTTAGTTATCTAATTAAGTTTCATTTAATCTGCAATCAACTTTAAAAATTATTAGTGGTATTTAATACTGGATCTATTTACACATTTTCTCATTGAAGGAGTCCGAAACAAAACTATTACTCACCCAATGGTAGGTTACAGATTTTGCACAAATGAGGTGTTAAAGCCAATACTATTTCTCTTGAGGAAATATATTAGCTTGTGACTAATTCTTTTCACAGCTGTGATGCAGATATTTTGGTAGATTATTGTTGAGGGCAGCAAAAGATTAAGAGGTTTAGCAGACAAGTAGGGGAGATGGTCAAGGTACCTTTCAAGTCACAGCAGGTGCCTGAAAAGGCTGTGATGGAGAGTAGCACTACCAAGAACAATATTTTAAAATATTTTCTGCCTCTGCTTTCCTGTGTGAAAGGGAGGGAAAGCAAGCAGGGTCTGGCTCAGCAGCAAATGCATCCTGTGAGGTGCTGGGGATCCCATTTGAGCCCAGCACAGAGCCAGGCACACATCCAAGGCAAGTTTTATTGCTGGAGAAGCTGTTAGTGAAGATCCAACAGCTCAACTCAATCCTTAAACTTGGGACATGCAGAGGAGCCTTGAGGAAGATGGCAAGATGAATCTCACTGCCTCTGAGATTTGTTTTCCAGCTCCAGCAAAACTCATGGCATCTGCTGTGGAGATTCTGCAGCCCAAACACTGCTCCTAAAGCAGGAGGAGAGCAGCCAGCTCAGCAGGGTGCAGAGCAATGAGGCTGCAGCCACCAAGCCTGGCATGGCTCCTTCTGGCTAAATCCCACTCCTCACTTTGCATCTGGGCGCGGAAAAACATCCCCGGCACAACAGGTACACTTACACAGCACACAGTGTCTGTCTGAAAAGGAAAATCACATGAGAATAACTCCTTGCACTGGACCACAAATTACCCAGAACTGATTCAGTAACTCCAAAGCCCTTGTTGTGACAGGGGTGGGAAGTTCAAAGGGAGCAGAACACAACCTCCTGCTTCCAGACTGTGCTGCTTTACGGCACGAGAAACAACACTTAACCAAAGACGTTGAGTTGGAGACTTACATATGAAAGGTTTGACACTGCTGTGGATGTGTTTATGCTGTTTGAGGCCTGAAGAAGTGGCAAAGGTTTTGCCACACTCTGGACAAGCGTGAGCACGAGCCCCCACATGCTGGGAACGAATGTGCCTCTGGAGGTTGCTGGGGTCCGTGAAAACCTGCTAGGAAATGAGTACTGATTAACCAAGAAACTTGACTGCGGAAGAAGCCAGTTATTACAAGAGTCTTTTAAAATTCAAACCTTGGAGCTATTTTTGGGAGTGTTCTAAGATTAAAACCCTTGCTAATGGCCAGCAATGGGAGCTGTGCCTGCAGCAAGGGGCCTCAGTTTCCCAGGATCACCCAAGTACTGCGTGGGTCTGTTAACCCCTTCGCAGCAGATGCATTTGACTTGACTTTGGAAATTGCACATTTGAGGTCAGAGAGTTCATGGGGAATGAGGGAAAATGTGGCTGCTTGAAACCTCTAAGCATTACTGCAATAGAAATACTTTATACTGATGCCTGAGTGCGTGACAACAAGCAATCCTGTACACAACCCAGAGCTAGAAACCAGGGCTTGGTTACATCTTATAATACATCCATATGAAATTCCCATTATTGCAGGAAAATCTACCTAAAACTAAGTAAGTCCTCATGCAAAAGGGCCAAGCTTTGGGAATCTGATAAAAAGCAATGCAGAGTACCACATCCTATACAAATAATCCCCACAGCAAGCCCAGTGCTGGGAAGTAATGGAGATGTTTTAGAGATGAGAGTTGTACTCAGTGCAGCTGGGATGCATTGCTATTGCTTATTTTTGATTTATATTGCAGTAGTGTCCTCAAGTTTCTGGTCCCAGCAGCTGGCACACAGCCCAGGGAATCCTCTGCCCTGTGTTTTCCTGAGGGTTCTTGCCCCTCATTGACCCTCTTACACCCCACCAATCCTCTCAAGGAGCCAAGCCCTGAGCTCAAGGATGCTCAGCACCCTGCATAAGTGCCCATTTCAAACTCCACAGCCATTTCCAAACCAAAAGGGAAAGAAAAATAACATATTCTCAAAGTAGGAGTGAAAACCCTTGAGAAACCCTCTAGAGAATGGCAGAAGCCCTATGTCCACCTGCATCCCAGCCTGGGGCACCCCCACCTCCATGCTCCCCTGCATCCAGCAGCACAAGAAGTGCCAGGCAGCCTACAAATTCACTGTACCTTGGCACAGTTCTCACACTCGTAGTGCTTCCCGCTGTCGTGGGACATTTGGTGACGTATCAAGTTGGACTTCCAGTTAAAAGCTTTGGGGCACTGGTCACACTTGTACTCCCTCTCCTCACTGTGAGACAGCATGTGCTTCTCCAGGCTGTGGAAACAGGAACAGGCTCAGTGAGATGTGGCTTTACAGGAAGAGGAGAGAGCAGAGCACACAGTTACAGCTAAAAGAAAAAAAAAATAAATTAAAAAGCCCCAAAGGCCCAATCCTGACAGAAATAAGTCCTGTGAGTTCCAAGCTCACCCCAGCCAGGAGGCAGAACCTCCTTCTCCCCACCAGAATAACACATCCTCTCATGTTTTGCCAGGGCACTTGCAAATGCTCCAGGAGATGCTGCTGCCATCGCTCCCCAAGGAGATTATTTCATACACCTCTCAGTATTTCACTCTGGTAATTCTTCCCTGCAGTCTGAATTATTTCTGCCTTATGACTTTCCCTCTAAACACACCTTGGATGCCACCACCTGCTATAAATCCACTCCTTTGATGGGAGTCAATTTTTCTTACAGCAGGAATAGATGAGGAATAATTCCTCTGGAGCAGGACAGGATGAGTTTAAGAAGCCTCTAGATAAAGTACACCACAACTGAAGTTATTCTTGATGATTATTATTATCTGTGTGCAATTGTGTGGTTGTTTAGTAATTCATTTCTTAGTGATTTATTCAGTCTATTACTAGGATATTCAATGACCACCTAAATTCTGTTGCACATCTTTAAATTAATTTCTGTCTCTGAATTTTTATCATTCATTTGTAGCAAATACGTATTTTTAAACACCTGTATTGCTTGGCCACATACAGAGTCATAACTCACACTGCTGCTCCAGGGAAGATCACTACAGAATGCAGGAGTGGATACAGAGAAAACCCACTGGAAAGTGGGAATTTTAGCCTGGGATGCCCAAACTGTTTTCACATCAAGTTCCCACTGATCTCTGCTGAATCAGTGACAAAACCTGCTGGGGTTACAGCCTTGTTTGGGCTGTGCAGCCCAAAGAGCAACCTCCACTCTAGCCACAGGCAATGGAAATGCTTTCACTCTGCAGATGCTCTTACTTCTACCCCTCTTCTTCTTCTTCTAGGGGAGGGAAAAAAATAATTCTGGCTTCTCCTCCTAATACTTTTCTAACAATTGACTTCCAATCATATAAACAAACTTGCCATAAGACCTAGAGAGATTCTTGTCCCTGGCTGTGGCACCAGCTCCTGGATTCAGCCATGGCACCGTGACCTCCGTGGCCACCAGCACTGGGCACTCCTGGACCCAACACCCTCCTCTTCCTGCCCAGCTATTTCTCCATGTAATTACTCAAGCACAGCTCATTTGGGCCTTTCGTTTTATATAACCTGGATATAGCAGACTTTGGCACTCTTTTTGCAGGGAACTGTCTGTGTGGTGTATGAGCCTTTCAATAATTCAGAAGTTGGGAGAACGGCTGCATTCTCTCTCATTTTTCACTCTTTCTCACAGTACTGCCCCTCTATTTATGATGACTCGTTCTTTGTTTTCTGCCCTTTCTCTTCAATATTTCATATTTTAAGCTAAATTTACATTTCCTCAATGATTCCCATATGTTAGATATCGTCCTCTCATTCGCAGGGAGAAAAGAACTTTAACACTGAATAACTCCCAACGTGCAAAAACCTCACAGACCAGAGTCCTGCCTCACCCAGGCTGCTGGAAATTCTTCTGACTTGATCTGCCTCCATCAGCCTCTTGGAATCAATCCCTCAGACTGAAAATCAGACACATGGAGCCACGCACTGCCCAACATGAGCAAGACCTGGTGGCTGCACAAATTCCTGCTCAACGGGGTGACAGACGCTGGGGAGTGATGTTGGGCACATCAAGTTTCAATTTCAGTGTCATTAGTTTTGTCCAAGTGCAAGGAACACCCATTGATCTGAGACACCTCACTGCTCCATGGAGAGGAGTGAAGGAACACCTCTCTTTTGGGAGAGAGGGCTCCATCTTTCAGAACCAGCACCTGGAGCATCCAGGACCAATTATCCAAAGGGCCCAACTCTGGGCATGCAGAAAACCATGCTAACCTCCAACAGACACCCTGGATCATGGACTAGTGAGGATTTCTGTGAAGCACACAAAATATTCTAAATTGAAAAGCCAGCTTTTAAGGGGCAAATGATTCACACACTGCTGTGCTGAGAAAGGGCAGTTCACAGTCACTCTGGTTGTGCCCACACAACGTGGAAAGAAAAAGAAGACAGGATGGGAGTGTGGGAATGGTGCTAAGACTCTGAAAACAAGAGATTCTGGATATCAACCAGCTTTCCATGAATGGCACCACCTCATCTCAGCAGAGCATCTGGCCCAGGACTTTGCTATTGAGGTATCTCAACATTACTATCAAACATTGGTTGAGGTTATCCTTCCCCAGGTCAAGAAATCACCAAGATGTGAATATGTAAGATGCACTGCAAAAATTCCTGTGTACTCTCAGTATCTTCCAGCAACTTGCAAAATTTACTGTTAATCTGCACTGCAATGTTGCATTTTAAGTAATCACAGAAACTATAGTGACAGGAAAGTTGCATTGTTTACATCCTACGTGTATTTTGGGTACATATGCACACAGGTCTACCTGTTTTAACAGAGACATAGATTTAAGAAAATAACAAACCCTGGTGCTTCATGACCATACAGCTAAAAATAAGTATCAACATACAGACATATTTATTAACATCTATAACCCATCTCTAACTAAAATGGCTTGTTTGCAAAGACAAAATTGGTTAACATCAGTAAATAACACTCAGAGATGTTCCCAATTATTTCTGCCTAAGAGAAAGGAACCCAGACCTCAGCTGATGTGAAGAAGAACCACTCCTGTGATTTCACTGCAATCAACCCAAATTCAGATCTGATTAGCAAAAAATCCAGCTCTTAATCTAAAGTCCTCACTAAGGACTTCAAGCACAAGGACCAAATTTCTGATTCATTTAGACTCTGTTGCTTTTTATACCATAAACCACCAGCTGGCATAGAAATCCTGCTCATCTTCATCCTTGGTTTCTGTAGAAGGTGAATTTATCAGGTTCTGATGCCCTGCACGATCCAGCTGAAGCCACCACAGAATCCATCCCGTTCAATCACGTTCTAAGCACCTCCTCCTACCTTTGTAAATCTGGGAAGACTTGGTCACACTCTTTGCACTCCTGGATTTCATGCACGTCCTGAAGGTCATTCTCGTTCTCGAGCTTCTTCTGGAAGTCCTCCTCCACCATGGAGAAGGCAGAGTGAGGTGTGCTGCAGGGGAACTTCTGGTGGTCCACCAGCTCAGCCTTGGACTCAAAGAGCTGGTCACAGTCCTCACAGCGGTACTGGCGCTCCTCTGCAACACACAGGGGTTGGGCACAGGGACACCACTTCAGTTTTCACTCATTTTTAACCACCACCCCACCAGAAGATGGATTGATGGTGTGGTTAATGAATTGCTCTTCAATAAACAAAGAGAAGAACCTCAAAAGTAAGAAGGACTCCTAAGAGCACTTTATAAAAATGCTTTGATTCCATGTTAATTGCCTGGGTGACATCCAGCAGGAATCCCCAACACTGGCTTAGGATAAAAGTTTAAATACTAATGACAAGTGTTTAAATACCATCCTAAATGGAATTATACAGAGTCTAACATGGATATCCAGCAGAGGCTGCCAGTCTCAGCATTTCTCATTGAAAGGGACTGACTCAGACACAAACACCAGCATCTGAAATAGCCAAAAGGGCATTTGGAGTTTTTAAAAGCCTCTTCATTTTCATTACAGTCCTTCTGCAGTGCCCAGCCCTGCTCAAAGTAAGCCAGAGATGCATGAAGTTAAATTCTTTGCTATAAATTCAAAAAAAATTGTCATAATTTCTTTCTGAAAAGTGTAGATTATCAGTGAAGTTTTACTTTGGAGTGAGTACTACATTCCCTCAACTAATAATTCCTGCAAAAGAATAGATTAGCTGAAGAAAATCCCCAAAAACAAACTTGGAGAAGAGCATCCCACAATGGTTTTTTTTCTGCTGCATTTTCTACTGTTGGTCCCTACAAGGAGCCAGACACCCTGGTTTGGTTCCAGATATAAATGCCCTGAGGCTCTGAGTCAGAAAGACACTGGCTGGAATCCCCAATGAATGTTCTTGGTTGCAACTTGACAGTTGAGCTGATCCAGAGAAAGTGTCATGGGGCTCTGCTCTTGGCTGTCCATGAGCAACACTTTGGCTCAGTCTGCTTCTAAATTAGCCCTGTGGGACATGATCCTGCATGTGACTGCAGAGATTTCCTCTGTCATTTATACAATAGCTACTTGACCATGGGGACTAGGCAGGGAGGACAGTGTGCTGGACAGGGGGACACCTTCAGCAACAACTAAACAAAGTTACCACTGCAGGAAAAACCCAAACACAAAATCAAATGGGAATGAATGTATAATCCCTACTTTTTTTTTTTTTTTTCCAAGAGAACAAGAAATACTACTTTAAATGTACAAGCAGTTACAAGAAAGTGGAGACCTCGGTAATTCTTGCCCTGTGCCTTGTCCCCAAATCCCTAAAAATTTGTAAAATGTGCATCTGGGCATAAGCTGCAATGTGCTGGGTATTAAGCAGATATCCCACACCCAGTCCTCACTGTGGCTGATAACCCACTGCCCAACAGGCAGCACAGCTAAAGGAAATTTTGGAGACTGGGGACAAATCTGAGCAACAACTCAGGAGCTTCAGATGAAGAATCTGTGTGTGGGATAAGTAAAGGACAAGTATGAGGAGTAAGAATGGCTGAGCAAGTGACAGCAGCACTGGCAACCTCAGATTTCCTCTTTTCAAGGTCACAGCTGCTTGGCTACATGACAAAAACCCCTATAACCAGGGCCCATATGTGTCCTGCAGGAGCAGCACAGTCTTGAGAGAAGGACATGGACTGTTGTTTTTCTTTTGCAGCCCCACAAAACCATCAAGTTTCAATCAGGAACAGAAGAGCAGAAGATGGACAAATGCAACCACAGTCCAGCTCTCCTCCCTGGCTGCAATGAAGCCATCCCAGATTTCAACACAAGAAAAAAAAAAAATCTGCCTAAATTCTGGGTTAATTTCAGTGAGTTAATTCCACTGGTTAATTAATGAAACAGAAAGAAGAGGCTAACCGTGGATGTCCGGAGCCATTGTCTCATGTGAATAATCTTCACTCTTCATGAACAGTAAGAGCTCCTCTCCTGGTTCAATATCTGCTATCACTCTGTAGAATATCTGAAAAACAAAACAAAAAAAAACCAAAACAGAAAGAAAAAGCAAGGTAAGCACCACAATAGGCAAAGAAGCATCAAGCACTGCTGGTGAGTGTGGCAGACCTTGTGGCCAGAGCCTGCCTGCTCATGATGCTGCTGCTGGAGAGGAGCAGATTGACCATGGCAGGTCTGCTCCTTCCAGCCCCAAAGCCATTCTGTTTTGGGCTCTGTGAGGATAAAAAGAACAACTGCTTTCAACAGCCTCTGCTGCAAAATGAGCTGCGTGATGACTGCAGATATCACCAGCAACTTGTCTGCTGAGTTATACTAAACCCAAGTACAGAGCAGCCATAAAACACGTCCCTGAGTGATCCTGGTAAGGGAAGGAACTCCTGTTGCACTGGGAAAAGGTCCCAAAGTAACTTTAATGCTTGGACTCGATCATCTTAGACGTCTTTTCCAACCCTAATGTTTCTATAATTCTAAAGCAGACATGAGGAGATGCTGCTGGTTAAGCCATAGGCATCCAGCCCCCCTGTTCCAACCATCTACACCATCCAAAAAGCTCTGAGGAGAGAAGCTTGTAAGAACCAGTGCACCTGGTTATTCCTTAGCTTCAAATGGAAACCAAGGGAAAAATCAGTTCTGGATGAAGAAACACCGTGAGCAGCCAAAGCTGCTGGTGGTGGCCCTGGCTGGTGACACCTTGTCCCCTCACACAGGTGATGCTGCCTGTGGGAAGGAGCCCACTGGGGAGGCAGGAGGCTGTGGGGGAGGGCAAAGGGGACACCCTCCCTTGGGTCCATACACCAGAGGAAGCACACGCCAGCACCACGAGACTCTGCCGAAAGGAAATTCCCAAAATCCATCTGGCTGCTCTCTGTCTCAGCAGGAAACATGAAGAGCACTAAAAAGCTCCACGAAGCAGCTCAAATAAATATTAGCAACTTCCTCGGGCCTTGTTAAACAAAACCACATGACAGCTATGTTTCCTACTCTAAAAAAATGATGCTTTTGCTTTTTTTCTCAGACTAATGCATTTTTAACGGGTTTGCTCCCAAACCCTTAACTCTCAACACTCGCTGCAGTGCGTGGGGAGAGAGACAGCAAATCACCTCCCGTGCTCAAAGTCACACAGATGGGTGTGTCACAGGTAGGGTCACAGGTAGGGACAGGTGTCTGGATGTCCGTGGGTGCCTTCCCTGGGCGGTCAGACACGGACTGTCACCCAGGGTGGGTGCTTTCCTTGCCCAGGCACACACACAGACTGTCACCCACCGGCAGCCAGCACATACCGGTGTCCTCCAGGAGGTGGCCGTACAGCCTAATCCTTTCTGTCTGCACAAGCTGTGCCCACGGACATGGGCTAAATACTTAAAAATATCGAGTTAACCATGCATTTCCTTAGATTTGGAGCGTTTTTTTTTTTTCCTTTCAGTGTATCCCAAAAGCCACTCCAGAGAACAGTGCAGGGAGTGGCAGTGGAGGCTGCCAGCACAGGTCATCCCACACCCCGATGCTCACCCTTCACCAGGTGACAAAAAGTGCTGGCAAAATACATCAGGTACAAGGTACCAGTGCCACAAGCCCCTGCTTGTGTTTTTATGGGGGAAATTATGGACAATTTTCCCCATAAAAACCAGAAGGAATTTATGGGCAGTGTGCTCCACCCTCCCTCCTCATCCTCACCACCCTGATTGAAACAGCAGCCTGGGCTGCTTGGGCTTCCCATTTGTATCTCTTGTTGAGGGGATTTCAAACTCCATCGAGTGTTTTGGAGGCCAAGAGAGCCACAACAGTGTCCTGTGTAAATCTCTTCATGCAGCCAGGCAAATATCTGGTACCACAACCCCCTGTGGATCCAATGCTGTTGTCAGTGCCAAAGGATACAGAGCTTCCTGGTGGGCTTCAGAGTGTTGGGGCTGCACTGAGTTCATCCCATCAAAGGCCAAACCACATTTAAATTAAGCCAGCTTTTACCTCTTGTAAATAAACCTGATGACAGTGCCACATCCAGTAAATATTTGCTGCAAGCGATGCTTTGTTTTCCATTTGTTGTGATGAAATACTTGTATTGAAAAGTGGATTTTTAATTCCAGAAGTGTAACAGCCTCTGCTTATCTGAAAGGGAAGCTGCAGTTGGATCTGTGGAAGATAGGCCCAGTTGCTGGCTGGTTTGGGGTGAAAATAATGTGTGAAATAATGACATGTCCACACTGACTGAAGAGACTTCTGCAGATCTCCATCTTGGGGTGGAAGCAGGAGCAGGACCACCACACAGCCAGGAAGGATTTCCACCATCCCAGAGGGACTGTGCCAAAGCTTCTGCTCTGCCCAGCACGTGCTTCTGCTCCCAGATTTTGTTTCCCAGTCAGGTAAACGCTGCTGTTCTTCCCGGGCTGGTGTTGCATCCACACCAAGGAGCAAACAAAAACCACAGCAGAGCCTTCTCCAGTATCTTCCCTGTCCCATCAAAGGTGTTTGCACAGACCTTTTCACCTCTCATCACAGAGTGAGGACACATGTGGGGCATAAAGAGGGTCTTGTTCACAAGCACTGTGCTGGGGATCACTTCTCTTGGGGAAGCCCAGGAGGATGCAGCATCTTTCCTGCAGCTGTGGGACACATCCCTGAGCAGGGAGCACACTCTGCAGCCAGTTGTTGCATTGGTATTTAAAAATCCAGAGATGATCCAACTTCCTATCAGAAACTGCCTGGCCAGCCTCTCTTTCCCTCAGCAGGGAAACAAGATGAGTGTTTCAAAAAACTCAATTTTTTTACGTTGAATAATGTTTCTTTACTTTTCATCTCAAACCTAACATTCTCCAAAACAAAGGCTGAGTGACAGATTTCCAGCTCTGCCACTTTCACATCATTAGAGTACTAACTTTAATAATTACTAATTTTTAAAAAAATTTCTGTATGTACAGAAAAAAATTCACCTGCACCATTTCTACTTCAATCTGCATTGCAGTGAGATTTTAAAACAAAACGTATTGAAGTTTAAACCAAAACGATCATGCAGGTAAATTTATTCTGATTTTAAGAGCTGTTCCTCTTACTTTACATGAAGCTTTTTTTTTTCCCCTCACTCTTCCCACTTAAAACCTCCTGGAATTACCCTGTCTGGGAAAAAGTGAGGAGCCAACTGTTGAAATTAATCATGTTGCCCTAATTTTGAGGCAGCAGCAGCAGATGACTGAGGGCAGGCGGGGAGGGGGTGTCCTGCAACCCCCAGATGGGGAACCTCACAAATTCCCTGACAGCTCCACAGGCCCCCCCTTGGGCTGCCTGTGTTTTGCAAGAACAGCACCTCTCACAGGCAGCATTTTTTGTATTAGGAAATGCTATCAGAAAATAAGTGGATTTTTCAATTGCAAAGCTGGAAGATTTCTGGCACACAGTCCTGACTCTACTGTCATTAATGAAAGGTTTCAATTTTCTGGCTATCATTTCTCCAGCTGACTGAGCCTGCTCCATTAACCAACTTTTTTGGGTTAACCTGCACTGGTCTGCTTGAGAACATGTATAGGAAGAGCTTCTGCACAGGAGAGGAACAACCGGGGGGCAGGAAAAACAACAACAAAAAAAAAAGCAAAGTCCAGATGCGCATTTCACATGCCCTGGGATCAACGGTGTGTGACTACACTTTGTGTAGGAAGAGCAAAATCGGATTCAGGTCTGGAAACACTTTCAAAGTTCAGGGGGTCCAAGGTGGGGAGAGGCTGGGGGAGGCCTGGCTCATCAGTGCTCTGTGCCTGCCCACACCGCAGGTCAGAGATCTGTGCTACCGAGCAGAAATAAAAGCTCCCAAACTGCAAAGCCATAAAGGGAAAGGGGAAAGGGGGGCGGGAAAAAAAAAGGAACACACACAATTCACTTTTAAATGGATGAATAAGGCCTCATTGTTATGAATCCCAGTTTACTTTTCCTGGTCAGGCACTTGAAATTTTATTTATGCTTAATAGACTGCATTTGGCATGTGTAAAGATGACAGAAGCGTGAATTATGAACGACCTTCGACCTATTCAGGAAGTTGTAATAATTGAAATAATAGCGAAACGCGCTCCCCGCGAGCTCGGCTGGGGCCACGCTCGGCCGCTGAGCCCGTCTGCTTTGAAGCACCCCAGCCATCCCCCCTGCCCCTGCCAGCCCCACACTGCCCTGCCTGGACCCCCCTCTGCTCCCATCAGCATCCCCCCAGAACCAGGAGGGGTTAATTGAAGTTAAGGTTTTTTGGGGGGAAAAGCAACGACTCAGTCACCGAGCGCCAGCGAAGGCAGGAACTGCCATGCACGCATTTGTCGTGCCCCAAAGAGGAGCTGTGTTCTGGTGCATGCAACTAAACCCTTTACTCCTGCCTACAGCTTTGGGAAATACTGTACGTGCCCCAGAGCTGCCTGGGAAATTCAGATTTTAGGGCAGGCTAGAGGTGCTGCTCCAAGTCAATGCAGTTTGTCCTTTAACCCCCAGGCCACGTGCTGAGCTCACAGCTCCCACCACGAGGGAGGCACCCAGGGATCCTGTCTTGCCCCACACTGGTGCAAGCAGGAGGACCCACGCTGCTTGGGATGGTGGGATGGGTCAGAAGGCCCCAAAAGTGGATTACTCCCTCCACCAGCACCCACATCCAGCACTCACTGGACCACATTCCAGGAGAACACCCACCCCAAGCAAGGCAGCCTCATCTCCCAGTTCCTTTGGGGAATTGCCCCAAGAGGCAGTGTGCATGCTGCCAACAGGCATCCTCCTCCACACTGCTTCAGAGCAAGGGTGGAACTTTCTTGAAAAGCAAAACAAATCAAATGCCCAAAACTACTGATGAGTGTTACCTCCGAGGAGCTCCATCAAAATCAGGAATTATGCCTGCCACGTAAATGAGAAGGACAAACAGACACACAACTTCAAAACAAGCCATAATTAGGAGTTTGAAGGGAAAAAAAACAAGAAAGAAAAAGGCCCAAATAGTGCAGCCTCAATTTTAGCTCCCCTGATGAACAACTTGTGCAGCTGGAGAGCTGTGTGATGAAACCCGAGCCACGTTCTTTTTGCTATACTCAGGCAAATGATAAATTGAAACAAACTGGAGTTTTTTCAAGGGCCAAGGTAGAGGAGTCCTGCCTGAGAGCTGTACTGGGCCCAAAGAAAACTTCAGCAAAAAATCCAGAGGCAAAACTCAACAAGTCTCTGCACGCAAGGGGCTGCAGAGGCACAAGTGGGAGCCCAGTGGGGAGAAAGGACCTTCCCCTTCCCACTGCAGAGAGCGCAGGGGGAGCACCACAGTGCCTCAGCACCAGGGCTGTGAATCCTTTCCTTCTTCATTTCCAAAATGCCCCAAAATCTCTATGCAGGAAGGACTAGAGGAAGGATGCTTCAGGAATCCCCATTTTTCCACCCTGTGAGGGAAAAAGTGCCTCCTGCTCCCCAAAACAAGAAGGGAACTGCAGGATACTTCTCTGCAGGGCACCCTTTTTGGCATCCTGGGGGGCTGAAGGTCACCTCTCTCCCTCGTACCACTCAGGTCTTCTTCCACTGTCAGTGAATTTTAGCTTCTGTAAACACCTTGGTTCATCCAAGCTGCTCTGGTGCTGCAGAACCTCTTCCTTGACTAACCACTGACACCAGACCCCAACTTCTGCCACCCACCTGTTTCCCTGAGCTGATGTAACCAGTCAGTTGTCCTCTAACACCCATGAACCTCCATTAATGAACCACACCAATATCAAGCAAGGTACAGTCTTGTCCTGGTTCTGTGGTTGCCCATAATTCCCTACGCTTTAACGAGCAGATGAGTAGGATTTGGCAGCCCTCATCACAAAAAATCCCTTATCACTTTCATGAAACATGAATCATCAAGAAAAACCTCATCACTTTGCAGAAATGCCAACAACAAGTTGCTAGGTTTTGTCCTAAACAGTTTATTTTAGGTCACATCAGGACAGTCCAATGCTGAGAGCAGTAACACCACCAGTGCATCGAATTCCAGGTAACACAGGCAGTCATAAAGCCCAGGCAGGAATTTCACCCACAGCCTCAGCTCTAACTGCAGCAAGTGGAAAATCACCAGTGAGCAGCTCTTCGTTCCACCAGCCCCAAGCTAAAACATCCCTGCTCCACTGGAGACAGATTTTCAGTGGGAGCTGGATTAAGCTTTATTTGATAAATAACCAACAACTCATAGGAAGAATCACGGCAGAATAGGGCCCCATGTGAGCTCAGCGTGTGCTGCCCTCCTGACCCACAACAGCCAAAACCTTTAATTTCGCTCTCTGACAACAAAGCCTCAAAACTATTCCTTAAATACACAACTTTTGCAGGTGGCTGTGCGAGGAGCCCCTGCCTGCCACGGACGGGGGGCCGCGGCCATAAAACCTGAAACATGAAGCTGTGCCTGCAGATTAAAAAAGTTTGTAAAACGTGTAAGGTGGGATCAGATCTGGTGGAATCTACAGCAGTAGGTTCACTCCTGTAAGTTTATATCACTGACATCGGGCACGCTGTTAAGAGTGTGATACTACTGGTTTTGCTCCCTTTGCAGTGGCACGTACTTGAGTAAAAGGCAGGGAAACAAAACACACGCACAAAAACCCACCAAAAACCTATTTCAGCACGCACAGCAATCTAAAACCTCAGTAAAGTGATCTTGAGTCACTCTGAGTTTTCCATGGATAAACCAAGGGGACTCTTCAGGAGCTGCTTTGTTGGAGGGAAAGAGAAACGTGGAAGCTCAGGGCAGTTTCACAGCACTATGTGTCTGTATCACTGTCAGAACTCTGCAAGCAACAAGCAAGATAAAAACAATATTCAGGGGTTTTAACTTCAACAGCTACCAACAATCTTTCTAAAAATAAAGAAGTTTTAAAAAAAAAAATTTGTAGTTTGAAGGTGACCATGATCTCAGCCTGGAATGTGTGACAGCCCCTGCCATGCCGCTGCTTGATTTGCAACCACACTTTCATTAACATACATCTTTAAAAATAATGCTTTTGCTGGGCTGACAGCACTGCCAGAAAGCCTAATAGAGCCAGTCATTCTGAAGTCATTAAAAAGTTGAACTAATAGATATTTAACGATAACAGAGAGGAGCCGTCCAAGTTAGCAGAAACTGCTCTAGAATCCTAAACTGACTCTGAGCTGAAAAAACACATTCCAGGGCAAGAACAGTGACAAGATTCTCTGCAGCTCTGCACACACTGTAGTCTCTTTGGGGAAAAGAGAAAAACTGAGTGCCCTGTTTGTGGAATTTCATTATTGATATACACCTAAAATTACATATGTTCAGGCTAGATTGGGTATGACAGGAGATAATAGCAAGACAGCAAAAAGAAATCCTAGATCGACCTCATTTGAAATTAAAAAAAAAAAAAGTAAAAAAATGCAGCTTTTAAGCCCTACTCCAGCTGCAATCAAATGAAACATGAGTTGCATCCAGCGTGCATGTTTTGACTGCATCTCACCATTATCGAGCTGTTCATCTCAGCAAAGCTCATTTATACAGTCATAAGAAAGAGCCCAGGCCTTTTGTAAAGTTGATCCTAAGTGATGAAACCTAACCTCAGCCGTGAGTCAGGGGGTGGGGTGGTATGTCTCTGAAAAAACTCCAAGAGAGAAAAATGACAAAAAAATGTTTTTCTTTCCCTCTTTTTGTTAAATGCAGCAGGTAGAGCACGGCGGAGTGACCAGATTACACACCGCCCTGAGTTCATCTCAATCCTGCCTCGAGCAGTCTGGGAACCATACCTGTCTGTCAGTCAAGCTTGAATTTAGTAGTATAAACTTGTGGGCAGCATCAGGCTGGGAGCGCTGGCAGGATCTTTTACCTTCTCAGGTACAGCCCAATGTTTGCTTGTGAATTTTACAGATGAGTTGAATCAATTAGAGGTGAACAATTACTGCTGATCGAGTGTCTGTGGCTCGGGAGCGAGCGGCGTCCCTGCACTGGGGATGCTCCCCGTGCAACCAAGGCTGCTGAGGGGCTTTGTGCCCCTAGGGGAGGGAGGAAGAACCGGGGTGTCCCCCCAAACCTGCACCCAGCACTGGTTGTGGCTCCAGCTGAGCTGGGGTCTCCTGCACCAGCTGGGCTGCATTGTCTCTGCCCTCAAGCTCTAGATTCAACCACTGACACACATCCTCAGCTTCACCTTATTTTTTATTTTCCCTTTTTTATTCTTTTTCTTTTTCCCCCTCTTTTTTTTTTTTTTTCCAGGAGCTACCGAGGCTGAGTGACCCCAGGCAGCCCCACACAGTCTCTGTGTGCACACTCAGCCCTGACTTGCATTTGTCACTCCTTGTACACGCACACGTTTGGCCATGTAACGTCCATTTCCCAGTTTGCCTTCCCATTATATTTTATATTACCTCTGGTGAGCTTGTGCCAGAAGAAAGCAGAAGGAGGAGCTGTTAGAAAGACTTTCTTGCTTTAAGATTCGAGAGCACATTTTTAGCATTAACTTTTTAGGCTCTGGTCATAAAACGTTGGAGTACGCGGACGATTTTGTGGGTAAATGTGCAGCGTTTCCAGAGGGCCAAACGAGCAACAATCTCCTGCTGACAGCACCCAGATCACAACATGCTACTTGAAAGACAACCAAATCTTAATTTGCAAATCTCAGCAACAAAAACGCTATAAAAATATGGAATTATGAACAGCACGATACCGTGCAAAATAAATAACAAGTCTCCAGTGAATGAAGGGAACTATTGGCAGCAGTACAGCCACCATTACCAAATGTCAGAAATGTAAACACGAAAAAAAAGAGAAAGTTAAAAGCGCCGTAACTTTCCTTCCAAAAACGTCAAAGCGCGGGTGCGGGTGTGTGCGTTCAGAGGGAGATGCTGATGGTCCAGCCTCGCCTGCACCTCCAGCTGCAGATCCCCAACACCCACCCAAAGACAGTGAGTTGCTCTGACCAATGCACGTGATTTTACTTCTGGTCTTTCCTACCTGCACCAGGTCCTGCTCAACGTAAAATACTTGAATTTGCTGTTTCAATTAATCTGCATAGTTTCCTTTTCCTATCACTGTTCCATAAGTGCTCTGCATGGAGAGGATTTATCGTTTTTCAGCACAAAGCATATTTCAGCTTGGAAAACGTAACTTGCTTTTACTAATAACCTTTATGGTTTCTTTAGCTAAACCAGCTGCTGTATAAAAAAGAAATTATCTCTTGCTCCGCTGGCTCGTTCTACGCTACATGTGCTCAGGGCTGGGCTGTAAAAGTTGGAAATGAAAAAGATCTTCTCTCATAGTTTCTGAGAAAGTTATTTAACCCAGTTTTAATCAGCTATCTCGCATGAGTGAAATACGTAGCACTGGGCTGGAAATAGCAGGCTCCCTCACATTCATTTCCTATACGTAAGGAATTTGATTAGAAAGAATGATTTCTAATTGAAGCTTTGTGTCTGGTTGTGATTCTTCTATCAATACTGTCAAGGCAATTAAATCAGCTAAAGATAATCTTTAACATTCACCTTGTTAATTATGCAGTTAATGCATAATTGTTGATGCAGTTAATTAAGTGGTGAAAAATGAAACACTGATTAAATGAATCGAATCATACGTTGCAGGTAGTGAAGTTTATATTGGAAACAAGAATTCACAATCAGTTGTTGCTTTTCTGTTTTAGATATTTTACTTTAAAGAAGCAAAGCTTCCTCAGCCTAACTTCGCCCATTAAAATATTTCCTAATGGCCTGTGTTATCCACAGACAAAAGCAAACCCTGATTTAGCAAACACCTAATAACTCATCAGCATAATTGAAAACAAAATGCTTTACTGCTTTACTGCATTCTGCCTCTGACTATCCAAGCACACAAGGATAAATAATGTTTCAGCCCAACAAAGAGTGGATTTAAGTGCAATAAATGAAAAGAAAAAGAAAACAACCGAAGACCCTGATTCATCACATAAGTACTAGGAGTTCCAGCAAAGTGTATGGGAAGGCACAATAATATCCATGCACGTGTGCATTCAAACCCAAAGCCTTACACATGCAAGCACACTGGTAACATTATCACTTTTGTGTCCTCCACTGTTTGCATTAAATTAATGTTACAGCTTCTGACCAACTCAACGATTTAACGCAGCAATCCAAGTGGACTGCAACAGGAGCCAGAAAATACTCCTAATTTAAAATCAGCACATAATGGCTTTGTATCCCTTAGAAAGCAGTGCTGAATTTTATCAGATATAAGACCAAAAAAAAAAAATCATTTATGAATTAAACAACAATATGGAAAAAAGAAAATTCGTATTTTCTGCTGCCCATAATCAAAATTATTCCATTCTGTATTTTCATCTGTACCTTATCTTTTGTCATAACAGCCAACAGGCCAAAAGCTGATGTGAATTGCTGTTATTTTTTTTTTCCATTGACACCTGAAAGTTCCTTAAAAAAGTAAGTCCAGAAAGTGAACATCACGTACCTGATCACTTATTTGACATGCAACAAGGTTGTGCTGATTGTAGCATCCAGCAAACTTGATATATTTGAGCCAGTTTCCTACATCTGGTTGACTGGCATCTATGCAGAACTTCACATTGCAAAACTCATCCAAGATCTAAAAAGAAGAATATGAAACAGTAAATCTTTCTGTCACTGGCTGAGTATTCTAATCAAAAGATTAATCACAGGTTTCCAGATTAACAAGTGGATAATAATAATAATAATAATAATAATGATAATAATAATGTTGTGTTTATTCAGAAATATGCTTCCCTGCTGAGATTTTTAGGGATTGTCAAAAAACATACATAATAATAAAAAGACAATAAATGCTCTAAAAAATGTCTTGACAAATATTTACGTGTAATCGAAATATTGTCTAATTTTTGCAATGAAACACTAAGTTAATCTAAGAGGCACCTGATTTTCTATGTATTCATCAATGACTATTCCTGAAATGATTCTTTTAATTAAATAGGACTCTGACAGGAATATAACAAAAATTATTAAAATAGATGGCGTTGGCTTCATTTAAGGTTTCTGTTTTGTTTCAGGATTTACGTTGATTGCAGCACTCATTTAGAATTTTCATATTTGTAGCTCTGAAGCAAACTTTATCTAGTAGGCAGAGTTATTTATCTTGTTTTAGTATTATACTTCCCAAACAGTCCTGTGCAACACTTAAATCCCTCCCCTTAATCGAAGCAAATAACAGAACTCCTTATGTCAAACTAAAGAGAATAAATGAAAAACAATGTAAACACTCATGCAAACCATGGCAGTATTCAATACACACCAATAAATGGTTCCAATTATGCAGACAATAAACAAATATAATGAGACTGCTGGTGGACAAGCTAAAGACGATGTTCTATTCTAATATTATGACAAATTACTAATCATTACAGCGGACTGAATATCATTATTCGCAAGCTTCACCATCGGCCTATCCCAGACTTCCCGCAGCCTCCCAGGGAGCTGACTGCTAAACTGTAACTTCTTCGCCTTGGCATCCGCAGCACCCACCCCATTTTAACAGCAAAATAAAGGAAACAACCTGAAACGCCCCAAACGAAAAAGCGAAGGGAGGCTGTGCCCCGCCGGGGAGAGCGTGGAGCCGCGGCCGGAGCCGGCGCTGCCGCTGCCCGGTCACCGGGAGCCCTCGGAGGTGGCTTCCCGGAGCCTCGGCGGTGCCCGAACGCTCCCCGCGGGACGCGCTGTCCCCGCGGGGGCTGCCCCGGTCACCCCCCCGCGCCCCCGGGATCGGGATGGGGACCGGGCCCGGCCGTGGGATGGGGGGGGGGGGTGCGGTGGGTGCGCGCAGCCCGCGGGGCTGCCGAGCATCGCCCCGCCGCTCCCGGCTCTGCCCCCCGCTCCAAAAGAGAAGGTGGAAAACCTCAAGCCCAGCCCGGAGGCTCCCGAAGCCCGCAGACCCCCGCGCCCCGCCAGGCGAGCTCGGTCCCCGCGGGCGCGCACGCTGCCCCGCCGCCCGCACCTCCGGCCGCTCTTGGGAAGGGGACGTTTTAATTCTCCCTTCCAGAGAATCCCTCAAGGAGGGAAGGGGGGCTCAGCCCGCACTCTCTGGCGTCTGGGGTCTGCCCCGGGGTCGGCGGCGCGGCGGCACCGACGGGGCAAAGCGGCCCCGTCCCGCGGGGCCGCGGCAGCGCCGCCGCCGCGCTCGCCGCTCTTACCTTGTGTCGCCGGGAGCCCGCGGGGGCAGGGAGGGGGGAGAGGGACAAATATCCTTCAGGCGGCTGGAAGCAACATCTCGGTGTTAAAACGTGGGCGGAGGCCGCGGCCGTCGGGGTCCGGGGAGCGGCGGGCGCGGTGCGGGGCGCTCCACCATGTGCGGGGGGCGGCGGGGCCCGGGCGGGGGCTGCCGGCCCCGGAGGGCTCAGCGGCGGCGGGGCTCGGCGGGTTCCTGCCGGCTCGCCATCACCATCCCCTTTCGGCCCCTCCTGGTCTTATCGGCTGGCTTTGGGGCGGTGTGTGCGAAAAAAGTTATCGGGGAAGGGGGAGGAAGGGGAAAAAAAAAAAAAAAAAAACAAAACCAAACACCCCAAACCCACACAAGCCTCTTCACGGAAAGGATGGGAATAAAAAAAAAAAAATTAAAAAAAAAAAAAAAAGTAAAAAGAAAAACAACAACAACAAACCCCACCGCGCACCGCTCAACAAAACAAACTTCTTTCACTTCTCCGCCGGGGATGGGAGAAAAGTGAGTGCGCGTGGGAGGGCGGACGGGCGGGCGGCTCTCCCCCTCCCCACGCCCGCAGCCTGCCCGCGGCGCTGCTTCCCCGCCGCACCCCCGGGCAGCGCCCGGCCCGGCCCGGCCCGGCGCGGCCCTCTCCGCCCCCCCTCCCCGCCCACCCCGTCGGGCCGTGCCCTCCCGCCGCTCCCCTTTCGGGCACTGTCTCTTTAAAGCGGGGCAGCCCCGGCCGCTCCGGCCGCCTTTCCCCCCCCCCACCACCTCCTCCCCGGCCCCCCCCGTCCGGGGCGGCGGCGCTCCCGGCGCGCTTAAAGCGACAGCGGCCCCGCGGCCGGGGGTCACCGCCAGGTCGCGGAGGAGCGGCCCCGCCGCGGGGGCTCACCGGCAGCCCGCGGGGGCAGCCCCCGCCAGCCCCCCCCGGACACATCCCCCAGCCCGAGGCCGGCGGTGCGCTGCGCCTCGGGTCTTCGCCGCTCGCCTCTATTTATTCGCCGCCGCCGCCGCTCGCCCCGGTGCCCGCAGCCCGGAGCGCCGTCGCGGCCGCCCCGCGGCGGGGGCTGCGGCGAGCGGGAGCCGCGCTGTGCTCGCCCCGACTGCTGCTCCCGGCGCTCCGTGTTATTCGGCGTGTTACCCGAATTGTTCCCGTCATCGCGTCACTCTGGTTATTAATAACGATTTTTAATGAAATGCAACTTCTTTTTTTTTTTTTTTTTTTTTTTTTTTTTTTTTTTTTTTTTTTTCCCCCCCACCCCACGGCCAATTTCGCGACGACCCCGTTTGGTGCCGCGGAACCACCGCCCCGCTTGGCAGCCGCTTCCTAAACGATGTTTTTGGTTTGTTGGGGTTTTCCTCCCCCCCCCGCTTTTATTTCTTTGGTAACGAATCCCATGAATGGAGCGGCGGGAGGCCGGGCTCTACCTGCCTGCGGGGGCGGCGGGGCCGGGCCCGCTCCCTCCCGCGGGGGCAGCGCAGCCTCCCCGGCTCGGGGCTCTCCCGGCGCCGCGAACGGACCCGAAATCCAACCGCGCCACAAACGTCCGCAAAGTTTGGAACAGCCCGGGCTCACTACGGCGAGATCCTCGTATATGTGCTTTGGGAAGAGGGCAGGGGAAAAAGAAAAAAATAGGAGGGCTGAGCTGTATCTTTTATTGCACCATCCAGAAGTGCCACCCACTTTCTTTTTTCTTTTCTTTTTTTTTTTTTTTTAAGTGCAGATATATTTTTCCGACTAAAAGTGAATTTTTCTTCCCTGGGGGGCCAAGAGAGGCCGGGGAAGGAGAGCGGGGGGGAGGGCGAGAAACCGAGTGACAGGAGATGCTGATGGATTCGTCTCAGCGGCCCGTTATCTGTGACATTGACCTGTTAGCTCAGATAATGGCTATTGTCCGAGGGGAGAGAGACGGGGGAAAAGAAAAAAAAAAAAAAAAATCCGCACGCAATGGTGGTAGGTAGGACAGGAAAAAAAAAAATCCTTTGTCAATAACCTCAAAAAACCCGGTGGGAGATTCCCAGAGCGCCCGGGCCTGGGAACCGGCGCCCGCCCGGTGTGCGGGGCCGTGGGTTCCTGCCCTCCCTCCGCTCCCCATTGTTGGGGAATTTTTTCCTTCTTTTTATTTTTTTTCCCTCCCTCTCTCTTTCTCTCTTTCCCTTTTTTTTTCTTTTTTTTTCTTTTTTTTCTTTTTTTTTTTTTTTTTAATTTAGCCATAAATTGGCCCGGCTCGCGCTATGAGCTGTTCTATTTTCTCCCTGTCAGGATGAGGGATTTGCTTTATGATGCATTGTGTATTAAATACAAGTAATCTGGGAAACTGATTGCTCCAGCCCATCGGCCTGATCAGAGCCCCCGATAGGGAGCCCAGAGTCGTTCCCCCCCGCCCTTCCCTCCCCCTCGGCCGTGCCACAAAGGGAGGAAACGCCGGTGGATAAACAAAAGCGGCTCCCGGTACCGGCGGAGCGGGGCCCGGCCCGGCCCGCACCGGGGCAAGGCCGCCGCGCCGCCCGCCGCCGCTGGGTGGCGCTCGCCGCCGGGACACTGAGGGGACTCGCCCTCAGCGGCCGCGGGGCCGCCGCTCTCCCCTTTTTTGAGGGGGAAAACCCCTTTTTTTTTTTTTTTTTAATAGTTCCCCTTCACGCAGCGGTTCGGTTGTGACCCAGCTCGGCCAGAGGAGAAGGAGGAAGAAGAGGAGGGGAGGAAGGCTCATCCCGCCCAGCCTCAGGGGTTCCAGGCTTGGAGGCCCGGGGGGCGGGTCAAGCCTGGCCCAGCCGCCGGTCGGGACCTCCGGATCCTGGGATGTGGATAGACACATCAGCACACGTCGATGTGTTGCTTCTTTCAAGCGAAAATCTTTTAAACATCGCTTGCCCGCCTTTCCCCTCTCCCCTCGGACGGTTCGGTGGGCGCTTCAAGAGGCCCAAATATTTCCACAGGGTCCCGTTGGCAATTGTTTATTTAAAACAAGTCGCTCTATTAGTGGAGCAGTCAGGAGTTAGTACTCCAGTCTGCTAGTAATTCCCACCAGGCTGTAAACTGATGCCTCTTTTAAGCCTTTAACTTCATGGTCGTCCCAGAAGTAAAAGTTCTTCTAATGGAGACCCTATGGGCATCGTGCATTCCAGCACATCATTAAAGCAAAGCAAAGCAAAGCAGCACGGCCACAGCCAGATGAAATAACGGCACTGTCCACGTTTAATGGGCTTCCTGGGGCCAAACGCTGCCGAGGACAATGAGGGAAAATCGGAAAAGTCACTGGTGATTTTTTAAACACCGTAAGTGTTCATATTAGGCTTGATATTACCCTTTCGTTTGCAGACAAGCCACTTCACAACCACCTTTTTGACAGGGGTTTAATGTTGTATATCTCAAGGTGGCTAAACACAGCACTGAGCATCCTGGCTAACACTGTGATGAGTGTTTGAAACACCGGGTGAGTGCATTAACATGGAGGGAGAAAGGAAAAGCAAAGTGAAAGAAACACGCAGAAAACAACGGCTTTCTGACATAGCCAAATGCTCCAGGACAGACCTGGGAAACAACAAGAAGAACGAAAGGCAACACAGTTTCTGCATGTCAATTCCTCCCACCCGGTGCTGTGGGTATCAACTTGAAAAAAAATATATAAAAAACAGGTGAAAACACAAGTCTTGCTGCTGATTTCAGAGAGAAGAGTCAGATAATTTCCAGCCCTTGACAAAGGAGTGGGGTGGGCATCGCAGTGCCCCCCACGTCTGTGCCCTGCCCCTGCTGCCCCTCCTGCCCTCACAGGCTGCCTGGCTCATCCCTCCCAGCCAAAAGGCGGTTTTCAAGGGAGGGAGAGGAGGAGAAAATTAAAGGTAAAAAAAATGTAAATAAGAAATTTCCCTTGGTCTGGAAATGGGCCCAACTGAAAGCATGTTAATCTCCACCTCAGTAATTTGGTTCTCCTGGAGAAGACAGAAGCCCTGCTGCTGTGCCCTGCACTTCATAAATCACGTCTTTATGTGGACAAGGTCAGGGCACCTAACAGCTCAGACATGGGCCTTTGCAGTGGCTCGGAGGGCTCCGGCATGTTTATTCTCTCGCACAGATCTCTGAGGAGCAGTCCAGCACGCTTCTAATTACTTTTGATTATTTTCATTTGCTCGGGTCAGACTGGCTTTGCCGGCACTGCTGGAGGGTGGGTTTCCTCCCCCCAGCCCGGCTGTGGGATGCAGGGGGATCAGTGCTGTGTCCTGCACCCCCTTCCCCAGGGCAGTGCAGGGCTCCAGAGACCCCTGGGGCTCACCCTGCCAGTGGAGGGGGTCCCCTTTTGGCAGCCAAGCCTGGAACCTCCAGCTGAGTCAGGGACCTCCACAGCTGCCCTCCCCTGCCTGCCATAGCCGGGCAGAGCGGGACATTTACCAGTGTGAAATGAGGGCTGTGCAGAAAAACACACATCCCCTCCCTCCCTCCCTCCCCCGAAAGCACCTACTGCCTTCGGGGGAAAAAAAATAAACGACCCCGTATATCCTTGCAAAAAAAGTTACAGTGGTGCATGTGCAGGCAATAAAAAAGTTGAAGGACCTCTGCGATGCCTGTGGGGACAGAGCTGTGCTCGGGGAGCTGCGGAGCACACGCAGCCCCAGCAGCCGTGCACAGGGGCAGAGCCTGCGTTGCTCTGCTTCCCCCGGCTGCTGAGCAGTCACAGCGCAGTCCGCCGGGAATGCTCGGTGCCCACGCAGGTTGGGTAGGGACATGTGAGCGGCCCTGGCAGTGCTGGGGTCCAGGTGTGGCTGAAGCCATCCCCGTGCTCCCACGAGCACTGCTGCACCCCCTCTTATGGTCTGTAACAACGCACAGCTGCTACTGGCAGAATCCAACTACCTAAATACTGAACAGAAAGGCTCTGCTTTTTCTCTCCCATTAAAATATGGGCTCTAAAAGAGCATGTTCATTCATATCCCGGTCTGAGCTTGACAGCCCAACCCTGTGTTCTCATCCTGGTGTGAGTGGTCCCAGCAGAGCAGTGCCCTCGTGTCCTGTACCCCAGTGTGACAGCATCTCCATTGCATTCCAAGGGTGAGGGTGGGTGTTGGTGCCATCACAGCTGGTGGTACCCACACTCCTCGAGCAGGGGCTGCCTGGTGGGAAGGAGTTTTCTGGCAGACACCGAGCTGTGTCACTGGGTTTTGAGCCTGAAACGTTTTAGATTTTGGGTGTTACTGCACACCAGGGGAAGGGAAATCGCAGTAGATTTACCTACTTCATCAATCAGGAAGATGTAAAAATGTGTCAGTGGCTGGTATCTGGCTGCCTGGGTGACTTTACTCCTGTCTTGGGGAGGAGGTCCTGCAGCCACCCTTCCTTGTTGCAGGACAAGATGTTTGCCTTACTTGCAAACAAACCATGGCCCTCACAGCACACCCCAAATTTGATGCTGAGGGATGCAATGCTGCTGGTCCACACCCCAGCTGTGAGCAGACTCCTTGCAATGCTTTCCTCCTCCAAACCTTTCCCCATCTCTCCCTGCCAAGGCACGTGCTGTGGCGCTGGATGCTGTTTTCCTTTGGAGTGTTCATTACTTCCATTACAGAAGAGTCTGGAAGCCCTCAAATCCAGCCAGGGCCATTTTCACACTCGAGGTTACTGTACCCACAGGGTGAGACAGCCCCTGCTGGATGAGTCTGGCACGAGTCTGGCTACAGTAAAAGTCTGGGGAGAAACACACATTAGCCAGCTTGTCTTAGCACCTACGAGAGCCAGGGCAAGGCAAGGCAAGGCTGACTGATGTGGGTGTTGGCCTCCCGTCCACTCAGAAGCTGTGTTTTCCTGTGCTTCACCTTTCTCATGTTTTGAAAGGAAGCCAAAATCCTGGAGAATCTGGGAAATTCCATTGGCGATGCCCTTGTTCTGCATTTCCCTGTGTGCTGGGCAGCCTGGAAGGCTCTTTTCTTTCTTAACCACCCACAGAGTAAAAGACCTTGAGCAAAGCCCTCAGAGTCCTACCAACATGACCAAAAAAGCACATGTGTGGGGTTTTTTTTATCCCTCTCTCATTCATCTTTGTTGAAATACAACTGAATAGATCCCTCAGGTTTGTACCCACTCCTGCTTCTAGATGATATGGTCACCTGGAGATGAAGCAGTGGGACACATGAAGCCAACAGAGGGTCCACGTGGGATGGCCAGAGCTCCCACCCAATGTAGCTGCTGCTTCTCTGCCTGAAAACACAACTTTTAGCAGAAGCTGCCCTAAAAATGGAAGACTTCTAAGAAATACTCCCTGAGAAGGCATCATATCCAGGAGGTAGGAAGCACAGTATTAAGGATTTTGCAGACTTCCTTTTTATGTGCATAAGAATTCAACAAGGTTCAATTTCTTCCAATTTTTTAATTCTCAAGCTTTCTCATTTGACAAATAATTTGAGGGCCTCCTTTGGAAGATTCCTTCCAGTTCCAGGGCCCTCATGGCATGTGAAAAGCCATGCAAGGAGGTTGTGTGGGAGCAAGTCCTGGGGAAGCATTTGGGTTTAAGAACTATTCATGATCTGAAAGCAGAATTTGCAAGCCAAAAGGATGAAGAAAAAATGTGGAAGCAGGGAAAATGCCAGGCCAAAGGAGACCGAAGGGGTTAAACAACAGGACTTCACAAAACAAGAATTAATGTGATACATAACAGGTAATTCTATTTTAATAATCAATTTTAGGAGTGACTGGCTATTTTCAAAGCATTCCTGTTGTAGCCAAAGTTTTAACTAGGCGTGCGAGAGTGGGCATAAACACCTGTGGACTTTATAAGAGTAAGAAGCAATTTATCACCCAATAAAAAGCCAAACACTCACGTTAAAATTTTCAGGTTTGCATTTGCTATTTTAAGTGTCACATGTGTGGATGGTTCTAGGGGAGGTTCAGAAGAAGTGGATACACATCCTACACACAGAAACACACGTGCACACAGCCAATCCAACCAGCTCTACAGCAGGGAAGAAAACCTGCCTGGAAGCACCAATGCTACAGTTTCATCCCTCCAATGTTTTGTATTAAACCCCTTGTGATCATCGACCAGAGTTGTCTAAAACCTGAACTAAATAGGCATTAAGTCAGTTGCCATGTGAAATTATTGCCATTCGATTTTCAGATAAACCACAAAACTTGATGAACTAACATTGTTCCAGCTGAATTAACTCATCATCCCCGGGAAGAGAAGGTTGTGGAGGCTCTAGTATCGATGATTAATCCTCCTCCTATTGCAAGGCACTTGCCTGCAGGTAGAGAGATGCCCTACTAAAGGCAGGCTGAGGAGCCACAGTGCCTCCAAAATATCTGCCTTGCCAAACTACCCTGACAGTAGTGTTTAATATTTTTTACATGTGGGTAGGAGAGGGAGAATTTTTTTTGTTATGAAACTATAAATACACTAAAATCCCCATCAACAGTTCAAGTCATGCTTGGTAGATAAATCCAGGGACTGAAATTCAGGAATGTTAATTTATTCAACTGGTGGAGGAACATGCAAAGTTGATCCTTATCCCATAACTGGGCAATCTCCCTGGGATTAAGCCGTTAAGTTTTTGGGCAGAAGTGCCCTGTGAGTGGCTCAGACTGCCCAACACGAGCAGGCAGAGCCCTTTGTGTCCCCCACCCTGGCTGTGCTCAGGGTCCTGAGCAGTAAATGCTTAACTGGCCCCGTGCGTGCACAGCAGTCCACCTGGGCGTGCAGAAGTGCTGCTCCACATAAATTAGTCACACATGGGCAAAGGTGCCTGATGCATTTGGAAAAATCTTACCCCGAGAGCTACCTGGTTTGCTCTGAAAAGATTTTGCTCATCAGGAAAATTCAGGGCAGTGAGGGGGGGAGAATATATTTGATGCAGGTGTCCAAATAAACCTGTCCTATAACCCATGGATCACAATGGGTTATTAATGAAATAGCTGTGAACATCAGCGTATCCTTGTGGCAGATTTCTTTCATAAATGAGTTGAACATTTTCCAATTTCAGGAAAGTGCTGCTACCTATAAACTTGGAGATTAAGGGCTTTTTCCCCTAAGACTCAGATCCCTCGGGGCACTTGTGTTCTGGCATGCATCCCTTATTTGCTGAAGAAATTTCAAACTTGGTAATTTAGCACCATACTGATAAAACAATGGGGGGAAGGAAAAAGAAAAGCAGCAGTTGGGCATGCATGTGAAGGAGGAGAGAGGTGAGTGGTACAGCTTCAGGCATTTTTTTCTGTTTTGGTGGTTTTTGGTTTGGTTTTTTTATCCACAAATCATACTGCAGATTTTTTGTGAGATTCATAGAGAAAACATTCCCAAGACACAACATATAAGATGCATATCAAACCACAAGCTGAGTTTTGCAGATGCAAAATGACCTGCAGAATTTGAAGGAGGATGGAGGCTGTTTTATAACCATTTTTTTCCCATATAATTTATTTAAGTCTAAGATGTTGGGCTAAATTTGCCACTAGCAGAATTATGAGTATTAGTATTATTAGCATTACAGCAGCACCTAGAGGCCCCAGTGGAAACTGTGACCCTTTGTGGGTAGAAAAATAATAAACATGAGACTCTCCTGAAATCTTACAGTTGGCATGGATGGGATAAAAAGTGTGCCAGATGGGAAGATTACCATTTTATTTTTACAGATGGAATACAGAGTTCTGCTCATGGAGAAGATCAGTGGCAGATTCTCATGCAATATTTTCACATAATTTTCATTCACTGAGAAGTTGTTTTTTTATTCCTTTTCTTTGACTGCAATGAACAGAAACTCCTCTCTCCCTGCTGGTGCTTACTGCTTCTCATGGATAAATAGTGGGAGTCTGCTTGGTCACTGCCAGTTAAAACAGGTCTGCCTGCTTTAATATGGCTCATCTGTAGCAGAAATTCTGCTTTATCTCCCCCTTTTTAGCTAGGAAAATATTTTAGCCTTGGAAATGAGCAGTTTATACTTCGGAACAGATCTTTAAATGTAAGCACATTGTGCTGATTGGTGCCATAAATGAAAGCTCCTCCTACAGAAGCAGTTTTGGGGAGGATACGTCAAACTCTGCCTTTGACTTTTGTGGCAGAAATGTGAAACGGAGTTCATGATGTCAGGTCGTGTTGCTAGGAGTCCCCCAGCAATCACGCAAATGCTGAGCATAAGATGGATCACGATCCCCACCAGGCAGAGGGGAAGGAACTGCCCCAACCACTCCACTCTGTGCTCCTAAACCTCACTAAGTGGCTGCAAAAAGCAGCAGGGAATGAGCATGTGCTCAGTTGCAGTTTTTTGGGTCCATAGAAGCAAAATGAGGCAATGTGTTAAGAACAGATGTCTTTCCACCAGGAAGGATTTCAGAGGCTGCACGATCTGTCTTGCTGAGAATCCAGTATAGTAAATATGGCACTAAAGATCGTTTCTTTCCTTATGTTTCCATGTGCTAGAATCCTCACATGGGACAAAACAGGAGATCACTGGGTTAAGGAGCTGTTGCAGGATGTTTTGGCTGAGGAAGGTGGTCACCTTTTTGGCCTTTTCAAGGAGCCATAGCAAGATCAGGGTTATCATATATTCCCCAGAGAAACACCAGCAGCTCCAAGTCCTGAACACAGCACTGACAAGACAGCATTGGCTATCTTGGGGCTGAACTTGTGGCTAGAAGTGTTGATCAAGCCCAGGCAGAGTCCCATTTCTACACAAGATTCCTGCCACTCCTGGGTTCAGATAGGACACTCAGACCAGACCTGGGCTGTAGATGGAGGAGCTGCTCCAGCTCCAGACAAAAGTGGGTCCTGGATCCTCCCACTGCCTTCAGCTCCAGGACCAGAGGGCTGGAGCACAGTATTTCAGTGCTATATTTGTGAACTCTCCAGAAATAAATGGGAGCTAGAAGCTGTCCTGCCAGGCACTGTGAACAGAAACTCAAGCCGGTTGTGTGTTGCACGAAGGACATCTGTCAGCTTGGGTGATAAAATAAGAATGTCTGTCACGATATGAATGACCACAATTTTTCCTAGAGCTTGTGGTGCATTTAAAAGTGCTATAAAAGATGCAAGTGGGAATTATGAGTGCTCATTAGCACTTCAGAATTACTTAATTATTTCATTCTCTAAGTTAATCCATGAATTTTGGAAAACAGTAGGTTTAGATCGAGGTTGCTGTGGACTGGGAAATACTTCTATGGAAAGAAGAAACTGAATTGGTTTGAATGATTTATAAAATGTAAGGGTTTCATTCCAAAATATCATCTATATGTCCAGAAATCTACACAGCAAATCTAATCCAGCAAAGGAAAATGAACATTCTCAGTCCATGAATAAAGATGGGAAGTAATTCTGCAGCAGATTCAGCCGGTGCCTGCCCATGTACGACAAGTAACTGATCTGAAGCCTTTTTACACATCTGTTAGGTTTGTATTTACCCCAAGTTTAGGAGAAAAAATGTGGGGACAAAGAACATGACAATAACCTTGAAGAAAGCAATCATGACAGCTACACACTGAGTTAAGCACATCCTTCCTTCCTTAATGCATCCACTGATAGGAAAGAAGGAGGAAAGTCAATGCCAGAGGCAAAGACTTACCAAAACCCCCAAAACTCCAGTAAATCCTGTTACTTTTGATAGAGTGCACACCCAGTTTAATGGGTACAAATGAAGAAGATATAAGTGGGGTTTATATGAACAGGATATAACAAAGACCTCGTTGACTTGATTTCCAACCAGCCACACAAAGAGTGTGGTGACCACGGATTATGTCGTTCCAGGTGATTCATTGCAACTTCCATCAGTAGCCAAGTGTCCAGCAGACACATCTGAAGTGCAGTGACCTTGGCTTGCGTGAGTGAGGCCAGTAGTAAAAGCAAATGGAAGTTAAAATGAAAGATGTATATTTTTAGAAGAATTTGTAGTGTTTGGACTCCAGCTTTAGATGGCTCAAGAGTATTTTGTAAGCCAAAAATCTGTTCTTCGCTTCTGGTTTGTTGATTAAATATACTTGTTACCAAGAACTTCAAGCAGGAAAAAATTTAAAAGAGACTTCAGCTAAGATATTGTCAGCTTCAGCTGCAGCACTGAACAACTAAAACGTAATAGCTCTTCAGATCTCAAGTTATTTCCACTGACTGCCATATAATCAGCATGTTAAATCTGGGCACCTCTTCAGGCACAGTTATTTGTGTGATATATACAGATCGATACCTATTGATTTTATAATTTTGATTCATCTCTATGCAGTGATTCAGTTTCACATCATCTTATTTATCAAGCTGTTCTCCGTGCCTTTGCTTCCAAGCTCCCTGACGCTCCCAGGCCACTCGAGGAAGGTCCCACCACAACCACCCCTTTTGCCACTGCACCCAGTGTCAGTGGGCACGTACTTGGTCACATTCCAAGGAATTTTGTATGCAAAGAGCCAACAGAGGGTACCCAGGGTTGCTAACGCATGAGGATAAAGTTCATAAACCTCCTCTGTTAATTCCAGAGCCCCTGCTGGATATGGAGCCACTCCCCAACTTCCCCTGGAGGCTTTGCTGCTCCAAGGGACGGAGTGCAGCCACGTGTCTCTTACCCAGTAGCCATGCCTTCAGACTTCCCTTTGTGCTGGTTTATGAAGACATGAGGGGGATAAAACTTTGCACTGAATATTAAAATTTGGTTTTTTTACCCCTGGAGTTCTTTTGAACCAGTGCTGGCACCTGAAGCCCCTCCCCACTGCAGCTGCTACTGCGGGCACAGCAGCAGAAAGAGCAGAGGAGCTGGCACGAAAAAGCCCAACGTGATTAACAGCAACCTGCTTGACACACTGGAGGAGACCAACCCCATTGCTGCCACTGACAGGGCATCAGGGAAATCCTGTTAACCTCACTGCATTGCATATATGCAAATGACAGCAGATTAACGAGCGTCAGCGATGCCGCCGTTCCCACTGTGCTCACACCAGTTCGCATCACAACAAATTATGTCTGGACACACAAGAGGCACCCCAAGTAGACTAAATCATGATTTAGCAGCTCATGTCTGCCCAAACTCCTGCTCAACAGGGCAACCCAGGTCTCCAGTGGTGTGCCTGCTGCTGGCAGCCCTTTCTCAGCACCGCGGTGGCCGGCGGTGACAGGATGTGGTTAAAAACCATCCGCTGAAATTCACGTGGTGAATGAATTTAAGGCACACAGGAGAAACTTCTTTATCTTGAAAATGCCCAACCAAAAGAACTGAGCTCCTTTCCAATGCAACAAGTTCCAAATGTTCTTGTAGAAGGTGCTGAAGGCAGCTGGGATGTACTGCATCCTTGAAATGGGAGTTATTAGGGTGGATGCCTTTGGAAGGGAAACAAAAAGGATTGATGAGGACTAAACATTTCAGGGGGGCTTACACACTCCAGCAAGATAGAAGCATGGGCTAATTACAAAATAAGACCTATCACCATGCAAAAATAAATGACTTTAGAAATAGCTTTAGATATCAGGTTAAAAGCACCTTTGGGAACAAAAAGATGCTATGCTAAAAACAGGAGATCTAAAGAGCTGTTATTACACATCCATTACGTTTTCTGAGCTGTCGCATTTACTTTTTGAAGTTCTGTACACATGATACAGCAAGGCAAAACATTTTATGTACCGTAAGAAATTTGAAACAATGTTTAATGTTCAGAAGATAAAGTTAACAAAACTACACTTCAGTGGCTTTTTTATTTCTCTATTTTACGACCTTTCACGAACTTAAGAGTAAAAGGAAACAAGAAGGAAGGATAAGCAACTCTACGCTCCTGCTTGCTTTTTTCTACAGTGCTGAGCAGAGCCCAAGGCAGAAATCATAATAAAAAATGTCTTCTTTTTAATGTCTAAATAGGAGCTGTTGAAACACTGATGGTACGAAGTGTTTCGGGATGGAAAGCATTTGTTCCTCTTGCAGCTATCAACAGTCATATGTTACATGATTTTCTGATTTTTTCTCCCTGAAATTACAGAAGACCATCACGTCTTCATGACCATTTGGAACAGTTTTTCTGCCGTTTCTGCTTTTTCTAAAACCAAAACCAGCTACGACGATGACTCGCAAGAACTATTTCTACAAGAAGCAGGCAATTCAGATTATCAACATTTTCTCCGTTCCTTCTAAATACCCTTGGTTACATTTTGATGACATCGATAGCTATAAGTACTGAATTTGTTGGGCAGTGATCCCCCCACAAAACTTTCATCCTGCTGGATGCTAAAATGCTCCTAATGCAGCTGCTGTGATCATTAATATATGTTTGGTATAGCACAAACACACAAAATCCACTTCCTAACCCAAGCACCCACTTCAAATTCAAGTTGCTCATTTCCCTTGGAAGGAGAAGGCAACCACAAACAAAAAATAAAAAGAGTGAATGTGATGGGAGATTGATGCATGTTTTAGAGCATGGTGTAGTTCACTAATTTATTGGCCTAATGAAGAAAAAATTGATGTCTGAGTGGCATGAGCTACACCAAACATAGCATCCTGCCAAAGCTACATTAGATGGAAACAGGTGCTTAGTTTAAACTGTCAAAATCTGCCGTGGCAGAACATCTATGCTACTTGTTAATAGAGGGCCTGGTAGAAAGTGAGGTATTTTTTCTGCTGTTTTCAGGAGGAAGATGCAAGGGAAATAACCAGAATACCAGCAAAGTTTTATAAAATGTATTTTACAACATATCTTGAATGAGTAATCATTGAACTTTTAAAAAATCCCGTATCTTAAAGACTATATTGGAACATATTTTGGACATTTCTTACCATGTTTTTATGATGTCTGTTATTTCTCTCAATGACAGATTTCCCTTTCTTTAAACTAATACTTCAATGGGATGTCTTCCACTACAGCCCTGCAGATTTACTATCAGTGATTCAGAGGTAAGTCTGAGCAAATTAGAAGGGATTTTAAAGGCTAGACTATGTACCTGCAATCCAAGTTCATGTGGTCAAATTCATTCCTGATATAACTGCACTGAGCATTCTGGTGTTTTTGTACTAGGAGAGAATTTTCAGTTGGATGGATTTATTCCTGGCATGAATTTTAATGTTCAAATACAACTATTTAGGGTGACATCCTTTGACTAAAATCAAATGTATGGGGAAAAAAGATGGGTGAGTGACTTGGGAGAAGTATGATGGTGTTTTGAAGGATGATATCCATGCAGGATAGATCTACAGGACCTCCTTAGCTGATATTATGGCTTTCTAATTATGGGAAAGAGTACAATAAGTTGGAAGGTCCATGAAGCAGAGCAGCAGGATGCAGCTCCCCTGTGTTTAAGCATAAGGATATGATGGCAAAAACAGAGAAAAAGACCAGCTTCTTCAGGAGCTAATTCATGATCCTCAGCCATCTTTCTCTCATTTCATTGGAAAAATATTCCAAACACTTCTAACACTTTCAAACTCTACAGGGAATTTGTGTCACTCATGACTGAACAAGCAAACAGCCCAGGGATGGAGTAGGAACCAGTGAAGTGGGAGGACCGCATCCCAGGACCTCACTGGTGGTGTAATGGGCTTGGTGATTGCCTTGGCATTTCAAGTGAACATGGATTTAATGTATGAGCCTTTAAGAAAAGATCTTTAATGACCCACCAGCCCTCTGAAACTTCCCAAATCTGAAAGGACAACTCTGTACATGTAACAATTACGTGGGTTCAACACTGACCTGGGGAAAGTGTCACCTCCTGAATCACAGGGGATGCTTCCATTAACATCAATATTTTCCATGGAGGTCCCCCAGCAAAGCCTGCCTTGTCCCAGCCCTGCTTGGAAGGTCTTCCAGGGCTGTAGCAAAGGTGGTATGGCTGGAGACCAAGTCAAGGCATTATTTTATTTTGTTTTGGTTAGCAGAGTTGATATTTGGTCAAAGGCTCCTAGCTGTGAAACGATGAGGAGCTGCCAATTTCTAAGCTAAATGTTGTACATTCATATCCTGCTACCACTAACTCCATTACGATTAGTCAGGAATGAACTTAGAAGGTTCAGAACTAACGTTTGGATAAACATCCCCAAATTTTGGATGCTTATCTGAGCCTGACCCAAACCCCCTGAGTATGCAGAACTGAGCTGAAAATCTGGCAAGAATGTTGATTTCCACACTTTTCATTTCTCTCTTGAAGGCTATATTTGCAGTTTAAGATATTTCCTTTAATTGGAATTAGCATAATACATTATTTCCCCATGGTGAGAACAGCTTTTCTGTAGTTACTGTGCCTGTTTGGATTTTGTCCAAGGAAGTACAAAAGGGGATGAAAGTGAACATGAAAATCCAAAGTAAATAAGTGAACCAAACTCTTTAAACCCCACAAATGGGTAGATTCTGCTTAAGGCCTCCCCCAAAATAAATTACTTGGTCCAAGCCTAAAATGATGCTCTTCCTTTTTAATGGTGCCTCTCTACTGGTGCCAGCCGTATCCCTATCACATACATTTGGTAAAAATTAATGATCAATAATGATTTATGCTTTGGGGAATTTTGTGCCCTTTCTTTTCTGGGGTATGTCACTGCTTCAGCTAGCATCCAATTTGTTTAATTCCATTAATTATCAACACTTACAAAAGTATTGTGCCAGGTATGGTTGAGTCTTTGGGGAGCTTGGAATTACAATCAGTAAGTGTTTGACCTTGCAAAATTTGCAAGTTAGAAGATGCCAATTCCATGAGTATATTAAATTCTGTGATATTTTCTGTGCAAGTGTAGTATTTAAGCAACCAATGGAGCCTTCAGATGAGAGGAACTTCACATCAAGGTTGCACATGGGAGACCCAACCTGCTGTTATGAAGACCCAGCCTATGCAGGTGTGAATCCAGCTGTTAGACCTGACCTCACTGCAGACCTTGGGGTGAAGGCCCTGAAATGAAAACCCTGCAAATACCCAAAGTGAGGTTCTTTTCAAATTAACCCCGTTGCAAATCAGCTGGTGATGCGAGGTGCATTCGGAAGGACACGAGTGACCTCAGACCCTTTCCAAACACAGGGCTGGGAAGGTCATGTCAGCACCCAGCTGCTCACCCTTCCTCCTGCCACTCTTCCCAAGCAGAACTAATTATAGCAGCAGCCTGTGCGTGCGTGTGGAGGGATAAGCACAGCACATGGATACATCCACGCACATCCACAGACCCGAATGTTTGCTCACATTTAATAACGAGCAAAACAAACAAAAATGAGTATTGACATGAATGCCTGTTACCCAACGCTCTCAGGGAAGGAAAGCTAGGCCAAGTGCTATCCCATGAGCACTACTCCAAAATATTCCTCTCCAAGCTCAAATCCAGAACATGGGCCTGGAGACCAGCTTGAGCACCGAAACAGAAACCCAGCCTGGTGCTTCCCAGCTCCCTGCTCCTTATCAGGGAGATCTGGGCAAGCTGCCGGGCAGTGACTGAGGGCTGTGCCGCTCCTCCCTGCCAGCTTGGGCAAGGAGAAAATGTCATCCAGCTCGAACACAAAGGGCAAGATGGTATCTCACTGCTGGTGTGGTGAAGTCATGTACTAGGAAAAATATATTTAGCTGTTCCTGGGCAGTTCCCAGGAGGCTGCAGAGCTGGTCTGATACCAGCCTTGTTCACCTGCCCCAAAGCGCCGTGTGAGACACTCATGGCTGTGGCACAAAGAGGCTCAGAATGACAATTGGCCCCCGTGCCAGTGACCCCCAGGAGCACTGTGGGGAGGGGGGAAGACACTGCTTACACAGCTGGGGATGTGCCAATATTGAAGATGCCAGCTTGATCAAAGAAAGCAGCTAGGATCATACGGAGAGATCTGCTGTAAAGTCATCGGAAACTTACCCAAAGTGAAGAGAGAGGCATGAAATATTCCCATAATGAAATCCTGACTCCACTGAGGGCAGTAGAAGAGCCCTGACTGCCTTTTGGACAGAGAGGGCAACAATTCAAGTGTTTGTTTAGCCGTCAGAGAAGGAACATTACTTGGTGTACAGCCCACACTGCTTTGTGATAAACATGTTATAAAACAGATATTTGCACAGACTGCATACAATGGGAAAGTCACAGGGAAAGGTGGGGTTCAAAAACAGGTTTATAAAATTATAAAAATGCCATGGAAGAGCACAGGCTGGAGGATGGTGGCCGTTCTGTTCTCTTGGCTCAGTACCCTGAATTTTGTTGTTTCCTCTGCAGTTTTTTCTGTCACCTTACCATAATTTTACAGTTGAACTCATCAGCTGGCATTAGCCAGAGTCAACCTATTTAACAGCACTGTAAAACAAACAATCCAGAAGAATTTGTCTCTGCAGCCATGTACTTTATAAGGCACAAGTCTGAATAAATATGTAACTGTTCACACCCTTTCAGAAGTGCTGGAACAGGAACACACTGAACCCAGAGCACTGATTTATATCTAAGGCAGCATTGACTCCAAAATAAGAGTGAAAATGTAGGTTAGATGGATAGTAGGTGCTACAAAGAGTAATTGCTCTCTTGTTTTATACCTTAGAGAGCTGTATGGGGTGGGCAAGAGCCCAAGACAAGATAGAAAACAGCCAGCTTGAATGCACAGACTGGAAACAAAGGACAGTCACAGCTCATCCTACCTGATTGAAAATACCATTCAAAATCATAATGTGCTCTATAAATCAAGATGAAGGGTGGGAGGGTTGTCTCTCAGAAGCTTCTCTCTGCTCTCCTGGTCAGGCACAGAACCCTTCCAAAAACACACCAGCTCTGCGTGCAACGCCTGAACGGCCACGTGGAACTGCACGGCCGCTTGAAATGCATGAATTCAATCAGCTGAAAAGACCCACTGAATTTAATTGTGTTAATAAAAAGAAAGTTATGCATCCTCACTGACTACAGGGGGAAAGTTGGCAAAGGGTTTGAGATCCTATCTTCTGGATTTCTCCTGCACAGGATGGCAGAACAGAGAGAATTACTCCTGGGCAGCTCTCTTGGGCCCAGCGAGCTGAATGTTAATAAATGAGCAAGCATGCAGGCTGTGTAAGTTTTGTATACACACTGTGATTTACTTTGTGAAATTCACATGACAAATAATAATTCCCCTTGCACTATAAACCCTCATTTTCCAGTGCTCAGTACCAAACCGAAGAAGCCACGTGTTTAAAGGTCTTTGCCTCTATTCTTAATGTCAGAATGTTAAAAAAAGAGTTAATTTGAGAAGGGAATTATTACGGTCAGGTTACGTGAGATTCACTCTGATGTACTCTAAATGATGTGTTAAATGATGATTTCCAACACAGCCCGTAGCAGAGAGTTTGTTTGGAATGACATTTGTTGTGGCACCAGTGGCCACTACGAAGATGAATTTATATATACACTTAGAGCACCTGCCTGCAGAGGTGTCACGGAGAAGTTCTGCATGAGCAGATGACAACAGATACTTTGCAAGCACTCACTGACTGAATTTGTGCTCCAAAATAGCAATGAAAAGGTTGTCTAGAGTGCTTTCTCCACTTCTTTCATGAAATGCATGCAACCACACTCTCAGCTGTTGTTATTAAGCATTACATGGTGATTTCTTCAGCAAATAACGCTCCTTTAGCAAATCAGCCACACTGCTGTGGCTTCTTGCAACCTGTTTAAATTTTAGTCGTGCAGGTTTTGCAGAACTGCTTCTCTTGGCTACATGATTGTGAACAGTGACATTTATAAATGAATATAATGTTTGAAATTCTATTCAGACCGTATTTAGGCACCAGCATCTACACAAACAAAGCTCTGATGCTCTGAGATTAGCAGAATACTGATAGAAAGATAACCTACTCTGAGTTAGGAGCTGAGTAAGGAGCAGTGATGGATTTGTCCACTTTTCTTTCAGCTCTGTTAAGGAACCCTTCCCGGTGAAGTCACTTCTTTACCCTGCAAACACTGAGCTCCGGTTTTACAGCTCTGTGATTTTAGATAAATACAGCAGTGTCCGTGTCAGGGGACAGATGCCACCTCCCTGAGGACAGTGATCACAGTCAGAACTCCTCTGCTGGGGATCCCTTTGTTGTTTGCCCATCAGGTCTCATCTGCTCATCTGCCATGTTTTCCCTTCCTTCTCACATATCCCAAATGTGCCACCCTCACGCCAAAAGAGTTTGTGGAGGTTTCCATCCTGTTACAGTGACCAGGACTCAGCAGGATGCTTTCTACCAAACCCTTCCTCAGTTTCTAAGGCCTGAGAAGATGCACTGAGCGAGAAAAGAATCGTTTTTTTGCTCCGGCAGTCTTCTTAAAACACCAACAGTGGCTGCCAGTCCCTGGTGATTCCCATGGGATTTGTATGGCAAGAGCAGCTTCCACCAGTGCACAACACCAAGTGGTTTCCCAAACAACACCCAGCAGGGGCCTTTATGCTAAAACCAGTTGTGTCTGAAATGCCTGCTGGGCTCAGCTCATACAGAGCCAAAAAGCAAGTCTAACTTCCCAAGTGCTGTCTTTGCTTTCAGATGCTTTTTTCTTTACTGGTTTTCCACTGTCTGGCATTTACAATACACCCGCAGAGGTGGAAAGGCTTATATTTACCGCTCTTTCCTATCAAAGCTACTTTAAATTTAAGGCACAGTGCTGTTTCCATTTGGAAATTTTTTTTGCACAAGCCATTTACAAGAGCTTTACAAGCCATGGTATGCCAAGACCTCTCCAATTTCTCCAGTTTACTGCAAAGGAGTCTGGCTGGCATGAAGAAGGCTCCACCATCCCACCCAAACTCCAGCTGGAGGACAGTCACTGCTACCTATGGGCAGCAAAGCTGCAGCTAGGGAGAAGGGAAGACTGGGAGGCAGTGGAGGTAGGAATCAGGTTTTATGCTCCAGAAGTCTTTTTTTCTGGGACACACAGCTATCCTGGCTTCCAGCAGTTTCTTCAGTTTGGTTAGGATTGATGGCAGAATGAACAAATATACTCATTAAGTCCTAAATACATCTGAAAATATATATAAATATATCTAGATATCTGTTAATAGCAGTGTAAAGCTCTTCAAACCTTGATACAATTTATTTCTTAGCTTGCTACCATCCTCACTGCTACTGTTTCCATCATCTGGGACGGGACACATAAATGACCTTCTACTATAGCCCTGGTCAGCAGAGGTTTGGTGCCAGCTTTGCAGCAAGAAATCATCATCTAATGGCCTCAACTAGGGCTGAGAGCCAGAATTTGCTGCCATTTACTGTTGGCCTGACGTGGTTACTTCTCCTGTGAGCATCACACACTGCCAAGCAGAGGCAGCACCAAGCACACAGGAGCTTTTTGGGAAACTGGAGAGGATACGGGTACTCAGTCCAGCTGGCTCTTTGGGAATTAAAGAATTAATACCACTTGGAAAGAAATTAAAGTAAAATCATGCCATTACAAGGAGAATTGAAGAGGAGTAAGAGGTGGGAGGGCATTAGGAGCAGCAGGAGAAAGGCCAAGGAGGGCCCCTGGAGAGAGCAAATAGGGCTTTCCCGGGGCCGGGCTGGGCTCGGGACCACTTCTGGCTGCACTTGATGGCTTCACAAACACCCAGCACAATACACGAGTGTAACATAAGCCTCAACTCCTCGAGATTAGCCATGGCTGGGAAATAATGTTATCGCTCCCCATTATACCTCAGGAGCCCTTGAGAAAAAGTCCCCAAAATTCCCACGAGTTTTAAACCAAGGTGAGATTTTCCCCTGGTGCCCATCCTCCTTTCCTAGGAGATCTTGTGTTCTGCATGTGTCACATTTTCTTAGCCCTTGCCCAACCATGCGAGAGTTCAGCCTTTTGCACAGCAGTTTCACTCTCTGTGAAGATGCTGCTTCTCTTTCACCATCTCTCACTCTCCCCTCTGCTAAAATTAGGGATCTAGGATTTTCCTGCTGGGTCAAAACCTGATCTCCTTCCTCACAGGGGCTCAGTTTAACTACACATCACTGTGCCAGACGGTGACTGTTAGTACCACCCAGTTTCATTAGTTATCAAGGGCTAAAGTTGCACTTCGAGCAGTCATCAATCAGTAGGAAAAAATACGCATCGAATTAAAACTCCCAGCAAACTCCAACACCTTAGGGCTTTTTCCTTTTACAAGCAACATTTTCTTCCACTGAAAACAGAACTACTTGTGCAGGTGGTTTTTAAACACAAACAGCTGCTCCATGGAAATGCAGTTGGGGAAAATTATTCTGAAAAAAAAAAAGCAAAGACAAAGCCATGGGTGTGGAGCAAGAATCCATACTGCCCCAAATCCCAGGGAAATATGGGAAGGGAAGAGAAACCTAAGATATAAGCAGTAAGTGGAATTTCCATTGCACTGGTCCCAATAAACACACTGGTTTTGGGGGAAGGAAAGTGGGATCAAGGGACCAGAGTGAGGCAGTAGGTGTTGTGAGGGAAAGCGTGGTGCAGGGTTACGGCTCGTAAAAATCCGCTTCATCTTTCAGTGTCAGAACAATGCCCGGGTGTACGGTGGGCTGTGTTATCAGCCAGGGAAGCAGAGCAAGGCTGGGATAAACAGCACCAGACAGCCAGGGGTTTGTGGTCATGATTTACTCCTGCCTTTCCAGACAGTTCCTCCTTTCTTTCTGCTTCATTTCTGTTGATCTGTCCATCTTTTACAGGGTCCTGTAGGACGTAGCTGTTTTTAGCGCTGTCGCCATAATTTTAATTACCAATACAACATTTTTTGGCTATACAGAATTTTTAAAAAGCCTCAGTAGTATTTTGACCAGCACTACCAAGATCACAGACAAATATTTCTGCACTTTCCTTATTCCACTACTTTCCCTGTAATGTCTCTCTTCTATCACCTCATTCTCATATGCATCCCCTCAAGTAAAAACTTCACTTTCAGCGCACTTTGGTGTGTGCCATCCCCATGTAGGGACACAACTCCCCTTCCAATTCCAGACTGTAGAGGCAACCCTTGAAATGCTGCGTTTTCTCCAGCCCTGCCCTCCAGACAGAGGAGGCTTTCTCTGCAAATACCCCCAAAGCTATTTCACCAGTTTCCTCCCAATTCTCCTTCAAATTCCTCTTTGAATTCATAAGGATTAATCTCCTGGTATGCTGCAGCTGCTGTCAAGATGACAAGTTCTGGGTTTTCTCCTCTCTTATATGCATCTATTAATGTTCTCTTGGACTGAAAGATCCTAAAGCAGAAACCATCTCTGTGCTCTTTATTCCCCACCTAGGTCTCCTGTCCTTGTGATGAAGCCCCAAAAAAATGTTTGAGTAAAGACAGAAAAAAATAATTCCTTAAAGTTTGTACACAGAGGAGGGTAATGAATTCAAGTAATATGGGCAAGCCAGTGCCACCTTCCTACCTGAGCAAGTGCAATGTCACTGCAATAAGAACCCTATTACTTTTCCTGGTGCTGAGACTGTATGAAACACTTCATGCACAGACACGAAGATGAAGTCTTGGGATCTGCATGCCAAGAAAATCACATGAGCAGAGAAGAGGTGAAATGAAAGCCAATCTGATGCTGCTGAGGGCCCACAAGTAACTTGTTAGTTGCACCATTATTTTCCCCATTCTCTATACCCTGTTGTGTTAATGTTCTTTGGAGGCAAGGACATAGCAACAGGAAAAGCTCTTTTATCAAACTGAATCAGACCAGTAGTATCCCAAACTGGCAGAGTCTGAGTGCCAGATAGCCCTGGAAGGTGTGCAATGCTGGCAGCAGACAAATCAGTAGCAAAACCTTAAAAATTCAGGAGGAACACAGAACAATCAATTGGAATATTAACGTGCTGGTAAAATGATTAAAGTTTGGCGTTACACATATTTTCAAATGTACTGACACTTCATTCTCATAAAGACCAGCTCAGTTATGTTTGATTTGTATTCATATCCTATAATGTGAATATATTTGCTCAAAATTGCTCCGTAGTAAATCACCATCACAGAAATAAGCTTATATTTATTCTTAGCATTCATGAATTGCATGGTGTTGGACCACCATATATTTAACACCTCCAAAGAAATCCAACCGCAACTTTTGAAACCAACACCTTTATATATCATTATGGACATTGTTTCCTTAACAGTTAATCACACACACTCTCCAATCACGTGGTTTTTACCTTAAGAGAGAAAAATGAATGACTCCATAGCCTGAAATGCAAAGCCCTCTACTTGACCTTTTGATGTGAAAAACCCCCTTGGGCCAGGTCCTGAGGGTGCTGAGCACTCTTGCCCATGCACTGAGCACCCTTGGCTTCCACTGAAGCTGACAGAAGTTGAAGGCATTCAAGAACTTGCTGGATCAACCCTGTAATCACTAAAAGCTCTCTCCAGAGTGATATAAATACGGACAGTCACTTCACAGATTTGGTCCAACATTAGGGTTACTTTAAAACCAAAGCTGTCGGAGAAAATGTTGGATCTATGATATGACTTTGAACCCAGGTCACTAAAATCTTTCCCGACGCAGCATCTTCTTTGGGATTCTTAAGAAAGCTAAACCTGCAAAGACAAATATTATGGCAACAAAAATAAATGCCTGAGTTTTTAACCTTTTCAGGGAAAGTAATTCCTTTATTGGCTGCAGCTAAAACTTCCTACCTTTCTTTCCCTTTTTGTTGTATCTGTGAGTAATTTCTTCAGTCACATTGTTTATAAGAAGTGAAGTTATTCGTAATCATGCCTTAAGAGTATGTACACAAACTGGACATCCTAATAGAGCACTATGTATTAAATTCCTGATTGTTTGACATAAATTCTCTCTCTTTCTTTTACTCAGACAGGAAGCTTCCCATTTATTTACGAATAGGTTAAGACCCTAGTCATGTTCCTAACTGTGTTCCTAAGTGCTAACATATATTAAGTAAATTTAGAGCCTCTTCTGCATAGGAAACAAATTAAACTGGTTAAACATGGAGAAAGACTAAATGTAATCTATCTTTTGTCATGTTTATGATATCGGAACGCATCTTATATGAATGTTCCAATTTGGCTGTTACAGCAGATGGGTTGCTTATGATAAACCACAACTACAGACAGAGAATGTGATAGTATAAATCATAAAGAAGATAAATAATGAAATTCTTTGAAATAAGGTTGGTTAAATATTTAGACATTTGGTTTCCAAGCTTGCTTGCACATATGAAATAGTATTCTCTACCAATGGAAAGAAATGCTCTCAACAATACTCATATTGGGACAACTAATAAGGTCTAGAGGACACATTTGCCTTTAGAGACCTCTTTGGATTTATATAAAATTTGTATACACAGGGAAGATAGTGGTACTCAGGGGAATAGTCCTAGATGGAAACCTATAGAGAAAAGTAAAGACAACTCATGATTGAGCCATTTTTCCATAAGTCAAGGCACACTGGAATTCTCCTCTGTGCTTCTTTGTGCAAAGTGCACAAAGTCTGGGAGAAAATGTGAAGTCTTGTTTTTAACTTCCCTTATTTATAGCTGGCCTAGCTGAGGCAGGTACCAAACCTCAAAATTATTACCAGGCAGAACTTCAATTTTCCAATTCATAAAAGTCCTAGAAACCTGATTTCTACCAGTAACTTAAGAAGGAAGATTAGTGTGCAAATCCAATGAGGGATACATGCCACTGAGCTTACAACTGCACCAAAGAAAGTAATCCACTCTCAGGGATTTTATTTTTACTGGAAGCTTTACACATTTCAAAGGTGGGTATGAAGTCCAAGTTCCCCTTAGAGAGAGATCAGGCTTCCTGAATGCAACCCTCGTCATCCTCTCTAGATGTCTAGAAAATGGGTGAATTATCCCCAAGAGATACTTCTCCTTTTGAACTGATGGTCAATTTAAATTACTCAACAGTAGATGGCTAATGTAGGTCAGATGTCTAATGATGGCATTTTATGGAGCTGATGATGGAGATGACAGTCTTGGTGTTTCAGTTCTAAATACCACTTGTGTATTTTGCTTGGTCAGTGACCAGAAGAGCAAAGCTTGAGCACACAGCAGTTTAAAAAAAAAAAACAACAAAAACCACCAAAAAAATCTATGAGCTGCATTAAAAACTGAAATTAACATGTGCCTCCTGTCATAAATAGGATACCTGCCCTGATTTTATTCAGACTAGAGCTAAGAGGTATCTTCCTCTGAGTTTTCCATGAGACACACATCATTTTACATAATTTGTGGTTAGTTCCGTTTAATCCCTACAGCAGTGAAAGCAACTGAGGCGTTCACTAAACAAAGATATTATTATATCCACAATGGCATCATTCCTCTGCCCAAATCCTGGCATGACTTACACCCCAGGCTTCCAAAGGCTGCAAGGGCAACCCAAAGCCAAGTGCAGGCAGCCAGTGTTCCCCTCCCAGGAACTGACGTGCTACAAAATGCACAGAAACCGGAGCACACGTGGTGCCCCTTTCTTCTAAATTAAGGATCTTGCCTTTTTAAATGAAGTGATTATGATGAGGGCAGTGGGATTAAGAGAAGACTGGGGCCTTTTGTGCAGGTGGTTTCCCTAATAGGAGACTTTCTAGCAAGAGAGCACTATATATTCTTCAGGCTCAAAGCTAAAATTCTATTAAAACCAATTAATTCATTGAACAGGCTTGTATCGCTTTACAGTGCCGGGGCCTTTACTTAAAAGAAATCAATTGTATGAGTACAGCTGAGAAATAACCACTATAATAGATGTTTTAGCTCTTGCTTTTACTTTTCTCTGATAGCCCTTAAGGTGGTCAGAGGTAAAAGCTAAAGATGCATTGTAGCCTGAGGGATGATTGAATGAAAAAATGGGGGATGGGAGCAGAGCTATGCTGATAGACCAATTTCCCACCACTGCAAGCCAGCGCAATTGATTGATGAATCCTTGCTCTGTCAAGAGGCAGCCCTTCAGATTTGATCACATAAATACTCATTCAACTCAAATTCTGCTTGACAAGCCTCAGACAGCTTTGTTCTGTCACAGATATCATTGGAAGGAAAATGCTCCATTAATCATCCTTAATTAACTTTACCATAGTCTGCTGGAACCAATATGTTCCCTGCCTAAATCCCTAAGACTTAGCTAGATTTCTGTAGTTATCAAATAGAAAGTTGTTTTTAAAGTTCCTCTCCCTCATTGCTGCTAACTACAGGAAATCTTTCCCTGCCTGTTTTCTAGGAAGGCGCTTGCATTGATCAGGATGTGGCTTAATCCTCTGACAGTTAAGCTCCTTTGCCAGAGAAACACAGTTATACCTATTTCTGATTATAAAAGATTATTTATCTATCCACAATAAGTGGTAAGGTGTTGTGCTTCCAAAGCACCCCCTTGTTTTCAGGCTGTGGGAGAGCGTTACAAACATAACTGAAAATAAAAATAGAACCCAAACCAGGTCCAGTGTGCAAAGAGGGACCAGGAAGAAACGCAGTGACTTAGTTGGATTTGGGGGATAACTAGAAATAATAAATAGTATTTCAGGTGGAAAGTAGGAGGAAGTCATGAAGACATGCTCATTAACCAGGATTGCCACTATCTCCTTTCACTCAGCAGTTTTGTTTTGCTGCAGGGCTGAAGCATCTTTTACCTGGGACTATCTTTTTCTCCCAAGAGAAATGGTCCTCAGATAGCACCAGCTCTTGGTGGGTGTCCTCCATCCACAGGGATGCTCCTGAAGCACAAGGAAGGGCATTTACCCTGTACAGTTCCCCCCTACCTTCGGTATTGTTACACTGATAATACTTCTTTCTTTACAACATCTTTCTGAATTTTATTTTTTTTTTTTTAACGTGGTAAAAACCCTACCTTCCTCAGGAATTTTCAATGGGACCTGAGGGCTCTAAAACCTTGCTGGTTTGGAGTCTTCCTGCTCTAAGGTGCTGCACAGAGGCAATGGGACCAACAGACTTTGCAGATAAATTCCTTACTCATTCATTTCCATTGTCTGGGACACGTCCCTTTGAAAGAATTCGCTGGAGATAAGGAAACAAAATAACATGGAAGCATTTTGACTAAATAGAAGTAAGTGTGGGAACCTTGTCCTCAATGAAACAAAGCCTGAAAATTGTTCAGGGCCAGGTTGGATGGGGCTCTGAACAACCTGGTCTAGTGGAAGATGTCTTTGCTCACAGGGATTAGATGATCTTTAAGGTCCTTTCCAACCTAAAATATTCCATCATTCTATGGTATTTGTTAATCTCACAAAACCTTTCTCATATGAGGAGTCTTTATTCCTGAAAACTGTATTACTGAAAGCTTAGGAGCACACAGACTATCTATATTGCTAAACATTTATGTGTGAAGCCGGGTTCAAGCAATGAAATATAACCTAAATTGTTGAGCAAATCTAATGGTAAAAGCACATTCTTGTTTTGTTATGAAAAAAAAAATAGTATTTTAAAGTAAATACTGCAGTACAGAGGGGGAACAAAAAGATCATACTCTATCCCTGTGTACATCACAAATCTTCTGCTTGCTCTGGGGAGAAGTCACTTCGTGTTATGCTCTCTACCAGCCTTGGACTGTGGTCAATTTAATCAATGCTCCTCCTGACGGCAGCGCTGCTCAGCCGAAAATGGAAGTGACCGTTTCAAGCTGTGCACTCCGAGCAGCCAGCTGGCCTATTTTAAACTCTCTGCAAACTTGACATACTAATGTTTCCTTTACGGCACCAGAGGAACCAGTTATAAAGACATCTTCTCAGGTTATACAGCAGAAAAAGGCAGATGCATAAATCAGGGCTACCAAGCCTTTGCACACCGAAGGGCCAAACCAGAGAAGCATCGTCTGGCAGCAAAGTGAGAGTTATTTGGGTGCAGAAATGAGAGATACCTACACTCAAAAATGGAAGCAACGTTTTTTCTCTTCATTGTTCTCAGGAAGAGCTGAAGCCTGAAGACATAACCAAAGCTGAGACCTTTTCAACTTGTGTAAAACTCTGGGTTGTGTTTGCTTTGCCATCAAAGTTCCTTTTCCCTTTCTTTCCCTCTAAGTTCCTTCTCCTTTCTCCACACATTTGTTTCCACCCCTTGCCTTTTTTTTTTTTTTTTCCCTTAAGTTTTTTCCCTTTTTAACCAATACTTTGCAAAAATTTTTCTCCCTACCGGGCAGGGATTTTACCTGCCCTTAGCTGCCTCCCCAGCTTGCAGGGTTGTGAGTTAGGTTCCCCTCTCACCTCAACAAGGAGGTGCTCAGAGATGAGAGAAGGGCAAGATATTTAAGGTCTCAGAGGGAAGGAGTTTCCTAGCTTTAGTTCCTGCCTAATTCCATCTGGAGAACAATGATAAATCAGATTTATCAGCAGTAAATCGCGTTTTTCTCTTAAGACAGGTTGTAGGGAGGTGGGAGCCCTAATGATACTGCTCCTTCCAACACTGTGATCTATGCATGTCTTTCTTATTCAATCTTGCCTCAAAATATAGCCATGATAATGGTTATATCTATATAAATATAATCCAAAATATAATCATGATAATAACTAATGGACAAAATGCACAACTGAAAGAATACTTGGAGCAGGAAACTTAAAAAAATTAATTGTATTATCTAGACCCCTATAAGAACATCCAGCTTTGAATCACAAAATGAAATAAACAGGATCAGATGTATAGTGAAAAACCTGTAAATGTCCTTTCTCATTATGGAGGTCAAAGAATACATTAGTTATTTTTAACTAATGTCTTATTCGACCCCATGCAAACTTAAATCAGTTTGGGTCTGACTGATTCAAAGCTGTTCTCTGGTTCCCTGCTCTGCTGTAATAATTGACTAGGCTAGACTTTAGAAAGGTCAAAAAAGCAGCCCCGCTTCATATTATTTCAGCTAATAACTCAGTTCTTAAATCAAAATTTAAGAACTAATCTCTCAAAGCACTATTTCCTCCCCCTCCATTAAATCCATATGTAATTTCAAATTAAATGATAGATGTCCAAAATCGTTACTTTTTGCTTAATTGCTTTTAAGTTACTGGGGAACACAGCATGAGGGTTTGTTAGAAGATCTAGGATTCTCCAAAAAAAATAGGAATTAAGAAAATCTAAGAAAATCTCAGAAAATGAAGCAGCGACTGAGGAACCTGAGGAAAAAAACAGCAGGCACTGGACAATCTAAAGGAAAACCAGGCAGACACATTGCACCCTCTAAGACAGGTTCAGAAGTGGCTGGGGAGCAGGTCCGTGGGGTAGGTGTGGTGGAGCTGATAGGGAGCTTGTCAGCACAGATGAGATGTGATTGTCAGGAGAGACTGGGGGCTTTCATGGAGTGGAAGACAACAAAGGCTCCACATTAACCCATCATCACTCTCTAAATACGTGAATTCCAGGAGGATGCCAGGATATGTCTTATTGAGTGCAAATTTAAAGACTGGCTCACGTCAAACGTTTAACATAAATAACACATAAGTAGTGCATTTCTACCAAAGATTCTGATACCAATTTGTAAAACCCCCAAACCCAAGTGCTTAAATTTCATTACATTTGTTTGTGATGTTGTAGTCACTCACAAAAACCTTACTCCATGTTAAATGTATATTCTGCTGTCCTTATCAGACTCCCTTCAACAGAAAATTTGCCTTAATACCAGTGTAGGAATGCAAGAGGAAAATCATTAGCAGAGTGGTGTGAACTAGGACTGTCATTCCTCCACACTCCTTGTGGTCATATTTAAGTAACAAAAAAAGAGAAAAAAGTAACCCTGTTTGCACATGAAGGAGGGGATGGCTTTGTCCCATTGGAAGCCACCTAAAGGATCCTCTCCTGATTCCCAGGGGAGGGGATGGAAGGATGTCTGGCCGAGCACATCTGCATGCACATCTGACGGACCCTTTTGGCACAGACCTGGTTGCCCCACACATCTCCTCTCACCTCAGTATCACAAAAACAGAGATTCAAGTTGGACACAGCGCAATCAGGCATCTGTTGTAGTCAACCAGTTGACATAACAATGTTTTCCCTCCCTCCAGCTCTTACCTCCCCCAAAATGCCTTTTCCCACTTTCAAAGAGATTTTTTTTTTTTTTAAAGACACCAAACGTTGGGCTTTGACTGCTGTTTACGGGACACTTACGTGGGGCTGCAATAAACTGCGAGCGGTTTGAGGTTGGCTCCTCAAACTGTAACTACTGTTGGGGTTTTTTGTTGTTTCTTTCTGCCGAGGGAGCCTTTTCTTCCCTGCTTCCCTGCGGTCACTCAGTGCTGTGCTTTTGTTTAGCCTCCCGGCACAGAGTTGTTTATTTGCACTAACAGCGCCGGCCCTGCTCCCCATGGACTGTTTGTCCAGTGGCCTGTGGAGCCTCCATGACTTTATTGTTGACAAGTGGTAGGTGGGATCCAAGTTTTTGTGGTTAAATTGTTTATTGATAATTACCTGTTAATTACCACTGCTGCCAGCTTCCTATAATTTATCATGATCACTTTTTTTTTTTTGCTGTTGCTCTTAGAAATAATAATGTGAAAGAGGAGGGATAACAAAGAAGGAAAAAGAAGGAAGAGGGCCAAACTGTGATCACTCCTTCCTGAGTTTTAAAACTGCATCATTTCATTAATTTAAAGTCTGGCCAGCTCTCATCAATGTAACCCATCAGTATGACAAGGGCATCCCCTCCCCAGTGCTGCCAGATGGGTCAGCTCTCCTCCAGCATTCATACAAGGCATGGATTTGGTGTAAGAGAACCCAACCACACTTCCTCTGGGTTGTGGAAATCCAAATTCTTGAGAAAACTGTTGTTTTTTGTTGGGTTTTTTTTGCTTATAGACAACACAAAACTGATCCTTGCTATGTCTGAAGAAGGGAACATTTTTTAAGGATTTTGGTCTTTTGGTGGATTGTTTGGAAGGGGACTTTGAGCACTTAGGAGTCACCATAGGACATCTGCAGCAAGACCAAGTGGTTCCCTCAGTTGCACTGCTCTAAATGTGTTGATCCAAAGCAGGACAGGCCAGGTGGCCACATCCCCCAGCTGTGGTACAGCTGCCCAGTGAACTGGGAAGGGAAGAACCTTCCTGGGAAGAGACTTGCCCCTTGAGCACAGACCCCCCTGGCCACTGCCTGAGTGCCAGCTGTCTCTTCAGAGAGCTTCTGGTGGCCACAGAATTTCTCTTTGAAGACCAAAATTAAGACTAAGCCCATGTATTTATTTCCTTAAATGCACTTCCGTGCTTATGAACTCTGGCTTGTCTTAACCATGTTTAAAGCCACAGTGTTTGGTGCAAAGACACGTTTAAGGGGTCACAGTGATAACCCCTGTCCCTTCTGAGGTGCTGCCCAACTCTCAAATTAAATCTGATCAATAATATGGAGCATGAAAACCAGCACCATCAGCAGCCTTGGATGTGGAAAACCAATAGCAACCCAATGCCAAGGGTACCTAATTCATTTTCCTAAGCACCTTCTACAAACCGTTACAATTTCTGTAAATAAAAAACAACCACGTTTCCCTATTTTGGCAAGTTGACACAGTTTCCCCTATTTAGAAGCATTACAGCTGGGAAGGAACTGTGTCTTCATTTCAATACGTTCATAGAATTTATTCTAGGTGCCTATTTACACATTTCCTGGCCCAAACAATAGCTCCCCCCCCACCCCCTGTGCCATGTGTGCATCGGTCACTGCCCAGCATCATCCCTCTCATGACTCAGGCTGTGTACAATTGTCCAGACAACTCACAACAGTTTATCATCATTGTTTGGTATAATTGGAAGCAGAAGTATTTATACACACCCGTGTACCCTACAACTAAATTTATAAAGGCAACTGTCTCTTTTAATCTATAGCACAGCCAGTGTAAACAGTAATTTGAAGGAATATTCAGATTTATTACATTACTCGCTTAAAGATCAATGCTTAAAACGGATATATATTGCATTAATCCAAACACACAACAAATCATAAAGCTATTTACACAATAAATTTACAATTCCCTCAGAAGCTTTAATCCTCTTTCTGTTTCCAAGGCGCGCTCTTGTCTGCACTCACACATATCCACCCACAAACATACTCCCACACTCAGAAAGTACTATTATAATGCTAATTAAACTAATTTATAAACCACCAACTAGACCTGCAACCTCAGCACGATATACATTTAACCATAAAGATGTGAATTAAAGGCACATTAAGGGGAAGGGACGAAAGGAAAGAGATTTGGCTCTGGGGCTGGTGCTTGATCCCGACCTCAACCCTGGCACCTCTGGCGTCACCTCTCTGCGAGTCAACAGCATCACTTCAGGCTTCAATCCTGCTGGTCTCACCTTCCTACAGCTCAGCCATACCCCAAGTTATTTAAACTTAATTTCTGTGGTTTAAAATAATATCCCATTGACATGGGATCCAAAACTCCTCCAGAGCTAATAAAATGTCACCCTGCCAAAACTGAGGCGATACGTGCCAACCTTTAGCCCAGTGTGAAATTTTATAACTGAGTTATAAACCCCTCAAAAAACCAGAGCTTATAATGGAAAGGCTGACAGATCCTTAACTATACAGTTTCCAGTGGGCTTCTGCTTAATATACTGTATTTCTTCGCCTTGAAGATATTAATTTACTTTTTGAAATGTTCATTGCTAAGATTAAGCGTAGGGTTTTGAAATGTGTTCGCAGGCAATTTATGCAGGCACACAAATGTACTCTTCCCCAGATGTAGGGAATACTAATTTGAAAATGATTTATACGCCGCGCTGCACCGTACATCCATCCCCTGCTCAAAAGGTTTTGCTCTGACACAACACTGGGATCATCTCATATATTAACCCTCTGATAGCATTAGAAATTCACTGAAAAATTGATGAGGATTTTGGTCAATGGCGTGGGCTGGAATGGATTTTGTGGATTTCAGCAAAAAATTGTCAAGAAGGGCAGAATAGACACAGAACGGACTCATCAACAAGTAAACACACTGGAAAATAAAGGTCTATCCACACAAAATATGTATTTCTGTGGGTGTACAAGCAACAGAGAGGTTGAGCAATGCTGTGAAAAGACAACAAAGTTACTAAATCCTTAGGAGAACCAGTCCTTGACCCAGTGACTTGGTATTTGGCTGTGTACATGCACCATACTGACCATGGTATTTCCACAGCAGCCCCCGGCTGTGCACAGAAGACTGGAATGATCCAGGAAAAATGTGGTAACAGGCCCCACAGCTGACATTAAAATGAGCTTACAGACTTACACATCACTTGGCATGTGAATATTTAGCAACAAACATTCCTTCAGCAACTGAAAATATGTTTAAAAAACAATTTTACTCTTACTCTTACACCTCCATCAGGAGTGTAAGAGCAGAATTTTCCTCTTCTCCTTTCCTCACTTGGTCCCCAGCTCCTCCACACGTAGATATTTGAGCCCTGCTGGGATGTCTGCTATGTACACATCAATGGTTTGCTGCCCAATATGACCAAAAAAACCCCACACATATTCCTGAAAACAACCTATCTCAACAATTTCAAAGGAGAGATCTTTTCTTTGAAGCGACATGAATGCCTATATTCACTATAAATACGGGAGTATAAAATGCATTGGTGATGAAAAAACACACTTGCCTTTGAAGGGTGAAGGCACAGGAGAGGTGAGCAGGATTTACTTTATTTTTGACCATAGTAAAATTTCCTGGGCTTTGCAGCCCCCGCTCCATCTCATGTGGCCTCTTGGAGCACCATAAGAGAAATAGCACCGGACACCTGAAGGCTCATTCAACACTCACAGGAGATGAGAGAGAGAATTTATAGATACAGGGGGTGAGATTTCTTGTGGAATACAGCCTGCTTCATCTCTACCTCGATTTTATCAAAAATATACTGGCAGTCAAGATGAGTGTTTCCCCACAAGAGATAGAGGAAGCCAAATATGTGCACCATAAACACACGACCCGACATTGCCCTAAAGTGAAAGGGGTAGAGGAAAGCTTTGAACTGCCCAGGAGCCCTTCTGTTGTTTGAATTGCATGCTGTGCTGTGGGCCTTAATAAAATCAGTCCCCTGCTATGGGCACCAAGGCTAAACCAACCAACCAATTCATTTGGGAAATTAGCTCATTGGAAGAGTGCTGGAAGTAATGCTTTTGGTGATGATGAGAGGAGAGAAGGTCCCCTTATTCCTCAGGGAACAGACCAAAATACTCCTCTGAAGCTCACACAATACTTTTATCTTTCACCACAAAGATTTTTAGGCATTTCATTACGAACACAGAATTCAGTATTTTTGCCAGAGTTGAATGTAGTTATGATTTTAGAAAAGATACTTAAGATATGCAGTGGAGGAGATTCAGTAATTTGTTCTGTCAACTGGGAGAACAACTTTAGTAGAAAACTATTTCATCTGCCCCTGCTTGAGATGATATATTTTATTTGAAATAATTTCCTCAGCCTGTGTCTGGAGGGTGAAAAGTGACTTGCTCTTATTTATCTTCCTTTTGGGGCTACATGAATTTCAGACTCATGAAAGTGAGCGACTGATAGCAGTTAAGCCAGGCAGAGCATTGGCAGGTGAGCTCAGAGCTTCCACTCTGCTGCCACTGTGTCTCCACTGCAGCCCCAAATATCTCTATATTCTAGGGAATAGCCAGCCTTTAACAGGCACTGCCACTTTTAAAATACCAATAACTGTGATCTATGGCTTGGATTTCCTATGGAATGGCAACTAGATTGGTTTCAAAAGTATTTCTCCCCTACCTGCTTTAAGGGTTCATTGAACACCTTTTGCTGCAATACCCAGATGTTAATTCAGGCCATTAATTCCCAAGCACAGGCACTAAAATGCTGGGTGCCCACGTGGTGGGAGGGCTCCAAGAGACAGTGTGGGGCAGTCAGAGATGTGCCTTGGTTTAAACCACAGAGGGGAGAAATGCAGCACCCCCAAAATGCAGGAGAAGCAACCAGCTACAGGAGAGAGGACTCAGTGCTGAGAAACTGCAGCTCTGAGAACTTAATGAGAAACCAAAGGATGCCTAAAACAGAGACGGAAATGTGGCTTTCCAAAACCACCTCTTGTGGTGCTCTAAAGCATTTTGGCTTAATTCTGCCCTACAGTTTCTCCAGAAAGAGCTGGAGGCAGGGTTGAGCTTGTTTTTGTGCTGTGAAGTTGAGCCCAGCCTCACAGGTGATGTTGAGATGTATTTTGGGGGTCTATTTTCCAGTAGCCACTGGATTTGGCCCTGCATGGTGTGCTTATCCTGAACAAATCCCAGTGCAGTTACGAAACTACAGCAATTTCAATTGCCCTGGAAACAGCAAAAGGACTTTACAGGAGCATCCTGAGGACAACACAACAGCTCCTGGTAGGGAAACGCTACAGACACCTGAGTACCATTTTTTTATGTTAGCTCTGGGTTTGGAGGTTTAGGTTCTCACTGCATGGAGTATTTACACCACGCTGCTCCTCACAGCCCACATTCTCCAAGAATAAAGGACAAATAAGATGATCTTTATCTTCTATGAATCATAAACTATCAGTTTTCAGTGCAACCTTTCCTCAGCGCTTTCCTAAGAACAGGTTTTTTACAGCACTTGAAACCCAGGGTTCTAAAGAATCATAGGGCAGAGATGAATCAGTTAGGAAGAACCCATTAAACATGAATCCATGGAAATCCTCCTTTTTTGTTGTTGTTGAATATGCCTACAATAAACGCTACAGTGTGACTTGCAATTTCCTCAAGTTCCTTTTCTCAGAACAATGATGGTTGGCAGCCGCTCAAGCTGCTTCAGTAAACTTTGCAAGATAGAAAGCAATTTAGTTTCCCTTTAAGACTTCATTGCTGAAGTTATGCCCATTGATTTCCAGCCTCATAATTAAAATTCCTCATTAAACATGCTTGACAGCTGAATGTGATTCCTTTTACCTGCTACTGCTACCTTTTTTTTTTTTTTTTTTTTTTCCTTGTGATACCATTTCATTACAAAAGAACAATAGATTTCCTTTCAGGGTAATATAAGGGCACGGTGAGTAATGTACTTTCTATCCTACAGAAGGCCTAATATTGTTAATTTGCTAAATCAATTAAAAGAAACCACTTTGGAGCACGACTCCAGTCCTGCATGTGGATCACATCAGCCATAATGTGCAGGAGTTCAAAGGCTGGCATTTCGCCCCAGTTGGCACCTAAATGTTTAGTCCGATCCAGGGAATTTGGCTCTTGATTTCAAACAAATGCATCCTGAAGGCTTAAGGCCAGGAGTAGCTCCGTGTGATTTATGTTCCATATTTTCTCATAACACAAAACCTAAAGAGCTCAAAAAACAACAAAAAAAAAAAGAGTTGTTATTACAGGGCATTTGCTGCAACGTTCATGTAAATACAGAATTACTCAACTGCCCCGTGCACCTTGTGTTGTTTAATATGAGCTTTTCCTCTGAGTGGCTGTTTGATTCCCTAAAATTCCTCCTCCTCCTGCCAGCTCTGACAATCCAAAATGGAAATGACCTGTTTGTAAATGGTTCTGCTCTCCAGGCCAGGCTCGCACACAAAGGCAACCACCACCTTTCCCAGCAGGAGATGTTTGCCCTGAAATAGGCAGCCAGGAGATGGTACTGGCTGCACTGGAAATATCCCACAGAGCCCCAGATGTGAAACCAGCTGCAGGACTGGGAGTGCCTCACATCTGCTCTCAGCCCAACATCAACCCCACCTTCTGCTGGCCACCACAGGAGGGTGGATGCAAGGGGAGATTTACCAAAAACTGAGGGATTTTTACAGGGTTAGCAGACCTGACCTTGGCAGGGGCTGACTTCAAGAGCCCTCAGAGCACCCCAGGAATTCTTGGGCTCAAGCCCTTGGCAAAGGAGCAGAAACTCCCTTCTCAATCATAAAATTAGCAATGAGAGAAGTTTAAAATGACAGATTCAAATTTACAGGCACAGTTAAAACATTTAGTACTGCCTAATACGCCATGTTCCTGGTGCAAAACACATTGTCAGAGCTGATTTAGAAATGAAAGAGGGGAATGGATCACTGCTTACAGAACAATTAATTGTTCTGCAGTTTAGGAGAGCAATTAAATGCCTTTTTTTTTGTTGTTTATTTTCCCTCATTTTCAGATGGCTTTCCAAATTCCAGTTTGGAAATCGAGGCATCCAGAGAGCCAGTCACCATTCCAGTGGAGTGCTAGGTAATTAGCAACATATTGCCATGCAGTGCTGCAGTGCTGTGTCTTTTTCATGGAAAACAAATAAATATGTTGTGTAACTATGCACTGCTGGTCCCCAAAGTTGGTAAAGCCCAGCCCTGCATGGATTTTCTCTCCTGCACATGAACATAACACTTGTTTATAGCAGTGCCCAGTGACAGTTAATGTGCTGTCAGCATTTTCATTACAAGCCCTATTTTTCTATGGTTTATAACTTGGATATTTTTTCCTCCCAAAAAAATGTGGATGTAATGCTTATGGACCTGATAGTGTGAATATTTTAAGTCATGCTAAGATGAAATTTGATACCACGGGCTGTGAATGTGAAAGTGAGGGATATTGATTCCGACAGAGATTGCAGAAATAAAAGCATTAAAAGAAAACGACAAATAAGCATTCAAATGCACTGGTTTTATGACAGATATTGCTAATTTTTTCAGGTCGCAGGTGTGGAATGTGGGGAGGTAGCGATTACTGCTGACACCTGTCCTTTCTCTGAGAATTTCTATCCACTAAAAAGGTTTTAGGAAGCCTGAGTGAAGAGATTCCATTGCTCTCACTGCTGGAAAAGTACAGATATCGTGTACTTGGTGGAAAAAAATGTCAGATCAAGGTTTAAACATTGCACTCACAAAAAAAACTGGAGCATTTGCAGTGTTTGCACTGCAGAGCCATCACAACAATGCAATATGTGCCTCCTCAGGAGCAGTTGTTGGCAGGATCAAGGTAGGTGGGGGATAGACTTGAGGCAAAAGAGCACCATGACCTACATGTTCATTTTGAGTGCACACACTGTAAATTTTGGACCTTTTGGAGGTAGAAGCAGCAGCCTCCAGGCAAGTGATGAGGAGTGAACATGAAAAGCAGATGCCACAAGCTGCTCAGGAGATGTGAGGACAACAAACAGAAGAGGTGATGCTCAGTGATGCTGAGCCAAAGCCACCCCAGAAGCTGCCAGCAAAGACGGTGCTGTCCCTTTTCCCACAGAAACCATCAGGTCTCTTATTTTGGAGTGCGTGTCTTGCTGAGGAGCTGTTTGGCTGTGTCTAATGTGGGTGATCCTGCAGTATATCAGGGAGACTCAGGACATATCCCGTGTCTCCGCTCTTTGTTTTTTCTGGAAAGGAAATCCGTCTGCCTGGTCCCCTGGGAGCCATGGGACACTCCGCTGGAGACCTGATAAGCACGGGATGAGGACCTTTGCCACTCATTGATGTTGGCTGAACTCAAGGCCAGCCTTTCAGGAGGCACCTTGAGCTGTGTGGGCAGCAGGACATTCTTTCTGGCTTCCCTGATGGATGAGCTCACCCGGCACACGCTGGTGGAACCAGCCTGGGCTTGTCTCCCTTTGAGGTCACAGGAGGCTGTGAGCAACTGAGGAAAGATTTGGCATGTTACAGACAAATTGTCTCTTCCAAGCAGCAGGTTTGCTGAATAAACTCCCAAATAGGTCAGGTAGGTCTGTTAGGGAAAGGTGATACAGGAGTCCCTGGGTCAGGAATGTTTGAGATCTGGAGTTAAACCTCCTTTGGATTTGCAGTGCATCCACTGTGCACCCAGCCACTTAAATAGGGAACAACAGAGAGCGAAGGAAGAGTGGGAATGCTCAAAGGGTCTTGGAAACCACCCCACTCCCCAGGCTCCAAACTCCTCTTTTCCACAGAAAAACACATTTTAGAATAATGAATGCAAGGTGGAAGGGGAGAAGCACAGGAGGGAAGGAGGTGGGTGAATGTTTGCAGGCTCATCTCTGATCATTCCTCAGCATTATTCATTTCCTGGAGCCACATCCATGGGAAGCAATACAGTCACTGCTCTTTGAAATATCCAAATGTACGAGGCATGAGGGAGTTCTCTTCGTTACCACATCATTCACATTTTTGAACTCTATATCATCCTTATGCTTTAGGAGAATCTCCTCCCAAAGTAAACAAATTTTGGTGGGGCTTAGTGGAAATCTTCTGCGGCAGACAGAGCGATTTCACAAGATGGACATTTATGAAGAAAAGCCCCCACTTTTGAACAGGCCTGTGAATCAAATGAACACAACACATCTAAAACCTCGATAGTCTCCATATTTTGTCACCGGGAAGAGGGAAACACAAGTTTTGAAGGTGAGCCTTGGCATCCAAATCCCTCATTAAAATCTGTCAGTTCATGGAAACATCTGGATGTGTTTTGTCCACACGAGAGCAAACCTGGGTCTACAATTATCTGCACCAAATGAGGACTCCCAGCAGATCCCAACAGACTCTTGAGACCTCCTCTCTCTCCCCACAGGATGCCCTCAGTATCCTCTACCTGACTTTTTTCTACCTGTTTCCCACCTATCTACCTGTCTGTGTGATTTCCTTCCTGTCTTCAGAGCCCATGTAGAACCCAGAAGACCTTAAATGTCTCTACCAGTGCAACTGGGAAGCACTGGGGTCTTTAAGGGGTGTTCCCATAGTGACACATGGGATGTGCATTGATCTGGGGACAGAAAATAGAGCACAAGGAGCCTGTGCTGACACAGGCAGAGGAATACACTGGCTTTGGGAAAATCCTCATTTTCTGATCCATTTGTGCACCTCAAGCACAAATGTTTGTTCTTAGTCCTGAGGCAAAAAATAAATTAAACAGCACAGATTATCTCTAGAGAGAATCAAAGGTGAATTTGATACACGAGCGTTTACTAAGGACAATCTGAGAGAGGTGGCAAACACAACCATAGGCAAAGACTTCAAATTAATTTCAAAGCAGATCTATCCTAGAAAGTAATTGAAAACACACCCAGCTCTTACAGCCATATAAGAGCCTTGCCATTCCTATGCAAGACAACCCCAAGACACTCCATATGGGATCCTGACCAGTCACATGACTTTTAATACCCACATGATGGCACTAAAATGGCCTATTAGATTTACAGTGTCATTAACCTTCCAAAATAAAATCACTGTTCTGGTCGGGAAAAAAAAAAAGAAAGAAAAAAGAAAAGAAAGTAAAGAAATAAAAATAAGGAAAAGACAGAGAATGAGAAAAAAGAAAAATAGAGATAAGGAGAAAAAGTAAGAGAAGAAAGAGGAAAAAAAGAGAGAGAAATGAAGAGAAGGAGAAAAAGAAAATTTAAATAAAAAGGACAAAAAGAAAAAGAGATGAGAAAAGGAAGAGTAAAAGGAAAAAGAAGTAGCCTCAATGCTGCTGGGTTTCGGGTAACCAGTCCATGAGGAAATGCTGACAGGGGTCACTGTGGCATAATCTTTCATTCGGCCCCAAAGCTGTCACATCCTCCCCAGATGTCTGAAACATAGATATAAATTTTCATTATCCAGCAGAATAGGGGCAGAGGTACACAAAATTATTTTTTTAGCAATCAAATTATAGCTCATTGTCAGATTACGTGTAAACAGTAATTTTGTGAAGTTTTCCTGTGGTCATTTATCTACACCCACATTTAGTAGCTCTGCTGAAGCTGAAATAAAAAAGGAAGGTTTTTCAAATTACATTATTGTCTTCATAATCAAGTTGAGGGACCATAAAAACTGAATAAAAAATTAATATTATTATGGAGGAATTTTGTCTTACCCAACTAAGCAGTGAGACCGCAATATTTTTTTAATGAAAGCAGAAAGGATGCACCCCTTTAAAGGGATGAGGAAAAACTGCTGGTGGTGTATAAAAACTAAACTGAGGTATCTTGTAGAACTCTGAAATCTCACTATTTTCCCCAGGTTGAGTGAGCACAGGGTCACACCAGGGTGCAGCTAAGCAGATTCTCTGGAGCTCTGCAGACCCTGGGCACTGGAAGCCAAGGGCTCCAGTGGACAGCCCAATCCTGGCCAAGAGAAGGATAATACCTCTTCTACCTGAACCAAGGCAAACAAATGCTTTACAAGTGGAGATGGAGCTGTACTTCTTATGGAAAGAAAAGTCAGATTGTAACATAATATTTAATGATTCTTTAAGGTGAATTCAACTAAGTATTAGAAACATACAGCTTGCCTAGATCTTAGGTGGTTAAGATAAACATCTTACTTAATGACCAACCCTGGTGACAATAATGACTGGATAACCTGAAAATTTTAACAGGTAAAATATTCCTTACAGGTGATGGCTTCACAGCAGTGTTAAAACATACACTTTGCTCTCTGGTCCTGCTCTGCCTTCAAAAAAGCTGAAGAAATAATTGTGCTGGTGGCTTAGTGCACAAACTGAGGGGAAAAAATGCCGTGTTTCGTTTTTTCTAGTCTACAAGACAATGATATTCATATTTCTTCACACGAGACAATGACAGCAATAGTTCTTTGTGTCAGGAGGAAATTGCGAGGCAGGATCCCTGCAACGTCTCCGTGAAGGGCTGGTATGTTCAGGAATGCAAAACCCACAGCATTATCTGCTTTATTATCTTGCTTTGGGACTGTACCAAATGCTCTGCAAGTCTGGATCACTGTCACCCTGTTACGATGAAAGAAGTGCCTTTGGTTATGAACTACTCCGGAGACACCAGATTAGAGTTCAAAGGCTATTCCTTGCATTAGCAGCAAATGCAGGAATTCTGAAGCAAAGTGATATACTTAGTGTGAGCTTTTGCATATCACTCTGCTATTTCACTCCATAACCACTGCGCAGTAGTCAGAGCTACTGTTTGAACCTAAGCTCCCCATGAGTTGAAAGTTTGGGGCATGGTTATTGGATAACCCAGATTCTTTTCTAGTAGCCATCAGCAAACACTTTGTGTATGTCACAAGCCTCCCACTCCCTTCTGAGAGATGGGGATTGGATGGAGGGAGGAAGAAAAACACAGCAATTATAGATTTAATACATCCCCCGGAAGAAGTAAAGCATGCCCAACTTCAATTTCATACAAGGCATACAGAGAAAACTCAATATTCTCATTTAATCTGGGAAATTCCACTTGGAGGGGGAGTTTTATGGACATCAAGAGCCAGATTTCCCGCTATAACAGTCTGGCAGTGCCTTTCCCTTATCTTGGACTCAGGCAAAGCTGAGGGAGCCAGCTTGGCCACCTCCCTGAAATGGTGCTCCCCACTCTCCCACAACAAAGTACCACATCAAAAGCTGTTCCAGCCAGGGAACATCAGGAAATGCGTTTGGGCAAGAGGCGTCCTAGCAACCCCACCCCCAGCTCACACTCCCTGTGTCCAGGGACCTCTGTCTTGGGCCTGTGATTTTATTAAAAAAATCCCACAACAAATTCCTGCTTTTGGTACTTCGCAACCGACGCACAAAATGATGCCGGGTCTGCTTTAAATTAAAACAAAAGTTGCAGCAGATAGGATCTCTGATACATACTGAGTTGCTTTTCTCATCTGAGATTCTTCCTCAAACAGCTAAAAACAATTAGGATAAATGAGTAGATATAAAGGTCAGCAGTACAAACAATTCTGGGAAAACCAGATAGCTCACTGGATAGTTCCTTTACTTCCGTCACCGCAGAATGAATAGATACAAGTCCAAACGCACTCCCAGCGATCTGATTAGAGAGATATCCAGAGCTCCTACACAGCTTTTGTGGTTTCATCTCTCTCTTTTTCCTTTTTTTTTTTTTTTTCCCCTCTAGCTGAATTGCCTCTGTGCTGCCAATCCACCCCAGATCTGGCGAGGCTGAGGCTTTGCTGCAGCAAAAATCCTTAGGGAGGTTTTGCCATCTTACGGCAAAAGGTGCCGGAGCCCGTACGGGAACACTGACATGTGGCATTCTGGCACGTGAATGTCATTCCTTGGGAATATTAGTCATCCCTGTAATGTCTAATGACATCACTCTGGAAGGAAATAGAACAAGAGGAAAAATCAATGGACAGCAGATACCTACCTATTATGAACTATAATTGCGCATTTACCAGTCTGCCAAGCCATAAATCTAGTAGTTTAAAACCCATTTTAGCATACATTCATATATGTTAGGAGGCTATTAACACAGGGGTGAATTATAGCAAACAGGCCTCCAAGCAGAGTCAGGATATGTATTTTTTAAAATAATTATAGCGTTCAGCACTGTAGTTAAGGCTCAAAAGGGTTTTGTATTCCACCAGCTTTTATCCCTAACCAATCACAATGGCAATGAACACATCGTCTCAGATTGCAACTTTTCAACCCTGAACTCCTTCCTTGCAGCAAATATTGATCATGGGGGGCAACCAGCAAGGCCCTCGTTAAGAAAAACTAGGAAATAATTATTGTATGGGGTTAGGGCCAGACTCAGTTCTCACTGAAATGAGGGCAAGCCCTTTCACTCCTTTTATTTTGTGTTAGATTAAACTATTTAAATGTCTCAGCTCCAAAATGGACAAGTTAGAAAAGCCTGAATTAGGCCTCAAGAGATGTTTGGAACAGTGTTTGTCTTGGCCAACAGGCAGTGTTAATAATTCAGGCTGATGGAGGAAAGAGCTGCAGCAAATGGCAGATTACACACCAACAGATTAGGAACAATTGTGCAAATACTTCTGCTGTGGTAACTCAGGAAAAATCTCTTTCTTTTCCTAGCAGTGGTCTGTCATGTAAAAAATGCTTAATAGGTTTTGTATGAGCAAATAATAATGATTTTTTGATAAAAAAATAAAGTTTAAAGGATACTCCTTTTGATGAAGAATTCATGGGAAATGGATATTAAAACACAAGAAAGACTTACTAATGATAGAGAACATACCCATGGAAATTAGTACATGGTCACAACACCAGCCAGAAATGACAAGGCAGCAGTAGTAGTGCAGGAAATCTCAGCTTTTCATTTAATATTGTTATATTAAGTCACTCAGTTGAGTCCTCCATAAACATCAAAGGGGTTTGAACTGCACACAGATAGTGCTGCCCATGTGCACAGATCTTTATTCTGATTGGAGTGCTTGACTTGGCTTCAGCCCTAACACTTCCATGAAAAGTAAGCTGCAATTCCTAAATACATTACTGTTGTTACATATGGGGAAATACAAGACTTTCCTCTTCCATTTTCCTGACTGCAGCCTGAAGCCACCATCTTTAAAACCCTAAAATGTATGTTCTACATAATCTTCTACCAAAAAGGCTTTCCCCCCCCCCCCCTAAATAACATAATAAATTTAACTTTAACTCAGAACAAAGGTAAATTTAGTACTTCAGGGATATCTTTTTGACTTTGACAAAACTGCAGCCTCTGATTTAATTGATTTTGAGTCAAATTCCTAGAAATTACAAAGAAATTCCAAAAGTTCAAGGTGATCTTAGTCCAATTCTTCCCTACTTTACTTTTCATTATTATTTTTTAAATCTTTCACTCACTGATTTTGACAGTGGTATCGATTCTTCCAGCTGCTCATTAAGAGGTGCCAACCAACAATCTCACAGTCAGATGAAGTTACTCCAAAAACTATTAAACTTTTAAAGACATCTACAACACAAATGTGAAGCTTATCAATTAATGACAGGACTAAGAGAATATCTCATAAGTGTGTGAATGACAAGGGAAAAGGTGGTGAGGAAATAACTGAAGTTTTGGGAGATGTTGCTCTGGTCCTTCAGAGGAGGACGTGCTCATTGAAGTGTTACAGTGGGTGCCATGAAAACAGATATTTGCAGGGGAAAAAAAAATATTACCAATGTTGCAGCAGCTCTTTCATGGTGGGTAGAAAAAGAAGAGAAATTTTACCACACATTTCCCCACTGCTGGAGCTCAGTGGCTTGTTTTTCACAACACCCACTCTATTTCTCTGCTATTACATGATCCTCCCCTTCACGCCGCGGAGCTGAGCGCGCAGCCTCCCCACACACCCAGCCTCTTCCTCCCAAATACTTATCTCAGATTGATGATGTGGTGCAGGGCCCATGGCTGACAACATGTGCATGAACTCAGTTTCCACACGGTTTCGCCAGAGTACGAACGCTCGCTTTCGGGGCCAACGATTTAACGGCAATAAATATTTACTTGCAGTATGTGGATTCCTAAGGTCATTTTGCAGCTCCAGCAGTTGCTCTGCTGAGTAAGTCTTTCTTTTAAGGACGCCTCTTTGTGAAAGACATCATCCAGTTTCTAAGTTTTAGTTTTTTCATTAAAATGTAGTGGGAAGGGTTCTTAACTGGACATGCTGATGCCCAGTGCCAACACTCTTTTACATCAGAACAAACTTTTTCAGAACTCTAAACACAGGCATAGAAGCCCACCTTTAGGCATCTGTTTTTAACACTTATGGTGCATTTCCTATCAGTTTTCATTGCCTTTTGTCCAAAAGTGAATCCCACCCTGAACCTTTCCATAGGTTTTCAGTTCCTGACTCCAGCATGAAAATCTCCAGGATTACTCCACAGCTGCTCATCTCAGCAATCTTATTTACATCTTAGTGAGGTGACACCTCTCCCATTGTGCCATGTCAAGACTGCTTCTCAGCTGTGAGATTTTTGGAAAGCATAATTGACATTTTTGTAATACACCAGCTCAGCTTTGCTCTTTGCTCCCTTTCCAAAGAATGCTACGAGCAAACCACAACCAGCGTTTTCTTGGGAGCCAGGCTTAACAGCTGGAAGACTGATTCTGCAGGATCTGGAGAAATCAGACAACCTAAATATTGTAGGATGGAACAAAATGCCAAAAGCAGAGCTGGGACTGGAGGGGGATAGATCTTCTCTAAATAGGCAGTAGAAAAAATTTGTGAAGACCTTGGCTTGTACTCGCCTGTTATTGAACTGCTCCCTCAGCAAGAGCTTTGTAATTATGTAAACATAGAATAAAAGAGTTTGGCCCAAATCCCTGCGAAAGACCCCTTTTGACTTTAGTGACCCTTAGATTAGCCCTAAAACTGAGAGATGGCAGATCATTGGGATATGACTATCATTATCTCCCATGTGCAAGTATTCCTATCTTGTGGGGTAATACTACCATTTTTGTGCAACTGGAATTAGAAATAAATCATACTAATGGGATGTCTAATAATTCCAGTACAAAAAAACCCACCAAATTTCAGTTTAATCCAGTCTTTTCCAATTTCCAAGATGAGAAATGAGCTTATATTTTCCTCTAACTGTCCCAAACTTATTCCAATCCTTTCTAGATTTTTTTACGAAGCCTGTGAGCGCAGGTCAGTTTTTAACAAGCTCTCAACCTTTTGGCACCTTCTGTTCCTTTTCAGATCATTTTGATATTTTAGTTATTTCCTGGCCCTGCTTTCAGTAGTGGTGTGCAGGTTTTCATTTGCTGAGTTGTAAATAATTATGCTCTGCCGTCCTGGATTTGTCTTCCACATTCCATCTGGGATGAGATGGGCCAAATAATTTCCTGTTTTCTATATACAAATGATAAATGCCCATATTTGACATAGCTTTCAGTAGTTTTCATGCTGGAAACTTTCCTGATGCTTCTCTCAGTGTGTGATATATAAGGTGTCACGTTTTATTGCGTGAATAACTCAGCGCTCTGCTCCAATGGACAGCATTTTTCTCAATTTTTTTTCTTTTTTTAAACCTAGAGAGTCAAAAAGCTTTGCCAGTTGGAGGATTTAATATTCTAATAGAGGGCAGGAAGCAAATAAAGCTATGTGACAGAGCAGACACTGCCTGCACTCTGAGTGTGGTGAAGGACAATAATTATCACTCCACAGGGAGTGATTAGGCCCACTGAAGCTTGAGTGATTACCCTTTCCTTTGCTGACCCTATAATCAGGCCTAGATCTCTAAAGTTATGTGCAATTTTTAGAAGACAAACTCTTAAGGAAAGCACGAGTAGTTCTCACACTCCATATGGACAATCAGACAATGCCAGAGGCAGAGCAGCAAGAGCAAATATCTACTACAGGGTATTTATATTATATCAATACTGTTCTAATTCTACTATCTTTGCAATAAACTCTTAATAATTAGCATGAAGAAGAGAAAGAGTAATGCAATAGGACAGAGCAGCAGTTCATACTAATAAAAAGGCATTATTTACCAGCACTGACATAGGGTGCATGGGTTTTTCTCACGAGGTTGGTACAAAGAAAGAGAATGGCACTATCTTAGGCAGCGGTCTTGCCAAAATATTCCACAAATGCTGAGGTTTTCAGTAGCAGTCAGTGGAGTGAACAGGCCAAAGCACACTAGTGAGAATAAAAAAAGTAATCAAATGAGAAGAAACTGTAAAATGCGCCAGTTTGCTTTCAGGTCCTTTTCCTCCTATAATATCAATTATTTATTCAACAACATAAGATAAGAATTGAGAACACAATTGTTCAGGGGAAGCCAAAATGTTCCCCTTCACCAATTTCTTTAGTCAGTGCATTGAGGGAAGAGCGTGGCCTGCAGCACAGATAAACCTCACTGCATTTACCACTTGCCCTTACCTCACTTCCTTCTGACAACAAATCTAGGGTGAGCAGATAAGATTATAGCCCATCTGCTCCATTTTAGAGTGACAGGTGTGTACCTTTCCAAAGCCAAAATGCAAAAGCTCTCACACAGCTCAAAGGCTGGCGGGGCTGTGTTTATGATAACTGTCCCCACCCAAGGATCCAGGGAGCATTTTAGCTGCCCTGTAAACTCCTCATTTTTAACCCTTAGAGAGCATAATGAGATAAAGATGAAGCTGTAGGAGGCATTGGATGCTCTTGGGAGATAAGTCAGTCAATTATCTGTAACATCTGAGCAGGGTCTGTGCACAGCATCCTCCAGTCCTTGAGTACCTGCTGGACACACGCTGAAATCATTATCTCAGAGCCCATCAGTCTGCGAGTCTGGGCTCAAATACTCCTCTGCCAAGATTAGAAGAGTTGGTAGGGAGCATAATATTTGGCCAATTTAAAACACTTCACGAGTCAGACCTGAGTGGGGGGACGCTTCAGATTGGGATGTCATATCCAGTACTTCCACTGACTCCAGAGAGACTCAGATCATGGCTTTCAACCCCAATTTCTGAGAGCTCCTCCAGCAAATAATCACATTCTCTAGTCTCAGTCAAATACGTGTAGGAAGGTAGACAAGAAGCATTTGTCTGATGTCTTGACTTGGGACCTTAGCAACAGCCAGAGAGAATGAGAAAGAAAATCTGTTTGGATGAAAAAATCTTCACTCTGTTTAGCTGAGGAACAAACTGTGCTACTGTTTCATTCTTCTTTTGCCATTAGCTCTGTTATCATGTTGCTGGCAGTATTTCTCATTTCAACCTGCTCACCATATGTGCATGTGCTTTCTGTGCTGCTAATTGCCTCCTTTTGACAATATCATCTATACGTGCACACCATATTGCCATTTTTATCACTCTAAGCCTATTAATGGCCAGACTTATAGTTCCCAAAGGAATTAATATTAACCAGCTCTCTAAATATTGTTCATGTCTTTCAAAAACTCCTGACTTTTAGAGCCTGACTCTGGTTGTGTGTAATTGGGCTGCTGTATTTCATCCTCTGGGGCCTGGTGTCTTGAGTTTTGAAAGTGTAGCTCAAAAAAATTTATGGGAGCAATATTAATAACCAGGAAAGGCAAAACCTTAGGAAAAGTAAACAACTCCTTGGTCGTAGCTGTTTGCTTACCTAGGGTCAAAATCTGCCCTCAGATATATATATGCAAGTTCTGTGGGTCCCTTACATACAGATTTCTGTGGAAAGAATTTGGCCTTAGATGACTTCAGAGGTTTCTTTGTCAGCCCCATTTCCCAGAGAGCACTGAACACTCCTACGTGTACACACCAGCTTAGGCTTCTCTGCTAGAAGGAAAACAGTTGTAAGGAGATACTCATTTACTAGTGCCCAGTGAACGTGACAGAATTTTGACGAGGAATTTTATACCCCTCGTTAGGCTTAAAAAAATAAATGGTATTAACATGCCACTCAACAAAGGCTGCTGGGAACCGTGCAAGGCAGAGAGCAAATGTGCAGCAAACGAGAACATTGTCGTGATTCACTGTAATTCCCAACACCAAGACAAGACTCCTAAGAGTACACAACATTCCATGTAATTTGGAGTGGGAGAACTCCAGACAGCAGACGACTGCATTCCCCATGGAAGAAGTGTGAAATTAATACAATCAAAGGGTTTCAACACAACTTAATCCTTTGGGAGGCAGAGGAGAGGGATTCAACATATCACAGGTCACTGTGGCTCCTGATGGTGAATGTAGATGGGTAGAGCACGTTGGCTTTGCAGACCCCAACTGGGGGCACTTGGGAGGGTCTGGAGGGGGTGGGACACTGCTCAAAGGAGTGGATCACTCCTACCACAGCTACTGGAAAGCTGTTTCTGGAGCCAGATGCTTAATGATTAGATGTCGAAGACCCCAGCACTGCAGCATCTAAATCCTTCTCTGGAGCTGGGTTTAAATCAAAGACCAGCTGGTGGCCTTTTGCAATTTTTAACTTCTTTTCCATAAAATCATACATAGAATGGCATGGGTTGGAAGGGATTTTCAAAGGTCACCCAACCTCCCTGAAGTTGCTGGTAATCAGCATAAATACCCATTTTCTAGGAAGCCTGTGGGTAGACGTGTGTTGGCATTAAGATCTACATCTCCCTTATCAAGCACACAATGTCTCACTCCACATCCCACTTTTTCTGAAGGGGGGTGGAAAGCTGGACAAACACTGGGAGGCTGAAATTTAATCTAGAAAGGATGCAACTGGTGTAGGCAAGATAAAGCATTTTGAGGTCTGTCAGCTTGAGGAACCAAAGCACTTATTTGCATTCCCCTACTGTCCAAACTGTTGTTTTTCTCTTTTTCTGACCAGGAGATGAGTCCCCTTCTCAGGGATGCAATTTGACGGAAGACAAATGGAAGACAAGTTCCAGGAATCATGTCACTGGGGACCATGGTTTATCATGAAGCAAGAAAGCAGTTTGGGAAGGGAAAGAAGGCCACTCTTTTTTTTTTTTTTTTAATATGAAGCCTAATTAGTGCAATGATCCTTCACACCATTAGAAGGTGTGCCATTATTAACTGCGTTCCACTAATTAGTTAATGTCCTGCATTGAAAAACAGGCTTCACTTTTGTTTGATGTCTTTCTGAAGAAAGGGATGACTGGAAGACAGGAAAGGTGACATCATTTTTCCTTGTATTTTTTCTTTTTCTCAGCTCAAGAGGATGTCTTCCCTCATTTATACTCATGAGAACAAAAGCCATCTCAAAACAGCATTGAGGCTAAAAGAAACCATTTTAGATAAACTGATGTCTTGACCAGCATTATTTTTTTTCTACTTTATAGTAAAAAAAGAAAAAGCAGATAAGACACCTTTGCACATGCAATTACAGATCCCTAATGGACAAACCAGGAGCTGGCAGTGAGAGTATGCCCTGGTGACTCAAGCTGCTGTTAAGGAAGCATGCTGAAATGAGAATCAAATGGAAATTACTATTCTCTGGTGCAACAGGGCTGATCTACATACATAGAAAACTGATTTTATGTGTAAATACAAAAGGACAAACCAACTTTGACTCATCCTAGAGAAATGAATCTAGAACTGCTGGCAAGAACAAGGATCTGATTCTGACTTGTCCCATCCTGATGAAAATTTTGTGAGATAAGCTCAAAATTCATTGTTGTCAATATCCATCTGAGCCCTAAGATGGAATCAACCTAAGTTACCTTCAAATGGCACCACCAGAGCCAGTGCTGGAGCCTGATCTGAGTGATGCCTGCTCAGCCCATCTCCTGCCCTGCTTTATACCAGGGAATTAAACTTAGGCTGCATTTTGATGCTGAGGATGTCAATATGGATCCACTTGGGTGTGTGGTCTGCCCAGCGCTCAGGCTGCTCACTTTCATCCACACTGAGCCTTTCACTTGACTTTTGACCTTTCACTTGGCACTGTCCTGTCATTTCCTTGGTTTCACAAATTTTAACCTCTCACTTGACCTGTGAACTGTGACCTTTCACTTGACCTCTGATCTCATAAATTCTGGAAGCTCATACACGTAATCGTGGAACAAATAAACAAAGCGTCCGTGAGACGCTGCCGCCGAACGAAGCCCAAGGGGCTGGGGAGCAGGAGCCCAGCCCCAGCATCCTGTCCCTTCACCCCTGGACATGTGCCTTTGTTCCAGCCAGGACTGGCATCTCCCCAGTGGGAAGTTCATCATATGCTGCTTTGGCCATCCATTAGTGCCTGTGTGCTGTGTCATGGCAATGGAAAGGGATGTGGGATTGCACAGCCTCCAGCTCTGCTAGGGATGAGCCTCATCCACAAACCTGTGCAAAATATTGTGACTTTCAAAGGCCTGGGAGGGTCTTACCAAATAAAATCACCAAAATGAGTAGGTGTTGAATTCTCACCACAAACCTCTCCTGAGCCCTTTTCCCCCTCCTTGCCAATGCTAATCCTAAAGGCTTCAAACACAAAGTGACGTTCAGCCATCAGAGCAGTGTGACAGTGCATGATAAGGAAACTCCTGGGCTGGCTGAGATGGTGCTCTCAGCTGAGACCAGCTCTGTCTGCACCAAATCCAGTGCAGGGCATGCATGGGAGATGGCAAAAACAGCAGCAAAGATTACAGCTGAATGAAGTTACCAATTTATTGCAACAAAAATTAATCTCCTATGCAAAGCAACAGTAAAGGCGAAGTTTCATGGTTAGTGGTAGCTTTAAAGAAGGATGAGGTGTCCAGAGAAATTACCAGCACATACATCTTCATATGTAGTTGTCCTGGTTTAGGGCATAAAGCCACCCTAGGACATAAAGTAACCTCAAAGTGTGCAGGTATTTTAATGGTCCAGTCATTTGCTTTGCCACACAGTCTGATTCTTTTCAGCAATCCTCAAATATATAACACGCATATTGCAGGCACAACTTACAACACTGCTAACTCAGAGCAAACCCCAAACTACCTGTTTTCTCCTCTTTTTCTTCTTGGCAAAGACAGAGACTGGAAGAAGGCTTTAATTTGAGGATGTGTCCGTGTCAGGTGCCTTGAAAGCAAAGCAGCTTCCCTTTGATATTGCAGGGACCTAAAGCCAAGCAAGTGGCCAAAGTAGCTCACATGTAGAGAGTAATTGTACATGAGTAGGAAGCAAGGTGACATGGGAGACAGACAGGAGCAGTGCCAATCTGCCAAGCCATTGCAGAGGAGCACTCTAACAAAAACCAGCTGGGGGACCTCTGATTTGCTCTGACACATAATGTAATGAACCAGTGTACGCTGTCACTTTACTTGAACTCACTGTGATTTTACATTTTGGAAGAAAACTATTCTAAATTCATGGGAAGAAGGACTATGCAGAGAAAGCCACTGGACAGAGAGAACAGTCAAAACTTTGTGTTCCTTCAGTTATGGTAAAAGATTTCAAATTTTAAGGTGATATTTTGTGTCACATGAAACAAAGAAGTGCACCTCACTTGTAGGTGAACAAATTTTGTGTTTGGCTTTCAGAAAAACACTTAGCAAAGCAATAAAGCATATATGTTGCATTTCCAGTAATGCAGGCTCATCTTCATAAGCCTCTTTAGGGAAACCTCTAGGCTTTTTTGTTTCCTCAGGAAGACTATCAGATCTGGTGAGTCTCTTCTCTCTCATAAAATCTTGCACTATAATCTTACTGCACACTTGGATCTGCAAATCCATGCTGAAGACTAAGCAACACTTACATTTATTCCAGGATTTCTGTTACATGATTTTCAGTAATCTTCCAGCATGTCTGGAAATGTCAAGTAGTTGTTGTTGGAAGGAAAAGGCGAGTGGTACAAGTTGAAGGAAGATTATTAATGGAATCTATAGGGCAATTTTCCCTCTGTGCTTGTTAAATCCTTTCATTAGTGATTTTATCAGAGAGTAGGGCTGTGTAAACAAAAAGGGTATAAGATGCTTGACATTTAATAACAGAAATAGCAAGTGATCTGTTACAACACCGAAACTCATCCCTCACCCTTCAGGAGTGAGAAAGGCTCGTGGAGTGGTGATTAGGGGTGACTGTGTGGTATCAAGGAGGCACACCTTGATAAGGACCAAAGCATATCTCCATGAATTAAGCCAAGGGATTATTCACCATGTTACACAACGCTCTGCTGTGTTCTCAGGGACACTGCGTGCGACTGAGTCACCCACGGAGAATAAAATCCAGCCTGGAACAGGTTTACAATAGGGCTACTTGGACAGCCTGTCTGTGAGAGGGAACCAAAGGAGCCTGGATTGTTTAGTTTAAGAAAACAGAAGAACCTGGCAATTCCTACCCAGCTCTGCTTCCCACCAGCCTCAGTGGGAATAAAGGCTGCTGGCTTCCTGACTTTACTGGGGGTTTTGTCATTGAATACAATGGGAGTAGAATCAGATCTTGAAGAAGAAAAACAGAATTGGACCCAGAGGAGCCAGGGCTGGGAAAGACCCAGCACGTTCTGGTTTAAATTGAGCAGGGCTATAAAAAGCTAATAAAACTCATATTGAAATATGAGCTAAAAGAAGTGCATATCACTGAATTATGCCGGTCAAGACAATTAATTGAGTTTAGTACTGGATTATATATAATTTTTGACGTGCTTTAATTTATCTCAAGAAAGTCTATGTTGTTTTCTTTTGATTAAACCTGTTTGTTAAAAATCATCTTGCCTACAGAAACAGTAATAAAGAGACAAAGCAACTTTTTCCCACGCTTTGGATTCAGAAGCTCTTTCACTGCAGTGTCAAAAGACTGGAATCCCATTTCCTGCCCCTAATTTCAATGACCAGCTCAATGATGTTTTACTGTCTATATATTTATCAAGCAGAAAGTAAATTGTTTTATTAGACACATCATTCTATTTCCAAGATAAATCTCAGTAGTTAACTTTTATGGAAACCAAGAGGAGAGTCCAATGAGGCCCATTAAAAAAAGCCTGTAAGCACCTGAATCCTGTTTGCCTTTTTAAAACTTCCTGAATATGCTCAAAATCCACTTTCATCCAAACCCAAATAAAGCACCACTGGCTGGTCCTCCTGTGCTCAGAGCAATTAGAGCCTAACAGCTATGATACACACCTAAATTCCTCTTGCTCCCGGTATTTAAAAGAAAGAGTTCGTTTGTGTTGCATAAACATTCCCACACACCTTTTGGAGCCTGATTTTGAAGATGCTCCATTCAGACCCTCTGCAGCAGTTTTCGATGTAGAGTGGACAATTACAGCTTTTAGACACAGTGCAAAAAGCCAAAGTCTGGATAAATATTGGTAAATTAGTGATTAAAATGACAATGGTGACTGGAAAACACAAATGTGAAATTCAGCAAATACATCCATTTGCTCACTGAGGTGACTTGACTGTCCTTAGGAGCGAGGTGGACACCAACTGCAGAGGAAGGCAGATGACTTCCTGAGGTATCAGGGGTGGCAGGAGCAGACCAGAGGTCTGGGAACACAGGGAGCAGCCAAAATCCAGACCACATATTCTTGATTCAATTTAAGCAGCAATATCTGCTTCGGAAAACAAGGAGCATCTCTTTTATAGCAAGCAGGAGCGCAAAGTGATACAACCAGGGAAGTTTAATCATTCAAAGATATTTCCTGGGACAAACTGAGTGCACAGACAGCTAACAGTTTTCTATCATCTGCTATGCTTTTAGCTCTGCTTTCCCCTCTGATTAGAGCTCCAGCTGTACGAGTGATCACTCACTCATGGCACGTGGAATTTGGGATCATCCACACATCCTCCACAGGATCCCTGTTTTCCAGGTCCTATCCACTGCACACTGTCTCTGCTCCTGGCCCCCTTCCCCCTCCCAAAATTGGTCTCTGCAAGCCCAGCCCTCTCTACAACACTGACATAAAGTACAAATAAGTTAATGAAACCACAATATTTCTTTTCTGTGTAGACCTGGACTGTTTCAGCCACGAGCAATGTGAGCAGTCACAGGTGTTGCACTAAATAAAGTAATAGAAAATGTCTCCATTGTAACAGTGGAAGCCCTGTTTCAAAATCCCTCTCTGCTTTTTATTAATAGTTGGATTCCTTTCTATCAGCAGTCATAACTGCATTTACCTTATTTTTCAGTGAAAATGTTTTGCTAAGAAAAGATCTACTAAAAATTACTACTGCTTTTTGGTCAGTTTGTGCTTGAGCAAGCTTTCAATCTTTTCACAGAAGGGGAGAACATAAACTTGTGATTCAGGAAAGAGAGGAAACCAGGGGTTACAAAGGTTGGGAGGCCAAGTAGTATGAAACAGACCCCCTCCGTCAAGTGAAAAAAATTGGCAGGATAACTAGAAACAGACCAACCCTAAATCCAAGGGTTCATGAGCAGTAACATAATTAGCTGGAATAAAACTAATATTCTAGTGTTAAATTTCACCTCAACACAGACCAGCACTTATTAGGGAGAAACCGGCGAGAATGAGGAAAGATGTGTTTCATTTAAGAAATTTACACCGAGTGGGAATGTACACACAGGGGTTATTTCCTAAAAAGCCCATTTGGATGCTCCAAGTGACTGCAGCCACATCAGCTGCCCCGTTCCGAGGTGGATGAGTTTGTCAGCCTTGCCCAGAGCCCAGTCCACCAGAATCCTGAAACATTTGTTCCTGGGAAAAGAACCACAAATACACTGGGAAAAAAAAAAAATGTTGAACAGGAAATGTTTGACCACTGCTACATCACAAGATATCAAAAGAATTTCACATTGGCTACTTCCTTCTCTGAGGGGAGGCAGGGGGTGCTCGGCTCGAAAATAAAATGGCCCCAGAGGCCTTACCCAAACCCCCCAAAAGAGCTGAGGTTTCAGCATCAGTAAACACACCTTCTCTTTTCCTTTATTAGCAAAATGGGAGCAAAACCTTCAACGGCAACACACATGGCAAATACTGGCGCTGAGAGAGGAGATAAACAAGGCCAGCCATCCACGGGCCGGGCGCAGGAAATTCCAGCCATCTGATGAGCTGTTGGCTTCACGAGCAGCTCTTCACATGTCAGCAAGGGCTATTTTCTTCTTTTTTTGCTGGTTCCCTGGAAAGGCATAGGAAAGGCAAGGCAGGGGCAAGGCGAGGCGCTGGGAAAGGCAGGGCAGGGAGGGAAGGCAAGGCTGCCCTGGGGCAGGCAGGGCAGAGCACCATTTGGTGCAGGAGCAAGCGGAAAACCTGTCGCTTCCCGGAGACAGACGGGTCCGTGTCTGCCCCCGAGGCTGCAGCGCGACAAATCCCGAGCTGCTCCCGCAGCCTTGTGGCGGCCTGCCCTCGGGGCGAGCCGCCTATGGTTTCTTTTTGAACAAGCTATCTTTTAACACTCACAACCGGGGACGGTTTAACAGAAAAGAGAGCGTCTCAAAATTTTTTTTTTTTTTTTTTTTTTTTTTTTTTGCGAGCGACATCCCCCCTAGACTCTACCCAAACAAAGCTACTAATGTGTGGTCATTTTCTTGGCAGCGTGGCTGCATGCTGATAACACCGCTGCCTGCTATTCTCCCAGGAGCGGGGCTGCTGGAAGACTGCTCCCTACCTCATCCCCTGATGCTTCTGATGCGGGTGATCCTCCGACTGCACGGCGCCAACCACAACATGCTACCCACCGTGAGAGAGCAGGACACAGGCTGCTCTAGTCAGGAGTTATCGTCTATCATACTGATTGACGAAACCAAGAGTGAGCAGAAAAAATAAACACGAACAGAGGCTGCAGTGTATGGGGCAGTCAGCTGGGAGTTTTAGTATTTGGCCTTGGTGATCCTACTCTCATGGTAGGTTATCTTTTCCTTGTGCTATCATTTATCATAACTTTGAGGGCCAGAGGGAGAAACAAACCTACAATTTTTTTCTATTGGTTACATTCATTAAACTCTTCTTTTTTTAGCACCACTTCCTTTGCCCCTAATAACAATCCCACCCCCTCGATCTGTATTCCCCAAAGAACAGTGAAATCAAATCTAAGTACAGTCCTCCCCTTTTACTCCTATTACAGCAATAGACCATTGCAAGCAATTAACCTCTGTTATTCCATCAGACCCGGGCCTCAGCCGCACGCTCGCCCGGCAGGGCCTGGCTGCAGCCAGCATTAACTCCTGCCTCAGCTCCCTCCATCCTGGCCCCCCAACATTATTTGGGAAGAGATGTTGGTTTTGTCACGACCATCTCCTCTGCAAATAACGCCGGTAGACTTTTGCAGGCACGGCCCAAGTTCTGTATTGGGCCTGACAGCCACCATAAAGCGCTCCCTGAAGTGTCAGTAACAAAGATGATTTGTATGGGGCTTGCAGTCATCCCCTCTTCTAATAGCTTTCTCATTCCAGCACAGAAACACTGAGCAGAGAGCAGCTGCTTAAAGCTGATACAAGCATTTCTTCTCTCAGCAGGCCATTCTTGCATAACCATTTATTTTGCAGAGTTTTAAAGTGCCTGAAGGATTTAATTATGTACATAGACAACCCCTATAAACTCTATTCTAGGCTTTTTATTGACTTTTGTGCCAGGCAGCTCTTAGGCATTTCAATTAAGTGTTTTTTTATAAGAAAAGCAACAATATAGTAAAAGAATATATTCTTTATAGATAGTTCCAAACAGTTTGTGCCGATTTAATAAAGTTTATTTAATTGACGAGGATTTAGAATATCTTATGCTACAACTTGGAATACACGTCCTTTTGGACCATGGATCTGTTTAAAAGAGCCTGCCAGGACCACTTAGGTACCAGGGGAAAACAGCTTGGATCTGATTACTTAATCCTAATAACGTGTTGTGAAACTTTAGGAGACTACCTGTCATTTAGCATCGTGGTCAAAATTGAAGGGGTAAATAGCTAAGAGATGAAGTCTGGCATTGTCTCAGTCAGGGTTTTGGGGCTCCTGGAGCAGGACAGAAGAAATTTTCCGTGCTCCCAAATTTTCCGGAAAGGCCAACGTTGCCTTTATCTGCTTTCTAAACTATTTACAAGGCTTCTGCAAACCTGCCTTCATTATGGCATAGGATATTTCAGTCCCAGCAGGTGGCCAACAGGAGAGCAGGCCTGTTTGTGAAATATGTAATACCCTTTTCATATACTTTAACCAGAAATGTGCACCTCAACAGCCCTCCTAACCCTTCTAATTTCCCTTTCTCCTCTTAATCTGCTCTGCAAGCCATGAGCATGCATTAAAATCTCCCTAAAACATTTCACCCAGAGGCAATGTAATTCCGCAACAAGCAACCAACATTTCACAGCTCTGGAGTAATAGATTAATTTGAACCTAATGTTGCCCGTCGTTTACTGCTCCAAATGTTCTGGTGTAGACATAGCCCCGAGGCGCAGCGCTGTGGCATGCGCGGCTCCTGGAACCAAAGCTACAGTTGGCTTCACATCTGTGCATCACATTTGCCATGTGCCTCATTATCCCGCGCCCCACTGTGCCTACCTGTCCCAATCAGCTTCTCAGCCACAGGCTATCCAATTTTTTTCCTCCCCCCCGACTAAGGATCTTTGTTCTCCTTCTCACTTACTAAATTTTTGCGAGACCTCTGCACCCGAGCAGTAGGGATTCCGCGCACGTGAACCTCCAAGCTTCTCCAGGTTCTTAATTCTCCATTAGGAACAGGAAAATTACAACATTAAGTCTCCGACATGTCACTGCATAAATTGTACCATTTGCAGAATCTAATATAAAGTCGGTGACTAAGCACATAAGCATGTAATAAAGAACTGAGTTGTTTGTTTTGACTTTAACAAGTTCGGTCTGCATCAATTATCTGTAAGTAAAGAAAGAGTAATTTCCAATTCCAGATAAAAACCCCTGTCACAGAAAGAAAAGATTATTACGTCCAAAATCAAAACCAACTGTTCCCAAAAGTTTAAAGAGCCAACCTTTTAAAATTCATTGATACAAGAGCAAAAATACATGCAATTTCTGTGTTCAGATGAAAATAAAATCAACTTTTAACAGGAAAGTGTGCCTGGTTTAGTATTTAAAGTTCTGTATTTAATTCTCTATTTATAGAAACATGTGCAAAAAAGACACAGTGCCTTTATCTCAAGCCACTACATAGTAAAGAAGAGAAAGTAAAATACAATCTCAGGCAGGAGCAGGAATCTATCTCAAACCAAACATATCGGTCTGAAACCCAACAGCTCATCACTGCATTAAAAGGTTACTTTGTTTTTGCTTCAGTGTATAAAGCACTTGAGTTCGCTTTAAGTTTATATCCTTTTGATTTTTTCTGGGGAGGAGAAATTAAAAACGCTTTTGGTCTAACAGAGCAACGTTCAACCCTTTAAGGAGATGCCAGAGGAACTGGAGCCTAATGGACACTGTTCTGTTTCCTTCCAGCAGCACCAAAGGGTCTCAGCACAGGTAAAACACCACATTTCTGCCTCCCAGACCCAGGAAGAGGATCTGACACGACTGAAAGCCCCTTATCCAAGCACTGTTAAATCGAATAAACTCTGGTGGCACAACCCAATTTCTCGTCCTGTGAGATCCTGAGCTTCCTGCTGCAAACTTCTCCTGGCATCATTTTTAACAGCAATTTTTACCTGGCCTTCCCTGAGTAGCTGTCAACTCTGCCACCAGTCTTACCTGCTGCAGTTTACGAACTATATTAGATTTCTACACGTAATTCTAACGCACACACTCCTAGCACATTTCATTACATGCTTGAATTAATTTATTCTATATGGAATTTGTTACCTTTACAATAAAAAAAAAAAAAGTTACTATTCATTATTGAGAGCAGACAGATGGAACATGTTCAATTTAAGACATCAATAAGAAGGGGGGGGGGGGTGAAATCTTATAATCCGTGTGGCACAACCTATTCCATCTGGTACTTCCAACTTGTCTGCCAAGACTTTTTTCCTATATAAAAGTGAACGTTTCTCTTTAGACTTAACGGAACATTCTTGGGCATTAAGATTCTGCATCTGATTTATAGATAACAAGCAACAACACACACTTAACATACAGTATTTGGAAAGCGTAATCTCTTTCATAAGGTAAAGGCTGTAGGCTTGACCTAGGAGAAAACAAAACAAAACAAAACCCACAAAAAAAAAAAAAAGGCACAAACTCCAGGAAATTGTATTTATCTGAAAATGTTATCTGGGCAGTCAGAACAGAAGCTGCAGCTTTTGCTTTAATGAACCACGAAAGTGATTCAGCAAACTGCTTTGGTCTCTTAAAAACAAATATTAAGCAACACCAATGCTAAATTATGCAGCAACAACAACAACAAAGTTAGCTACCTCTCAACAGGAAGAAAGACCTTTTTAGCACATTCCTACCAACATCCAGCATCTGGGAGATAATGCCAAAAACTGCGAGGTTTTGGCACGTGTCAAAATCAATTTTAACTGTTGGTTTAAAGGTGACTCAATTAATGGAAATCTATTTCCAATGAACATTAAGATAATGGAGCTAAAGCAATAATTTTTCTTAAAACAACTTGTTCCAAGAGTGTTTAATCAAATAGGTTTGTTTTTTTTTTCTAGTTTCTTTTTGACAGAGCATTAACAGTACGTTTTCCATAAGTTTCATTTCCATTCTTGAAGCATGTCCCCTAATTCCTGCAGTGCTTTGCATTAAGCTGTCTCATTATACCAAAGACATTATGTCACTTCTCTGTTTATGAGCACACTGGCCCTCAGCCCTTGCAATAACACCCAGCCACAAACACCCACTTCTGGCAACCAGCCTAATGACGGAAAGGATTGTTTCAAACCAAAAATGAAGAGGAATCCAATTATCCACCTAAACCTTCCCAGGCACGGGGGAACACATTAATTTGCCGTAATCATGTACCAAAGGTTCACATTTATCTTTTACCATCTTGGGGAGAGATTATGTGGGCGGCCACGGAAATGAGTGGTCAGGCTGGAGAGCCTCACGTGGGTGCACTTGGTGTGGAAAAGCAAAACAACGAGCATCTGCCTCGTGTATCCCATGTCTACCTATCACCTCCTGCATCTCTAGCACGGAAAGAGAAGTGTTTTCACTGCTAATTTTATGGTATTTGGTTGCAAATGTGTAATATTTGCTTTCCTTGAAGGCTGCCAACTTTCCTTGTGTTTTAAGGAGAAAACTATAGCAGAGCAAGGAATTCCTCTGGGATGGAGAGTGCAGGGATGAGGTCTGTGTCAGCTGTAGGACATCTGAGCCCACCACCATCAGAGAGTTAAACATTCCTATCTGTGTAAAACTGGACTAGCCACGATTATTCAGTGAAGAGATTTAGGATTTATGCAAAAATAAAAGGGTTCAGCCGTACAGGAGTTTTCTGGTGTATCGGTGAAAGAAGAGATCCCACTCATGTGCTGGGGCACCAAGGTCCTCACCTGCAGCATCCCAGCCCCACATGGGCACCCCGGGGAGGCAGGTGAGAAGGATGCACAAGCAGAGTCTGGGGAATACCGTGAGGATGTTTGAAAATTAGCAATACATTTTTTTTTCCCTTTGGTCACGGCTTTTTTTTTTTTTTTTCTTTCCCCTTCTGACTTTCGGTCAGAGTTTACTCTGAGGCCAAAAGCACCGCGGGGTCTTTTTTCCCCTCACTGCAGTTTCTGCGTGCAGGGGGGACATTTCATTCCACCCGACATCCAGAACTTGTACATGATTAAAGCTGAGCTGGGGCAGCATTAACATCCTGCTAACAAACCCCTCCTGCCATGGGGATGTGGGCCGGGAGGGGCAGGAGGGCCACGGCCCCGCAGCCGCTCCCCTGGGTCAGGGCATGCTGGGAGGGGAAATAAGCTACAGAGCAGACAATTTTCAGCTTGACTGGTTTTACTTTCTCTACCAGGCCTCACGAAAACAAACTGACAAAACAAAGGACACAAAATTAATGACCCATGCCTTCTGTCAATTGACTCTTAGTAACAGTGGCTAGTTCACCTTAATTTTATTTTATTTATTTTTTTTTTTTTCCCTTCACTTTGAGTGAGTCACCGTAGGCAGCGGTTAAGGTTCATTTAAAAATTCTTCGGAGGCATCACTTGGTTTTCATTAATTTGGTGACTGTAGTTTCTGATGGTGACGAACAAACAATGCAGAAGGGTTCATTCAAATAAAAAAGAAAACCACAACAAACCTCTTAGCCACTGCGTGTGTTTTCCCAGTAATGGCTGTAAATAAAGGCGTATCTATATCCCAGGGACAGACACACTACTCAGGGTTTGCCATCTCCTCGAAACATTTTGCCCTCTTCATTTCCTTTTGAAACACCATTATTTATATGGCTGAAGTTTCACTTGACAGCTCGCCAGAAAGCCAAGTTACAACAAACCTTTTACTGTGAAGCAACAACATTATTTCTGAGTTGGCTTTACCTGTGTTTTCAGCAGAGATGGATTTTATGTCCTAGTGAATCCCACTTAAAAAAGGCTAATATCTTGATCCCTCTTGCACAGCACTGTGTTTCCCAAGCCTTGCTGCAATCACAGGTTTTCCTTTTATAATTCCTGGCGCTTGGGGAGAAGGTGCCTGATGCTCCAGCCAGGAGCACTCACGTCCTTTAGCCCTGCATAGCTAAAGCGCTGCACAACTTTTTAAATATTTACCCCATTATATAAATGTCCATTGAAGGGCACTTACATAAACGATAAGCGCTTACAGCAAACACTTTTAGAGAGCAGGATCTGTGGTATGCAGAGGAGATAAGGCCACTTCCTGCAAATCCTTATTCACAGAATTAGTCCTTAATCAGGCAAATAGACTCCCTGATATCAATGGGATTTCACATGTGAGCAAGGGTGGCAGGATTGGGCTCTTAATGGGACATTTTAAAAATTCATGTCTCTTCCCAGTGAAAAACCTGTGAGACCTAATATTGATTTTAGTGGCAGTAAAAGGACCCCACTGTGCACATCCTAACCAGCAATATCCATACTGTGCAACCTGGTATCCTCCCCTCTAAAAATTTAGTTACATGTAGATTAACACCATTATTCACCAAGACACTCTTTTTGGTTTATAAAAGGCTGTTATACAAAATAACCAACAGGTATGTCACAGGCTAAAGTATATCCAACAGAAATGGCAGTATTCAATTAAGGAAAATTAAGAGTACAAAGATGCCTCTTACCAGGAGCGAAAACAGTAAATTAAACATAATTGGAAGGTTTCAGAGACCTGGTGAAAAAGCTACTACAGGCAGTTCCTGTGAGAGACACAGAAATATGAACCTGATTTTACAGGTCTGGGGAGTGACCTGGAGCAGTGCTGTGTCTTGGAGCAACTGCACCTGGCTGAGGATGAGGCCAGACCCAACGCCAGGGCAGGACCACAGCTCCTGCTCCTACCTTTGAACTTAAAATTCCACTCATGCACCAGAAGAAAACAAGAACCAGGATTGCTAAAAGTCTATTTCCAGGCAGCCTAACTCACCACTTGCTGTCTATGAACTTCCTAGAAAGCTGGAAATATCATAGCGCTGCTCGCTTAGTGCCACTTTTTGTGCTGTTTGTCAGCATTTCCATTACAAACCTTTTTAAAGGGTTTCCAGCTCAGCCACAAAAAGCCACTTCAGGCTGAAAGCTGGCGTACAGCTTCCCAGTCTGGGAGTGAACGACTTTGTCAAGCTAAACAAAACGTGGTTTATCTCTCTTTAGCAAAGGAAAGGCTCTGGGAGGTTTGAAAATTAACAGAAGCTCCTACTTATACAGAGCTGTATATTCTTGTCCTATTTTATATAGCATTAGCATACGTTATAAATTGCTGAGGATTTTTTTTTTAAATGTGTTTAAATTAAAAACACACATAAATATGATCCCCCTCTGGCTATTTTGGATGAATCAGGGAGATTTTGCCAACGTCCCTCAGTTAGGCATTCAGCTGTTGGTGACAATTAGAGAGAAGAAAAAAAAAGCCCAAAAAAGCTTGCTTTTTTTTTTTTTTTTTTTTTTTTTTTCTCCTCTCCTCCTGGCTCTCCATCTTGCAGCCAAGTTCTGTGAATCACAGGGTGTTGGTAGCTGAGTATTGACCTATCAGCTCAATCAACAAACAAGAACACACAGCAGCTTCCTTTTATCTGTAAGTGCCAAAGCACTTGAGAGAGGGACACATCTATAAGCAACTTTATTTTAAAAGATGGTCAAGGTCCCTTGAGGCTGCTTTCCCCTCTGCATGGGAGGAGAAGAGGAGGTTTAGAAGGGGGTAAGTGCCACTGCCCTGGTTGCTGGTGTGTGGTGGCACAGTGACAGACCTGGCACTGCCCACAGCAAATACATCAGGATTAGGAATTGCAGCTCTGGGGTGCACTAGGGCACAAAGGGAAGCTTGAATAGAAATCAGCCAAGAGGCACAATTAGGCAAGTTAATGGACCTAGAGTCCACCCAGGGCTGTAATGACAGGTATCACCTCTGTCTTGGATCACTGGAAACCAAAACAATATCTCCAAGGGAGGGTCACTCCAACCTCACCTAATCCCTAAGTCATTTTCACTAGGATCTGCTACTGGTGTTACCTGAGATATGGGATGGGTGGGTGGATTTTCAGCTGGACAGGAGTTGAACCTTTTCTTATGCCTTTCTGCTGGTGCTGATGAGGGGATCTGTGTGCAGGGGCTCCACATTGCACAAGGGGCTGGCAGGGATGTGCAGAGACACTTCGGGGCACGGGATCGCTCCCCAAGATCAGGGCAGGGGAAGACTAAGGCAGCCATCAGTAAGGAATAACTGTGATTAGCCATTAAAAAACCCACAGGTCACAGCAAATATGACTCAAGGACTGCCCTGGCAAACTGATATCCCCACATGTGCCCACTGCAGCTCCCAGGCAGGTGGAAGAGCTCAGCTTTGCATGGAGGCAAAAGTGGCCATAAAGGTTTTCTTCTACTTTTTTTCCAGTTGGAATGCCACCTACTTCAGCCAGAGTTGTCAGTAAACTACACACCATGACACATCTGCAGAGCTAACAAATAGTCTTCTTCCACAGAAGAAAAGAGAATTGAGATGCTGTGTGTAGAAATGCGGAGGCCATGCAGAGTAAGACACCAGAAAAGCTGATAAAAAATGCAGGAATATTAGCAAAATAATAATAATAATACAAAAAAATGACACTGCCTGTCCATTTAAAAATGCCTTGAGATAAGAATATTTCAAATTGTAAGAGTTTTGAATATAAAGGGGTCCATATCAACAAAACACTGATATATCTGCTCCTTTTCCTTCCTCTGTCTCCAGCATTCGCTCGGTGGACGGACGCACACGGCAGCCACCGAAATAATGGGATACTGGTTTAAATGATCACTGGATTAGGCCTTATGGTCTTCATTCAGCAAAGCATTTAAGCATATGTTTAAGGTTAAACACATACTTTTCATGCTTAACTCTACAGGAATAAGCTTAAGTATATGCATCAATTTGAGCAGGCACTTAAGAGCTCTGCAAAATCAGGATGGACATGCTCAGACATGTGTTAAGTGCACAGTGCTCCTTAACTGTTGCCTCGTGCAAAATCTCTGGTGGATTCACCGAATAATGGAAAGTGCCTGTGTCCTGTGCACAAACTCTGACCTGGGACAATTTTGGGTGATGCCTGTGGGTGCCACAGGTGGGTTCCCCAGGAGCTGCGTGTGGGCAGTAAAACCTGAGGCTGAGAAGTTGCTGCAGGAGTGCTGGGTGGTCTCTGGTCATGCTGGAGCAGGGGTTATTTAATACCATTTGTAATGGTTGCTTGGGGCAGGTGGTGGCTCACTGAGGATGGGCTGTAGCACAAATGTTGCTGTATGTTATGCTGGCAAGGCACAGAGCACACAGTGAAGGATTAGTAAGGATTTGGTTCCAGAGAAGAACTGCACTTCCCAACCTGCTTGGAAAACAAATTCTGCTCTAAACTCATGTTATTTTTAATGATGCACAAGGATGTAAAAAAAACCAACTCAACATAAAAATCAGCAATTATGTTACTTAAAGAGCTTTGGGGGATTTTTTTTTTTTTAATCTGTTGTATCAAAGGTAAAAAGAGAACTCGCTTGATCTTAGAATTCAGTAAATCCCAAATATTTAGCCTAAAGTATTCCTGGAGTTGTCTGAAATAAAGGTTTTGCAGAATGTTGAGCCTTATCTAATTTCACCAGATTATTTTAAAGCTCAAATCAAACCAGTATAAATAATGGGTAGAATTACTAACCTGCAGGGAATGTCATCACAAATTTCCTGGAGTTTTCCATGTAACTATGAGCATGACTGGTCTATTTACTGGAAGTAGTATATACTGTATAATGTTCACTGAAAACTCATGTAACTCATGCAATATGATAACCACTAGGGTGCTACTGTGACGTAAAGGATATATTACAATTTTATCCAATTCAAACAGGGAAAAAAATGGTTTTAATCGTCCTGCCCTCTAAACAAATACTTTGTCTGTTCTACTGAACTTGAAATTCAAGGTTGTGTATAAGTCATCCTGCAATAAAAATAATGTTATGGAATAAACAAGACTGCACTGTGATATGATTTGAGTCTTCAATCACTGAATTTTTTTTTTGGAAATATTTATATGAAGTGAATGTGTTATGTGTGCCAGGATTTTTTATGGTTCTTATAACGCAGTTGCAATGCATCGTATTGTTATGTGCAAATGCTCTGGTGACAAGCACATAGATTCCAGTGCCTGGGCTGGCTCTGGCAGGAGGAGATGTTTCATGGAGATGATAGGTTTAGCCCTGCAAGGAACAGCCTGGCTGCAGTGCTGTCTCAGCCCAGCAAGGGGATGCTGGCAGAGGAACCTCCCACCACCCACAGCTGGGGCAGTGGGACATCACTTGTCCTCCTGTGGGCAGTGGGGGGCTCTGGAAGGGGCAGAGCAAAGTCCCTTTGGCAAGTTGAGGGCATCACAGCTTGGACACAAATGCCACAGGAGAATTAGATAATGCAGTAAAAGAAAAATCATTTTCCTGCTGTCACACTGCAAAATTTGTCCTGCAAAGGTGGAATCCCTCGGCATTGGACTTTGATGGGATCAGAGGGCACTGGTGTGAAGGGAGGGATGCTCCCAGTGCTGGATGATCTTATAGGAGGCAGCATTACATGCTACCTTGGGTGCCTTTAATTACAATAAAACAAGTAAAGTGAAAGACAGAAATTTGTATTCAGCTCTTCCTCTCCAATACTTGCTCCTCTTTCCAAACATGACCACCTCCAATGATGGGGAAGGTGGTCCTGTGTTTCCAAACTATCACCTTCTAACAGTTTGGACATTGCTGCCCTCCCAGGGCTGTCACTGTGATGGAAAACTTTTATTCCCTCACAAACTGCTGCCCAGGACAGTCACCTACATTCACAATCTTTCCAAGGTTTTTGGACCCTGCATAAAGATAAGGAGGAACCCCAGGTTTATACACGGGAAGATATCTCCACTAATTTTCTTTTTAGAAGGTGGCCTCCCACTGCTGTGGAAATGAGACTCATTTCCCTGTTCTAACAACAAGCAAGGGTTACCCCAATTTCTCTTCACAACATTTTTTAGGCTTCTGACATGATTTAGTAATTTCTCTAATTACTTGAGAGAAGCAGCATCCACTTGGTACCCTCAGCACATCTCTTTGCTGAGAGCTTATGAGATACCCTGTGCCAAAGCATCAACAAAACTGAATTGTCCTGCAGAAAAAGCTGCTTTTACACAAAAATTTGGGAGCCTGGAAGGATTTGGAGCATTAGGGATGACTGCTGCAATCACCCTGCTGCTGGTGGCATCAGTCCCTTCATAGCAAGGCCATTCCATCAGCCCTCTTTTGCTTTCCACAAGGGTTTGAGGAGAAAACCAGAAGACTGACTTAGTGAAAACACCTCTGTCAGCAGATGTACAACCCCTCTGTGTAGATTTTTACCCTGACAGGCACCAGGTAAAAACCCAAGTGTATCACCAGTTCCCCTTCAGACACCCAAGGGACATTCACCCTTCACCTAACGCCATCCTAAATCTACAGAGGGGCATCAAATAATAGAAAAATAACACAATTTTATTCTGTAGGTCATAAAAGCATCATCCTTCACTGCTGGCCTGCTACTGGAAGCGATGTGTTGCCATCAGCCACTGAAAACCAGGTGATGTCAAGAGATGCCCATCACAGGGAGCTCCTGTCACCCACAGGCACGTGTGACACTCACAGCAGGCATGGGAGCACTTCCAAGGCAGGATTGAATTTTCATTCAGCTCCTAAGCACACAACTCCACTGCCAATGTGGGTTTGTGGATGTAAATCCCTGTTAACATCTCAGGAAGGCTCACATTTGAGTTGCAAACAATGCTGAGGACCAACCCTTGCTCTGCCCCTGTCCCCGAGCTGTCTCCTCTTTCCCTATACCACTGCATGATCCAGTGAAACACTTTGTCCCAGAGCCTTATCACAGCAGACAAAGAAACAAGCCAAACCAAAACCTGAAGATTTACTACCAGAAGCCCTCATCAGAATATACTATGTATCTCATAAAATAAACATGGTAATGAAAACCGGTTTTACCGAAGCCCTCAAACCCATGAGCATTAGCAGCTGCTTTCTGTAAAGCTGGTGTTGATGTCAGGGGAAGACAGACACCAGCTTGGGAGAAGCTGTGCTGGGCTCTGGTGGAGTTAAACCCTCCTTGGCTGGAATTTACCATGTTCTGAAACCCTGCACTGATAACAAGGCTGTACATACAACTCAAAAACTCCAAATAACTGACTCTGAACCCCAAATCTGAGTTGTAATTAGACGCCTCTTTTGCATAAATAAAGTCAGATTGTCTTGTGCTTGCTTTAGAAATTGGGCTAATCTTTGACAGGTTGTTCTCATTTTCCAATTACCCATTAGGGAATGCATGCTGGCACTCTGGCAAATAATTTTTGGCTGTGGCTCTTGGTTGCAAATAGTGTCATTGCTCTTGGTTAAATCTGTGAAAATTATACCTCCAACTCCTGGCTGCTGGCTGGCTGCTGGAGCATCCTGCATGGCTTGGAGACTGATTTCTTTATCAGGCTCCATATGCTGCCTCAGCTAAAGGCTACAAGTAGGGGAGAAATCTGCTGTTAAAGGAACTACCAGTGCTCTGTGCTGAGTGACAGCCTGACCAGAATCTGCTTTTTGAATTCCCATGAATGCATTTTCCTATAAAACCAGCAACGTTCATCTGCACTGCTGCCACAGGCAGTGGCCAGGTGAATCCATGGGCTGCAGAGAGGCCTTGGAGTGAGTTTTTGGCAATAGTTTTTCCCAGTTATGTCTGTCTGATTTGGAAGAGGTAAAATGTTTCCACATTGCAGATGGAGGATGGTTCCTGAGAAGACAAACCCAAAAGGTGTGTAAGCACGTGATTGATTTAAACCAGCACGTGAGTCTGAAAGTGGAAATTTTTCTTCTTCTGTTTAAGTATTTGGCATCAGAGAGAAGTCAAAGTGATGCTTTTTTCACCAGGTCTTTGCTTTCATTTCCCCCCACCTTTACTGAGGATGAATTCAATAATAAATCACATGCAAATTTTTAAAATTTACTTTCAGAAGGGACATGGCAGAGATTGTAAAGTCTAAGGGCATTGGATTTTTGAACAGGAACGCTACCAAAAAACCAATACTTTAACTTGAAACGGTCTAGATTAGACCATGTACACTAATATTTATGGAGCCAAAAGCAAGAAGTTTATGTAGTAATTTGATTTAAAGTAAAATATAAAACCTTAATGCACTTTATAGTCATAGGCATCCCTAGCCACGTGTCTCTCTGTAGATAAATAGATGCACATGGGTAGATACACACACACATTTATAGCACTGGGGTCCCTCTAATCTGCAAAACAATCTTATGGGTTTTTCTTCAGTCAAAATGAATTAGATGAATTAATTAAAGAAATCAAGCTAAACTTGGTCACAGCAGCGCTCATTGCCTAAAGAGCCTCATAAATCCGATGAATGATGGGATGATGGCAAATACATCCTCATTACCATGCTAAACTCAGTTTGCTAAATAAATTAGTCATGTCATCGATGTCGTCACTGCATTCCTCTGCCCCAGCCGCTGCACAGCTGCCTCTGCTCCCTCTTCTGCTGCCCCAATACCTGCCAGCTTCCAAGGGGCACTTGGGGGAACTAATGACTCAATGTTTGTGAAGCACCTTGAGATCCCCCAGGTGAAAGGTGCCTTATAATCCCCTCCTGGATTGTTCTGTGTCAGCCAACAAGAGAAGCCAGCAGTGCTGGACCTGTAGGGTTTTCATGGCCTTGGGGATGCCCATGTGCCATGTGTCAGGGTATGGGACAGCCCTGCATTTGCTGGTGGGAGCAGGGTCAAACAGCACCCAGCACCCAGGCTGCAGGATGCATCTGTGCTGGCCCACAGGGCTGTGAGGTCACTTTGCCACCATGAATAGAAAAGAATTCTTCTCTGTGAGGGCCTCAGTGAGGCCCTGGCACAGGTTACTCAGAAAAGTTGTGGATGCCCCACCCCCAGAAGCGCTCAGGGCCAGGCTGGATGGAGTTCTGAGCAACCTCCTCTAGTGGAAGCTGTCCCTGCCTTGGCAGGGGGTTGGACCAAGATGATCGTTAAAGGCCCTTCCAACCCAAACCATTTTATGGTTCTACAATAAAGATGGCAAGGTTCATGGTTTATGGGACTTGGTGGAGGACTCTGCAAATGAGGTCCTTGCCAGTGTTTGCAGATCTGGCCCATCCTGCCTCTTGGCCCAATGCTCATCCTTCACCTTGCTATTCCTTTCAAGGATACACAATATTCCTTAAACCTGCAGAACAAGTTCTGTTGCATTTTAATGAGAAACACCAAATTTCTCCCTTCTCTTTCTCTGCTTACAGATTTTTTTTAAATTTTTTTTTTTATTATTATTTTCTGGAGAGCAGAGAGACACGAGGCAGTAACATCCTCTGCCACTGAGTCCCTCCACCCTCCAGCCAGGCATCCTGCTCCATTCCCAGCAGTGACAGTCAGCAGGAGCTCACGTCATGGCCCTGCACATCGCCCCATCACTACTCATGTCCTCCAGGGATCTTTCCAATGCCTCTGAGCAACAAGTGACAGTGATACCCTGATATTCCAAGAGCTTTAAAAGAAAACCGATGGGAAAATAATTCAAAGCAGCTACATAGGTATTAAACCCCTCCTTTGCAGGCAGCTGCCAAATTTCAAGCGAAATAGTTGGCGTTTTCTCTCACAGTCTAGGAGAAGGGAAGAAAAAAAAAAAGCAAAACTTCATTATGTAACTTTGAATAGAATGAGTTAGGCCATCTTTGGTTCCTGCTCTGGCAGAAGTCCCAGGTAATATTCCAGGAAGCTGCTTTTAGAGGCAAAGAAAGCCGTAAGCAACTATCTGAACTCACCGTGTGTATGTGCAACATCCCATTTACTTTGGGAGAAGTTGCACACGTGCATTTGCAACCAGAACTTCTCTTCTAAGTGTAAATTGAACAAAAACATCCCTGAGGAATCTACCTACAAGCACTGGGATTTGCCTTTGCACTCGGCAACATTTGTATTCCTCGGTGCAATTTTCAGCTGTGCATTGCAGGAGGGAAGGCATTACTCAGCCTGCTTTATTTTCATATGAATGAGGGTTACTGTAAGAGGGAACATTGTTTTTAATATTGGCCCTGAAAAGTACAAGCCAGCAGATGGCAGTTTAAACCACATTCAGTCAAAACAACATCATATTTTAGCCAGGGCCATTATTGTCAGATCATTTCAACACATATATTTGAAGATTTGACTGTGAGGATGGTAACGAGACAGAAAAGAGTGGCGGGGATGGCTGGCAGGATTGCTGCACCCCTGTGGAAGACAAACCAGAAGTTCACCAGTCAGCTCTGCAAGGCTGTGGGCTCGTCCTCAGGTTTGGATGAGCAGAAAGGGGCTGGCAATGCCAGAGGAGCTCAATGTACCCATGTGTGCCCCAGTGGGTGCAGGCCATGTCTCCTCCATCCCCCCCTGCCCCACACACACTCCTGTGGCTGGACTGGTGGGGTCGTGTGTGACACCTGTGTGTGATTGCCAGTGCCTGGAGAGGTGTTGGTGTGCTGGCTGTTCCCAGGGTGCTTTGTGGATGTTCATTTTATATCTTATTTACAGCAGAGAAATTTGTTGTCCTACAAGTGAGGTTTGCAGGAGGCCCTAAAAATAGCCAGACTTTTGCCTGGTCTCGTTCTCCTTGCTGCAGCAGTGAATCTCCCTCAGTGCTTGCACTGTTTCACTAGGTCCAGGCAGGTAGTTAACTAGTGCCAAGCAATTTTCCTAATTCCCAATATTTAACAATGGATAGAAAAGTGGGGGGGGGGAAAGGATTTACAAATCTAAACCAAAGCATTCCCATTCCTCAGTGGGGTTTTGGCAGGAGGGAGCACCCCGAAGCCTCTTGGTGTGGATGGGCACACAGCTCCCCACACATTCCAAGATGATAAACCTTTGATATGCCTTACACTTCACTGCCCTGAAAATGCAACTTTCCACATTTATGAATACAAACAACGCTATTATCTCTACCTTTCTAATATTTAACTAATCTAAACACTCAGGTAAAATGTTATCTGAAATGGTACTTCTATAAATGCATTAACTTTGTCTTCCTTTGACTTTTAAGATATCTTTCCTTACTAATACAGCTGAAAAGATTGTTTGGAAAGCCTTCGTAAAGTGGCAGAGCAAACAGATGAAGGGCGTTCTTTAGTAGTTCTTTATTATTAGCTTTCAAATGATACTATCTTCTTGTACTTTTCTTAACGAGAAAATAAATAGAATTTGTCTCACACACAGCTGTGTTTTTCTTTAGCTAAGGAATGCACAAAGGGAAATTTAAAAATCATGCATTATCAGTGAACAAGTTAGTTAAAGTAAATAGATTCCAGCCAACTTGCTTCTAAAAGATTAAAGGTTAATGATGGAACAGCTTGGCCAATAGATTTATGAATTATCTAAGTCTACAAAAGGTACATCCAATTTTCTGGCATTATCTGCCATGCAAATGCTGAGAACAGACACACACCACCTCCCAACTGAGCTGCTACATTTTCTGTCATATCATTTAGTGCTGTTTACAGATCAACTGGCATTTCAAGAGCATTTATTAAAGCAGTTATCTGACCCCAAACAATTATTTTAAGGAATTCAATGACTGATGCAGGATGCTAGTTTAAACATACAATATGATGTCCAAGATCCTTCTTATTCTACCAGAGATTATGTGGCAAAGCACGAAACTGAGGAGTTCTGTGTACCATCTCAGTAGTTCTCACTTATAGGTGTCTTTATGCTAAATAAATACATCTGGATTTGCTAAGTAACCCATAAAACAATTACCCAGCTCTCAACTGTGTCTGAGCAGCTCTAAGACAGCACACCAGAAATAGCATGAGCTTGCTAAAGTCATGGGACAAAGAGTACCAAGGCAAGCTGTACCTTTTGAAGTGTGTGGAAGGTTTGTGACAGCCAACCCCGTAAAACCATGGGCAAACAGTCTGGTACAGGTGGATTGCCACTGCCAGCAGCCAGGGAGGTTTGAAGTCCACAGGAGCTGTTCCACTGCAGGAAAGCTGAAGTGGTTTTACCACAGCCTGGCATTTATTGATTGCATTTCTTATATAAATCTTTATTTTTTTTAAAAAAAGTGTTTATACCCCAATGCAGCTTCTCTGCTGGAACATCAACTTTCCTCAAGATGGTTAACAGTTTAACTGAGTCTAAACACTCTGAGATTATATACTCTGAGATTAAATACTCTGAGATTAAATACTGAGATTATTTATTTGTTTATCTGTGAAATCTACTTTAATCCCTGTTGAGAAGCATTAGGGCATCAAAGGCTTAATGTCTTTGTGTGCCACTCATGGGCAAATGAATATTTTAACTCTGCTCTTTAGTTATCCATATGGATTTTTAAACCCTGGCCCATATATCCTGCCTTTCCCTAGGAAAGTATGTTTTAATTACATCAGTGAGAGCTGTAAGCAAAATGAAGGTGGAATTGGGTCCTTCATAAATTAATCTATTCAGAAGATGAAATTGGACCATCAGGTCAAAGTATTTTCACTGGAAATTCAACTCACCTGAGTCTTCAACACTCCTCTCTCCTCCTCCTCCTCTGCTCCCTAACCATTCCCACCTCTCCACCCTTCCTCCCTGGAGATAAAGTGAACAGCACAATACAGGGCATCGATTTGTTTTAACACAGGAGTGTGTGACCAGCTTGTTTATCTCTGCACTAAAACCAGTATGCCACAAACCCTTTGAAAAAGTCCTAAAAACAGAGCTCAGGGCTTCCAGTGTCCAAGCTTCCAGCCAAACTCCAAGGAAATGGAGGAGCTTGGGACAAGAGGCAGTGAGAGCCAGAGGATTTGGTGCACATGCTGGTGGCCTGGGGCTGTTTAATACGAGTATCTTAATTAAATGGTAAATTCCAAAGGAATTTCCAACTATTTCTAATTGCCTATTACTTTATCAGGCCAATATGAAGGAGAGAAAGGAAAATCCATTGGAGCATGCATTTTCTGCTGTTTATGTGCCATATGAACAGTGCTATTAACCCGTGCTGGCAATTATGATGGGATTATGGCATGCCCACTATGGAAGAATTTAATTGTGGTTATATCAGATTTAAGGCCCTTTCAGAGATTATTTCACTCTAGGCTATAACACAAGCCCTGGGTATTCACAGCTGTTGTGGGGCTGAGGCCCTGCAGTGTGGGAGAACATCAGGTCAGTTGTCACACAACATTGCTCTGGCGAAATTTGCCCTCCAGCCACACCAAAACCTTGTCCTCATATTAACTGTGCCAGTTTGCAGGAGCCCATGGAAATAAAAAATCAGCATTGTCTGGCAGAAGGTTCCATTTCCTCAGCTCAGGGAGCAAAACCCTTGAGAGGCCACTGGATCTCACCTGCAGTCACATGAAATCCAACCTGGCTTTGTTTTGAATTGATAAATCAAGACAGGTTTTACAGGAAAATGAGCTTAGATTTGTGCAAAAAGTTTGCAAACCTCGGCCTAGACAGCTGCCTTCAACAGGCAGCACTTTCTGTGGGACTTCAGGTTTGCTGAAGGGCTCTTCAGGGCTTCAGGTTTTCAGGGCACTGGTTTCTCATTCCTATTGCTCCTGGCCTTCTCCACCATGGAGTTGCATGTCATGATGAGATAAAGTAGAAATCTTAAGACATTCTCATTCTCTGTTAAAAGCAGCTTGTTTTAATTACACATTGTGCCTGTATCTATTCCCATTGAGAAAATTTTTATGAAACAAATTGTCCCATAAGTTTCAAAGAATGTGCCAAAAAGTAGATGACTGTAGAGGGGTGGCCAAAGGAGGAGCATTTAATTTCCTCTTTGGTAGAAAACAGTAAAAATAAATAACCAACGCCAAGCTATTTATTTTTTTGCAGTATTTAGAGATGCTGCAATGAGGGAAAACCCACACCTCATAGATGTGAACTCGGGATTTTTATTCTCCACACGCAGCTTTATTCACTATGTATCCTGTGGGCATGGAGCCCAGGTACCTATAGATTTCCAAAATGAAACAAAGGAACAAAGAGACTGAATGCCCTCTTCCTGGCAGGTTACAAACATTGATTTTCTCTTATTTTACCCAATTTGCACTTAACTTTTTCTATTAACCCTTTGATTCTGCAGTTTTACAATGTTAAGCTTTGAGTCTGCAGCACAAGTCCATAATATTAGGTACAGCCTCTGGAAATCCTTTCAGCTCAGTTCATTTTCTGCTTCCTCCCTAAAAATTGTACCTGTTTCAAAGACACTTTAAAGCACAGGTACCAACTTTTTGTATTTTATCTTAAATCTCAAACCTTTGGTATTTTTCTTGCTGTTGGGGAGTAGCACTTCAATGAGTCTGGAGATCTACCCAGACAAGAAAATTAGTATTTGAATGCTATGATTTGAAGTGGGGAGGAAGAGGTTGAGGGGGCTCCTCCATGGGTGACAGTAGTGAAAAAGCAACAGTGAGCTGATTGAGATGAATGCTGCCTTTAAAAGAACCAGAAGTATCTATTCAGTGAGAAAATGGGACTATTCCATAAAAGAGATGGGAATCAATTACAGCCTCTCATGAATACAAGGCATGAGCACTAGTTAAAGCAGCAGCTCTTGACCCACAAGGATAACCTATTTCTGAACCACAGATCATTTTGTAAGAAAACATATGTCAAAACATGCATCTGAGATGCTGAAGCTCCTTTCTTCATCAGTATTGAAAAAGAAAAAAACCTCTGCAAGAATATAAATTACTTTGTGCAAAAATAAGAATTATCAGTGGAAATTACATCTGCCCCAATGGAAGAAGCATGCAGTACTTATAACCTTTGCAGCACCTTTGCCCCATGAACAAGGCCATAGCTGGAACATGACTGCCAGGCAAGGAGCAAAAGAACAGGAAAAACAAAAATAAACTCAAAAAGTCTTTGGATCAGAAGCAAAGGAGATAATTTAAGTAATTTGATAAATTGGGATGACATTATGGAAGAAGCTGTTGTAAGAAAAATCAAGGATTTGAGAATCCATCAGTCCAGCTGAAGTCACACAGATCTTTCTTCATAAGCAATGGCTTTTCTCCAATTTAATTTCATTTGGATCAATTACTATTAGCCAGATCCAAGCACAGACTTGAGTAAGCCAAGCTGAGGGGAGAGGACATTGAAACAAATAATATGGGAATTGTAACACACTGAAGGAGAGATGGTCAGGCTTACTAAAACCAGGGACACTGCTTCAAAATCCAACACACAAATCCAGCATTAGTAGCCTGCAAGAGAACGGGGCAGTGCTCAGCTTGTATTAACTTAATAAACGAAGGAGTAGGGATCTGCAAATTACTGAAGCTGTTATTGTAACTGTTTACTTTGCATAAGCAAAGAGGGGGTTAAGCTCTCACAAGAGTCGCTCCCAGGAATTGTCAAACAATTTACAATCCTGAGAAAAAAAAAAATGCATCAATATTGGATTTGAAACCCATCTTGAGAGATTGATCAAATACAAAATCAGTCCTAGAGAGCACATTTCAGTGCAATGCCTGAGCCCTTAGATAATCCCCAACATGCTGCGATTGCCTTTCCCCACCCAGCCAAGGGGAAAAACAGAAGGAATGAAAAAGAGAAAACTGAAGGGCTAAATCCTGCACTCCAACCACTCCAACTGAGAGAGAAAACCAGGTGCTTTATTTCTGAGTGTGAAAGTGGATGAGACACCCCTCAGGGTACCCAATGGCTTGCACTGCAAATCCTGCACTGGGGCTGAGGTCATTGCTCTTGTTTTTTAATATTTTAGCACTTAGTAATAATTATATAAATAGTCTAACAATTACAAATGTCATTAATTAAACTTATTACTTTGCCCTTATAATATTTAATACATATTTTGGCCATAAATTGAAATCTATTTAACCTTGTATGAGTTTGGAAGGAGTTTGAATCATATCCTTTTTGGAAGCCACTGTGATTTTTGGTCCTGTCAGAAGGCTGTGGAAGACAAGAATTCCAATGCAATCTTTTTGGCTTTTATTTGAGCTGAAGACACCTGAGGTGAAAAAGTCACAAGTACGTTTGTAGTCCAAAGCAGAAGGAATTACACACTGAGATCTAAAAAGAATAATTTTCAGAATGTGAAGATAACAATTTAATTATTTCCTTCAGAAATCCAAAACTGAATTACCAAAGCCAGCACATCCACATAATTTGGGATAGTGTCTGAAGTCTTCATTCCTCTACTCTTCGTTGTCTCTGCTCACAGCTTGCAATTAAATAAAATGCTATGAAGATTCAGTGCCAGCTGTTAGCAACATCATCTACCACTGGCAAAAAAATAGCACCAGGGAAGATTAAACTACCTGGTGTCTGATTTTAATTAAAGTCCAATGGACCAGGCATGGCTGCTTCTGTGTGCACCTTTCTAGGGACCACCAGCTCCAGCTGAAGGGCAGTGCATGGCTCTCTTTCTAGTACATCCATAGGAAATAGCTGTGAAAATAATTCTGGTTTTGGCAGACGGTATTTTTTCAAAGCTACGAACAAAAACACAGATCAAAATTCCTGATGATTAAGTCCATTTTGCATATTGCAAAATCACATTGACTGTCACTGTAAATTTTCTTCCCTTATTGACAAACTGTTTGCAGGCCCAGAGACGAGTGGGCCTTTTTCTAAATCCATGATTATGTATATATATATCACCTACATCACTGACATCATCCAATAAACTTAATTGACGGCGGTTTGTCTTAGCTAACCTACGTTTTCAAGGTGTTGTCATGCAGAATGAAATGTGTGTGCATTTAAAATCCGCACCCCCCAGGATGGCTGGCGTGGGTACAAATTCCCAGTTATAAAGCTGAGTTATAACTCAGCCTTCCCAAGAAATGCTGATGGCATTAGTGGTGTGATTTCTGATAAGATGCCCAAACCTTCCTTCCCTTGGTCTCTCCTCCGAACCAGCATGTGCAGGTTTCCCAGCCACCTCCAGGGATGGTTAATCACCAGCCAGTGATGCACTTCTCTCCCTGGCAATACAAACCAAGAGGAAAAGCACATACAGTGGTCCCTGCAATACCACCTCACTCCGCCTCTGCGGTTTCACCACGTGAACTTCATTTTCCATGGGACTGTCTGATGAAAAATAATGAACAAATTTCTCATATTCCACAGACAGGGACACATCACGACAAGACTCATACCAGACTCATGTTCTGATTCAAAGGAATCATACAGCTCTGCCTCACCAGAAACCACTTGGAACAGGATCATTGCTTTGGACTTGCACAAGGCAGCCGTGGAACAAATGAGCACGCCAAGATACAGCAGAGCTTAAGACACTTCTGAGTTTTTAACATCTTATTAGAGATGAGCAAATGCATCCGAGAACAAAGCCCACAATTAACTGATCTTATTCCAGACCCTTTCAAGATCCAGTGCAGTGAAGCCCCTCTTTCCCCTCCCTGCCACTGAAGCCCAAAAGACACATTATCTTTGAAAATATGCTGCAGAATTCCCAGGGTCAGCGGGTCTGGCATCGTCTGCTGGGCTGGCTGCAGACTCCACATCGCGTGCGCTGGGGCTTCCTCGGGGGAAGCAGCACTCGCTGCATTCCACCTTCTTAATGGGGTGTAATCAGGAACACGTTTGCTTCAGACCTATTAGTGAACTTCCCGCTTTGAACCCAGACTCTTTTTTAAAGTCATTTATATCAAACCTAAATATCAAATTGTTGTCGCTTTGTTAACAACGGTACCCGGCGTTCTCTCTGGTGAGATTTCAGCCCAGTGTCTTTCCCTGCTTTTTGCTGAAAGGAAATTCAGACATGCTACTTGCTCATTCTGCTTTAGCTTTCTCTTTTTCTTTCTTTTTTTTTAGTCTGTACAAAATAATGGGATGTTATGTTTGTCCAATACTGAATATGAAACAGAGTCACAACTCAGAGTTGGAAAAGCCTGTCTTAATTTTTGGCTACAAAAGTTATATTTGTTTTTGGATCACTGCATAAATGGGGTAAGATTAATACTTCCTTGGTTTCAAAAACACACTGTACAAATTTGCCTGATTCAAATGCTAAACCTGTGAGCTGTCAGTTTAAACAAGCAGCATGTTTCTTTCTCTTTGTTATTATCCAAAAGAAAAATAAATGATAGAGCCTCCCTCCCCACTGCAATCCAAAGGGCTGTCATTAAAAAAATGACAGTGCTTGTAACTGCATCCACAAGTTTTGCCCAAGTACCAAAATTGCCCAGTTTTAATACTGGGGCATTCCATTCAGAGATGCTGACGATCAGCCCAGCTTAAAAACTACTATTGGGTACACAAATAACCAACTCAAATACTGGCTTACACTGAGCCAGATTTATTAGTACACTCACAAGACAAAAGGGCAGAAGCAGCTCTCCCATGTGACTGCACTGCTCAGGCTATTGTATTTTACCCAGGCACCCTTGAAAGCAGCTGAAAATCCTGGATTTGGCTCAAACACACCCAGAAATTACACAGCTCCAGAGGGATGAGGAATGTGCCCATTAGCAGGCAGGTTTGCTGTAGGGGTTTATTCCCTTTGTTGACCAGGAGCCTCTGCAGGCAGCTCCCCACACCCAGGACCCCCACAAACAGCTGGGGAACCTCCCCAAAATCACATTTCCCAGTTAGGTCAGTGGAGCACTCCAGCTCTGGCCTGCTCTGACTGTAGAGGACGTGGAAGGAGTTCTCCAGCTTTGGCTGTGCTCTGAGCGGAGTTCCTCCCTGGACAGCATCCAGCCCACGCGGCTTTCCCGGCCCAACCTCCCAGAAAACCTTAACAGAGTCCAGCCTGGCAGGGAGCACAGCTCAGGATTTATGTTTTGTTAAAGCAACATCAGTAACACCTTTCACTGTGCATGAGCATCTATTCTTACGCTCAGCAAAAGCTCCCATCCAGCTCTTGGCACTATCTGTGATGGTGAGGAGAAGAAATGTTAAAATCCCTCTGACCCAGTCTCTGGACTGGGATTAAGATAAACTTAGGTTCAGTTCTGAACTCTACCACAATATTTCCGTGTGTTTCTGCTCCCTATGAAACTCTTCCATACCCTAGAAATCTCAGTTTATAGAACTGCCAGAGCTGCGCAAAAATGGGAAATTTCAATTTTGGGAGAAAAAAACCCTCTAAATCAGAACTGAAAACCAAAAGGCCAATGCTGCCCTTGAAATAAATACTCAGGAAAAATTCCTGGGTTCAGAGACACTTAAACACATAAGACAATATTTCATTTAGTATTTAAACTCGCTTAGGTTAGGTCTGTTCACTTTTAATTTGTGTTTTAAAGCCTGAAAAATGTTAGGGGAAAGATGTTCTATTACGAAGTTGTTTTTAATATAAACAAATAATTCTATGAGATATATATATATATATCTCAAAACAAGAAATATGATGACATTGGAGAAAGAAAATGGGAAAACTGAACACAAATGTTAATTTTTAAATAAGTGTCTTCAACTTGCCCATTAAAAGTGTGGAAATACAGACACTCTCCCACAAAACACTCCTGTCTTATTGGAAGATTTCTCAATGGTTTTCTCTACAGCATCACCACCAGGTGCTGTGTGAATGAAGACATCAGATGCTCCTTGGTGTCTGCATAGTCACCTTCTTTCAGAAGGCAACTGATAAATAGCATCTGCCTCATATTTTGCTTCTCATGAACCAAAAGACCTGGAGGGGAAATGGAACCATCTTGTCTTTTCCTGCCTTCAGTGACTCAGGTGGCTGTGAAGCCACGTGCTGAAAAGGAAAAACTTCCATGCTTGTTTCATTTGTTGATCAATTTTTGGAATTTCCTATTATTTCTAATCTCTCTTCCAAATGAGATGACCAAGACCTCAAGGAGAGTTGGTGGCCAGGACATGTGCTGGGTTATGCAAGAGCTGAGTTTAACTCCCTGCTCTGGATCAAACATCTGACCAAGCTGAAGATGGCTCATGAAAAGGTAATAACAGCTGGGCTGGGGTCTGGCACTCTTCAGACACACCCACCATCCAGAGTACTCACATCTTCTGTGCCTGTAACCACCACACCCAACCCTGAGACACATTTCCAAAGGGAAACTTCAATGCAAGGAGAAGGTTCTCATGAAAGCCTCTTGGGTTTAATGAACTCACTCTTTCTGATAGAAAACAATTTCCTTTATTTGAGCAAGAGAATTACCTACAGCTCCAGGCTGGACACTGGTTCTGCCTCAAGGCCACATCTTCCTGCTTAGGAACCAGCTATTTATCAACTGTTCCCAGTGCCCTGAACTAAGAGTGACCATCCCACTGCTGGAACCGCTCTGCCCACCCTCCCTGCGCTCTACACTTCGCCTGCTGCCTGTGATGAGCATCCTGCCTCTGGAAAGAGTCTTCTCCCTTCACCAGTGCTGCTTTACAAGCTCCTGCAGGATTGGTTTTTAACAGCCCATGGCAGATGTGGGGATGCTCACCCGAGCCTTCCCCAGAGACCTGGCAGTTTAAAGAGTTTATGGCCAAACTTCAGCAGAGCTGCTTCAGCCGGCTCCCGGGGAAAAATGCTCGCACGGCGCTTCTGTTTCTCCTCACTCATTCGGGCTCCATATGTGAAAGCCCAAGGTGTAAAAAACCAGAGCCTGATCTAAATATTGCATGGCCAAGCCCGGCAGCTAAGCCATCATTAGGTGTTGACTTGACAAATTTTCTGGGGTCGATACCTGTGTAGTCTTTCCTAAAAAGCAAGCCAGCTTGTTTCTCTCTTCTTGTGTTGCAGGCCAGTTTTATACCTCCCTGAAGACTTTATTTGTAGGATGTGCCTTTGCTTATGGAAAAGTAACACGTGCAGACAAAATAACTGTTTTTCAGGTTTGATACCCAAGCCCAGCTGAAACTAATCAAAAGTCTGAATTCTTGGGACCCTGGTAGGGCAAAACTCCTAATGAAGATGGATGTTGGACAACAGGGGAATGAAAGGGTATCTGGTCTCCTCTATACCACAGGGTGGATTTCTACCCAAGAGAATTAGAGTGACTGAGTTGTGTCCTTTTTAAATATTATTCATCTATTTCTTCCGTTTAAATCATCTCCCATGTCTGCTTTTCCCTGTTTCCTTCAAGACCTACAAATGATGGTCGTGCTCGTTTCCTTTGAGGGATATAACTGGGAAATCTTAGTCTCGCCTCTTTCACAGAAAAAAATATTTCTGTGAAGAGTTATTTGTCATTAGCTTTGAGGATTTCCTCAATGACTTGGCCAGCTCAGCCAAGTCCTACTTATGCACTCATTTACATGTGACACAAGCTCAGCTCCCACTCAAACACCTAAAGGAAAAATGTAATTTCTCTGCAGTGACAAGATGCACCAGTTTTGTTGTGGAAAATGTGTTAAAAATGAAGAAGAACAGCTCAATGCCAAAAAACAGCCCAGCCCAGGGCTGCTTAACTGGGACCAGAATCTTTCTTAATATCACATATATCGTTGAAACTGATGTTCTATATCTGTCCTAGCTAAAGATATAGAAAAAGCTTGTGTGCCATGAGATGTGGGCATGGCAGTGGCATCTCCTTTTCCACCCCAACACTTGGATCCACTCATGCCCTAGAAAACATATTATTTCACTACACTTCTCATTATATCAGCTTTTATTGCTCCACATTCTATTGGCTATGAAATGATCCAACCCTTTAAAAAATGAAAAAAAGTGCAAATCACAGAATTTCTCTCTATCCCTGAAGAACACCAAAGTTTTACCGGGAAAAGTTCAATAAATAAAGGCCCTTGTCCCCACCCTGCCTTGCCATTTGTAGTTTCCCAGTTCCCTTAATGCCTAATCTTCAGTCGCCGTGAAACCAGATGGTTAAACAATTAGATAAATCACGGGCATTGCTTACTTTGTCCCTTCTGTAAGCACCAAACAATAAATCTCACAACTTTCTTGCCACGAAAGCGACGGTGGATGCCCAACCCCAGCTCAGCAGCTGGACTCCTATTTCCTGGGCCCACAGAAGACAGAAAATATCACATTTCTACCTCATTCGACCCTTTCAATATCCCTGTCACGCTTCATTGCTTTACAAGGCATCATTTCACTGTTGCAACAAAGATTACAGGGAATCTAACAGGTAAGGCCCCAAGCAAACATGGAGCGGAGCGGACCCAAACAGGAGGCACAAGGACTTCATGTCTTATCTGCTCCCCATCTTGGCATTTCTAACCACAAGGACTGCCCTGCTGACAGCCCTGCCTGTCCTCAGGCAATGAATCTGTAATAAGATATACACACACAACAAATAATAGAGGTGGTTTGTTGTGTTTGGGGTTTGGGTTTTTTTTTCTGAAAAAAATATATACCGAGGTAATTAAATTGCTAACATGATGGATGGCCTCATTTTATATTTGAATTCAAAGTGACTTGGTACAGCATACAAAAAAGTGACTTGCTGCAAAAAAAGGATAATGATATAATTTGCAGTGAAATAGAAATATGGATATTTTCCTTGAATTCTGAAGAATCAAAATTTGATGCTTTTGCAATGACAATGTATAGCATTTGGATGTATAACCCTAAATCCTAGAGCATTTTGGAGGTATTAAGTAGAGAAAAGTAGAGAAACTGAGGCACTGTGAGGTTGCAATATATTTCAGATAACAAAGAAAAAAAAACACTTAGGAAAAAAAATCACAATAACCTGGAAGGAGACTAATTATTTAAGTAGTGGACCTTATACATGCCCTGCAAAGTAAGATATTTAACTTGTAGTTAAAGCTGTACAAACTCCCATTTACAGATCTCATTTTCAGCTGTTCTGACCTAAAGAGACTCTAACAGTATCATATCAATACTACTATCACATCATTGTGATATGGGGAAATTGTCTGATTTCCTCTTCCCCCTTTCTCTCATCCCACAGGAAAAACACAAGAAGCATTGACCAGCAGCTAAAAATATTTTAGAATAGCTTCAGGACTTTCACAGAGCCATTAAACAAACTAAGGATTTGATGTCATGTTTGAAGGCCTCTGTTAATGGGAAGTTTGGGTTGTAATGCATTATAATTTAGGAGATCTAACTTTGCATTTGTTCTCTTTCTGTGAGAAATTTGTGATCCATACCACAAGCTGTGGAAGCATTGGCCAGCAGCCATGAAAGTATTAAATGTAAATGGCTTGTTACCTCAGCAGTTATTTTCTGTGCAGCAATGCTGGGTTTAAAAATCCACTCCAAAACCCTGTAAATCCTGGGGTATATTTTCTTGCTTTTGCCTGACACTCACAGAGTTAACAGGCAAAACATTTCAATAAAACTTCCGTACAAAGGAGCTAAGACGTTAAAAACTCACTGTTCACATCTGTTCATCATTTCATTGTGCGGCCACACATTAGATAACCGCGCATACCCGCGAGAGCACAATGCCCAGCCCTGACCTCAGCTGTGACATCAAACAAGCACACGGGGGAATTATTCCAGGCTTTTGGCATCGGCGTGGCTGACTTTCACAAAGAGGGGAGCAGGGAAACCTCTGCCTGACGAGTGGTGAAACTGCAGGACTAGCAACCAACTTTTGCTAGCAACCAAAAAATGTTTTCTATCTTGTTTTTTTTTATAAAAACCCTTTGCTCTGGGTTTCTTTGCAATAGGAAAATGTGAGCATGTAAATAGGTCCATCCCCTAAAATTAGGCAAACATCATAACAGGGCAGTTAACTAACCTGTAATTACACTGTCACTTGTATTAACTCCATCACCCGCTAATAGAGTAAGTTATAGTGGAAGCAGCCAATGTTGTTAGGAGGGTTATTTATTTTATGCCCTAATTAATCAGTACTGACACTGAACCACATCCTTCCTCCTTCCTCATTATTTAAATCACCCATTTATATGGATGAGCCTCTTTGCTTTGTGCATTTCATTAATGCCTCCACATGCTCCCACACAAGGAAAGCGGCGGGCGCTGTTCCGGCAAGGGGGCAACAGAAACGCCCGGAGGGTGCTCTGCTCTCCCAACCTTTATCCTCTGGGAAGGGCAGTGGGAAGTCATTGGGGTTGAGTCTTTGGGTTCTCAGGGGTTTGGTCCTCTCACTGTGAAAGGGAAGAAGCAGTTTCCCTGTGTTGGCCCAGTTTCAAGCATTTGGTGCTTGAGGAGACAGAGAAGGACATCTTTTGGGAGGGCACTGCCACACAAGGAAACCTTTGCTGCAAGACAGGCACATGCTTAAGCGATTTCCTGAATCAAGGTCCTGATCCTAAAATTGGAAGTGACAGGTAGAAGTTCCCTTACCCCCCGATCACCCGTCCTGAGGCTGTGAATGAAATAGAAATGTAAAAACTACTTGGCCTGCGGGATGGAGATCAAAGTGTGGTGGGTTTAAATTGACTAGAAGGCAACTTGGAAAAGTGAAACTCAGAATATCTTCTACAAGGCTTTATGTAGGGGTACACAGCCTCTTATAGTTCCCCTAAACTTTGGGGTTTTTTTGCCCCCATGTTTTTAAGGGGTTACTACTTCATAGCAGAACAGCCAAAACAAAGTCTGAATCAAAGTAGTTTTGATGGTACTGTTAAAATCCAAATTTTTTTTACAGTCATTTATTTTACATTGCCCTTTTTCCAAGTTGTTTCTGAGTGCACACCTCCCAGGTAGACACTTGCTGTTTCACATGTGCAGACTCTGCAGAGCCGCTTGAAAAGGCTACCAGAATTTTTTAAGTGACTACTAACTTGTTCAAACAAAATGCACAGAAGGATTCACCTTAATGACTTTCACTTGATGCAAGCAGCCTCTCTGAGGCTCTCTTGGAAGGTCAACAAGGAGATGGGGAAGCCTGGCTGAGCACCAGGCAGCAGGACAGAGCTCAGCCTGGGCCCCCGGGAGACACCCGCTCACAATTTCCATGCTCTGCTGCCCTCCCTAGCATCACAGCCAAAGAGGTCTAACATTGAAAAAACACCCCAAACCTCTTTAAGTTGTTATTCTGCTTCCTGCCTTCAACACAAGCAGCTCCTGACACAGTTCAGTCACTTCCAAAGTGGGGCTGAGGTCTGAAAATTGAAAACTCACAGGGGATGGAGAGGAGGATGCACAACCAGGATTGGGAAAGCTTTAACGGTGTAGCATTGTCCAAAACCAGCTTAGCAGGGTAATGGGAAGTTCTTGAACCCCAGAGGAGCAAAATCTGAACCCAGCCCATTTAAGACTCCCTATATGCCCTTCAGGATGTCCAAGAGGCTCTGACACCTCTCTAGAGCCACACCACACTGCCTGGGGCAGGGACACCTGGGAACGCAGGCTCGTAGGTCAAACTGGTTATTGACAGACTCTTTGGAAGTTGCTTTTTCTAAAAGAAGACAAATGGCACAAGGCTGTGCATACTTTACTTGAGTAAAGCTCAAACACAGCTTTGGTGGGCTTTCAGAGGACAAAAACCAGTTGCACGATTTACTTCAAAGCTGACAAACATGATCCTACTTGCAACAGTAACAAAAGGGATTTTTATAACTTCGGGAATTTTTAACCCGGAGTAAGCTGAGATGATCTAGTTCAAGAAAATACTTTAATACATTGTGAACTATATTGTTAATTTGGATAAAATTCTTGTTTTGCATGAAACATGTACAATTTTACCAGTGCAGCTTCCAAGCAGCAGCTCTATGCCATTGCTGGTAGCTACAAACCAACACAGCTCTCAAAAATGAGGAAACATTATCCAGTGCCACATTCTAAAATCAAAGGCCATGTGCAGCTCCATTAATTTGTGGTTCAAGGCCAATAATTGAACCACCCAGATCCCATCCAAATATTTTTCTGACTCCCCAAACATTTTGCCAAACCATGAACTAATTTTCACCAGGAAGGCTTTCTCGGATTTAGCACATATTTGGAGACAGTTGCTCACTCGGCAGAGCTCCAGGGGCTCTCGAAACTTTGTGGTGCAAACTGGTCAAAAGTTGCCAAGTGTGTATTGTCCCATGAAACCTGGTGTGTCAGAAACCATATAAACCAACCCAAAGCTGTACAACTTTTCCATGGAGTTTGTACCCAAAGCCATGCGAGGGCCTGTTGCCCACACTGTGAAATGTTGCTCAGAGAAACTGGATTTTGTCCATCCTTCCCAGTTACCTTCTGACTGTAAAGGAGGCCTTGGCCAGAATTTTCCTCTTCTTTTGTGTTTTGTGAAAGCCCCCATCTCTACATGTTTATTAGCAAAGAGGAAAATGATGAGCCTTCAGTGGGAGTCATCATGTTGATCCTTCCTGGCCAAAGCCCAAGAGTTTATTTCCAGTGTTCCATCACACTCTGTTTTAACTCCCTTTTTTCCAGTCACATAGATCTGGGCATTTAAGGTATATTACTATTAGAACACACAAAATCTACTACATACATGAATGTCCACTTAAAGCATCTGACAAGGAAAACCTTTAAGGTCTGACATCTTTGGAGCAGAGCAAAAATCAAAACTCTGGGACCAACCAAGTGCCCCATCCTGCTCTCATTTCAGTCAACAGTGCTGGTCCCAATGGCCCAGCGCTGACAACTATGAGAATTGCCAAAGAAATGCACATTAATTATCATTACTGTGTCTGTTATTGTATAACAGACTGTGATTCTGTACTTTATCTCCTGGACCATTATCTCCTGCCATGTGATCTAAGTGTTGATACTGCTAATGTAAAGGAACACAGAACAGTAGTCATTTATCCTGCAAAAGACCTCGTGCTTTTCTTGTTCTATCAATCATTAAACAAGTAATGTCTTTTGTGTTATTGCCTTGACATTCATTAACACTCACGTCACAGGAAATCTTTGCAATTAAAAACCTTATTGACGATCTGTGGTTGTTTCTCATTGGCATGTAACAAGCAAGATAATAAAAAATGAAAACAATGGTGTTATCATAGATAACTGAGGAGGTTTTTCCTTTTTCTTTTTGTACCTCAACTATTTTAACGTTGCTGGTCTCTTTTTTTAATTTGAACATGGACTCGAGGGCTCTGAAAGCTGGCAAAGTGCTTTTTATCAGCCCTGAACATCTGAGCACCCCTTTGACACTAATCCTGTATGACCAGCTTTTGTGGAAACACTCAGCCTTGGAAAAGTCAGGCTATATGAGGACAAGACAAAAGTTTCTCCCTCTGTGCTATTCTGCCACTCAGAGATTGTAAGGACCACATGTGCCAAGCAGTGACACAAGAACGCCATGCTTTGCCTGTTGTCCATAACGTGCACCAGACTGGTTTCCACACTGCTGCTGCCCCAAGATAACACCCTGCAGTGGGTAGAGGGAGGTTTGCAGGGAACCTGTAGCCCTGGGAGGACACACAGGGAGCTGGGATGGACTGCAGGTGACCAACAGCATGGGTCTGGTGGGTAACAAAGTGGGGAATCACTTGAACATTATGGCCTCTGCAGTTTCCAAAATCACCCTCCCTTTTTACCTTTACGTGGAGTCTCACAAATTTAGGCTGGTTAATCCAGATGCTATCTTCTGTTGGGAAAAGAAGAGCCAAAACCTTCTGATCTAGCAGCTGGCTGCTGGGAGGCAGCAGAGGTGAATTTGTATGTGCTGTGAGCATTATCTGTGCTGCCCTTCCCTGTGGGACAGGGCACATTACAGCACTCACATTAAAGTGCTGTCTCTGGAGCTGAGCCTGTGCTTCCTGCAAACCCAGATTCCTGTCTGACTCGGGCCCCATGGTCTGAAAGGTGCCTTCTGGAAGATAATAAGCACAACCTCAATTCCCACAGACATTGACATAATTGAAAAATTAGACCATTAGGCTCTTACATTCTCACAGGCTGTTTTAATTGCAGTCCATATATCTTGAGCATATTTACTGAATGCTCCATCTACACTGAGGTAGTTGAGAAGTGAGGGCAAGTCTCCAATTCTGTTACAGAATTCAGACAGGACAAAAATATTAAAACAGAATCATCCTTGCCTTATTTACTTCTGTATTACAGTGCTGGAATTCCTAAAGGCAGAGATGCTAAGGCCAGAAGGAACCATTATCAATTTTTTGCGTCTGATATTTTGCTTAATATCACTATTTTTGCATTTCTGCTCTGTGAGAATACTTCAAATTTACATCATCACTAGAGAAAGAATCAGAGCCATTCACTTTAGAAATTCTATGCCCATGAATAACATCAGGGGTAGGCTTCTGTGTAGATCCATATCTCTTGATAATAACCAAAAGTGGAAGGAAAATTCTGGAAATGACCCTATGGTTAATGGCACATTTCTGGTCCTCAGATGTGGTGGTCTTTCTCTGAAGCCTCAAACAGCATTTATGATCAGCCAGGGTGCTAAAGAACACCCTGTGTATTTGACATAGAAACAGACTGTCTTTTCTTGGGCACCAAAGTAGTTAAATGAATTCCTATCTTTTTCTGGTAATTTAAGCATTAGTAGTGTTGATACCAAATCTAGACTGCCCATGGCTTTTCTTTTGACATCAACAGTAATGTTCTTAGAAGCAATCAAATTTATAAAACAATCCAACAAAAAAAAGCGATGTAACAAAATATGACAAGTATATTTCTCTGAAAATTTAAGTGGAAGAAATTATTTGATATGTTGTAGGCATTCACATAATCAATATTTTATGCCACAGATTATTTTTTTCTCCTATTCTGCAACAAATAGAACCAAGTGATTAACAAAACTTTATAATTAAAATAAGCTATTTCTACCTTTGGTATTTGCTCTTGTTCATCAAACTTAATAAGAGAACAGATTTCGCAGATCTGAGACAAACAGCAACATTCAGTAAATTAATCTGACAGCAAACCCTGCCCTCCCCTTTGTGTCTCCACAATTACTCAACTCTGTGCAGGCCAGAATACCTCAATTTTTAACACGATCTTTCAAGGCCATCTAAATTTTTCCAAGGCTTTTTCAGCATTATACTGTTGAAATCTGAAGCAAGCCTTAGGAGATATTCTTACCACAAAAAGAAAATTTAAAAAATATATATAATACACTTCAGGAAATCTGTTGGAGATAAAATATAGAACCTCATACAGAAAAGGTCACCTGCTCCCACTGCCAGTGATGGGCTGGCTTCACACTCAAAACAGGGAGCTGCAGGGAGCAACTGTGCTGATAGGGAGAGTTTTCCTGTTAACTCCAGTGAAATCACAGAGCTGGGACCTAAAACAGCCTATTTTCTCTTCTGACCAAGACACAGATCCTTGCACCACCTACAGAAAGTCCTTTTATCTCCCTGCTCATCAGTTCCCTGTGAGTAATGCAATGAGCATGTTGGACAGAAATAAGAGACCTCAGGTATTTGGGCATTAAATGGATGAGCATTGTGGAAAAAGTGTATTGTGAGGGGAACGTATAATGCAAACAGGGATGAGATAAGAGATATCTGATTCACACAGATTATGCCTTTTGTGCCCAATATATGGGTGGCTAGCAGGTCACTGTGCAGGAATTACGAGTAATATAAGCGGGCATGAGGAAGCAATATTTTAACTTGAAAGGACTTGCAGAGGGATGAGAGAGAATTTGCATAAAACCAATACAGAGCAGATGGGAATGGACAAGCCTGCTGGTATCAAACACACGCCAAAGGAAAATTACAGAAGAACAAGGAAGTTATTGTAGATGGCACTTCGATATCCTAACCCTATATGAAACGAAGAAAACCTCTAAATCCACCAGAACAATCGCCTCAAGGGTTTAGCAAAACCCCCCAAGTTTCTGCTAGAAAAATATCACATTACTGGCAACAAAAAAAAGCCTTATCATGCTTTCCCACCTTTAATTGCTTTAGAAGGCAAAACATCTATATATATATAAAAAAAAAGTCGAGGGTAAATGCAAAGGTTACTGCTGTACTAATGTGTGTTATCTACTTACTACTTTTTCTAATTCTGTTTTGTGAACATGAGAAAAGGCAGTCAATGCCAGAAATATCTTTTCTGACAGCAAATATTTGGGCAAGTTTATTGTCTTTAGCCATACACCAGATCTTTAAAAAAAAAAAAAAAAAAAAAAAGAAAAATAAAAGAAAATTTGCTCTGGATTCAAAGAAGATTGCAAAGAAAAATAAATGTTATGTTGATAAGTATCAGTGTTCTAGAATTACGACCAGTCCAAGGTGTTTTCAGAGGCATGTGTCAGAGGCGATGGTAAAAAGCAGAGAAATATGTAGGCAGAAGTGTGAAAGAAGTCTGGGCAGAGGTGTGAAAATAGTTTATAGTTTATTAAAAAAGAGGCAAGAACGCAGAACCTTTCTCAAAAGCTGCAGCTGCCCAACTGTGCCTTGCTTTGAGTGAGACCTTCTGCTGAGGTCATTCTGGGAAGCTGGTGCCTCTCAAGTGCCACGGTCCCTTCGTGGGACCCTTGGCAGGAGGGATGGAGGTGTGTGGATCTATTTAAATGATCATGTTTAGAAGAGAAACGTGCAGGTCACTCCCTCCTCTGCAGCAGCAGACTAATTTTATTCCATCTGTACTCTAGAGGAATCAAATGCTTGATGGATGGAGCCTAAGAAAATCCTAATTCAGGTGGAGAGTTGTAACACAATAACCCACGAGTAATTTGTTGTGGAGTGACTGGGTGCTGGGAAATGCTGGGGGAAAGAAGGAAACGGAAAGTTAGGGTTTGGGAAAAGGACAGGCTGTGCTCCTGCAAGCACTGAGGAGTGGTTTTGACTGAATCCCTATGATGATGCCACACTGACAAACCTCTTCTCCCAACATACCCACGGTGGAAGAGAGGCCTGTAAAGCTCCAGGCATTGTGACACTCACTTTTCCAGTAATGCAGAGCTATGGAATAAAACTTCAAACAAAGAAGCAGAAAAGATGACCATGGGGGATTTAGTTAAGCAACGATTTGGTGCTCACATGGCCTGAGAACTGATTTTCTGAGGAACACTCCTCAATCCTTCCTGGCCCTGACACGATTATACAGATGTATTAGAGTGTAACCAAAACCTTTTAATACCGACATGGTAAGCTGAGACACCACTTGACAGTGCTGAGTTTCAGCCTGGCTGGACACAAAGGCTGAACATACCTCTGCGACTCAGCACCCGAAACCCAGAATTACATTTCTGCTGGATGACACTTCAGTGGTGACAGACATTAATAGCCCTGTTAAGCATAGATAACACAACACCACTTCGGTGCCTCGCTACGAGCCCTTGCCAGTAATGAGCTTTAAAGAAACAATGACTCACGGTAATATGAATTGTCACAAGATCTCACAGAGAGGGATATGAGACAGCTCAAGGATGGTGGCACACAGCCTGCCCCCTGTACCCTGCAGCACACCTCTTCTCACGGCCAGATGAAGGCACAGATAATGCGACCAAGATGAACAGACAACTGCGTTCAAGTGCCATGAATCACACGGGGCCTTCCATCCCCCTTCCCAAACAATCCTGCTTCACTGCCAATAAAGTTTCAACGGCTTTTTGGCACTGCCTCCCCTCCCAGCAACTGCTTCCCTGAATTTCTTCCCTTCTTCCTCCTGGATGCTGCAGGACCCAGCTCTGCCATGTGCCCACAAAGCGCTTGTCACCAGCCACGTGCTCTGATGGGGACCTGATTCTCCAAGGTGGGAATGAATGGCAGATAAAACTCTCCTCAGGATTAGACAAAGGGCAGCATTCTGTCCGTGGAAGCACCTTTGGAAAGCCCTCTGCTCCCACACTTCCAAGTATTTCTGGCCCAAAGGTTGTATTTCTTAACTAAAACCAGGCATTTTCTTACCTGCAGCAGTGGACGCCTTGGCTCTGGAAACTCAGCCCGTCCTTGTGCAATCAGGGCTCAAGGCATCACATCCAGGTGTGGCACAGAGCAGGGCTGGCTCCACATCTGTGCATCAGCTCCACCGTGCAAACAGGTGAAAATACTCAAATCCTCACAAAGGAAGAAAATTCTGGCAGCTTTTGTAAAGAATATTGTAAAGGATCTTACTGGGTGAACAGCAGCTTGGGAGCAATGTTTATGACAGAGCTATAAACTCTTGAACAAATTAAAAGGATTTACAAGAGTAATTCAAGTCTCAAGCCAACCCTACTGAGCAGCAGGACAGGATTCTCCCAGGGTCAGGAAGAAATTATTAGCACTCTACTTGTAGAAGAGGCTTTAGTATCATTTCTTGCCTTACCTTTAAAAAAAAAAAATTATCCTTTCAGTTATGGCAATGAGTGCACAGGGAGATCATTCCTTATCTCCTCAGTGCTTCACCTGGCTCTTTTTATAGACCCTTTGTTCTTGTTTCAGCTCACCTGTTACAAGAGGCCTTCCCCCCCCCCCCCCTCATTTTAATGACCCAACACTTCAGACTCCAGATTTTAACTCTATCTCAGAGATCTGAACTCAAAGCCTCCAGCCAAACTGTTTAAAGTTCAATGGGCTTGCACACATACTTTAAGCTAGAATTAGCATTTTTTTTATACCCATGCTGCTTCCTGTCGATATTATTCCACTTGTTTCATCACTGGTGGACATGGGTGAAAACCTCAACAACTAACCCGAGATCTGCAAAGATCTGCATTTCTTGTTTGGCTTTAATATGGATGCCAAACTCCTGCTTTATTTGCAGAGATCTGTGCTGTTGAGTGGTGATCAGTGAGAGCTTGTCACTATGAAAAATTTTTATTGCAAGGTAAAATTAAGGAATTATTTAAGCTAAGAGGAACAGAGAGATGTCTGAACACACTGAAAGTAGTGGCATCAGCATCCACAGGTCTAAGGCAAAGTGCCCTGAGGATTTTATATTCCTTACCCAGGGTCTGAGCTAGGAGAATGGAAAACTTCTCTGGAATCTAATAACAATGGAATCAGGAAGGAGGAGTTACCTAGCAGAAGTCCTTGGAAAATATTAGGATTGCCTAAAAGTACGGAAAATAATACTGAAATCATAAAATATGACAATTGCCTTTACTATGAATTTTTAAACTCTCCTGTAGGTATTCTATTGCTCCCCCTTAATTCCCAGAGGATCATTCCAAGCCCCCTTCAGAACCTGCAGTAGAGCTCAGGCATCACCATGTGGTGTTTCAGTCACAGGAACTTTTATCTGAGTGTACACAGAAGGGCAAGGTACATGCTAGAGCTGCTCTGAGCACACAAGCCATGCAAGGTTCCTTTTCTACAAACCAGGAGGAAAGCTACCAACACACAAAGATTCTCCACACTATATTTGTCACAGATCTTTCCACTGAAAAGCCCCTGCAATTCTTTCCCACTAATGCAGACTGGATAGTAAATAGAGAAAGATCTCTCCAGACACTTTCCCTTTAGATCTCAAAAGGAAACATTAATCAAGCAAAAGATGGGAAATTATGACACCTAGCTGCTAAAGTTCAGCCCCAGTGGCCAGCTCGGAGCTGATCACAGGGTACAGGTGACTATCCATCAAATGACCTATCATAACACACATTAAAATGTCTGGCTTAATCAGGACAGTAGCCAAGAACAATATTTTTCTGCTGACTTTCATAACAGCAGGTACAAAAGCAATCCCCTTGAAACACCGGTCGGCATTCACAACTAAATTTGATTAACTAAACAGAATTCCAAACATGATTTAAACCAAATTATACCATCTCCTCCCTGCACACCAAATACAGGATGGGGGATGCTTTGTACAAGGCAAAGAGGATATTAGAGCTGCAGAGTTTTAGTTCTGAACTGGAAAATGCATGGAAATCTGAGCTTAACTCCTGGGTTGCTACCTGTAATTGCATCAAAAAGCAGAAAGTGAGATTGAAGGTTACTTTATCACCACCTGATAGTGAAGTGGAATCAGTTGCAAGTATGGTTATTATTACTTTGCAAAATACTTTAATGTGGGTGAGGAAGACTATCTTTATGGGGCTATTATAAATTGCACCACTTACCCACTAGAATAAGACCAGTGTGACTTTGTGCTCTGCCCATGTCGAACTCGGCACGAGGAAATGATAAAACCCCTTTTATTGCTACCAGTAAAGACACCTCACATCTGTGGGACTACTTCCTCCTGAGGATCTCTGAGCCATTTCTCCCAAGCCTTGGTGATCACAGAGTGGCCCAACAGGGCAGGTGTTTATCCTCAGCACCCCAAGGAGGTGAGGCACAGAGCTGTGACTCAGGCACACACAGGATGTCATTAATCAGGGCCAGGTTAATCAGGCCCGAGCCATTAATCAAAGCTCTGCCCCTATTTCTCCCCAGCCTTGGACCAGTGGCTCCTCATCATTCCCACACCCAAAAATGTTAACTGGGTCCCTGTTGTGCATTGAGTGGATCTGTGCCTGTTGGTGGAGTTTCCAGGGGGAAAATGCAGGATTTTTGTCAGTTTGCAGGTGGGTGGGCAGCACTGCCAGGGAGGAGAGATGCAAGACTGGTGTCACCAGCTCAGAATGACTCACAGGCACTGACCCAGAGCCAGCACCACCAGGCCAGCTCAGCACCCAGACAGTCCTAAAGGAAGAGATTTGATTAAGATTTCATTTTCTGGGGGGAAATTGTGCCCATGGCAGAGCAAATCAGTGAGATCAGTGAGCGTGGGCCTGGGCTCAGTGCTGAATTCAGTGTCTGGAGCAGGTTTTTCAGGCACGTGCTTGAAGGTTTTACTGGAGGAAACCTAAAAATACCCTGTTTCAGCAAAACTTATTTATAAGCACCTAGCTGGTAAGGATATTTTTCCGCCAGCACGTGAACTAATTTATGATCTATAAAAGTAACAACTATAAGCACAACAAATTATCTATTCTACAAAATCAAATCTCCTCATCAATGAGTATTTTCACTGCCACTGATGTATGCATTACTCATCTCTTTACTTGGAGTGGTTCTGTGGAAAGGATCATTATATAATTAAATGGCTGTAGACAGAGATGTGTGCTCAGTGCCACAGCAAGCTCTGGCAGAGGAACATTGCATTTAGTTACGTCAGTTAGTGGAAGGAAACTCCCCAGCTTTGCATCAAAAAAGTAAAAAGAAAAAATTTAAAAAAATCTTTGTCAAGAAGATGATGGATTGTTCTAACCTTACACAATGAAAGAAGAGCTGGGGATATATTGTATACAATGGCTTTGGTTCAGAAGAGTCTGCAGCAACAAGCACAATAATGGAACTTTTAAGTTCTCTATCTGTAAACCAAGTGGAAAGCTGAGAAACCTCCCATCTCAGATGGATAAACTGTTTACCTAAACAGAAAGAAACACCATTAATTCTCATAAATGGCAATAAAGAGTTGCACAAGCTGATAGTCCAGGATGTGGACGAGGACAAAATGAGGGCGCCTGTGCCCTGAACGCGGCTCGTGCAGCCCTGAGCAAAGAGCCTGGGCTGGCTCCTGCTCCCCCAGAGCTCAGCCATCACTCCTGAAGCACAGACTGACTTCCAGTCATGATTTCCGCTCGCAGAAACAGGATCTAGGTATGATTCATAACGAGATGTCCAAAGCCATTTTCAAAGATGCTCCAGATGGCAGAGGCTGGGGCCGAGCCCGCGGGGCTGGCCAGGCTGGAGAACCACAGGAGGGAAATGTGACACACACAGAGCCCCAGCCAGGTCCCCCTGCCAGCCCAGCCCTTGTGGGGGCAGGATCCTGTCCCTCAGCCCCACATCAGAGCCACCATCCACGACCCAGAGCTCCCCAGGGCACCACAGCCCCGCTCACACCCGGGGCTGGGAGGGAAGAACCCGTCCTGTGGCTAGCTGGGAGGAGGGAAGGGAGGTGGCTTTCTCCCCAGTTTTTTGGAAGTGTCTGCATGGCATTCATTTCTCTAGCGTAGTTTTCCCATCTGGAAAGAGGCAAGGGGGGATAAGACTTAATTTTGTGAGCGTGTTAGAAAACATAACACTTTTATGTGTATCCAGTAATTTGAGATCCCGGGATAATAGTGCAGAGAATTATTATTATTATGACAGAAGGCATTTTTACTTCTAATACAGAAAGAAAACAAATAGCAAGAGAGTGAGCTTGGAGATCTAACATTCATTTTATTTTTATTTTTAAACTTTCTAATTTTTCAATAATTGAGACCACAGATGTTGACTTCCATATGTGCAATAACCCAGTTCCAACCCCTCCTGAGCACTGATTGCCAGGGAAGAAAGAATATACTAAGCAAAAACAAAGAAAAAAATATTTAAATAATAATAAAAAAAATGTTGATACTTCTGTAATTTGCAATGATTTTCTCAAACCAGCCAAAATGAGGAGAAGCATTTGACAGTGTCTGGGCTCAAAGCCATGGACAGTATCCACCGCTTAGTGTTGTATAATTTACAAACTCCTGTTCTTTCAACAACTCCTCAGAAAATGAGATTGTTAAGTAAATATATAGCAGAAAAACAACTCAGGAGAACAGAGCAAGTCCTTTATATCATTCAAAAGGTGGTGGCCTCTGTGAGAGAAAACCATTTTCTGCAGTCTGCCAGGGCTAGAAGAACATCAAACAAACCAAACAACATGAAAGCTATGAAAAAAATTTGCATGCCCTTTTGCACAGTAACCTCCTCTGCGTTGGTATGTGATACAGAGATAGGTCCTTACATGCATCTGCCATCCAGGGACACAGATTTCATGTGACTCCCCTGGGCTCTGACAATATCACATTACAAAAGTGGCAGTAGTTGAGAAACACCTTGGAGAAAGGTGTGTTTGCGCTGCTGAAGCTGCTCGCACTACTGGGCTACAACTTGCTGGTTATTCTGGGGATTTCATTCTTCAGGCAGAAAAGAGGTCCCCAGTCAGTGGTCCAAAACCTGGCTCCTGGGGGAGAGAGTTGTTGCATCCCACCATCCCCAGGGAATGAGCCTGGAGCAGAGCAGTGGGACGAGTGTGCTACCTTTGCCACAGCTGGGTCAGGAAACTTAAGAAATTACTCCTTTATTAAACATATTAGAGACTCAGCCTTGTTTGCCTACTGATATCCTTGAAGGAAGGGAATACAAAGATGAGGGTGTGAATGCTATCTGCTATATCACCACTTTCAGGCTGCTAGGACAGTTTTATTTGCTTTATAGTCATTCATTGCCAACTTCACACATAAAAGTTAAACACGCTTCTTAAATGATAACACTCAAAAGACAGTTTTCAGAAGGTCAAAAAAAAAAAAGTACCCACCAGAACGCAAATGTCTACTTAAAAGGGGTTAGGTGGAGGTTACAGAAAAGTGTTCCCAGGTTTGTTTCTCCTTCCCAGGTTGATTTCTCCTGGCTGTTCCAGTAAACGTGACCTTGGCCACCCAAGGGACACAACAACCTGCACAGCTTTGCCTCTGCAGAGCCTGGGGTGGGATAAGCACCCAAAAAAAGATGCCCCATGCAGGGTAGGACTATGCAGGAGCTCATCCCCCTCTCCCTCTGGGGCAATTGTGGCCCCTGGGAGCTGTTCCTGTGCTCCTCCCTGCTCCCCACTTTGCCCCACACAGGCACATGGTGAGAGCCTTAATGCCAGCAGGCTCCAGACCAGCCATTAAATGCTCTGTTTTCTCTAGTGGTGGCAAGAACAGCTTAAAAAAGCTTTGCTTAAATGGAGTTATGAAAATATCAGCCACTGATCCAGAAGTTCTCAACAATCCAGTGATGCAAGGTCACTCCTAATTGCCTCCATCTTTCCTATTCTCTCTCCAGAGAATAATTACCTCAAGAAACAAAGTCCTGGTTTATTTTACTAAGATCCAGAAATTCCCTGCTTTTATAACAACAAGCAACTCCCCTCTTCTTCCGCTTTGGACTAAGGAGAATATTACCACTGTCAATTATATGCAGGGGAACTGTTAACCCTTAGCATTCATGTGATGAAAAAATAAACTGCAGAAATAATTGCCTTGTGTTTAGAATTACTCAATACTCTTAAAACAATGGTTCATTTTGCTTGTTTGTAAATGAGAAAAACAAGACCATGCTTCAAAAGCATTTGTTCTGTACATTAGTCAGAATAAAAAAGCCCCTGGAATTGTTGTCTTAGAGCGAGGAACAGCATTTCAAACTTCCCTTTTGATTTTTCAAATTCAGAAGCAAGAGGGATTATGTTGAAGCAGCCTAAACATTCAGGTTTAGACAGCACAGCTACACTACTCAATCACTATGCTGGGCTCATGAGAAATTTGAAGATTGGGTTGTAAGTGAAAAGTGGAATTTTAGGTTTGGTCCTACAGTCTAGAGCAACTCACCTAACTGAGTTCTCATTATTTGTCATAGAATCATTATTTCTATTGTATTGCAGATCCACAGTGTTAACTATTCAACTAAACTTCATACTGGGCCAAAGCAAACCTCACACAGTCTTTTTAAGAACAGCTTGGGAACAACCTGCAAAGACAGCTGCTCTCAGCAGAAAGGATCAGAGAATTACTAAGACTGGAAAAGCCTTCTAAGATCAGTGAGTCCAACCATTAACCCAGCACCAAACCACATCCCCAAGTGCCACATCTACACATCTTTTATATTCTCTCCAGGGGTGGTGATTCAACTGCTTCCCTGGACAGCCTATTCCAGTGATACCCCTCAGCAGCTTTCTGATCTGCTCAGCTGTGGCTGTCAGTCCACCCACAGGAGTAAGTGGCTTTGCACCTCCAGCTCCAGCCTGGATTTGGACAAAAAGTGACAGAAATATGTAACAAAAGTTTTAAGGTAACATCTTCTATGTGTAACCTGAAGCCAGAGAAACATTTTTCCAAGTAAATTTGATAACAGACTTCATCATTTGCAGGTTGGACAACTTTTTTTAAAGCCTTTTGCATCATGTGTCTGGAAGAAATGGTCGAGGTTTAGAAGTGTGAGGATGTATACTTTCCTACAATGGGAGATCAGAGAAACTAAGAAGGTGCACGAGTGGGGCACTGAATATGAGAATTTCAGAGCTTGGTAGAGATATTAGTGATTTTAGGAATGCAGCACCCAGAAAGACAGGCAAGAATTAAGTTTAGACTGGAAGATTACAGAGCACACACATGCACAAAAAAATCTGACAGGTACAGGGGCCTGCAGGATGGAGGGAACTTAGTCCCTTGGATCAACCTCTCTTTTCAGCCTCAAAAGCCCCTGCATGTCCACAGCAATGATTCCCTCCAGAAAGAAATCAAGAGGACAGGCTGAGGGAACAATAAGTCCCTGATTCAGCTACACCTCTCTATGCAAAATTACTGGGGGGAAGCATGCAATTATCCATTAGCAGTATGGATCTGTTGAACTGGCTGTGCTATTTTCTAGAGATATAATGCCCTTTTTTGAAAATGAACGTTTTTTCTTCTCACAGCTAGATGTATACTGCTCATGGAGAATATTTCTGCTGCCTGAGTTTGGGACAGGAGACCTGTGTTGGTAAGCACTTCTACCTCAGTGTCCAACAGATTTACAAGGACTGACAGGGTGGTGACAACCCAGTTGTTTGGCAGAGTAGGTGACCCATCTCTCTCAACATGCTGGGAAATTGCTATTCACAGAAATTTCCATCATCCTGGGAGGGTCTCACATATGTAGTAACACCACAAACACTGCTACTTCCAGAGAACAGTTTTTTTTCCCCCATGTATTGAGCAAGATTATGACCCAGAGTGAGTCAGCAGGTGAAAGTGTGATAGGGACGCTCCCAAGGACGCCCTGGAGTCAAGGCAAAGGTTAGTGGAACAGACCTACATTGTCATTCCCATCTGAGACAAGGGGTTTATCTGTGTAAACCACATCTTATTGCTCCTCATTAACAGCATCACTGCTTTGGCTGGAAATCATTTTATAATATCTACAGATAACACAAACACTGGCGCACCTTTCCCAGGAACATCACCTTCCTGGAGGTGGCTGCATTCTCCTTGCCAGATGAGCAAGTTCAAGTGTCTGCTGCAAAGCTGATTGCCTGCATGCAAATAATCCCGACCAACTTCTGCCCAACCTGCATTTGGAAATTATTCTTTTATTATTAACAAACACGAAGGTCGAAAAATTCGTTTAGATAAGTCTGCTCTTCTGGGTTAGTCAATCGAAACACCATCACTGATCTAATGGTCTTTTATGATTTCCTGAAAGACCCTCTTATCACAGTTATAGTTGGTGAAAGACAGTGGACTTTCTACCTTCTGGTATAAAAAGGATAATGTATATTCAGTGCAAGCCTCGGCCTGTTTGAACTAGGTGGAAGCAGCACATCATCTGCCCACCTACTTTCTTCGTATTGTTTGGATTTTGGAAGCGTGTATCAAGCTTTTCTCAATGAATATAAGCAAGTTTCTGCACTTTGTGTGACCCTGCTGAACTCTGCAACACTGGCTTCTCAACACCCCTGCTGAAAAAAAGCCACTAAATCTTACAAACTATCTCTTTGTTGTCTCTTGCTTTTTCCCAGCCCCTCCTTCCAATCCTACCCAGCCAGTTGAGCTGCACTTTTCACCTCCTCTGTTGACATGAAATGAAGTAATCACATTTATTTGAATATTCACTACAGATCTTGTCATCATCTCAGTTTATTAGCCAAGAAGATAGTGTTTCAAGAGCAAGTCTTAAAACTTTACAACATGGATCCACTCACTCGCTAAAAGCAAAATAAGTGAATTAAAACCTCAATTCATAAAGCAAATAAATGTCATGTAGACACACCACTGAAATCAAGCCATGAAAGCTAATGAGCCTGCAAAACAGAAGGACAGAGCCTGGAAAAGGTCCTACAGGCGTCTCCAAAGAGCCCCAGGTGGCTTTGTAAGGATGTTGCCACAGCCAGTCCCTCTGCAGAGCTTGGTTCACTCATCCACCACGGGGAAATGGGGAAATCCACAGGCATGAGTGAGAGCACTTCCAGCTACAGGCAAAAAAGCTTGGGAAATGTATGCTACCTATGTATTTAAGTACCCATGGGTGTAAAAAAAAACCCAAAGAAGTAGTTACAGATTTTGGGGTGCAGTGAGTGCTTTGTTATGATTTACAAATTTTCTATTTCCACTGCCATGTTGCTGATATTGGAATGTAAAAAAACACTGTACTTGCCTAAATACACAAAAAAGAGAAAGATACAGAACTTTAATGCTTCCCTTGTTGTACAGGCACGATACACACATTACATAGTACAGTCTGAAATTGTGGACTTTAATTTCTACAAATAATTTACAACCTACGTAGGAAATGCTGGATCCTATCTTTGGGTGAAATATTGCTAACTCTGGCAGTCCCATTCAGTGGCACATCTGCACTGAATGAAGACTACCCCTGAGAGAAGAGGGGATTTAAGGCAAGCAAGAGAAAACCAAATTTTAAGCACCTTTGGAAGAGCACAGGGTCGTGACCTTGATTTGTATCTGTTCTGAGGACACAGGAGTCAGTCTTTAAGCCTGTCACTAAAGCACTTTCCTCAATTTTTAGATTTACTGGGGGGTTGTTAAGATAAGGACAGGGAGTGTGATGAGAGGCAGGGTCCATTCCCCTAATAAAAGAAGTGAGAGTGTCTTTCCAGCTGCTCTCTCTGTAATATTTACACAAGACCTGAGCAGAATTTGAACCTACAAGATCATTTCTGGAGTTTCCAAGTGATTTTGGGGCCAAAACACCTCTTTTAAATGAAAACTGGTGGAATCAAGCCTCCAATATCCAGATACTATTGAAGATTAGGGATGCTGTGCACCCTCCCAGAAAAAGGAAAAAAAGTTGAAGGCCTGTAGACAGATGACTTTGGAAAGAAGAGATTGTTTTCCTCTTAGAAAAATAGCACTGAAAATAGATTTTTAAAATTGTTTGGACTGCTGTATCTTGCTGAAGTCTACAGTCCATGATGAAACTTCAGTTCTGTCTTGCTATTCTAAAAATCTGCTCTAAAAACGCTGGTCTGAAAATGCACATGATGGACCACATAAATTGTTTGTCTCTTATAAAAACTCAAAAAGGTTTTCCAGTTTCATCTTTGGGGGTTTTAATCTTTTAAAAGCATGTTCAGATTATACTCATTTGATTTTAGTGAGATTGGGCTCTGAAATAAATGGGCTGTGCACACACACTAACACATGTGGAATTCCTTTTCAGTAATCCTCAAAGAGGCTTTTGATTTTACTTCTGATTCATCAAAAAAAATTTTTTTAAAAAAGCACCAGTGAGCAAGTGAGATGTGCACAGGGATTTAGATGGCTCCAAGGTCACCACATACATTTACATAGGAAACACATGGCTATGGGAAATCTCCCCACTTGGCTGTAAAATGGGTTCCTTGAGGTGTTTTTGCAGAATCTGACTCTCAAGCAGATAAAAATCCCGTGAATCAAAGGCCAGTTGGAGAGAAATGTAATCTGAATTAATAAGGCAGCTCATCAGCAGCCTAATAACACCATCCCAGAGGCAAACCCACAGCCCACAGCTCTGGGACTGACCCCAGCAGGGTCAGCAGGGGCTGGGTGGCACCCAAGGGAAAATCCTCATCCACCTTCCAGCACTGTGGTCATCCTTGAGGATAAAAAAAAAAAGGCAAAATGGGCTGTGGGGCAGCAACCACCAAATCATAGGGCAGGTCTGTGTCCTCTTCAGGAGGAAGCCTTTAGCAGATGCATAGAGCAGGCAAGTATGGGAGGAGCTGGAGGAGGAATTTCTGCTCCTGGACAAGTCTCAGTCTCACCCAGAGCCATGAGAAGGGCCCTGGGATGAGCTTGGGTTTGGGACACTGTCATCCCACAGCTCTGGGAAAGCAAGACATCTCCTGTGCCCTAGTGCAGAGCTGTGCCCTGCCCGTGCTGCCATTCACCCCTGAGAATAAGGGGAAAGCTCCAGCTATTGTCCAGGTCCTGAAAGTCTTTTATGAGAGAAGAATAAGCCTGAAATGCAACAGCTTTTTTTTGGTGAAGGAAGCTTCACGTGACTCATCCATCACAAGCTTTATTATTGCTTCAGACCCTCCTGCAGGTTTACAACCAGATGTTTTAGGGACCTCGCATTTCCCCCGTGAAATATTCCCTGCACCGTGTTTAGGGCTGACAGACAGGTGGTTGTAAAGTCAACCATAACAGTCAGGGCTGGCAAGTTTTGCCTCAACACGATAAAAAAGTCCATTATTAGTACTCTGTGATTAATGATTAAATATTATAAACGTGCATTAATAAGTATAACATACTCTCAGTATTTTATTGCTGCTTTTATGATATGACAGGCAAATCTATGAGAGCATATTTAATGCACTCACACGCCCATATTGTGTGTGTAATTTACACAAACTGCAGAGATGGCTTAAAATGCATCTAAAAGGAACACAATCGAGGTTGGTAAGCCTCCAACATGACCCAAATTTTTCCTTATGGTTGCATCTTCTATAGGAAGACTTTTACATTCCTCATGATCTCTAAATTTCTGCAATTTTGCACAACTGAGGAAGGTAAAATTAGGGGGAAAAATAGTGCTGGAAATATGGCCTTGTGAAAAACTCTGCAAACTTTGAAAATATTATTGCAGGGGGGGGAGGGATCAGAATTAGTGTCTTGTCCAAAGAGTAGAATAAGCAGAATTTAAAATGACTTCAAGTTCCTTAAGGTGCTCATTTTGTTGAGCTCAGACACAGATGCGACACTTGCCAGGCTGCACTTGCTTGACTGGCCAGCACCTGCAGCCAAGGCTTAGAGAGATAAAACAGCAAACAGGTACATTGCATCAACCAACCCCTCCATATTAATTATCAACTTTCCTGGCTCTCAGTCAGGTCTCCAGGCAGTGCAGCAGCTCCTGCAGAAGGAGAGGTGCACTGATGGTCTCTGGAGGAGGTTGCCTGGTGCTGAGGCTCCTGCAGCCCCTGGGAGGAGTGTTCTCTACACCAGCTCCTTCTGCCTTTCACAGCACCTTTCTGAGCAAGGACCAGCTCTCAGCCAGGCTCCTCCAAGCTATTTTGTTCAGCAGTTACCTTTCACTTTTATTTCTCCCAAATGTTTCGCATAAGAAAAAATTACCCTTCCTCAATATGTCAAAATGCATCATCGTAATTCATTGGCACACTGTTAAAAGAAAAATGCTTTTCAAACATCTGGATAAATGCATATGTGTGTGCAAATAGGGCACCCTGGGCAAGTGCATTTGTTAGCAGCAATTTGCAGGGGCAAATTCCTGACTGTAGGAGCAGCAGAGACAACCACAGATAAATAGGCTTCTGGGTCAGATCCCCTGAGCTGCAGAAACCTTTGCAGCTTGTAAGTGCTGTACTGAGGTTTCTCCTATTCAAAGATAGGTGGGTAGTTAAGAAAGTAAGAAAAGTTAAGGGCCAACTAAACAGAAAATAAAATAAATAAATAGAGGGTGCCATGGAAGCCCTTACTCAGATTGGGACTAAGTAATTTAGAGAGATTTAAAGTTAGAGTGGTCTTGCCTAAGAATAAAGATGATATGAGCTCAGAGGCTACAACAAAATAGACAAGGTGGTCTACTACTAAATACCAACAAATGCAACTTTTGTTCTTATATTAAGCATATCAGAGTTTTCCTGCCTCTTAAAAGCAGTGTTTTTCATGAATGGAGTGGAACAGTTCACATGTGGCTGCAGAATCGTGGGTCTGGGGTCTGGTGTTGCTGTGCAAGGTGTGCCCTTCATTCAGCAGTGCTTGTGCCAGCAGCAGCTCCCAAGCTCAGCCCCAGCATGGTAAATTCATCCTCACTAGAAATCTGGGGCATTCCAAATGATGAAAAAGGCATTCATATAAACTGAAGGGACCTCTGACACATTTGCCTTCAAAAGGAGGTATAGACCCCCTTCTTACATGGCATGTTCTCTATAAGAACTTACATTTCAATCAATTTTTACATTATTAACTCAGTCAATCATGCAAAAACCCCAAGCCCCTAATGCATTCTTTGATTACAGATGAAAAAACACGTGTACAAGAGCCACATTTTTAGATGTAGCCTCCCTCAGTGGGATTTATTTCTCCAGCCAGCACGAGCTGACTTGGCCAGTGGTCTGACCCCGGCAGCTCTGGGTTGCAGACCCTGCAGGAGTCGGATACTCAGCTCTGCTCAAAAACATCACGTGGAAGAACTTGGTGGCAACTTCTGAAAACTTGAGCTCAAGGGACTTGTGTTATAGCATGCAAAGGAGATAGAGGATAGGGCATTTTTATCTTAGAACTGTTGTAAAATGTGTTTATAATCACACAGGAGCAGCTCATTTGTTTCCAAAGGAGGGGATTATCTAGGTTAGTGAAGAATTTCAGTGTTCAGCTAGTGAGGATGAGCTTGGACAAACTATACCCAGCTTTGATACAAATACAGAAAAGCTTTTGGGTTTGTTATTTTCTTTTTTTTTTTCCTTTAATAGGTAGGTAATTCCTCTCCAATCCACTTGGAATAACGTGACTGGAGCAATTTTCTACTGAATTGGTTGTATTCAACAGGACAGTCTCGTTAGTGACTAGAGAAAATCAGAGTAAAAATTAAATAATAATTAGTACAGCTTGGATGCAAGAGTAAAATCTTTGGGACTGGGGCCCTCTGGTACTGCAGGTTTGGCCATCTCTGCACAGCAGGGATGAGGGTGCATCCCTGTGTTTCTTTCTCACACAATCAGCATGTATTTAACATTATGACATCCCAAAAGCAGCCTCCTTCTTCATCCAGTTCACCTCAGAGACATGTTGGCTTCAAAGCACAGATGGGTCATTAACATATGACTGTTGTTGGGCATAAATAACCCAAAAAATACCTAACACAGCTGGAGTCGAGCACATTCTGAAACACTGAAAACAAAAGAGGCAAACTTATCCACCCCGTAATTTCTGCAGTCAATGGAGGCTGCTGAGCAGCACTGAGAATTGAGCTGCCTGCTCAGACACAGAAAAACAGAGTTTATAAACCTAATACCCTTAGGTAGCAAGTTTGAAAACTGGTCACTTTAATCCCCCTACATTCTGTTTCTTTCACTGCTAACATTTAAATAGTGCAAGTGTTAATGCACAACACTTTGATGCAGGGAAATGGAATGGAAAGTGCCTTGGAAACATCAGCTGGAAGACGCTGTAAGAGAGCAAAGCTCTACCCTCATTTTCCAAGGAGACAATTCCAAATTCCAGGCCTTTTGCCCAGTCACGACATTTTAGGCAAAGTGCCACTGGAAAACATGTTGTGCCATCCCAAATCACTTTCCCCTGGGATGGTTTTAACACAGCACCAGCCTTCAGCTCTCACAAAATGAAGGCTTGCCCTGTTTCCTTTACAGTGCCTGTGACCCACCCAGCTGTCCCCCCTCGTTTGAGCAGTTTGTTGTTCTCCTCTAGGTGACAATCAGCAGCTACCAGAGAGCAGCTGGAATTCCAGTGCAACACCCTCCCTGCTCCCAGCCAGGTGCAGGAATCCATCCTTCCACAAAACTCAACAGAAAGTCTTGTAATAACATTTCCTGAGTGCAACCTGGCCATCATCTAGGGAGAGCAGCATGAAGTCAGAGAGGTAGTATTACCTCTAAAATGTGTGAAATATTGATAAACCCGTATTTCTCCATCACATTAAAAAAAAAAAAAAAAAAAAAAGAAAAGAGAAATCCCACCAAGAGGCACATCACTAGTTAACTGGATAACCACATTCCAAGGTACAAAGTGTAAAGCTCAAAAACCCCCACTGTTTTCTATACATTGTAGAGAGACACGTGTACAACATCAGAGGTCAGTTTGTCATGGCTTAGAAGAAGCTCCATCAAACATACATTTTATTTCCTCAGCAGTTTGTTGACATTGACTATTTCTCTCTCAATTAAGTGACTGACCAGACGGTTTTGCCATAGAGATGGGCAGTGGATGGGAATGAACTCTGACCCATTTAAATTAGGTCTAATATTTATTGTTCCAGGCCAACAATGGTCTGGGGAAGCACTGCCTTTGACCTGCTGGGTACATACAATCCTGTACATAAAGGAACTATACAAAATAGAGCCTGGATTGTTTAAAAGATGAGCCAGTTCCTCTAAGGCTGGGGATTCATATCACAGAAGATTAAATCTTAGACAGATTTTATCTATAGATAGGAAAATAAACTGAGTGAAGAATTTTATAAATTAGACTCAATAAGGGTAATTATGAAGCCATATGCATTTTTTTTATCAGTTCTTCAATAGGGAAAATTAACTTGGCCTTGATCCCACCTTTATTTTATTTTATTATCCATCTCCTACCAAGAGCGCTTAGAAGAAAAAAAATCCGTTGTTGCTTTTTCCTTTGGTTAAACAGGCAATAAAATTGGCATTTTCAGGCATGCACACTGGACCTGGTGCAGGTCTTTGCTTGCTGTGAAATCTCTCTTAATTATTGGACGCAAGCAGGTGATGCTGGACACAAACAGCAGAATCCCAAGCCTGACCCTGGCCTGAAAGGGCTTTTTTCTCCCCTCTGAGATGCACCATGGCTGTGAGCCATAAGGCAAACTGCAGAGAACCTACAACGTTATATTAAATCTTTGCAATGCTGCATTTCTCATGGTCACAATAAGTTTGATAAGATTAGAAAATAAAGCAGCCTGTGGTACTTGTGCACCACCAAAGAACACAAAACGGCTCGACTGTACATTGGTGCTAAAAAACATTAAATAAATTCCGCTGACCTAATTTTTTAATGCTCTCATAGTTGGCATTATATATGTACACACAGAGAGGCACATTTTTCACATATTTAACCAGTAATAACTTTTTATCACCACAATTTTGCTATTGATTGCTTCTCTAACAGTGAAATGCATCACAAACAGAAATGAATGAAGCTGTCGGGAAGAAAGTTCCATAGTAGCTTTACTGTCAGTTCCCATCATAAATAACCATGACATCATATGAGTCTTATCTACGGGTTGCTCTTACTGATCAATGGCATCACTCTAGTAGTGTAAATAGCTTCTAATGTCCCATCTTCCACCTTCAAATAGATTCTGATTATTTATGATGGCTGTTAGGTTACAAGTCTGAGCTGTGGTTTGGATTTATTTTCTACTTACAGCTGCTGTGGATTTCAAGTTAGATAGGATTATTTTTTAGTTAGGGTGATGAAATGGGATAGACTTGTCATGGAGCCTAGAAAAGCCTTCATCTCATTTACTCTCTGTAGCAATTTGACTGTGAATCCAAAGACCTTAAAGGCTTTTCATTAAATAATTCAAAATGTTAAAACAGAGAGTGCTGGCTACTTTTGCCAGGTTCAGAGCAGGCTAATCAATTTACAGTTAAAAAGAAAAGGAATAATATTTTTCCTTGTTACTAAACTACAAAGGAGTTTCATTATGTGCAGAACTGTATAACACAGCCTTACAAAATTGTCACGAAAATATAACAGCCAACAGAAAAATCTGCTTGTCAGCTTTTCCCATGGTGATCATGAAAAAACTAATGATGTTTTACTCACTCACTCAACAAAAACTATTCACCCCCAGGCTAGTCGATATTTGGAAGGATGATATAATCTCTATATTTCTTATGATAATGAAAGTCATGTCTGCCTGAATACAGAGCTCTAGACATTTATTTTTTTTAATATCTATTGCATTCTCATACCCCCAAAACAGATCTTGTAATTGAGAACTGGGACACACAGAACAACAGCACACTGAGAAACAAATGCACATAGGTTCCCACTTGCCACAACAGATTAGGGGGGTCAATGGCACGTTAACTAATTCATTATTTAAATTTCCAGAGTCAAGTTCCTCTCTTGCATTACATTTAGCAAGTGCACCAAGTCGAGGGGCATCCCTGAGAGAACAGGTCATTTTTTCCCAGCATCAACAATAATTAATAAATGGTTAGTGTTGTCCAGTGCACTTCTCTAAAGAAAACACCCTAATGACACTGAGGAGAAAATCAATAAGGACAAAAATGCAGCAGTGATAAATATTCTGCTATTCTTATCCTTTGGTGACCTCCTGAGGGGCTACAGATTTAAAGACTCATCCCACTACAGTCTTTTATTCCCCTCTTTACCATAATTCATCAGTTAATATGTAACTCTGAGCTGATTACAACTTATCTGTAAATGTCTTTTATGCAACAGCAGTGCACAAGCCCCTTAGTGGAACAAACCTGGCACATTTTTTTGGCTCTCCTTCTGGCAATTTAGTTGCAAATGATAAAAAACTCCTGATGGTATTTGGTGCGATAACTTGACAATGCAAAGATCTTTGGGTTTGGCCTGAAAGAATCCAAAACACGCTCCAATCTTTGTATCTGGGTGACAAGCATTTATTTTTCCATCCAGTATTTCCTCCTTAAGATTGCTCTGTTTGGTGAAGAGCTGTTGTGCTCAGAGCAGCGCACACCTCCGAGCGCTGCCTTGCCTCGATTAAAGAGTAACCACAGCACCAGGGGTCACCTGGAAATGGAAAGTCTTTAAAACACGCCAGCAAAATCGCTGCCTGGGCTGCAGGCTTTCAAAAGACAGTTTAGTAATTACCAATAAAACCCTGATGGCCCTTTTCCAGTCTCTGCTGTTGTTCGAGCTTGCAGAAGCGCGCGGCGGTACCATCGTTTGCGCGCGTCCCCTCTCCCACCCGTGGCAGGCTTTCCCCTTTTTTTCCTTTCCCAAAGCAATAATCTATCTCTTATGCCTTAGGTGAAGTTAAAACCTCGGCGGGGAGAAGGAGGGAATGTGGCTGCTGGGCGCTGACAATGGCTGTTTTGTCACCGCCGGGCGCTGGTGGCCATCGGGAAGCGTGGACGAGTCCAGCCACTTGGTGCCAGGGTGGATGATTTATTGCCTGAGTGTCTTCAGTGGCAATTGGACCCCTTCCCGCTGTCACTCACGCCTTGCAAAGATTTGGTCCTAAAGAAGAGGTTCCCCCCTGGTCTAAAGAGATTACAATGCTTGTCATAAAGTGTCTTTTAGAGGAGGGAAATGGGTATGAAAATGGGTAAAGAAAGGAAACAATTGGAAGAGGAGAGAAGATGGATGTTCTGTAACCTTTTCTCAGAGACCCATTTCTCCTTCTTTTTCTCCTGTCTTTAGCAGGTTTTTGTTTTGGCTGATGACAATGCGTAATAGCCTGATAAATTGATTTTGTGAGTCCCCTTTCTCATCTCTTGAGAAGACACTAACTCGTTGGGACTTCAGAGGGCTCTCGGAGGCAGGAGACAACAATTAGTTTGTTGGGGATGTCAGAAAGGAGCTTCAAAGTTTTGCCAGGAAAAATCCTTTCTGACAGATCAGTGCTGACAACGTTGGCAGCTGCTAGGAAAAGTGGAGCTGGAAACTCCCTCCGACTCTCAGGAGCAGGGAAAAATTGCAGGGCATTAACTCTGTACAGTGGGTTGGGCACTGGTGCTGTTGCTTTTCACTGAAGCATGCATGGCAATGACTAAAGCTTTCCACAGGATGAAAGAAGATTAAGAAACATTTAAAATCAATTTTTTTTCTAGGTTTTTGGTTGGTTTCATGGTGTTGGTTTTTTGTTGTTGTTGTTGTTTTGTTTTCTTTACAAAACCTTAATACATAATCTTTAAAAATTTTCACAAAATCAAGAAAACACATTGTAGCAAGATATGCTTCTGCAGAGCTGAAATAGGTGGTCTTGATACTTCTTTTAAAAACTCAACCTGGAAAGACTGGCCTATGTTTAAAAGTGGAATTTCAAAACGGTCTTTTTTTTTTTTTTTTCCCCTTGAAAAACCAAGAAAATCCTTCATGACTTTCTGAAAGCACTCACACATGAAAACCAGTTGCATCGAGGTATGTCTGTGTGCCTCCCAGTACAGGAAACCTCACAGAAGAACTCTCTGCTTATAAAACCTCCTGAATTCAGCAAATCTTGAATTTCTAAATCTGGAAATAAAAAATACCAGCCATTTCCTTCAAGGAGAAGCACTGGTCAGTCCAGGCTTGCTGAAAAGAAGCCACCAGAACCAGTTTGTTGACAGATCACAGATCCAGAGGAAAGCTGTGTCTCACAGGTTTTGGGGAGGAGGATCTGACACCGAAACCTGGCAGAGGCTTTGTGAACTTCCACAAAAGAAGCTGGGGACAATTAGTCTCTATTAAATTGATAGGGTCACGTTACACAATGCAACTGCATTCCAGGAGAAGGCCATTGCACGTGTTGATATGGGCTCTGGCACATCTGTTGGCTCCCTTACAGAAGTTATGAGATGCAAGTATTTATGCTTTATTTTACCACAGTTAATATGGATTTTTGCTGTTAAGTGGAAGATGCCTAATGTTGTGTTTCTTGGTAAATTTTGATATATACACATGCTCTCCCCAGATTCCTCTGTACCATGATTTTACTGGAGATCTCAGAGAAGCAGAAGTAAATTTATGTTAACATTTCTAGGAAAGATAAACTCTCAGTACCAATATACCTATGTGACAAATCAATAAAATATTATTTTAAAAACTTTAGAAATCTTTTTTATATATGTCATCCTGTACCATACATATATTTGATACAGGTTGGTACCTACACACCTTATTGCTTCCTCTGTTTATTTCCTTGATAAACTGCAGTGAGCTGGGAATAAACCACATCCTGTCGGAACTGACCCTGCACAAAGAAATCTTCCACTGAACAGAAACTTATTTGAAAAGGAAGAGGAGGGATAAAGTGTATCAACAAGGAACTAAACCAGACCTTTCAAACCTGGGGAGGAAAGGGCAGGTTGTGTACATTCAGCAGTTACAGCCAATTTCATGAGAATATAAATTGCTTTGCCGAAAATCTCTTTAGGTGCATTAATGCCGTGGTAAAGACACAGCACTGGAGTAATAATTGCACAGTCATTTGCTGGCTTTTAAAATCACATCAGTCCAAATAATATCACCCAGGGTTATACATCCTGCTAGAAGCAGTCTATTAATATCACACACAACAAAGGTTCAACAGATCCTGACCAAAGCCCGAATTATTGGAAGGGAGAGACAAGTCTGCTGTGAGAGCTGCAGACAAAGTTAGGCCCAGCAGACATTTCTCAGTCCATTGCCTGTTTTGAGCTGTTACTGGGAGGTGAAAAAGAGTCAGGGTATGTGGGAAAAAGTGCCCTTCGAGTGGGAGAGAAAATATGGGGTTTTTTTTCTTTCAAAGATACACTAGAACTCAATCAGGCTATTAATCAAATAGATAAAACTGGCACTTCAGTCCCTGCCGCTAACAGAACTCTGGGCAGTAACAAAACCTTCTCAACACACCAGGAGACTCTTAAAATTCAAGCACTCTCAAACTTAGCAGCACCCCTGAGAGCCACAAATTGAGAGAAATTAATTCTGTGCCTCTGCACCCCTCATTACCAGGAGAGCTGAAGTAGGTCAAATGCAAGTTAATCTCTTAAATTCCACTTTTGTACACGAATGTTAAAGCAGCCATTACTTTTGCACTGGCAAATGTCTCCAGGCTAAAGTGCAGAACTTTAATAAACCATAACAGGTTGGTATTGAATATAATTCCAGGTAAACACCTGAGTATTTTTTTAAAAAATATTTTAGTGTTGTCCCCTGAAATGCTGTCCTCATGCATCACAGTAACAAGCATGTCTGGAAGGTTTAGCTGCACCTAAATGACTATTTGTGATAACCCTTCATTCTTTTGGAATTAGTAAATGTGCATGAATGTTAAAACAACTCATTTTTTTCATGTCAAACAAGAAACAACAATGCCAAACAGAGCAGTGTGCTAAAGATGGTGCCAGGAGAGGGGCAAACATGCTTTAAAGGAAACAAGTCCCTCCTGAATGATGCAATAACCCTCTCCACATAGCCATGCCTATGTCAAGAGATGTCTAGCAAAATTTAAATGTTCCAGCCCTCACTCCACCTCATTATACAAAAGTGATCAGATCTGGATTTATAAGTGAGCAGACACCTTTGAAATCCAATCTGGACTCCTTACTGATGAAATCCACCAGCACTGTATTTTTTATTTTTTTTACTGGTGCATCGATCCTGGGAGCCCAGCTTTTAAACTGCTTTCCTAAGGAGCACCACTGTGGTGGAAACACAAGAAATTGGTGTTACTCCTGTTAAAACCTGTGGTAAAACTGCCTTGCTCTGGGGTCGTGGTCTCAGCCTGTGTAAATGCATCCACACAAGGTATCATGCTCATCTCAGAGAGTTATTCTAATAGAATTGTGATTTTCAGATCATACTCCTCATCAAATCTTGCACACGACTCCTGCTGATGCCAAAGGGAATTGCATCCATGGGAAGAGCCTATTAGATTTTCAGCAGTGGCTTCCCTTCTTCTGCTAATTCATTCAAGGGTGCTGCCCCTACAGACAGTAGCAACTCCATGAAGAACAATATATTCCTGTCTTAAGCATCCTAGATTTACAATATAAACCTTAGAGACAGTGGCATATCTTCAGGTCAAAGCCATACCTCAGTATGGGCTGGCCATTGCACATTTCTCCCTGCTCCTAATGCATCTTCAGAAAACACCCTGTTTGTCAGAAATTTTGGCTAATGATCTCCAGTGGCAGCCTAAATTCAGTAGCTGTCTGCAGATGGTGAAGAACTTACAAAGAGAATAGTCAACCAACAAAACTTCTTTAATATATTTGAAGAAAAGAAGCAAGTCCATTGCCAAAAAGCCAACCAACCAACCAACCAACAACTACGAAAGAGGATTTTTATATTCTGATAAATACCAGTAGCTTTCAGAAATATTCTTTAATGACTGCAATAATAAAATGCTGAAAATCTGCTTCTACATACAGCCTGCAGACGCATGGGGGGTGGTGGATTTATTGCCATGATCATGTGTTAGACAGTTGTGTTGATTCCTCCATATCTTTAGAAGCAAGTAATAATGACAATTTTTGGAGGTAATAAAATTTCCCATGTCTCTCGCATTAATGTGTTTCTATCACTAACTTCTTAGAGGCATTTGGAAACAATCAAGTTCTTATTTTAAGGAGCCTTAAGATAAGGTATCTGTGAGCTCTGCACTTGGGGTAATTGATCACATTTGTTTCCTGTGCAAAGGTTCGACTCCTCTTTCCCTTAAACTTGGCATGTTTCTCATTACCCTGTGCCTTGTTAGCCCGGTAGAAACGTTCTGCTGTGGTGAGTGAAAACAGGACGATACTATTACAGACCACATCTAATCAGGGATGGCAGCCCTTCCCCATCCCCAGGATCCTGCTCCACAGAGCCCTCCCAGGGGAGCAGGGACGTTGCTGCTCCCCTGGCCACTCCAGCAGCTGGAGTCCCACATGGTGGTTCTGTGTCGTGTTTTATCTTCTTTTGCCAGGGTTGGGATTAAATGCTTGAGACAATATTTCTTGTTTGGTCTCAGGTGTTTATGAATTCTTATCTATGTCACAGTCTCACAAACTGTGAGTTCCACAGCACTTCTAGCTAACAAAGTAAATATGGAGCCTTATCTCTCTCTCTCTTCAAGGCCTTTTGAGGATAAACTGTCCAATTAAGAAATGACACCTAAATTGTTTTTACTTTTAACCCAATAACCAACCACCCATGGCCCACAATGCGGACTTTTCTATCCAATTACAAAACCCCACCCAGACCCATGAAGAAGAAGGTAAAAGAGAAGGACTGGCCTTTGCCCTAAAACCTCCATCGTGCTTCATATATGTATATTATCATATTCTAAAATCTTAAACTCTGAGTTTTCCACCCTGTGATATCAAACACTTCTATTCAAACTACACACCCATAATCCCAGTTCTATCATTCCATTTTGGAAGCGTTCTCCACGGCCTCAGGTGGAATGCAGGGTTTGCTTGGGAGTCAGTGCCTGTCAGCACAGAAAGCCTGAAATTCTCAGTGCCTGGGGTTCCAACAGTTCTGCTTCAGGAAGGGACCACAAGCTCCAGAAGAAGACAGGAAGTGCACTCAGTCTGTTTTTCCTTGTGATGGTAAAAGTGTCAGCTTTAAATTCAGGAAGCATCTTTGCCTTAGTTGTGAAATGCCACATGGTAGCACTTGTCTGGGAGGGGGATTTTAATTTCACAGTACAACAGGGTTTACTTAAAAACAGCCCTGTTATTCACAGAGCATTAAAAAAAAAATAGCCATTAAACTTGCTCACAGAAAAAGAAAAAATGTAGGTTTTTTCATGGTCTGTCTTTACGTTTGGTTTATTATGTTGGAGTGGATCATACACTGCTCACGTTAAAGGAAAGTCATGGCACTGCATCTACTTTTACCAGCAGAGAATTTGTCCTCATTTATTTTGATTGAAAAACTGCTGTTATGTTACATTGTAAACGGACTGGTCCCGTTGCATGAAAAATGTGCAGTGCTGTATTTTTAATTTCCTCTCCTTTGCATTCCTTCTCCCCCTTTCCTACCAACAGTCGGAACAAGAAAACTTGAGCATTTACCAGAAAGACAGGGAAGCAACTTTACCTCTAAACTCAAAGCCATGTTTGTACATGAACCAGCAGGGAGGATTTTAATCAGGCCTTGCTGGCTCCGAGAAATCACCTACGGACAGCACAAAACTGCTGCAGGAAGAGAGGCTGGGAGGAGGCAGGCTTTAGGGGCATTTCATTTGACTTGCTATAGACTTGTTTCTTGTAATATCTCATTTAAAGAGCCAGGGAGTTTTTACCTACTGAGAAAATAGCCTGTAACAGCCTTTAAAATTCTTGCAGCTGGCCAGGTTTGGTATTCCAAGGTAAAAGTCATGAAGACATCTGCAATGCTTTCACTAAGTGTTCTTTTATTTAAAAACTAATGCTGAAGTTATTATTAGCAACACTATCTTCATCTCACTGAAGTTAATATTCAGAGTTGGCTACCACTGAAATATTTCAGTTTAGCAGAAAGCAAATACTTCATTAGGGAAATGTTAAACCCAGTGAGGGATCATTACCAAGTTTAATTGATGGTAAAAAAAATAAAACTACTAAGTGGGAAAGAAAATCCTGAGCTCCTACTGAAAAATAGATCTCACTAAGAAATTAAACCTTTCTGGCTGTTTCTCCTTTGAATTCCTCTCTTTTCTAAATATGCTTTTCATGCTCTATCTCTGCAGCTCACTGTAATCTACCTAATTTGTTCCCATGCTCTTTCTGGGCTGTCTTTCCTCTCTGACCATCTTGAGAACTTCACACATTGTCAACCTATCATAGGTGAAAGCTTTTGAAGATCTACTACTTTTCTCCAAGCCTAATAAGGTCAGCGACCTTTCAAGCTCTACTATTTCCTTTTCTATCATTAGCCTGATACGGGCATCAGCTACCTCTCAATTTTCTTCATCTCTTCAATGCCTCACTTCTTCCTTTGGACACTGTCTAATTAGGAACTTAATTTCCTCTTCCCTGATGGAGTTTTTGATAATAGGGAGATCCTATTCACCCCTGAATCACAGAGCAGCACCACGATTTCCTGCTCAGGGATGTCTTCAGGTATGTTAATTAATTTTCATGCTGGCAGCTCTGCCACAAAACCACAATAGAGCAACAGGTCCTGTAGGAAATCCACCAGTGGGGAACAGTCCTGCCCAAACTCACTCAGGCTGACTTTGGAGAGGAGGAGGACTGCAGGCATGGAAGCTGCCAAGGATGAGGCTTTGACGCCCTGCAGGGCCCGTTTTGCATTTCTGAGCCAGTAGTGGTCTCCCTGTGGAAAAGGCACCACCTTTCAGCAGCTTTTGGGAGATTTTGTCACATCCCCATTCCCCAAATCCACTGTGCTCCAGGAGAGGAACTGCCCCTGCCCTATGGCCACATGCCACAGCCATGGCCTGCCCACTTTTCCTGCACAAAATCCACTGAGAACTTCATTCACATGGAGGCAAAAAAGAATCTGGGAGGAGCCCAGTATTTTATTTCAGAACTGAAATTTTTTAAGTAATTCCAAAAAATGCCTTTTTTTTTTTTTTTTTTTAAGAATAATTATGGGCAAGGGAAATGCATTCTGTGGGAAAATCTTCATGCTAATTCAAAAGCAAAATGCTGTCCAAATAAACAGCCTTTCACCTCTTGCTACACTATTAAGGAAATTTATGATTTGTTCAGTTTTCTTTAGCACTTTTACTGCATTTTTCTTTCCACAGAGTCACTGGCAGCTCTGCCATGAGCCATGCCCTTCCTTCCCAGCCAGGGGAGGTGCCAGGGCTGCTCTGCCACCCTTAAGGAGCTGAGAAATTTTTGGTAGGAAACCTATAACTCATCTGTGCCCGCCTCTGTTGGCTTGCATAGCAAGTGCTGGGAGCTGAGTTGTGCTGGGGTTGCTGGCCTTGCTTCAGGAAGATATTTGGCAGCATCTAGCATGTCTGTCTGGGAAATTTGGGCAGTTTCTGCTCAGTGCTTGATGAAAGAGATGCCAGGGCTGCCCTAGGGATGCAGAGCTGGCAGAAACAAGGACACAGCACAGAGCAGATCCTCCCATTCTGCCACTCTGGGACAAGATGGAAGGAAACAGGAGATTCGCTGGGAATTCCCTCCCCTTCTCCCCACCAGTGCCTCTTTTCTCAGGGTTTTTTATTTTTTGGTTTGTTGTTGTTGTTGGTTTTTTTTTTGTGTGTGTGGTTTTGTTTTTTTGTTTTGTTTGGTTTGGTTTTTTTGCTTGTTGCTCATTGTTTGTTTGTTTGGGTTTGGTTTTTGGGGTGGTTTTTTTGGTTTTTTTTTGTGGTTGGCAGTAAACACAAAAACATCTATTAAAAAAAAAAACAAACCAAAACCAAACCAGCAAAGTCTGCAGCCTGCTTGTCTTGTGTTAGGGACAGTTCCAAGGCCAAACTGCACAATATTGGGGCAGAAGACAAACACGAGGCTTCCATTCCCCTCGTACTGATCCTCCTTTAGTCATTCCCTGTCTGTTCTCTGACATAACCCCAACATAAGACCCCAAGTCCCCAGCAGAAAGCATCACCTCCTGCTGTTAGCACAGCCCCTCCAGGCTGGGAGGAAGGGGCTGCCAGGGGGCTCAGGCACTGGGGCAGGATTGGGGCACTCAGGGTCCCTGCCTTGCTTGCCTGAGGATCCCCTGGGCTCCTCAGTGCTGGGCAGACTCCCTCATACTCAACCTGCCCTCATACCTGGCAAAAAAGCTTGCTCAAATCCACCACTGACAGATGCAGCAGGGATTTGTTATTTCAACGTTTTCTTGGTTTTAGTCAGACTTTTGAAAGCCTCAAAAATTTAAAGGCAAGACTCCCCCCAAACGGCTCACCAGCACGAAGGCATTCCTCTCCCTCTTGCACACCTGCATCTCAAAATGATCACATTCCTAAATAAATTTTAAAATTGATCTGCAAAGTTTCTTATGAATCTTTTGCCTCTGAACTAAAACGTTCCCTTCCCCAGTGTCAAAACAGAAACCAGTATGAGACCGTGTGGCACATCTAGGGATGTTTTGTGCCCCTGCACGCCTGTGTTTGTGCATTTTCCCTTCCTTTCTTAAGCCAGGGCTTGAGATTTGAGTTATTCTGCAAACAAGACCCAAGAGAGACACAATTAGACTCCCCTGGAGACTGACCCCTTATAGTGCCCACCTGTAGCCGGACCCAGATAGCATCCCAGTGCAATGAATTAGCACTCTAAGCTGATTAGAGCAGCTCTGCACAACTCTATTTTATTGACACAATGAAGAGAGGACAGAAAAGGGCCTGAAATGAGAAAATCATTTCCATGCTGACTGAATTAAAAGAACAAAAGAGCTCCTTGCAGTTGCAGCATTCAATTTGTCGGAAAAAAAGGAAGCCACTTAATGGATCACAATAGATCTGAGCAGACAGATGAAATTTAAAACTTCAGCATGAGTGCGATTACCAGCTAAACATATTCTCAATCATTTCCTCCATATGCATAATTTAGTTGGATTGTTTACTTCGAGGGTTTGTTGGGGTTTGTTGGTTTGGGTTTGTTGTTTTTTTTTTTTTTTTTGCAAAAACCCTATGGGAGATGTTATCTCCTGAGTGTCTTTGCATCCCATTTTTTCCCAGTCCAGGAAGGTTGTTGTGTTGGCTGGTAATACATTTTGTTGTAACACAAATTGCACTAAATTGTGCCTGCCTACGTTTCCCCTTCTCCCCTGCCTCTAGAAGTAAATTAATATTTTCAGTGTATGGAAACAAATAATGCAAGATCATCTTATTCCAAAGCAGACCTAAATTGATTATAAATCACATGCATTATTCTGCTCTGCTTCCAGGAGAACAAACATACTGCAACTCCTATTCTAGCAAAATATATTAGTTTGTGCCACTATAAACAGCCTTCTCATTAAATTTAGGCTTAAGCTAACAGTAATAAGACAGGAATACACGCTATTAAGGGGTTTCTGTGAATGATATATATAATTACTTACAAAGGAGATATGCAATTTACTTTAGCATTTTCAAATCAAAATCTACTCACCCATATAAGGAAATATACCTTTAAAATAAAGCTGTGAAATAAATTGAAAACATCAGTATTTTAGGCTCCCTGTCCTCTAATTAGGTAAAAGCTTGAATCTGAGTCTGTCCTAATTCAAAAGTGAAAATCAATTGCATCTGTAAAAATATTTGACTTTCCCAGATTATATTTATATTTTCTATATAATGAAGTATTAAAAGAAGAAAACAGCAAGCACAGTCCTGGAAGTACATTGGCATATAAATAGCATCATCTCCCTGCACATTCCTTGAAAGTTAAATATTTTGGATTATGGAGAACGAAGCCCTTCTTTTTCCACATAAAATTTTAAAAGCTTACATCTTGTTACAATATTTACAAATCAAATATCTCTTGCAGACCCAAGATTCAAAACAAAAGTAATTTCCTGAGTCTCATTATGACTTCAGAGCATCTGAATTCAGATCATTTGAATTGATTTGCCCTGACATATATTTTTATTTTCTGAGCATGTTTTAATCAGTTCACTTGACGTCCTTTTTACTATTCAGTTTGCAATTTTACCAGCTTGTTTGCATCTAATTTTGAGGTTTAAAAAAAAAAAAAAAGTAAAGGAATTATAATTGCTTATAACTCCCCTGTTTTGAAGCTGATACCCTGCTAAAGAGAAAACCAAGCTGAGCATGGGCAAGGCTTCCTTGTGCTGGCTGCTATTACTGATTTGACTAAGCATTTCACAGGGGTAAATACCCAAATCATTCGGGGAATGACTGACACACTCTGACATGTGGTTAACAGCCTTACCCTGCGCCTTGCCTTCACAAATCTCACTGATGCCAATGCAACCTCCCAAATATTTCAGATAATCGTTTCCCCCCTCCCCTTAAAAAACTTTTACAGCCACGTCTGAACCATTCGAAGGATCCCTGACTGGAAAGGTTACTGTAACCATTTCTTTTTTTAATCCCTTTTTTTATTTTTTTTTTAACCTCCTTACTGATTGAGCTAAGAGGTTTTTATTTTTATATACGTGTGTGTATGTATATATACATACATATATAACATATATAAAATAATAATAATAATAAAAAAAGGCCACGTATGAAGCTTTGGGATATTTTAGCAAACTCAACGTAGTGTAACTTTGCTGACAGCTTGTCACATTTCACTGACTGTCTGTCTGGGATCCTGCGATAACATCTGCATTCACTCAGGGCGAGAGCTTACCCTAAGACAAAAAAGTGGGTCCTGCCACATAATGCTCCATCATTCTGTCAGTTCTGACATGGCATCTGAATTTTTTTGAATCACTAAACACTTTTGGGACTCTGGTCCTTATTATCTTTCCTTAGTTTCTATACTCGCTCGGCAATGCTGAAAAATGTAAAATGTGCAAACAAGGTAGTGGACGGCTCGGGCTTTTTGTCGTCTAATCCTCAGCCCCTCATTCATGCTCACTGTTAATCTCTTAAGACATTATAAAACTGTTAGACAAAGAAATGTGAATACCTCTGCTTCTCAGCAGAATGGGAGGAAACCAAGGAAAATCTGGATCATGCTAAGCTTTTCTTTTCACCACAAAAATGGTAACTTAAACCTGTTGCATCAAATTATTTATAATTCCCAACACTAAGGCTGGTTTTTCTTTTTCTTCTTCAGCATTACAGAGCTAGCCTGGCAATATCACAGGAGGAGGAACGGCACTACTGAGCCCTTCCAAACATATCAAATGTATAAGTTACACATAAGAAATTCTACAGAGCCCATCAGAGTATGGGCAAATGGGGGTTTAATCCCTCTGCTGTTTTTTGCTCGGCATGGCACAGGGCTCATCATGCTGTCAGGGCTGCTGGAGACCACTCTGGGGGATTTCTGTGCTGCAGAAGGACCAGGGGCTCGGTGCTGTGGGGTTTGGTGGTGGGGATGCTGGATGGGACAGGGCATGGGTGCCTCCAGGCTGGCTGAGGCTTTCCTGGCTGGATGGGACCAGGGCCCCACTTCACATTAATCCAGCTCTGTTTGGAGCCGTCTGCTATTTCAGGTCATCATTTCACTCCTCCTGACTCCCACTGCTGAGGGGGCATTAGCATGGGGAACAAAAGCTGCTCAAGCACCTATTCAAACTCAAACCCACTAAAAATCACACCCAAAATGATACTGTTGCAATCAGCTAAATTTTATTCAGGAATGCCAGGGCTGAAAACCAGAATTTTCATTTTCTACCTCTGCATTGTTGTCATGGGTGGTGGGATCAGATAGTCCAGTCTTAAAAATGCTCCAGAAGCACAAAAGTATTTGAATGCAAATGCCAAACAAATCACTCTCCCTGAGCTAAATACCTACCACGAGGGTTTCTTTACACACAGAAACTTCTGTTAAAGTCATAATCTTCAAATAATGATTTAAACTATTGTGAAATCTGCCTAAAACATGTTTTATTCATCTCTGTTTGCATTAGTGTGAGGGGAAAAGAGCTTTAATGAGGGAAGTTGAGATGTTGCCTTTTTTGCAACAATGCCAGCCATCAAATTGGTGAGATGACTTAAGAAAATCAGCTTTTGAAAGGGAATAATGAGGGTCCATACTGGTAGGGGTTGAACTGCTTTGCCAGGGGTGGAACTGGTGATATTTCAAGCAGAGGGAAGAGTTTGTGGGAAGGAATGAGCAAACTGTGTCCGCAACAGGGGGAAAGCCCCAAGCTCAAATGAACCGAGGGACACAGAAATATTGACGTGAGGAGAGCTGAGAAAGGAAAAGATGCAGTAGAAAACTAAAATATATGCAGCCACTAAAAGGCAGTCAGAGCCTGGTTAGCAAACCACGTGCACAGCCGGTGCTGGAGGCAATTATGGCACGGACCTGTTGAAAAATAAATGGAGGAAGATGATAGCCAGATATAAAGGGCAGAGATAGATGGGACTTACAAAAGATTGGAAGAAACTGAGAAGAAGGAAGTTTTTCACAAGGCTGAACAGGGATTCCTGCTGAGTCCAAGGTTTTGGGACAATGTGAAGAACAGCAGCACCAGATATAAGGAGGAGAACAGGGATGAAGGAAGTAAAGAGAATTGCATAGGCCAGGGTCAGCAGGTAGATGAAAATGCAACTTGAGACCACAGATCTACAAACAAATAATAAAAAAGGTCTCTTCACACAGTCTTAACTGAGGAAAAACAGTAAAATACTGTTCTCTGTGCAAGAGAGGAGGTGGGTTTCAAAGGCAAGGCACTGAGCACCTGAGCTCACCCTGGCCATCAACACCATTTTGCTCTGCAGGCACAGAGGATTTGGTAGGGTCATTTCTGGGTTTAGCATTAAAGATAGAAAAATTGTTTTCTCTCCTCCTTGTTAACTGCTCAAACTGTGTTTGTCTGCCTACACATGTATGTATTCCAAAGAGGTAGGTGCCAAGTTAAGAATGGAAAGAAAAATCACTTTTTCTATATTCACATGCAAATTTTGCCTTATTTGAAGGTCATCACAAGATCAATATTTACAATTTACCTTTACAGAATATTTTCTGTAAATGCAGTCATGCTGAAGCTTTCCAACCCCCAAACTTCCATTTTCCCCTCCAGGAGAGCTTTACCTTTTTTTTTTTTTTCCCCAAAATCAACATTACCGCCACAGTTTCCCAATACCGCGACCACAAATCTCTCAGAAAACATTAATACCCAGATTTATTTTTTAGAAAAACACCCGCATAGCAAACAGCTAGGTTTTTGGAAAGCCCATTTGGCCACAGGAGGCCGTTGCAAGAAGATAGGAGGGCGCTGAAGGTTCCTTTTGGAAATCCTAAGCGGCTCCACACCGGGTCTCCAGCACAGCCCTGCTGCCAATTCACTTCATCAAGTTAAGACTAAGAACAACACTTTGGGAAACCCACTATACACCAGAGCCCCCTTAGGCCCTAGGCTTCACCTGATGAAATGTTATGCTTTTTGTGGGCTCTTTTACATCTTTCCACACTAAAGGCGAGGTCTGTGCTTTAAAAGGAAGGGCCACTTAACGTTTGTGTTTCTTTCCCAAATTAACGAGTATTGTACGCGCCAAAGTTAGCGCCGTCACGTGAAGTCAGGCAGGATTATGACAACCTCTGTCTTCACTTCTGTGCATGCCACCTACCATGGAAACATGAGGGCTGTCGTGACAATAAAACTCCATATTAATACTCTCTGGGGTAAAAATACCCCATCAGCCAATCACTGCTTCCTGGTTTTATCTCCAAATGAGTACAGTTTTTAATGTATATATCGAATATACCCTAATCTGCAGGCTCTAGCAAACAAAATATGGGCATTTTATTTTGTTTTTCAATTTTTGCACTGTCTTTATCAGACCAAATACCCAGATTGCAATGTTATTGTTACACACCAAACCTCAGTGCTGCGTCCTCTGAAGCACATGTGTTCATCTGGGTTAATAAGCATCTCGCCGTAGCCCAACTCCTGTGTTCATTTGCTTCTGTTTAATGATGACCATCTCCTCCTGCCCACATGTATGCTCGTCTCTCCACTGCTTGTTGAGCCATCAAGACACACCTTTGTTTCATTTAGTATGCAATTTTCACCTCTGACCCAAGAAACTAGTCTTAGGCTTCCTGAACTTTATTGCCTGTTAATAGACTGCTGGCTCTCTTTTCAGCAGTCATAGAAATGGTGGAGAGACATTTAATTGAAAAGAGGGACAAAGCTAGAGCCTGAAAGGCAAAGTCAGTAGGGTTTAAACAAAAAAAAAATATGCAGCAATAATATGTTTGAGGAGGTTTGGATATTCTTTACAAGATCGTGGCTCTTTACACAAATAAGAAAGACATCATTGATTTAATTATCTTCCCGGGGAACAATGGTGTAATACCCTGAATGGTGCTAAATGATTGATCTGGTAATTCATCTTCTGCTAACAGCTATCTATGCATTTTGTTTCTCTCCAGTCCTCAGCCCGCTGACATTAGCAGCAATGTCACGGAGCAGTGCTGGGCTTTCATAAAACACCCACAGATGCTCTTTCCTGCCAGTGTTTAGGGACACATGGTTATAATTTTGTCTGTATTTCTTTGTTGTAGATTACTTTTAACTACATCTGTTCAATTAAAACAGAAAAAAAGAAAGACACAGCTAGAGCCCATCAGCTTTATATCAGAAGAAGCCTTTTAATGAAATAGGGAGATTTAATTTTGTAAGTGTTCTGATGGGTGTGAGATGCCTTTATGTTTTTTCAGAAGTTCTGTTCGGTGAATAGTTAGGAAAGGACATTATTACAGCATAAGGATATTATTGTACACAGAAAAGCATTATTAAAAGTGATTTATTGTCCCATGTTAGGAAACTTATAGGAAAAGTCTGATAATATATTAAACTTGTTTATTACGGGCTTCATATAATTTTTGAATAATGCCGTTTTTTCTTTTGACAAGAGCAATAAACTCTGCTGATATAGACATACGTTGATTATCCCAAGTCAACTGTGTTGCTTAAAGAAACATGCCCAAACAATCAGCTTCTGACAGCTGCATCTCTTGTTATTTACAATAGCCATCACAGTAATAACTCACCATTTCTATATTAATAAGGCAGTGAAATTTATTATGATGGTATTGAAAAGTTATTAAGTACTGCATCCCAAGTGACAAAGTACCACAGCACTGTCACTATCCAAAAGCAGTTGCCCATCCATCACAAAGCTTTCCAGATGGTCCTGCATCTTTATCGCTCCCAGGTTGGTGACATCACCTGTTCACCCACTCAAAATTGATGATGAAAGCAAACAGATCTATCTTACTTACATTTACCAAATCAATTTAATTTTACAGGCCGTGGCTTAGTGACATATTGACTGTTTTCCTTAATGGCATCTACTGTACTTAATGCAAAGAACTCATCTTTGAATCCTGGCCTGCATAATGTGGCATTTCATAATAAATTTTTTTATAACATATTTATTTAATGGGAAGAATTATGATTGTTTGTCAGTTCTATTAGATGCAATTATTATTGTCCTCGGTTTAATATTTTTTATTTTTCTTTCTGATGTTGTCTTTCTTAATGGCTAAATTCAATTTACCAGTTTTGTCTTTTAAAGGGATATCTGGCACATCTCATTTATTTTTCTTTGTAATTTGATAATCTCAAATCTACTCCAATGGCAGCTTTTGTCTCTATTAACTTTGTGCTCTTTCCTCCTTGGACAGAATGTTACCAAACTCAAAACCTACCTTGGTGACGTTAAAATAAATAAAAATCTCTGTTCTGAAGAGAAATGCAAATTCCTGAAACATCCTCTCGGTTCTGCTCTGAAGAAGGTAACAAAACTTCCTTCTCCCCTTCCTACTTCTAAGTCCACTTGACCCTTATGGTTTCACTCTGCTTCCCTCAGGAGTTAATGCTCCTCCTGATTAAATTAAAACCTCAGTGGCTTTGTGGGCAATACACACACAGACCTACAGAGAGGTTTCTGTGGCTTTAGAGCGAGCCATGAAATGTGCGATTTCCTGCCCTCAAGGTCAAGGACACGGTGGAGCATCCACTGTGGGTGGAGAAACAGTCAATTCTACACAACCCCAGCCCAGGCTGCATTGGGACAAAAGCTTTTGTGAGGTTTTACAGCTGTGCCACACCAACAGCTGCTCAGCCTCCTGCACTGACTAAAAGCCTCTTCCTGATGCTGTTGCCACGTTGACCTTGGGTTGGCTCAGAGCCTCACCAGCCCCCCGAGCACAGCCCCAGTTCCAGAGCTGGCTCAGGACAGGGGTGAGGGGCACCTCCCTTCCAGCAACCACTGCAGCCTCTCAGCTCCCTTGATATTGATTTGAAGGTTTTCTGACAGTAGCTCCCCTTGGCCAGCCCAGGAGGGAGCTTAGCAGATCTGGTGCCCCCCTCTCAGTGAGAGGCAGCTTTGCCTGACCAAGGGAAGGTTGTGGTCTTTGTCCAAAAAAAACAAAGTGTCACATCCCACCAACCTCATGCAAGACTCTGCTTAATCATGTTAATCAAAGAATTAGAGGAATTGGAGGGTGGAAGTAAGGAATAATAAGGACAACACTGACTAATGCTGAATGATCCCCCTTGTCCTCGCCATCTTCCACCCACACAGAAAAACCCAAAGGACCAACAGCTCCCCTTTGCTGTCAATACCTTTAATTCAAACTGAATGACACGGCCACCTGCTTGTATCTTGCTATTCAAGGACCTAATATTTGCTCATTTGCAATTATAAACTGTGTGTTCTTTGGGCAGGGAGAAAGCTGGTGATAAGCCCAGGGAGCTGGCTGGAGTATGGTGCTGACATCCTCTCTGAGGGCAACGCTCTGCTCATGAAGCAGCATCTGCCTGCCTTGCTGCAGCCGTGCCTGACTCAGGCTCAGCCCCACCACAAAACCCAGATGCAAACAACAGAAGAATTCAGCCTGGTAACACTTGCAGCCATGTCCTTTTTGTACACAGCTCTGGAGGGGCTGTCTCAAGCACCCTCGTGCACACTCAGCCCAGGCAGGACACACGGTGTGAACTCCATCCCATGTGCACCGAACACCGTGTCCCTTACAGAGAGCCTAACACGGCAGCTCAGCACGTGCTTAGCTCAAACACCTGGGTAATCCTGTTGATGATAAGCTCGTGCCTAAGTGCTTTATTGGACCTCAGCCAGAGTGCTCTATGCCTTGCAAAGCTGAGCTCCAAATGGGATAAAACATCACCTATGCGCCGAAGCCAAGGTAAGGATGTCACCCCCACCTGCAGCTGCCAGGAGTGGATGATCTGTTGATCTGGGGGAGAACACGCTCTCTTGCAAGGCTAGATTGGTCTAGTATTGATCAAAAAGCAGCCCCACCTCCCACTATAAAACAAATCATTCCTTTTTAATTCCAAATAACAGGATAGCTCACATCCTCGTTTCTGCTTTTGCTTCAATAATAATTTTGCAAAAGTCCCTGGAGTCTCTATACTGCTGCAATCCATATGAAAGGAGAAAACCTAGGCAAGGAATCTGTATTATACTTCCCTGCTTTCCAACCACCTGGCTGAGTGTGGTGCTGTTTAGCATGTTAATGCTGTTGAAAACAATTCAAGAAAAAGCCAAGATTTGGTCTGTAAAAGTCACAGACCAGTGGCAGTGTGAAAGTGTCAAACAACAGCAGAAAATCAAGGGGTTTGTTATTTAGCACTAGGACACGCTCCATATCCCAAAGAAAAATATTCACAAGTGATGAAGTCTTTGTTCCTTCTATTTTTCTTTTTGAAAAAAAAAAAAATTATCTACTGCTCTCTCCCAGAGTGATTTTCCTGTCTACGAGGGAGGGAGTTATTTCCCTCAGCACCGTCACTGCTTATTAAGAATAGCTTAACTCAAGTTTTAAGATGTGTGTGAATTCCACATGAAATTATTTAGAAGACAAGACTTTTTGCTCTGTTTTTAAGAAAAAACAAAACAAACAAACACTGCTTTTAACACTCTGGCAGAGATTTTTCCAAAAGAGGACCCAAAAAGCAGGGCCAACATCTGTACATAAGAATTGTTTGGTAATTCCCACTGATTACAGTAGAAGTTTTGGTATGCTAAGAAAGCCAAGTTATTGGTTTAGGTGCTACAACCCAGATTTGGGAGCAAATTTTTTTAATGTATTATTTAATTTTCATAATGATGTATAGTACACCTAAACACCATGACCGCAAATAAATTGAATTGTTAAAACTGCCAAAAGAAAGCAAAAGAGTGCAGAATTAAATCTTCAAACTGCAACTATTCCAGTCCCTACAAACTAGTGGGAAGCTTGTACTCCAGAACAATTTTTAGGAAGCTGTGCAGTTTCCTCCAAGGACTCACATGAAAAATGTTAGAGGAGACATAAATAAATAGCCAAATGGCCTCCTAATTTCCATTTAGAAGTAATAGCATCAGCTCAAGCATACTCTACCAAATATGAGTTGTTTTTCAGGCTCACTGGCATGACAGGAAAATATACTCTGCTCTATAAACAGATTATATGCTGCTTTATAAAGCTCTAAAATATTTTTTTACTTCTGTGACAGGTTTGATTTATTAGAGCTTATTGCTCCTGGTTTTGCCCTCCTAGTAAAGAAATAAAAGTTTAGGATCAAAAGAGCTGTGAAGAATTTGTTCTCATGAATGAGACTCCGAGTTTGCTAGAGCAGCAAAAGGCCTGAATTTGGCTACTGGCTCTCCTCTGGTCCAAGGTAGGTGAGTGTGCTTCGGGGACCTACCCAAAGCCTTGCTTTGAAATACTCTCCCAGTTGTTTTCCATAGCGGGGCATGAACCACGATGAAATCACTAAATTTCTGCTCCCTTGCTTTTGTTTAAAAAAAAAAAAATAAAATTACTGCCATCCCTTAAAAGCTTGTTTTCTTTGTTGATTAAGCAGCAGTCAATTTTCCCTTTTCAAACAAGCACCAAGCAACAGCCTCCCGACCCCCTCGGATATTCGGGCTGCCGGCAAATACTAAAACCCCCGTGACAAACTGCAAAAAAGCTCGACCTTTCCCCTTGTCCAGTGACCCCCTGTTCGATTTGTACTTTAGCTAACCAATACCTGATTAGATAATGCTCAACTCTAGCCCCACAAAATGAGATAAAATTCAAATTTATGGCTTTTCATTTAAACTGATCTACAGCACTCTAATCATGACCCAAGCACAAGTATATCACAACAAATTCTTTTTGTCCCAGAGTGTGTTTTATGGCTGAACTGTATAAATGGACACAATGGACATTGTTTCCTTGGACTTGCTCTGACAGAAGTCTGAGTTGATCCCATAGGGAGCCTTGCTATAGGGGAATGTAGGAACAGGCTCCATGAAATTCCTCAGCCTCCTGCAGAAAATTTTTCTTTATCATCAACTGCCTGGCTGCAGAATTTAACAGCAGCAGTTCCCCCAGCTTCCACTTCTCTCCCAGGCTAATCCCAGTATCAACTCAGATGGATATCAGTAACAAAAACTGGAAGTCAGAAGCATCCCACAGCTGGAAACACCCAAAAATATGACAAGTTTCTTCAAGGAAAAAAAGTGTCTTTTCCAGAAATGTAATTACAGTCCAAATTTATAAGTAACTGTAAACTCTCCAAGGTGAATGTAGGGTTTTCAGTTAAAATTTTCTAGTGTGAGATTTTTAGTCTACCTAAAAATACTAAACAGTTGCAAAAACAGAGCAAATGTTTCATAACAAAAAGGATAATATGTGCAGCATCAGAAAAAGGCTGAGGAAGATGTCCATCTTTCCTTCCAAAACTGTTTTAAGGTTTGTTTTCCTCAAAAGAAAAAATCTTCCTTCATCATCTTTGAAAGCCAAACACCATTGTACATTCAGTGTTCCAGCTTAAACTCAGATAAAATAAAAAGATGTGTTTTTTTTTTTTTTTTTAACCTTAATCATCCTCTCTGCAGTCACAGGGGAATGTACTCAAGAGGTAAGTACACAAATAGTAGCAATGGTGCAACCCCCACTATGCATTTCTTGGAGCACTGCAGACAAGAAGTGAACAAATGAGTACGTGTGGACACAGCAAAACACTTTCTTTGGCCTATGGGACAGGAGCAACATGAGAAGGTTGGGACATCCCTCCTTCTGAAGTCACCAGCTGGCTTCTACAGCCCCATGAACTATCCTGGGAATTACAGGTAATCAAACATAAGAGAGTATCTTGTCACAATCTGCATCAATGCAACTCACTCATCAAACAAATGGAAGGGTTTTAAAACCTCTCATGCTACCAAGTCACTTAAAACCACACCCAGTGCCACACAGAAGCTTTGGTTCTATCCTCCCTCCATTTAAGATTGAAATGACATTTCACCTTGATTATCAGCAACAGCAGAATGAATTCTCATTTGTTAACTGACTTGTTGGCACCTGGCTGGACATACACCTTGTTTCTCAAAAGTGCCCATTTAAACAGAAAACAACAGCACCAGAAAAGCTTAAATTTCCAAGACTTAAATCTCAGTAAATGATAGTTTTCCTCGCCATACCACACTGCCTTTAGCACTGCCTGAGCCCACACACCAGTATCAGCTTCTTTCCCCCTTTAATATCCAAAGCACAAGCCCAAGGAAGTAGCAGATTCCTGAGGAGTGTGATGATGAGCATCTGGGGTGGAATGAGAATCACTGAAGTCCTCTCCAGCACTACCAGGTTCCCCCACATCCCTCCTTTAGCCCCAACCATCACTATGTGCCATTTTACTCACTGTGTAAACTCTGGTAACCAGAATTTCTCCAGCTCTCTTCAGCTACAGTAAATGTATTCAACCCACTTGTTGGAAAAATATTCAGTTTCAAGTTCCTCTAAGCATCACAGAATACTTCTGGGTGAGTGACCAAATTGCAGAGGGACTTGACTGTTGATTTTGTGTGATTTTGCTCCAACACTTTTCAATAGCTTGCCCCAGCTGTCCCAAATAAATAGCACTATTCAAATGGCACGAGTCCTGCAGCTTGAAAGGGATTCAGGCTGCCAGCTGGATGTCCAGCACTATCAAGATATTCATTTCTTGTCTGAATATCACAGACCCCAAAATCTGAAATATTTCAAGCAGGAAAAAACCAGTCCCTAATAATGTAGCATATTGCCAGCATCTAAGGGTGTGAAAAGTTAGATGGGTTTCCCTCATCTAGTCTTAGTGGGATTATCCTGTCCTACACCACTTGAATGTCCAGTCAAAAATACACTAATTTTGGAATAATGTTAAACCTGCAAGTACAGTCATGTATCAACAGTTTTGCTTTAATTTCTGTTATCAATATTTGAGCTTAATTGTGGTGTGGTTAAAGGTCAGATTTTATGGTTTCCTGGTGCCTTTTTCAAATAATCAAGATTTCTCACTAGCAATTATATTGCATCACAGTCTGTTAACTCAATAGAGTGCTGCCAAGTCTATGATTTCTCCTGACACTATTCTGTCACATTGTCACAGGTCTCACAAGAGTTTAAACAGCTGGATGGAAAGTTTGTAATGAGCTCCCAGAATGTTTATGGACAGTTAAGAGCAAATCAAGCTTCCATTTTCCACCATGTCTGCAATGCTGTGCTCCACAACTAAACTGCATTTTTCCTGGGAAAATGAACTCCCATCTCTCCAGAGGTCAGGCGTGCCCCTGGAGAGCCATGCAAACCCTGCACGGCTCCCCTTATCAGAAACCAAAGGAAACGTACAGATGGAAAGCAGAGATTGTGCTCTGTTCCTACAGCACATTGTTAAAACCTGAATAAAACCGTGCAGGAACATTTGTTACATCATAACACAACAACAGCACCACTTGATGTTTGAATCCCTGACCTGACCACGGACCAGGAGCTCAGACAGATCCTCAGTGATACCACAGTGAGGAAAATGTCTCTGGAGGCAGGGAAAGCAGGATCCAACACCTGTACTCACCAAAGGAGCCCATGAGCTCCTTCAGGGAAAGGATTTCCCAAAGCATCTGCAGAAACTACATGAACCACACCATTCCCATGTGTGCTGGGTATGACCCTAGCATCCAAACCTACCCCACCAAAGGAATGGCAGAATTCCCATTAAGTTAAATGGAAGCAGGATCAACCCCCCAGCTTTTAAAGTCCCCTCATAGCACAAAGTTGTTCAGTATCAAGTTTAGCCATACAACACTAGATTTAAGGGCTATTTTAATCATTGTTTATAGAAAGTGGCAATTCACAACCCTGAAGGCAGCATCCAGTTTCATTTCAGGACCTATAATGCAGTGATTTTGCAAAACCCCACAGACATAACGCAGGACTATCCAGGACCTGATTAAAAATGGTATAGAGATGTTCCAACAATGCTTTTTCCTCACTTTCCTCAAAAGGAGCATCACCTGCCAATATCCACCCTGACAGATTTCATGTATGAAGAGCAATATTAATTTCTGACTTTTTTCTTTTTCAATTCAAACTCATCTCCACCCAGAAAACCCCAAAAGGCCACAAAGCAGTTTGTGCACATAAATACACTTTGGCTGCTCCAGGATAAGACTCAAATTCTGCAAACATTTCCGTGTTTATAGATAGACACACAAGAACTCAAGGGACTGAAAGAATGTACAGTATCTTACCTCCCAGCCGTAACAGGGATCTTTCAGGTGTGGTCGCTGCTCGCCTACAAAAGGGCCAAATTTTTCCCCTGCTTCAATCTTCCTTTTGGTCCATATCCCTAATCCTGCTCCAGGAATGTTGGATTCTCGGAGCTCGAACTCTGAAGGAATGGGAATGTCGTCAGGAATGTATATTGGAGCCTTGTAAGGAGAGCTCTCCTTGGGTGTGAAAGCTTCGCTGGAGGTTGCTGGAGAAGACGGCTCTTGGATGCTGACGGATGTTGGACACTGGACATTTGCAGCCTCTCCATCAGCTTCTGGCACTTCCCCCAAGGGAAGCTCTGGAAAGCTCTCATACAAACATTCATCACCTGGAAAAGAAAGCCAAACAGTAGGATTTGAAACACCCTGGCAGATTTTGCACATGAAACCCTTTCAGCCTGCACGTGGAATGGAAGGGATCGTTTGGGAGACCTCACCAACCACTAAACCTGCAGCAGAGCCTCATCCTGGATGGAGCTGAGCTTTTTCCCTAGTGTAGGCCTGGGGGTAACACAGTGTTTCTCAGTATTCCTGACATCAAAAGTGGTTTGCATCACTGAACACAGGCAAGGGAATTGCACACAGATGTAAAGGCAGGCACACCCCATTGTCCAGTCAGGTCTGGATACAGCTCTGCACCACGCACATGCTTTCAAACTACAATTGAAAGCCAGCATTATATGTTACAACTGAAATCTAAGAGAAGTGAAAAGCAGGAAAGCTTCACTGGTCTTGCAGAGAGACAGATTGAACCTAAAGTAGCCAAAATTAAGTTTGATGGCCTCCAATTAGTCTGCAGAGAAAGGATCCAGCCTACCACACAACTCTTGGCAAGAGCTTCAGCTGATGTAAATCAATGTCTTACCATTGACCTCCAAGAAATGCAATGGTCTAAAATAAGTTCAGGATCCAAACAGCACCTTATAGAGAACATGAACCTTCTCTTCTTACAGTTGCAAAAAAACCTGGGGCAGATCCAAAACACATTAAAAAAAATCTCTGGGGCTTAGCCAGCAAACAAAAAAAAAGAAAAAAAAAAAAAGAAAAAAGAAAATAAAATAACCCTCACTATTTTTGACAACCTAAAACGTAAGACTGATTATAAATTCCTTTTAGTCAGAAACTCTGAGTTACTTCAGCAGGAGCTTCAGCTGCACCAGCAATACACTGTTCAACCCAACACCACAGGTAAAAGGAACAAAATAGTAAAACTAACCAAAAAAACCTTCACCATTTGTATTCATTGAACTTATTCATGCACTTGGGTTTGTATACACACCAGAACTCGTTCTGCTTAATTCAAATAGGAGGTGGGAATACTGTCCTCCAAGGACTGAAACAGAGAGATCAGGTATTTAAAACCTGAGCTTGAGGATATTTGCACGATATGGTTGGCCCAGAAATGAAAGTGTTACACTGGGCTTGGCTTTCGGAATGACTCTGTTTCAGTGAAGAAACAGGAAACTTTAAAATGTTCTTTCAATTTCTTGCTCATTTAAGAAACTATCCATGGTAGATTAGCACCGTATGCCTTTTCCACTGGAAACTGGTCATAGCCCATTGTCTCTCACATCTTTGTTACATATTATCTCACGGTTTTATATCTGTACTTTCATGCTTCTGGTACTGCCTAAGACAAACACTGGGACATAACAAATCATTGGAATAGATTGCTCCCATCACAGGACTGGCAAACTGGATTCTTCATCTGTGAGCAATTTATTCACAGCCATGAACTGTTTTCCTTTCTTTTATGTGGCACTGGCTATGACCTCATACATGTCACAGGAAAGTTCAGCTACCCGTCCCCTCGGCCTCCAGTTTGGCAGACTCTGCCTGCACTTTAACAATTGAACCCAATATTGATTCGTTTGTCACTTTCCTAATACCTGGCATTCTGAGAAGTAGAAAATCCTGACTGACTCCACCATTTAGCTGAGAAGGACACCGAGAGGGATTTTCCATTGCTTGTGGTTCAGAAATCCCACCTGTCATCGCTGACTTTGGCAATGATGCTCAAGGGCTTGTGAAAGCACTGGTGCAGAGAGCTTGCACTTATGAGCCCATGCCATACCTTCCTGCTCCCAGCACCACTTCTCTGGGACTCCAAAGGACAGGAAAGAAGGCGTGGAAAGGATAGAGACACAGCTCCTACCTGGAAGCCACCACTCACTTTGCCCTGCACTGAGACAACCCCTTCAGCAGCTGTCTCTGTTCCACCATGGCACTGCTGCTGCCCCCAAACACAGCCGTGCTCCAGCATGGTGGGACAGGTGACAGAGCTCCATCCACATCTCCTGAGCATCCCCCAAAACCTGAACAAGCTCCCTGGCTTTGCAGGCCAGCAGCAGTGCTGCATCCACTCAGGGCAGGCGTGCTCCCGTTCAGATGTCTTCCCCCAACTGTTCAGATTGCAGTCCTGCCTAAAAGACTTCAGCTGTTTTTGAAACAGGGGTAAAAAAAAAAACCCAAAAACCTAACCCATGTATACACATGGGGTGCAGGAAGAGAAATCACACAAGGAAAGTGATCTGGATGATGATAAGCACATGGCTCACTGGAAGAGGGGGGCCAGGGGTAAAAACTTCAGGCATCTAAATCCCACTGATTTTCCATGACAGCTGGGTGCCTGACACTCAAACTCCTTAAAAAGCCCATCTCACACAGTCACTGCTGTTGTCCCTGTCCTGCCAAGCAGTATCCTGTAAAACCAAGGTTCTCCATGTCCCACAGTCAACTCTCCTTCACAAATAACAGAGTATCTCAGCCAAATAATTTAATTCGCAACAAGTAATGACCTGCTCTGTGCCTGTCCCAAAGGGCCACCTTCCTTAGCTCCACTTGCCAGCAGTGCCTGCCCACAAGCCAGCACAAGCTGAGCCTTAAACATTCAGCAAGCACAGCTTTACAGATGTTTCATCTTCCCCAGGGACAGTCCAGTTTAATTTCTCTCTCGCAGACTCAAAGGCCTCAGTTATACTTATCTCAGTCATTCTGGCTACGCTCGTTTTTAGCCATATAGGGTCAAACCTGCAGCTGATAAATTGGCCTCTGAAAGCCTGGCAGGGAGACAAGTCCGTTTGCTGGGTCTATTGTGCCTCCTTTGATTTCCAGCAGCCACACCCGATGTCGTCGTTAAACACGGGCTTTCAGCTTGAAAGCTCTGGAAAATATGTGTGCCCCAAAGCTCTAAGTGTGGGTAAAATGGATTGCTGAAATAGTCCTTTGCCTGAAATAGCAATGTATTCTAGCAAAAATATATGTTTTTAAGCCTCAAAATAGACACAGATTTGAATTACAAGTGACCAAGAGATGGGAAGACCATTAAGACATATTTGTGAAATTAATGAGAGAAGCAGCTCTGTTGGAATCAATGTACATGAACCAAGGCTCTGGTCTTAGTTTTCAAAGAGCATATGACAATTTTTCTTAAAATTTACACCCACACGGACCAGAGGGACTTCCAGCAAAACCATAGGATACTGACTGATACAAAACCTTCATAAGGTTAGAATTCGACACAGGGACTGTGATGATAAGCATCATTTTCACAGTGAACTGCAAATTGTTCACACAGATAGCACTCCAGTTTTGAAATTCAAGATGGCCTCTTTAAATGCCAATAATTATCCCCACCATTAATGGGATGAAATAAAAAATGAGGCCCCTGATAAGGGAACAGATGAGATTAGGTTATGTGGAAGATATTAGTCTCCATGAAATTCTTCACCACTATTTTACAATAAAAACATGAGCAAGCTTCAAAGGAAACCCAGGAGTAAAGGTTAATTGCTTCTAAAAGGCCAGGGTGGACACCTGTGTTTGCACTTTTGTCACAACCTTGCTCACCAGCAGGAAAGAGCCCACGTGGCTGGGGATGTGCCTGACCAGGACGGGAGAGCGACACGCCAAAGCTGCTGCTGTAGCTCCAGGGCCTGGGGTCATTCCAAGACTGAGAGGCCTTCTGTGCATGGCTGGGAGGAGGAGAGGACTTCCTTCCATTAGGATGTTTCTTAGTTCAGCCCAGTTTTCCTCTCCAAGAGCAATTAGGCAAGAGGTGCTGCTGACCCAGGCGGAGGTTGAACACAGCCCAGTGCTGCTGTCAGAGGAGCCATGGGCCTCGTCCTCAGCAGGGCTGTGCCTGCCTGCAGCTGAAATGTCACACCACAGCACCTCACAGCAAGCAGACTGCTGTCCTGGTGCGCTTATCCATGATTCAGGGCAGCCTTAAACTCAAACTCCGCATAAGGTCTTCCAGGGATCAAATCTACACCCAGATCTCCATGGCCAAAGCCAGTCTTAGCAAGCAGAAACATATCCATATGGAATTCTGTTGTTCCTTTTCTCAGGTTATTTGTGCCTAAGGAGATACATTCCCAAAGTGACAACTGGCTGATAAACACCCTAGCACATGAATGCAGTTCTCTGTTCTCTGCACTCGGATTCATGCATTTGCCCACCAGTGATTTAATCATAAACTGGATTACTCCAGAGGAAAGAGGCAGGCTGAAAGCAAAGGCATCTAGAGAGCCTAATTCAAAATGCCATCACCTTCTGAGCAGGATAAAGCAAGAGCTGAGATAAATGTCAGAGTGGCTCTTTGCAATGAGAAGAGCCACACAGTTTCATGCCTGCAGCTTCTCAAAGGTGAGATGACCCCCTAGTCCCAAAGATTAGACACCATGAGGACACAACTGTATTTGATGAGAGAATCCCATCACATGCCAGGAGCTCTGAGCTCCACTAGCTCTATAGACCATGCCTTGTACAAGCCTTCAGCAAGGATTCATTAATGATGGCTTTTAGATGGTAGGATCAGGTGAATTCCTTCTGCATGGGGTGAGGGTGAACCTGAATGCACCACAAACTCCTAAATTGGATCTTTGAAAGAAACCAGTGAGCTTTTATATTTGTTTGACCTACTATCACCATTCAGTGCAGAGGAAATCAGCCTGGAGTATTTGCAGGGATATCTGCAAAGGAGACAGGCATTTCCTGTTGCATACAAATGGACACCTTTATCTGAATTTCTGTTTGAACAATTATTAAAGAAAAAAAAAATATAACCTGTTACAGGCAGAGACTGATTGATTACAAAATATATCTACATCAGTCTAGAACACAGGAGGTCAAGAAAAGCAGAAAATTAAGAGAAGAAAGCCCATTAGCTTCAAAAGGAGCTCTTAGCCAGTGAACAAAATGGGAGCCACATGACTGTCCACACAAAGTAGGCACAGCTCAGAGGGGGCCAGAGGAGATGTAAAAAAGGACCCTTAGCTTTAGAAACATTTAGAGATTGGGTTACTATCTCCAGGCACAGGAAGAACTCCAGCCAAGGGCTACATTACTCTGCTTGAACACTTTATCAGTCAACGTACCTGAAACTGGTTTGTGCTGCTCCCTTTTCACAGAACTGTTCTGTGGAGCTGGATCTATTCACGGTTATTTATTATTATTTGTATTGTAACATAGTCTGGTACCCCCAGGCAGGACCCCATTGTGAAAAGCATTGGGCAGACCTAATCAAGTGAGATTAGATTCTGACCAGACTAGAGCCAGTAATTCCCAGTTAGGTGAAAATCATAAAACACGGGAGAGAAACACTGTTTTACAAATGGCAAGTTCCATTGTACAACAAAAGAGATTACAAGTAGGTTTAGAGATAAACACAGCACTTGAAGCTGTTCTGAATCATTACTTCAATTACCAAGGAAAAACACTTTCACAGCCATTAGCCTTCAAACACATGGGGATTTTGCATATTTTTATTCCTTGACCCTAACACAAGCATGAGAAAACCAAAGCTGTCCAAAACTCACTCAAAAGGTCCAACCCCAAAAACCACGCTCATGCAATGAGAGCAAGGGGGAACCAAAGAACCCATGTGGTGGCCCCAAAGGCCAGATCCTGATTTCTCTTACACAACTGTTAAATCTAAAGTAATTACTTTAGACTTCCACCAAGGAATAAAAGAGATCAGCCTCTGTCCTGGAGTTAACCAAAATTACTCAAATTTCTTCAGACTGACACTAATGTAACAAAATGAGAGGAAAATGTGGTGCCCAGATTTCAGCCTCCCCTTCATGCTCGTGACACTGCTGATCACAGAGGGCATTCTCCCAGCAAAGCTCCCACACCTCAGCCTTGAGCCACAGCGAGCAAACCCTTCTGCATGCTGGCAGAAGAGGGAGTTGTAGGAAAAGCTGTGCGGACAAAGGCAGCTCCAGGCAGCCCGAGCACAGCTTTGGGGCTGAAGCACATAAATCACCAGCTTCTCATGGTGCTGCACTGTGGGCAGCAGAATCTAGGTGAAATGTAAAGGGAGCTCAGCCAGGGTCACCTCTGGAGCACACCATGCCAAGACATTGGGTGGCTTCAGTCTGTGTCTCATGGCAAGGTGCACATCAGCAAGAACAGAGCAGATAATTCGCATTAAAAACCCCTCTTGTGTGGGAAGCAGCTTTTGTTTCTCAAGTCATAGTGTCTGCAGAAAACAACCCTGAAACAAGAGGCTCTACTGGGAGAAGGGAGTCCCTGATGAGCACCAAGCACTCAGTAGAAATCTGTCCAGAGGCAAGTGAGAGAAGAAGCTGAACACGCTCTAAAGCATCAGGTCTTTAAGAGAGGATAATTTCAGCATTGCCAAGTGTTGGTACTAGACCAGCAAAGTTATAATATAGTAACTGTGTAGGGACCTGCCTGTGGTCTCTGGCAATTCTCACCATCAGCCCCTACAATAACTAGTAGCATTTGGTGCTCTGTCTAGTATCATTCGTGTCTAATTGAGCAACACAGTCAAAAGCATCTGATGGGGACCAGACGCTGGCTTTTAATTAGGGTCCAGCACTGAGAGACTGTGGGTCAAATTCTACTTTCATTTGCACAGGAGCTGCTCTCCTTGATGTGGGGGGGAAGCTGCACCTGCATAACTGAAAAGTAAAATTTGGCTGCTTGTGTTCCTGTGCACTTTTCCATATAAATTACTGTACTACATGCAGCAACAAAGGTTTATAAATGTTGGCTGGCACGCACTGAATTTATTTACAAGTTAAGTCTAATTTTTATTTATAGTTCCAGTACAATCATCTCTGGTAGAAATATTTATGTTATCTGTACTTCTGGTCTGTTAGAGCCTACTGCAATCATAAACATGGCTGAAAAATTATTCGCAGTTAGCAGGGTTTAAACTACCCATTATATCACTAGCTAGTGCCAATAAACTTTGGTGCTGGTTGATAAAGTTTCCTCAATGGAATAAATATATATTTGACTTTCAAAACCTTTCCTGGGTTACACAGAGTGGGGGGTAAGAGAAGAGGGAAATGCCAGCTGTAGGATTTGATATACTGAGAGCCAGATCTGCAGCTAGCAAGGAGTCTGGAGAGATCCACACAGGCTGGGAGGCAGCCTAAAGCATGCTGAGACTCTAAATAATAGCCTAAATTTGTATCTTGTTAAGATATTTCAACTGAGGAGAGCTGCAGCAGCTAACACATACTCACTAATGCTTTTCATGATTCTCTATATGGAGTAGATCTAGGGGAAAAAAAAATCTGCCTTGAAATTTTTAGTTGAGAACTGGTCACTGTTAAGAGAGGAAAAATGGATTAGGGGAACCAGCTTTTGTTCATTGTTGGATTGCCATAATGGTAAACATGACATATATTCTCACTCTGACATGGCACAAGAAGCCAACCAGCTCAGGACAAAACTAAGGACAAGAAGGTTAAACGTGAATTAGTGAGACCAGCCACTTATACACAGAAAATACCGATTAGGAGCAAAATTTAACTAAAATCTGTATCAGCTGGAGTGAGACAGAAAAGGTAATGCAGTTTAACAGTCCCTACCACAGTGGAAAACTATTGGTGTAAAAGAATATTTTAAAATCAAAACAATTACTTAAACCTACAGCATTATAATCAACATAAATGAAACTTTATCTCGATGTAATAAATCAGTGTAACTGAACTTCTTTTTGCTCATTAGTAGACCTTTACTGTTTTAAACTGAGATGTGTCACAAAGTAGCACTGAAAATCACATGCCTCTTTCCAGCAGAAAGCAGTAATAAAAGATGACTATTCTACCAAATTATAATGAAGACAGATAACAGAGTGAATTATAAAACAAAGGTTATAGATAGAGACTGAGCCTTGTAGAGGTAATGACTTTTAATTGGATTGAGTTTATCATATTTTCAGAGGTACAGCACAACCAGAAGAAAGGATTAGAATTATTTCCACATTTCATTATTTGGCATAATGAGAAAACAGAGGGAGGTCCACATCCCTGATGTGTTTGGTAAGCCACAGGAGATGTTGAACATGTCAGTATCTGGTAGAGTACGGTCCTGAGACACAAATGCATTCGCTCCCTTATAATGCGGCAAAGTGTAATCACTTGAAAAAAAAAAAAAGGAAAGGGGAAAAAAAAGCCAGGTCATGAAGTTTTGTTTCAAAAGCACATTATGAATAAAAAGGAATTTAACCCCCTCCTGCCAGCAGGCACTTCAGCAAAGCCATCTGCTTTGAGGAGCTGAGCGATTCTCACTCTAAGCACCAAGAGCTTAAAAAAGAATGAACCAGTGACAGCTCAATGACCCCATCCTCTCTCCCACACCACCAGGGCAAAAACACCCTGGGGAAGACACTGGGGAGGGGACCTGAATCCCAAAGACACTGCACTCCACCTGGGAAGAAGAGGGAACAGAGGCCAGTGGGGAGAAGGCAGCTCAGATATCCCAAGTTGGAAGGGACCTGCAAGATCATCAAGCCCAACCCCTGGCCTTACACAGGGCATTCCCAAAATGCTGGGGATAAAAAAGAGATTATCAGAGAAGGATGTACCTGCTCCTGAGCTATGCCCAAATATTCCAGGGAGGGATGGACTTTGGGGGAGCTGCTTTTGGAAAACCGAGCTGCTGTAGAGCAGAGCTTCGCACCAGCAGCCAGACAGCTTTTTAATTAAGCAATTACAGTGAAAGAGTATTAATTATACTCAAGTGACACTGTGATACACTGTGGTTAAGTCCTTGAAGCACTAACAGAAGTACTCATAACAAATACACTAATCAGGGAAAAGTATCGGATAATTAATCCTACAATACTGTCCACTTCAAAAACTCAAGGTCTGGCAAGACTGGCTTCCAGCATTTGTTTCCGAGGAGATACAAGGCCACAATTTTTCCTGCAAGCAAGTCCTCAGCAGAAGGTCACCCAGTAACATGCAGGATGTACTTAGTTGATTGGAAAATCATGAATCTCAAGAGCAGCTATATTTCTTATCAGGTGTATTTTGCAGCATTCTGGGGCATCAGAATATGTTTATATCCACTGTATTTTCTAATTTTTACAAAAAAAACCCCTTTGGAACAGTTTTGCTTCATCACATGTGTGTTACACTTCTATTCCTGTATGACAGAGCTGCTTTGGGTGGGATTACTGTAAAACCTGAATGAATTTTTTTATTATTTGTCTCCATGAAATCCAGGGCCTTGGCTAGCACACTTTGACAACTTCTTCTCATTGATATGTCACTCAAAAAACCCACACATTTTCAGAGTTCAAAAATATTTGTTTCATTTAAAAAAAAAAAAAAAAAAAAAAGGATTCTGAACTGGATTTATCTACATTATCTCCACCACCAATTTGTTCCAGACCCTGCTCATTCCTCAAAGAAATTCCACAATTTTTCCTGACATAATTCTACTTGTGCCAGCCACATATTTTAAACAAACACTAATTAACTTTTAATCTCAACAAAATATTCATGGTTGATAAAATGTATTTGTGTTTCCTGCCCCATTTCAGAAGGTTGGTCTGTCCCAACAAATAGGATTTATCTTAATGCCAGTGGGACTTTTGTCTGAGTTTACCAAAATGTTCATTTCAGTGGTGATGCAGATAAGGTTTGCCCATGGAAGTGACACCATTTACTGCAGGCATGCAAGCACAAATGGGAAAAAGCTACTTGCTGCCCTACAGCAAACCCCAAATCCCATGGTAGGATGACTTTAAACAAGGATGGAGGCAGAAGGGAGTTACACCCATTAAGTTAAATCCTCAGTTACCTTTCTAAGAATGTTTGTTTTTCTGGGAAGCATGGCCTACATGAGTGTGAGGAGCTACAAGAATCTGTAGAAATTATTTTTCTTGGCCTTTGTATAAGAGGACAAGGGGAAACACCAGGGGTTTTGCAGCCAAGACATCTACACAGAGACAAAATGGGGGCCCAGATTCTCCATCATCACAGGCTTCATGTGCTTCAGCTCAGCTTAAGATGCTGCACTGCCTCAGTGCCAGTGGCCACAGCTCCCTCCCCATGCCCTGTCTGCATCCTCAGCTGCAGGAAGGTGCTTGCAAAACAGAAGTTAGCTTCCTCTGAAAATCCTTCATTTCCTCTCCACTCTTCCCCTCCATTTCTTTCCCTCCCCTTTCTCAGAGATGTTTAATTTTCTTTCCCATGTTATTACCAGAAAATCATGAAAAAGGAAAACATTCAGAGAAGCTAAAGGAAAAAAAAAATTCCAAACCCCAAATATTAGAGCTCTGAGTTTTGCTGAGCAATCAGGAGGCTTGTTTAACAAGGAAAAGTGTTTGCAGAAATCTGGCAAATCTAGGATGTTATCACCTCTTTCCTATAAAATTGTTCCTCGTGTAATTTGGAAACACCTCCAGGGGTGTTTGTCTGGCTGTACTTTTACCTAGCACGCCTCTGAAGGGTGAGTTCTCTGTGGTTCAGTGCTTGGAGGTTTTTAACACTATCTAAGAGCTTTCCACTCTTGCCTCTCTCTCCCATGCTGGTGGTCCACAGCCTGTTCTCTCTTTAACACATATTTTCAACCTCAGCCAAAAGCCCTTTGCTACTCCCTTCACTTGGACACAGAGCAACACCTCACTCTGTTCACCCCTTTTCTTTGGAGGAAAATGAGCAAAATGGATTACATCCATCTGCATTGCTGAACTCACAGGGGAAACTTCTGGAACTCTCAAGGACCAAGAGACTGCCCATGTCTCATGTTTGGAGAGCTCCAGGCAAGCCAAAGCTCCACAGACAGATATCACAGACACAGAAACCGCTGGGGAGATTTTGGCCAGCAAAGCCCAGAGTTTTCCAAGCCCAGCAAGTCAGAAAAAGATCGAGAAGATATTTCTGCACACGCAGGACTAACAGGAAAGACCTCCTGGGCTCTCACCTCCCTGGTTCCATCAAACCACAGAGTCTTTGCTTATACTGGGAGCGGGCAGCTCCGCCACTGCACACTCGGTTGCTTTTGCAAACGTATCCAGTAACAAATTCCCCCATTCCCTCTAGGGTTTCCCGTTTCTTCCACAGGATCATATTATCTCATTTGCCTCAGATGAGCTCCATGGTGAATAGCTCATCTCTCCCCAGTGCTTTGAAGATGCAAAGCAGGACAGTATGGAAATGCCAAGTGTTCCCGTAGCACCAGTAGCCCGCTGGAAGGCGGGAGGAGTGACAGTCCTTATTCTGATCACATCCCCCCTCCAAAATCAACACTGACACCAGTGTGAAACCAGAACGAGACCCCCGCTGTGAAACAGTTAACATCAGTTAGATCTATTTTGACTTTAAAAAAAAAAAAAAAGAGGAAAAAAAAAAAAGATTGGGACTACAGTTTATTTTACATGGCTTCCTGGTCAAAGCCTCAATCGTTTGGTAGATATTTATTAATATATATTAACTGTAAAGAAAGTTAACTGCTAATGTAATTTATTCCCCTCTTTGTTCCATACACCTTGTATTGCTTTCTCTGAAGCTGTTGATCTTGGAGAATCAGAGGGGTCCTGGAGAGCTGCTAACAGAGAGCAATAAATCAGCACTCTGAAAGCTTCTGGTCCATCCCAATAACTTGGAAGAAAATTTGAAAAATAATCTTTTTTTTTTTTTTTTTCTTTCCCCTTTCCAAACTGGCAATCTTCACAAGCTCTATTGTTTTCGTGTGCAGGCTGATATATGACAGCTTAAATAAATACATAGTTCTTAATGGAGTAAATTCAGCCTTCGTGTAATTGGATGCCATGCCATTAGAGACCTTGGCCCAGGCAGTGCTCTGCATCCCCAAGGATCTCACAGGACCCTTCAGACTCAAACTAACAGGAGGTTGTTATATACTTTAATTCTACCTATTATGTCACTGTGGACTAATCCTCTCTGTTATAAAGAGTACTTAACTTTATATCTATTTATGTTTACGGACGTGGATTTAAGTACTGTTTATAATGACAAGGATGTATATATACAACATGTATATGTAATAGAATATATATATAAACACAGAGACACATCCTAAATCATGGAAGTGGTGGAGTCCTTGAGCTAAAAAGGCTTGAGAAGCTGAAGGGTTTTTATGTCAGGAAAATAATGTGGCTTTTCCTGAAATTGTTCTGAAAGTGACTTGAATTCCTTCTGTCCAAATTAGAGCCAAAAATGCTCAGAAATTTTCAGGTGAGACCATTGCACCTCGCAAAGCCATAAGTGGTCATAAGTGATCTTGTGTTTGATACTGCCTCACTGCAGCACCAGGAGAGTATTGCAGTGATACAATTTGCTGCACACAGAAGACACTTCCAGGGTAAGGAGGTGGAAGGAATAAATTGCATTTTAAAGTTTTCCCTGGTAATCTCATTAGAAACTCAAGCCAAATAAAAGCAACTGTTCTTATAGAGCACTTTTCAAAGCAAGCATCAAACTGGTATTCAGTTCTCCACATTCTGGTGAACCTCAGCTCAGCAAGTTTGGTAGGGCCATGCATAACTCCAAAGACATCAGAGGAACAAGATCCAAACATTGACCATGAGAAGGTCATGAGAAGGTGTTGAAAGAGCTCTCAGAGCACATCCATGTCTCCATCTCACCAGCTGCAGTTGTGGAGGTGAACACCGTGGTCACAAAACAAATCAGTGGCATGTTTGGAAAATAAGCAATTTGTCTGGACTTGGCATTCCTTGGTCCCTCCTCACAGAGCTGCACTTCATGTATGGACCACAGCCCACATGGGAAAAGCTGGGGATGAGCAAATGGAGCCTTCCAAGGGCTCTAAAGCAAAGACTGAAATGTGGTGAGCCTCGCACAAAAAGCCCACGTTGGGTATGGAGAGAGGTTGCATTGCAGTGAGGGCTGTAAACTATGGAAAGGTCAGCTGGAGGAGGGGAAGTTCAGGGCCAAGCACCAGGATGAGCCTGGCTATGGGATTCCTCCCCAAGGAACTCTGCTCAGAGCTGGCTGTGTCCCCCTTCACACCTCATCGTCTCACTTTTCCTGTTGAAGCCAACACCTCTCCTCCCAAAAATCAGTGGAAGCACCAGAATCTCACTTGTACCAAGCTTGAGGAGGCACACAACCAATAGCCTAAAGCAATACTTGAACAATATTTCCAAAAACAAAACAAAACAAGAAAAAAAAAACAAACAAACCACAAAAAAAAACCCAAACAAACAAACAAACAAAAAAAACCACACACAAAAAAAAAAAAAAAAAAAAAAAAAAACAAAAAAAAACAACACAACAACACACAATAAAACCAACCACCACTTGAATCAAGTTCTGCAGGGACTGAAAGGAGCTTTGGTTTCTGAGAATGTGCCAGCAGAAAGGATATCTCCAGGGCTGAGACCACCAGAGATTCTGCCCAGATCCCAGACTGGGCTGACAGACTCCCACCATGCTTGAGAACCCATTTTTATCCCCTGCTGCCCACCAGGGATTTCATCTCAGGGTTAATCTTGTGTTGTCTCACCAGAGGCCAAACCCCTAACACTTATGCACCCAAAGGAAATTTTGCAGGAGAAAAAGGGCTCAACGTGCTTTTAGTCCAGGTATTTTAGCTGAGAGGGGTAGACCAAAAAAAATACCATTTGTTGTTTAAAGTGCAAATCCCAGCAACTACTTTGAACGGGAGCATTTGGTAGTTGACACATCTACGGATGTTTTAAATCATGAGGGCATCCACTCCATTTTAGTTTTAATGTGTTTGTGTGTGAAGTTCTTTGTCATTCCAGCCCACCTGTCTCAGGGCACAGAAATCAAAAACAGGAGTAACTCTCAAATTTCACCTCAATTTAATCCATCACAGAAAGCAGACTGGTTTTGCACTGTATTAAAAAAAAAAAAAAATCACCAGGACATTTAAACAAAGTGACACAGATCATCAGCAGATCAACTGAAAATGACAGCTCAATCAAACAAATGTATGTTGAGAATTTCCACAGGGCAGCTCTAGCTGCAGCCAAACCAAATTTGTTTAGTATACATAAGTTAGCTGCTTAGAAACATTCAGTATGCTGCTAGCCAGATGATGACTTTCCCAGATAAACTTCTATTTAACCAAATATCCTCCCACCCATGGAAGTGCTGGCAGGGTTTTAATGGATTCTAGTCCCAAAAATCTGACTTTGTTCTGGTGGCTGGCTGGTACAAAACCCACCCACATGCCCCTTGACTAAAAATAACTAAACACTGCTTTAAAGTAAGTGTTATAACCACCCAAATGTAGGCAAAACTCTATAATCCTGATGGAGTGCTTCTGGCTGCCAATTAATTCACAAAGTGGCATGAGGGTGAAATACAAATTATGAACTTGGGAAACACCAGAGAAAACTGCACATCCTGTGTCATACATCAAGTATACAGAGATGAGGGGATTTGTTTGATTCCTCTTTTTTATTCCTCTTGAAATCAATGAAAAATCTCCTATTGATTCCAGAAATGCCACATAAATCTCTCACTGAGGAAATATATTGATAAGAGCTCCCCTTTGTGATTCTGCCCTGCTTTAGAGCAGATTTTCTATGGTGTCATTTAGTAACAGTCAAAGTTTAAAAATAGTTTTGAAGATGAAGTAGTAACTTGGCAAATTTTGTTTCAAATTCATTAAAATATACAAGAAGTTGTATCCAGACTCAGATGCTTAAGCAAAAGAGGTTTTGGTTCAGACAACAACAGAGCTCTGGGCAAAACCAAGGCATTGGATTTCAGCCAGCCTAGAAGGACTTTGTCCATTGCTACTGAAATTAGTGGCCAAAAGCCCATCTGATGTGAAATAGCCAGATTTTATTCATGGTGAGCATTTTAGGGACCAGTGGTGGACTTATTCACCCAGCACATGTACACATGTATGTTTAAGGGGTCACTGTCAAGCTATATAGCTCCAAAATGAATAAGGGACAGAGAATGACTGGCTAACACAGTGATTTGTAATAAAAATTATAATTTTGGGAAAAGTCTATATTTAAATATTTTTAGGATTTTTCTTTTTTTTTTTTTTCCAACTTCTGCTTTGTTAAAATAAATGACTCAAAAATAAAAAAGCTACCAGGCAACACATCTCCGCTCTTCAAAGTTCTGTCAAACAAAAGAGTGCCTATAAAGCACATATTCTGAAGGACATCTGCTTGCTATTTAATATTTACCAAAAAAAATACAAATGCAACAAATTAGGAGGCCTGTGATGCTGGAGCATCCCAAGGAGCAGTGTTTACACAACGATCAGAGAGATGTGGGATGGCAATGGAGAGAATAGATGCTTACAGATATGTCACAGCTGATTTCCTGGGGAAAAAAAAAGCACCAAAAGGTCATTGTAAGTGATGTTACCACCCTAAATAACTGGTACCCAACCTGGAGGTTGGCTGAGAAAGCCAAAATCAGCTACAGTGTGCCAGCAAGAGGAGATGTAACATTGAAGGCTCTCATTGCAGAGGAGGAGGCAGAGGTGCCTCTGTTGGAATGCAGAAATCCCAGTGTCCTGTTCTCATCACCAGTGTCAGGGGTCCACAGAGCCCATGAGATGAATAAAAACAAGTTTAAAGTGTCAAAGTCTGATGGGATTGGGGGAGAAAGAGAAAATTCCTTAAGTACCCGCATGGTGGGAGGAGTTGGCTGTACACAAAAATGCTCACTGTTGAACACTGTATGATTTCCTTAAAAAGTATCTGTTTGGGGGGAGTTTAGCTCATGAGTTTTGAGTGCATAATTGTGCTTTTGCCAAAATTTGCACATTGACATATTGCTAGGGAAGAAAACCATGGGAAAGCAGGGATGAAGGATGACAAAATTCAACGTTTTAACCCCCAGAAGGGTTCCTGCTGGATATTGGTTTTTTCAAATGCTGTTTTCTCAAAGTGCAAAAGAGCCACCTGATGATACAATACAGAAATCACAGAGCTCAAAGTTCATATTATTTTGAGTGGTACAAGATTAAAAATAATCTTTTCCCCTTACACTGCCCCTGAGCTTAACACAAAAAAAAAAGGTGAAGTTATCCATGTAACTGGAAAACAAAGATGCAAACTCCCAAATTGACACTTGGAAGAGAAGCAAGTGTAAAAATAAATACAAAAAGGAGTTTAGACAAATTAATCTAGTCTATCCAGAGCAGCAACAAACAAGAAAAACACCACCCAAACACAAAATTAAACACTCCTTGAAACTCTTCCAAAACAACAGGAAATGGTAAATTTTCCTTGATTTTAGCAGTATGGCTGCTTTCAAATTTTATGTCTGGAGATGCAAACCATCTCAGATGAAGCCCATGCAACTCTGAAAACTACCATCCTCTTTTTTCTCTAATCCCAACAAGCTACACATAAAACAAAATTCCAGACTAGCTGAGCTGCTGCGTGCACTCCACTGACAAATGCAACAAGGGTGCTGCAGATTATCATTGGTAGTGGGGAAACCAAAGATCAAACCATAAAATCTTCATGCCTACTGACAAGAGGTTTGTCACTTTAAAAAACCCAATTTTTATTTATGTGAATAAAGCCATTTTATTTTTAGAGAGTTAAACACACAAGCTCAAGGAGACAAACAGAGCACACAACCCAAAAAGATACCTTTGTCTTGGTGCTCCCTGAAGAGAAAGTGCCCAGGATATATTTTATATATGTTTGGGTAAATCTATTTCCTTTTCTCCCACTGGCCTGGCTCCCCTAAGGTGCAGAGCACCCATCCTGCACATGACAGGAGTTCAGAAATCCACACAGCTGCCTCAAAGCGCACAACCAAGCCAGCAAACATTTTGTAATTTTCCCAGATTATTAGGAACCACCAGTAGCATTTACAGCCTTGATCCAGGGCTAATTTAACCCAGTCCAGACTAGAACTGAATCAGCTCACAGTGTGTATTGAGAAGTTTAACACGAATAAAGATGATTGTAGAAGTTAATGTCGATAAGAGCTAGAAGCAAGAAACTCAGCTTCGTAACCATGACCAACACAAGGAGATCTGCAGAAATCAAAGCACAGGATGCACTATGGTTTCCACTGCATTCCTCAGCCTCAGGGTTCTGCCAATATTTTGCACGTAAGCACAGGGACCTTCAAAAGAGCCGGGTTTGTCCCAAGAAAGCACAAAACAATCACTACAAAGGCGAGCAATGAAAAATCCTCCTCCTGAACAAACACGCCGTAAAAACGAAGTATAAATCATAAAACCCAAATGAAAACAACCACTCCCCCACCCCAAAATTGCCCAAATAATGGGATGAGGAAGTTTTCTCTGATGAGATTAAATACTGCAAAGCTCTTTCCAAGTCCAGTAACAAACTACTTTAGAAGCAGTGGCAGAAAGCAGCACGACACCACCGAGCGATGCAGGGCAAAGTAAGGATTGATCCAGAGCCCTGGGACAAAAGCTTTGCCTTCCCTCAAAATGCATGGAAAAGGCTTCTCACAAGTGTGCCACCTTGCCTAACTCCACTCTCAGGGGTTTGCTGCTCAGGTCAGTGGAAGAAAAATGAAGCTAACAAATGTTTTTGAAAACGCCAGTTCTTGAAAGCAAACTTATTACGCTGAGGACCGAGCACCATCAAGCACACAACTCCGGCATCGCAGCTTGAGACAAAATGCCAGACCTTCACACAAAGCACCTCTCCAAGATTATTTTCCCCAACTCAGCAGAGAATACAGCGAAATAGGTCATATATCACAGGAGCAAAGCAATGCCATGCTCAGCAATGAAATTCCTTGGGACAAAGGGTCTCCACATTTATTCTGCCACACCATCTCTCAGCATATCTCAATCTCACAGCAGGTCAGCTTCCTACCCCTCAGTCTGCCACCTTCAGCCCGGGATGCAAAAAGTCTGGCAGCAACAGAGAGGAGAGGGAAGATGTCAGAATGAGTCTTACTGTCTTTTGCCTTGTTTTCATCCTTTACAAGTATACGAAACCCAGCAAAATGGGCAGATTCCTGTGATTTGCAACAAAAAGGGTTACAAACATGGACAGCAGACCATGCCTCCCATCATACATCCACCAAACACTGTGGCCTCATGGTGACCTGCTCCAGCAGGACACTGGGGCACCAATGTGGTGTTTAGAGGCGCCTCTCACACAGCTCTGTCAATGTGGAGTCCTCACTCCATCACTCCCATGGTGAGAAGGTGGTCCTCCTTTTCACCCTCTTCTTAGTAGAAAGCTCATTTCTGGCCTCAGAATATTCATGGACACTTTATTGCCCATTTGTACTTGTTCCAGCACTGTCCTTTAGCTTAAATGGTTTGCTGGGAGTGTTTGTCACCTTCAGTATCAGACATAACCTCTATCAGCCTTCATTTTCCTCAGCTGCACAAGCCAAGCTTTTTAGCCTATTCTTGTACTCAATTATCAATCATCAGCTGTTCAATTAGGGATGGTGCAAGCCTAAGCCCCAGGAGCCTCAGGAGGAGAAATATCCCAGCCACTGTGACAGAGACAACACAAAGTTGTGTCAGGAGCAAGTATACAATGAATCCATAAATCAGGAGAGAAAGCAGGGGCAAGAGGAGAATTGAAAGCAGCATCTCCCCCTTTCAGTGGGTTAATGTGACTTCTCACTTTGCTGCAGAAATCACATCCAGGACAAGTTGCTTTCAGGAAGCAATTACAGGGAAGCAGCAGTGCAGAAGATGGATCTGTTTCTCAGCTCTTCCACATGTCACTTCTCAGGAAGGAGCTGGTCATAGGGCTCACAACTTCAAATCTAAATATTTCCAAAGGAAAACATCCCTAGATGTGAATATCATCTACTGGCCACACAGGATCTGCAGCTATACAAACCACTTGGAAGCATTTTATGGACCAATCCAAAGAACATCAATTAAATTCTGATCTCTCTGCCATTAAAGGTGAACTACTGATTGATTACACAGGGCAAGATGTCATCTGTGCTCTCTGTTGCACTGTTGCCAGGCTCTGTCATACAAATTTCACGTGTTCCATGGATATAGGGGACAAGCACTATGGGCAAAAGCTGTAAAATGCAAATGCAGAAGCTTGACCTAATGTTTTTTCATATTTTTATTTAACCCTAATGTCTTTAAAAATTAACCAAAACTGAAGATATTTTCAGGAATATTTATTTTTAGTTCTGAATACAGGTAACTCCATCATATAAACATGTATCTGTGTGTCTCAGGGCAGAGAGGAACCTTTCATTACAAAGGCCTTTCTTGGAAGAAACTTGATCTTACCAATATTAAAAAAAAAAAAAAAAGCTATTTTATAATATAGCTCCCTTCCACAAAAAGTTTCCAGAGATTTATTTTAATTCCAGTGTGGAAAAAAACAAAAACAAAACAAAACAAAAAAGCTTCTGTAGAAAATAAGTAACCTTCTACAGGCAGCTGCAATGATCATGCATTTATTCAAGTCAAGATAAACATGCTCTAAGGAAGTTAAAAATTCCTTTTAATTAAAACATTTACCAGCATCATTTTATTTGTTGGAAGTGCACTGACAGCTGCAAATCTGCAGCAGGTGCACGTGACCATTTCTAACACTCACTAAGGAATGGGTAAAGCCATTTTAACTCCTTGCTGTATCCCCTCATGACTTTGTTTCCCTTCTGGGAGAGGAGGAGTTTGTGCCTACCCACACCCCTCAGAGGGCAAATCCAAGCCTTTTCTACTAATAGATGCTGAGGTTAACACAAAGCAGTTCAAAGTTTCTCATTAATTACTGCTAATTGTCATGGCAATCTCCCTTCCCCTGTTTTACATCATGAGCAGAAGATTTTTTTCATTGCAGAATAGGTAAGAGGAGAGATGCTTGGGAAAACATAATTAGCTCTGCTAATTAGAGTGATCTGATTTGAATATTTCTATTTGCTTTTGTAATTAAAAATAAAAGGCAGCTGAGTGAAGTCATCTCTACATTCTAACTATTCAGTACATAAATTAAGATAACAGGCTGCAAACCTGCTTCTTCATTAAAAAAAAATAATAATTAGGTCAATTTGCATTGGCATCTCTGTGGCATCTCTGAGTCACACCATGTTCCCATGCCAGTGGTGGATCCAGAGCAGTACAGAGCAAATTTTAGGGAGGGTGGAAGACTCTGTTGTCTTCTTCTTCTGCAGAATCTGTCCTAGAGCTGTGATTTACTACCTTTAATTCCAAGCTGCTGAAGGATTCCTTAAACCCCTTCAACCCTCAAAGTGTGGAGGTTTGAATAGATTAACTGGGTGATTTGATCTCCTTGCACCCTTCTAGGAGGCTTTATCTCCATTGAATCCTTCTGGGATGAACAGTGAGCTTTCCCCTCGATGAGAAAACGAGTGAGACATTCCTCTGCACACAGAGCACACCATGGTAGTGATTTCCTTAAAGCTTTGGGTTTGGCTGAAAAACCCAAGCACTGAAACACCTCATACAATTTCTGTGACTATTGTGAACAAAGAGGATTCTCAGAGCTGTTGAAGAAGTAAAAAATAAAACCACATTCATTTACCCAACATCCCAGCAGCTACTGGGGCTGCTGTGCAAGCAGAGGAGGCCAAGGTTGTTTTACACCACTCAAGCCTGTGGTGTTAGACTTGCACAAACTGGGTGAATAAAAAACAAGCAATGATTTATTCAACCTGTTTCTGTTTCATATAATAGCCTGAGCAGGTTATGATATTCTTTTACATGCTCCCCAATCCAAATACACTTCTGGATATTTTTAAAGTCACGACTGACTGGAAATATTTGTGATTTTAGCTGTTTTGTTTAGCAACGAGCAGTCAGAGCTTGTTTCTACCCCCCGACCCAAGGAGCCCCCAAACATTTCCAGCCCAGGCTCATGCAGATGTGAAATTAATGTTCACCTTCTGCTGGTAACTCTTACCAGCAAAATAATAAATTCAGTTAATAACGGAAAAGAGTATTCATGGTGCTTTCTTGACAGTGCTCATTCACCTCTGCACTTGTTATGGTAAAACAGAGTATTTGACACTGCTCACTTTTGGCAAGGCTCCACCATTCAGACAGTGCTGCAGCCACAGGCTGGAACAGATCCTGGGCAGTAAAAAAATAAAATAAAAATAAAAAAAAAAAAAATCCAACCAACATCTAATTGTAAAACACAAATGATTTCCTGATGGAGCAGAGGCTTTCTAGGAGCTGCAGCCCATCTCCAGGTAGGCTCCCATGCCCTGGTGGTGGTGTTTCTGTACAATAGCTGTGGCCACTGCACAGAAACACCTTCTCCTGCACAGGGTGAAAGCCTTCAGTTGTTCTTCCAAGCAGGACACAATATGGAAGGTGACTGGGGAGTTTGCTCCATAAACAAACCAAACCTCTTTCCTTACAGAGCTGCCTTTCTTCTCCCAAGACCCACTAAAAGCTTGGAGTCTCCTTGAATCTATTAGAAATCTTTCCTGGAGAGAGGAACCAGACATTGTAAATGAACCTTGACTTAGAAGCCCCCTTGTACCTGCAAATATCCCACAGATTCCAGGGGCATTTTATGTCCTGCCTATTTACCTGTCATACCAGTTCTCACCCTATGATTCATTTATTTTTAATGCTTTCAGCAGTTTTTACTGATACTTTCCAAGGTGTTAGGGTATCCCCCCTGTAGCACTTTTGGATTTCCTTGCAGAACTAATACACTGTGGCAACACACAGAGAATATTGTTAAGATGCTTTGAGAAAACTTAAAAAAAAAAAAACTGTCCCTATTACCTGCATACACAGAGCCATGTGTAAAGGACTAATAACTCAGAGCAGGCTCTCAAATAAGCCTAGTGAGCACAGTAGGAGGCCAAATCCTGAACCAGGCCATCGAGAGGGGACTTTGACCCCTCCACACAGGGCAAACACAGAATTCCCTCACAGTGTGGTCTGGATGGCCTTTAAAACCATGAAGAATTAAGATTCCCATCTCTGTGTGTCCCAGTGCTTGCTCACACACAGGACACTTCTCTTTCCTACACACAGCACCAGTTTTCTAAAATCTTGCTTGCACCAGAGATGTAAAATTGGTGGTTTGGGTGCATGTGGCAAGTAAGGGGGATAAAAATTCACTGTTGCCCACACTCTGTTTGATCCAGCCCTGGTTCCCACAGCCAGGGATCCCACCAGGTCCTCACAGAAAGAATTGTTCCCCTGTTGGTCCTTTCCCTCCTTGTATCTCCAGAATAACCCTGACATTGTAGCAGAGCTTGTTCTTGAGCTTTATGGGACTTTTCATGCTCCAGAAAAATGAACCTTTTTGAACAGAAAAGATCCACCAGGAAAGAGAGAAATCCCCAAAGAGAAAGCTACTGGGACTCAGCCTCATCTGAATTCAGATCTGACAATATTGTGGCCACTCTGCAGGGCTTGTTGTGGCACAGTAGTGCCAAAACATTTCCCAAAGTCCCAGGCAACTCCAGAATTGTCACTGGACAATGCACTGCCAGGCTGGCTCCATCAGCACTCTTCTGGGGCAGCTGGCACAAAGTGGGCTTGCCTCTCTGCTCAAAAGCTGCCACCACACTTTCTGATTCCCCTTTTGGCAATCCAGTGTTAAGGGCAAGAACATCTAAGAAAACACTGAAAATATGACTCAATATTCAAACACCTGCACATTCTTAATTATCCAAGCAGCTCCCTCCATCAAAAATATTCATTATTAGCTGCATTTCTTAAATAACGGGGCAAGTCACCGCTGCATTTCCCAATAATGTATGCCCACAACTCTATTTTCCCCATCTGCTATGCTTGCCTAAGACTGGTCATTTGTTACCTGCTAGTTCCAATTGATTTCCTTTTGCCTCTGCTTTCCTTTGCCATGAGTGCAGGGAACAAACAGCACGATTTATACCAGCCATCCAGTACCAATCATTAGATAACAAGGCCCTTTACTGAAAGCATTTAGAGTAAAACAATACTTTAAGTTTACCTTTGCTTTCACTTCCTCCTTTATTACTCCAGGTTCAAAATAAGGCCAAGGAAGTTCCACTTACACAGAAGATTAGACAATCATCCAATATAAATCCTTCACATCCTGTACAATGCACAGGGCTCGGATTCTACTGCAACTGATTAAATTTCTTTTTTAAATTGGTTTCATGAGATGCTCAGGCCTCCTTCTCTTATGCCCATTTGCCACCTATTGATTGGGATATGGAGAGAGCAGCTCCATTTTTGGTGGCTTTTAACCCACAGAATCCCAGGCATGGATGACTTTTGGGCTTCAGCTCATCAAGCTTGATGGAAAAACAGAGACAGGGGTTGGGAAAGACCTATTGGTTTCTCTCCTTGGATTTTCCCACCTCAAACCAATTGGGAAGCAAGTGAAGTCACCTTGCACTGAGCTTGGTTTCATCCTCATTTCCTCTGCACCGTGGAAACCTTTATTCCCCTGCACAGAAGAGAGCTGGACTAGAAGAAACTAGGAGACACTAAGCCCAAGAATATAAAATTCAGCAAGAAACTCAAAAAGTCAAACCAGCCAAGTGTGCAGAGGCTCTTTTGGGTGACTTGGTTCATCACAAGGAGCTAATGCTGCATGGCTGGACAAAATGCTGTCCTAGTGTAATGCCCTTCCCATAATGATTGCAGCGTGCATTCATAATGTATTCATATCTGACCTTTGACAGAGTCAGAACTTTCCTCTGAAACAATATAATTCTTTTTCCTGAAGGCAGATTATGCTCCAGTAAAACTTTAATACCCTTATTCCAGCAATGGCTGTTCTACCTACTTTAAATTCAGCGTCAAGGGAAGTGGTTGATATTCAGCCACCTGAGGTGATAGGAGGAGTTGAGGTATTTTAGGAGAGAGGCTTTCTGGAGGCTTGCTGTCTCCTCTCACCCCAGCCATGGCCAGAACCAGAGGGTGATGCAGAGAGAGCCAGACTCTTCTCTACACGAGCCTGAAACTGCAGAAGCAACAACACCCAGAAAATTGAAACCTTTTAGGTCAGAGCTGCCAAACAGCCTGGTTCCCTCTGTGACACTGAACGGGCCGTCTCCATTACCTAATTCTTCTGGAAGTTCAGGGAAAAAATGTCTCCCAGTGGAAACCCCTGACTGCCCAGCACTTTGGCAAATCTGGATCTTGTTTAGGTGCCTAATTCAGGGCTGAGCAGCAGAGGACTAGCAGGGTGATAATAAAAGAAAAGATTGCGGCAATTTATCACTGGGGAGCAGCACAAAGCCCTTCCCAATTCTTTTATTAAACAAACTTTAATCAATATGGCCTGGTTTCCTGAAGTCAGACGTGAGCTGGGAAATCCAGATCTTGATTTCACCAAATAATTCATGGCTACATCTCTAGAAACATGATGGAGAATCCTCCTTAATTTTCCACAGAGTTATTCTGCTGGGATAAAATTGATTCTGTCTCTAGCATGGTAATGCATTTTTGAATCCTGCTTTATACATTTTAGCAGATGCAGCATAGGAGATCTTTTAATATTTTATTAATATTATATGTAAGACAATATCATTTATCACAGCATTTTGAGACAAGGGTCAAACACTTCTTCTGACAGAAAAATTAAAAATCCTTTTCATTGAATATTTATATGTTCTACCATAAATAAAAAAAGAAGTTTTCACATAAAAATCTATTAATTTCAAACCCAAGTGCTTTGGGTTTTATGCAAGTGCAAAACCTTTGTAAGGGACACATCCAAACCTCAGTGAATCCCATGAAAATGCCCTTAAACCCCAAGGGGCTGAGCCTGGGCCCTGTGGCATTTAGTTGTCCAAAGGGGAACCTGGGTACATACACTCATGTGCTAATAATTGAAAGGTCAGTTCCATATACCTTTCATGCTGTACAGGCTGGGAATTTCATCTCCAGTTACCCACAAGTCTAAGACTGCCTCAGCTCACGAGAAAAGAGAAAACTGGTATAATTCAAAGAACTGTTGTCATGCCCAGGTTTAAAAAAAAAAGTGCTCAAATTCCAAATAAATTTGACTCTAAGGTTTTTGCCGAGGCCTCTGTGAACTAACACTAAAAGGTTGTTGTCGAGCTATATCAAAAAACCCCTCTGATTGCAGCCAACTGTCCGTTCTTCCTTCAGCAGGGGGGCTGCATGTAATTTTCTGCCTTCAATTAAGATTCACCACTAAATTCATCCTCTTTTAAAACCACATTATTGCACCCTATGGTATCACATGAAATGCACAGCAAAGGTTTGGGAATTCTTTTGGAGGATGATGGGGAGTGGAAGTCCATGTTAGAGGCACGATGGAAATAAATGCATAATTCAGTCTTTGCTTTTTTATTTGTCCTTGGCATTAATGAAGAACAAATTAGCTACTCTCCTTGGGTGTCTACCAGAAATAATAGTAACAACTAGAGCTCTTTCCCCCCCTCAGTAATATGTTCCTTTGTAGATAAGCACTGTGAAGAGGTAAAATTATATCTTTTAAAAGTTTACTGTTTTCTTGTTCTAAGATGTAAATGATAAGGTTGGGACTGGGAAGTAATTCAGAAATATTTATTCCACTGAGACAATAGCTTTTTGTCATCAGAAGAAAGAATTGGTGGCTACCAAAATGAAACAAAAAGACAACAGCATTAACCATGGCTTGTGCTACACCAATAAATAAGAAACACCTTTCCAACAGCTCAGCACAACAAAGCCTGGGCCCTGACTGAGAGATGGGAATACCCACCCCAGAAGGTGACCTGGCTGAGGGACACAGCATTTTTCTTGTTCATGTACTCATATATGTGCAATAAATATAATAATAAGACACTGGAAGCATTTCCCCTTCTTCCAGATGATTCATTTACAGCCTGTTTTTATGATGTGTAACAGGGACTTATAAACAAAGCAAACATCTTTGCATCCTTTTACAGGTATGACATCCTGACCAAGGTGGTTCTTGGCTGGGAGAAAGCACTCAGCCTGGGACTGGAGCTTACTTTAAATAAATTGACTCCAAAGCATTGAAATCCATGATCTAACCAAAGCAAAGCACCAAAATAACACCTTTTGAGTGAAGACCAGCATGTGGACATAGCTGAAAGACAAATCTACCTGCAATGCAATGCCTTTGTGTAATTAAATCAACCTGCCACTCTCTCATCTATTATGTAGATGCAGAAATACTAATAATAATTATCCTCACATACCTAGAAAGACTGAATTAATGGTTCCAAGCAGCAAGAACTTGTTTGTGTTTGGGTCTCCCTCACCAGAGCTTCTTTAACTAGCTCCTGGGTAGAATTCATTAATTTTTATTAACAGGGAAAACATTTGTCCCCGTGACAATATTTGCATTGCCTGAATGATTTTCACCTCTGCCACAAGGTGTACTATCGGCTCATACATCACGCGATTACTTGGAGAGCAGAAAGACCCTCAGTCATTAGTGAGTGAATTAAAGATGATCTAAAGAGCTATTAATCACAGTGACAAAAGCCTTAATGTTGCTGTGACCCTGGTGGAGCCTGGGGACTAAAAGGGAAGCTGAGGGAGAGAAAATGGAAACATATGTTTTCTCCAAAATAACCTACCTTAGGAGAACTGTCAAAGATAGGGTCCCTTCAAACTGAGAATTTCTGCCATACCACTGCCCCTAGATTTTACTAGGACAGGTTCTGTAGCCACTCTGCTTTATTATTATTATTATTTACAGTTACTATAAACAATTAAGCAATAAAAGATACATGGTATATTCAGAGCTTCCTTTTCTTTGCCAGGAGTTATTTAAAACCAGTATATTTAGAGAAAACTGATACTTGTAATATACTGTAGGATAAACAGAGATCACTTAACTCACAACATAGTTCAAACTAAAGACTTAGCATCCACATCCCCTGTGGAGAACCCCAGGCAGTAAACTCTGCTTCTGCATTTTCCATTTGAAACTGTACTACTAAATAAATTCAAGAGAAAGTGAAGGTTTTCATTTGCTGACACCAGCTCAGATTCAGCAAGGTGAGTCAGATGCCCAGATACAAAGCTTAAATCACAAAAGCCAAATATATTAATATTTCTATTAACAGACATTTCTAATCTTCCCAATAACCACTTTAGGCATCCTCAGTTCCAACCTCTTCCTATTGGCAGTGGCTTAGTGAGTTGTGTCTATAATAGAGTTGTCTCTGTTTCATGAGCAGTAAGACACCAGCACAAAAACTGCACATACAGATGTAGAATGAGAAACACCACACTGTATTGTATTTTCTTCAAATGTCACAGTCTGCAGACAGAAATTACATAAACTGGCATTTCTCCATCTGTTTGCACTCCAAAGAGATGTGTTGGAGCAGCTGAGCTCCTGGTACCCTCTGCTGTGCTCTCTGTGCCTCATGGGCAGCCCAGGGTTCCCTCCTGCTGAGTGTGCTCTAATGCTGCTTCCAAGGATCCCTAAGGGTCTGACCCACAGCTCTTGGAGGGTTCCCATTTGCTTCATCAACTTTGAATGGATGCAGAGGTGCAGGGAAACATCTGTAATGAGCACAACGGCCAAATATTGAAAATGAGTTTAGGGAACACAAGGCACCTTCCACCTTTCTCTGCTCTCCTTTCCCTCCACCCTCTGAGCCTACAAATCAGACAAATTCAGTCTCCCAGAATTCAATCAAGAGGGTTTAAAGTCTCTTGCTCTGATCTCAGGCTCTGATCCCATCCCACAAAGATGAACTTGTTCTTAGACAGGACTGCTGGCTTACTTTTTATAAAACTCTCAGTATTTAGTGATGTGATATCTGATCGGTCTAAAGTAGAACTTTCATCTCAATGAGAAAGGGCACTACATATTCATCTGGTGTCAGACCCATACATAAACAAGCTTCCTCAAATGACAGATCAGAAACAAGAAGTGGCCTCTTTCTTCTAATAGCATCAGCCCAGCTGCAGATCTCAGTGGCGCTTATTCTCAGCTGGTCTGCTTTCAACTTTCACTTCCCATTTAGAAAGCTAAATTGGGAGTGCTTTAATCTTCTGGGTTCGTTTCCTTAATGAGAAGTGAAAGGTATAAGTGGCAGCAGGTAAAGAGATATTGAAAGCTGTTGCAGACTAGCATTTAAATTTTAAGAAGAGCTAGATCAGAGTGTTTTTTAACATTCCTTTCTTCTATGATAGTAGAAAAATATTACAAAAGCCATAAAAAACAAAGTTTTTTTGCTGGGAAGACGGCACATCAGCAGAAGGGCAAACTTTGAGCAGGGCAGAGAGGAGAATGTGGATTTTGTCCTCGGGTATGATGCAAAACTCTGCCCCAAGGCACCACTGAAAGATGTTCATTTGAGCTCACATCTCTCAAAGAGTGTGTTCAGCTCCAAAGTAAGCAAAGATAGTCTTATTGCTTATAATGTCCTGAACACCTCACAGGATGAGGCCTCAGGAGCAGAAAACAAAGTTGTGGTTAAGAACTCCCCTAAAAGCTTCATCCTGAAAGTACTTTCTGCCAGTGGAAAACTGGTTTTCCTTTCCAGATATTAAAAAATTGTCATGCCCCTGCATTATTTTTTCCTTCATAAACCTGAAGAAAATGAAGAGAAAAGCGACCTGAAATAACATGCATCCCATGAAGAGGCAGGTGTGCTGCCAGGACAAAGCTCCACAAGCCTCAGCCTCTCAAAAGAGCACTTTTCATTGCTCATTCCTTCACCCAAATACTTTCCCTGCTAATCTGTGTTTGTTTAGGCAGAAAGAAATTCCTGTCCATTTTGGTCACAACCGAGGAGTCTCACAGAAATCCAGGCCCTGGGTTTCAGTATCTGTGTCCACTTGATGATATCATTACATCAACATTCCCAGAAGTGGCCACTGCATGGGACTCCCCTTCCACATGTGCAGCCTCAGCCCCACTGCTCTGCTCCTGCCAGTGCCTCAGCACACAAGGGTCCCCCACAGATCTGCTCCATCATTACTTATCTTCTCCTATTTCCATTAAATAATTGCTACAAGAGATATAAAATAAGAGTTTCAATGCTTTTGTGTCTCCCCTTCCAACAAGTTACAGCTGAAGTGACATGGGGAAGAGTTGTCAGATAAAAGTGCTAAATCTCAGCAGCAGAAAGGAACAACTGGGGCACATTTTATGAGTATTACCCCAAGCCCATTAGCCATCAGGCACTACATCATGGAGCACACCACTGGTGCTGCATTCCCATGGGCAGCTGCCTGGAAAAATAGGTTTATATCGTGCCAAGACACCTGCTAACACCCTTTGCTGTGGTCCCCACTCTGTACCTGAATTTTTCATGGCTAATTAAGAGGTAACATCACCTAATTTCCCACTGCACTTCAGGTGTTTGGAGGAGTGCTTTATTGTGTTTCCCTGCATTTCCCCTGGGTTTTGTTCCTACACATCTGATCCATGTGTTACTGACTTAGCTCATTAAATATAAATTGACATCTCCACTATGCTGAGTGGAGTATCCTCAAACTCCCTTAATTATCATCGTGCCGTAGAAGTAACACGGAGCAGGCCGGAATATCCTGTGCAAGTGAGAGTCTGGGAAGCAAAACTAACAGAGTTTCATTCCCCTAATACATGGAAAAAAAAGGGGATCCAGTGCAAATGAAGCATAGGATGGTAAATAAGAACTGTATTCGCTTGCAGTCATGCACTATAGCCATTAAACCTTAAGGTCTTAAAGGTACCAAGCAATGCATATGATAAATTTCTCAAAAACATCCCAGCCATAACATAGTTCCTGCTGATTGCTCATTTACCCATAATGCATGCTGTCATAGCAAAGCCTGACAAATGACAGCCAAAGCTCAGGTTATTTTTTACGCTGACTGCCAAGCCCCTCACCTCAGATTATTCATTTATTAGGGCAATCACTGAGGTCTGGGTACTTAATATTGTTTTCACCAAATATGAAAATGATCTACTTGCCTATTCTTTAGTTCCTCCTAGGGCAAGCCATTTATCATCAGCCCTGGATAAATGACTGCTTCATTATAGCCATAATTTATGAGATGTTAGAACTAAAGAGCCACACCTAAAGACTTAAAGCTTTAATATGGATTAAAATAAGATAATCAATCAAGCATATACAAATTCTCTTTAGAATTATTTCTTGCTTTGAAATGGCTTTGCATTTTTAGAATGGAAGTAGTCTTAAATTTCTTCTTATCCAACCCCAGCCAAACTTGCTTAAATGTCCATGAGGAAGTCTAAGGTATAACCTTGTTGGTCAGCTTTAGATACTGCTTGGCAATCATCACATAATTCAATAAAATTGCCTTTTGGGTTAAGGACATTTTTAGTGGTTTTGAAGGTAGAGTTGTAACCCAGACTGAGAAGATTTGCAGGCCTTCAGTCCAGAACAAGTGGGGAAAATGCAAAGTGACTCCAGCATTCTCCATAGATACTGCCATGCTTCTCATCCTCTCCTGTGGCATTTTGCTGCCCTGCTGTTACGGAAGAGAGATATTTGAATGTTACTATTGAAAATATTTCCATGGTTTTAAGGGGGTTTTCTCTGCCTGAAACAGCATTTTGCAGCTCAGAGTTTGGTTGAGAGAAGCTTCCTCCTCTAGCTGTGGAATTAAATATCCCTCCCTTCCCCAGGACACTGTTACAGCTTGAAAGCAAAAGTTGCTAGTTTGTCTCGATTGTATATTTGCCAGCACAAAGCCAATATAAATATTATTCCTCAAGCAAGCACCTTGCTTGAAACACAAGCCTAAGCCTACTTAACCACTTAATCCTGCATCTTCTGAAGCTCCTGCTGGAAATACATAATATTTTAGGTTTTTTAAGCACATAACACCAAGACAAGGATGCAGCTATGGTTTCCACTGCCAGCCAGGCATGCTGTGGGCACAAGTCTCAGGCAGTGCTGGGGCCCCAGGCACTAAAGGCAAGATGAATGAGCTATCCCAGGAAGCCCAGAGCAAGCCCATGGCAGCAGGCAATGCATGATGTGATGAGCAGGCTGCTGGGAGAGGGGACTTTGTTTTCTCCTGAACCAAGCCACAGCCCTGGTAGGTGACATGGACAACCTCCCTGAAGCTCAAGCCTGGATAATGCACCCAGAAGGAACAGGGGGGTGAAGCACACAAAGACCCTGTACTTGGAGCCACAATCACAAAAACCAAACTTTCCCAACAGCAACAGCTTCTTGCTCTCAGGATAAGTGCCTGTGACATGTGTTTTACTGAAGCAGATTGTTGAGTTTATGATGAGAGAATACACTGCTGCTTCACTCAACACAGCTTTAGCCAATGAGGCTTCCTCAGTAATGCTAACACTGATTTAAATTTAATCCCAGCACCAGGCTTTGTTAGCTAAAGGGCATTTTTCACTGTGGGTTAAGTCCCCCTCTCATACAACTTGGTGTCAGCACTTCAGCAGGAATAAAACAATCCAAACTCTGCAGTTCCCATGTGTGGGAGTTGTTTAAGCATATCTGTGGAAGGAAATGCTTAATACACACATGATAGATGCAATGAAATTTAAAATATCTACCTATCTATGCAGTTATAAACATATAAATGTATATGAATATATTTATTAGCACAGGTATAGATAAGATATTTTTATGTGTATGCAAATAAACACATCATAAAAATAAACCAAAATATTATAGGCACAATCTAAAAGAACTTAAAGACTGTATTTTCATACAGGCCACAAAAAGTCCATTTCCCTAATTATTTTGGGAAGTTTTAACTGGAAGTTCAGTAGAATTGAGGCACAATTCTGACCCAGCCTCTAGGCCTGGCAGGGAGGTGATGCTCCATAGCAATGGAGAAGCACATGGACCACCTTTATATCAGTGCCACTGGCCTGGGGGACAACACCCCCAGCCAGGCTGCACCAACCCCTCCCAACCCATTTCCATCAAGGAGACCAGCACCTCTCCAAGTCAAAATCTATCATCATCATCCTCTCTTAAAACAAATTCTCTCTCAGAGCAAGAAGCTGTGTTCCACATTCTTGGCCAAAATAAATGTAAAATCAAGTGAGAAACCCTCCAAAATAGGGTTGGTAATGCAAATATTGACACAGCAAAGAGGAGGGAGTGCAAAGCATGGCTGGACAGACAGTCTGAATACAAAATATTTCACAAAAATGTCATCTTTATTTAGTGGGTGATGAAATCAGCAACTATTTTTAAAGATTTATAGTTTTTGTACCCAGACACTTACGCCCCCCAGTCATATAATGGGAATGTGAAGCAAAGGCAGTTTTCACAAGTTATGTTTGGGATTAATGTGGTGAGCACTCCCAATGCCAGCCTCGTGCTGATTTCCATGGAAGTTTTGCAGGAGCAGAATTTCTAGGAACAGGTAATTAAGCAATGTCCACCCCCAGTTCTTTTTCTACACAGTGGCTTTACAGTTACACAATTTAATTCTTCTTACACAAGGCTGAGTCACCACCAGCCACCACAACACCAAAGGCACGCTCAGGATGCAGAATGGAATGTACACTTTGAGAAAACATGCACGGGGAAAAAAATGGCACTTGTTTTCAGTGCTATCAAATGGCACATGCACCTTGGTGGTCATCTTGGGCCAAACCCTGCAGCCATGGCCCTCTGGTTTGGTTCACCAGGAATTCTGCAGCCCAAGCGACTGCTCAAGTGTTGTGTCATCCTGTTGGCTGCCACGTGAGTTGCTGGCCTAACCTCTATGGAGAATCCTGCTTCTCCTTTCACCAGGAATAAACAGCATTTAGAGCAAGAGAAGGAGGACATCTTTAAGTGGAAAGGTTCTGCTTCTCAACAGCTTCTTTCCTCAGGCAAACACACCTGGCTAAGAGGATGCACCAGCCTTGGGGGCACTTCACCAGTAGGAGGGACACTCATTCTGCACTGCTCAGTGATGAGCCAAGTGTAGGGTGAAGGAGAATTAGGACCAAACTGCAAAGGCATCAGGGTTTTCAAAGACATCTCTCTAATTACTGCTCCTCAGCACCTCTGTCTGAGTCAGGTAGCTCAAAAAAGGCTGTTGTGGTGTCTCCAGGTGGGCAGCATCTGCCAGCAGCTCTGCTTGGATCATGGAAGTGTGGTACAACATCATCCATAGCCTACCTAATTGGCCTCCAGCCTTTAAAGGGCCTTGTACCTGCACACCCGCCCTAATTCAGCAACACCAAAGGTAGCTGGTGTCTAAACAAAACCACTGCACCGTCCCTACAAAGCTCAGATGTGGGCTTATCACATTAATTATTATTAATTCCTGCAGCTAAAAATACCCCTTTTTATGCTTGTTTTTTAATGAACGCTGTTGTTCTATCAGGCTGAAAAAGTTGATGTGAACAGAACAAGAAACAGCTTCCATGCAAACTGCTAAGTTACCAATTAGCTCCTTAAAACAATTGAAAGTCACAGAGCCCCCTCAATGCACAGAGGCGGTTAATTAATTAACATTAGATGTGATTAATAATGAGTCTTGTTTAATAGTAAATATCTGCCTGCAATGCCTGCATGTCAGAACAAAAAGCCTTCAGAGAGCAGGCAACTATATTTATCCTGATTGCGTTTGGGATTTTAACATGTTTTGTGCAGGCTGACAAATGGCCTATTAATTATCTAATGTTGTCTGACAACAACAGCTTGATAAAGATGTATGTTTTTGAATTGGTGGATGAAAACTGCTGGAGAAGAGCCCCACAGGGGCCTTGCTGTCCTAAAACTGGGCTCCAAGCCATGACAACAGGCAAGACAAAGCCCTATCTCCTGCCACAGCCTTCGGAGATAAAATATGTCTTGGCATTAGGAACGTTTTCAGAAAACTGCTTCTGCAATATCTGATTAGGAAAAGGAGGAGTATGTCTTTACTAAATTGGGGTTAAGGCATAATCAATATCATATATGGAGTGTCTGGCCTATTCTGCATAAACACAGGCACTTCATATTATTAAGGAGTCTATAATGCAGAGGAAGCATATGGCAGGACATTGCAGCGCTTTCTATTCTTTTTATTTAGAACTTTATCTTCCAACCTGTTTGACAGCTGCTCCTAAGTGGTTTCACAGTGCCAAATTATTTTTATGATTGTTTGATGTTTTATTCTCCCATTTCAGTTAATGAGATAGGATCCCACAATGGTCATAATTCAGAGCTGTCAGAACTAAAAAGCATGCTTGTGGCAAGATAGCCTGATGGTAAATAAGGCTAAAAGCTGCGGATAATAAAAACTCTCTTATCCGAGTCTCCTCTGCAATCAAAACTTGGTTTGGATCCTTCTTTCCCTTTGTGCTCTCTTGTACTACAACCTTCCCTTTTGGACAGGTAAACTATCAATCTTTGGGTAATGTCACCCTTTTAATTCTGTTCAACCTTTCCTTGTAATGAAATGTGTAGGATACACAGGAAACGTTGAAATGTCTAAAGATATTGAGTGCTATATTATAATTAAAGGGCTGGAGTCCTGTTTATTGTGCCAAGGGAATAATTTGTCATATATGCTTAGCAGAAGCTGTTCAACAAATGACCTTTAAGAGTCCCAGGAAATGGGATATCTGGCATTCCCCAGGGATTTTAACAAAAACTTCCAAAAAGTTCACAGTTTAGATCCTAACTTTCAGGATGAGAACTTCTGAGAATGTCTGAGAACGTCTCTTTTATTCTTGGATATTTTTTATTGGGAGCATATAAATAAAGAGCACGAAATATAAATAAGTAGTCTTCTAGGCTGTTACACCACAGAACAGAGAACTGGAGCTTCTTTGCTCTTATCTCTATCAAAGAGTTTCTGGATGACCTTGTAATTTCATTGCCGATTGTCTCAGCTTCCCTAGTTAGAAAATATCTGTAAAATATCTTATCACTCATCTTAGACAAGTCTCCCGCAATTTTTTTTTCAGGAATGCACCACACAATTCCATTCTGTAGCTCAGATGCTACAAGACCTCTATTTGTGACAGTCTGGATGGTCAAAGATCCTGTTCCCTTTCAGAATCAGAAAAAATTTGTGTAACCAGTAGATGAGGAAAAGATCCCAGGCATATAACATTTGAAGAAGTTGCAAAAATTGCACTGGTCCGTTTGTACATGGTTAAATGCAAACAAAAGTCTCCATTATTTGGAAAAAAGCAAAATCAGGCATGCAACAGAAAGAAGGGAGATGAGGAAACTTCTCCAGATATTGTCAAAAGGGAACGTGGGACAGGGAGGGGCAGAGCACAAACTCCTCAGGAATCTCCTCTGGAAACCTTCACCTATGGCTTGGCTATTTGAGGTGAACTCCAACAACTGGAACTTATAGAAAAGCCTCTAACATCAACCAAAAGAAATTCTGATCCTCAACATTGACAGCCAGGCACCTCTAATGAGCTCACTTCAGAATGAATAATTTATATCCTCAATATGCATCTCATTTCCTACTACACTTTTTAAACAAGAAATCAAGGAAATGATTGTGAAGCAACCAAAACAAAGCACAGCAACAACCAGTTGAATTAGCACTCAAAGCCCAGGTATGCAAACCCATGTCTAAAGAAGTCTACTTTTTTATGTTTTTAAGTCAAATTGTTAGATCCAAATATGTGTCTATAAATAAGCAAGAAAACTGGACAAAGCTAATCTCAAGTATTCCACTGCGCAGGTCTCGGCACAGGTCTCACACACAGTTTGTGGTTGGAGCATGGCAAATCCACGTTGCTAACATTTTTTCCTCTCCCATTATGAAGGCCTGGTGTGATAAAAAGGGGCATAGCACTGTAGGGGCTGCCCACATCCAAATCCATCCAAATCCAAGCACAAGAGAGCTGATTCAGCAATGGCCTGGTAGGCTATATGCAAAGGGTGTAAGAAACGCTTCCCTTTGCATCATTTGCCCAGACTACAGCTAATAAATGTTGCTGTAACTGTCAGATCAGATCCTGGGGATCTGCCAAAAAGCTGTGGGGGTGAGTCCAGAGGAGGAACATGTAGGAGCAAATGAAAGCCAGTTGTGCTCCTGATGTCCACACCAGTTCCGAGCAGCACTTGTGCCAAAGCACTGCTTTGGGCAGAGACACCTTGGCCACACCAATTCCATCAGCCTTGGGGAAGGAGAAGGAACAAGAGCACAGCCCGTCCCTCTGCCAGCCAGGGGCTGCCTGCACCCGAGGGAGGCACAGGAGAGAACCAGCACAGGCAGCCCTGGGGCGGGCAGAGCACTTGCACATCCTTCCCAGCACAGCAAGGGCAAGAATATCACATAATTTTCACATTCCTGGGGTTGCAGGCTTGTCGTGTTAGGCCATCATCACTATTCAGGTTTTGACGTTTATCAAATAGCAGAACCCAAAAATCCCTTGGCTACAGGGGTCTCACCCAGGGCTTGATGCAAAAGATCTCAAGTCACCAAGGCTCATACATAGACTTTCCATCTGGGTTCACAGCAGTTTCCCTCACTTCTTTTGTCTCCAGCTCAGTACAAAGTATATTGATATTGATTTGGGGCATGGGGGAAAGAAAGGGAAGAAGGGGGAAACCTCCGTGTGGATGGCATAAGGAAATTTGATACAGCTTTGCAAAGTTCAGGTACTCCTTTTTTCAGTCACAAGGAAAGAAAATTGATGATGCCACAAGTTTAATGCTAATTGATTTATTACCTGCCTAAGCAAATCCTGGGCAATGCAATGGCAGGCTTAGACTTAAAGCAAATGATTTACAAGATAATGTTTGACTCTGGGAAAGGGTAATCAGATCCAGATACAATGGATGATAGGATAATTGAGAAGAAATAAAAGAGGATAAATTGCCATGTGCTAATGAGCTTACAGGCCCTAATGGGGAGGACATCAGTTTTAACACTCGGGTTATGAGCTAGGAGCAAGGTTTTTTTTCTTCAACAGCTAAAGATGTAGTGCTGAAACAAACCAAGATTAATGGTGTCCCACTCACTTACTTAACCATTCTTTACACCTTCAGCAGCTTCCTGCATTCTATGTCAGGCTGTTTTTAAACCAGGTTTATCCAAAGCAACTCACCTCACTTGGAAGCCATAGTACCTATTTCTAGGTTAAGGCACATCTGTTGTTTGGGGATGAATGACTCAAAAGAGCATTTCTCCCCCTTGCAGCACTGGCTGCCTGATGAGTTTGCAATGTCTTTGCAGGTCTCTTTAGGATCATAGGAATATTCTCAAGCCTTTACACGGTCTCACTGCACTCAGGTTTTGAAGCAGTTGCCAGAGCAATGCTGTCTCACATCATGATTCATTTTTATATTTTTTTCTCCCTCCATCCCACATCACCACCTAGAACCAGGGACACTTTATTGGTATTTCTGATTACTGCTGTAGCCATCTAAATTTTTCAGCAGGATGGGGGTCTCTCCAGCCCTGATGTAGAAATGCACTATATGAATGGTGCTAGCCACAGAGTAATAAAAAGACAGTGCCGTGTGCTGTTATTGGTAAGGAATACAGAAATGAAGCACTTCCTTGGAGACCAAGCCCATATTCCAGGGCAAGGCTTCCAACAAATGAAGTTTAATATGATGAATTGTGGTACAGTTCCAGAATGAATACAACTCTCAAAAATGCAGGTCAGCTGAAGCTTTTAAGTTACAATGTGCACAGCATGTCCAATACTCAGTTTTAAACAGAAATATTTCTAGTTAATACACACAGAAGTATCCGTAGCCCTTCTGAGTTAATACATGAGGAGCCTTTTCCCTTTTTTGCCATGCCACACCCTTTAGGCATCCAGACACCAACTAATTACAAATCCTGTGCAATCTCAGTGCAGGTAGCTCCCTCCCTATGGAAGGGGGAGGATGCCAACAGGGGCCCCTGTGGACCCCACCAGACCACAACCCACCATCCACACCAGGGAGCAAAACCCTGTGAGCAGCTTGTGAGCAGAGGAGCAAAGCACAGTCTGCCCCTACCAGGGATATACCTGCTCCAAAGAGCAGCTCCAAGCTCTGCTCATTGAATCACCCTTCTTTGTCCTGACCCAGATTTTAACATTTGCTTTACAATTAGAAACACGGATCATAAAACCACAAATTAGTAAGCACAATGGTTTGGTGCTGGTACCTGGTGCCTGCCCATCTGTAAGGAGAGATGTGGTAAGGAACTGGTTCAAGCACTTCTGCAGGAAACCAGGAACCAACTTGCAACCAAAATCATCCCTTTCTCCCCCCCACACTTTATTCAAGCATCCCCTGGAGCTAAGCTATTGTCACCTGAACACAGCATGATTTCATGTCAAAGTAAACAAGACTTTCCTAGTTTCTTCCACTGAAAAGTCTCTGGTCTAGTTGTAAAACTAAAAAGAACAACTCAAAAGGATAAATATTAAATGTCTTAATGTATTACAAGTCTTAACATATTAGCATGTTCCTTCAGGGAAACCAGCCTGGAGCGGCAGACTTGAAATGGCTACAATTTGTACCAAGGATTGTTCTACTTGAAGCAACTTGCCTTTTCTGTTTGAGAGGAACACACAGTGTGAGCTCCCTGTTCTGCTATCAGGCACTTACTGTACAAGCAAACAGGATATGATAGGTGTGACTCCAGTAATTGTCCCTATTCACTCGTACGGATAAAATATGGGTTTAATATGCTGGGAGGGGAAAAAAAAAGGTCAACTGAATATTGAAGAGACTGCTCGTTGGCATTGACGTTAGTTTTAATTTTATCTACTGATTCTGCAGCTCTGAGACAGTCACAGCATATCCAGCTCCACTTCCACAGCTATGGCAGTTTTTCTGTTGATATTGAAGTTGAACTAAATCCCAGTGACCTGCACATGCAAACTCCTTTCCCTCTGTGGAACCTTCTAACATTTATCCACCAAAAGAACCCACCTAATACTAGTGTACTAGGCATAAAATTAAAACGAACATTTGCTCTTCTGAGATGCCAGCTTCAAGTTTCTGGTTGCCTATCACAGCAGTGCATGTGCTGGTGCTTCACTTTGAGCTTCAGCCCCTTCACCCAAAACCCTGCCCAGCATCAAATCTGTTTCCTCACTCAGGAGAATCCTGTAATTCTGCAAATGCCCAGCAGGGCTGAGGTACATTCCTACGAGCCTGAGCTTTGCTGTAAGCACACCTCACACAAAATTCAGCCGTGGCTCACACTGTCAGTCCCACTCCCTCCAATGACACCCTGCTGCTCACTTCGCTGCTGCCCACAAATATCTTTAATGCTTGTCCTTGTATTGAGCCTCACATGGGAGAACAGCAGCCAGAGGTTTTAGCAAGCAGTGGTACAGAGCTGAACACCAAAACCACTCAGTTCCTGTTAGAAAGGCAGCATTTGTGCCTCACACTGCCTGGCTGTGCTTGTACTCAAATGAAGAGGACAGGGAGGCTTGGAGGGAGTTGCTGCTATTTGCACACAACTGCTCAAGGTTTTTGAACGGCAGGCAAAAACGACAGGAGGCCAGAAGGAAAGCAGGACCTCCTCTGCACCAAAGTGAAATCACCAGTGTTTGAGAGACAAAGGACCCCACTGGTCAGAGGTGGAGGGGCACTGGACCACCAAGCAATCCCACACCTGCAAAAGCAGGAGCTGGGACCCTTGTGCACCCACACAGCAATGCTGAAGGCACAACAGATCCTCTCTAAGTGCTGTCATATGGATGCTCTTGGCCCTAAATTTCATCTCACCTATGTCTTACTTTATGTGTAGAGGTATTCTTTTCCTTAAACATTTTTAACATATTGGAATATTCTATTTTGCAGGTCTTACTTGGGTTTTTATTTTAACCTTATTCCCTACAGCAACCAATTCCCCAGCCTGGCAACCACCACATCACGATTGAGTACACATACATTCAGTGGGAGCTCTACAACTTTCTTGTCTGTAACAGACTTCTCTACTGAGGCAAAACCTTCTATTAAATCACAATTTTCTCCCAAGTCCTCCAAAACCCCTATCTGCCCCACTGGAACATGTGACACAATCTTACATCCATTGAATAGAGGGTGTATTTTGGGAGACTTCAGCTCTGCTGGTCAGCACTGTGCTGTCCCACTGACATCTATGAAGTGTGGCTGCACAGCTTCCCCTCCTGCAGACCAGGGCAGCATCCCCTGCCTGCAGATACCTGAGGAAAACCTCTCTGCTGTAGGATCATTAACATACCTCGCTGCCTGCAGCGGTGCAGGGCAGCTGCTGGCCTTCCCACAGTGCTGTGGCAGGAAATATTTCATCCTCCCACAGCTGTGCCAACATTTCCAGAGTGCCTTGGCTCTCTAAAAGCAGACTTTTTGACCCTGCATTTGGCACGTGCAGAAGGAAGAGGCACAAACAGGCTCACACCCGGGGTCAGTGCACCCTCACCTCAGTCCCGGTGTGATCAGCACCTCTCTGGCTGCACACCCTGGGATGAGCCCAGGAGGGTCCCCCAGTGCCCCCAGCACACAGACAGAGCTGTTACATGAGCAAAACATTGAGCTGCATCCCCAGCAACGTGGCACAGGCACCAGGGAAGGTGCCAGCTCAAGTCCCCTGTAGGGTTTGAGTATCAAACACCAACAACCCAGAGGGATCCTGGGCCAACACACTGGAAGGTGGATCGGAAAACCTGGATTCACGTCTCTACTCCATTGGTTTTCCCACCAGAACAGGTAGTTCCTAATTCAACTGATTTTTAGAACAGCCTCTTGCCTGCTTGATGCCTCAGTTTCCCATCCATGTTAAAGGGAACATTTTCATTGCCTTATTTTATCTCAATTTATCCCTTCAGTTGCAACTGGTGCAACTCACCCTGACCTCACTTGCAGGCATACACCTGGCTTACATGTAACGACAAAATTATAATATTAACACTTTCCACACCTGTAGATTTTAATTTTTTTTTCAACTGATCTTGTTAACCCACAAATTCATTATTAGCTACCAGAAAACCATTTACAATATATAGACTTTAAACAGCTGACTCTGCTTTGGACTTCTTAAAGCAAACAGCTCAAACCAAGATCTTGAATATTCCCAAAACTCAAAATATTACCAAAAACGTTTTGGGAGGTAGGGGTTTGAAAATAATTTCGTCTGAGGTGTTAGCTCATACATCAGTGATTTCAGCTTGATGCCACTAGAAGTGAGTGAGATGCAATGTTTTGAGAATCAGGATGAATAATGGAAACATCAGCTCAGCCCTGACCCTGGGTGTGGAGGCACCGCTGTGCTGGGCTACAGCCCCACTGCCTCTGCTTCAGCCAGCAGGTAAAGCTCACAACAGGGAAATGCACAGGGGGGTGGGGAAAAAAAATAGAATAATAGTGTAGAGCATGGATAAGCCATACACAGATATTGGTAATTTCAAATAGGTACTTCTCAGAGGAGCTGTACTGCACACCTTTGACCTTTAACTGGAGTGCTCAAACATTGCTTGTAATGATGACTACCAATGAAAGTCCTATGCTGTGCTTGGCTGCACTTTCTATATGAGTGCCAGCAGTAAGATAAATGATAAACTGGTTCACTGGAGTACTAGTGGTTTGGGGGCTATTGATTTTTGGTCCATTCTCTTTAAAAGTGAGATCTAAAAAGTTGACAGAGGGTCATTAATTTCATCATATACTTGTCGACTCATCCATAACCAATCCAGGGGCTGAGTGCGCTTGTCACTCTCTGTTTGCACTTTATTTGTTTAGGTTTTCTTTGTGATTCTACATTTTTCCCCTTTATTTCAGCTTTGTGTTTATGCTCCTGCTGTTATTTCTTTTTCCCCTCCAAATGAGCGCCTCGCTTTGCACTTCTACTGAAAAATGCTCTCTTATAATATATTTATATTGTAAATAAATTCAGTGGCTTCATTATCAAATCTGTGCTAGGAGAGGAAGTCACCTCCGTTTAGTGCTACTCATTTAAAAAGAAAAAGAACTGCTATAAAATTCATCAATCTTAATTGTGCAATCTGAAGGATTTTGATTGAATAAACACTTGTCTGAAGACTTCAGGGTCTTGTTTGAAAGACACATTAAGAAAAGAGTTGGAGAATGTTTCCCTTATGAAACTCCATGGGTCCATGAGAGTGTTCTCAGGTGACAGGGGAAAGACTGAATTCAAATAAACATATGACCATAATTCATAGACTTCCCTTCCTTGTCCTTCTGATTAAGCCCTTAGCAACTCTTTGCAATGCATTAACTAAGAAAATATTTTACCAAAACTTACTATTAAAAAATCCCCAAAACTCCTGGCTTATCCTAGCTTTCCTAGAGTGAGAATATACAGAGAATTCTCCATAATTATTGGTATAACAACAACTGGATACAAATATTTAAGACCAGAGGAGTACTTTATGCAGCTAATGGATAAATATCCACAGAAGGAAGTTATTCATGTGCAGGAACTGCATGCAGGAGGCAGGTTTTACCAGCTTAAGTTTGTTAAGTGTATTTCCAGGTAATAGTGTCATCTGTCTCCCAACACCAAGTTCATCTGCACTGTCTTTCATTGGGAGCCCAACAGAAAAGTGTATGCAGGAAGTAAAAGAAAAGAGTGATTAACTACTACAGGCAACGGCAGAAAATTCCAGCATTAATAATATCACAACTTGCCAGTAAATCTCTCTTTTATAGGTAAAGAAATACATTTCTACTTTAAAGTGTGTTTTTATATACCCTTGAGTGCCCAACTAGTTAAACTACCAAGGGAGCTCTACATGATTTAGAAGTTAATCCTTCAAATGGCTAACAATTGAATGCCTCAGCTGTTTGTAGTTTCCTACCGCTGGCTAATTTCATTTTTGTTTCATGTGTTCGGTGGCAAGCTTTCATTGTTCAGAGCTCTGACACCGAGGTTGTAAATGTAGTTAATTTAGTTAAAACGAGGCTGGGAACATTCACACAGTGTTCAGCTTGTTATGACTAGGCCTGGTAGAAGTTGAGGTAGATAGGCCTGGAAACAAGAGGAAAACAAGTGGAATAAATAAAAGGAGAGAAAGCAGACAAAGGAGATGATCCAAATTTGCCAGACTCAGGAGCATTAAACAGCCTTTTCAAGGGGAAAAAAATAATAAACCAGATTTAAGGTTACTGTTAGAAGGCTAAAAAAATCTGGATATGTTGAAATACTGAATCAGCAAGTGATGTAGCAGCGGGTTTGGCTTTCTGGGCCTACCTTTATCCATTCCTTTGCTTTTGCCAACAGCAAAGCCCATCAATCCCATTCTTTCCCCAAACCCCATTTTGTCTGATTGGCACTTACACAGGTCAGAAGGCTTGTAAGTGCTGAAAAATATTTATAGCAGTTAGTGCACAGCTCCTCAGTGCCCACACTGGGAGCACAGACTGAGCCAAGGTGTCCCTTGGTTGGGTCCCAACTCTATGAGAGGAGACTCACCTAAATGCCATGAAATACCCCCCAAAAATCAATACTTTCTGCTGGCTTGGTGTGAAGAGCTGAATCTGTGCAACCAGTGGCCAATTTTCCCATTCACATCTCCAAATACACGATGCAATATAGGTTGAACACCTTCTTGGCCTCAGTAGAGCCTGTTCTTGTGGGGAGCAGAACCCCCAAATCTCATGCCCAGGGCTGCAAAAATGGTGCCAAAGCCAAAGAAAGGCTCAGCAGCTCTGGCACTTCCTTGCTGCATTTCCCAACTCGAGCAAGCAGGTTCTTAAAATCCTAATTATAGTCTTGATTAATAGATATTATAACACAGCACCCGTTTGCCTGTAATTATAGTTGACACAGAGATACAAATCAGCAGTTTAACACACTGGAATAGGATTCATAGGATTTTATAGGATTATGGACATATACATTTTTATTAAAGCTCTATTGGTTTCTCTTTTGCATTCATCAAATCTCTCCCTTTATACAGAGATAAATATATCTTTTTTTTTCCCCGAAAGTCATTAATTTTGCAGTTTGAGAAAAATGAAATAGACGAAGTGGGTAATTTTTCACACTTAGAATAATTTCTCTATGATATTATGACTCTTTTTCTTGCCCTGCTCTGGGAGATTAATATGGCTGTTATTTTCTCCATTAATTGGCTTTACAGATAGCCATGGGAGATAGCATCTAATAAAGCCAAACGAGAGGAAAAATGTTAACAGCACTAAGCTGTCCCATAACAAGGGGGTCTATTCATTAAGAAGCAATATTCTATTAGAGAAGATTTTTGAACAGATTTTTTAAATAAGTGGCATACACACTAAAAACCAAAAATGGATTATTCCTGATTGAATCTTTCCCTAAAGCACTCCAGGTATGTAAGATACCTGGACAAACACACACACACCTAAACCACAGATGAGACACCACCACAGGGTGTCTTATCAGCCAGGGACAAAGAGTATCACCTCTAAAAAAAAAAAAATAAGTAGTGTCACAAAATCATCACAGGCACTTCCTTTGTACTCATGCTTCAGGGAGAAAACTATGTCTGAACTCTGACTAAAACACAAGCCAGCAACAGGTATTGTGGTAAAAAAACACTTAAAAATATGATGCAATTCTCCCTTATTGACAACCAGAGCATTTTATCAGCAGCTTGAAGAGAGAAACATCTCCTATTAGGAACCTGTTATTCCTGCAGCACAAATGTCCCCTCCCTGCACCAAGCTGACACATCTCACACCATTCACCAATGGCACACTCAGAACTGCAGTGTGTGACACCACAAACACCTCGACACAGGATCCTCCATTTTGGAGCAGCACAGTTGGGAATTTCTGCAATTTTTTTTCCAACCTAAAACCGTTGTGCTCTGCAGCCAATGTGTTAAATCAACACTTTGAAAATAAAGCAGCTCTGGACTACTACCTAGGAGGAACTGCTTCCAGTGTCTCTTCCATCAAAGCAGGTCAGTTAAACACTCATGTATTTAGCCAAAAATCCCACACTACACTAGATATAAACCCTCAGTGTGATAATTGTGAGGGACATTAAAGGAACAATCAGTCCAGGTGAGTTTGAGCTTGTTGGAAGGCAGGATCTAATCACAGGGACTCTGAGCAGCTAGTATTTCATTTCACTCCAGTTCTACCTGGCCTCCAGGTCCTCCACCTGTGTGCAATGAAGGCACAAAGAGTGTCTTGGCAGCTGCTGCTTTTGGGACAAGCCATCATTTCTCCACCAAGTCTCCCCGAGGTACATTTCACATTTGTAAGTATTATTGATACTTTAGAGATCAACATGGAGCAATTCAGGTTCCCATTATAGTAATTGCTGAAGAAATTTAACAATATTCTAAAACAAGAGAAAAAGTTTCATAGGCATAGTTTTGTGTCTCTGGCCTTCACTCCATTGCTATTATTCCTTGTCCTAACCAAGTTTTCCACTGTTTAAACATATAATCAGGTGGTGCTGAAAGGAACAAAGTAAAAATAACTAACAAGAGATATGTTGAGCACTAAACCTCTAGCCTCATGTTGGTCACTCCTACCAAATGAGAAAGGCAAGATGTTTGTGGAAGACAGGAAAAGCCAAAGTATCCACAACAGATGAATGATCAACATTTAAGCACACAATTTTTAACCTAATGATTTGTTCCATGGGTGCTTTGGTATGATAAAATATTGGAAGTCACCTTAAGAAAACTCTGCTCACAGTTACAGAGGCACAACTCCCACACAACCCACTTAGTGTATTAACTGTGCCATTCCAATCCTGGTGAAAATCACTGAGAGTACAGCAGGAACAACAAAGCAGTCCCCAAACAGCTTTCTGTGAATTTCTCCCTCCTGCTGTATGCTTCTGCAGTACAGGCCCCTCTTGAAAAATCATCAGGCAACAGCATCAAATTCAAATATACACCTTCCTCTAGAGTCACAGCCACTCAGATTAAGACTTGAATTTGAGATCACTTTAAGATTCACTTCTTAAGTTAAAAAAAAAAAAAAGGGAAGAAGTTAGAAGAAGTTTAAAGACATCTTTAAAGCAATTCAAAGACGAAAAAAACTGCCATTAAAATTTCTACCTGCCTGTTTTCAGAGCAGCCCTATGCAGCCAGAAACCAGCACAGGGTCAGGACACAAGAGGCCAGTTACCATTTTAACATTAGGAGAAATGAGGAAAGTTCTTTTACAGGTGCATAAAATATAGAGTGAGAAGCTGAAAGATTGTTACTCAATTAAAGTTACCAAATTTTATAAACCAAGACTAGAGGAAGTTTAAAACTTTTGCACAAGAACTTAGTTTAAACAACTAGACTAAACAAAACAAGCAAAATTGCCTACTTACTTGAGAGATAGAAAAAGAGCCTTGACTTCTACTACAGACACCAGCCAAAAAACTCCTGAGCCCCCCTCAGCCAACTTTAAATCTGCCTTTTACAGCTGAATTGGGTGAGCTGTGTAACTTGAACACCTGAAAACTCCAGTGGTAATGAGCAGCCTGAGCCCTTCTATGCCAGGCAGGGGATACAACTCAGGCTGCACCTAAATTTAATGCCCTGATATTTAAACCCTACATATAAAAAATTTAACATGCATATAATATGTATTTTAAAATGTAGATTAACATCAGTAATCAACCAGTACTCAAAAAAAAAAAAATATATATATACTTGGAGCCACACAGGTGCAAGCCCAACCATGTTCTCACCCCATGGCAACACGAGCCAATGTCTGAAATTTCCCCTCCCTGTGTCCCAGTGCAGGTGGCTGTGAGAAGGTCAATCAGCACCTGCTCAGGGAACACCTCCAGCATGGCCCTTCCCACCCTGGGATGATCACACCTACCTGGGAAAATCCCCCCTCCATCACAGCATTGGCCAACAATCAAGGAATTGCAGGTTCCTCTTATCCAAATGAGAGTGGTGCCAATCCCTGGGCTGGTCACTCCTTCAGCTGTCAGAGCTGCTGCCACCAACCCTTTGGGTGTCACTGCAAGTGACACTTCTGGCTGCTTCAAGGGAGCAGATAATTAAT